>CM046879.1:476772978-478056707 GCA_025667525.1 Glebionis coronaria | reverse complement strand
GTTGTCACCACCATAGTCACTATCTGAATAGGCTATCAGCTCAAAGGGGGACTCTTTAGAATACCAAAGTCCTAAAGTAAGGTGACACTTGAGATATCTAAAGATTCTCTTCACAGCAAACAGGTTGCACTCCATTGGTGTCACTTGGTGTCTTGCACACACACACACACGCATCAAACATGATGTCAGGTCTTGAGGCTGTAAGGTACATGAGAGATCCAATCATGGATCTATAGGTTCTGACAACAATAGGTTTCCATGGGCCCTCTTTTCACCAAGGATGCTCTTTGTCCATAGGAGTTGAGACTTTCTTGCCTTCACATAATCCAAACTTGTTCATAATCTCAACAACATATTTGTCTTGGGAAATAAAAATCCCATCTTTCCTCTGCTGAACTTGTAACCCCAAGAAAAAGTTGAGCTCTCCCATTTCAGTCATTTGGAATTTGTCTTGCATCAATTTGGCAAACTCCTTGCTAAGCATGGAGTTTGTGGATCCAAAAATGATATCATCTACATATACTTGCACCAAAAGAAAGTCACCTTTTGTTTCTTTATAAACAGGTTCTGATCAATCTTACCCCTGTTGAAGCCATTATCCCATAGAACTTGGATAGAGTACCATACCAGGTCCTAGGAGCTTGATGAAGTCCATACATTGCCTTCTTTACCTTGTAGACCTTGTCTGGATGTTCTGGATATTCAAAACCTGGAGGCTGCATCACATACACCTCCTCATCAATAATGCCATATTAAAAGGCACTCTTAACATCCATCTGGTACACAATACAGTCCATGAAAGAAGCATATGCCAGAAATAGTCTAATGGCTTCAATTCTGGCAACTGGGGCAAAGACTTCATCATAATCAATTCCTTCCTCTTGTGTGTATCTTTGTGCTACTAGCCTGGCTTTGTTTGTGACGACTATGCCCCTCTCATCCTTCTTGTTCCTAAGCACCCATTTTGTCCTAATGGGTCTTGCCCATTTTGGACAGTCAACCAATATCCAAACCTTTTTTTTTATCAAACTGCAATAACTCTTCTTGCATAGCCTCTACCCAACTTGGATCATTCAAAGCTTGAAAGATCTTCTTTGGCTCTTCTTGTGACAAAAAGGCAGTAAATAGGCAACATTGCATATTGTCATGATTGAATTTCATTGTGATGTTGGCAATGAAGCTATGTTCCTTTGCTTGATACCTTGTTTGTCTGGGAGTATCAAGATCACCAATGATTTGTGATTGGGGGTGATCTTTATTGATTCTGTAGGTAGGCTGCATATTCATGAGGACTTCAGTTTCATCATTTCCCAAATCAGGTTCTACGGGACTATCTTGATTGGGAAGAACTCTTCAAAGTAGTTCCCAGATGATACTGCATGGCTGAGAGATAGATGCTGGTGAGCTGTATGCAGCTCTAAATAGCTTGGACCTCCATGCCTAATGATTCTGCTTCCACTGCTTGCCATAGTGATTGGAGAAGATGTAGAAATGAGTGGGGATTCTCTTTCTGCATCATTAACAACTATTTCCTCAACGACAGGGGAAACATTCGAACCAGCAGGGGAATCCATGATTCCACTACTTTCATGGCTTGGCTTAGCTGGGGAAGAAACTAGTTGTGTATCCTTATGAGAGAGGTCTTCTTCTTCATCCCTCACTTTAGGAGCATCATCAGCTGGGAATAATGAAGGTACAGTCATGTACCTCATAGGTGGACTCTCCATAACAATAGGTTCTTTTGTACCTGAAATGTCAGTATTTTCCAAAGGAACAGGCACATAATTCATAGATTTAGAAAGTACTTTAATATCAAAGAACCATTTGGGACCTGTTTGAATGTCTTCAGGCTTATCTTCAAGAAAATCCACATGTAAGTTCTCTGTCACCTTGCTTGTCTTCTTGTTGAAGACCCTATATCCCTTACTTGTTAGTGAATAGCCAACAAAGTATCTATCATCCCCTTTTTCATTAAACTTTCCCAAATGATCAAGAGTGTTGAGTATTACTACATGACATCCAAAAGGTCTAAAAAAGTCAATCAAAGGAGGTCTTCCATTGAATAGCTGATAAGGGGTCTTGTTGTGAGCCTTTACCACCAAGGCCCTGTTCTGAACATAACAAGTAATGGCAACAGCTTCAACCCAAAAGATAACTAGAAGCTTGGAATCAGATAGCATGGTCCTTGCAGCTTCAATGAGTGTTTTGTTTCTCCTTTCTGCAACTCCATTTTGTTGAGGTGTTCTAGCTATGTTGTATTCCCTTTTGATCCCTTTGCTGGTGTAGAAAGTGTCAAGCTCGTTGTTCCTAAATTCTCCACCATTGTCAGACCGAATTGTCACCACCTTCATACTCTGTTGAAGCTCAATCTGAGTGATGGAGTCTTTGAGTACTCTTGCTGCTTCACTCTTTTCAAATAAGAAGAAGGTCCATGTGAACCTTGAGAAATCATCAGTGACCACTAGGCAGTACCATTTCTTTTTCATACTTGCCACAGATGTAGGACCAAAAAGATCCATGTGAAGTAACTCCAATTGCTTGGTGGTGGAGAGAGCAACTTTTGATTTGCAAGAAGCTCTATGTTGCTTTCCCTTCAAACAAGCAACACATGTATGATCATTATTGAAGGTCTTAGGAGCCAGACCGTGAACAAGATTGAACTTAACCAATTTATTCATATTTTTGAAGTTTAAATGACCAAGTCTTCTATGCCATTTCTTGCATCCATCTGCTGAGGCTTTGGCAATAAAATAGTTCTCATTGTATTGAAGATAAATATCCTTTAAGTCAATCGTGTACATGTTCTCCTGTCTTGGTGTTCTTAGTACAATAGGAGTGTTTGGTGGTAAAATAAACTCCTTTCCCAACACCAGACACTCAGTATTAGTGAAAAGAACAAAGTTCTTGTTGTCAGTCATCTGAGACACACTAAAGAGGTTGTACTTCAGTTCTTTCACTAGATAGACATTATCAAATGTCATCCCATTAGTCACAATGGTCCCTTTCCTAGTGATTGTTCCACGCCCATCTCCAAATGAGACACCATCATTATCATGCAGGGGAACAAAGTTTGACAGATATGCTTCATGACCAGTCATGCTCTTTGAGCATCCACTATCCCAGTAAGCTTTGTCATTCTTGGTCTGCTTTGTTACCTGCAAAAAGAAAAACAAATTAGTTCTTCTTGGGGACCCAAGCCATTATTGACTTAGATCTACCTCGTGTATCAATGTAAGATAATTTGTCAAAGGCTAAAGATAAACCATTGGGTTGAGTACCCCTTTTGTGAGCCCAAACCCAACGAGCTGAGGCTTTCACAGCTTTTCCCCATCTACCTTTGTTTTTAGAGGCCATAACTTTACCAGTAGGGGAAACTTTGGGCTTAGCAGGGGAATCCCTATGCTTAGCAGAGGGAACCCATTGCTTGTTCTAGCCTTTATAGGCGTGTTGGTAAGGTCTATGGCCAGATGCAAATGCATTATGAGATGTTGGCCTGGTCACATTATAGCTAAATTGGGGGTATGCTTCACTTTTCTTTCTCAAGGCAGGCACAACATACTTATCAGTTGCCTTATTTCTCAAAGCAAGGGAATATACTTAGCAGGGGAAAAATGTTTTGCCCCTGCATTCATTAAAATAGCTTGTGGTTACATTTCCTTTAAGAGATTTGCAGCCACCATTCCCTTGGTTACTTTACAGTCTTGGTTTAAGTGATCAAAACTACCACAGGTGAAACAAGGTTTGGTGTTTTTCACAAAGTCCTTTCCTAATTGAATAGACTTTTGATTATTCCAGTTTCTTTTATTTCCTCTAACCACATTTTTATTGTATTTAGATATGTACATCTCTACATATCTAGTGGTGGTTTTGTAAGATTTTGGACTAGTAGTTCTAGTTTCAGCTTCTGATTTACTACTAGTTATAGATGAAGTACTTTTGGAACTAGTGTCACTACCAAACAAACCTTCTCTAGAGAAAAGGACAGAGTTATCTATTTTCCACTGCTTTAAAGCAGTTTGTTCTTTTTCAAAGTAACTAACCTCACTGGTTTTTACATAATCATTTAAGCTAAACTCAATATTTGCCTGCTTAGCGAAACAAGGAAGACCAGTCCAAGAAAGATCTTTGATAGGAGTGGCTTCATGTATGTTAGCAGGTGGTGGTGGAAAAGTAGCATGTTCATTTTAACACCAAAACCAGTTTTATCTCTTGGAGATTGTCCTATTTCAACAGCCTTAGTTAGATCTTTAGAGGCTTTTCCAAACTTTTCAACAGTTTGTTCATCTACCTTTTTATTAGCTCTAAAGATTTCAACTTCATTAGTTAATTCCTTAATGGAATCATCTTTTTCTCTAGCATCTCTTCCTATAATTCCAATGTGATCTCTATATTGGTTTTCTCTTTGCTTATATTCTCTAATGCTAGACTCTAGTTGTTCTAAAGCACGTTTGTAATTTTCTAAATCATTCTCAGAATTTATGTAATCAACGTTTAGCTGTCTTTTTTGGTCATTTAATGACTCAGTATTTTTACTACATGCTTTAGTACAATAGGAGTCATTATATACCTCATTGTCTGAGCTAGATGTTGACATAGCCATACGAGCAAATTCTTCCTTATTCTCCTTAGCAACTAGAGCTTGGTTCCTTTCAACACCTTCTGTCATAGAGCTCTAGTCCCATCCAACAACTCCATCTATTCCTTGTATGGCTACCATAGACTTAGCCTCAGAATCCTCATCCCTGCTTTCCTTCCTATAGCTGCTTCCATTCTTTGGACCTTTGCACTCCCTAGCAAAGTGACCTTTCTTGCCATAGTTGTAGCATTTCAACTTTGATTTATCAAATCCAGCTACATCAGAAGGATTAATGGAAATCTTTTTCCCATATTTCTTATAGAATCTGTTAGGTCTCATGCTGAGTAGAGCCATATTCCACTTGATGTCCATTTCCTCCAGACCTTGCTTACTGATTTGAGTTAGATCTTCATGTAGCACAGTGGAACCATGAGATCCTTATGATGCAATAAAGGCACAAGCAGTGTCAAGGCTAAATGTTGTAGGTCTTTCTTCTCCATTTGAAACAGTAGAGTATGTAGCAGGGGAAACTTCAATCCCACTGCTTGTGTCTGAAACAACAATTCCACTACTTTGAGAAATAAAGGCCATGTTGGCAGGTGGATCAATAGTTCCACTTGGGTTTGTGGGAATAGTCCCTAAGGCCTTCTTTTCATTAACCACATGCTCAAAAACCTTTAGGTTGTTGTATATATCATCAATGTTTTTATCATCAATGTCATCTCTATTCTGCCAAATAGCTTTGTAAACAAACCATTCTTTCTAAAGACTGTTGAGAAATCTTGCATTGACCTGTTCTCTTGACACCTCTATGTCAAAGAATTACAGTTGAGCAACTAGATCTTAAAGCCTATTATAGATGGAACCAATTGCTTCATCACCTTTTGCTTTAAAGGAAGCAAATTGGTCTATCATCTGATTCTTCTTCTTCTTCTTCTTGGTAGCTTCATATCCTCCAAATGTGTTACCAATGGCTTCCCAAAGATCCTTAGCCGTCTTATGCTTCCTAAACCTTAGTTGATGTCTATCAGGTAGAGCCAACAACAAATAACCGTGAGCTCTGATATCGTGCCTTCTCAATTGGATCTCTTTGTCTGAAGCAGCAACAAACTTTTTCTTTCCATCACCTTTGGAGCTTTCACCACCATCTACCTTTTCTTTGTTCTTATCTTCAACTGGTACTGTTTTGGTGAATTGATCACCAAGTTCTATGACCTCCCAGAGGGTATAATGTTCCATCTTGAGATACTGTTGAATCCTGAATTCCCATATTTCAAAGTTTTCAGGATCCAATATTGGAAGTTTGAGTGCATTGTTGTTTGTGGATGAAATAGAGTCAGTAGACATGATTGTGGATGGGTGTAAGGTTTGTGTTGTTCTTGGTTTAATCAAAGTTTCTCAACAAGCTCTGATACCACTTGTTGATCCCAAACTCACATCTTAATTCTTAGCTTGTTTAAGGGTTATAGTAGAAAGAAAGAATTCAAACTACTATGAGAGAAACTTTGCAATACACAAAGTAACTAAACAAGATGCGAAAAGTAATGTTTAGCAAAAGAAAAAATAATGAACCAAACGTTTGGCTTTAATATATTGGTGATATACAAATACCCAATGATGGTATTAGGGTTTTACAACCTTAAAGCTATGAAATGAAATGACAGAAAAGATATATTGAATCCAAAACCTAATGAGTTCTTTTATAGTACAAGGACTCATGTACAAGATAACTACTAACAAACTGGGAAAGTATTATGGAGTAGTAACAGAAACGCGTCAATATCTCTTCCTAGTTTATCTATGCAACACGGTCTTTGACTTCTAGCAGGGGACCAATCCCCCTGTCTTTGTTAATCAGCAGGGGGAACTTACTCTAGCAGGGAGAACTTTGACCAACCAGCAGGGGGAACTAATACACATGCATTTATTCCCAACATTTCGATCGTATCCTTAACAGTTATGTTAGCCTCAAAATATTGAGTCAAACAAGAATGCTCGGTCATATATTTATGTATCGTATATTAGAACGTTGTAATAGGTAGTAGATTAGTCGTGTTATACGGGCTTTACATTAGGCTAAAGTTCATTCATAAGTAACTAAAGCCCAAAAGGAAAGCTCGACCCATTAGAATATAGTCCATAACCAAGCCCGCGTGTTGGTGGACTATATATACCCTTCCTAGCATGTTAGAAAGGGTGTTGGTTGATTCATTTTCTCTAATCTAATATTCCAAAAGTTTCACACTTCTCTCTCTTTTCTCTCTCTAGTTTCTCTCTCTAGAATTCATCTTTTATCTACCTTTCTTTCTTGTTTAATCATCACAAATTAATGGGACAATAATTGGTATCAATCACCATGGGGTAGTTTGTGATTCGTTGTTGCTATACTATTTGGTTCGTGTGATTTTATCCTAAAATCATCTCGAATTCAAGTGTTTCCTATATTTTTCGTGTTCTAAATCGTACTATAGGTCATCTACATACCTGTGGTAAGATTTTGTTTACTTTGGTTTGGATTCATACACGGAATCGTTGTGAAAATCTTAACTTGTTTTCATAAAGGTTCGAACTTGCTTATCCATCGTAACTCTTTAGGGTTTACTCATTCCGATCGTGTATTCCGATCGCAAAAGCCCTCGGGGTTTCTACATTGCGATCGTGGATTCCGATCAGTAATATTGCGATCAGGATTGCGATCTATCATTGCGATCTAGAATTGCGATCGGGATTGCGATCGTGGATTGCTATCAGACTTGCGATCTAGCATTGTGATCAGACTTGCGATCTAGCATTGCGATCAGACTTGCGATCTAGCATTGCGATCAGACTTGCGATCTAGCATTGATCAGACTTGCGACCTACATTGAGATCAGACTTGCGATCTACATTGCGATCAGACTTGCCGATCACACATTGCGATCTGATATTGCGTTCACACATTGCGATGGGTATTCCGATGGGTGACATTGCGATGGGTATTCCGATGGATGTTGCTATAGACATCTAAATTTTGTTAGAGTACTTTTCAGACTTAGCCACTATCTAGACTAGTCCCGGAACATAGTTTACACGAAGATAAAAAAAATCCTAGACCATTTTTAGGCCATTTAAGATTCGATTTCAAATTTTGGCGATGCAAAATTTTTTTTGACCAAAAATTCAAATTTTCGGACCAAAATTCAAATTTTTAGGTTTTATTTTTGTCAAAATTTTTCCCTACTAGTTATTGGATATTTCTAACTTGAATTCAAGATTTGGTAATTCAAAAATTTTCGGTTTCCTGTTTTGTCGGACTGAGGAATTTATTATCGAACTGAGAAAAAATCGCAATTTTCGTAATTTCAACTCCAACAACAATCACCATATCTACTTAAGATCCGAAGTCACTTCATCAACTGAGACACCATCATCATGGAAAAGAGCAATGCGTGTTCAGACAGAGAAGAACGAGAGATGCAACTTCAAGAACACGTCCTTAAACAACGTTGATGCATGCTTTCTGTGATCTTAAAACGAATCTAAAACGTCTTGAAAGAGAGACCTTCTCGTACGATCCTTTGTATATGCATGCTTTTAATTGCTTCTTCGGAAATGACCATCGCAGGTTCACTTATGAGTTAAGAGACCACTTGAAAAATCTTGAGAATGAATTACTCAACAAAAACCTTCATGAGATAAATTCCAAGAAAGCCCTCAAAACACTCATAACACCATTTCAACCATTCTTTACTTCAAAGCTATTCAAGAATCCTAATTTTGATTCAGAAGTTCGAGATGCACAAGAGCACTTTAAAGACTACACTAAAATGGGCGCAGAATCTTTCAGAGACTTGATACATCAAAACATGGAGTCAATTGAGAGGCTTATGGATGAACGCTTACTTCATGAAAATGACATGATCAATAAGATGAATGAAAAAAGGCTGAAAATGCAAGAGTGCACGGTTGCAAAGATTCATGTAGTGGATACGAGTCCAGTTTCAACTGTAAGTAACAGGACATTATCGAGTAATGCAACTGACAGCTGCAGACCAGGGAACACAAAGCATGGTGCGCAGAATGATCATAGCATTTCTGGGAAAGAAAGCAGCCGCTCTGGCAAACAAGGCATCGACTTTGAGAATGACATCAACAATCCACCTTCCTATGATAATGGCCCTGTTTTCGATTCTGAGCCATTGGAACCAATACGCATGAGCATAGTGATCAAACAAAAACCCTTATTGACACATGTATGACGGAAAAGGTTGATAGCAATACCATACCCGATTCATCAGACATGTGCAATAATGAGTTTGAGGATGATCAACATGCAAATGAGTATGATGACGAGGAGCGTGTCGCGCTTGCTAATTTAATTGCTAGTTTACAAAAAGATGTCAATGAAACTAGAAAGAGTCAAAAGCAATTAAAGAAGGCAAACGCATCGGTCACTCAAAACTTTGAAGAATGCAAAGCCGCTCTAATTAAATCTAATGAGACCCTTGAAAGTTATAGAGCTGAGCTTCTTCAAAAGACCAAAGAGCTTGAGGGTTACAAGGGTAGTGCGTTAAAAAGTCAAAAGGACGATCTTGAAAAGAAATACAACGAAACTCTTGAGTTATTAACCAAAGAGAAACGTCAATTTAATATTTTATTAATGAATGAACGTCAAAAAACGTACCTTGCTACCACCAAAGTTAACGAACTTGAACAATGGCTTTTGATGGATAACACCGAGACTACTAAAATTCTTGATGCTTAGAAACAAGAGGTGAAACGTTAAAACAAGATTTCAAAAATCGACATGAAAAAGATACTAAAAAAGTAACAGAACTAGAAATACAAGTCGAATTTTTGAAGAAAGTTGTTTATAAAACGCATGACTCTATTCAAACCGTAAGAATGATAGCACCTCCGTCGATGTTTAAGGGTCAAGCTAGCTTTGCAAGTCCTGATTACATTGCCCAAGCTCAAGCCGTTAACCCCCGCCTTTATATGGATGAGTCCGAATGGACCGATCCTAAATGTCCTCTTGGTTATGATGAGACATCCCTTTGGGAAGAGGAGAGTAGATCACCGGTCAATAAAGAGTTTGTGAAACCATACAATTATGCTTATGAGAATAGTCTATATGGTCTTTTCACTACACAAAAATAGAAGTCTCGTGAGGAATTGTTTTTAGAATGCAAACAAAGAAGAATCCAATGGAAGAAAGCTTTTGCCACTTACAGGAAAAATAATATTTTTAAATATATTAACTATTTGCCTCTTGATGCTTCTAAAAGTAAAAGTAGAAAAACACTTGGTTTTCTTAAACAGTACATTGGTAATGTTCAATCAATTGTTGAAAGCGATTGGGAAAAACGTCAAAAGGATAAGTGGAAAACAGAGATTCCTCATGACATAACTGTGCTTGTGAAAGAACTTTTAATACCAAATACGAAGATAATCAAAGAACATGTTCTTGAGTTTGAAAAATTAATTCGGTCAGAAATGTTTGATGATTTGAAATACGTCGAGTCTCTTGAAAAAGAAATTGATGAACTTTAGACGGACAAATCAGGGTTCTCGAACGAATATGATCTCCTCTTAGAAGAATGTCTCTCCAAAGATATTTTGTGTGTTACTCTTCAATCTTGTGCTGATATAGATGAATATTCTTATGTTGCATGCAAATATCTTGATAAGATCTAAGAATGTGAGCATCTTGAACTTGGGCTTTCGAAACATAAAGAAAATGTTGATAAAAAGGCTTTTGAGTTACTTCACCACAAAACTGATTTCCTTCAAAAACATTGTCATTCTCTTGAACTTGCCTTGCAAAAAGACATCGGAAAACGTCCAAATGATAATAACTTGCAAGTAAGACTTTTCGCATTGTGTCAAGAAATGAATGAAAAGAGTACGGAAATTACAGACTTGAAAGCTCAGTTGCAAGAAAAGGACATAGCGATCGAAGAATTGAAAAAACTCGTTGCCAAAATGGGTGGGAAAACTGTGGAAACTAAAGTTGTGAAACATGTTGTTCGACAACCCAATAACTACAAGGATCCAAAGCCATCTATCTTAGGAAAACCGACTCCTTTCTCCAATTCTTCTCATGTAAAATCTAGGTTACCCCCTAAGACCGATGTGCAACCAAGTGTTCCAAAACCATCAATTTCACCCTATGTTCCTCCATTTAGAAAGCACACTGTTGCTAAACCCAACCAAGTGAATGCACCTAGCACTTCTAGGACTCCTCCAAAACGTGTTTGTGGGTTCAAATGACTTCGTTCTTACCAACAACCTAGAGGATTCTATACAAAAAGGGAAGATTCAGAAAGACAAACCTGTGTATTCAAAACCTAGTTCACCAAATCCCGCTAGAGTTCAACACACTCCTAATGGTAGTCAACCAACACCTAGGATCCCTCACCAGCAATCTAGGAATTGGAAACCATCCATGAATAGTCATGTTCCGAACACTACGCCTGAACGATTTGGAAAACCCATGAATATAAGGACTTTCGTGAAACCCAAATTCCCTGTATGTCCCACTTGCAAAAAGGGCATTCACAATGGAAAACATGACCATTGCATTTTGCAATACCTCTATGAGGTCAAATCTCGTTCTTTTGAACGGAGATCGAATACAGCATCCCATAAGACAACAAGGAGATACAAACCCGTCACAAAAAAAAGCTACCACACCAAATCTGAAACATGGATTCAAAAAGGACATAGTTTCTCTCCAAAGAAGTCTTTCGCTGTGCAAGAGAAAACTACTCCTAGATCCAGTCTTCAGTGGAAACCAACGGGTAGGATCTTCAAGGAAGTTGGTCTTAAGTGGATTCCAATAGAGAAGAGTGATGAAACCTGCGCTAGCACGAATACAAATGTTTTGGCCGTAGAAAAGGAATTTGTTACTCCTAACACTAGTATTTGTGCAAACTCTTCTTCTGTCGTTGCAGGTACCTCAACGGATTCTGCACCCACTTCTTCCTCCAAGGGTTCCAATTCTGTACATTCGATATCACCTTCTTCTGTTATATAAAAGTCTATTTTGGATTATTTTCGAAAAACTTGATAAAACACAAAAATAAAATAAAACGTAAATATCCATAGAAAAACCAAATAAAAAATGGAAAAACCTTTCAAAATACAAAAAATATTCTTCTCGACATGTCTTTCAGTATCGATAATATGGACGTACCTAGAAATGTCGCTCAATAACGACACGGGTGTGTACATAAAGCTCGAATGGAAGTTGTAAATATTTTTCAAAACATGTTATTTCAATGATTTACAATTACTTTCAGATTGTGACTCGTGCCTCAAAGAAAGGAAAGTTGATCACGAATGATAACTTATCCTTAACAACGAGAAAAGAAGTTTTCTCGGTCATGAGCTCTCATTAAAAACATTCAAAGTTTTTAAGCTCATGTACACAACTTACAGTTAAATGTCAGACTGTAGCTCGAATTTCAAATAAAGGAAAGTGTATATTTAAAGATAACTTATCCTAACAAACGGGTAGGGCAATCTATCACGGGTTGAGATTGTCACAAAACATTCAACGTTTTGAGCTCAACACAATGTCTTGTAATCACTTTCAGATTGCAACCCGGTTCTATATTCACGGGGGAGTGTACGCTTTAGTGCCCTTACCCTGAGCAAAAGAATAGAACTCTTCTTACACTTGAGTGGATTCATCAAGACATTCAAAGTCTATGAACTCAAGTTTATGCTTTAGAAAAACCTCTTCGCCAAAAAGAAATAGGATTTTTCAAAAAACGTTGAACATAATTTTTTTCAAGAGTTTTTCAATGATTATTCAAAATCTTTCAAAAATTGTGTTTTCAACAACTCCCATCCTCAAAAAGCGAAATGTGGATCACATCCTCACAATGACAATTCAATTGGATCAATTTTGAGGGGGAGCATTTCAACTTCATGCAAAGATTGGCACATCTTTCTCCTGGAGATTTTAAAGACTATTTTTCAAAATATATTTTAATCAAATTTGGTATCTCTAATATCAAAAGATTTTATATATTAGAGATAGGGGAGAAAATGTGATTAAAATGTGATCTAAAGACTCAAGAACTTTAACTCTTACCCACATGTGCAAAATGTCTACTTAAATTCTGTCGCATTTCAATGCACATGTGTAGGGGGAGCCTTTCTGAAACGACAAAACTAGCAAGATGTTAAATGTTTTTCAAACACTTTGTTAGAATTTAAAGTGGTTTTTATGGTTAAGATCAAATGCCCACAACATCTTTAATCCACGACGTTATTGGTGTCAAAAGGGTGGTTAGGTTTAATAACTATGATCCAACCAGAACCGGAGGGATCTTCCTAGGGACAATCCAATAGATTATTTGAAGTCCTTAGGAAAGATGGAGTAGAATGTGAACATAGCTGAATGTCGACTAAGTACTGATGCTAGCACTGGAACAATCACAACAAGGTGCTAGTAATGATGTCTTGGTAAGCATTGAAGGGGTTGAAGAATGAAAAAGAAATGTAAGGATAAAGGGTATAAACAAAGAAGCCCTCCATACAACTTAGGCAGAAACCGCATCAACACATCATGAAGACAACTCATCATGGACCCAGTGATGCATGCACAACCGTTTCCTAGCTACTTAGGCTTCTCTCAAAAGAAGTTTGTTTTATTGTCACGGAGAACAACATGACTTCTATTGACTTTCTCACTCTGAGATAGTTGATATTGTATAGGTGGCATCTGCTCTAGCCTCCGACCACTAAAAATGCACAAATCGAGTCTAGAGCCTAGAGATCAATCAAATCTCGTTAGGACACACGGATGACGTACAAGAGAGTCCTACGCTATATCCTTGAGATATTGCTAGAACACTCAGAGTGATACTACTTAGTATTCACAATGATGAGTGGAAATCCTTCCAGTGTTAACATCAAACAGCACTGTGGTAGGTCATGTGTAAGACATGTGTAAACTGAAAAACAATAGTGGTTTGATTCTGAATTGATTCAAACTCGTTTCAGGTCTCTACGCAATATCTTTATGGTCTTGCAAGAACATTCAGAGTGATATTTATTAATATTCACAGTGACGAATGGAAATCCTTCTAGCGTCAACATCAAATAGCGCTACGGTAGGTGACTTGCGAGATCCTTATGAATCAAGCTTGTGTTGTAACACCCCCAAATTTATACAATTCAATACAGCGGAAGACTCGTTGGTGTTACGGGATAGCACATTACTCACATCATAGACAACGCATAAAAATCGCGTCGTTTAATAATAAAGCACTTCCATTCATAAATATCAGATTTACATAGGTCCCAAGTCATTGTATTTCATACATGTTTTACAAAGCATTTGAATGGAAATTATTATTTAAGTGCGGGCCATGAATTCTTGTCGTCTTCCCGAGAATTACCTTCAAGTACCTGAGATAAAACATGTTAAAAGAAAAAGTCAGCGATAACGCCGAGTGAATTCATAGAGTTTAATGAAATCCATCAATATAACATCGGTATAAAATTATTACCGAAAATCATTTTTGTACAAATCATTGTAATAGGCCATAAAATAGCCAAAGTCATTTTATTCAAATCCTTATCAAAAATCATGATATAGGCTTCCGCCTTCAAAATCATTATACGAACCATTGTCGTTAAAAACATCATACAATACGTTTTATAACATTGTATAGAGTTAAACAAAAACCGTTATATGAATATGGTTATGAAAAACCAAAACACGAACATAATATCAATAGTAAGACCCCGTATTGCTAGTCAGGCAATATATCGTAATTTAGTGCGTATAGCAGTATTTCGTTATTTGGATTATTATAAGACGCATGACATTGTTACCTTACTACAACAAACAACGGGTAGCTAACCCGAAACTCATTTGCCCATCTAAGTTAGCGTGTCGTCACAAAGATCACGCTATGGAAATCTTCTCATACATAAATTCGCTTACCAATCAATGTGGCACGACAGGGATCAACCGTCAAGGCGCGAACTGGGGTGATCGTCCCCAAATAGTACTATTATATGCATAAGCGTCTACCAAATCCCGGTAGTTCACAATTCATGCTAATGGGACTTTTAGTGACATAACCTAACTTTAATAATCCATTTTATTTCATACATCGGGTCATACAATCATTCATCGGGTCATACAATCATTCAGGTCCAAATCAATAAACAAACAATTGGGACAACTAATGTACTATTTCATAAAAACTAACATGTTATCTCCCTCGCGGGTTTATAAAACATTTAAAAGAGTGCGAGGCTATGAACTCACGTTGATGTGGGAAGGCAGGTTAATGGCAATTCGGATGTACGATACGTGCTTCAATCACGGAAACCTAGACAAATAATACTTGTCTTAGACTTTTGTCCAATGACTTTATAAAAATAACAATTATGTATACATATAATGATTTTATATATATGATGATGATCCAGTGGGTTTATACATTCACATTTACTCATTTTAGTGTTATGTATTGGTAATTTTTATACTAGTTTACTAGTTTTACCTATTTACATGTTTTAGGCCCAATAAGCCTATTATAAGTCCATTACCTTAAATTAGACCATTTTATATTTTTATTATCAGTATTATACTTTACATGTTGGGCCCAGTTGGGTTAAGCCCAATAAGTAAATTTATAAGTGTTTAGCCCATTTAGTTGGATTATTAGTCCAATAATGCTAACTTAGCCCGTTAATGTCCATATGTTATTTAGTTCGAGTTTTATCGGTTTTTACTTGTATTAAGTACTTATATATCAGTATATGACTTTTAAAAAGTTTACATTAGACGGGTCTGATCGTCTAAGTTTTAATTGACGAAAAACGTTAATTTTATGGTACTAGCCGAAAAGACGTAAAAATCATGTTTATAGTTTTTATAACTTATAAAACTTACCAAACTACCATTTTTATATAATGTCCATTTATTTATCCTTATACATATTTATATAAATGTAATATATAAGTTAGTGGGTTTTAATTCACATTTTATACTATATTATTTGAGTGCTTATATAATAGTATTAAACTTTAATTTCACAAAATCTGATTTTTAGTTTCACTTTCATAATTTTTATCATATCTTGAGTTTTATAAGGAGATAGAAGCTCATTTTTGGATGACATAAACTTCATATTATGTGCTACAAATAACTTAGTTTTAGCTACTGCTCAATCCATGTCTAAGTATCCTTAACAGTCCCTACAAACAAACTATTCAAATTGATACACTAATTTTGTTTTGATCATATCTCACACATTTTGATGATTCCATTGCATGGTCAACTCTCACATGTGTATAACACCTAATACTTACTGTAAATTGATTCCACCATGCCATTTTATCAGTTTATCATTTGGTTAGTTACTATTTTTATACAGCCAACTTTATAAGCAAGAATTTAACCTTTTTACCTATGGTTTTCCATCTTTTTAACCATGTTTATCAAATCTATCAACACCAAATCCCCACATAATATTTTTAATCATCATTCATCATCATATACATATACATAAATAAAGAAATTACAAGATTACATAATCAAAATAACAAAAGGATAGGAAGAACAATCTTTATACCACCAAGATTAAGTAGTTTATGATCAAGGCTTGGATTTTTGATGGCTAAACTTGTGATAGACCAACACCAACTTTTAAGACCACTAATATTTATAAACTTCTTATAGAAATCAGCCCTTGGACATCACCAAATCACCTCCTTGGATGTTAGAATCACCTCCAATCTTCAAGGCTTCAAAGGAGCATCATCATGTGTATGAATAACACATGATTTTATGGCTAAAATAGATCAAATAAGGGTTGTTGTTGGTGATTTTGGGACGAAATTGAGAGAGGGAGGAAGGGAGGATGAGTGGTTTTGCATGTGTAAATGAAGAAATGGTTTCTAGGAAATGGTTTTGTGGTTTGGTGTAGCTTACATGTTAAGCTTAGCTAACAAGTGTAACTTGTTAGTTATAACTTGACACATCATGAGATGTGGTGGCATAGTTTGGCCCTCCCATGTTAGTGGGGTGGGGCAAAACTTGTTTTGTCTCATCCCACTAATTTACGGGTATTCCTCGATTCTAGTTTCCTCGATTTGCGTGCCCTCGGGTCGTTTTACGAAAAATGTTTTTATAAATTATGAATCAACGGCACAAAACGAATCTAATAAGAATTGTCTCATAAAAAACGGAGTTCAAAAACGTAAATACGTAATCCTAAGGTTTCCGGTTTAGTCGTAAAGGACGTTAAATTATAATCGTAAGTCCAAATCTCTTCTCGTAAATTTGTGAGTTTATGAACCAACACAAATTTAAAATCTCAAAATAATATTCACGGATAAATTTATTTTCTGAAATGTCGGACTGTCACCAAAACGGTGTATGTAAACGTAAGCACGTAACGTAGAATCCTCCGGTTTAGACGTAGTTTATTACTTCAAGATGTAGACCCAAATTTCTTCCCATAAATGAGTGAGTTCATAATATAACATAAAAATAATATTTTCAAATAATAATTGAGAATAAAATATCAACCATAAATTGACGGATTGTCACAGCATTTACCCCTAAACAGGATCTTTGTCCTCAAAGATCAATTTATCTTACTACTCGCTTCTTATAGAGTTAAAGCCATGTGGGTATTCCCTCCACATTCGGTCTTTTCTCACAAGTGTAATTCATTACAATACGCGAGTTTCATCAAACATAACTACAGGAATAAGTTCAGGCTTAATGTGGACTTACTTTCTTTATCCATGATGTTCACGGGTTTTTGATGAATGCAACTTTTCGCCGATCTAAACTTTACTAAGAAACAATCAGATTTTCACTTGATAGACATTTATCAAGTTAGATATACGAAACGTAATTCACGCAGCCCTTGAAGTCATAGGGTAGATCCAGCTTATATGCCTTTCAAACCAACTTTTACATCATCTCAATGGTCCCATACAACGGGGACTTATATCCCATGATCTTTTAGATCATCAATTCATTTTTCTATGGTTAAATTTTTTTGGCATAACTTCGCTACCCATCTGGCACTTCAAGATCTACATTTCATATTGACATAACCTCCTGCCCACTACCGGCAGTCAATAATCAGATCCTAATTTCAACAATCATTTCAGGTCTCACGGGTCGAGTATTTTGTAAGGTTAGGTTCTCCATCATAGGAAACCTTAAACCTAAAAGATATGTCCAACTCAGAATGGGTGTATGTCGGGTGTCTTCATCCCAACTCCTGCTTACAGATGCTCTAATATATATATCTTCACAAGATTCGATCTCGATCCTAACACGATAGTTTTCAATGATAATCTCTCCAAATGAAAACGATTATACAGTTTATTACCAAAGGTCAATCATTCAAACATAAAACAACACTTATAGTATTTTGTATCGTTACTTTACCTCGTCCCTTCGATTGGGGTGGTACACAGTACTCTCATCAAGATTCGTTCTCAATGACTTCTGAGCAAATCTCTAGAAATTCGATGCGAAGTGAGGATCTTGATAGAGATGATCGATACAGGCACACTATGTTTACACAACTCCTTTAAATACAAAAGAGTCAATTTCTTCATCGAGAATCTATCATTAACAGGAATGATATTAGCAGATTTGGTCAGTCTGTCGACGATGACCCAAATCGAATCAAATTCAGATGATGACCTTTGCAATAGCTAGACGTTTACTAATGTATGAGGCGAATGTCTGCTTCATAATTTGCCATTAGTACAACTTCTTCAGCTAAAGATACATTAAATCAGAAATGGCATGAATAGAATACTTAACCTTATGAGATTCCAACATAACTAAATCTCTAAATCTCCATATTTAGGCAATCACAAGTGGCCTTTAAAACATTTAACGCCATCGGCTTCTCAATTCTAATGGTTCACATTAGCCGCGAACCCCTTTTTATTATCTATATTATCTTTTTACAAGCATCAGTTATTTTTTTAAATTGTTCGGCAATTTTATTTTGCACAATCATTATTAAGGAACATGTCGTAATTGGTTCTTTTTCTTTTCTACATAATGTGTCAGTATTTACATTCACCTTTCCTGATGATATAATTATCATAAACAAAATTCACTTAGAATTTCTTTCTTCATTTTTTTTTCTATGTTTTAGTTTCGTCTCAACTATTATCTTTATCAGTTTTGCTCAATCCACGTTTAAAGCGTCGATAATTACTACAAGTAATTAAATAATAAATATTTAATTTTTATGAAGCGTAAACGCAAAAAGTTTTTAAATTTTCTCAGTTTGTCCAATTATATGAAAATGTTCAAAATAAATTTGAATTTAATTAAAACAATTTTTGTTGATTTATCGGAAATAATTAGTAAGATCCGTAAATGTTCGAAAAACCTTCGTTTATTCTTTGGTAAAAATTTTCTTAGTTTAAAAGCAAAAATTGTCGTTTCAAATTTTAAGTCATGGTTTAACGGTTTCCTCAATCCCTCTTAGGTTGTCTTGAGGTATACACAAACATTTACCCCTAAACAGGAGTTTAGTTAAATGTTTTGGGTATAAGGGAATAATCCCTCAAAAGTTCTTTTTGATAAAACATTTGTCAAAACATATTTGCACTTTCTTTTTGGTAAAGTCAAAAGTATTAAATGACTTCTAATTTTTGAAGAGTCAATATATATATATATATATATATATATATATATATATATATATATATCTTACCATCATTAATCAAACGATCATTTTATGTAAAGGGTCAAGCCTTAAATCACACGTTATATATTCAAGGTACAGGTTTTCGTTGTTCGGCCAATTTAGGGCAGTCTATAAATAATTATTAACTCATTCTTATTCTTATAAACAAACAGATGGTTTTTAATGATCACGAGCATGAGTTTATCAAATTACAGCCTACACACGTGATTCACCAATTTTATGGATGCTACATGTGTATTAATCAATCTAAACGACATAGCATGAAACTCATAATGTTCATTACGAGTTTTGAATGTAGTGATTGGAATAGATAATCTTTTTCGCGGATGCGAAGTTGATGATAACCATGCCGAGGATCAAATCTTGAATATATGCTAGAACCTTGTAAATGATCGAACGAATCTATCATCTTGGGTAGTGGATATAGATTTTTATCATCAATTTACCTAGTTCACGGTAATCAATAATTAGAAGAAATAATAACACCATAGCTCTTCATGATGACGAGCTTGGTAGAATAAAAGCTTTCTCCGACAACTCTCTCAGTTGTACGGTAATTCTTTTAATTCAGATGGTGCTGACGTACAGTGCACATGCCACAGGTACAGCACCGGGAATATAATCGATACCAAATTCAACTTGCCTTTATGGCGAAAGTCTAGGTAATTCACCAACAAATACTTCCTAAAGTTTCAAATAACAGAAACATCTTTTAATAAATTTACTTTAAGTTCTTTCTAGATTATAATATCTACAACTAGTTCACAACCATTCATGGTATAATTTCAAGTCTAAATGCAGGATATGGTCATCCATCAAGAATTATTTAGATCACTTTTGATAATCAACATCTTATCTTTTAGGGGATTTCTACTCGAGTTCCCATCAATTAAGACAATGTCGTCATGTCATAATCAATCAATCCATTTTACTGGCACTATGAACTTTCCAGTTTCATTACCGTCGATAAGATGTGAACTTCTCAAAAGACTAATAATAACTCATAATCCATCACACATTCAAGGATATATGGAGACACAACTATCATCAAAAGAGTAATGTCAACGCATAATTTACGCGAGAGAATTTCAATTCAGATAAAGATGAAAACATTTAATGAATATGAATATATCCCATGTTTTCATAATTTGAGTACGCATTCGAAAGCTCCTCGGATCGTTACCCAGGTCATTCAAATATGAAATCTAATCAAAAGAAATGATAAGAACGTCGATACATCCGGTCGGGTATCAACACTCGGTAATCAGATACTTTTCCTAAGAATCTCACCATGGTAGAATTGGACAAGAAGGGAATATCAATTGTCAATTAAGACAATATATATAGATGAGTAAATTCGATTCAGAAGAATAAATGGTATGGGCACATATGTAGGTGTCCCTAACAATATGTCCCTATTTTGCACTTCTTGCAGATCTCATAAAATTTTTATCTTTCACAACTTCAAAGAAAATTTAGTGTTTATTAATACTTTCATGGTGACTACTAATCAGTCTTGCATGGTCCATTCCAAATTGTATGTAGGCGTGCAACTATATACAATTTCAAGATTAACGATGCAATACTCAGTTCGTCAAAATTTTATCATCATGTTTATAATAAAAACATTTTCATGCTTAATTCTTAAGTAAGGATCAAGAATAAATTTACAAAGATTTTCTTTGTTATGAAAACAATTAAGTTTTCCAAGGTGTTTTATAAACAGCTTCATTTCGATAACGATTATTTATAAGTCTCACTTTAAATAATCCATATGGCGATGAAAACCTAATTTTTCTCAAGGGATACTGTTTTAACTTATAAAAACAATTAGTGATCTGCAAAGGAGTGATGAAAAGTTGTTCACCAAGAACTAACTACAATATATTAGGAAATGAGCTTAGTCAAATAATCATGAGGTTCATGACCTCGATGGCACTCAAAAATAATAATCCACAACGTAACTCAATTCGAGATGAGTACTTGCTCAATGGTTGCATCACTAATGCGAGCATTAGGATGAAGCAATAAAAGATAGATAACATCGATACATGTAGGATTTAGCAATCAATGATAGTCTTTTCATTAATCACAAATAAGTAAAAATTGTACCGTAACACATTATGTGTCACTATGTCATACAATTCCAAGAACTCATCCTACCAACTGATGTCTCAGTTAAGTTAGGGATTATTTTTAAAAGATACCACAATGAATAATAATCTACAAGAGTCATTAGGTGTTCCACCTGTCCTGGAAGATCCATCGGCCCCAATTGAGAAGAAGATTTCTTCAATTTATTTCTTGAACACTGGGCATCCTCATCATTGGACAATGGTCTAGGAACAACCCTTAATACAAACTAACAATCATTTAAAACCTTATAATTCAATCACAGGACTTAACGACTTCCTCTTAACAATTTCTTATTCCATACAAGTTAAATTTTACTTTATTCAAGTTTCAATCAACTTATACTCAATGCGATATCCTACCTTATTTTCCAATACTTTCAACCTTATTCTTAGATCTTGAAAGGGCAATAAAAGCTCGATATAAACAACACTTAATTTCCAATCCTATAGCTCTTTCATTAATAGTTATCAATTGAGTCACTAGTATGAAATGACTCACACATTCAATATTTCTCAGAAAGGTACTAGTGGCATGAGGCTTTTGGGTAATGGTTCCAATGACAGCCTCAAGTGCAACATTCACCTTTTCGATTTTAAATTTAAGAATTGGGTGACAACGAATTAGATGACATCTTTCTAGGTGGTAACGTTTTGTCAAACTCCACTCTATAAGAAAAGATCGTCATAACATCGATATCAGTTTTAATCTTGCCAATTTTTCTTCAGTATCACAATCAACTAATATCTACATTTCTACGAATATTAACCATTTTGTTGGGATCATAAATATCCACAACTTGGCTTAGATCTAGAATAGCTAGAATTCCTACGGGAATAGCTTCGATTGATTTGCTAGGGGATATAGGGTTCCTTGTGACAATCTACGTCGTATAAATACCTCGTATAAATATCAAAATAATCATCAAATAATCATGTAATAAAATTACATCATATATATATATATAATCCAAGTTATATATATATATATATTAAAATAACACTTCTCAGTCTGGCCTTGTCGTTAACTCGGGAATTCTTCGGCACCGTTATAGTCAAAAGATTTTTAGACATTTTTAGAAAAATGTTTATAGTTAAAAGATTTTGGAATGTTTTATTCAAAACCTTGGTTTTAAATATCTTTCGTTCTCTATAACGAGAGCTCTGGTACCAAATTGTAACACCCCCAAATTTATACAATTCAATACAGCGGAAGACTCGTTGGTGTTACGGGATATCACATTACTCACATCATAGACAACGCATAAAAATCGCGTCGTTTAATAATAAAGCATTTCCATTCATAAATATCAGATTTACATAGGTCCCAAGTCATTGTATTTCATACAGGTTTTACAAAGCATTTGAATGGAAATTATTATTTAAGTGCGGGCCATGAATTCTTGTCGTCTTCCCGAGAATTACCTTCAAGTACCTGAGATAAAACATGTTAAAAGAAAAGGTCAGCGATAACGCCGAGTGAATTCATAGAGTTTAATGAAATCCATCAATATAACATCGGTATAAAATTATTACCGAAAATCATTTTTGTACAAATCATTGTAATAGGCCATAAAATAGCCAAAGTCATTTTATACAAATCCTTATCAAAAAATCATGATATAGGCTTTCGCCTTCAAAATCATTATACGAACCATTGTCGTTAAAAACATCATACAATACGTTTTATAACATTGTATAGAGTTAAATAAAAACCGTTATATGAATATGGTTATGAAAAACCAAAACACGAACATAATATCAATAGTAAGACCCCGTATTGCTAGTCAGGCAATATATCGTAATTTAGTGCGTATAGCAGTATTTCGTTATTTGGATTATTATAAGCCGCATGACATTGTTACCTTACTACAACAAACAACGGGTAGCTAACCCGAAACTCATTTGCCCATCTAAGTTAGCGTGTCGTCACAAAGATCACGCTATGGAAATCTTCTCATACATAAATTTGCTTACCAATCAATGTGGCACGACGGGGATCAACCGTCAAGGCGCGAAATGGGGTGATCGTCCCCAAATAGTACTATTATATGCATAAGCGTCTACCAAATCCCGGTAGTTCACAATTCATGCTAACGGGACTTTTAGTGACATAACCTAACTTTAATAATCCATTTTATTTCATACATCAGGTCATACAATCATTCATCAGGTCATACAATCATTCGGGTCCAAATCAATAAACAAACAATTGGGACAACTAGTGTCCTATTTCATAAAAACTAACATGTTATCTCCCTCGCGGGTTTATAAAACATTTCATAAAACATTTAAAAGAGTGCGAGGCTATGAACTCACGTTGATGTGGGAAGGCAGGTTAATGGCAATTCGGATGTACGGTACGTGCTTCAATCACGGAAACGTAGACAAATAAAACTTCTCTTAGACTTTTGTCCAATGACTTTATAAAAATAACAATTATGTATACATATGATGATTTTATATATATGATGATGATCCAGTGGGTTTTTACATTCTCATTTACTCATCTTAGTGTTATGTATTAGTAACTTTTATACTAGTTTACTAGTTTTACCTATTTACATGTTTTAGGCCCAATAAGCCTATTATAAGTCCATTACCTTAAATTAGACCATTTTATATTTTTTTTTATCAGTATTATACTTTACATGTTGGGCCCAATTGGGTTAAGCCCAATAAGTAAATTTATAAGTGTTTAGCCCATTTAGTTGGATTATTAGTCCAATAATGCTAACTTAGCCCGTTAATGTCCATATGTTATTTAGTTCAGGTTTTATCGGTTTTTACTTGTATTAAGTACTTATATATCAGTATATGACTTTTAAAAAGTTTACATTATACGCGTCCGATCGTCTAAGTTTTAATTAACGAAAAACGTTAATTTTATGGTACTAGCCGAAAAGACGTAAAAATCATGTTTATAGTTTTTATAACTTATATAACTTACCAAACTACCATTTTTATATAATGTCCATTTATTTATCCTTATACATATTTATATAAATGTAATATATAAGTTAGTGGGTTTTAATTCACATTTTATACTATATTATTTGAGTGCTTATATAATAGTATTAAACTTTAAATTCACAAAATCTGATTTTTAATTTCACTTTCACCATTTTTATCATATCTTGAGTTCTATAAGGAGATAGAAGCTCACTTTTTGATGACATAAAATTCATATTATGTGCTACAAATAACTTAGTTTTAGCTACTGCTCAATCCATGTCTAAGTATCCTTAACAGTCCCTACAAAACATACTATTCAGATTGATACACTAATTTTGTTTTGATCATATCTCACTCATTTTAATGATTCCATTGCATGGTCAACTCTCACATGTGTATAACACCTAATACTTACTGTAAATTGATTCCACCATGCCATTTTATCAGTTTATCATTTGGTTAGTTACTATTTTTATACAACCAATTTTATAAGCAAGAATTTAACCTTTTTACCTATGGTTTTCCATCTTTTTAACCATGTTTATCAAATCTATCAACACCAAATCCCCACATAATATTTTTAATCATCATTCATCATCATATACATATACATAAATTAAGAAATTACAAGATTACATAATCAAAATAACAAAAGGATAGGAAAAACAATCTTTATACCACCAAGATTAAATAGTTTATGATTATTGCTTGGATTTTTGATGGCTAAACTTGTGATAGACCAACACCAACTTTTAAGACCACCAATATTTATAAACTTCTTATATAAATCAGCCCTTGGACATCACCAAATCACCTCCTTGGATGTTAGAATCACCTCCAATCTTCAAGGCTTCAAAGGAGCATCATCATGTGTATGAATAACACATGATTTTATGGCTAAAATAGATCAAATAAGGGTTGTTGTTGGTGATTTTGGGACGAAATTGAGAGAGGGAGGAAGGGAGGATGAGTGGTTTTGCATGTGTAAATGAAGAAATGGTTTCTAGGAAATGGTTTTGTGGTTTGGTGTAGCTTACATGTTAAGTTTAGCTAACAAGTGTAACTTGTTAGTTATAACTTGACACATTATGAGATGTGGTGGTATAGTTTGGCCCTCCCATGTTAGTGGGGTGGGGCAAAACTTGTTTTGTCTCATCCCACTAATTTACGGGTATTCCTCGATTCTAGTTTCCTCGATTTGCGTGCCCTCTGGTCGTTTTACGAAAAACGTTTTTATAAATTATGAATCAACGGCACAAAACGAATCTAATAAAAATTGTCTCATCAAAAACGGAGTTCAAAAACGTAAATACGTAATCCTAAGGTTTCCGGTTTAGTCGTAAAGGACGTTAAATTGTAATCGTAAGTCCAAATCTCTTCTCGTAAATTTGTGAGTTTATGAACCAACACAAATTTAAAATCTCAAAATAATATTCACGGATAAATTTATTTTCTGAAATGTCGGACTGTCACCAAAACGGTGTATGTAAACGTAAGCACGTAACGTAGAATCCTCCGGTTTAGACGTAGTCGATGCTACTTCAAGATGTTGACCCAAATTTCTTCCCATAAATGAGTGAGTTCATAATATAACATAAAAATAATATTTTCAAATAATAATTGAGAATAAAATATCAACCATAAATTAACGGATTGTCACATGTGTCAACTGGAAAGCAACAATGGTAAGATTCTTAATGAATCACACTTGTTCCAGGAATTTGAATTGACGACTTTAATCAAGCGGATATTTATCCAATTGATTCACTCTTTATGTTCGCAGTCTTGCTTTGAGACGGTCGAGTAAAGAGAACGGCTAGTACAGCCGCGAAACACTGTCAAGGAGACTCTTAATTGAATCTACCTATCACAGGTATGGTATTTAATATCGTATAACGGTCTTCATCGACCGGAGGTAAAACGCTACCGATTTAGGATGAATGGCAAAGCCATTCAGTCCGTGTCTATGTTTTGTCTCGAGAAGGTGGCGTCACGGTGTACTCAGCAAAGTCAAAGATTCAGAACCAGATACTCATGCCTGAAGTTATATTCAACAATTAATAGTGTGAGCATGTGGATGAAGACTCAAGATCACAAGATGCCAAAGACAAGTCAAGGATGATTTGAAGATCTCAGGATCAAAAGACAAAGTCGAAAGACAACGACAAAGGCTCAAAGATCACACCATGAAGAAACAAGACTAATATTACACGTTCAAGACTCATTTATGGAGAGATTAGTAATCTCTACAAATCTCTGACAAAGGGTAATGACCTCTCATAAAGAGTAATGACCTCTCATTGGGGGAGATTGTTAGCCTCAAAATATTGAGTCAAACAAGAATGCTCGGTCATATATTTATTATGTATCGTATATTAGAACGTTGTAATAGGTAGTAGATTAGTCGTGTTATACGGGCTTTACTTTAGGCTAAAGTTCATTCATAAGTGTAACATCCCGTACTTAACGTCATCATTTTACCCTAACTATGTAACGTATTTTGAGTTTCTAAGTAATGGTGAGTATTGTAAAGTTTGATGGTTTACGTTGAAACCGGTAATGTGTGCATATATTTAATTGTTTTGATGGCTGAAGAGTACTAATAGTGATCGTGATGCCGATGGATGCCTAAATTTTATATTTTAGTATTGATTATCTCGATATTGAAGATTTTTGGAATTTTTGTTTCATTACGTATTAAGTTGAGTCGGAACCTTACTATTGCTTTTCGTGTGCGTTTAAATCTTTGAAAAAGTATTTTATTGAACGAGACTTAAATTTTTATGAATCCGGGACGAAACCCGACTCTCGTAAATATTTTTAAAACCGACTAGGTGTCATTCCCGCTCTTTATAAGTTAATTTGCAACAAAGGCCAAAATATAGCCTTATTTACACTTTCTACCCCACTTCACTATATATAAGCTTCAAAGAAACACACACACTTCATTTCTTGCAACAAAAAATTTTGTCTCTCCTCCCCTTTTCTCTCTCTAGCTCATGGCACACCCACCACCACCATGATCCACCACCACAATTTGATTTTTTGATAAATCTAAGCAATACCCCATGTTTATAATCATCTTGTAAGTGTTTAACACCAAAAAAATCCAACATGCAACACATTTTATTTTCAAGATCTATTTTATAAAATGTTGATTTGATCCATTTTGTTGGTTGCATGTGTGTTATTTTGTGTTAGGATCAAGAAATTTGTGTTATACAAGCTTGGAAAAGACTTCATCTTGGTGTTCTTTGACCCAAAACCCACGAAATTTATGGGGTTCTTGGGTGTTCTTGATCATTTGATCTTAATTAATCATTGTAAGGTTCCACTCATATGTTATTATTATTATATTAATTCTTTATTTTTGAGTGCATGCATTTGTTTTTAATTTTGAATTGATGCATATGACCATGCAAGTGAATTTAAGAATTAGGAGTTGTTGTAGATGATGGGTATAACATATTTAAGGTGTAGATGATGATAAAAATGGGTCAAATTGGTTGTTGGTATGATTTTTAAAGAGTCATTTTAGATCAGTAGGTTTAGGCCCTATTTTCGTACAGTAGATGTTGGATAAGTGTTGGTATTATTGGATATTGTTGTAGTAGTCGCCGAGACGCTCGTTTCGGTATAAGGTAGAGCTTCTAACTCATAACGAGTCAAAAGTTACATAGGTTTGAATATTCGTGTACCGGGAGGCGAGTATCGACGCAATCCGAAATTGTTGTCGATATTGGGTCAAATCCCGGGGACTATAACTTGAGTTTCAAAAACGTTCAAGGGCTGTTCTCAGGCCCTAAACTTAGCATTTTGAGTCTATTTTCATAATCAAGAGTCGGATTTGTAAATGGTTTTGGTTAAGGAGGTCAAAACGGTTTTACGATACAAGTGTGCAAAACTGTCCGGTTTTTAATGTCTAAAGATATGTCGAGCAGGTGGGTCTAAAATGTGAATCATTTGATGAAATTTTAACTGAGTCTTCTACAGATATTGAGTGAGTTTGTCACCAAGTTTCGTCAAAAACGGAGTTGTTTAGGTATGGTAAAACAGCGTGTACTTTTGGTAAGTACCGGCTGAGTATTTTTGGGAGGTACTTAACCTCGCGTCATAGTTTGAGGCGAGAGGCTAATCTATTAGCTTCTCAAAGTTTTAAAAGGATATAAGTATTATGTAAGAGTGTATATTATGAGATTGGAGACCCATTTAGGGTACTTGAACCGTGTTGATTTGGCATCTTGAGATGGATCAATATCGAAGATACTAGTTTTGGAAAGCTAGTATATGTTATGGGGTTTAGAAGGGATTCACTTGCATTGATTGGTCATGTCTATGTATATACTATTTTGAGTCATTGATTTTATTATACTAAGTATGTTTTGAGGTACTTGAGTATGTTGTTAAGCGCGCACCTTATTTGTTAGGTGGCGGCTTTTGACGTGTATATTTGGGAGGCATCTTCACTTCGGCGATCACTACTACTACTAGCTTCGTATATCATCTAAGGTGAGTCTATAGCCTCGCTTTTATACTGGTTTTAAATGATTTTAACCCGCGAGGGGGAATACATGCTATTTGAAACAACTAGAACACAAGTCTTTTGAATGATTGCTTAACTTAAATGTTGTTTTGATTGTAACAAGTACGTTGAGTACAATGGAATTGGTACGTTGAGTACAGTGGAATTGGTACGTTGAGTACAATGGAATTGGTACGTTGAGTACAATGGAATTGGTACGTTGAGTACAGTGGAATTGGTACGTTGAGTATAATGGAATTGGTATGTTGAGTACAATGGAATTGGTACGTTGAGTACAATGGAATTGGTATGTTGAGTACAATGGATTGGTACGTTGAGTACAATGAAATGGGTGTGGACTCGTATACCAACGTAGAGTCACACAAAGGAACTGTGAATGAAATTGCTTTTTATATACTTGTGTTCAAATGATGATTTGCAAAACCTATAGATTCGCTCAACCTTTGTGTTGATCCTTTTAAGCATGTATTTCAGGTAATCAAGATGGGTAGCAGCGGAGTATGCAAGGAGGGAGTTGGTGCTTACTTGTCTAAACTTTATTTATTTTTCATCCTTTTTAAATTAACAATTTAATTACAGTATTTTGAGGAACATGTTGTGTTGGTAACGGTTTTTGGGACTAAAACGCTACTCTGATTGTATCTTTTGGGATGGAAAATATTTTAGACAATGTTATATTTATACATTTTAACGTCTCATTTGGGATTGTTTTCTATGATTGTGTGTGATGTGCTATGAGTAACACCCAATGTGGACATTCCGCTGCGTGGTAATTTAGGGGTGTTACAGATTGGTATCAGAGCCACAAGTTATAGAGAACTAGGTCGATTTTTAAAATGTCCTAAACTATAACTTTTGGTGTGTCGTAAAAGTTTTAAGCACGCAACTACTCCGCATGGCTCCCGTAAGGCTATTCTTGTATTACTTTATATTTGACTATGATTATGTGAACCTATGTGTATATAGGAATGGTAGTATGTATATGTATGAATATACTATGATATTTAAAGGCATTGTACGCGAAGCAATGGTCCTTGAATGATTGTTGTACATTTTATAATTCGGTTTTGAATAGGATTCGGCCTCATCGCCAATCACCGATCTTGATAATTATGTAGTATGAATACGAGTATGAATTCGTTAAATACTTTGGGTACGTGTATATTGTTTCGTAATCTATCGCATATCGACTTGTTTAAGTTCGATCGTTGTCGTCGCATCGTGATGTGCCATTTTTGGACATCTCATATTGAAACGTAATTGATTAACGTGATATTTTTATTTCCGTTACTTCTTATGATTTTGAAGAATCATTTATCCAAGGCGACATCTTCTACGTAATGCGACGTGTGATTTGGTTTTATATGACTACGTTTTACTGGCGAAAAGAAGGATGCCAATGTTGGGCTTAAGATATATATATCCTAATCAAATATATATAGTTTGGGTACAACAAAGATATGCTCGTAGTAGTCATTCGGTTGAGTGGCTTAATGCCTTGTATCTAATTGGAATGGGACATTTAGATATAGGGATTTTAACTCGCTCAACTATGAGTTGTTTAAGGGTATCTTATTGAAATGGATTGGGACATTTGAATAAGAAGGTTTTAAACCACTGGACCTTAGATCGTTATGATCTCCTTATTCAAATGGAATGGGACATTTGAATACGGAAATCATGATGTAAGTTTATTTGACACCTTATGTTTAATATGGTATTTTGATGTGATATCGTGTTGAGAGATAGTAATACTTGAGTAGGATGACTTATAATCGTCTTGTTGAAATGGATTGGGACGCCTTTTCATTTGAACAAGAAAGTTATAAGTTTCCGAACCGTAAATTTATAAACTCTTGTATACATGGAGGGGGACGCCTTTTGATGTAGACAAAGAGTTATAAATGAGTGGGCCCAAGTATGTCTAGCTCGATTTGTGGAATTTTGGTGTGCGTACGTCTTCCTTCGACTCGTATTTCGTTGGTAAGAATCGTTCGATGTTGTCGTCATTATGATGATCGTCGATTATCATCTATGTACGAATAACCCGTTGTACTTCTCTCAAGTTGTGATTTGTTTTGATGGACCATTTCTAATGCGTCTCGATGATCGCGAGCTTTATAAGCAGGTTGTTAAGAACCGTTGACCGTCCCGAGAGTAGGCGACTCGCTTAAGCGTCACTAGGATGTATGTGTGTACTTGCGGACTGACTGAGGATCAAGTTATCAACGGCAACTTATCGTGGACGTGAAGATTTTGTAATTTTACTTGCTACTATCAAAGGGACACTGAAGACTTTTCTTGATGACGAAACTCTTGGGGCTAGTATGACAAACTAAAAACGAGGAATAGGATGCATCACGTTGAGCACTGAAGTTGAAATTATTGGGACGCCTTTGTACGATGAACGCTGAAGCAAAAGTTAGTGGGACGATTTTGTACGTTGAACACTGGAGTAGAACTTAATGGTATGCCCGATATGTTGTGAATTCTCGCCAATGGACCGAATTTCTTAATGGCTGGAATTAACAAGTTCGTTTTCACTTCGAAGAGTATGTTGTTGCCGACACCGCAAGTGGAAAGACTTTAGAGATCGAGTTGTATTATCAAGGGCTAGTCCAAGGTTTTATCGATGATCAACGACGGAGATTTACATTTGATGTTTATGTTTGACCTTTGTTTTTAGGTACTTATGTGGTATGTGATCTAGTTGAGTGATCGTAAGTTGTGAGAACTTGAGGCGGCATTGTCCAATGACGTTCGATCATGGAGAACACGTACCTTGTAGTATCTTTTTGACCTTCAACGACGATGCTTATTGAGACTTTGAATGCGCGTGGGCGGAAGTGAGATGGTGTCTTTGTGTTATCTTTTCGTTATGGACCCACGTGTGGGCTCTCTCCAACGATGAAGACATTTTTTTTTTGTTATTTCTTTTGATTTTTCGTCCACCGCTATCCGGCCATTGGATATCCTTTAACTTATAACCTTGCGATTGACTGACTTACCCGAAAGTCTTGTCAAGTATTCTTATTCATCATGGCTTGGCTGTTTAGCAAGCACGAGCTAACTCGATTGAATTTATTGACTTGGCGTGGTTTGTCTTTTTGGCAAACATGCCGTAACTTGACCTTATATGCCTAGTGGTGGCTTTCGTGTTTGTGTTTAAATTGTAATGCGTCCGATAGCGCAATGTATACGCCGAATGATTTCCGTATCGACGAACTCGTGTTTGACGAAGTAGGTTGGCATGTTCGAGAATACGCAATAAGGTGATTTTGTACGACTACTACTAATTACCTCGTCTCAATTCTTTTCTAGAATGTTTTCGATGGAGTTTTATGCGACCCATGCGACTCTCTTTCGTGAATGATTGTTATTGTGAGGATCATGAACGGTGGTTTAGATCGCCAGATTGTTGGAATAAAGTAGATGAAGGACAAATTGGAACTGAGACTATTTGGGAGACTACGAAAAGATCGTACGGATTGATAATTGCTTGTAAACCGTGAAGAGTCGTCAGAAGAACTTTGCCAATAACCGTAGGGAGCCGTTGGAAATCTGAAGTTGGAGACATGGCAATTATTAAGGTATCACCTTGGAAAGGTGTAATCCGTTTTGGAAATGGAGAAAAGTTAAGTCCAAGGTGCGTTGGACCGTTTAAGATCACCTAGCGGATGGGACCGGTTGTTTATAAGTTAAAATCGTTGGATGAGCTTCTTATAATTTGTGTAAATTTTCGTGTGTCGAGCTTGAAGAAGTTCTTGTCGGATAAGGACTCATTCATCCCCTTTTGGTGAGATACAACTTGGTGACGAGTTGCATTTTGTAGAAGAACCAGTAGAGATCTTTGATCGAGAGGTTAAGCGTTTGAGACCGAGTAAGATTCTCGTTACGAAGGTGCGATGTATTTCGAGACGTGGAACGAGATTCACGTGGGAACGTGAGGATTTCTTTATAAGAAGTGCCCTCGTTTTTCCTAGGAGAGCGCGATACGAGTATGAGGCGAGGCGAGCGCCGGGACGTCGCTCCTTTAAGGAGGTGAGAATGTAACATCCCGTACTTAACGTCATCATTTTACCCTAACTATGTAACGTATTTTGAGTTTCTAAGTAATGGTGAGTATTGTAAAGTTTGATGGTTTACGTTGAAACCGGTAATGTGTGCATATATTTAATTGTTTTGATGGCTGAAGAGTACTAATAGTGATCGTGATGCCGATGGATGCCCAAATTTTATATTTTAGTATTGATTATCTCGATATTGAAGATTTTTGGAATTTTTGTTTCATTACGTATTAAGTTGAGTCGGAACCTTACTATTGCTTTTCGTGTGCGTTTAAATCTTTGAAAAAGTATTTTATTGAACGAGACTTAAATTTTTATGAATCCGGGACGAAACCCGACTCTCGTAAATATTTTTAAAACCGACTAGGTGTCATTCCCGCTCTTTATAAGTTAATTTGCAACAAAGGCCAAAATATAGCCTTATTTACACTTTCTACCCCACTCCACTATATATAAGCTTCAAACAAACACACACACTTCATTTCTTGCAACAAAAATTTTGTCTCTCCTCCCCTTTTCTCTCTCTAGCTCACGGCACACCCACCACAACCATGATCCACCACCACAATTTGATTTTTTGATAAATTTAAGCAATACCCCATGTTTATAATCATCTTGTAAGTGTTTAACACCAAAAAAATCCAACATGCAACACATTTTATTTTCAAGATCTATTTTATAAAATGTTGATTTGATCCATTTTGTTGGTTGCATGTGTGTTATTTTGTGTTAGGATCAAGAAATTTGTGTTATACAAGCTTGGAAAAGACTTCATCTTGGTGTTCTTTGACCCAAAACCCACGAAATTTATGGGGTTCTTGGGTGTTCTTGATCATTTGATCTTAATTAATCATTGTAAGGTTCCACTCATATGTTATTATTATTATATTAATTCTTTATTTTTGAGTGCATGCATTTGTTTTTAATTTTGAATTGATGCATATGACCATGCAAGTGAATTTAAGAATTAGGAGTTGTTGTAGATGATGGGTATAACATATTTAAGGTGTAGATGATGATAAAAATGGGTCAAATTGGTTGTTGGTATGATTTTTAAAGAGTCATTTTAGATCAGTAGGTTTAGGCCCTATTTTCGTACAGTAGATGTTGGATAAGTGTTGGTATTATTGGATATTGTTGTAGTAGTCGCCGAGACGCTCGTTTCGGTATAAGGTAGAGCTTCTAACTCATAACGAGTCAAAAGTTACATAGGTTTGAATATTCGTGTACCGGGAGGCGAGTATCGACGCAATCCGAAATTGTTGTCGATATTGGGTCAAATCCCGGGGAATATAACTTGAGTTTCAAAAATGTTCAAGGGCTGTTCTCAGGCCCTAAACTTAGCATTTTGAGTCTATTTTCATAATCAAGAGTCGGATTTGTAAATGGTTTTGGTTAAGGAGGTCAAAACGGTTTTACGATACAAGTGTGCAAAACTGTCCGGTTTTTAATGTCTAAAGATATGTCGAGCAGGTGGGTCTAAAATGTGAATCATTTGATGAAATTTTAACTGAGTCTTCTACAGATATTGAGTGAGTTTGTCACCAAGTTTCGTCAAAAACGGAGTTGTTTAGGTATGGTAAAACAGCGTGTACTTTTGGTAAGTACCGGCTGAGTATTTTTGGGAGGTACTTAACCTCGCGTCATAGTTTGAGGCGAGAGGCTAATCTATTAGCTTCTCAAAGTTTTAAAAGGATATAAGTCTTATGTAAGAGTGTATATTCTGAGATTGGAGACCCATTTAGGGTACTTGAACCGTGTTGATTTGGCATCTTGAGATGGATCAATATCGAAGATACTAGTTTTGGAAAGCTAGTATATGTTATGGGGTTTAGAAGGGATTCACTTGCATTGATTGGTCATGTCTATGTACATACTATTTTGAGTCATTGATTTTATTATACTAAGTATGTTTTGAGGTACTTGAGTATGTTGTTAAGCGCGCACCTTATTTGTTAGGTGGCGGCTTTTGACGTGTATATTTGGGAGGCATCTTCACTTCGGCGATCACTACTACTACTAGCTTCGTATATCATCTAAGGTGAGTCTATAGCCTCGCTTTTATACTGGTTTTAAATGATTTTAATCCGCGAGGGGGAATACATGCTATTTGAAACAACTAGAACACAAGTCTTTTGAATGATTGCTTAACTTAAATGTTGTTTTGATTGTAACAAGTACGTTGAGTACAATGGAATTGGTACGTTGAGTACAGTGGAATTGGTACGTTGAGTACAATGGAATTGGTACGTTGAGTACAATGGAATTGGTACGTTGAGTACAGTGGAATTGGTACGTTGAGTATAATGGAATTGGTATGTTGAGTACAATGGAATTGGTACGTTGAGTACAATGGAATTGGTATGTTGAGTACAATGGATTGGTACGTTGAGTACAATGAAATGGGTGTGGACTCGTATACCAACGTAGAGTCACACAAAGGAACTGTGAATGAAATTGCTTTTTATATACTTGTGTTCAAATGATGATTTGCAAAACCTATAGATTCGCTCAACCTTTGTGTTGATCCTTTTAAGCATGTATTTCAGGTAATCAAGATGGGTAGCAGCGGAGTATGAAAGGAGGGAGTTGGTGCTTACTTGTCTAAACTTTATTTATTTTTCATCCTTTTTAAATTAACAATTTAATTACAGTATTTTGAGGAACATGTTGTGTTGGTAATGGTTTTTGGGACTAAAACGCTACTCTGATTGTATCTTTTGGGATGGAAAATATTTTAGACAATGTTATATTTATACATTTTAACGTCTCATTTGGGATTGTTTTCTATGATTGTGTGTGATGTGCTATGAGTAACACCCAATGTGGACATTCGGCTGCGTGGTAATTTGGGGGTGTTACAATAAGTAACTAAAGCCCAAAAGGAAAGCCCGACCCATTAGAATATAGTCCATAACCAAGCCCGCATGTGGGTGGACTATATATACCCTTCCTAGCATGTTAGTAAAGGTGTTAGTTGATTCATTTTCTCTAATCTAATATTCCAAAAGTTTCACACACTTATCTCTCTTTCCTCTCTATAGTTTCTCTCTCTAGAATTCATCTTTTATCTACCTTTCTTTCCTGTTTTAATCATCACAAATTAATGGGACAACAAGTTATCACCCACGTTTTTATTTAAGTCTTAAACATAATATGTTTGCATTAGCTAGGAAATTGTCATTAGTCGATGGCTTCCAAGCTCTCTTGGACATGGTGCTGGAAGCGTCCCCTAAGATCACATAGTGAAAGTGCACATATCAGCACTTTGGAGGATGTATAAAGCATTTTCAATTTCAACCTCTCGTATAACATTGCCGCTAGTTTTCTTGTCTAGAATGTAAAAGAATTGACTTAATGAGGAACTAGGTTGGAGGTCCGAATAAGGTGATGTTAAAAAAATATATACTCTTGTCATATATACAATAGCTAATAGTTTGGTTAAGTTTGTGCTGTTGTTCGTCTAGTAAACTAGAATAAATGGGTTTTGCTCAGGTTTTACATGATTGCATTCGTACAAAATACATTGTCTCATTGTTATGTGTCCCAAACAGACTTTTATATCTGACTGTTTGGTCAGTATTCTTTCTTAGAGCGCACGGTATGGTCTAAGCCGTGGGCAAAAAGTGGTGCCATATCATCACTTTTTTTTCATAACACCAAAACACCCCATAACCCCACAAACACTCTCTTTGGTTAACACCAAATTTTCTCGTGTTATCGAGACCCCACCACTTTTTTTTTCTTTTTCTTGAACCAATTTATTTTAAACTAAAAACTTAACATTTTATTGATATTAAAAATACAAATACAAATTAAAAAAATACACGAGAAAAACTTACAACTTAAAAAATAACAATAATTTAAAAACATCAATGATTAAGGTTCCACAAATGCTCAACTAGATCACGTCGAAGGTCATCGTGAACTCTCCTATCCCGAAGTTCCTTGTTTTTCCTTTTATGTGTCTCACACCGTTCTACCCAAGTACGTTCAATATTGGCTTGAGGCGGAGAGTACATATCTTCGTATTCACTAATGTCGAACTTTTGGTCCTCTAATATCATGTTATATAGTATGATGCAATAATACATGATTCTTAAGCGTGTTGAGTTGGTAACTTCGTGCTGGTTGTTGAATAATTTCCCATCGACCTTGTAATACCCTGAACGCTCGCTCAATATCTTTTCTTGCACTTTCTTGTACTCTTTTAAATTTCATTTTCTTTTCATCCGTTGCAATTGTATACGACTTAACAAACAAAGCCCATTGAGGGTAAATTCCATATGCTAAATAATACACTTGCTTGTATGTTTTACCGTTTACAAAAAATTCAGTATCTGGAGCCTCGTCCAAAAGAAGCTTACCAAATAACGGTGAACCATATAAAACATTAAGGTCGTTATTTTCCTGGCACCAGAAAATAAGAATGCCACATCCATAATTGTTGGTCTGCAACAGCCTCGAGCATAATTGTTGGGTATTTCTTATCACGCCTTTTAAATTGACCATGCAAACTTTTAGGACAATTTTTCCATTCCCAATGCATACAATCTATGCTCCCAAGCATACCCGGGAGATTATGCTTCCTATTGTGCAAATTATAAATATGCTCTATATCAGCAGGATTAGGCGTTCTAAGGTACTTTTTTACATACAATACGTAAATGCATTTGGTAAAGTTCCATAAGCATTCACGTGAACAACGTTCGACTACTTGCAAATATTCATCTAGTAAATCGGGCGTTGTACCATACGCTAGTTGGCGTATTGCAGATGTGCATTTCATAGTAGAGCTAAAACCTAAACGACCCGTTGCATCACGACGTTGTTTAAAGAAATAGAAATAGGGGGTAGTGGTTGAACATTGTAACTAGTTATATCATGAACTATTTTTCTAAAAAGCGTAGAACTCATACGATACCTTCGACGAAATCAATCTTTCGGATACTTCGGCGGAGTTTCAAGGTCACCAAAGTAATCGGCCATAAGTTTTCTTTCCGCATATTCTCGTTCACGCGGGATGTACGTTCTAACATAAGAATCGGAATTAACCCTAGTATCTTGCTCTTGATCATCTAACATCTCGATTTGTTCCCAATATTCAAAATATCAGGCATAATCTTTCATATCATCTTGATCATAGCTTTGGTAAATAACGGCCAAATTGGAATACTCGGCATTCATATTGAGAAACTAGTGTGTGAATATATTGTAGATAATGGGATATAATTTTTTATAGTTAAAAATAGTATTTATAGTGAAAATAGTGGATAAAATAGGGTATTTAAGCCTTTCAAACGGTCAAAAAGGACAAAAAAAGAGTCGTTGGCCGACGGTAAAAAATTCTAATTAAAAAAACATGATAACGCAAGCCATGACGTGAACCACGGTGTGGTTGGTTGCGCCATGGTTTCGCGTCATCACCCATAACGTTGGCTAGCAGTTGCCAGCCGAACCTTCTTAACGCAACATGGGGTGTGGTTGGCGGCGCCATGTGGCTAGCCAAGCCGTACCCTGCCCTCTTAAGCTATCATTGTATTGTAAGATAGGTTATTTTTGCTCGAGTAAACAAGATCTCATTTCCGCTAAAATGGCACATAGATCTATAACGATCTTAAGACCCACTTCATAAGTGACAGAGTATGATATGAATGTTGTTTGTAGCAAAATTCATGTAAATGTAACTATTTTCTGTTTTTATTGGACGATAGTGAATGTAATGTTTGTACAAAGAAAAATATATTTGTTTCTATCATTGCATATGAATGAAAATTGGAGGCGGATGAATTGTTGATAAAATATTACAACAATGACTAGAAATTTGGGGTCATGACCTTTTATTCCCCTAATTTAGGATGTATTTGTAGGGTTGGGATTTGCTTATTTTAGAGCAGTTGGAACGGTCACGCTATGGTATTGCGTCAAGTTTTGGCGATAGAAATTGAAAAGGCGCAGGACTTTGTGTGTTGGTGTCAAATCCCTCGCGTCGTCGACATGAGTCCACACGGTGGATTTTAATTTATTTTTTTAGAATCTAGAGAGTATATGCCTTTTATGGCATCAAAAATACTCTTATGGCACCAAAATCATCACTCCCTCTAAAAAGTTGTGCCATAACATTTTTCTTGTCATAACCTACTTTGCTTACGTGGCACCACTTTTTGACTATAACACCACTTTTATGGCACCACGGCTCCTTTTGCTCTTATAGTTGTTTGGTAGAGTTTTTTTTAGCGGTGAGGAATAGCATTTTTATTTTTAGCAAAAAGAAGTGTGAATATTTTTCTTTTTATTAGTCGTTTGGCACAAGAGCGTTGAGCGGTGCTACTTTTTAGAAAGACTAATTTTTCAATGCTTCCTTCAAAGAGAAAAGCTGTGAAAATATTTCGATTATCAAGTGTTGTAAACCCACCTTTCGGTCAAGCAAAAAATGTCCTCAAAAAGATTTCCCTGAAATTAAATTTCGCGTAAAAAGAAAAACTCTTGGTAGTCCATTGTTTGACACACTTTAAAGGACGTTATTTGCACCACCTTTAAAATAATCAAGGAATTAAACTCTCCTAGACGTTTCGTGAACAACAATCATCAATGTCAGGCTATAAATATGTGATCATCTAACCGTATTTGAAACACGCACTTATACTTAAAACCGTAAAGAGTTATAATAATAAAAAATTAATCAATGGCAAACCAAGACGCAGATTCAAGGAGACTGGTATTGTGTGAGAGGTTGAAACGTGATGCAAACTCTTGTCGCATGGAGAGCCAGATGTTTGTCTAATTTAGCAGGGAAAGGCAACAGAATCTTGTAGATTCTAGGGACCTTCAGGTCCTGATTGATGAAATTCAAGAGCGGATCAACCATTAGAACTTGTTGATCAATGAGCTTGGAATCCTAACTGGCTGTATTCCTGCGATAGAAGCCACGGTGGAACAGAAGAACGCTTGTTAGCGTAATGACGACATGGTTGCAAAGTTGAACGAGCTGGTGATATCATCCTACCGTGCTGCAACAGCAAAGACTGTCTCTATGACAAAGATGCTTTCACGTTTTAGTGATTAAATACGACATTTTGTTTGGGTGTTATCACATATTTTGTAACGTTATTTCATTATCTAATGTACTACGTTTTGCACTGATGCAATGATAATGAAGTTTATATGGTTATTGTGCTTGTTAAGGGGTGTTTAGATGTCCTTCACATGTTTTACAAAAGTCAAAAGTCATTTAGTCATACATATGGGTCCATCCCATTAGAGTTAAGGTGTTGGCCTTATAAATAAAACCGCCAGTAACAACACCTTTAACGCATAACAAAAAACCTTACTTTTTGTGCATCAATGGCTGATTTTGGACAAAATCTTGAAAAGGGCTTCGATGATCTTGAAATTAGGATAGAAAAATTAGAAAATATCTTTCAAGCATCAAAGAAGCGACTGCTATTGAATAAAGGTAAAAATTTCATTAATCAATCTGTCTTTTGATAAAACACGTGTTGTTCCAAACATCCATTTTATCATTTGATTTTTTGTTAGCCCTATATTTTATATAGTCGAACAAGACTGTAATAAGTCATCTTAGTCGTTAATGGTCTTGGATAGTAATAGGCTAGTCGGGATAACCGGGCTTAGACTTTAATCTAATATTGTATAAGGTAGGGGCTCTAAGCCTAAGACAAGCCAAGCCCGGCCCATAAACAAATCCTACGAGCCCAAAAGTGGTGTGGGTATATAAACCCTCTTCCATTTGTGGAAGAGAGTGTTGCTTCTCATTTTTTTCACATAGTAATCAACCATTCTCTCTAGTTTATGTCTCCAAATTCTCTCTATTTTCTTCTCTTTCTTTCTCTAGTTTTTTGCAATTGATTAGAAATGGGATAACATTTAGCGTCAGAGCCTATAGTAGATAGGTGATTGAGGCTTATTGCGTTTTTTTATTTCATGGCTTATCTTAATAAGCTAAGGATTTCGAAAATAAAGTTAGGCTTAGATTTGAAAAAGCTTGCTACTTTCTTGTTTGTTAACATCTTAATAAAAAAGAAGTACAAGAAAATTTTGTTTTTTATTCAAAATCATCATTTTTTCATTTTTAGATCCTTTTTGTACTTTTTTCTTGATTTAAATTTTTTCTGCTCAAAATTCAAAAAGTTTTTATTTTTATGGTTGTTTGGTTGGTATAATATTCGGAAGTACAATCCGTTTCATTAGATTCGATCAAAAACTTGTTCTTTTTGAAGTTGGAAAAATTATAAAAATCTCGGCATATTCAAAACCCTAATATGCCGAAATTGTCTTTGATGTCGAGATTATGCACTTTTTGAGTGCCGAGAATATTACTTATTGAGTGCCGAGAATATTACTTTTTTGAGTGCCGAGAATATTACTTTTTGAGTGCCGGGAATATTCATTTTTGATGCCGAGAATATTACTTTTTGAGTGATAATATTACTTTTTGAGTGCCGAAATTATCACTTTTTGGTGCCGAGATTGTCAAAAGTTTTAGTGCCGAATTAGCCAATTTTTGTTCCATCAATTTCTAGACTTAGCCGCCATCTAGACTAGTTTCGTAGCATAGTTTACAAAAAAAAATGTTAAAATTTTAAGGTCAAGTTAATTCAAAATTTTCCCATACTGTTTTTGGCTATTCATAATTCGATTTCAAAATTTTGTAATTCAAAAAAAAATTCGATCTACGTTATATCAACCACACCTCATCACAACACATCTACTAAGATCCGTAAATCCATTCACAATCATTGACCATGTTGAACAACAACGCTGCGTATAATCAAGTTCGTTTGGAACAAGGTGGAAACGGAAATCTACCAGTGCTAATAGCCGGCTGCTACATTTGTTGGAAATACGTTTTACGTATTAGAAAGGATCGGTCACTCCAACAATAGTCTAAGTAGTAGCTCGTAGTCTAGTTTTACTAATATTAAACAACTAAGGCCATGCCAATCCTACAACATGTGTAGGCCGGCCCAACTTGTAAGCCCAAGCCCATCTCATGGGCTTGGGTATATAAACCCTCTCCTTAGATGGAGAGGGTGTGGATTCATTCATTTTTCACATAGTTCTTATTTTCTCTCTCAAGAAGTGTGTGTGATTCTACCAAGTTTCTATCTCTTTCTCTCTCTAAAATATAAGCTAGATTTACAATATCCTACAAATGGTATCAACAGCCATGGGATGATTGTTTAGTTTATGTGTTTATGTGTTTATGTTCTTGATTCATACGCCTAGTTTGATCCAAAATCATACGTACCGATTTTTTTGTGTTTTTATGGTTTAATCTTGATATACATCATCTACATACTTGTAGTAGTGATTTGGTATAGTTACTTTGGTTAAAAACATAATTTTTTTGGGTTTTGATTCATTTTTAGGCTAAAATCTCGAATTTGTTGTGTTCTAGTCCTATCCGAGAAAAGTGGTACTTTTGATTCCATAGTACGATCTGAATATTGCGATCGCATAAACCTGGGGTTTCTACTTGCGATCTAATATCACGATCACATCTTACGTTCCTTGTTACGATCAGTGACTGCGATCCCTGTTACGATCAGTGACAGCGACCCGTGTTACGATCAGTGACTACGATCCGTGTTACGATCTAGTGACTGCGACCCGTGTTACGATCAGCGACTTTGATCCGTGTTACGATCTAGTGATTGCGATCACGTGACACGATCAGTGACTGCGATAACGTGTTGCGATCCATTGTTGCGATCAGTTGTTACGATCTCCCATTGCGATCAAAGGTTGCGATCACCCACTGCGATCAAAGGTTACGATCACCCACTGCGATCAAAGGTTCGTGTGCAATTTTATCTTGGAATTTTTGGTTTATCGAGAACAATTATTAGGGGATTTTAACATTATTTTTCGACTTCAACACACAACAACAAACACATTTACTTTCTCTCATTGTTCGATCATCGTTTGTAAATCTTAACTTATCAAAATAGAGTACACATCTCTTACGGATAAGTCTATCCTCTCGGGTACGGATAATCGTCCACCAATGTTGGTGAAGACTATGTACAAGGATTGGGCTTCCCGAATGGAACTTTATATGTTGAACAAAGAGAATGGACATCTCATTTGGGCATCGGTGCTCAATGGACCATTGGTATATGGCACTGTGACGGAAGGTACTATTACTCGTCCTCGCACAACGGGTGATTTAACTGGAGATGATAAGATTCAAGATAAGTGTGATAAACAAGCTACAAACATCATTCTCCAAGCCCTTCCTCCAGATGTCTACAAACTCGTCAGTAAACATAAAATTGCTAAAGAGTTATGGGATAGAATTTGTGTTCTAATGCAAGGCACCTCCTTAACTAAACAAGAACGAGAGTGTAAGCTATATGATACGTTTGATAAGTTTGTCTATGTTCCCGGGGAGACTCTCAGTTATTACTACTTAAGATTTACTTTATTGTTGAATGAGCTCAATATTTATGGCATGGCAATTCCGACATTTTGGCTAAACACCAAGTATTTGAATATTCTTCCTTCTGAATGGAGCAAGTACGTGACAGTTGTCAAATTGGCTAATGATTTGCATAACACCAATGTGGATCAACTTCAAGCTTTTCTTCAACAACACGAATGCCATATGATCGAGGCTCACTTGTCTACACCACAAGTTCGTGATCCACTTGCCATGTATGCTTCTCAACAAATGAACCCCCAACAAAACATGGCTTACACTTATCAACAACCATCATATGTGCAACAGCCACAACAACACACCTATCAGCAACCACATCAACCATTTTATCAACCACTAATGATGCCACAACAAGCATTTCAACAAAGTGTTCATCAACAACCTTATCCACAACAACCAACACATCAGGCATCTACCTCACAAGCTAACACTTCTCCAATGGGCTATACTCCTCAGCAAGGATATTTTCCAATTGAAGCACCACAAGCACAAGCCCTCTACTCCAATGAACTTCCACCAATTGAAGCACCGGTCTTTACTCCAAATGATACGCCAACTGATGTTCTAAACCATCTCACTGCCTACTTGTCAAAACTTGTTACAACTAGAGGATTTCCACCAACAAACAATCAGCTCCGCACCTCTTCAAATCCTCGACAACAAGCCACTATTCAAGATGGTCAAGTAACAGTGCAATCCATTCAGGGTAGGCAAAATTCATATGAACCTCCTACAAGAACCATGAACGCTCAAGCCGTGACTACTCATGCTACTGGAAATGAAAGCCCTATTGGTCCTTAAAAGGTTGTGACTTGCTACAATTGCCGAGGACAAGGTCATATGGCGAGGGAATGCACTCAGCCAAAAAGGAGAAGGGATGCAACATGGTTTCGTGAGAAGATGTATTTGGTTGATGCTCAGTCTAAGGGAAAGATTTTGGATTCAGAAGAGTTAGCATTTCTTGCAGACCCAGGGGCAGCAGATAATGAAGGCATTACAGTCGTCTCTACTTCTAATGCATCATATCAAGCAGATGATCTTGATGCATATGATTCGGATTACGAGGACATTCACTCAGCCCAAGCTGCACTCATTGCTAATCTCTCTCACCACGGTTCTGATGTCGTTAGTGAGGTACCAACCACATCTAATAATGTTCATGATAATCCACATCATGTTGAGCATGAAAATGACAACCTCGAACAACATTCGGGAACTAGTAAATTAAATGATGTGGTATCCAATCCAACACATTTGAGCGAACCTTAACCAAATGCTACGACGGGTATGGAATCTTATGATCAACGTGATTTGGTAATGGTGCCTAAACATATTATTGATAACATGAATGTGGCCGTTCGACAAACCATAAATATGAATGCCAACCTAACCGTTGATCTTTCGTTGTATAAGGAAAATGTCAAAAATATTGAAATGGTCCCTCAAGCAGATAAAATAACTTATTCTGAATTTGACCAATTTCGTTTTGAAAAGATTGACACTTAAACGAAATAGAATCATTTAAAGCTACTCTTTCCAATGAATTAAAAGAAAAAGAGTCGGTTGTAAATGATTTTCAGAAACTTAAAATGGATTTCAAAACTCTCGAGTCTAAAAAGTTTGAATCAGAAATTAATGCTACCAAACTTCTTAAATTCAAGGAACAACAACTTTTAAAACAATACACTTCCACATAAAAGGTTCATCTTTTAACTAAATCATTTAAAGAACTCGAACTCAAGCGTCTTCAAGATTTACCATCTAATCCCGGTTATGCAAAACAAGCTCAGGAATATATTCCTTGTCTTTATGATGTGACCCTAATTGGCAAATCGAAAGAAGCACCTTATGTTTGTAGTACTAAGGACACACAGTCACTTGCGGAAGAAACTCATTCTAAAATGCTTTCAAAATTCCATAAGCTTGATTATGTTCAGCACAATAAAGATCAATTTTCTAAAAAGACCCGTATTCGTTTACAAAAGGAATTAGCTCAATTAACAGTTTTTGTGCCTCAAAGTTTGTCAACGGAAAACCTTCCTAGTACGTCTCCTACACTTGTCAAAAAGGATTTAACTAAGTTAATTCCACCAGTAAGTAAGGTGTCAGATAGCTTAAATGCAGTGCACCAACACTTTGCCGATTTTGACAATGTCATTACGGAACGTATGACGGCTACGGCCATAACAGAAGGTGAATGGAATTTTGAGCACACTAGAGCTGCGTTCCGAGACGAAATTGTTCCATTTGTAAACAATGTTAAAGCTTGTCTTAGTAATATTGATCAAGATTTTCTTTTGGAAATAGAAGAAGTTAGACGTGTTTTCAATGAAATGAATGATGCTTATGAAAACAGTTTACTTGAAATAGAACGAGTTTCACGCCAAAATGATGAGCTTCTGAAGCAAGTGATATCATGATATTGTTTCCGTATGTGTGAATAAAAGTGTTAAGAATGATTCTATTGTGCATAATGTTGAATCTGTGGATAATGTGGTAGATAGTACTTGTCACAAATCTGACGCTGAATTTTTAAAGCTTCAAGATTCGTATTCTTCGCTTTCAAAACGTTTTAATGAGATTCAAACACATTGTATTTCACTTGAATGCAAGCAACAATTTATTCAAGAAATCTTTGAAACGTCATTCGAAGGTGTTAATATCGATGATGCAAATTTTCAAAAGAATTTTCGATTGAATTTACAATCAAAACAGCGTCAGCCAAGTGACAAGGTTGCTAAATCTTTGTCGATAGACATAGAGAAATCTAAGGAGATTAACTGTGTGAACGTACTTGAGGCCGTTGAGAATATTAAACCTGATCTAGATAATCAAGATTCCAAGATTTTGTCCAAATTTGATAACTTAAAACAGAAAAATACACAACTCTTCGATTCAGTAAAGCCCGCATGTGCTAATACCACTGCACAGAATCAATCATTGATTGAACAATTGAATCGAAAGTCGAAACTATTATACGTCTAAACACAAATCTATGTACGCATCAGTGCATTTATTTGTTAAAACAAGAGAAGTCTTGTTTTTATGAAGCTATCATCTCTACAACCATAGCACTCTACAATTGGTATCCACATACTAGACGATGCGACTACTCAAACGACGACTACAACTCTTTCAATAGAACACGGGTCCACAATTGAGGGGGAGCAATTGTCAAGCACTCAAAATCTTCGATGCCGACAGTGCCAAGTTCACTAATTGGTGTCAAGACAACAATACCAATCGTACATGTGGTGTCAAGAGATGACTTCAGACGTGACGAGGCGACCAACATTTGCCGACAAGAACCATTTGATCTTATCATATGATGTTCTCATCAATCAGGTCCAACCTTGTCAATTCATTATTATATGGTGAATATGTGATCATGTTACAAATCGGTATCATGTCTCACAAATTAGTCTCATGAAATGGACTTGCATTTTTCTTCCCAAAAACTTTCTTAAATTTTTTATTAGATCAATTGATATTAAAAACATCTATTGGGTTAATATTTTTAATATGGGGGAGAAAATGTGATTTAATATGGGAAATTATCACAAATGGTTTGACTTAACGTGGTGGCTCATCCCGACATATGCGAAATGTATTCGAATATCGTGGCATATGTTAAGGGGGAGCAAAATGGATTTGCTATATCAAAATGGATTTCATGGTGACATATACTACCCTAAACCCGTTTATTTCATGACGATGAAGATTGTGGTGACATAAGGATGATAGGATAGGTTAAGTCCAATGATTCTTCCAAAACCGGACGAATCTTCCCAAGGACATTCCATAGCTAGAAATAGTAGTCCTTAGGAAAGATTGTGAACGTAGCTGAATGCCGACCAAGTACTTAAGTTAGCACTGGAACAATCACAACAAGGTGCTAGTTATGACGTATTGGTAAGCATTGAAGGGGTTGAAGAATGAAAAAGAATTGTAAAGATAAAGGGTGTAAAGAAAGTAGCCCTCCTTACAACTTAGGCAGAAACCGGGTCAATACATATGCTATTGAGATCATTTTTAATGATGCTTAATATTGAAGATAGACATCATGGACCCAGTGATGCAATGCACAACCCATCCCAGCTACCTCAGATATCTCTCAAAAGATATTTGTTTTAATCACACGGAGACAACACATTATCTATCGATTTATTCACTCCGAGTAAATTGGTATTGAAATGGTGGCACTCCTCTCCAGCCTCTGATCACTAAAAATCCAAAATGCACGATCGAGTCTAGAGCCATTTGAGATCATCAATAATCTCATTAGGACACACTTTCATAATTCCTTGCTTCTTCACACACTGTGAAAAGTAAGAAAGGTCTTAAGAGTTCTACGCAAAATCTTCATGATCTTGGCTGAACATCCGAGTAATGCGAAATTAGTTACAATGAAGATGGTAATCCTTCTTGAGCAAACATTCAAAAGCTCATGGTAGGTGACTTGTGCGATTCTTTATGAATCAAACTTGTGATAACTGGAAAGCAACAGTTGTTTAATTCTTAATTAAATTTAAACACGTTCCAGGCCTCTACGCAATATCTCAGTGATCTTGCCAGAACACTCAGAGTGACATCCTAGTGTTCAAGTGATGAGTGGAAATCCTTCTAGTGTTAACATCAAACAGCACTTGGTAGGTAACTTGCAAGATTCTATATGAATCGAGCTCGTGACAACTAGAAAGAAACAATGGTGCGATTATTTAATGAATCAAACTTGTTCCAGGAATCAGAATTGACGGCTTCAATCATGCGGATAATTTTATCCAAATGATTCACTCTTTACGTTCACAATCAGCTTTGGACGGTCGAGTAAAGAGAACGGGTTTACCCGCGAAATCTTGTCAAGGAGATTTTTAATTAAATCTACCTGCCACAAGTACGATATTTAATATCGTCCAACGGTCTTCACCGACCGGAGGTAAAATGCTACCGAAATAGAATGAAATGTTCAAAGCCATTTCATTCGTGTCTACTTATGTTGCGTCATTTAAAGAGTGTGGCGTTGCGGAATCCGAGAAGAAGTCGTCCCCGCATGCTTATACTTTATGCACTTAATACTTCATCTAATTCTAGAAAGCCTAAAAGTCAAGTCTTTCACTGTATCGAACTCTGAAGCTTTCAAGAATTACAAAGGTATAAGTATGTGGGACTAGGGGTGTCAAAAAAGTTGACCCGACCCGAACCCGAAATAGCCTATTCGGGTCGGGTCACTCGGGTTCAAAAACATATTCGGGTCAATTCGGGTTGACCCGAATTGACCCGAGTTCTAATTAGCCTCGGGTTTGGGTTTATATTTTTTAGCCTTGACCCGACCCGACTTGACCTGAACCCGACCAACCCGACTTTACCCGAGTTTTTTTACCACATTTTACCTTGTAAATATACTTAAATAAGTCAATTTTTAAATTTTTTACTTATACTCAGGTTGACCCGAACCCGAGTTGACCCGACCCGAATTAACCCGACCCGAATTGACCCGAACCCGACTGACCCGAATTCTAATTAGGCTCGGGTTCGGGTTTGATTTTTTTGAGTTCTAACCCTACTTGACCCGACCCGACTTGACCCGAACCCGGTTGACCCGACCCGATTCCCACCCCTATGTGGGACATACGGTCACGAGGAGGCCAAAATCACAAGTGATGGATGCACAAGATCAAGGCAAGAGATTAATGCTAAAGATTGATATCAAAGATCACATCAACATGTTCACCAGAAAAGAAAAAGAAAATAAAGACGAAGACTACGAGCTCAAGACAAGCATAGTATGCTAGGTTTATTTTATTATTGTAACTTGGGTAACGCCCTTTTTTGGAGTGACCTCCCTTAGGGGAGATTGTTGGAAATACGTTTTATGTATTAGAAAGGATCGGTCACTCAACAATAGTCTAAGTAATAGCTCGTAGTTTAGTTTACTAATATTAAACAACTAAGGCCATGCCAAGCCTACAACATGTGTAGGCCGGCCCAACTTGTAAGCCCAAGCCCATCTCCATGGGCTTGAGTATATAAACCCTCTCCTTAGATGGAGAGGGTGTGGATTCATTCATTTTTCACATAGTTCTTATTTTCTTCTCAAGAAGTGTGTGTGATTCTACCAAGTTTCTATCTCTTTCTCTCTCTAAAACATAAGCTAGATTTACAATATCCTACAACATTCAATGGAGATCTCGATTTCTTCGATTCCTCGACACGACTGATAACCAAACCGCTCTTCGTCATTGCCTTGACAATGCACCTACGGTATTTAAATTCAAACCCATTACCACAACGGCTGAGGATGGTACTTCATCTACTACAAGAGTCATGGAAACTTTCGACACATGTCCTCCAGAGAAAAAGAGAATTCTCCAAGCTGAAGCAGACGTTGTGAACTACATACTCACTCGGATTGATAACGATATCTATTCCACAGTTGATGCATGTCCTAATGCTATAGAAATGTGGAATGCAATTCATAGGTTGAAGCAAGGTGAATCGATTAACGTTCAAGATCTTGAGACTAATCTACTTTGGGAGTTCGGAAAATTCACATCACCATATGGTGAATCAATTACCTCTTACTACTCAAGATTATACAAAATGATGAATGAGCTTTTCGAAATCAGTGTACCGACTCAAATCATCATGCGAACGTTCAGTTTTTACTTCAACTCAAGCCGAAACGGCAGAGGTTTGTGACTTTGGTTAAGCAAAGGGAAGATATTAAGACCATTTCATATTACAAACTTTATGATATCTTGAAAGAATATCATAATGAAGTAAATGAACTCAGGGCTGAAAAGGCTGAACCGTCTGCTAACTCTATTGCCTTTGTTGCTGTAACTTCACCAAAACCCATTCCCCATCAACAAGCACCTTCTCATTCCTAAAGACCATAAAGCTCATCCAACAAACCTCTAGCTACTGCCATAAACAAAGAAAAAGAATTTGTCCCTAATCCGCCTCCAAAGTACGACACTGAGTACGATACGACAGTGATGAAGAACAAACCTCAAGGGATAAGAAAATTGATAAACTCGTGTCTTTACTCACCAAAACCTATAGAAAGATCTACAAACTTACCAACAACAACATCAGATCATCATCCAATGCGAGATACGGAGAAGTTGATAACGCACCAAGGTATTATAGAAATGCAAGGTATGATAATCAGAGGATGCCTAATCAAGTTCGGGCTAGAGAAAATGTAGGCACTCCGGTTGTGCAGACGACTGGTATCTAATGATTAAATTTCAAAGAATTTGGGCATATGGCTAGGGAATTTAAAAAGCGAAAACGGGTTAAGGAGTTTGCATATCACAAGGAAAAGATGTTGATGTGTAAGAAAGAAGAGGCAGGGATTCAGCTGATTGCAGATGAAGTTGATTGGAGTGATGAAACTGATGATGAACCTGATGATCTAGAGTTAGAAAAACATTACATGTACATGGCAAAGATTCAAGAAGTGATTCCAGAAACTACTGACAATTCTGGACCTATCTTTGATACTGAGCCACTTGAAAAGGTACATTCAAATGATAACTATAACGTGTTTGCTAATGAATGACGGCATCCTGAGCAACCCGAAAGCATCAATGACACATATGTCATAGAGAAGGAGGATAACAATATCACTTATGATTCATCATATATGTGTAATGATGAAGGAAATATTGATCAGGATACTGAATCGTATGAGGATCGTGCTTTGCTTGCATCTATTATTGATACTTTGAAAAATGAAATTGATGAAAACAAAGCGACTAATAAACGTTTAAGGCAAGTAAACACATCCTTAGATGATGAGATAGACATGCTTAAAGAGTGTGATTATGTAAAAGAAGTTGATCGACGATTTTCTATAGCTAATGGTTTGGCATATGAACGAAAGGTGCTCAACGAACAATATTGTTCCGAAGTAGCACATGAAATTCATATGTCAAAACAAAAGGTATCAGAACTTGAAGAACAACTGATGCTACATAAACTTCAGATTTATGAACTAGAGTCGGCTAACAAAGAACAAACTCAACTTTACAAAACCCGTGAAGAAATGGAAATTGAAAAAGTTGTTTATTTGGAAAATATGGTCAAAACTTTAAATGACATTGTTTATAAAACGGGTCAATCCATTCAAACAATGAACATGCTCAATAGAAATATGAAAACGAGTTTTGTTAAGCCTGAGTATCTCAAGAAAGTTCAGAGTATTAAGCCTTCTTTATATGATATCAGTTGTTATAATGATAATCTTGCTCTTATGCTTGCCCCTGACTCCGATGAAATCATTCGTCATCACGAAGAAATTCGATCCAAATTAAGTGATTTGATAAAAACTTCTGATTATACACACCATATTAAGTTTGTTCCTCAAAAAGAACTTTCAAAAGAACAAGAGTATTTTACAAATGTTCCACCAACGTATAATAAAACGGAAAAGAAGTATCTTTAAAAAGGGGTGTTACAAAACAATCATTTTTGTTAGAAAAAATAATTTCAGATGAAAAACGTAAATGGTCTGAGAAATGCAAAAGTGTTCAGCAAATTGAGCTTATAAAACAAGGGGTTTTAGCGTTGTATAGAGGTGCCGTTGATTATGAAAAAGTGTCACGAGATACTCTTTGGAATATAAAACCTAACCCACAAGTAGAAGTCGTCATTCAACAATGTACTGTTCCAGTCATAGATGATCTTTCAGATAATGTGAAAATGTTTTAAAAAGCTCTCACTGAGGAAATGGTAATTGATTTAAGATATGTTAACTATCTTGAAGTCAAAATTGATTTTCTTCAATCTAAATTAACGAAACAAGAACGTCAAATTTCTAATGAAATTCATCGACTTTCTAAGGAATACTATTATGTTGACCATATGAATGCTATAATTGGTGTGTATACCGATCTTGATCAATATTGTCATGTAGCATGTCTCGTGTCAAAAGCAAACGCAAAATGTCAAAATCTTGAGGTTGAGATTTCAAAACAAATTAAGTCAAATAATGAAATTTCGAAAAGAATTTCCCAACTTGAGAAACACTCCATTTCTCTTGAACTCGCTTTACAAAGTGGTGATAAATCTCATAATCATAAAAAGTGTCAAGAACTTGCAGCATCTTCTTTTCATCACTTAAATGATAAAGATTTCGAAATAAAAAAATTGAAAGCTCAACTACAAGAAAAGGACATGGCCATCAATGAGTTACAAAAACCATCCGTTATTCGTAAACCAAATGCGGTGAAATGTATCAAATCATCTGTTTAGGGAAAACCCCCCACAGACTTGCCTAAGCCAGGAAATGATAAGAGAACAAATGTGATTGCACTAGGAATGTATAAAATGAACACTAGGAATACTCAAACCGGAACATCGCAGTTACCTCAAGAAATTAGGAAAACTAACGCGTGTGTCTCTTTTTCTGCAGGAGTAATCCCCACTACTAGCGTTAGCATGCCACAACTTAAGAGCACTAGAATGCAAGATAGGGTCATGCCTAACAATAGTCAAGTGAAGAAGATGGAAATAGAAGACCATCGTAGGAATTTTATGTTTTTGAATAATAAAATGTCTGTAACTGAATGTAATGATGGTTTGAATGTTAAGACCTCGAATGTTGAATTTGCTTGTGCTAATTATGGTGAAAGTGTTCGTAATGTTAATCACGATGCTTGTGTTTTTACCAATAATGGTGTGCATGCTAGAACTAGGAACACTATGGTTGTGCCCACTAGTACTAGAAAACCAAAGAGACCTTTGAACCAATCCACTGTTAAACCACTTAAGAAACTAAGTGCGTAGATTCCACTACTCAGTGAAAACAAAACAGGTTAGGAAAGCTTTATAAGAACATGATTAGGACATTTTAAAGGGGGTACACAAGATTCACACCTCCAGACTATAAATCGGTACCTAAGATAACCACTATATTAATTGGGTCTATGAATGTTAGCTTGCCTCTAGGATTTGAAACTAGGCCTACTAATAATTTGGAACCCATTTCTATCAAGGGCTCCCATTTGTCAAACTCTACATTGTCTCCTAATTCTTATGCGACTAGTTGAGATCATCCTTTCATAATGGACTCCAGGTGCACAAAGCACATGTGTGGAAATATCAAGCTTCTAAATAACTTCGTGGAAAAGTTTCTAGGTACGATACGATTTGGAAATGATTAGTTTTCACCGATACTCAGATACAAAGATTTGGTTCAAGGGAATATCAATATCAAATAGGTTTATTACATCGAGGGACAGAATCAAAATTTATTCTTGGTTGGTCAATTTTGTTATGCGGATTTGGAAGTGGCTTTTCAAGAAACTACTTGTTATGTTAGAGACTATGACGAGAATGACCTTCTCACAGGTTCTTGTGGTTCTGATATCTACACAATAACTCTTCAAGACACATCTTCACCAAATCCAATTTGCTTAATGGCTAAAGTTTCATCATCTCAAGCATGGTTATGGCATCAACCTTTGCCGCATCTCAACTTTGACACCATTAACTTGCTATCGAAGAATGATAATGTGACCGGTCTTCCTAAGTTGAAATTCGTCAAAGACCATCTTTGTTCTTCTTGTGAGTTGGGGAAAGAAAAAGGAAAGTCTTTCAAAACGACGACTACCCAAGCTCAAAAGGACGATTGTAAATTCTACACATGGATTTATGTGGCCCCATGCGTGTAGAGAGTATTAATGGGAAGAGGTATATTCTCGTGATTGTTGATGACTACTCCAAGTACACATGGATTTACTTCTTGAGGTCCAAAGACGATTTACAGGAGGTTCTCAAAAACTTTCTCAAGATGATATAACACAATCTTCAAGCTCAAGTCTTAAGGGTCAGAACAGATAGGGGTACAGAAATTTTGAACAAGACTTTGCAATCTTATTTTCAAGAAGAAGGCGTAGAACATCAAACGTTTATTGCTCGAACTCTTGAACAAATGGCATTGTCGAAAGACGGAACCGTACTTTGATTGAGGTTGCTCGAAGAATGCTTTATGCTTTAAAATTAGTACTATTCTTTTGGGCCGAATCAATTGCAACTGCATGTTATACTCAGAATCGTTCTCTCATAATCCCTAGACATGAAAAGACACCTTACCACATCATCAATGACACGAAACCTACTGTTAAGTTGTTTTACATTTTTGGATCTTTATGCTACTTTCTTAAAGACGGTGAGAATTGTGAGACCCCCAAAATCTTACATGGAACAACTAGGCAACGAGGGGGTAACACGTCATAGTACAAGAAATAATGAATTACAGTTGACACAAAGCTGACGTAATAAAAACATATAGATTACATCATAAAAGTTCAGAGGTTTAATCATAGGTCCCAGAGTTTTAGAAGCGAAAAAGTATATTAATTCGTCTCGATGTATAACATAAAGTTGCTCAAAAGATAGTATAAACTCCTGACAGTTTTTACTAAAAACAGTCTTTTTAAAGCATCACATAAATCTCCAAGCCAAGCAAAGCTAAGTAATAATACCTGAGATTAAACATGTAAAATCGTCAACACAAAGTTGAGTGAAATTCATAGGTTTAGCAATAAGGATGTGGAACACAAGCATTCATTTGTAAAACAAGTAAATAGGGAGTATGGTTATGATCATTAACCATAGTCCGAAACCATTATTATTGTTGTTTAGTTCATGAACCGAAGCTTAAATCAATGTAAGTTCCTCTAGGGAGTATTCAGCCTAAATACTCAAGTATAAAAACAAATATCAGTGCGTCAAGGTACTTGAGATGGGGACAGTCAATCCCGATGGATCCACCCATAACATTCGCGCTTAGTACTCGAAATTAACGGTTCATGATCGGGAGAGGAAACTCAAGGCTAGACTAAAAAGCAATAATAATATTGAAAACCTAAAATCATACATGTTCTGGATAGCATACACGTTCTGGATAGCATACAGTTTTTAAATGGTTGTGTTCCACCATGTAAAATCTCACCCCGTGTTTAGAAACCATGTACAAGTAAAAAGGGGCTATGAACTCACCTTAGCCACGAGGTAAGTCAATCACGGTACTCAGCAACTGAGTAGAAACGATAGTGGTAGTCGATCACCGACGATATGGATGTCCGGGAAACACGAAAACCGCAACCTATCACAATAAGGCGCGCGTTAAGACTCGGACTCAAATATCGATATATACCAAATATAATATGACTCAAACGTTTTAAGAGTATTCATGTTTCAAAACCATTGACACAAACCAAATGAATCCATACTAACCATTTATTCCAACACTACACGTTAAAACACTTGAACACTTGAAAATGACCCGTCATACGACGCCAAGTCAACGCAAGTCAAACTATCCTTTACCCTTATTTGGACCAGTAGCTAAGTCATTTATATAATGACTAACCACTTGAGTAAGTCACCATGTCCGATGGTGAACACTCAAACTCACGTAACACAAGCACTGAACTAAGTGTCCAAAATAAAAATCAGCAAGTACACCCCGAATGTACACACCGATCTACACTATCTAGACTTGTCCGTTTTACATGAAAATTGGTGTCAAGGTCACTTATAACCTGTATAATACCTCACCAAAATTTGAGCCAAAGTTCACACTTTAAAACCCATCAGCTCGACACTTTACTCAACTCCAAATTTAGGACAGATTTGTACACTTGTTTTGTAACACCGCTTAGACCGCTTTAAAAGTACAAACTCGACAATCCGACTTTTGAAACCACTACTAGACTCATCAAACTCAGTTTGTAAACTTTGAAAACCAGTAATATCAACAATCTAACCAAGCCTAAAGTCCCCGAGAGTCGACCCAAAATCAGCCACAATTTCGAATTGTGCCGACTTGCGTCTCCCGGTACACAAATACTAAAACTAGCATAACTTTTGACTCGTAATGACTTAGAAGCTCTATCTTATACCAAAACGACCGTCTCGGAAAACTCTACAACAATATCAAATAATCTTAGCCTTTCTCAGAACTTAAACCTACGAATATTCAGTTAAAGACCTGCTGTCCCAAATTGTACTTTTATAAAACAAGTCAAATTAATTTTTCAACCAAAACCATTCATTCCCATACCTCTAGGATCACTATACTATCATTCCTATCAACCAAACACTCCTAAAAACACTTGCATGCAAAATCTAACAAAATCAAAGATCAAAAGTACAACTTTTAAGGATTAAAATGTGATGATCTTACCAAAAACAATGCATGCAAGATGATCAAAACCAATACCCACCATAAAATCATAAGAACTAAAAAAAATATTGATGCATGTGTGAAGTTTTTGTATAGATAGAATCATAAGATGATTTTAGAGATGGGATATTGATTAGATTTTGTTAAAAATCAAATTTGAGGGGTGTTTTGAGGTGGTGGAGTGGCGGCAAATGGAGGTGAGGGTGGGGAGAGAAGAAATTTTTCAATGTGTGTGTTTTGTTATGAATGAAATGAGTGGAGTGGTAAAAAAATAGTTTATATAGTGTGGTTAGGGTAGAATTTGCAAATATTGGATAGTTTTAGACCTAAAAGCAATTTAATACTTTAAAGGGTAGAAAATAATTATTGGTAAATATTGAAAATATTTACGGGGCTCGGGTTTCGTAAAAATACTTTTCAAAAGTTACAATGCATCATAAAATGATTATATGACTTCCCGACACGACTTAATACGTAATTAAAACGAAATCGTCAAAAATATTAATTACCGAAACAATCGATAAATAAACGTAAACTTTTGGGCATCCGTCGGTATCACGATCACTATGAATTCTCGTTGTACATTGATTTTTGAATAAACTCGTTGTAAAACGCACGCGGGTGATTTTAAATCAAAAACTTTGATTTAAATTAAATATGGAAAAATAAAATAAAAATTTTATAATTCCATATGAAGCATTGTCAATGAACAAAATAATACTTAAAAGTATAATTTAAAAATCTCAGGATTTACATATAAAGTATTCAAGAAAAGGTAATACGTTGGTAAATTCAAAAAGCACGAATAAAAAGAATAAAATAATGCTGGGAAAGTACGGGTTCTCACAGTCTTCCCCCCTAAAGGAACTCTGGTCCCCAGAGTTCTCCTAAAAACGGTAGAAGATGCAAACAAGAGGAGGTAGAAAGTGTGTAACAAAATTCATTGCTTCCCAGGTAATTTTTGCACCACGACGAATCTTAACGTTTAGAATTCACTATGCTTCAGTTTCTTAACTCTTTTTCGTATAACTTTTCAGTCTTGGATTAGAATAACGATCTTTCAATACGGGGATACATCAAGAGATAGAGTTGTTGGAAATACGTGCGGTAAACTAACAAGAATGAACACAAGAATCGATTAAACAGGCAAAGTGCCATTTAATGAACCAAGATTGTAAATCAACAACGGGTCGCAAATCGTGAAACTGTAAAACGTGACAATCTTAAAAATGTAAGAATCTAGTCACAAGCGAAATAGAAGGGAAAAATGAATAACATATGATCATTTAAAATACAAGTTGTCACAATCAGTTGTCTGGTATTTTGGTATAACTTTAAAACTCAGTTTATATATTTTCTTGATTAAAAGAAAATTTTACAAGGTGTAGTGATTTAAAATCAAACTATCTGTATTTAGTGAGTATGATGTTGCCATATCTTTTTCTTGATCAGGACTTCAAAGTAAAAGTAACTCATTTCAAATAGTTATCCTGATCGGCTTAAGAACTTTTGGGTGACTACATGAAATTTTCTTTAAAACTCAGGTTTATCGTTACCATTAGAGAAATCAGATTTTCCAAGTTATTTAGAATCATTGTTAGAAATTATAAAATAATTTAATAATTTCATTAGGTTGACAGTAAAGTATGATAAAATCGATTACTTTAAAAGATACAACTTGACACTATTTAAACATAAGTTATAAATTTACCCAGAGTGAATGTATAGGTCCGGTACTTAACTTGAAACAGTTATTTTGGTAATTTAAACATTTGATAAAATGTATAAAACGTTCTTAAAAATTAATAATAATTTTAGAAATCACAGAAGGTGATTAAGGTATCAAATGGTAAACACGTAACATTTTCTGGTTTTCAAAAGGTGAAAAGACAACAATGTATATGAATCATATAAAGGTCAACAATCTGCATGCGAGCGATAACACAAGGGAATAAGACGAAAGTCGTATCAATTCTTAACAAACGTGGCCGAATAGATGCATCTATGATAAAAATAATAAGAAACAAAGGATTCAGCAAGATTAATTCACGAGTGCGGTTGGCGTCACCAATAACGGCTTATTAAGTTCTCGGTGGTCGACATACGATCGAAAAGAGAAAAGCCACACAGCGAATTTTCGAATCAAAGTAAATTATTAAGAAGTCAACTGAGAGAAGTTCCAGTAAGATGAACAACATTAACAATGAAAGGCAAAATCAATACATGGTTCACACGAATGAATTTCCAAGGCGATAGTGTTTTAACACATATCATGACAATTACACGGAATTATCGTTCACATCCAATCGTAAATCATTAATCACGTCCAGAGACGTTTCATAGGTCTACCAAGATAGATAAAGAAGATCGATCGATGAAGAGGAATAATAATGTTGAAACTTTCAGGTCAGGTATCAATGGTAAGAATTTAGGCAAATGGTAACGAAAATCGTATCATGAGGATGATGAGGTAACAAGTAAGACAATGATCGTCGAGTATGGAAATATGTGTTTGAGGCACGCACTTTGTTCAAGAAAAGATAAGGATTCTTATGTGTAAGTCACGAACTGTTGATACTCGCATAAGAAGTAAAAGTTTTCTAAACTTTATTTATCTAACTTTTTAAGAAACATAACTAAAAAGTTGATTCTTGGTTAAATATTTAAGGTGACTACTATTTGGCCTTGCATGGCTCCTTCTAAATTAAGCATAGGTGATCAGGCCATGCATAATTTAGGACTAGCAATGCGATGCTCATCTTCGTCAAACCAGTATTACAGGTCATATCATTTAAAATATGTATATAATCCCATTTGTAAAAACAGAAATCAAAATAGTTTATGAAACTATTCGCCAATAAGTTACTGGCTAGATATTTAATTCAACAATTATAATGTTACAAGGGTTCTTTATAAGACCGTATTAGAATAATTTGTGAAAATGCATTGTAAAACTAATATAAATTAATTTTATAAGATAACCTTCAAGTATTTTGTAAAGTCCAAGTGGAACTTTTGTAAAATGTTTCGCAAACAATACCAGTTAAATTCATGTGATGACATTATGATAGCTTACAAAATAGCGAGTCGGTTACATGAGGGAAATAAGGAGTAGTTCAAGACAGTCTATGAAATGGTTACAATGTGCTAATGTTTCAAGAGGTTTAACAGAAATCGTCAAGAGACACGTGTCAAGATGGTAACGAACGATGCGAAAGCAAGAACTTCAACCTCGGTCTAATTCAGTGGTACGATAGAAGCAAAGAAAGACAGTACAATGACAAATAAGTCATAAACAAAAGAAAGGAATAAGGAATCCGTATGTGCACATCGTAATTTATTTGACAAAAATACACTTTTAAGAAAGAAAGGTATAAGTTAACAAATAGTACAATCACACTGAAAAGTTTCTATATTAGGAAGTTACCGAATTTCAAAAGTTCAAGATCTATGTACATGTATGACCGAACTCAAAGTTAATATTTTATACTTGTTCAAACGCAATCCTTGTTTTTTTTTAGTTTTCAAAATATCATTAGTTAAAGTTTTACGAGCTCAACGAACTCAAAACGCTTGAAATCATATTTTTAAAGTCTATCAGTTTTGACTTTTGGGTTTGACTAGACCAATTAACTCATTAAACAATATTCTAAGACTCAAAGTCTAATGCATTTCGATGTAAAACATGTTTTGAACAACTTTCTAGTTTTACCCGAGACTTGAAACGGAATAAAAATGGACGAAAATTCCCTTGCGTTAAATCTGTCAGCAAAACGATATTTTAGAACTACGCAAAAATAAGTTCTTAAATTTTCACAATCTCAAATGAGCATAACCTGCTCGATTTTAATGTTTATTGGCTAAATTTTATGTCCTAAACGGACGTCTCAACAAGTAGAAGCATATTTTTATGTCTAAAGTTATAAAAATATATTCTCGACACAGCTTAAAATTAAATCTAAATTTCATGATAACTCAAAATTAATGTACACACAAGACTTGTGGATTCCATAAAGTTGAAAGAGAACAAACTGTACAATTAAACATGTAAAGAAAACACAGTATAGAAATGGTTCAAGAATGCCAACGATAATCTGAGAGATAAAAAACGACGCATGACATCCATGTCTTCGGCTGCAAGATGCAATGCAGGAAGGTCTCCTGGCGGCGTGATTTTTTCCAAAATCACAAGACATACCGAGAAAGAAATAAAATATTAACAAGTCACACTCCTGAGGCGAGGAGGTTTAATGAAAAAGGGAGGATACAAATAGGATCGTATTCCAGAAAAAAAATGTCACATAATAAATGACGATCATGTGTTCAAGGTACCACGGATGTTGTAAGTCGAAGTCGAAACGTAGAATGGTCAATGAAATAAGATGTAATCCATGTACAAGTGTCGTGTAAAACGCTAGCGTAAAGGTCGATCAAGATTACGAAAATCCACAATATTATTCAGGTACTGATTCAACGAATACTTCGAGATGTGTGAATCACACGATGTCTTTTAGTCTTTTCTGGAGACACATTGAGCTAAGCAATGGTTTATAGACTAGACATTCAATTACGAATGGTCGGAAAGAAAATCTGTGCATCTAAATAGATACTTTGAAGAGTTGAACAATGACAGCAACACGCACGGTAGTAAAATGAAAATCAGGAGTTTCGTCGAAAACAACACTTCTTCAATTCCGAACAATGGTATCACGAGAGTATGCACAACATGTATCAGTGAGTCGAGAAAAATAGACGGTTTAAAACGAACGAACATATGAAGTCAGTCGTATCACGCATAAATGAAATAGCAATAGTACTCAGAAAAATGAGTATGAAAAGTCGGCAGCATACGCGCTGTGAATACAAGTATGTAACGTCATAACGATATAAAATCATTGCAATAAGATCAATTCACAAGAACAAGAATTCAAGAAATACAGTATAGGCAGATGTAATCACAGTAACCTTCAATGATAATCCATGAAGCACAAGGCTTTGAAAAGACATAGTAATTATCGCCGTTAAGGTAATGTAATATTTCAACATGTAATCAGGATATGAAATACTACAACGATAATTAAAAGTAAATAATATGGATTAGAGAGTTACCCGCGCAGATATCGAACAACGTTGGCAGATTCTGTGTTTGACACTTAGAAAAATAAAATATTTAAACTTTCGGTTATAGACTAAGTTTTTGAAAATGACTCAGTTCCCTATAACCATCGCTCTGATACCAATCTGTGAGACCCCCAAAATCTGAGATGAAACAACTAGGCAACGAGGGGGTAACACGTCATAGTACAAGAAACAATGAATTACAGTTGACACAAAGCTGACATAATAAAAACATGTACATTACATCATAAAAGTTCAGAGTTTTAATCATAGGTCCCAGAGTTTTAGAAGCGGAAAAGTATATTAATTCGTCTCGATGTATAACATAAAGTTGCCCAAAAGATAGTATAAACTCCTGACAGTTTTTACTAAAAACAGTCTTTTTAAAGCATCACAAAAATCTCCAAGCTGCGACAATATCCTGCGGGCTCCCATCCAAGCAAAGCTAAGTAATAATACCTGAGATTAAACATGTAAAATCGTCAACAAAAAGTTGAGTGAAATTCATAGGTTTAGCAATAAGGATGTGGAACACAAGCATTCATTTGTAAAACAAGTAAATAAGGAGTATGGTTATGATCATTAACCATAATCCGAAACCATTATTATTTCTGTTCAGTTCATGAACCGATGCTTAACTCAATGTAAGTTCCTCTAGGGAGTATTCAGCCTAAATACTCAAGTATAAAACAAATATCAGTGCGTCAAGGTACTTGAGACGGGGACAGTCAATCCCGATGGATCCACCCACAACATTCGCGCTTAGTACTCGAAATTAACGGTTCATGATCGGGAGAGGAAACTCAAGGCTAAACTAAAAAGCAATAATAATATTGAAAACCTAAATCATACATGTTCTGGATAGCATACAAGTTCTGGATAGCATACAGTTTTTAAATGGTTGTGTTTCACCATGTAAAATCTCACCCCGTGTTTAGAAACCATGTACAAGTAAAAAGGGGCTATGAACTCACCTTAGCCACGAGGTAAGTCAATCACGGTACTCAGCAACTGAGTAGAAACGATAGTGGTAGTCGATCACCGACGATATGGATGCCCGGGAAACACGAAAACCGCAACCTATCACAATAAGGCGCGCGTTAAGACTCGGACTCAAATATCGATATATACCAAATATAATATGACTCAAATGTTTTAAAAGTATTCATGTTTCAAAACCATTGACACAAACCAAATGAATCCATACTACCCATTTATTCCAACACTACACGTTAAAACACTTGAACACTTGAAAATGACCCGTCATACGACGCCAAATCAACGCAAGTCAAACTATCCTTTACCCTTATTTGGACCAGTAGCTAAGTCATTTATATAATGACTAAGCACTTGAGTAAGTCACCATGTCCGATGGTGAACACTCAAACTCACGCAACACAAGCATTGAACTAAGTGTCCAAAATAAAAATCAGCAAGTACACCCCGAATGTACACACCGATCTACCCTATCTAGACTTGTCCGTTTTACATGAAAATTGGTGTCAAGGTCACTTATAACATGTATAAGACCTCACCAAAATTTGAGCAAATGTTCACACTTTAAAACCCATGAGCTCGACACTTTACTCGACTCCAAATTTTAGGACAGATTTATATACTTGTTTTGTAACACCGCTTAGACCGCTTTAAAAGTATAAACTCGACAATCCGACTTTTGAAACCACTACTAGACTCATCAAACTCAGTTTGTAAACTTTGAAAACCAGTAGTATCAACAATCTAACCAAGCCTAAAGTCCCCGAGAGTCGACCCAAAATCAGCCACAATTTCGGATTATGCCGACTTGCGTCTCCCGGTACACAAATATTAAAACTAGCATAACTTTTGACTCGTAATGACTTAGAAGCTCTATCTTATACCAAAACGACCGTCTCGGAAAACTCTACAACAATATCAAATAATCTTAGCCTTTCTCAGAACTTAAACCCACGAAAATTCAGTTAAAGACCTGCTGTCCCAAATTGTACTTTTATAAAACAAGTCAAATTAATTTTTTAACCAAAACCATTCATTCCCATACCTCTAGGATCACTATATTATCATTCCTATCAACCAAACACTCCTAAAAACACTTGCATACAAAATCTAACAAAATCAAATATCAAAAGTACAACTTTTAAGGATTAAAATGTGATGATCTTACCAAAAACAATGCATGCAAGATGATCAAAACCAATACCCACCATAAAATCATAAGAACTAAAAAAAATATTGATGCATGTGTGAATATTTTGTATAGATAGAATCATAAGATGATTTTAGAGATGGGATATTGATTAGATTTTGTTAAAATCAAATTTGAGGGGTGTTTTGAGGTGGTGGAGTGGCGGCAAATGGAGGTGAGGTTGGGGAGAGAATAAATTTTTCAATGTGTGTGTTTTGTTATGAATGAAATGAGTGGAGTGGTAAAAAATAGTTTATATAGTGTGGTTAGGGTAGAATTTGCAAATATTGGATAGTTTTGGACCTAAAACCAATTTAATACTTTAAAGGGTAGAAAATGACTATTGGTAAATATTGAAAATATTTACGGGGCTCGGGTTTCGTAAAAATACTTTTCAAAAGTTACAATGCATCATAAAATGATTATATGATTTCCCGACACGACTTAATACGTAATTAAAACTAAATCGTCGAAAATATTAATTATCGAAACAATCGATAAATAAACGTAAAATTTTGGGCATCCGTCGGTATCGCGATCACTATGAATTCTCGTTGTACATTGATTTTTGAATAAACTCGTTGTAAAACGCACGCGGAGGATTTTAAATCAAAAACTTTGATTTAAATTAAATATTGGAAAATAAAATAAAAAATTTATAATTCCATATGAAGCATTGTTAATGAACAAAATAATACTTAAAAGTATAATTTAAAAATCTCAGGATTTACATATAAAGTATTCAAGAAAACGTAATACGTTGGAAAATTCAAAAAGCACGAATAAAAAGAATAAAATAATGCTGGGAAAGTACGGGTTCTCACAAGAATCTCGACAAGATGAAACAAAAAGTTGATGCATGTATTTTTGTGGGGTATGCTACACCGTCAAAAGGATATCGAGTCTACAACAAGAGAACAAGAATAATTTTCGAAACAATCCATGTGAACTTTGACGAATTGCCACAAATGATACTTGATCACAATAACTCAAGTCTCGCTCCTAAATGTCTAACAATGGCAGCTGCACAAAACAGTGTACGTCTCGTGCAAGAATGTCAAGAAGATATTCCTACAACAGACTCGACGGATACGACAAAAACGAATGAGTTGGATGACTTATATAATCCAATGTTTGATGAATATTACTATGGAAACGATCAAGTTGTGTCAAAGCCTTATGTTGTCAATATTGATGATGCACCCGAACAAAGACAACAAGACACAACTACATGTACTTTAGCAACTGTTGCTCAAGAGACAATTCCATTGAATAATCAACAAACTCATGAAACTGTCATACAAACGTCATCATCCGCCAATGCTGCATGAGGAAACATAAATCAAGCAGTCGATGCCCAGTTTTGCGAAGACGAATTTATCAAGCCATTCAGTACACTGGTACGCGAAGTTAGAGAGTCTTCTTAATATTTGAGATTTGCATAGGTTCAATTGTTCGTTCTCGGTGTCTAATCGAATTGATTTCCGGTTAATTGTGCGAGATTAGTTGTTCTTGGTGGAACAAAAAGGGAATGGTCGTTGTCTAAAACTAATGAAAAAATAAAGACTTGAAACAAACAAAATAAAGACGGTAAAAAGAAATACTGAAAGATAAAAACTTAACAAAAAGTAAATGACGAGAAATTAAAAGGGAAATAAAGTAAATGACGCAAACTAAAACTTGACAAAACGTAAATTTAAAAACTTGAAAATAAAATACTTTAAGAATTAAACTAAGAAACGACAAATTAAAATAAAGCTTAAGAAAAATAAGACGAAACAATTAAAATAAAGCTAAGTAAAAATGGCGGGAAAAATAAGTTTAAAAATAAAATTGGACAAAAATGACATAATTTCGCAATTAATAAAAAATATGAATTAATTTTGCAATTAAAACCCAAGATTTCGCAATTATGTCAAAATTGACATAATTCCGCAATTAGCAAAAGACACAATTTCGCATTTGCTAGAAAATGAAAGATTTCGCAATGTTGCACAATGTCGCAATAATTGCACAATGTCGCAATAGTGCACAATGTCGCAATAATTGCACAATGTCGCAATAGTGCACAATGTCGCAATAATTGCGCAATGTCGCAATAGTGCACAATGTCGCAATAGTGCACAATGTCGCAATAATTGCACAATGTCGCAATAATTGCAAAATCGAATCAGATTTCGCAATATTGAAAAAACAATGATTTCGCAATTAAGAACAAGATTTCGCAACTTTGTAGAGGATTCAATTTCGCAATTATGGAAGAATTGCGAAATTGAATCAGGACACAATTTTGCAATTATGGACAATTGCAAAATCGAATCAGCTTTTCCTAAAAGCTAGGAAAACGTAAAAGTACGAGATTAAGCACTAAAATCTTAACTTTTTAAGCACAATAAGCAAAATAAAACACCAATAAGCTACCAATAAGCTAGAGAGAAGGTTAAAACTCATAAAAACATCAAAAGAAACACACGAAAATTAAAAGCTTTGAACTTTATGTAAAAACTTGATGAAAAAGATTATGAAAACAATAACGTGATTAACAAGAAAGATTAAAAAGATTAAATTTAAAACAAGATTAAGCGTAAAAGTAAAGATTCAATTAAAAACAAGAAAGGAAGATGAAAGATTAAAGTTCTAGTGAGAGAAACTGTCACTTTCTCTCTCTAAAACTAAACTACTCCTACTCCTAAAACTAAAACTAACCAACCCTCCTAAATGAGTTTAGGAGGGTATTTATAGGAAAATGGGGAGGTGCATGTGTTGCCTCCTCTTTCTCTCTTTCTTCACGTCTTCTCGTTTTTTAAGTTCTTCGGCTTTATCGACTTTGTCTCGGGATTAATTAAACTCGTCTTATAATTTCTTTATTTATTAGACTCGAGTTCTTCAGCTTTATTAAACTTCCGTCTTTAGACTTGTTCTTCGATAAATCTTCAGAATAGACCTTGGACTTCCGTTCTTTTTGCACTCTTGATCTCTTGACTTCGTCTTTTGTCGTTTTCTTCGATAAAAGCCCGTGAATGCCCGTGTTTTCTCCACTTTTCACCTTTTCGTCCTAAATCACAACAAAAACACAAACCACGCATAATTCCGACATTTACGACATAAAATACACGTTTTGGCTCGGTTATTATTGTAATTAAGTGGTAAAAAGATGGGTGTTTTCACACCTATCAAATCCCCTACACTTGACCATTGCAATGTTCTCATGCAATGCATTAGTTACAAAGCACGATTACATTTTTCATCATAATCAATCCACGTTGGCCTTTATGAAAGAGATATAAAACTATAAACATTCAAAGTAAAGAAATCAAAAACATACCTTGGGTTTTGAAAATGTCATGAATAATCATCATCCTCAAGTTTTCACTTTCTCCAAACCAAGCTTAAAAACGAGATCATTGTTATTATAAGTTAGCAAACTACCACGAACTCATGTGGGCCAATTATTCACTTAGACTCCCTTATTCCTAGGTGTATCTCTTATATTTTATTGTTGTCTTGAATGATCACGAGGATGCATTGTTTGACTTATTTCGATAGTTATTTAGGCTGAAAATAAAGTGAACAATTCAATCAATAGTTAGCTAAAGGACAAAATCTTTTAAAACTGCTTCTCGGGACCTCAAAAAGTTCATCGCTTCGCGATTTGAGACCTTTCTCGGACCGATATTTGGCAGCGACTTCATACTTCAAATCTTGAGAGACGTTCATGAAATAATGGTCTTCTCTTCATAATAGGAATTTCTTCACTTGAAATTTTGAGAGATTCTTCATATATGGACCACGACTTCTTCATTTTTCTCCAATCATTACTTTGGACTTTGATATACAACGATCCGCCTCCTTTTAGGACTTGGATCTATTTATCCTCATACCTTGCTAGGGTTTTTTCGGATAGACTTCTCCATGACTTTTAGGGAGTATTTGCTTTTCGTCGTGTGTCTCGATCCTTCATATTGATTTTCGATAAATGATTCTTCACATCACTTTTGGATCTTTAGCAACAAAATATAGCCCTCATGTCTTGTTAGGACCTTTTTGGACTCGCCAATCTTCGCATCCTGCTTCAATAAGTTATGCCTTGGCTATGAACTCTAATCCATACAGAGCAACTTTTAAACGATCTTGGGCTAGAAGCTAAGTAACTTTTCAAATCGTACAGCCTTATTTATTGCAGATAAATTTATTAACAAGCGATGGGAGAATAGGCTTATAATTAACTCATATAAATTCACGAAAGAATACCGAACTTATAACTGACTCTATCATCTCTCGTTCTCCACAGTTTAAAATCTCAAGGAATGAGACTCGTGGATGCTTAGCCTATTAAATCAAAGTTTTGGGTTTTCGAGTCGCCTATAGGATCTTGCAAATTCTTAGACTCTTTCAAGTTTAGAAATCGCATTTTAAAGTTCCCTTGATAAACGACTCTCTAGGATCAATTATAGGAACTTGCGAAAAGTTCTTGTTCTTAACCCGTGAGAGTTAAGACTTTCGCGTTTTATAGCTCCCTATATAAAAGCCTAGCAAAACTTGACTTAAACACGTTAAGGATACTAGCTAGAGTAACTTAGAAAAGTAAACTCGGGTTGAGTCAAAAGATTCACAACGTTTGAAAATTAAAACCTCTTTATTAATATTTATTCTAATAAGGAAATAAAATAACTATACAAAGGGAAAAACTAATGGGCCAAAATAGATTAAAAATTTTGAAAAATGTCGAAAAATCAAATTTTTCGGTTAAAATGAGGACAAATACAAGGAAAAGGCCACTTAACTTCGATAGAAGTCCCCCCTACACTTAATATAAACATTGTCCTCAATGTTTAAGCATGTGGGAGTAAACTCCCCTACACTTAGGACATTGTGCACTTTGTTTAAATCTCGCTAAGGAAAAGACAACTAAAGAGATTCCTATTTTAATATTGAAAAATATAAAATAGTGAATCGAAAAGAGTTTAGGATAGAACCGGGAAGAAGGGAACACGGAATCACGGTTCGTCAAAAGTCATCAAGAGTGTGTCTTTGAAGCTCTAATCCCTGCACATGATAAGAAAGAAAACAAGAAACACCAACGGGGCTCCCCCTACACTTATGGTAAAGATAGATAGATAATCGGGTTGCCTCCCGAGAAGCGCTTGTTTACATTAACCGAGTCACGAGCCTGACTCGTCCCCGAATTAAATGGTCCATGGGGAAGCCTCGAATGTGATACCGGGATCAAAGACCTTGTCCTCGTTCCCGGTTGACATCAACAAAGGAGAGGCGGGGGGATAAGTCTTGAATGGGAGAAAAACCCTTTCAACATACGAAAAATATGTGAAATCAAGATCCACGGGAGGTGGTGTGGGTAAAGTAAGCACATTGTCATCCCCCAAAAACAATGGATACTGAGCAGTTGACAAAGCCGTATGGTTATCAATCAAAACATAATCAATGTCACCTCCCGGGTCAAAGCACTCATCCTCCGTGATAGTGGCTAAAGGGGAGGATACAAGGTGCTCGGGAGGGGGACTTGGGATAATACCTTCCTGCAGCAAATTATCAGAAATAATATCCCCCTCCATATCATTATCATCAATACCTGGAGGCATGGAGTGAATGTCGATTTCTTCCAGCAATGGGTCATTATCTTCAACGGGAGGAATAGATGGAGGCAAAGATTCGGAGAGAGGAGGAGAAGTCAACTCTTCGATTTGAGCAATAAGAAGATGAACTTTCCGTAATCTATCGCGAAGAAGCACGTCTTCCACCTTGTCCACAAGATCATGTTCATCGGTGAACTTCTCGTAAGCCGGAGAGAATAAATCGTCATCGCCCGCATCTCCCGGTGGAGATTGAGAAATTTCAAAAGTGAAATTGTCATAGCGGAGAGAAGAATCGTCATCACTAGGATCGACCTCTTCCGTAAGAGCAACGTCGTCCTCAGGCTCCATAGCAGGTAAGTCACAAACCTCATCATCTAATAATTTGTCGAGACCAACATCACTAAGCTCATTCATCGAATCTAGATCCTTAGATGCAGTAGGAACATCGAGAGTAGGAGCAGCAACTTCAGAAGATGTGTTGAAAGTGCATACAGCATCATCGTCATCATCATCATAATAGTATTGATGCACAAGAGGAGGGGTATAATCGCTAAGATTAGATACTTGCTCTTGTTGCAGTCGCTTTTCCTCCGCCCATGCTTCTTTAAACTGAACAAAGGCTTCTTGAATTTCCAAAGTAATGGCGTGCCTTTCTTCATTCAGAGTAGTGAGTTGTTGATCAATACGAATTCCCTGAGAGAATTGATGATTGAGGGTGTGATGTGGGGGCTCATAGTTATGAAAACCAGAATTATAGCACGGATGTGGCTCATAGTCAGTCATCGGTTGAGAAGAATTATAACACGGATTTGGTTCATAATAATCCATCGGTGAAGAAAATTGAGGACACGGATCTGGCTCATAATAATTCATTGGTTGACAATAAGAGGTATCGTGAGGACCCCCACAGTTGTTGCAAAACGGGTAAGGAGAAAGACTGGGTGCGTCTTGTGGATAGCTATTATCAATGTCATAATTGTACCCCGGTTCTTGCTCGTGACCATACGGGTATCGAACTGGGCACGAAACATGCCAATGAGAATCGCTTCCACAATAGATGCACGAGGGAACAGGAGGTGGTTTCAAAAAGTACGAATTAGTCAAGTTGCACAAAGGACAAAATCCGAATTGCGTGTTGTCGATATCGTTTCCGCACCGCTCACATGTACACCATTGACAAGAGTCGTTCCCGTACAATCGTCTCCCACATCCGACGCAATGGACATAAGAATCCATAAAGAAAAATAGATGAGCGAGAAGAATATTTTTGGTGCAAAAACTTTGAAAAAGAAATGCTTTTTATGATTTTTTAAATGTTTTTGGTATTTTTGAAAATTTTGGACACGAAAAATAACGTTCACGAGTGAACGGATCCCAAAATCCAACGTGTCTCTCACAAAAAACCGTTAATCTTCACGAAAAGAGCCGGCAGCGGCGCCATTTAATATTTGAGATTTGCATAGGTTCAATTGTTCGTTCTCGGTGTCTAATCGAATTGATTTCCGGTTAATTGTGCGAGATTAGTTGTTCTTGGTGGAACAAAAAGGGAATGGTCGTTGTCTAAAACTAATGAAAAAATAAAGACTTGAAACAAATTAAATAAAGACGGTAAAAAGAAATACTGAAAGATAAAAACTTAACAAAAAGTAAATGACGAGAAATTAAAAGGGAAATAAAGTAAATGACGCAAACTAAAACTTGACAAAACGTAAATTTAAAAACTTGAAAATAAAATACTTTAAGAATTAAACTAAGAAACGACAAATTAAAATAAAGCTTAAGAAAAATAAGACGAAACAATTAAAATAAAGCTAAGTAAAAATGGCGGGAAAAATAAGTTTAAAAATAAAATTGGACAAAAATGACATAATTTCGCAATTAATAAAAAATATGAATTAATTTTGCAATTAAAACCCAAGATTTCGCAATTATGTCAAAATTGACATAATTCCGCAATTAGCAAAAGACACAATTTTGCAATTGCTAGAAAATGAAAGATTTCGCAATGTTGCACAATGTCGCAATAATTGCACAATGTCGCAATAGTGCACAATGTCGCAATAATTGCACAATGTCGCAATAGTGCACAATGTCGCAATAATTGCACAATGTCGCAATAGTGCACAATGTCGCAATAGTGCACAATGTCGCAATAATTGCACAATGTCGCAATAATTGCACAATGTCGCAATAATTGCAAAATCGAATCAGATTTCGCAATATTGAAAAAACAATGATTTCGCAATCAAGAACAAGATTTCGCAACTTTGTAGAGGATTCAATTTCGCAATTATGGAAGAATTGCGAAATTGAATCAGGACACAATTTCGCAATTATGGACAATTGCAAAATCGAATCAGCTTTTCCTAAAAGCTAGGAAAACGTAAAAGTACGAGATTAAGCACTAAAATCTTAACTTTTTAAGCACAATAAGCAAAATAAAACACCAATAAGCTAGAGAGAAGGTTAAAACTCATAAAAACATCAAAAGAAACACACAAAAATTAAAAGCTTTGAACTTTATGTAAAAACTTGATGAAAAAGATTATGAAAACAATAACGTGATTAACAAGAAAGATTAAAAAGATTAAATTTAAAACACGATTAAGCGTAAAAGTAAAGATTCAATTGAAAACAAGAAAGGAAGATGAAAGATTAAAGTTCTAGTGAGAGAAACTGTCACTTTCTCTCTCTAAAACTAAACTACTCTTACTCCTAAAACTAAAACTAACCAACCCTCCTAAATGAGTTTAGGAGGGTATTTATAGGAAAATGGGGAGGTACATGTGTTGCCTCCTCTTTCTCTCTTTCTTCACGTCTTCTCGTTTTTTAAGTTCTTCGGCTTTATCGACTTTGTCTCGGGATTAATTAAACTCGTCTTATAATTTCTTTATTTATTAGACTCGAGTTCTTCGGCTTTATTAAACTTCCGTCTTTAGACTTGTTCTTCGATAAATCTTCAGAATAGGCCTTGGACTTCCGTTCTTTTTGCACTCTTGATCTCTTGACTTCGTCTTTTGTCGTTTTCTTCGATAAAAGCCCGTGAATGCCCGTGTTTTCTCCACTTTTCACCTTTTCGTCCTAAATCACAACAAAAACACAAACCACGCATAATTCCGACATTTACGACATAAAATACACGTTTTGGCTCGGTTATTATTGTAATTAAGTGGTAAAAAGATGGGTGTTTTCACACCTATCACTTCTACTCAAAATGTTGATTCGTCAAACATGCCTACATTCGATCAAATATATACATCCACTCACCATTTGACGCGTGATCATTCATTGGTACAAGTCATTGGAAATCCTTCACAACCAGTTCGAACACACATGCAACTTGAAACCGACGGTGATGTGTATATGTATGCACTCACCGTGAGTACCACCGTACCTACAAACATCAAACAAGCGATGATGATCATGCATGGATCGAATCAATGCAAGACGAAATTCATCAGTTTGAATGTCTCGAATATTGGGAACTTGTTTATAGACCCTATGGAATATCGTTGCTCGACTTCAAATGGATCTGGAAAAACAAATTGGATGTAGAATAAACAATCATCAAAAACAAATCTCGTCTTGTGGTTAAAGGATATCATCAATAAGAAGGAATAGACTTTGAAGAATCATTTGCTCCAGTCGCTCGTTTCGATGTAGTTAGGATATTCCTTGCTTATGCTGCACATAAGGGCTTCACAATTTTTCAAATGGACGTTAAAACAGCTTTTCTCAACGGTCATTTGAAGGAAGAAGTATATGTGAATTAGTCGAAAGGATTTGTGGATCCTCATTATCCTGACAAAGTCTATCGTCTAAGAAGGCAGTCTATGGACTTAAACAAGCTCCAAAGGCGTGGTACGATGAGCTATCAATCTTCTTGGTATCCAAAGGATCCTACAAAGGTTCCATTGATCATGCTCTCTTTATTAATAAAAATGGGGATGACATATTGCTTGTGAAGGTTTATATTGATGACATTATTATTGGTTCCACGAACCCAAGACTTTCAAAATGTTTTGAAAAACTAATGCACAACAAATTTGAAATGTCAATGATGGGGGAGTTAAAATTCTTTTTAGGCCTCCAGATTAATCAATCATCACATGGTATCTTTATCAACCAAGCTAAGTATGCTCAAGAGATACTTAAAAATCATGGTATGACCTTATGTGCTCGCATTGGTACACCATTGTCGACCTCAACCGAAGATCCTGACTTGTACTCACTACTGATAGATCAAACGTGATATCGCAGTATGATCGGGTCACTCATGTACCTTACAGCCAGAAAGCCTGAAATTCATCATGCGACATGTTATTATGCACGATATCAAGCCAAACCTACTGAAAAGCACCTCAAGGAGGTTAAACGGATCTTTCGGTACCTTAAGAATACCATTCATACGGGACTCTGGTATCCGAGGGAAACCGGTTTTCATCTAACAGCTTTTTCAGATTTTGATCACGAAGGTTGCCTTGATAGTCAAAAAATCACTTCAGATTGAGTACAATTTATAGGGTAAGACAAGCTTGTGAATTGGTCGTCAAAGAAGCAAGATTGCACTTCACTGTCATCTGCAGAAGCAGAGTATGTGTCTCTATCCCATGTTGTGCTCAAGTCCTTTAGATAAGAAATCAACTCATGATTTTTGCTTCCACTTTGATAAAATGCCTATGTATTATGATTTAAAGTCAGCCATAGCCATCTCTTGCAATGCGGTTCAACACTCCCGCACCAAGCACATCGACGTTAGATATCACTTCATCAAGGAACAAGTGGAACGCAGTATCGTGTAATTATATTTTGTCGGAACTGAGTACCAGATAGCAGAATTATTTATAGAAGATCTGTCACAAGATAGGTTTGAGTACCTCTTCGGCCGTCTCGGTATGAAGTATTTGACTCCAACAGAACTAGAGGCTCTGGCAAATGAATCTGCTTGATAATTTCTCACAATGACTTCTAAGCGCATCACATCTTAGGACTCGGACCTCAAACAAGGAAAGTTTATCACGGACGATAACTTATTCTTCACAACGAGAAATTAATATTTCTCGGTCATGAGCTTCTCATAAAAACATTTTAAGTTCTTAAGCTCATGAAAAATGACTTCTAAGTAAATGTCAACTTAGAACTCGGACTTCAACATAAGGAAAGATTATCACAGATGATAATTTATCCTTCACAACGGGAAATTCATTTTTCTCGGTCATGAGCTAGTCATAAAACAATCAAAGTTTTGAGCTCATGTAAATCAGAACACAATTATTTTAAAACTGTTGAACACAATTTTTCAAAAATTTCTCAAAAGGTTTTTCTAAATCTTTCAAAATTGTGTGTTCAACACTCCTTTTTTATAATGTGGTTTTTATATCTATAAAATGTCATATGTTATTTGGATCAACTTTTGAGGGGGAGCGTTTTAAAATCAAGCCTTTAATGTTGTTGGGTACATCTCAAAAATGTCATATTTTATGTATCCAACACATTCCGAAAATGGTTTAAAACTGTCATATGTAATAAATTATATCGGATAAGGCATCTCAAATCCATACCTCAACATATATTGGTGGGGTCTATTTTATCGTATATTGTCATATTGTGATTAATTAGGACACACATGTATTGTTGACGGTGAGCGACCGGACAAAAGTTCCATGATTCATGCGTGCACACTTCTTTCTCTCCCGACGATTTTTAGAAATCGTCATATTTAATCACTTGGTATCTCTAATATTAAGTTTTATATTAGAGATAGGGGAGAAAATGTGATTAAAATGTAATATATCGAAACATGTGATCTTAAAGACTTAAGTGCAACTCTTTCCTTCACATGCTAAACTATTTCGAATATCGATGCATGTGTGTAGGGGAGGACTTCAGATATGTAAAACTTTCAAAGTGTTACAAGTTTTGATCAAGCACTTTGATTGGTTTTTCAATGGTTTTATGGTTACGACCTATACCCAAACAACCTATTATACACGGCGAAACGATGAAGTCAAAAGGTGGTTAAAATAGGAAACTAAGTCCTATGATCCAACCAGAACCAGAGGGATCTACCCAAGGACATTCCATAGCTAGAAATACTTAGGAAAGATAGAGTTGAACGTGAACGAAGCTGAATGCATACTAATGACTTAAGTTAGCACTAGAACAATTACAACAAGATGCTAGAGATGACGTCTTGGTATGCATTGAAGGAGTTGAATATTCTACGCAACTTAGGTAGAAATTGGGTCAATACATCTACTATCAGAATCATCTTGATGATTTTTGATATTGAAGACAAGTCGTCATGGACCCAGTGATGCAATGCACAACACTTCCGTAGCCATTCGGGTTTCTCTCAAAAGAAACTTGTCTCATTGTCATAGAGATCAACACGTTATCTATTGACTTTCTCACTCCGAGTTAGTTAATATTGAAAAGGTGGCAGTCTACTCCATCCTCCAGTTACTAAAACCAAAATGGACTTATCGAGTCTAGAGCCAAAGGAGATCAATCTATGTGACAACTGTTGGAAATACGTTTTTACGTATTTAGGAAGATTCGGTCACTCCGACAATATATTAAGTAGTAGCTCGTAGTCTAGATATCTTTTAATATATCAAACAAGGAAATGCCTAGTCCGTGTTATGTATGGACGGCCCAAAAGCAAGCCCAAGCCCATCTTATGGGCTTGGTATATAAACCCTCTCCTTAGATGGAGAGGGTGAGTGTGGTTCTTCATTTTACACATAGTTGAAAAGTGTTTTTCTTTCACTTTCTCTCTCTAAGTGTGTGTGTTCTCACCATCTCTCTATCTCTTTCTCTTTCTAAAACATAAGCAAGATTTACATATCCTACAAATAGTATCAGAGACATGGGATGATTGTATTGTTTATGTGTTTGTGTTCTTGCTTTTTTGATAGCTTTTGATCAATAGAAACACACGTCCAATTTTTTTTTTATGTTTTTTATGGTTTGATCTTGATACAAATCATCTACATAGTTGTGGTAGTGATTTGGTATTGTTTCTTTGGTTAAAAACGCAAATTTTTTGGGTGTTTGGATCAATTTTTGGCTTAAAATCTCGAATTTGGTGTGTTTTGTCCGAGAAAAGTGGAAAATAGCATACTGTTTGTACCATTGCGACAGCCTCTCCATCGCAATATCTACGGTTTAAACATTGCGATCCACATTTCGATTGGGATTACGATTGGAGTGTTTTCTGTTATTGCGATTGGATTGCGATTGGAGTTCTTGTTATTGCGATCCATATTGCGACAGGGTATTGCGACAGTGTATTGCGACAGGATATTCCGACAGGGTATTGCGATTGGATTATTGCGATAGGACTTATTGCGATTGGAACATTGCGATAGGATTTATTGCGATTGGATTATTGCGATAGGATTTATTGCGATTGGACATTGCGACAGCATTCCTTTTAGGCATTGCGATAGGGCAACAAGTATTCCAAGATTTTTCAAAAATGTGTTTTTGAAAATTTTTGTGTGCAATTTCATCTTGGAAGTTTTGGTTTATCGAGAACATATTTTAGGGGATTTTAACATTATTTATAGGCTTCTACACACAACAACAAACACATTTACTTTCTTTCATTGATCGATCAACTTTGTAAACCTTCACTTATTGAAATGAAGTACACATCTCTTACGGATAAGTCCATCCTCTCGGGTATGGATAATCGTCCACCAATGTTGGTGAAGACTATGTATGAGGAATGGGCTTCCCGAATGGAACTTTATATGTTGAACAAGGAGAATGGACATCTAATTTGGGCATCAGTGCTCAATGGACCATTAGATTATGGTACAGTGACGGAAGGTACGACTACTCGTCCTCACACAACGGGTGAATTGACTGGAGATATGAAGATTCAAGACAAATGTGATAAGTATGCTACAAACATCATTCTCCAAGCCCTTCCTTCAGATGTCTACAAACTCGTCAGCAAACATAAATTTGCCAAAGAGTTATGGGATAGAATTCGTGTTCTAATGCAAGGCACCTCGTTAACTAAACAAGAACGAGAGTGTAAGCTTTATGATACGTTTGATAAGTTTGCATATGTGCCATGGGAACCTCTCAATGATTACTATCTGAGATTTACCCTATTGTTGAATGAGCTTAATATCTATGGCATGGCAATTCCTACCTTTCAATTGAACACCAAGTATTTGAACACTCTTCCTCCAGAATGGAAAAAATACGTGACGGATGTTAAATTGACTAAGGACTTGCATAACACCAATGTGGATCATCTTCAAGCTTTTCTTTAACAACACGAATGCCATGTGATCGAGGCTCAGTTGTCTACACCTCAAGTTCATGATCCACTTGCAATGTATGCTTCTCAACAAAACATGGCTTATACTTATCAACAACCATCATACTTGCAGCAGCCACCACCACACAACTATCAGCAACCACAACAACCATCTTATCAACCACCAATGATGCCACAGCAAGAATATCAATAAAGTGTTCATCAACAATCTTTTCCACAACAACCACCATATCAGACATCACCATCACAAGCCAACACTTCTCCAATGGGCTATACTCCTCAGCAAGGATATTTTCCAATAGAAGCACAATCGGCACAAGCTTTCTACTCTAATAAACTTCCACCAATCCAAGCATCGGTCTTTACTCCAAATGATACGCCAGCTGATGTTCTAAACCATCTCACAACCTACTTGTCAAAACTTGTTGCAACTAGAGGATTTCCACCAACAAACAATCAGCTCCGCACCTCTTCAAATCCTCGACAACAAGCTACTGTTCAAGATGGTCAAGTAACAGTGCAGCCTATTCAGGGAAGGCAAAATTCATATGGACCTCCTACAAAGACAGTGAATGCTCAAGCTGTGAATTCACAAGCTAATGGAAATGGAAGTCCCATTGGTCCTCAAAAGGTTGTGACTTGCTACAATTGCCGAGGACAAGGTGATATGGCTAGGCAATACACTCAGCCGAAACGAAGAAGGGATGATGCATGGTTTCGTGAGAAGATGTATTTGGTTGATGCTCAGTCTAAGGGGAAGATTTTGGATACAGAGGAGTTAGCATTTCTTGCAGAACCAGGGGCAGCAGATACTGAAGGCATTACAGTCGTTTCCACTTCTAATGCAGCTTATCAAGCAGATGATCTTGATGCATATGATTCAGATTGTGATGACATTCACTCTGCCCAAGCTGCTCTCGTTGCTAATCTCTCTCACTACGGTTCTGATGTCGTCAGTGAGGTACCCACCACAACCAATCTTGGTAATGATGATAACCAACATCAAGTTCGGCATGATAATGACAACCTCGAACAGCATTCGGGAACTAGTAACTCAAATGATGTGGTACCCAATCCTACACATTTGAGTGAACCTCAACCAAATGCTACGACGGGTATGGAATCTTATGCTCAACATGATTTGGTCATGGTACCTAAACATATTATTGATCAAATGCATATGGCCTTTAGACAATCCGTAGATACCAATTCCACCCTAACTGTTGAGCTTGCGTTGCATAAAGAAAAGGTCAAAGCTTTTGAAATGGTCCCTCAAGCAGAGAAAATAACATGTTCTGAATTTGACCAATTTCGTTTTGACAAGATTGAACACTTGAAAGAAATAGAATCATTAAAAGCTAATCTTTCTAATGAATTAAAAGCAAAAGAGTCGGTTGTCAATGATTTTCGGAAACTTAAAATGGATTTCGAAACTCTCGAGTCTAAAAAGTTTGAATCAGAAATTAATGCTACCAAACTTCTTAAATTCAAAGAACAACAGCTTTTAAAACAATAGCTTCCACAGAAAAGGTTCATCTTTTAACTAAATCATTTAAAGAACTCGAACTTAAGCGTCTTCAAGATTTACCACCTAATCCAGGTTATGCAAAACAAGCTCAGGAACATATTCCCGGTCTTTATGATATGACCATAATTGGCAAATCGAAAGAAGCACCTTTTGTTCGTAGTACTGAGGAGACACAGTCACTTGCGGATGAAACTCATTCAAAAATGCTTTCAAAACTCCATACGATTGATTATGATCAACATAACAAAGATCAATTTTCGAAAAAGACACGCATTCGCTTACAAAAGGAATTAGCAGAATTGACAGTTCTTGTGCCCCAAAGTTTGTCAAATGAAAACCCTCCTAGTACGTCTCCTACACTTGTCAAAACGGATTTAACGAAGTTAATTCCACCGGTAAGTAAGGCGTCCGTTAACTTAAACGCGGTACACCAACACTTAGCCGATTTTGACAAGGTCATTTTGGAACGTACGACGGCTTCGGCCATAACGGAAGGTGAATGGAACTTTGAACACACTAGAGCTGCGTTTCGAGATGAAATTGTTTCGTTTGTAAAGAATGTTAAGGCTTGTCTTAATAATCTTGATCAAGATTTGCTTTTGGAAATAGAAGAAGTTAGACGTGTTTTCAATGAAATGGATGATGCTTATGAAAACAGTTTACTTGAAATAGAACGGGTTTCACGCCAAAATGATCAGCTTCTGAAGCAAGTGATGTCTCATGATATAGTCTCCATCTGTGTGAATAACAGTGTTGATAATGATTCTATTGTGCATAATGTGGAATCTGTGGATAATGTGGTAGATAGTACTTGTCACGAATCTGACGCTGGATTTTTAAAGCTTCAAGATTCATATTCTTCGCTTTCAAAACGTTTTGATGAGATTCAGACACATTGTATTTCGCTTGAATGCAAGCAACAATTTATTCAAGAAATCTTTGAAACGTCATTCGAAGGTGTTAATATCGATGATGCAACCTTTGAAAAGAATTTTCTATTGAATTTACAATCAAAACAGCGTCATCCAAGTGACAAAGTTGCTAAATCTTTGCCGATAGAAATAGAGAAATCTAAGGAGCTTAACTGTGTGAACGTACATGAGGCCGCTGAGAATTTTAAACGTGATCTAGATAATCGATTTTCCAAGATTTTGTCCACAGTTGATAACTTAAAACAGAAAAATACACGACTCTTCGATTCAGTAAAGCCCGCATGTGCTAATACCACTACACAGAATCAATCATTGATTGAACAATTGAATCGAAAGTCGGTGGAAATATCTGATTTGAGGGAACAAATTTGTGATAAAAATCTGGTCTTGGCTGAGTTAAAGGAAACACTTTATACTCTAAAAGGTAAGAATGTTGTGGATAACGCAGCCACTGTCTCAGCATCGTCCTCTAGTGTAATCAAAAGGAACCTTATAGCCGTCACACCATTTAATAAGGGCTCTAGGACTAAACCATCTCAAACCTTGGTCACTAAAGATAAGGCGGAATCAAAACCAGCTTCTAATATTCCCGTGTTGCCTTCTACAGGAGTAAGCACCACTACTAAGGCTCAAAGATCTAAGCTTAAAAGAAACAAGAAGAATGATAGGATCTTGTCCCCATCTAGTAGTCAAGTGAAGAAGAAAGTAGAAGCCCATCCTAGGAATGTTATTTATGTTTTGAATAAAAAGAATCATGTAGCTAAACCTAAAGGCTCTGCGGTTGTGCAGCGTTCTAGCCTAGTGTGAATTCTAATTTGAAATGTTGGAATTGCAATGAATGTATGTTTTCTAGTCGTCATGATTCTTGCCTTATTGGCCATGTGAATGAGAGTATGCCCGGAAAAATGGATTAGAATGGAAACCGACTGGGAAAGTGTTAACCCAAGTTGGTTGGTTGTGGCGCCCCACTGGTAGAACTTTCACTGTAGTAGGAAAAACGTGCCCTTTAACTAGGATCACTCCCACTACAGCGAAGAAAGTGTGCCCTTTAACTAGGAGTACCAAGGCTACCAAAACACAAGCGTGTCCTTTAACTAGGAACACCGACACTACTGTAGGAAACAAGTGCCCTTTAAATAGGTCTACTCCCACTGTAGTGCCCGCGGATAATCCAAAACCTAAGAAAGTTGGAACTATAAAACCTGTTAGTGCTAAAACTCACATTAGAAAACGTAGGAAATCTAAGGGTCACAAACATGTTAGCAATTCTGATAATCTTATATCTGTATCTGCTAACACTCAGGAACCAATAGTTTCCAATGCATTGTCTACTGTTGTTATTGAAAACAGGTGGTCCAAATTGTTCTCTGGTATTTGGACTCTGGTTGCTCCAAGCATATGACCGGAGTTCGCTCTCAGCTCAGAAATTTCGTCAGCAAGTTTCTTGGTACGGTTCGATTTGGAAATGATCATATTGCAAAATAATGGGTTATGGTGAATATCATATTGGGAATGTTATAATTTCGAGAGTGTATTATGTGGAAGGTCTCGGTCACAACTTATTTTCTGTGGGACAATTTTGTGATGCAAACCTAGAAGTTGCTTTTCGAGAGCATACCTACTTCATTCGTAATTTGGAAGGGGTTGATTTATTGAAAGGTACTCGATGGAATAATTTGTATACTTTGTCTCTACAAGACATGATGGCCGCTTCTCCCGTATGTCTTCTCTCCAAAGCCTCGAAGACTAAGTCATGGTTATGGCATCGACGGTTATCTCATCTTAACTTTGACGCTATTAATCATTTGGCGAAAAACGAACTTGTTCGTGGTCTTCCTAAACTTTCATTTCACAAGGATCATTTGTGTTCCGCGTGTACAATGGGGAAAAGCACTAAGAAATCTTACAAACCCAAGACGGAAGACACCAACCAAGAGAAACTTTATCTGTTGCATATGGATCTTTGTGGGCCAATGCGTGTTGAAAGTCTTAGTGGTAAAAAGTACATCCTCGTCATTGTCGATGATTACTCTCGGTTTACATGGGTGAAATTTCTTACAACAAAAAATGAGGCACCGAAATTCATCATCGGATTTCTCAAGATGATTCAAGTGCGTCTCAACACTACTGTCTGACGCATTCGTACAGATAAGGGAACCGAATTTGTGAATCAAATCTTACGTGATTATTATGAAGAAGTTGGCATATCTCATGAAACATCTGTTGCACGCACTCCACAACAAAACGGTGTCGTTGAAAGGCGAAATCGCACACTTATGGAAGCTGCTCGAACGATGTTAATTTAAGCAAAGGCTCCATTGTTTTTATGGGCAGAAGCAGTATCTACAGCAGTGTACACCCAAAACCGGTCACTAATTCGTAAACGCCATGGTAAAACACCTTATGAGCTTCTCCATGGAAAAGTACCAGATTTATCATATCTTCATGTATTTGGTTCTCTTTGCTATCCAAATAATGATGGTGACAATTTGGGAAAACTTCAACCAAAGCCTGATATTGGTATTTTCATTGGTTACGCACCCGCAAAGAAGGCATACCGAATCTACAATCGTAAGTCTCGTAAGATCCTCGAAACTATGAATGTTGATTTTGATGAGCTGACAGCAATGGCTTCTGAGCAAAGCAGCTCTGAACCCGCACTTCATGAAATGGGACCCAGTAACAATAGTTCTGGTCTTGTCCCAAACAACCCCACTTCATCATCATTTATACCACCTTCTAGGAAGGAATGGGATACGTTGTTTCAACCGTTCTTTGATGAATTCTTTACTCCTCCAAGTATTGTTGCTCTAGAACCTGAGGTAATAGCTCCGGTAACCGAAGTTTTCGCTCCAGCAACCGAAGCACAATCTGATACGTCTGCACCTACAATTGGTCAAGATATACCCTCAACAAGTAATTCTCAACCAACACATGTTTCAACTACCCATGTCATGCCTATTGATGATGAAGAGGATGATGATGATCACGATTTGGAATTCGCTCAAATGCGTGAACTTCCATTCTTTGGTGTACCAATTCCCGAACCTAATCAAGCCGGGTCGTCTACCTCAGAGGAAGCTCCTAGTACGGTTTACTCCAATCCACGGATTCGAGAACATGACAGCAAGTGGACAAAGGATCATCCTATAGATTCTATTATTGGTGACCCTAATCGTCCGGTATCCACACGAAGTCAGTTACAAGAAAGTGCAATGTTTTGTCACTTTGATGTTTTTCTCACTGAAGTTGAACCTAAGACATGGCAACAAGCTTTTACTCAATCATGTTGGATAGAAGCTATGCAAGAAGAACTTAACGAATTCATACGTCTTGAAGTTTGGGAACTTGTCCCATGCCCGGATCAAGTGCAGTTACTCACTTTGAAATGGGTTTACAAGGTGAAACTCGACGAGTTAGGCGAAATATTGAAGAACAAAGCTAGACTAGTAGCTCGTGGATACAAGCAATTATTAGGCATCGACTTTATGGAATCCTTTGCACCTGTTGCCCGTTTGGAAGCTATTAGAATATTCCTCGCTTATGCAGCCCACATGAATATGATCGTCTATCAGATGGATGTGAAGACGACACTTCTTAATGGTGAAATCAAGGAAGAGGTCTATGTTCAACAGCCGGATGGTTTTGTGAATCCTAAATATCCTAATCATGTGTTCAAGCTTAAGAAGGCTCTCTATGGGTTGAAGTAAGCTCCTCGCGCATGGTATGATCTTTTGTCACAATTCCTTATTACGCAAGGCTTCGCCAAAAGCAAGGTGGATCCCACGCTGTTCATTCAGAAACGAGGTAAAGATATGATTATGGTACAAATATATGTTGATGATATTATATTTGCAGCCTCGACCCAAACCTTATCCGACGAGTTTGGGACACTCATGTCTTCCAAGTTTAAGATGTCAATGATGGGCAAGGTATCATTCTTCTTAGGTCTTCAGATATCTCAGAGTCCCAGAGGCATCTTTATCAATCAATCCAAGTATGCCCTTAAATCGCTAAAGAAATATAAGATGGAATCTTGCGACCCTGTGGATACTCCAATGGTGGAAAAAACTAAGCTTGATGCAGATCCACATGGAGTTGCCGTTGATCCGACACTTTATCGTGCAATGATCGATACTCTTCTGTATATCACAGCTAGTCGACCTGATCTTCAGTTTGCTATATGTATGTGTGCTTGGTATCAAACTCGGCCTACTGAGTTACACTTAGCCACTGTGAAACGGATCTTTCGATATCTTAAAGGAACCATTAATCGGGGACTTTGGTATTCGAAGGACTCTTTGATTGCACTCATGGCATATGCAGATGCGGATCACGTGGGTTGTCAAGATACAAGGCATAGCACGAGTAGAACTTTGCAACTACTAGGAGATCGACTAATTAGTTGGGCATCGAAAAGGCCGAAAAGCGCTGCAATTTCAAGTACGGAAGCAGAATACATAGGAGATCGACTATGGTCTAGGTTTCAACAAAATTCTGATGTATTGTGACAACAAGAGTACGATTGCCTTATGCTGCAACAACGTTCAATTCTCCCGGTCGAAGCACATTGACATTCGCTACCACTTTATCAAAGAGCAAGTGGAAAATGGAGTGATCGAGCTTTACTTTGTCCGATCTAAGTATCAATTGGCGGATATTTTTACGAAGGCTTTAGATCGCGCTCGAATTGAATTTTTGGCCAACAAGCTAGGAATGAGAACCTTCTCGCCTAAGACTCTAAAGGAACTGGCAGATGAAGCGAAAGAATAGTGGTGGTAAAACTATTCTCCGTATCCTTGGTGATCATTTGTATATATTGTTTATATTTTTATCCACAAAAGCAAAATACAAAAATATAAAACCATATAAAAACCATAAAAATTGAAAATTTCATAAAAATCTAAAAATAGTTTTACTTTATTTTTTCAAAGGCATGTCTTTTGGTACGATAATATTTACGGCCTTAGAAATGTTGATTAATATTTACACGGCGCCATAAATAGAGTTCGTACAAAAGTTGTAAATATTTCATAAAACATGCCTAAATGGCTTGTAGTTATTTCTGAATGCAACCCGGTTTTCATATTAAAGTCAAGTATTTCTTATGAAAGCTTTGGCTCACAACGGGAATTAGTTTTCTCGGGCAAGGTTTACTTTAAAACCTTGTAAGGGATCAAGTTTACTTTATAATTTGGTCTCACACAAATCAATGTACGTTTCAGTGCATTTATTTGTTAAAACAAGAGAAGTCTTGTTTTTATGAAGCTATCATCTCTACAACCATAGCAATCTACAATTGGTATCTACATGCTCGACGATGCGACTACTCAACCGACGACTACAGCTCTTTCAATAGAACATGGGTCAACAATTGAGGGGGAGTAATTGTCAAGCATTCAGAATCTTCGATGCCGAAGTGCCAAGCTCACTAATTGGTGTCAAGACAACAATACCAATCGTACACGTGGTGTCAAGAGATGACTTCAGACGTGACGAGGCGACCAACATATGCTGACAAGAACCATTTGATCTTATCATATGATGTTCTCATCAATCAGGTCCAACCTTGTCAATTCTTTTCTAATATGGTGAATATGTGATCATGTTACAAATCGGTATCATATCTCATACGTTTGATATCATGAAGATAAAATGGACTTGCATTTTTCTTCCCAAAACCTTTGTTAAAACTTCATTAAATCAATTGATATTAAAAACATCGATTGGGTTAATATTTTTAATATGGGGGAGAAAATGTGATTTAATATGGGATATTATCACAAATGGTTTGACTTAATGTGTTGGCTCATCCCGACATATGCGAAATGTTTTTGAATATCGTGGCATATGTTAAGGGGGAGCAAAATGGATTTTCATGGTGACATATACTTACCCAAAACCCATTTATTTCACGACGATGAAGATTTTGGTGTAATACATGGCTTTTACCCCACGTATCAAAATTCGTAGTCCCAAGTCTTTTCGAATTGATTACCGGTCTAAAGTGCGACTCAATTGTCTTTTGGTGAACAAGAGAATGGTTTGGTTTTGTTTATCCTAAGCAAATATGAAAATTTTGTTGTACGAAATTAAAGCATTTAAAATATTAAACTAAAAGCTATTTAGTAAAACTTTAAGTAAAACTTTAAAAATTAAAAACATGTTCTGTCGGAATATAGCAACTCATTTCTATCGGAATGTACCAAGTCATAACCATCGGAATATAACTAAAACAAGCCATCGGAATAATTAATTTGAAAGTCCATCGGAATGCTACACTGAATACCTATCACCAATTCTATCGTAATGATGTCTGTCGGAATGTTTTTAGATCGCAAAGTTTCAGATCGGAAAGTTGTAAACACTTCTATCGCAATGCTGTTCTATCGGAATGTTGTTGTCAAAATTTGGGCAGAGTTTGGTCTTAACAAGGACCTTAGTCCCGTCGGAATGTGCGATCGCAATGAGCGATCGCAATCCCAGATCGGAATAAGGGGGAATGACCAACTGATCGCAAAGTAAAACCCTAATGGGTTATTGCGATCAAAACGATGAAACCCGTCGGAATGTGTAGAATCCCTTGTATTGCGATGGAATGCAATACTTAATCCGAAATTGGTGGGGAACATAAAACTCAATAAGCAAGTGTAATAAGCTATCTAATCCGAATGTTAAATAACTCAAAAAGCTTAGATTCGACCACTTCTAAAACATGAAAGATTATAAACCTTATGAAATGAACTTTAAAATTACTAAAACCTTTGAGAAATCCGAAAACCAATAAGCTAAAACTTGTAATAAGCCAATAAGCATTAAGAGCTTACAACTTATACATGTAGGAGCTTATGTAGGAACAAAGGGAATGAACCTTCTAACCTTACAACCTCAAGTTTAATCACGGATCATTAAGGATTCGGATCAAAGTAAGGTTTCGGATTAAGTAATAAGAAACTTCAAGAAATGTAGAAGGAGATTAAAGAACACAAAGCTTAACTTGAATTTGATTAATGGAATCCAAATACAAAGATTAAAGAACACTCAAATTTAAAAGATGAAAACAAAGAAAAATTTAGTAAGAGAAAGTTAGGAACTTTCTCTCTCTAAAACTAGAAAGAAAAATTAAAAGTAAAACTAGCTAACCACCCTCCTAATGTGATTAGGAGGGTATTTATAGGGAAGTGGGAAGTGCATGTGTAGTGCTTCCTTCTTTCTTTTTTTTCTTCTCGACTCGATTTACTTCATTTGTCTTTCTCGATGTCGTCTCGGGATTAATTAAACTCGTCTTAACATTTCTTCATTTATTTAGACTCGAGTTCTTCGACTTCATTAAACTTCCGTCTTTAGACTTGTTCTTCGATAAATCTTCAGAATAGGTCTTGGACATCCGTCTTTTAAGCACTCTTGATCTTTTGACTTTTTCTTTTCTCGTTTTCTTCGATAAAAGCCCGTGAAAGCCCATGTTTTCTTCCTTTCTCATCTTTTGGTCCTAAAACACAATAAAAACACAAACCACGCATAATTCCGACTTTTACGACATAAAATACATGTTTTGGTCTTGTTATTATTGGAAATAAGTGGTAAAAGGATAGGTGTTTTCACACTTATTAAATCCCCTACACTTGACCATTGCAATGCCCTCATGCAATGCATTAATTTTAAAGCACGGTTTACATTCTCCATCATAAATAACCCACCTTGGCCTTTATTAAATACTAAACATAAAAAGATAGAAACAAGTACAGAAATTAAAGACTTACATTGGGTTTTGGCAGCCATGAACGTTTATCATCCTCAAGTTTCACGTTCCCCATACTAAGCTTAAAAACGAGATCATTGTTATTATAAGTTAGCAAACCAACACGAATTCATGTGGGCCAATTATTCACTTAGACTCCCTTATTCCTAGGTGTATCTCTTATATTTTATTTTTGTCTTGAATGATCACGAGGATGCATTGTTTGACTTATTTCGATAGTTATTTAGGCCGAAAATAAGGTGAACGATTTAATCAATAGTTAGCTAGAGGACAAAATCTTTTAAAACTGCTTCTCGGGACCTCATAAAGTTCATATCTTGGCATAACTCGCTTCACGATTTGAGACCTTTCTAGGACCGATATTTGGCAGCGACTTCATACTTCGAATCTTTGAGAGACGTTCTTGAAATTATGGTCTTGTCTTCATAATAGGAATTTCTTCACTTGAAGTTTTGAGAGATTCTTCATATTTGGACCACGACTTCTTCATTTTTCTCCAATCTTTATTTTGGACTTTGATATACAACGATCCGCCCCCTTTTAGGACTTGGATCTATTTATCCTCATACCTTGTTAGGGCCTTTTTGGATAGACTTCTCCATGATCTTTAGGGGAATATTTGCTTTTCGTCGTGTGTCTCGATCCTTCATATTGATTTTCGATAAATGATTCTTCACATCACTTTTGGATCTTTAGCAACAAAATATAGCCCTCATGCCTTGTTAGGGCCTTTTCGGACTCACCAATCTTCGCATCCCGCTTCAATAAGTTATGCCTTGGCTATGAACTCTAATCCGTACCGAGCAACTTTTAAACGATCTTGGGCTAGAAGCTAAGTAACCTTTTAAATCGTATAACCTTATTTATTGTAGATAAATTTATTAACAAGCGAAGGGAGAATAGGCTTATAATTAACTCACATAAATTCACGAAAGAATACCAAACTTATAATTGACTCTATCATCTCTCGTCCTCCACAGTTTAAAATCTCAAGGAATGAGACTCGTGGATGCTTAGCCTATTAAATCAATGTTTTGGGTTTTCGAGTCATCTATAGGATCTTGCAAATTCTTAGACTTTTTCAAGTTTAGAAATCGCATTTTAAAGTTCCCTTGATAAACGACTCTCTAGGATCAATTATAGGAACTTGCGAAAAGTTCTTGTTCTTAACCCGTGAGAGTTAAGACTTTCGCTTTTTATAGCTCCCTATATAAAAGCCTAGCAAAACTTGACTTAAACACGTTAAGGATACTAGCTAGAGCAAACTTAGATAAGTAAACTCGGGTTGAGTCAAAATATTCATGACTTGGAAAAATTTAAAACTACTTTATTGAAAATTTATTCTAGCAAGGAAAGAAAATAACCATAACAAAGGAAATTACAACTATACAACTCGGCCAAAATAGATTAAAAATTTTGAAAATGTCGAAAAATCAAGTTTTCCGGTTAAAATGAGGGCAAATTCATGGAAAAGTCCACTTACTTCGATAGAAGTCCCCCCTACACTTGATATAAACATTGTCCTCAATGTTTAAGCATGTGGGAGTGAACTCCCCTACACTTATGACATTGTGTACTTTGTTTAAATCTTGCTAAGGAAAGGACAACTAAAGTGAATTCAATGTGAACATATAAAATATGAAAAATTGAATCACAAGAGTTTAGGATAGAACCGGGAAGATGGGAACACGGTATCACGGTTCGTCAAAAGTCATCAAGGTGCTCTTTGAAGCTTGAATCCCTGCAGAAAATAAGAAACAAGACAACAACACATACGGGGTTCCCCCTACACTTATTATGAAAGCAGTAAAGGATAGATCACGGGTTGCCTCCCGAGAAGCGCTTGTTTTTGTTCACCGAGTCACGAGCCTGACTCGACCCAATTTAGTTCATGGGGAACGTGGTGAGGGATGGAATCATCTCATGGGAGATGTCCTCACCAAAGTACAGCTTCAAACGCTGGCCATTCACCTTGAAATTGGGCCCATTTGGCTGAGAAATCTCAATGGTCCCATATGGAAAGACTTTGGCGACGGTGAATGGACCAGACCAGCGGCTCTTCAACTTGCCAGAGAAGATCTTCAACCGAGAGTTAAAAAGTAAGACTTGATCACCAACGTGGAACTCTCGGTTCTTAATCCTTGCGTCATGAATGATCTTGGTCTTCTCCTTGTAGATCAGTGAGTTCTCGTAAGCTTCATTCCTCAGTTCGTTGAGCTCGTTGAGTTGAAACTTGCGATGATCACCGGCTTTGTTGATGTCGAAGTTAGCCCACTTCAAGGCCCAGTGCGCCTTATGTTCCAGCTCGATGGGGAGGTGGCATGCTTTCCCGTACACAAGACGATAAGGTGTACAACCGATCGGTGTCTTAGAAGCAGTACGGAAAGCCCACAGAGCATCATCTAACTTATCGGCCCACGCGACGCGATGCTCTCCCACAGTACGCTCCAAAATTCCCTTCAATCCACGGTTGGAAATCTCGGCTTGCCCATTGGTTTGGGGATGATAGGCGGTGGAAATACGGTGATTGACACCATACTTAGCCATGACTCTCGCAAATTGATCGTTGCAAAAATGAGTCCCGCGGTCACTGATAATAGCACGAGGAACGCTGAATCGAGCGAAAAGCTGCTTTAAAAAGTTCACAACCACCCTCGCATCGTTCGTTGGGAGAGCCTTAGCTTCAACCCATTTAGAAATGTAGTCAACGACTACGAGGATGTACTTGTTCCCTTTGGAAGATGGAAATGGACCCATAAAGTCGATGCCCCATACGTCAAAGATTTCACATTCTTGTATGAAATTTTGAGGCATCTCATCTTTATGTGTGATCTTGCCTTGGCGTTGGCAAGCATCACAATGCTTAACCATTTTGTGAGTGTCACGATAAATGGTGGGCCAATAGAATCCAGAGTCAAACACTTTCTTAGCGGTGTAGTTGGGACCAAAGTGACCACCAGTGGGTCCTTTATGGCAAGCAGCAAGGATTTGCAAAGCTGCCGGTCCATCAACACAGCGACGAATGATCAGATCAGCACATTGTTTGAATAGAAAAGGGTCATCCCAAAAGTAAGTCTTAACATCATTCAAGAACTTCTTCTTTTGTTGGGATGTTAACCCTTTGATGAGAATACCACCCGCTAAGTAGTTTGCAATGTCGGCAAACCACGGGGTGTCATCAAGATTGAGATTTATAGACATTAAGGTCTCAAGGGAGAAAGAGTCATTGATCTCTTTGTTCGGATGATCCCCTTGATATGGATCCTCAAGTCTACTCAGATGATCCGCGGCTAGGTTTTCAGCACCCTTCTTGTCACGAATTTCAATGTTGAATTCTTGAAGGAGTAAAACCCAGCGAAGAAGTCTTGGCTTAGAGTCGTGCTTAGTCATCAAGTACTTCAACGAGGAATGGTCCGTGTATACGATGGTGGTGGATAAAACAAGATAGGGGCGAAATTTTTCAAAAGCATAGACAACAGCTAAAAGCTCTTTTTCGGTTGTCGTATAATGCAATTGAGCCCCCGTCATTGTTTTGCTAGCATAGTGGATTGGTTGGAAGTGTTTATTCACTCTTTGACCCAAAACCGCACCAATAGCAAAGTCGCTAGCATCGCACATCAATTCAAAGGGTAGCTCCCAATTAGGGGTAACCAAGACTGGTGCCTTAGTTAGCTTATCCTTAAGAAGATTGAAGGCTTCGATACACTCTTTAGAAAAGATAAAAGGAGTATCTTTTTCCAAGAGGTGGGTCATCGGGCGAGCGATTTTAGAGAAATCCTGAATGAATCGACGATAGAAGCCCGCATGACCCAGAAAACTTCTCACACCCTTCACGGTTGAAGGTGGAGGTAATTTGGCTATGACATCTACTTTAGCACGGTCGACTTCAAGACCGTCTTTAGAGATTTTCTGTCCTAGCACAATGCCTTCTTTTACCATAAAATGGCATTTTTCCCAATTCAGAACAAGGCGAGTGTCTTCGCACCGCTTAAGCATACGTTCCAAATTGGCAAGGCAAGAAGAGAAGGAATCCCCAAAGACCGAGAAATCATCCATGAAGACTTCCATGGTTTGCTCAACCATGTCATGGAAGATGGCCAACATGCACCTTTGGAAAGTCCCGGGAGCATTTCATAAGCCAAAAGGCATCCTTTTGTAGGCAAATGTGCCATAGGGACAAGTGAATGTTGTTTTCTCTTGATCTTGAGGATCGATGGGTATTTGGAAATAACCCAAGAAACCATCAAGAAAGCAGTAATATTCATTCCCGCTAAACGTTCAAGCATTTGGTCCATAAAAGGAAGAGGGAAATGATCCTTTCTCGTGGCATCATTGAGTTTGCGGTAGTCTATACAAACTCTCCACCCAGTAACGAGACGTGTAGGAATCAACTCGTTGTTAGCGTTGGGCACAACGGTAATTCCACCTTTCTTAGGCACACAATGGACTGGACTAACCCATGGTGAATCCGAAATAGGGTAAATCATATCCGCATCAAGAAGTTTAATAACCTCTTTTTTGATGACTTCATGGATTTTAGGATTCACCCTTCGTTGGCTTTGAATTGTGGGCTTAAAGTCGTCCTCCATGAGAATTTTATGTGTGCAAAAGTGAGGATCAATTCCGCGAATGTCGGAGATTTTCCAAGCGATAGCTCTTTTATGTTTCTTCAACACGGCGATAAGTCGGGCTTTTTCTTCTTCTTTTAGGTCCTTTGCGATGATGACCGGTAACTTCTCGTTGTCTTCAAGGAAAACGTACTCAAGATGAGGAGGTAGGTCCTTAAGCTCAAGAGTAGGAGGAGCCTCAATAGATGGTGAAACTAACGATGGATCATCATTAGTCACCTCTTTAGGAGAAGGAGGAGAAAACGGGTCTTCATTGAGAAGTCTCTCAATAGTACGAATATCTTCATCCCAATCGGTGGACGAATTATCATACTTAATATCGAGAGGACCCAAGCTAGCTTCGAAATCATCCAAGTCACTTTCTCCAAAAGGAGTCAATGACGGAGAAAGTGAGGCAACGGTCTCAACATTGGGTAGAGAAGAGAGAGTACTTTTACAAGCATCATGAAAATGTTCTTCACAAGCCTCATCGAGAACATCAATAGCATTAACACTCTCATATGAATAAGGTTGCTTAGAAATCTTACCCATTTTGAAGACAATTTTATCGTCACCAACTCTCATGATTATTTCGCCCGCGGCTACATCAATGAGAGTGCGACCGGTCCTCAAGAAGGGACGTCCAACGATTAATGGAACACGAGGATCCATCTCGTAGTCAACGACGACAAAATCCGTCGGGAAGGTGAATTTGTCAACGCCAACGAAGACGTCTTCGGCTATCCCCACTGGATAAGCAACCGTAAGGTTGGCTAATTCCAAAGTCATTTTGGTGGGGACTAGCTCGAGGAGAGATAATTGCTTCCAGACACTTAAAGGCATTAAGTTTATACTGGCACCTAGATCGGCTAGGGCCATGCAATTCTCTACTCCCGGGAAGTTGCAAGGAATCAAGAAGCGACCCGGATCACCAAGTTTGGTGGGCAATTTCCTTAAGAGAACGGCGGAGCAATTCTCATTAAGTTGGGTCTGAGCAATGTCAAGAAGCTTCTCCTTGTCACTTAGAAGATCTTTAAACATCTTAGCGTATTTAGGCATGTGAGCGAGAGCCTCGGCAAAGGAGATGTTAAAATTCAATTGTTTAAACATTTTTAGAAAGTTTGAAACTTGAATATCATCCTTGCTCTTTTGCTTCTCTTTCCTCAACCTTGAAGGATAAGGTATATTGGATGAGGAAGAAGGCTTTAGGGGAGTAGGATCACTCACAACCACGGGTGGTGGGGAAATGGGGGTAGAAGTCAAAGGAGGTGGGGAAAGTTTCTCTTTTTCCTTGTTCACAGTCACGGGTGGAGGTGTAGGAAGCTCAGGTTCCGTATAACCTTTTCCACTACGAGTGGTGATTGCTTTCATCTCCCCTCTTGGATTCACAACGGTGTTACTCGGAAGAGTACCCGAAGAAGAGGGTTGATTACCTTGGAGAGCGAACCGATCATATCACGTATGTTAAGCGCTTGAGTGTTGAAAGAGTCTCTGATGTATGCACGAATTTCATTGCTTTGTTTTGCCATGTCATTCCTTAGCTCGGCTCGAATATCGTTCCCTTGTTTCGCCATGTCATTCTTCAAGTTGACAAATTGACTCTGAAGATTGGTCACCATCTCTCGATTAGTCTTCATGAACGTCTCGACGTCTTGATTTAATGCCATCGGTTGATTGAGAGGTGGAGCTTGGTAAGCTTGAGAATTTCCTTGAGTTGGGTATGGGTTTCTTTGGGATTGATATTGATTGTTAGCACGAGGTTGGGATTGGTTGTTTTGGTTATAGCTTTGTTGTTGGTTTTGGTTTGGAGGAGGGAAACCGGGTGGAGCAAGATAGTTGTTTGAACGATAACTTAGCAAGCTACGGTCTCCTTGAGGACGAGCTTGATTGCCTCCCGTGGGATAAGTACCGTATGCCGCGTTAACGTTTTCAGAAAAATTGCCTTGGGTAGAAGGACAATCATTGTAAGAATGAGGACCACCACAAGTGTCACAAGAAATAGCAACAGCTTTAGCTTGTTGAAAGTAGCTTGTGGCCATGGTCATGAAATTCTTGTTCATCTCAGCGAGTTGTCGAGAAATTTCAGTCATCTCGGGATTGGAAGTAGTAGAAGAAACATTGACTCTCGGGTTAGATCTTGAGGATGCGGATGAATCCCAATTCTTGTGGTGAGTAGTCATGTTTTCAATCAACTCTCTACACTCCTCCGGTCTCCTTTTCATAAAAGTACCACCGGCGGCGGCGTTGATCGTGTCACGATCACGAAAAGTGAGACCATTGTAGAAAGTATCAATGAGAGTGACGGGGAACATGTTATGATTTGGACAACGGTCGATAAAATCATTGTATCGTTCCCAAGCATCAAAGAAAGATTCATCATTGTCTTGCATGAATCCACTAATTTGGTTACGAAGGTTGGTGACCATGGATGGTGGGAAGTAGCGCGACAAAAAGCGTTGAGTCATGTCATTCCAAGTATGAATAGAATTCTTTGGGAGACGGTCAAACCATTTTTCGGCATGGTGAGAAAGCGAGTGGGGAAATAGTTGAAGGCGAAGGTCATCCATAGAAACACCGGGGGACTTCATGCTTTGGGTGATGGTAATGAATTTGTCGAGGTGTTTGTTGGCATCATCATCCGGAATTCCGCGAAATGGGTTAGTTTGCACTTGTTGGATCATGTGATGCTTCAACGAAAACTCCTGAGCCGTGACGTGCATCGGCGCAATCGGGCCTCCGCGTCCGTTCATGGTGGGTTGACACAATTCCTCCATTGTTTGTAAATCAGGTAGGGGGACATTGCTGTTGTTGTTGTTATTGTTATTCAAATTGGGTAGAGGTGGGTTATTATTGTTGTTATTAACACCAACCATATCTAGATCTTCACGAGTCTCGGGTTCAGAATAGTTCGAAGATCTAGTACGCATACACCTGCAGAAGAAAAATACACAGAGAGAATATCTATATAATCTTTTTGGTGCAAAAACCTTTTGGAAAGAATTGCTTTTTCTGATTTTTTAATGTTTTTGTATTTTTGAAGAGTTTTATATTTTTTATGGATTTTGAAAATTTTGGAAGCAAGGAAAATAACGTTCAAAGAACGGATCCCAAAATTCAATGCGTCTCTCACTAGAAACCGTTAATCGTAACGAAAAGAGCCGGCAGCGGCGCCATTTAATACATGGTTTTTACCCCACGTATCAAAATTCGTAGTCCCAAGTCTTTTCGAATTGATTACCGGTCTAAAGTGCGACTCAATTTTCTTTTGGTGAACAAGAGAATGGTTTGGTTTTGTTTATCCTAAGCAAATATGAAAATGTCGTTGTACGAAATTAAAGCGTTTAAAATATTAAACTAAAAGCTATTTAGTAAAACTTTAAGTAAAACTTTAAAACTTAAAAACATGTTCTATCGGAATATAGCAACTCATTTCTATCGGAATGTACCAAGTCATAACCATCGGAATATAACTAAAACAAGCCATCGGAATAATTAATTTGAAAGTCCATCGGAATGCTACACTGAATACCTATCGGAATTCAACAATACCAATTCTATCGTAATGATGTCTGTCGGAATGTTTTTAGATCGCAAAGTTTCAGATCGGAAAGTTGTAAACACTTCTATCGCAATGCTGTTTGATACGAGGGTTTTGTATGGGTTTCAGAATGTTCTCTCGATATCCTCTCGAATTGATCTCGGTTCTAAGTGGAATGATTGTTCTTGGTTACTAAAAAGGGGATTGGTTTTCTAATCTACTAAAGGTTTAAATGAACTAAGATATAAACTTAAATTTAAAGCAATCAATTTAATAACAATTAATAAAACTAGAATTAAAATTAAAATATAAATATGAAATGAAGAAACAGTAAGTATCACTTAAAATGCTCAAAAGAAAATTGATTCGGAAGTTTACCTTGATTCGGAAGTTCACTCGGAACTTGGTTCGGAACTTTACTCGGAAGATTTGATTCGGAACTTTGGCCGGAACTTCACTCGGAACTTGGGTCGGAACTTCACTCGGAAGTTTGATCCGGAACTTCACTCGGAACTTTTGATCCGGAAGTTGGTTCGGAACTTTTGATCCGGAACTTCGTTCGGAAGTTGATCCGGAAGATTTGGCTCGGAAGTCTATTCGGAACTTTCAAACTGATTCGGAACTTTTGAAAAACCATTCATTCGGAACTTTTTAACATAAATTGATTCGGAACTTTTAAAACTTATTCGGAACTTTTGAAAGACACTTTCATTCAGAACTTTTTATGCTCATTCGGAACTTTTTGTTAATCCGGAACCTGGGAAACTCAAGAACAGTACTATTTCAGAAAAACAGGGGAATGCGATTTAACACCAAAATCAACCAAGTTTTTTACTAAAACTTAAGTAAAACTAACCACGAATCATATACTAACCATAAACTACAAATCCCATCAATAAAAACTTAAAACCCAATAACTTTTAAAGATCAAACTCAACAAAATAAACTTTAAGGCTTGGAATCAAAAAGAAGAAAGATGAACAAGATGAAATGAAAGATGATATTGATTGATTAATGTTGAACAAACAAAAGACAAAGATTAAACTACAAGATTCTTGGAAAAATGAAAATCAAAATGACCAAACACCCTAGTGGTGTTGGTGATGACTACGAACAGGAAAAGAGAAAAAGATGGAATGAATAAAAACTCCATTAAAAGTGTGAAGGGTGGTCTTTATATAGTCTTGTCTTTGGTTGGTGAGTGGGCTTTCTCCCGTTCTTCTTGTCTTCTCGTCTTTTCAGAAAAGTTGACGTTTTCGATTCTGATTCGGGATTTGCCGTCGATTAAATTCAACTCGTCTTTTAATTTCTTCGTTTAATAGACTTGAGGTTCTTAGACATATGTAGATCTTCATCTTGAGTCTTTTTCTTCGATAAAACCCGTGCAATCCCATGTTTTCTTCAATATTCATCCGGTTGGCTCTGAAAACACAATAAACACAAAAACCACGCATAATTCCAAACAAATGATATTAAATACGCGTTTTTGTCTTGTTTTAGCCAGAATTAAGTGGAAGAAGGATGGGTGTTTACACACCTATCAAATCCCCTACACTTAACCATTGCCATGCCCTCATGCAATGCTTAGTGATAAGGCAAATTTACACTTTTCTCATAATCAATCAACCTTGGCCTTATTGAAATACTACCAAACAAAAATTAAAGTACTAAGAGAAATCAAAACTTTAAAGTAAACAAAAAGATAGAAAACCATTTTCACTTGAAAATAGCTATATGGAAATATCTTGAAAGAGATCAAGGACTTATATTAGGGCTTCGGTGCTGCGAATATTTATCACCTTCAAGTTTCACGTTCCCCAAACTAAGCTTAAAAACGAGATCGTTGTTATTATAAGTTAGCGAATCAAACACTTACACACATGGCTTAATTATATGCTTAAACTCCCTTATTCCTAGATGTATCTCTTATATTTTATTTTTGTCTTAGAATGATCATGAAGATGCATTTTTGGACTTATTTCGATAGTTTATTTAGGCTGAAAGCAAAGTAGGACGATTTGATCAATAGTTAGCTAAAGGACAAAATCTCTTAAAACTGCTTCTCGGGATATCAAAAAGTTCATATCTTGGCATAACTCGGTTCACGATTTGAGACCTTTCTCGCACCGATATTTGGCATGTACTTCATACTTCATATCTTGAGAGACGTGCTTGAGATAATGGTCTTCTCATCGTTAATAGAGTTTCTTCACTTGGAGACTTTTGAGGGGTTCTCCAACTTTGTTGACCACGACTTCATGATTATTCTTCAATCTCTAATTGGGATTTTGAGATACAACGATCTGCCTCCTTTTCGGACTTGGATCTATTTATCCTCATACCTTGTTAGGGTCTTTTCGGATAGACTTCTCCATGATCTTTACGGGAGTTGATTGCTTTTTGTCGTGAGTCTTGATCCTTCATATTGATTTTGGGAATAATGCTTTTCACATCACCTTGGATCTTTAGCAATAAGATTGAATCCTCATGCCTTGTTAGGGCCTTTTCGGACTCGCCAATCTTCGCGCCCCGCTTCATAAGTTATGCCTTGGCTATGAACTCTTATCATTACCGAGAAACTTTTAAACGATCTTGGGCTAGAAGCTAAGTAACTTTTCAAATCGTACAACCTTACTTATTGCAGATAAATTATTAGCAAGTGATGGGAGAATAGGCAAATAATTACACCAAGTGAGCTTGTGCAAGAATACCGACTTATAATTGACTCTATCATTTCTCGTCCTCCACAATTTAAAATCTCAAGTAATGAGACTCGTGGATACTTAGCCTAATAAACCAATTAAAGTCTACATGGTTAAGGATACTAGCTAGAATAAACTTGAATAAGTCTATTCGGGTTGAGTCAAAATAATCGCAACGGGCCTAATCTGTCAAAGATTTCTAAACTAGCTACACCACTTTATTAAAATTTGACTTTATTGTGGGATATATACATATGAAAGCAACGATAAAAATTTAAAAATTATGACTAAATGGCCAAAGTTAATTAAAAATTTGAAAAATGTTGAAAAAGATGATTTTCCGGTTAAATGAAGGCATTTTCATGGAAAAGTCCACTTAAAAATTCGATAGAAGTCCCCCCTACACTTAAGATAAACATTGTCCTCAATGTTTAAGCATGTGGGAAAAGTCTCCCCGACACTTATGACATTGTGCACGTTGGTTAAATCAAGTTAAGGAAGAGACGACTAAAGTGATCAATTTCAAATGTGAGTTATGAAGGAAATTGAATCACGATAGTTGAGAGATAGAACCGGATTTCGGATAACACGAGAGCACGGTTCTTCAAAGATTCCAAAAGTGCATTCATCCCTGTAATCACATCACCACACAAATACAAAGAACCTATAGAGGCCCCCCTACACTTAGGAGGTTAAACGGAAAAGGATAGATACTCGGGTTGCCTCCCGAAGAGCGCTTGTTTTTGATAACCGAGTCACGAGCCTGACTCGACCCAAAATTAGTTCATGGGGAACGTGGTGAGGGACGGAATTATCTTCTGAGAGATGTCCTCACCAAAGTACAACTTCACTCGTTGGCCATTCACCTTAAAATTTGGTCCATTAGGTTGAGCGAGCTCGAGAGTACCATAAGGAAAATTTTGGGCAATGGTGAATGGGCCGGACCAACGAGATTTCAGCTTGCCCGAAAAGATTTTCAACCGAGAGTTAAAGAGTAAAACTTTGTCTCCAACTTGGAACTCTCGGTTCTTAATCTTAGAGTCGTGAATGAGCTTAGTCTTCTCCTTATAGATCAAAGAATTTTCATAAGCCTCATTACGGAGTTCATTCAGCTCATTGAGTTGGATCTTGCGTAGGTCACCGGCTTTGTTGATGTCAAAATTAGCCCACTTCAAGGCCCAGTAAGCCTTGTGCTCCAACTCAATGGGGATGTGGCATGCTTTCCCGTACACGAGACGATATGGTGTACAACCAATCGGAGTCTTGTATGCGGTGCGAAAAGCCCACAGAGCATCATCAAGTTTATCGGCCCATGAGGCACGATGCTCTCCCACGGTTCTTTCAAGAATTCGCTTTAATCCTCGGTTGAATATTTCAGCCTGGCCATTAGTTTGTGGGTGGTAGGCGGTGGAAAGACGATGATTTACACCGTACTTAGCCATGACTCTTGCGAATTGGTCATTGCAAAAATGAGTCCCGCGATCACTAATAATGGCACGAGGCACACCGAATCTAGCGAATAGCGATTTCAAAAAGTTACAAACTACCCTTACGTCATTAGTAGGTAAAGCTTTGGCTTCAACCCACTTTGAAACGTAGTCAACAGCTACAAGGATGTATTTGTTTCCTTTAGAAGAAGGGAATGGCCCCATAAAGTCGATACCCCAAACATCAAAGATTTCACATTCTTGAATGAAATTCTGAGGCATCTCGTCTTTATGTGTGATCTTGCCTTGTTTTTGGCAAGCATCACAATGTTTAACCATCTCGTGAGCGTTACGATAGATGGTGGGCCAATAAAATCCCGATTCAAACACTTTTTTGGCGGTGTAGTTGGGACCAAAGTGACCACCGGTGGGTCCTTTGTGGCAAGCGTCAAGAATTTCTAAAGTTGTCGGTCCATCAACACATCGGCGAATAATCAAATCATCACACTGTTTGAAAAGATACGGGTCATCCTAAAAGTAGGTCTTAATGTCGTTAAAGAACTTCTTCTTTTTCTGGGATGTTAACCCGTCAACGAGAATTCCACCCGCCAAGTAGTTTGCAATGTATGCAAACCATGGGGTTTCATCAACAGTCGAGTTGATAGACATTAAGGTCTCCAGGGGAAAAGAATCATTGATTTCTTTGTTCGGATGATCCCCTTGGTAAGGATCCTCAAGTCTACTGAGATGATCCGCGGCTAGGTTTTCAGCTCCTTTTTTATCGCGAATTTTGATTTTAAATTCTTGGAGTAGCAAAACCCAACGAAGAAGTCTTGGTTTGGAATCTTGCTTAGTTAACAAGTACTTCAACGCGGAATGATCGGTGTAAACGATTGTGGTGGAAAGGACAAGATAGGGGCGAAATTTTTCAAAGGCATAGACAACAGCAAAAAGCTGTTTTTCGGTTGTCGTGTAATGCAATTGAGCCCCTGTCATTGTCTTGCTAGCGTAATGGATCGGTTGGAAGTGTTTGTTCACTCTTTGGCCCAAAACCGCTCCAATAGCAAAGTCGCTAGCATCACACATCAACTCGAAAGGCAGCTCCCAATTAGGGGTAACCAAGACGGGTGCCTTAGTTAGCTTATCCTTAAGCAAGTTGAAGGCTTCAATACACTCTTTGGAAAAGATAAAAGGAGTATCTTTTTCAAAGAGGTGGGTCATCGGGCGAGCGATTTGAGAAAAATCTTTGATGAATCGACGGTAAAAGCCCGCATGACCAAGGAAACTTCTCACACCCTTCACGGTTGAAGGTGGAGGCAACTTAGCGATAACATCGACTTTAGCACGGTCTACTTCAAGACCGGCTTTGGAGATCTTGTGTCCTAGCACGATGCCCTCTTTTACCATGAAATGGCATTTTTCCCAATTAAGAACAAGGCGAGTGTCTTCACACCGCTTCAGCATACGCTCTAAATTGGCAAGGTAAGCAGAGAAAGAATCGCCATAAACCGAGAAATCATCCATGAATACTTCCATAGTGTCTTCCACCATGTCATGGAATATAGCCATCATACACCTTTGGAATGTCCCAGGAGCATTACATAAAACAAAAGGCATGCGTTTGTAAGCAAATGTTCCATAGGGACAAGTGAATGTGGTCTTTTCTTGGTCCTTGGGATCGATGGGAATTTGAAAATACCCGGAGAAACCGTCTAAGAAGCAGTAATAGTCATTACCAGCTAGACGCTCGAGCATTTGGTCCATGAAAGGAAGAGGAAAGTGATCTTTTCTCGTGGCATCATTGAGCTTGCGATAATCAATACAAACTCTCCACCCAGTAACGAGACGAGTGGGAATTAACTCGTTGTTTTCATTGGAAACAACGGTTATTCCGCCCTTCTTGGGTACATAATGGACGGGACTTACCCACGGCGAATCCGAAATAGGGTAAATCAAGCCGGCATCTAGAAGTTTGATAACCTCTTATTTGATGACGTCATGAGAATTTTGTGAGTACAAAAGTTCGGATCAATTCCGCGGATGTCGGAAATTTTCCAAGCAATTGCCTTCTTATGATCTTTAAGCACGGCGATGAGGCGAGTTTTCTCTTCATCTTTCATGTCCTTCGCGATAATGACGGGCGACTTCTTCTCTTCTTCAAAGAACACATACTCGAGATGGGGTGGCAACTCCTTAAGTTCTAAATCCAGAGGATTTTCGATGGGAGGCGTCTTCAAAGTCGGAGTATCGATAGCAATAACCGTGGGAGATGGTGGAGAAAGATTGTCTTCGTTGAGAAGGTTTTCAAAGAAATGCATGTCTTCATCTCCATCGGTGGGAGAATCGGTATTTGCTAAGTTCACATCTCCCATGGTGGCTTCAAGATCTTTCCAAAACAAATCACTATCTCCAAATAGAGACAGTGATGAATCAATAGAGGAAACGGTTTCAACATTGGGAAGAGAGGTAGGAATATTTTTACAAGCATCATTAAAGTGTTCTTCACAAGCCTCATCCAGAACGTCAATACAATTAACACTCTCGTATGAATAAGGTTGTTTAGACAACTTTCCCATGTTGAAGACGATTTTATCGTCACCCACTCTCATGATAAGCTCATCGGCTTCAACATCGATGAGAGTGCGACCGGTCCTCAGGAATGGACGACCCACGATCAAGGGAACACGAGGGTCCATCTCGTAGTCGACGACGACGAAATCGGCAGGAAAAGTGAATTTTTCGACTCCTACAAAGACGTCTTCGGCTATCCCCACTGGATAAGCAACCGTACGGTTAGCTAATTCCAAAGTCATTTTGGTGGGGACTAGCTCAGGGAGAGATAATTGCTTCCAAATGCTTAGAGGCATTAGATTAATACTGGCACCTAGATCGGCTAGGGCCATGCAATTCTCTACTCCCGAGAAATTGCAAGGGATTAAGAAACGACCCGGATCACCAAGCTTGGTTGGCAATTTCCTTAAGAGCACTGCAGAGCAATTCTCATTAAGTTGGGTGTTGGCAATATCAAGAAGCTTTTCCTTGTCACTCAGAAGATCTTTAAACATTTTTGCGTACTTAGGCATGTGAGCGAGAGCCTCAGCGAAGGAGATGTTGAAATTCAATTGTTTGAACATTTTAAGAAAGTTCGAAACCTGAATATCATCCTTGCTTTTGAGCTTCTCTTTCCTCAACCTAGATGGATAAGGTATATCGGAAGAAGAGGAAGGCTTTGGGATAATAGGATCACTCACATCCTTGGGTGGAGGAGGGGTAGAAGTAAGAGGTGGAGAAATTGGGGAAGTAGAAGGATGAGGAATAGGAGCAGGTGACTCGTTCTCCTTAGTCACAACCACCGGTGGAGGTATAGGAAGCTCGGGTTCCTTGGTACCTTTGCCACTGCGAGTGGTGATTGCTTTCATCTCCCCTCTTGGATTCGCAACGGTGTTACTCGGAAGAGTACCCGAAGAAGAGGGTTGATTACCTTGGAAAAAACTAGCCATCATGTTCTTTAAGTCATTCGTTTGACTATCCAAAGTGTTTCTCATATCAGCTCTCAGATCGTTCCCTTGTTTTACCAGGTCTGCTTTCAAGTTGAGCACTTCCCGCTGAAGATTTCCCACGATCACATCGTTAGTCCTCATGTAGGTTTCCACTTCTTGGTGTAAAGCGGTGGGTTGGTTGGGAGGAGCATTGTATGCGGGTGGTTGATAAGCAGGTTGCTGGTAAACTTGGTTATTTCTTTGAGGTGGTTGTGGTTGTTTGTGAGGTGGTATGTATGGTGTACGAGGTTGTTGTTGTTGTTGAGGAGGGCGATTGAGGGTTTGTTGTTGGTTTGGGTTGTTAGGAGGAAAACCGGGTGGTGAGAGATAGTTGTTGGAGCGGTAGCTAAGCAAGTTGCGGTCACCTTGAGGTCGAGCTTGATAAGCAGGTTGAGGATAGGTGCCGTATGTTGCATTCACATTTTCAGAAGGGTAGTCTTGGGTGGCGGTACAAGTGGTGTAAGAGTGAGGACCCCCGCATATCTCACATGGTTGGCTAACAGCATTGACTTGAGCGTCTTTAGCGTTTCTAGCGTTGATGCTGTTGGTGTTGCTGGCGGTTTGGGTAGCAAGCGATTCAAGAAGCGCAGTGATTTTGTCAAGTCGCTTATCGTTGTCTGATGAGATGGCATTTATACATGATCTCATCGTTCTTTTCGGGCTTTAAATGCATAAAAATGTCATAAAATACCATATATATGCTTGTGTTTGTTTACTTGTGTATTTTAGGTATGGATATCGTGAAAAAGACAAAAGATCACAAGTTACAAGGAAAAACGGACACGAGAAACAAAGCCGTACAAAGAACTGGGCCCTAATCATGGAATTCTCAACAAATACCCTTGAAGACTTGAAGACAAACAAGATTGATCCTCAATTATTGAAGAAATGACACTTAAAACCCTTGTATATTCATAATTACAAGTTTGGTCACTTAAGTTTGTCAAAATTACACAAATGGTCCTTCAACTTTGAAGAAATGGTAAGAATAGTCCCTCAACAAATCAAAATTGCCAATAATGGTCCCTCATGAAGTCAAAGATACAAAGAAGACCTTTGAAGATCAAGAATGTCCAAGATCAACCCTTGAATTATCCAAAAATGGCAAAAATAACCCTTGAAATCCTTTTTCCAAAGTTTGGTGCCAAAAGTGACAAGTGGTGAAAGTTAAAAACAAAGGGAATACGTTTTTTAGGCTGAAAGACTTTATTTACCAAAAATCCCAAAGAACAAGGACTGAAATGGCCATTTTGAAAGTTCAAATCCATAACACGCGCCAAACACTTGTTTTCCCCCAAAATCGGATCAAACTTATTACTATTCACCATTCATCCCACCCAGAATTACCTTCACTTAATCAAAGGGTAAATCCAAATTACCCATACCCACGTGTGATTCACACATGCAGAATCACATCCCACACACAAAACCCTCATCTCCACTCACCAATAGGCCCCACCATTCAAACCCGTCCACCAATCAAAACACAACTTAGGCTCCAAGCTTAGCCACGTGTCAAGATCAACAGCTGACACTCATTGCTTCATCACAAAGCTATTTTAAACGGTTTGGATGCATTTTGGACAGCTCACACCAAGAAAACGTCTAGAAGACCAAGGGCATTTTAGAGAAATCAGTTCTAGGGTTTGTGAATAGTGTTTAGCCAGGCATTTGCCTATAAAAGGAGACCTCAACATGTGAGAGTCCCTTTGTTCCAGATTTTAGCTTTTAATCTTTGTAATTCCTTTTTATGAAATAAAGTTTGAATTTCTTAAAATTTTGAGTTCTAATCTGTTATTTATAAAAGTTTGGTGTTTGAGAAGCTAAAATCTGAGTTCCATTTACATGTTTGAAGGTTTTTGAGGCAAGGTTTTAGTTGATAAAGCTTGGGTTTCAAAAATCAGAAAGTTGGCATTATTTTTGATCTCACTTTGTGTTTGTTCATCTTAGCAGCATTGGAAGCTGGTACTTGTTTTGCTAGTACCTCAGCTCAAACAATCCAGGGCCTGGATGTAGGTCTTGGAGGTTTGCACCTTCTTCCCTTTTCATTTTCTCCTTAAGTTTCTGATTATTTGTGATTATTGCTTGAATCTGTGTTATTGTTGTTTATTATTGTTGATTTGGCTTTGTTTGATGTTAATGAGGTGTTACGGATCTGATTTGTGGGTTGAATCTTCATAAGCCTTTGAAAATTTGTGAAAATAAGTTTTAAAAGGGTGTTTGGGATTACTGCATAAGTTGGATTTGTGGCTTGTTAAGTGCTTGTCTGTTGTATGCAAGTATTGGTATCTGTTATTTGGGTGCATATGTTCATCTGTTTGCAGGTTTTGTGGTCTTGAACACATTGATTCATAGATTGGCTATAAAATCTTCATAACTTGGTAAAATTGGCTAGGATTTTGAGGACACCTAGATCTAAGCATAGGTTAAGGGTAACAAGTGCTAAATCATAGTTAATCACACCAGGGTAGAAGGATTTGAGGCTTGAAATTGGATCAAGTGTCAAGTATATCAGCAAACTGTTTCTGCATATTGTTCATTGTTCATCAGTAACTTCTAGTGCTTTGATCTTGTTGATTTCTTTGATTCAGTGTTTGATTCTTGTTGCTTTGTGTTTATTGTTAGTTTATATATCTTGTGTATGCATCTGGTTAAGTTTGGTTGGCTTATTTTGCTTAAATCGGCTTATTAAGTGCTTAACTGCTTATTTGCTTATCTAGAGCATATATGTGGACTGTTTGGCTTATTGTGGCTTATTGTGTGGATCATTTTGTGATTTTATTGTTGCTATTGACTCCTTGTGGTTCACTGATCACAAGGGTGCCTTTGTTTCCAATTGAATCAAACCAGAACTCTCATAAAAGCTTGGTCAATTAGTCAAAGCAGTGGGAACTCCTTTCCCCTGCTGGTTACCACTGCTAGTGCAATTTTGGTGTCAGCTTATTAATAAGCTATAACAGCTTATTTTAACCAGCAACAACTTTGTTTTTGTAATAGGTGCTCATATTTTGACCCATTTGTTCATACTGGAGCATTTGGGTGGTTGACTTTTAGGTTTGACTAGAAAACCAACTCCTTTGACTTTTACATAAGCTCTTTTGTGCTTATTCTGGCTTATTGCTTGTGCTTATTGATTTTTGTTGATTGATATTGCTTATTGAGCCCATTTGAAAGCTTTTGCAAGTTGAATTAGCTTCTGAGGTTCAGTATTTCTCAAAAACAACTATTTTGTCGTTTTGTGGATTTTTGCTTTTCTATTTTCTGGCTTATTAAGTGAGCTTATTGAAAATTTCTTTTGACAGATCTCTTAAGCATCCAAAAAGAGGGTTGTGTGTCAAATTAGAGCTTATGGCATTAGCTTATGGCTTAATGGGCTGAAAAGCCCAATAAGAATAAGCTTTGTGTTCAATAAGCTGTGATAAGCACATTTTCAGCTTTTGGGCCTTTAGAGTTTTGTTCTTAGAATTAAATTTTAAGTCAGATAGGGCTTTTCCAAGTCAATTGGGCCAAGTTTGACTTTTTGGGCCCAAAAGCCCATTTAGGTTGACTGTTTTTGGATTTGGCCCATTTGAGGGCCCATTAGGGGTATTTTGGTAATTTCACTTTCATTTTCTGATTATTTAGGTTAAAATAAACTAGTTTGCAAGTTTTTAGAATTCTTTATAATTTTTGGATTTTTAATATTATTTTATTATTATTTTATTATTATTTTGATAATTTCACATTTTCCAACTTTTTACATTTTTCTTAGGTTTAATACATTAAAATAGGAATTTAGCAACTTTTAGAATAATTTTATCTCATTTAGATTAATTTTTATAATTATTTTAAGTTTTAATAGTTTTTAAATCATTTTAAATAGTTTTTTTATAAGTTTAAAATTTCTAAAAATAGTTTTTAATCATTTTAGGTCATTTTTGAGTTTAATTAATTGAAAAATCTTTATTTGGGCTTTTAGATAATTTATTTGATTTTTAGGGCTTTAATTAGCATTTAAAAATTGAATATTTAATTATTTAAAAGGTTTAAAAAAGTTTTGATCATTGGTAAACTCTTAGTTTATTATTTTTGATTTTTGGTGAATGTTTGGTAATTTTTAGAATTTATTTTAATTTTGGTGATTTTTAAGGTTTTACGTCTTAACTTTCTAATAGTGATTTTTCTTGGTAATTTTTATTTTTACATCTTCGTCATTTTCTCTTCTAATCCCCTTCTAAACCAATCATTAATCACAAACATTTGGCAAGTTTTTCACACACATATACCTCCTTGGGAAACGAACTTACACACCATCAAGGGTCATTAACACTTGATTTTTCCTAAAATCATTTGTTTGATACTTACCGCTTTTACGGCTTTTTCCTAAACGGTGTAGTTTTCCTCCAATCACTTTGGCGCCGCTGCCGGGGAGGTGTGTCATGATTAATTTGCATTGTTGTTTTTAATATTAACCAAATAGTATTTGTATTAGTAGAACTCTACTAATACGTATTATCGGTTTTCTTGGTTTTGCTTGTACAAATATTATTACTATATTGTATTAAGTATCACAATCAATAAACAATATCTCCAAAAGTGTGAAAACACAACCTTAATTGGGATTTGATCTCCTAATTATTGTATTCGAATCTCAAACAAAAAGAAAAAGGCAAAAATAGATAAATACTTTCGTGAAGCTCGATTTTGAAAGATACAAACTATAAGGTGGGTATAAGGCGGGTATTATAAAATATACCCTAAGGAAAAAGGCTCTTAAGTGCTTAGCGCCGCCTCGTTTCCCCGCTTGCTTGTGAGTATTTTGAGATTGAAGGCTAATCGAGGGTTTTGCCGCCTAAAGTATTATTACGTATAATATATTTGCTTGGTTTTCTTTGTGATTAAACCCTCTTGAACAATTTGGTTTTCACCAAAGTTCTAAAGTCATTGGAAGACGTTCACTCCACGTGATCGTTTTCATTCCTTTGAGGCTTCTTTAATCAAGAGTTTGATTCGAGGAGAGATTTTGTAGATTGTTGTCTACGAAGATACACCAAAATCCAAAAAAATTAAATATCATCAAAAACAAAAAAATAATTGAAAATTCACAAAACACCCAAAAAGAACCTTCTTTGCTCACCTCCCATTCTTCGTGAAGTTTATGATCACTCGTAATCAAGCAAAACGAGCTCGTAAACGACTTCAAAAGCAAGCCAATCAAGAGACGTTGATTGTTGAAGAACCTCCAATTGTTGAACCTATTGTAGAACAAGAAGTCGTCATGGCTAATCGTACTATGATGGAGTTGCTACAAGCACCCACCGAGGGTTTTGGAGAGGCTATTGTAATTCCCGCCATCCTTGCGGAGAATTTCGAGATTAAGACGGGTTTAATGTCGATGTTGCAAGCGAATAAGTTTAGAGGTCATGATAAAGACAACCCGCATTACCATATTAGGAATTTTAACCGTCTCACCGCCACGAGCAAATTTAAGGATGTTCCACATGACGCCATTAAGATGATGTTGTTTCCATACTCGTTGGATGGACCCGCAAAAATTTGGCTCGAGAAAGAACCGCCAAATTCGATTTTGACATGGGCCGATCTCGTTTCTAAGTTTGTGAACAAGTTTTTTCCACCATCTAAAACAACACACTTAAAAAATGAGATTTCACGATTTGTGCAAAGAAATAATGAAAGTTTTTCAATGGCATGGGAACGCTTTAAAGAGATGTTACATGAATGTCCACACCATTATTTTACGGAATTGCATCAAGTGGATACTTTTTATAATGGGCTTAATGATCATGAACGAGATTATTTGAATGCCGCCGCGGGTGGTAATTTTTTGTGCAAAACGACAAATGAGGATTTACAAATCATTGAAAATAGATCTAAGGTTTATAACCCTCGTAACACACCGAGTGTTGCCAATATGGGTTCGTCATCTTCGTCACAATCGTCTCGTAGCATTAATGCCTTACATGATGAAGCTAATGAGGAAAATCGGTTTTTTGATAGATTTGCTAATCTAATGACCCATTGGAAGGCTCAAGAAGCTTCCAATTCCGCTTCGGTTAAAGCGGTTGCTAAGAGTTGTTTATCTTGTGGGGGAGCTCATGATCTTTCCGAGTGCATTACCGCGGATGGTAACACTTCGAGTGCTTATGTAGCAACGGGAACTTACAACCAAAATGGTCAAGGTTCCCGCCAAAATCAAGCTCCACCAAACCAAAATGTTAACAATTATCGAAACAACAACCAAGGTAATTACCAAGGCAACACACGCAATTACAACAAGGGGAATTATCAAAGTGGGAATGGACAAATTTCTAATCAAAATCAAAACCGTGATTTTCAAAACACTACACAAGGTTTTCAAAATGCTCACACTAAAAATTTGCAAGGAGAATTTTTGGATTATGCTAAAGCAAATGATGCTAAAATTGATAACATGCAACGTGAGATGATTAGCTTAAGATCCGAGTTGAAAAACGAGCTTAAAAATGAACTTGCTAATGAACTTAAAACTCATGCAAACAAAATGGAAGGAAATGTCCAACGTCTTCAACAAAATCAACAAAAGATGGAATTAGGACAACATGAGATTAAGCAAGAGTTATTAAAAGCGGATGCTAGGCAATCAAAATTTGAGGACCGAATGGCTAATATGTTTGAAGCAATCATGTGTAAACCCTCTTCTTCGGGTGGTCTTCCTAGTGATACCATTGCAAACCCGAAGGGAGAAATGAAGGTTATTACTACACGAAGTGGTAAAACTTTCAAGGAACCAATCTCTCGTCCAAGTACTTCTAAGGAGAAGGAAATCGAGAAAGAACCCGAGGTGATGGTTGAAAAGGAGCACATTACAATCCCACGAAGTACCGCTCATACCACACCTACGATTGAACCAATACTAATTGTGGAACCCGAGTTTCCAAGGCCGTTGCCTAATGACCAACCCACACCACCTTTACCTTACCCTTCAAGACGTAACAAAGAGAAAGCACAAGAACGGAACAATTTTCAATTTGAGCTATTTATGAAAATGTTTCGTGATTTGCATTTTAACATAAGTTTTGCCGATGCTTTAATCATGATGCCTCGATTCGCCGCAAACTTCAAAAGTATGCTAAACAACAAAGAGAAGTTACAACAATCGTCTAGTTGTTCATCGGTTTTTCTTAGCCGCATACCACAAAAAGTCGGTGATCCCGGTAAATTTTTGATTCCGTGTGCAATTCAAGATATGGAGGAATGCTACGCCTTGGCCGATCTTGGTGCTAGTATTAATTTAATGCCTCTTGAGATTTTCAAATCACTTTCACTTCCGGCTCTTACTCCTTCGAACATGTCTATCGAGATGGCCGATCATTCTACGATTTTAGCATGTGGAGTAGCCGAAGATGTTTTCGTTAAAGTCGGAAAGTTTTACTATCCCGTTGACTTTATCGTTGTAGACATTCCTATCGATCGAAAAGTTCCTCTCATTTTGGGTCGTTCATTTTTGGATACATCAAGAGCACTTATCGATGTTCATGCTCGAAAAATCACCCTTCGTTTCAATGAGGAAGAACTTGTCATCAATGCAACACAAAACTCCAATCTTTCTCATGTATATTCTATTGCAACTTTAAACCATGGTGATTCAACCAATGTCATTTGCAAAGAATTTTCACCAAGAATTTTAGGAAATGTCAAAAACAATTTACCATTTCCTCCGCCGGTGGAGGTTATGAGTGTAAAGCCTACAAAGAAGAAACCATCAATACTTGAATTGAAAAATCCTTCACCTCACCTCGAACACTCATTCTTGAAAAGTGTTGATAAGTTGCCGGTTTCTACGGAAGATCCTCCGGATGATGAATATGTAGACCCCGATGGGGAGGTTTTCTTCGTCGATAAACGTTTTGAGAACTTGCCGCCACCAAAACCAAAACGGTTTACAAATGTGAGAATTTTTAGTGTGACTAACATCGTCTTAGAAACACCAAATATTTTCGATATAATCAAAAAGGGTTTTCATAAGGAGAGTTCAAAAGATAAAAAAGGAAAAGATCTTAAATGTGATTTAATTGATTTTTCTACAAATCTAACTCCGTCATCACCACGTGTTTTGAGTGCTACAAGCTCGTCTATTTCTCTTGACGATGCTTTGTGTGGTTCTAGTATGGGGGAAGCCCCTTATGTTCCCTCATCCTTGTCCACCGAGGACGAGATATTCGATCCCAGAATTTCATGTAAAGGGAAATCTCGGTCTTCCACCGATGTAATAAATGGAAAATCTTTCTATTTGCTTGGTGCGAGTCTACCTCGAGTAGCTCAAAAGTTTGTCTTACCAATTGTCCCACCCTTCTACTTCTCATCTCTTTTCTTCAAACTCTTTGAGTTTATGGCACATGTTGAAATGGCGTTGATTTATTTTTCCAATGAAAACGAGAACGCCATTTTCGACCCCGGTATTTTGCATCATCTAAGGACTTAGTCCTTAATACCGATTGCTTTTTGGGCCTTGTTTATCATGTAAGCCCCATCAAAAATTGACCATACCATGTTTTTCCCTAAATGTTCACATTTTGAGGGGATCGAGTCGAGCTCATGACTCGGTAATGAAAAACGAGGTGCCTCGTGGGGGAGATCCCATGCTTATCTTTTATGCTCACTATTCACTAATAAGGGGACTTGTACCCTTTCAACTCGTTGTCTCGTGGTTGTTTGAGATTGTGTTATCTAGATCATCATCATCTACGATTGAAGACTCTCGTGTTCGTTTACGTGAGCCTACATCGTTCGTTTGAAGAAGTTTTTCACGAATCCATGACATATCCTTTATTGTTCTAACAATTATCTTTTAGCATACTTAATAAACGGCTTTAGATATATTGTTGATCACCCTTTCCATGCTAGATATTAAGCATTCGACTCTTCGTCTCTAGTATGGGGGTGCTCCACCTTTAGACTCGAAACATTGAGGACAATGTTTACTTTTAGTATGGGGGGTGAATAGGTACTTGCTTTGCTACGCCCTCACGCTCTCCTATTTTCAATGTTTTGTTTTGTTAATAAGGCCAAAAATGGCCAAATTTTAAAAATTTTCTTAGTTTTTCATAAGTGTTTTTAAGACACGAATGTATATTTTCCGATGGGTAGAATAAGAGTTAATTTTTGACTTGATGGGCATTTGGAGCCATTTACATTCCTTAACCCGCTCAATTCAAGTTTTGCTAGACTTTTATATAGGGAGCTTTAAAACGCAAAAGTCTTAATTCATACGGGTTAAGAACAAGAACTTTTCGCAAGTTCCTATAATTGATTCTAGAAAGTCACTTATCAAGGGAACTATAAAACGCATTCTCTAAACTTGAAAAAGTCCAAGAAAGTGCAAGATCCTATAGGTGGCTTGAAAACCCAAAACTTTGATTTGATATAGTCTTAATGAAAGCTAATCCAAATTTGGCTTAATTTTGACTTGCATGGCTAAGTATTCACGAGTCTCTTTAATTAGAGGTCTTTATATAGTGAAGAACGAGAAATGATAGAGTTAGACAAGTGATCATGCTAAACGTAGAACATGAAAGTGTTCTTTCAAAAACTCATATGTTTTTAATTGTGGCTTTTTCTTCCCATAAGATCAATGCATTAGGAATAAATCATAATTGCAATAAGTAAGGTCGTACGATTTGAAAGGTTACTTAGCCTTTAGCGCAAGATCGTTTAAAAGTTGCTCGGGGTTGAGCCAAGGCATAACTTATTGAAGCGGGACGCGAAGATTGGCGATTATCCAAAAAGGCCCTAACAAGGCATGAGGAGCTCTATTTTTGCTAAAGATCCAAAGATGATGTGAAGTATCATTATTCCTAAATCAATATGAAGGATCGAGACACACGACGAGAAGCAATTACTCCCCTAAAGATCATGGAGGAAGTCTATCCAAAAAGACCCTAACAAGGTATGAGGATAAATATATCCAAGTCCGAAAAGGAGGCGGATCGTTGTATATCAAAATCCAAAGTAAAGATTGAAGAAAAATGATGAAGTCGTGGTCCAATATGAAGAATCTCTCAAAAACGTCAAGTGAAGAAATTCCAAATATATGAAGAGAAGACCATAATTTCAAGAACGTCTTCCCAAGATTTGAAGTATGAAGTACATGCCAAATATCGGTCCGAGAAAGGTCTCAAATCGTGAAACGAGTTATGCCAAGATATGAACTTAAGGAGATACACGAGAAGCCGTTTTAAAAGATTTTGTCCTTCGGCTAACTATTGATCAAATCGTGCTACTTTGCTTTCGGACTAATAACTACTCAAATAAGTCAATATGAATCACTTGTGATCCATGACAAATAGATAAAAAATGCTAGTAACCCATTTCCTTTTATAATAACTAGGATTGCGGGGAGAAAAAGTATTACACAATTTGGACGTATGAGTAGTGTTAGCATTGTGACTTGTACCAACAATGATCTTGTTTTTGCACTTAGCATGGAATGTATGACAATCAAGGATGACGAAGTTTACTCTAAGGGGCATTTACTTGTTTCTATTCTTTGACCCTTAAAGTCACTTTTTGTGATGAAAATCATACATTATGTCTTTACACATCTTCGTAGTATGTTGCAAGTCTTTTACTCTTCAATAAAGGTTAATAAAATTTGAACTTTGGTGATGCTTAGATACTTTATTCTAGCATTGCGTGAGGGCACGGCAATGGCTTAGTATGGGGGAGTGATGAGATGGCATTTATACATTATCTCATCGTTCTTTTCGGGCTTTAAATGCATAAAAATGTCATAAAATACCATATATATGCTTGTGTTTGTTTACTTGTGTATTTTAGGTATAGATATCGTAAAAAAGACAAAAGATCACAAGTTACAAGGAAAAACGGACACGAGAAACAAAGCCGTACAAAGAACCGGGCCCTAATCATGGAATTCTCAACAAATACCCTTGAAGACTTGAAGACAAACAAGATTGATCCTCAATTATTGAAGAAATGACACTTAAAACCCTTGTATATTCATAATTACAAGTTTGGTCACTTAAGTTTGTCAAAATTACACAAATGGTCCTTCAACTTTGAAGAAATGGCAAGAATAGTCCCTCAACAAATCAAAATTGCCAATAATGGTCCCTCATGAAGTCAAAGATACAAAGAAGACCTTTGAAGATCAAGAATGTCCAAGATCAGCCCTTGAATTATCCAAAAATGGCAAAAATAACCCTTGAAATCCTTTTTCCAAAGTTTGGTGCCAAAAGTGACAAGTGGTGAAAGTTAAAAACAAAGGGAATACGTTTTTTAGGCTGAAGACTTTATTTACCAAAAATCCCAAATAACAAGGACTGAAATGGCCATTTTGAAAGTTCAAATCCATAACACGCGCCAAACACTTGTTTTCCCCCAAAATCGGATCAAACTTATTACTATTCACCATTCATCCCACCCAGAATTACCTTCACTTAAACAAAGGGTAAATCCAAATTACCCATACCCACGTGTGATTCACACATGCAGAATCACATCCCACACACAAAACCCTCATCTCCACTCACCAATAGGCCCCACCATTCAAACCCGTCCACCAATCAAAACACAACTTAGGCTCCAAGCTTAGCCACGTGTCAAGATCAACAGCTGACACTCATTGCTTCATCACAAAGCTATTTTAAACGGTTTGGATGCATTTTGGACAGCTCACACCAAGAAAACGTCTAGAAGACCAAGGGCATTTTAGAGAAATCAGTTCTAGGGTTTGTGAATAGTGTTTAGCCAGGCATTTGCCTATAAAAGGAGACCTCAACATGTGAGAGTCCCTTTGTTCCAGATTTTAGCTTTTAATCTTTGTAATTCCTTTTTATGAAATAAAGTTTGAATTTCTTAAAATTTTGAGTTCTAATCTGTTATTTATAAAAGTTTGGTGTTTGAGAAGCTAAAATCTGAGTTCCATTTACATGTTTGAAGGTTTTTGAGGCAAGGTTTTAGTTGATAAAGCTTGGGTTTCAAAAATCAGAAAGTTGGCATTATTTTTGATCTCACTTTGTGTTTGTTCATCTTAGCAACATTGGAAGCTGGTACTTGTTTTGCTAGTACCTCAGCTCAAACAATCCAGGGCCTGTATGTAGGTCTTGGAGGTTTGCACCTTCTTCCCTTTTCATTTTCTCCTTAAGTTTCTGATTATTTGTGATTTTTGTGGATTATTGCTTGAATCTGTGTTATTGTTGTTTATTATTGTTGATTTGGCTTTGTTTGATGTTAATGAGGTGTTACTGATCTGATTTGTGGGTTGAATCTTCATAAGCCTTTGAAAATTTGTGAAAATAAGTTTTAAAAGGGTGTTTGGGATTACTGCATAAGTTGGATTTGTGGCTTGTTAAGTGCTTGTGTGTTGTATGCAAGTATTGGTATCTGTTATTTGGGTGCATATGTTCATCTGTTTGCAGGTTTTGTGGTCTTGAACACATTGATTCATAGATTGGCTATAAAATCTTCATAACTTGGTAAAATTGGCTAGGATTTTGAGGACACCTAGATCTAAGCATAGGTTAAGGGTAACAAGTGCTAAATCATAGTTAATCACACCAGGGTAGAAGGATTTGAGGCTTGAAATTGGATCAAGTGTCAAGTATATCAGCAAACTGTTTCTGCATATTGTTCATTGTTCATCAGTAACTTCTAGTGCTTTGATCTTGTTGATTTCTTTGATTCAGTGTTTGATTCTTGTTGCTTTGTGTTTATTGTTAGTTTATATAGCTTGTGTATGCATCTGGTTAAGTTTGGTTGGCTTATTTTGCTTAAATCTGCTTATTAAGTGCTTAACTGCTTATTTGCTTATCTGGAGCATATTTGTGGACTGTTTGGCTTATTGTGGCTTATTGTGTGGATCATTTTGTGATTTTATTATTGCTATTGACTCCTTGTGGTTCACTGATCACAAGGGTGCCTTTGTTTCCAATTGAATCAAACCAGAACTCTCATAAAAGCTTGGTCAATTAGTCAAAGCAGTGGGAACTCCTTTCCCCTGCTGGTTACCACTGCTAGTGCAATTTTGGTGTCAGCTTATTAATAAGCTATAATAGCTTATTTTAACCAGCAACAACTTTGTTTTTGTAATAGGTGCTCATATTTTGACCCATTTGTTCATACTGGAGCATTTGGGTGGTTGACTTTTAGGTTTGACTAGAAAACCAACTCCTTTGACTTTTACATAAGCTCTTTTGTGCTTATTCTGGTTTATTGCTTGTGCTTATTGATTTTTGTTGATTGATATTGCTTATTGAGTCCATTTGAAAGCTTTTGCAAGTTGAATTAGCTTCTAAGGTTCAGTATTTCTCAAAAACGACTATTTTGTCATTTTGTGGATTTTTGCTTTTCTATTTTCTGGCTTATTAAGTGAGCTTATTGAAAATTTCTTTTGACAGATCTCTTAAGCATCCAAAAATAGGGTTGTGTGTCAAATTAGAGCTTATGGCATTAGCTTATGGCTTAATGGGTTGAAAAGCCCAATAAGAATAAGCTTTGTGTTCAATAAGCTGTGATAAGCACATTTTCAGCTTTTGGGCCTTTAGAGTTTTGTTCTTAGAATTAAATTTTAAGTCAGATAGGGCTTTTCCAAGTCAATTGGGCCAAGTTTGACTTTTTGGGCCCAAAAGCCCATTTAGGTTGACTGTTTTTGGATTTGGCCCATTTGAGGGCCCATTAGGGGTATTTTGGTAATTTCACTTTCATTTTCTGATTATTTAGGTTAAAATAAACTAGTTTGCAAGTTTTTAGAATTTTTTATAATTTTTGAATTTTTAATATTATTTTATTATTATTTTATTACTATTTTTATAATTTCACATTTTCCAACTTTTTACATTTTTCTTAGGTTTAATACATTAAAATAGGAATTTAGCAACTTTTAGAATAATTTTATCTCATTTAGATTAATTTTTATAATTATTTTAAGTTTTAATAGTTTTTAAATCATTTTAAATAGTTTTTTATAAGTTTAAAATTTCTAAAAATAGTTTTTAATCATTTTAGGTCATTTTTGAGTTTAATCAATTGAAAAATCTTTATTTGGGCTTTTAGATAATTTATTTGATTTTTAGGGCTTTAATTAGCATTTAAAAATTGAATATTTAATTATTTAAAAGGTTTAAAAAAGTTTTGATCATTGGTAAACTCTTAGTTTATTATTTTTTATTTTTGGTGAATTTTTGGTAATTTTTAGAATTTATTTTAATTTTGGTGATTTTTAAGGTTTTACGTCTTAACTTTCTAATAGTGATTTTTCTTGGTAATTTTTATTTTTACGTCTTCGTCATTTTCTCTTATAATCCCCTTCTAAACCAATCATTAATCACAAACATTTGGCAAGTTTTTCACACACATATACCTCCTTGGGAAACGAACTTACACACCATCAAGGGTCATTAACACTTGATTTTTCCTAAAATCATTTGTTTGATACTTACCGCTTTTACGCCTTTTTCCTAAAGGGTGTAATTTACCACAATCACTATCACTAGTACTAGCACTAGCAACATTGGTCCGAACACTCTTGGTTTGCACACGAGACTTATTTTCAATGATATCCCAAGCAGCATTGGAAGTCTTAGCCAAAAGATTACCCCCCGAGGCACTGTTTAGTGAATCTTGGTCATTCATGCTTAAACCATTGTAAAAAGTGTTAATTTGGTGCACTTTGGTAAAACCATGTTGTGGGCATTTTCTTAAAAGATCTTTAAAACGATCCCAAGATTCACTAAACGACTCATCGTACTTTTGTTCAAAATTGATAATGTCATTCCGCAAAGCGGTAGTACGAGAGGGTGGGAAAAAGTAATTGATAAACTTGGTCTCCAAATCCGTTCACGAAAGAATACTCTGTGGCGGTTCCTTAGCAAGCCAATGTCGGGCTTGTCCCTCTAAAGAAAAGGGAAAAAGTTGTAAACGGATTACCTCTTGTGGAACACCATTGAATTTGACCGTATTGGTGAGTTGCAAGAATCTCTTGATGTGGTCATGTGGATCATCAATGGTACGCCCCAAGAATGGTTGAGCAGAGACCATCTGGATAAAGCCGGATTTGAGCTCAAAGTTGTTGGCTGCAATCGCGGGTATGACAATTGGATCATTGTTACCATCTACATGTGCTTGCAGAAGTTCAATCATCGGGCGATTATCCGGAAGAGGCTCATTGTTGTTGTTATTATTGTTGTTGAAAGGTGGGTTGTTGTTGTTATTATTATTGTTTTGAGGTGGGTTATTGTTGTTGTTTTGTACACCGGCCATGTCTAAGTCTTCGAGAGGCTCGGGCTCTTGATAAGACGTTGATCGTGTACGCATGCACCTGCAAAAGAACAAACAAGGCAAAAACAAAGCAAAAATATTTTTGGTTTTTATGTTTTTTTTTTTAAATTTTTAGGATTTTTGAAATTTTTTTTTTTTTTTTTGAATTCTTTTTTTTTTTTTTTTGAAATTTTTTATAAAAAAGTAACGTTCACGGTGAACGGATCCCAAAATCCAAGTTCTCACAAAAAACTGTTGATCTTAACGAGAAGAGCCGGCAGCGACGCCATTTGATACGAGGGTTTTGTATGGGTTTCAGAATGTTCTCTCGATATCCTCTCGAATTGATCTCGGTTCTAAGTGGAATGATTTTTCTTGGTTACTAAAAAGGGGATTGGTTTTCTAATCTACTAAAGGTTTAAATGAACTAAGATATAAACTTAAATTTAAAGCAATCAATTTAATAACAATTAATAAAACTAGAATTAAAATTAAAATATAAATATGAAATGAAGAAACAGTAAGTATCACTTAAAAATTCTCAAAAGAAAATTGATTCGGAAGTTTACCTTGATTCGGAAGTTCACTCGGAACTTGGTTCGGAACTTTACTCGGAAGATTTGATTCGGAACTTTGGCCGGAACTTCACTCGGAACTTGGGTCGGAACTTCACTCGGAAGTTTGATCCGGAACTTCACTCGGAACTTTTGATCCGGAAGTTGGTTCGGAACTTTTGATCCGGAACTTCGTTCGGAAGTTGATCCGGAAGATTTGGCTCGGAAGTCTATTCGGAACTTTCAAACTGATTCGGAACTTTTTAAAAACCATTCATTCGGAACTTTTTAACATAAATTGATTCGGAACTTTTAAAACTTATTCGGAACTTTTGAAAGACACTTTCATTCGGAACTTTTTATGCTCATTCGAAACTTTTTGTTAATCCGGAACCTGGGAAACTCAAGAACAGTACTATTTCAGAAAAACAGGGGAATGCGATTTAACGCCAAAATCAACCAAGTTTTTCACTAAAACTTAAGTAAAACTAACCACGAATCATATACTAACCATAAACTACAAATCCAATCAATAAAAACTTAAAACCCAATAACTTTTAAAGATCAAACTCAACAAAATAAACTTTAAGACTTGGAATCAAAAAGAAGAAAGATGAACAAGATGAAATGAAAGATGATATTGATTGATTAATGTTGAACAAACAAAAAACAAAGATTAAACTACAAGATTCTTGGAAAAATGAAAATCAAAATCACCAAACACCCTAGTGGTGTTGGTGATGACTACGAACAGGAAAAGAGAAAAAGATGGAATGAATAAAAACTCCATGAAAAGTGTGAAGGGTGGTCTTTATATAGTCTTGTCTTTGGTTGGTGAGTGGGCTTTCTCCCGTTCTTCTTGTCTTCTCGTCTTTTCAGAAAAGTTGACGTTTTCGATTCTGATTCGGGATTTGCCGTCGATTAAATTCAACTCGTCTTTTAATTTCTTCGTTTAATAGACTTGAGGTTCTTCGACATATGTAGATCTTCATCTTGAGTCTTTTTCTTCGATAAAACCCGTGCAATCCCATGTTTTCTTCAATATTCATCCGGTTGGCTCTAAAAACACAATAAACACAAAAACCACGCATAATTCCAAACAAATGATATTAAATACGCGTTTTGGTCTTGTTTTAGCCAGAATTAAGTGGAAAAAGGATGGGTGTTTACACACCTATCACTGTTCTATCGGAATGTTGTTGTCAAAATTTGGGCAGAGTTTCGTCTTAACAAGGACCTTAGTCCCGTCAGAATGTGCGATCGCAATGATCGATCGCAATCCCAGATCGGAATAAGGGGGAATGACCAACCAATCGCAAAGTAAAACCCTAATGGGTTATTGCGATCAAAACGATGAAACCCGTCGGAATGTGTAGAATCCCTTGTATTGCGATGGAATGCAATACTTAATCCGAAATTGGTGGGGAACCTAAAACTCAATAAGCAAGTGTAATAAGCTATCTAATCCGAATGTTAAACAACTCAAAAAGCTTAGATTCGACCACTTCTAAAACATGAAAGATTATAAACCTTATGAAATGAACTTTAAAATTACTAAAACCTTTGAGAAATCCGAAAACCAATAAGCTAAAACTTGTAATAAGCCGATAAGCATTAAGAGCTTACAACTTATACATGTAGGAGCTTATGTAGGAACAAAGGGAATGAACCTTCTAACCTTACAACCTCAAGTTTAATCACGGATCATTAAGGATTCGGATCAAAGTAAGGTTTCGGATTAAGTAATAAGCAACTTCAAGAAACGTAGAAGGAGATTAAAGAACACAAAGCTTAACTTGAATTTGATTAATGGAATCCAAATACAAAGATTAAAGAACACTCAAATTTAAAAGATGAAAACAAAGAAAAATTTAGTGAGAGAAAGTTGGGAACTTTCTCTCTCTAAAACTAGAAAGAAAAATTAAAAGTAAAACTAACTAACCACCCTCCTAATGTGATTAGGAGGGTATTTATAGGGAAGTGGGAAGTGCATGTGTGGTGCTTCCTTCTTTCTTTTTTTTTCTTCTCGACTCGATTTACTTCATTTGTCTTTCTCGATGTCGTCTCGGGATTAATTAAACTCGTCTTAACATTTCTTCATTTATTTAGACTCGAGTTCTTCGACTTCATTAAACTTCCGTCTTTAGACTTGTTCTTCGATAAATCTTCAGAATAGGTCTTGGACATCTGTCTTTTAAGCACTCTTGATCTTTTGACTTTGTCTTTTCTCGTTTTCTTTGATAAAAGCCCGTGAAAGCCCGTGTTTTCTTCCTTTCTCATCTTTTGGTCCTAAAACACAATAAAAACACAAACCACGCATAATTCCGACTTTTACGACATAAAATACATGTTTTGGTCTTGTTATTATTGGAAATAAGTGGTAAAAGGATAAGTGTTTTCACACTTATTATGGTGACATAAGGATGGTAGGATAGGTTAAGTCCAATGATTCTTCCAGAACCGGAAGAATCTTCCCAAGGACATTCCATAGCTAGAAATAGTAGTCCTTAGGAAAGTTGGAGAAAAGATTGTGAACGTAGCTGAATGCCGACCAAGTACTTAAGTTAGCACTAGAACAATCACAACAAGGTGCTAGTTATGACGTATTGGTAAGCATTGAAGGGTTTGAAGAATGAAAAAGAATTGTAAAGATAAAGGGTGTAAAGAAAGAAGCCCTCTTACAACTTAAGGCAGAAACCGGGTCAACACATATGCTATTGAGTTCATTTTAATGATTCTCGATATTGAAGATAGACATCATGGACCCAGTGATGCAATGCACAACCCATCCCAGCTAACTCAGATATCTCTCAAAAGGTATTTGTTTTACTCACACGGAGACAACACGTTATCTATTGATTTATTCACTCCGAATAAATTGGTATTGAAAAGGTGGCACTCCTCTCCAGCCTTCGATCACTAAAATCCAAAATGCACGATCGAGTCTAGAGCCATTTGAGATCATCAAATATCTCATTAGGACACACTTTCATATTTCCTTGCTTCTTCACACACTGTGAAAAGTAAGAAAGATCTTAAGAGTCCTACGCAAAATCTTCATGATCTTGCCTGAACATCCGAGTAATACGAAAGTATTTACAATGAAGATGGAAATCCTTCTTGAGCGAACATTAAAAAGCTCATGGTAGGTAACTTGTGTGATTCTTTATGAATCAAACTTGTGATAACTGGAAAGCAACAGTGGTTTAATTCTTAGCTGAACTTAAACACGTTCCAGGCCTCTACGCAATATCTTAGTGATCTTGCCAGAACAATCAGAGTGATACCTTAGTGTTCACAATGATGAGTGGAAATCCTTCTAGTGTTAACCTCAAACAGCACTTGGTAGGTAACTTACAAGATTCAATATGAATCAAGCTCGTGACAACTGGAAAGCAACGATGGTGCGATTCTTTAATTAATCAAACTTGTTCCAGGAATCAGAATTGATGGCTTCAATCATGCGGATAATTTTATCCAAATGATTCACTCTTTACGTTCGCAGTCAGCTTTGGACGGTCGAGTAAAGAGCACGGGTTTACCCGCGAAATCTTGTCAAGGAGATTTTTAATTAAATCTACCTGCCACAAGTACGATATTTTATATCGTCCAACGGTCTTCACCGACCGGAGGTAAAATGATACCGAATTAGAATGAAATGTTCAAAGCCATTTCGTTCGTGTCTACTTATGTTGCGGCATTTGAAGACGGTGGTGTTGCGGAATCCGAGAAGAAGTCGTCCTCGCATGCTTATACTTTATGCACTTAATACCTCATCTAATTCAAGAAAGCCTAAAAGTTAAGTCTTCCGCTGTATCGAACTCTGAAGCTTTCAAGAATTACAAAGGTATAAGTATGTGGGACATGGTGTCACGAAGAGGCAAAGATCACAAGTGATGGATGCACAAGATCAAGGCAAGAGATTAATGCTCAAGATTAATATCAATGATCACATCAGCATGTTCACCTGAAAAGAAAAAAGAAAAGAAAGAAGAAGACTACGAGCTCAAGACAAGCATAGTATGCTAGGTTTATCTCATTATTGTAACTTGGGTAATGCCCTTGTTTGGAGTGACCTCCCTTAGGGGGAGATTGTTGGAAATACGTTTTTACGTATTTAGGAATATTCGGTCACTCCGACAATATATTAAGTAGTAGCTCGTAGTCTAGATATCTTTTAATATATCAAACAAGGAAAGGCCTAGTCCATGTTATGTATGGACGGCCCAAAAGCAAGCCCAAGCCCATCTTATGGGCTTGGTATATAAACCCTCTCCTTAGATGGAGAGGGTGAGTGTGGTTCTTCATTTTACACATAGTTGAAAAGTGTTTTTCTTTCACTTTCTCTCTCTAAGTGTGTGTGTTCTCACCATCTCTCTATCTCTTTCTCTTTCTAAAACATAAGCAAGATTTACATATCCTACAACAACCATGGTTCTGAAGGTTGTCACTGTGTCGTATTTTTACTTACTAGCATGATTTTTACGTGATTTTATGTGATTTTATGTGGTTTTATGTGGTAGTAACTTGCTATATGAGATGAGAGATTGGACGATCCGCTTTAATCGGGATGATTTATCTTGGCATTGATTTAAAGCATATATGTGCTCTTGGTAGTGGTATTTTGTGGCAGAATAAGTTTAAGCTTACGATTTCATGTGTATGTAATATATATAATTTCATAGGATTATAAACGTTTATAGGTAGCTTATAATTTGGGAATTTGTAATAGCTTATTAGTTTTAAGCTAAGGATTTATAGGAACGGATTTATTTAGAAGCAAAATTTATGTAGTTTTAGTGTAGTAATTTAATTTACTAGTTAAAAGGTTTAGATGCAATTAATTAATTAAGAGATTAATAAATAAATAAACGATGAATATAAATAAGGAAATATAAAATAAAAAACGAATTTAATGATTAAATAAAAAGTAAATTTTGGGTTATAGCCGGTGTAAAAAAGAAAGAAAAAGAGTGGGTAAAAGCCCATTAGAATTTGGACTTTAATTAGGATTTGTTTCAAGTATAAATACAAACACTACACCTAAAAAGACCATATTTTTATTCATAAAAAAGAGACGATCATGTTTTACCGAAAAAATTAGGGTTTCTTCTAAAAATCTTGATTTTGATCAATTAAAAATATAATCTTGATTTTAGTTCTTGTTTTTATTAATCTAATCATGTTATAATCAAGTAATTAATTATATGATGGATTGTGGTTTTTAATTTTCTGCAATTAATAAAAGGTAGGGTTTGATTTTGGCAATTAATAGGGTTAATATAATGATTAATGGTGATTAATGGGGTTAATATAATGGTTTTTAATTTTATGAGTCGTCACTAAACTGTCACTAAACTGACACTAAATCGTCACAGAATCGTTACTAAGTGTGGGCAGAAATTGAGTCAAATTGTTTTGGTCGTAACTTGGTCGTTTTAAAAGTTTTTTGATGATTAAAAAGCCTAAAATTATGTACTCAGAGTCTACTTTTCAAATATGTAAAGTTTGGGGTCATTTGAGGCCAGTAGGTTGGTCGAAATTTTTGTACAAGTATCGGGATCAAGGCTGATTTTCGGACAGCAGGGTTCTAACTTATATTTTTGGGTGTTTGGGGTACTTAGTCTTTGAGATGAGCTTTGGGATCATTGAGAGGGTTTACTTACATGTTGTATGAGTCAAGTATAAAAGGAAAAAGTCATTTTGGATTGGTTAAGGTCACTTTCTAGAGTGAAACTTTTTGGTATAGCTTTCGTCATAATCTGATAGGTAAAAGTACACACATATATATATATATATATATATATATATATATATATATATATATATATATATATATATATATATATATATATATATATATATATATATATATATATATATATAGAGAGAGAGAGAGAGAGAGAGAGAGAGAGAGAAACGTTATTGTAGTGATCACTCTTAATATAAAAACAATAAGAACCATTTTAACCGTTAGATCAATAATTATAAATCATAATTAATATCAATTCACTAATTAATACTCAATGTCAATTTAGTAAATAAATAAAAACTATCATGACAGTGTTACACATTATACAACCCACGAGGCTATGACATGTCGTTTTCAAATTAAAACATGTAATGTTGATTGTTAAATTTAATATTCACACTCTTTTTATTATTATATACGCTAATTGATCAGTAAGTCAAAAATATATTTCAATACATGTGACACTAATTGATCAATAACCCAAGAGGCTATGGCACGTCTACACTAATTTATATTTTTTATGACACATGCTCTTGTGATACATAAATTTTTGTAACACTTTGTGGTTACAATTTATATCAACTTCAATTTTATAATACATTTTTAGTGACACATTAAATTTTTTTGGCACATCTTATCTTTTAATACATTTTGAGTGACACGTTAATTCTTTAACAATTTTGATTGACAATATTTATAACACCTAATTTTAATTTTATGATACATTTTTGAGATGCAGTTATAGTGACACACTATTTTTCTTTTTTTTAATGATACATGTTTTTGCGACACATGATTGTAGTGACATGTAAATTTTTGTTGACACACTGTTAGTCATAGTTTGATTTTTTTGACACACTTAGTTCTCTAATATATTTATGGTGTCACATTAAGTTTTTTTATACATTTTATTGTGACATATCTATATTTTTAATAAATTTGTAGAAACAAGTTCCTTAAACATATTTAATTAATAATCAAAATTTCTGACTTCTAATTTCATGACACATTTATAATAACATTATTAATTTCTAACAATGACATGTTATAATAATGTTTTCTAGTCCATATATTTTGATCCATATATTTACACTATAACTAGAAAGTACGTCATCAACTAAAAAAGACTAAAACAAATCTAATACTGATTATATCTCAAACAATATACAACAACTAAAAAAGTCTCAAGCGATACGTTTTAGAAAAAATACTCAACCAATTTCAAAAATATCTAAAGTAATACGTATCAAAAAAAATACATAAACAACAAAAAAAGACAAAAATGATACATATTTAACAAAAATACCCAATTAGCTTAAAAATATACAAAAGTGATACATATAAAAAAAATCACACAAACATCTAAAAAATTCAGTGTGATATGTATACAAAAAATACATGACCAACAAAAAAAAGATTAATGTGATATTTATCCACAAAATACTCTAAACAACTAAAAAAATACCAAAGTGGTACATACCTAACAAAAATACACAACCAAATAAAAAAATACAAAGTCACACGTATAAAAGAAATTCAAATTCGATTAAAAATTCACACTTTAAAATAGGTATAGCCTAATCACACCCGACACGTATGTGGCTCCGCCTTTGTTGTGGGTAGCCTAACTTACAGTGCACTTTTTTTAACAAATGCACATCACTAGGAAAATAATACATACTACGAGGAATAAAAGTCTTTAAAAGAATTTCTAATTTAAAAAATCAAGATACTAAAAGAAGCCCATATCTATATAACGACAACCGAATTTGTTTAAGCATGATTTGTTTTTGTTATAATTTTACAAAGATACCAATATATATTTGAGAATGAGCTTTTGATCTTAATTAAGAGAATTCTGAACTTTTTTTGGATCTAAGAAGTTGAGTGTTTTTTTCTAACAGAGATACATAAATATAATTTCTGAGTTATGTTAATGAGAGGAAAAAGTGACATATTGATAGCTTTTATTATGAGATGGAAAAGAGTTTATACCAATAATGCCCTTGATAATTAATTATCAGTTTTCATTTATTTTAATCATTTATTATCCACATGTCATATTTTAGTTGGTTCTTATAGTTTTTATCTTAAAGGTGGTACTTACATGAACGCAAACCTATATATATATATATATATATATATATATATATATATATATATATATATATATATATATATATATATATATATATATATATATATATATATATATATATATATATATATATATATATATATATATATATATATATATATATATATATAGGCTCCGGTTCCATTGAGAAGGTTTTTATTTTGAGAAATTGATGAAATTTTTGTTTGATCCATTGATTCGAATTTTTTTGTTGATTCACTAGTTAACATCATTTAATAATGAATCAAAACTATCAATCATAAGTTTGATTCACAAATCTTTGTAAAAATCGAGTTATGAAATGATTTAGTAAATTTGTGTAGAAAATTCAATATTTAACAAATATCGCAAAATCGAGAGTTTTTTAACGTTGATTCAAATTTTTTTTTACTCATTTTGTATTATAATTATATTAAAAAAATGAATCAACACTTGAAAAACTTGGATCAAAGTTAACAAGCTGTGGTTTTTGAAAAACCTTCTCAATTGAGAAGGTTTTTTTCCTTCTCAATCGATCCAGGTTCTATATATATATATATATATATATATATATACATATATATATATATATATATATATATATATATATATATATATATATATATATATATATATATATATATATATATATATATATATATATATATATATAAATATATATATATATATATATATATATATATATATATATATATATATATATATATATATATATATATATATATATATATATATATATATATATATATATATATATATATATATATATATATATATATATATTTATATATATATATATATATATATATATATATATATATATATATATATATATATATATATATATATATATATATATATATATCGTGGGTTTAAAATAAGTATTAAGCTTTGGGAAAATTGTGGGATACTCCAGAGACATGTAAATGTATAAGGTTTTGTTTACAAAGGTGGATTATGAGTTTATGGGAGTATCTATGTACGTTTTTGAACACCAAAAGTCAGGTATGTTTTGAGTAAAAAGTGAATGGTCTAGTTTATGAGCATAATTAGTGTAGGAAACACATAGAGGATTGATGTGAGGCTGGTTTGGGATAGATATTCGAGATATCCATCATAGAAGTTATTACATTGATGGAGGAATAGAGTCCCTAAATCAATGTTGATGCGTGTTTTATTTGTATGAGCTTTAGATATGGTTTGATCGCGCGAGGAATTTTGGATTGCTTTCGCAAGGTGAGTTTCATAGTCCATTGTCTTTTAATTGTTTTATTCTAGAAGGGATGGAAACGATTCTTATGTTACGATGATGTGCTGTAAATTTATGTTTTGAAATGTATGGACATTAATGTGCTATTATGTGACTTGCTTAATATGGGTAGTGGTTGCTTAGTTTGAGTATTGCTTGTTTAGTAATCTGCATGCTTGAGGACATCAGATAGTGTTGGTAAACTCATATGAGGATGTGAAATATTGTCGGTAAACTCATATGAGGGCGTTCGATAGTGTTGGTAAACTCATTTGAGGACGTGAAATATCGTTGGTAAAATCAATTTAGGAATGGCCTATGGATCGGGAGTGTGTTCCGTCTCAATACACATATTTGATATTGTTGCTTGATGCTTGATACTTGATGCTATGATGTTGATGTTAGGTGTGAATTGCTTGCATGATGTATAGTAGTACTAATGTCCATAACTTGATAAACTGATTTGTTTTATCAAATCTATATTTTTTTTCTTGAAAGAGTTTACTTAGTGTCATAAACCTATGACTCTCACCAACTTTATGTTGACGTATTTTAGCATCATTTTCAGGTGAGCTTAAGGCTGTACTTGAGAATAGAAGTGGCTAGAGAGACCCTAGGAGGCGCACTGCTTTGGTTTATTTCTTTGCATTGCATTTAGTTAAACTTGTTGTACTTCGTTATGTTTGGATTGACATTTTTAGATTATGTCTTTACATTTGACTTGGAGATTTCCATATCATTTGTAAGACACCTCTTGGATGTTTTGAGGCATTGTCATGACATTGTGTCTTTCCTTTGCATTTAGTTATTTCTTTATAAAGACGTCATAGTTTCGTGATGATACCCATGAAGTGACACCTCGTGTTTCTGCCTATGTGAGGTGTTACAATCTATCATCTCATTAGGACACAATCGAGTCCTACGCATTATCCTTGTGATATTGCCAAAACATCTGAGTGATACGATTCATGATGAAGATGGAAATTCTGCTTGAGTCAACATTAAACAAGCTCATGATAGGTAACTTGTGCGATTCTACACGAATCAAACTTGTGATAACTGGAATGAAACTGAGTTTAAATCCTTAAGTGATTCAAACTTGACTCCAGGTCTCTTTGTAAATTCCGTGTGATCTTGCCAGAACATTTATAGTGACACTCTTTAGTGCTCACAGTGACGAATGGAAATCCTTCCAGTGTCAACCTCAAACAGCATTGCGGTAGGTGACTCGCAAGATTCTCTATGAATCAAGCTTGTGACAAACTGGAAAGCAACAATGGTGCTATTTTTATTTGAATCAAACTTCCAGGAATTCTGAATTGACGACTCTAATAAGACGGATAACTTATCCTTATGATTCACTCTTTACGTTCGCAGTCTGCTTTGTGACGGTCGAGTAAAGAGAACTGACTAGTACCGCTAGAAAATCCTATCAAGGAGGTTCTTAATCGAATCTACCCGATCACAGGTACGATATCTAATATCGTCTAACGGTCTTCACCGAACGGAGGTAAAATGCTACCGAATTAGAATGAAATGTTCAAATCCATTTCGTCTGTGTCTATATATGTTGTTGCATATCAAGAAGGTGGCGTAACTGTGTACTAACCGTATTCGTCTCCACATGTTCATACTAAAAGTTAAAGACTTCCGCTACTTTGATAATCAATGGATACCTCAAGGTCTAACTACAACTATATATGTATGGGAGATTGTTAGCCTTTCGATATCAACAAAGTATGAACATGTTGATTCAGAAGTCACTAGAGCACAAGATGAAGACTATCAAGGATAGATTAAAGATCTCAAGCACTCAAAGTCAAATGACAAAGGCTCAAGATAAAGATCATGAAAGCATGAAGGAACAAATATGTTACAAATAAGATCAAGACCAAGATACAAGACCTAAGAAGGCAAAGCTCTAAATTCAAATGAAGATCACCTCCACAAGAATGCATTCAGTCGTGCAAGTGGGAGATTGTTAGCCTTATATTTTATATAGTCGAACAAGAATGTAATAGGTCATCTTAGTCGTTAACGGTCTTGTATAGTAATAGGCTAGTCGGGATAACCGCGCTTGGACTTTAAGCTAATATTGTATAAGATAGGGGCTCTAAGCCCAAGACAAGCCAAGCCCGACCTATGAAACAAAGGCCACGAGCCCAATAGTGGCTTGGGTATATAAACCCTCTTCTATGTGTGAAAGCGAGTGTTGGTTCTCTTTATTTTCACATAGTAATCAACCATTCTCTCTAGTTTCTCTTTGTAATTTCTCTCTCTAACTTCTCTCTATTTTCTTCTATTTCTTTCTCTAGTTTCTTGTGATGGATTAGAAGTGGGATAACATTTTTAACCGAGACTCATATCTTAATTGCAGAAATTATAACAATTGAGTTAGACTCCGACACTAAAAAGCATGAAGTGAATGATCCAGTTAGGCCATGGTCAACTTCTAATGATTATAAAGCTAAATTGAGGTCCAACAAGAAACTTCAACAACCTGTTGTTCCAGGAAAAAGGCCACCTGCAATAAGGAATTGCATCTTAGGGATTGCGTCTGTTACGATATAGGACAAAATTGTGAAGAAGGAATTTGGAAAATTCCAAAAAATCAATGTAGAAACAATTGAAAATGTAGCCTTGCATCTTTTGTTTATGTTTGGGTTGTATTTACAATTTGAATTTTTAAGTCAAACTTCTATAAAGTTCTACCATTTCTTCTGACTTTTGGTCTAAATGATCACTTGTTAGTCTTGCTTCTGATTATGATATTGTTTTATATAGAAGTTCTGGCAATTTTGAACTTCCAACTTTAACTTTTATTAACACTAAAAAAATAGCACAAGAACTTATAAGGATGTAAGGAGTGATTGGGTTTAGGTCATAATTATTCATTAGGATTTAACGGATCAACCTTAATTCTGTTTGGGGTTTGCTTGTATTTTTTATACAAGTTCATGCTGTTTTGACATGGATTTTTATCACCGTTTAATCAGAAAATGTAAGTAAAACATGCAAACACAACACTATTTTTTTCCAAATCAATCAAATTGCCTTGTTCATTAGTTGCCAATGTTATACTTCCTATTACATAACCAAAAGATTGATTAAAACCTAACATCATATTCTCCTACAACTTAGCCATAACAAAAAAGATTAGAACCAAACATCATATTATTTTGCAATCAATCAACTGGCTTAGCTCAGTTGGCCACCAAGGTTCCACTAAGTGGTTTCCTTGGGGAAGGTTTCTTGGAGGTCTTGGGTTCAAGACCTGCCAAGGGCCTTTCAGTCGAAGCGGATAAGGAGTCTAACATAACTAGGCGAGGGTTCGAAGAAGACATTCTTCCACTTGGATGTCATTGCACGACTTGACCCACTAACCACTAACATTTGTCGTTCTAAAAAAAATATATTTTACAATCGATTTGATTTAGACAAACACATTTTGCTGTTCCTTTTTTATATAAGTGTCTTTGATATGTTCCCAATATAGATTAATATGGATCTCCATGCATATCTCTGAACTCATAGGTTCTACTCTTTGTTTGATGATCCCTAGTAGAGCCTGATTTTGTTTCATCATATTTTAGCTTTTTCATAGCTTCATACTTTTTGAACATCCTAATAACATGTTCATTTACCTCTTCTTCTGAACTAACAGAACCTTGTTTCTCAATTCCTACATTTTTAGTGCTTTATGTTGGTTGAACCTTTTTAGGTCTTCAAACCATGTGATTGGGAGTTGGACCAGTGTGAACCTTGTTTGTATCTTGTCTCACCTTATCCATGTTCTGGTTGGTGTTTGTGTGTGTGCGCCTTTTTGTGTGATTGTGTGTGTGTGCGCGCGTTTCAAGAAAATATAACGTGGTTATGAAAAAGATTGAAAGTTTACCTTCGTATAAATAATGTCCCCGAAATAAAATATGCCAGTGTAATAATGATGGGGTAAAGTTTAATAATGTTTCGGGGACGCTTATTGCACGAAGGTAAAGGTGGAAGAGTGGTAATGTAGAAGTGTCGAGTGGGAAATCTATTCGATGACGTTTTTTGCATCAAATGAAAGGTGGAAGCAATCGTGGCGACGCTAAAAGACGAATATACCCACACGTGCTAGGCACGTGTAGGAGTTAACGGAAGAAAACATCAAAAAGTCAAAAATCATCCACTTAGTGACAAAATTGCACAATATTGCTTGTTGTTTGCTCTCAGTGGCAAATTTGTAAAATTGAGAAAGTTTATGAACGTTTTTTACAGTTCACCCTAGATAAAAAGAATGTCAGTATTGATAAACAAAGAGAACATAAAAATAAGCAAAATGTGAAGGGAGTAAAACTAAAAATTGAGACTTCAAGATCTTTATAAAATTACTTTATAAATAATACTATTACTTTATACTATAATTACGTCATCTTAAATATAAAATTTAAAGAAATTAAACTTAAAAAATTTCGTATGATAAAATGAATTATATTTTGTTATACAATTAATATATATAAATCTTATTGGTAACCATCTATCGTATTATCGAGCTCATTTTAACCGGTTATTTATTAGAAAATATACAAACAATTCGTCAATCTTGTTAAAGATACATGTTTTTTTCAAAAATTATAACCGTCATATTAATGATAGATAAGTAATTTAATGGAAAAAAACCCGTATAACAATCGTATAAATACTTGTAACATATAAAACTTGAAAAAAATAATTGACAAGTTATGAAATCTTAATATAAAAGAAACTCAATGTTTATAGAAAAATAGAAAAGCTACAACACAAACTAATTAGAATCACATACGTAACTATATAAAATGTAGATTGAGTTATCCATGGTTCGTCTCGTCTTTGAACTTCACCTAACCCATCATCTAGTGCAACATCGAAGAAAACTGAAACACATCAAAACATTACAATGACCACTTGCACGTACAAAATGTCACATGAATCACTTGATTCACACAAAATTCAACAACTCTTGTGTTGCTATATACCACAAGGTGCATACAACACCATTGACTCATGCAACAACCATAAATACTTGACTCATACACCAACATAAATCAATAGGACACCGAATGTCAAAAATATTTAAATAATCATTATTAAAAAAATTAAGTTACCATCAACGATTCTCACAATATTTTTTCCAGTAGTGTAAAGGTTGTTGAATATTAAAGTCGTCGAAATATGTTACTTGTCTTGCGGGTGCTGAAAATTAAAGTCGTAAAAAAAAGTGTATCCAAATAACATTTGTTCCTTGAAAATTATAATCACAAGATATTCTTCGTCACATTACACGAGTATCATGTTATAAAATTAGTTATACGAAGTATAAATTTACAATGGTCTTTTAATATTTGTAGCAACCTATTTAATATAAATGTTTGTAACCAGTGGCAGAATCTAGAAATTCAATCGCGGGGGGCAAGATTTTTTTGGGCAATAGCAAGGTAAAAAAAACAAGAATCGGAACGAAAAATCGAGTATTTTTACTTAGAAATAAAGGATATATAAGGTTTTAAAGTGTCAAATGTTAGAATTCGGTGTGCGAGTGGGGGAAATTAAAAAAAAAACACTCGTAATCGTAAAACAATTACACTAAAGAATCATCTTATCGAGCTAACCCCCCGCTATCTACATACATCCGCCCCTGCTTGTAACAACGTATTTACTACAAATTTCATAACAACTTTTTAATATAAATCTTGTAAGAGTGAATTAGTAACACTTTTACCGTATCATATAAAAGCTAAAATAATTCGGATCCGAAAATCACTTGTTCATCACAAAAATTAATCATTGAGTATTTACTGTTGTAATGCACGGATAACCAGCTAGTTAGATAAAAAAAAAGGGCATTGATTTGTATACGGAAGTTTGTTATTCGTACACAGAATTTCTAGTTGAAAATACATTCATACCCTTGCCAATGTTTACTTTTATATTTTGAATATACAACTCAAAAAGACAAAAACCCAGCTGCAAAATACATCACCTATAATTAAGCCGTAGCTTATTTTGTAGGAATCAGATACTAGATAAAAAAAATTAAACATCAAGATTTCAGAGTTGGTCAAGTTAGGAACTTATGTTGATTATATCGATATCAGCATAAAGACTAGTTAACAAATGAAAAATACTTAAATGCAAATTTTGTGAGAAACGGTGTATACTTTTATTAAAACAATAATAAAATTAACAGAACAAAGAACAGAATTAAATAACAAATAAAATTGAAAGCAGTAAAACTAAGACGAGGCACGTGTTTAACACGCTTCCCTTAAAACAGATTCGCCGTCTGTTTCCCAGGGTACAACGTCCAAAGCTGTTGTACAGCCGGACTAGACAAACTTGCCTGAAAGATCACGGAAGCCTTCTGCGCTTCTGATCGAGAACTGCTGGAAAAATCGTCTGGTAATGGAGTATGAAAAGCTGCGTTTTTTCTGATGATCAAACTGAATGAGACAGATTTATTATATAGTGAAAATTTTCCTTGGTCACCAAGACAAAATATTCTGTTCCATATAAAATATTCTGACAAATCTATTATTTCTATAACACGATTTGTAAATCAATTATAAACACAAATTTATTCTAAATCTATTCTTAAAATAGATTACAGAATTTTCTGGAAAAATCCGAATTTGCAGCAAAAAAGATACCGAAATCTGCCCGCACCCAAGCCAGTTTTCGGAGCTGCATTCGTGTCCGCAGTTCGCGCGCTCGTGCACGAGTTCAGTAGCTTCGAACCCGTTTTTGGCCTAGAAATCTCACTTTCTGCACCCCCCCCCTGCGCGCGCGTAGGCGTGGGAGTAAAAACCCACAAATGAATATTGTAGGGTAGAAACTAGGATTTCCTTATAAACATGTTTTCACTTCATGTTTCAAGCGATGTGGGACAAATATTTTCCCAAATATTGTGTTTCACGTGACTCACTTTGAGACACGATATCTCATTCATATTAACTCCATATTGGACATACTTTAGCTCGTTGCGAAGCTCTCTTCAAGGCGAACGCAAAGCTACTAAGTACTACGAATATATATAACATATACATATATAAAATTATGTCCAAAGTATTGCAAAAACCATATTTTGCAAAACATTTTCCAACAATCCCCCACATGAATGGGAATCGGTCGAAAACACACGAAAGTTTCGACAAAATTTCTGCGGTTAAGTCCTGCATAAGATAGGTAGGTGTAACCCTTTGAACCTTCCCTTATGAGATGCACTTAGTCTCCTAGATCTGAGTAGACGCGATGTTCTTGAACTCAGCCTCTGTTTACGTAGACGACAATACACACTCACACAAGACTCTCCCTGACCTTGTCAAGTCCTCATAGTCGTGTTCGTTATGGTCATGAACACTCGCCTGGTTCTGCAAGAGCTCTTAGAAATTGCGCCCCCACAATTTCCTTCGAAGCGACCCCACTTCTCTCTCACATAGGTGATTTCATCTTGAATCATTAAAAACATATGTTTTATGATTTCATCTTGAATCATTATGCTTTATGATTTCATCCTGAATTATTAAGCCATATGTTTAACCTCTCAACAAGTCACATTGTTCTAGGAATGGACTAAAAGTTATTTTATTAAGTAACTCCCCCACATTGACGTGACTTCCCCCACATTTCTATGATTAGGTTGTCCTATTGAACCCAGATCTTGGGATCTCCAGTCAACTGGGTTAGGTTTTCCTTCATAGAAACTCATTCCTTCAAGGGCTTTAGTCCCATTCCTTTAGACGACTTACTAACTAACTCTCTACTTAAGCCTTTCGTAAGCGGATCCGCAATGTTATCCTTTGACTTCACATAGTCAATTGAGATAACTCCTGTTGAGAGTAGTTGTCGTACCGAATTATGTCGACGATGGATATGTCTAGACTTTCCATTATACATTGTGCTATGAGCTCTGCCAATTGCCGATTGACTATCACAATGTATACTAATGGCCGTTACCGGTTTAGGCCACCTGGGTATGTCCTCTACGAATTGACGTAGCCATTCCGCCTCTTCTCCACATTTATCTAACGCGATAAATTCTGATTCCATCGTGGACTTAGCTATTACAGTTTGCTTGGAAGACTTCCAAGATATAGCGGCCCCTCCCAGTGTAAACACATATCCACTGGTCGATCTAGAATCCTTTATGTCAGATATCCAATTTGCATCACTGTATCCTTCAATAACAGATGGATATCTAGCATAATTCAGTCCATAATCACGACTGTATCTCAAATAATGAAGTACCCTAGTCATAGCTTTCCAATGTGCATCACTTGGATTACTAGTATATCTACTTAGCCTGCTAACAGCATATGCTAAGTCAGGTCGGGTACATGTCATCAAATACATCAACATGCCAATAATTCTTGAATACTCTAATTGGGCAACACCTGCGCCTCTATTTTTAGATAGATTCAAACTGGTGTCAATTGGAGTTCTAGCTAGGCCGGAATCCCCCGCATTATGAGTATTGAGAATTTTGTCCACGTAATGTGCTTGACTTAATGCAATTCCACTATGAGTTCGTATGATCTTTATTCCAAGGATCACATCAGCCAAACCCATATCTTTCATGTCAAACTTTGATTTCAACATGTCTTTAGTAGACTTGATCATCTTGTCGTTACTGCCAACGATAAGCATATCATCAACATAAATACATAAGATTACATATCCACTATTCGTGTCTTTGACATAAACACACTTGTCGCATTCATTAATTTTGAATCCACCCTCTAGCATGGCGTGATCAAACTTTTGATGCCATTGTTTTGGAGCTTGCTTTAAGCCATACAATGACTTAACAAGCCTACAAACTTTGCTCTCTTTTCCAGGAGCCATGAAACCCTCGGGTTGGTTCATGTATATTTCTTCTTCTAAATCTCCATTTAGAAAAGCCGTTTTCACATCCATTTGGTGAACTTCTAAATTTCTTAATGCGGCAATAGCAAGAATCATCCTAATAGAAGTTATTCGCGTAACAGGCGAATAAGTATCAAAGTAATCTAGACCTTCGCGTTGTCTAAAACCTTTGATCACCAATCTTGCTTTGTACTTATCAATGGTGCCATCAGCTTTCTTCTTCTTCTTGAAGATCCATTTATAGGCTAGTGGTTTACAACCAGGAGGTAAATCCACGAGCTCCCAAGTATGATTTTGTAAAATAGACTTTATTTCACTATTAATCGCTTCTTTCCATCGAGGCCCTTCCGAGGAATTTACAGCTTCTTGATAAGAAGTGGGTTCATTTTCTACCATAAAAGAGACAAAATCGGGTCCAAATGATTTCTCGGTTCTCGCCCGTTTGCTTCTTCTAGGTTCAACCTCTTCTTCCTCGGGTTGATCTTGTCTCTCATCTTGGAGATCATTATCATCACGTTGTCTCTTATCTTGGACAACTGCATCATCTATTCTAGATGTGCTTCCATTTTCCTTCTTTAAACAAGGAAATATGTTTTCAGAGAAGGACGCATTCCTTGATTCCATAACTGTGTTCTTGTGTATATCTGGATTTTTTGAATCATGTACAATGAAACGATACGCACTACTATTCTTAGCATATCCAATAAATATACAATCCACAGATTTAGGTCCAATCGTTTGGGTCTTAGGTGTCGGCACAGCTACCTTGGCTAGACACCCCCACACTCGTAAGTACTGGTATGATGGTTTTCTTCCCATCCACAATTCATATGGGGTTTCCTCTTTATCCTTACGAGGTATCTTGTTTAAAAGATAAGTAGCCGTTAGAATGGCTTCGCCCCACATGTCCCGGCTCAAACCAGAACTTAACAACATGGCATTAACCATCTCTTTCAAGGTACGGTTCTTCCTTTCGACAATACCGTTTTGCTGAGGTGTATAAGGAGCAGTAAACTCATGTCTAATTCCATGTTTCGCACATAGATCAGCAAAAGGAGACACATATTCACCTCCTCTATCACTTCGTACAACCTTGATTTTCCTACCAAGTTGATTCTCAACTTCGGTTTTGTATAGAACAAACTTGTCTATAGCTTCATCTTTACTTTTCAACAAGTAAACGTAGCAGTACTTTGTGCAATCATCAATAAACGTGATGAAGTACTTATTGCCACCTTTTGTGGGTAGTGATTTCAAATCACATATGTCTGTGTGTATCATATCAAGTGGTTCGGTTTTTCGTTCAACCGATTTGAAAGATGATCTTGTAAGTTTGGCTTCCACACAAGTTTCACACTTATAATTTGAATCAATATGAAAATTTGGTATGCCATTAAATTTAATCAAACGACGCACTGAATTAAAATTAACATGTCCAAGACGGCCATGCCACACATTAGAAGACTCAATCAAGTAAGCAGAAGAATTCATTTTATTGATATCATTCTTAACAACTATTACATTGAGCTTAAACATACCATTCAGGGCATACCCCTTACCAACATACATTTGATTCTTAGAAAGTACAACTTTATCAGACTCAAAAACAAGACGAAAACCAAACTTATTCAAAAGCCACCCGGACACAAGATTCTTGCGAATCTCCGGAACATACAAGACTTTAGTCAACTTGAGCTCTTTCTCGGATGTCATCTTCAAAATAACATCTCCTTCGCCCTTGATATCAGCAGTTGCAGAGTTGCCCATGTACAGCTTCTCTCCATTGTCAACCGCTCTGAAAGAGTGAAACATACTCTTGTCAGCACACACATGACGGGTTGCCCCAGTATCAACCCACCAATCATTATTATTAGAACCTACCAGGTTAACTTCAGAGATCATGGTAACGACATCAGACAGCATAGCAATCATGTCCACATTATCATTCACCATATTAGCCTCGCGTGGAGTCACCCGCTTTGGCGCTTTGCAATTAGCAGCACGATGACCTGGCTTGTCACAGTTGAAGCAATTTCCTTGGAACTTCTGCTTCGCAATTCCAGCCTTAGGAGCAAGGTACTCAGACTTCCCTTTGCTCTTCTTGTCATTCTTCCCTTTTCCAAAGCTCTTGCCTTTAGACTTTGAAGAAGACGAACCATGCTCAACCATATTTGCCTTGGCAGAATCAGGTGTATAAGTGTTTTTCTGAGCCAGCTTGTTGTCCTCTTCAATACGAAGACGAACAACCAAGTCTTCAACAGTCATCTCCTTTCGCTTATGCTTCAAGTAGTTTTTAAATTCTACCCAGCTTGGAGGTAACTTTTCAATGATAGCAGCAACTTGAAAAGTTTCACTCAAAGTCATACCCTCAGCATGAATGTCGTGTAGCAAAACCTGCAGATCTTGAACCTGAGTTATCACACTCTTTTAATCAACCATCTTGTAATCCAAAAAGCGAGCTACCACGAACTTCTTTGTACCAGCATCCTCAGTTTTGTACTTGCGTTCCAACGACTCCCATAATTCTTTGGCAGTCTTAGTCTTGCAGTACACATTGTACAAAGAGTCCACCAAACCATTCAGAATATAGTTGTGACACAAGAAGTCTGAATGTTTCCATGCTTCAACAGCTTGCACGACTTGTTGATTTTCGGGTACACCTTCTTTAGGAGGTTCCACCTGAGGTACAGTCTCCTTTAAGAACTTCGCAAGGTTCAAAGTAGTGAGATAGAAGAACATCTTCTGCTGCCACCTCTTAAAATTATGTCCATTGAATTTTTCTGGTTTTTCAGCATGATTAGCAATTGTGTGGGGAACTGGCGCACCAGTTACATTCACAGTAGTAGTTGCAGGAGTTACAGGAGTTACAGGAGTGCTGGTAGACATCCTGAAAGATCAAACAAGATCAAAACACAAACAGTTAGACAACTGTTATAAATCTGTATATAAGAAATTCAATCGTGATCTCTATATACTTATAGTGGATCTGCTTCAAAGAAACTCAATCTTGGTTTCAATGAATCAGATGTAATTATCAAACGTATCAGTTTAACAGAAACACAATCTTGGTTTCAATAAACTGATTAGAACAACTGCTAAAAGAAAAACCTTAACTGTTAATTAAAATCTGTAAATTAAAACTGATTTCCAGTGAAACTCAATCCTGGTTTCGGTAGAAACAGTTTATAAATAAATCTGATAAAATTATTAATCCGATTTAATAAAAGTTTTAATTCTGTTAAACAGAATCTGTTTTAAGATTGTGGGAAACGGTGTATACTTTTATTAAAACAATAATAAAATTAACAGAACAAAGAACAGAATTAAATAACAAATAAAATTGAAAGCAGTAAAACTAAGACGAGGCACGTGTTTAACACGCTTCCCTTAAAACAGATTCGCCGTCTGTTTCCCAGGGTACAACGTCCAAAGCTGTTGTACAGCTGGACTAGACAAACTTGCCTGAAAGATCACGGAAACCTTCTGCGTTTTTGATCGAGAACTGCTGGAAAAATCGTCTGGTAATGGAGTATGAAAAGCTGCATTTTTTCTGATGATCAAACTGAATGAGACAGATTTATTATATAGTGAAAATTTGCCTTGGTCACCAAGACAAAATATTCTGTTCCATATAAAATATTCTGACAAATCTGTTATTTCTATAACACGATTTGCAAATCAATTATAAACACAAATTTATTCTAAATCTATTCTTAAAATAGATTACAGAATTTTCTGGAAAAATCCGAATTTGCAGCAAAAAAGATACCGAAATCTGCCCGCACCCAAGCCAGTTTTCGGAGCTGCATTCGTGTCCGCAGGTCGCGCGCTCGTGCACAAGTTCAGTAGCTTCGAACCCATTTTTGGCCTAGAAATCCCACTTTCTGCACCCCCCACCCCCCTGCGCGCGCGTAGGCGTGGGAGTAGAAACCCACAAATGAATATTGTAGGGTAGAAACTAGGATTTTCTTATAAACATGTTTTCACTTCATGTTTCAAGCGATGTGGGACAAATATTTTCCCAAATATTGTGTTTCACGTGACTCACTTTGAGACACGATATCTCATTCATATTAACTCCATATTGGACATACTTTAGCTCGTTGCGAAGCTCTCTTCAAGGAGAACGCAAAGCTACTAAGTACTACGAATATATATAACATATACATATATAAAATTATGTCCAAAGTATTGCAAAAACCATATTTTGCAAAACATTTTCCAACAAATTTCATCATTTCAAACTTAACTAGTGAATATGAGATGCCCTATCTACTCAAATTCTCAAACAAACAAAAATTCATTTTTCTGGCTTTTAAACGCCTATGATTCTTGGATGGTTTAATTATATGTGTTTTTGAGAATCAGAAAAATGTATGGGTGAGTTTAGTTGGAAAACATTTTCCATCATTTTCTATTTTCTATTTCGTAGAAAAGAAAAGGGATTTTTTTTCTTCCACAAAACACTTAAAAATTTAGAAAATGCGTTTAGTTGGAGAAATTTGTGTTTTCTATTAAAGGAAATAAAGGGGGAAATGAATTTTCTATTTATAAAGGAAAACTTAGAAAAAAAAGAGTTTTTTTATTTTGTGTGCAAAAGGGTAAAATAAGAATTTTGCATTTTCTAGAAAATATTTCTAGAAAACGATAATTTGAACGTATTTTCGGTTTTCCTTGTTTTCTAGAAAACATTGTGCAGAAAACAGGGTGTTTTCTGCCCAACTAAACGCAGCCTATATGTTTTATGTGAAAGAGCAAAAGCTATAACTATAAGCTTGTTAATCGATATCTTCCATGTCGATACATAATCAACGTAGCCATTATTAGACTTTGTAGCTACAAACTGCATTTCAAGGAATCGCGGGTCATCCTCGTATATCAATCACAAAATAACTCAGATCTGAAATATATATAAAAAACGATGACTTTTGGTAAGAATGAGAACTAACTGTGAATATTACCAAAGAGCAATCAAACTTGTTTATGAAAAAGTAATGGCCCAATATATTCTTGATAGGTAAATACACTCGCACCAAGAACAAGAAATTTTGTCCCACTCAATAATACACTTAATGAATTTGAAGTGGATTAATTTCTGTGAAGAATCTTTCAGCTGATGTTAAAATGTGACAGTAATATAATCTTTGAGGGTGATGAGTTATAAAATATAGAAATAGAAAGTTGACTGAGCGTTCGAGGGTGTAAATGTCTTTTCAAATCAATAATCTGTGTATAAATATAAAACTTTTGTATACATATTACCACTCAAAAAAAGGAAAAAAAAAGACAAAGAAAGGGATGACAAAGAAAAGGAAGCTAAGGGCCCGTTTGGTTTTGGTTGTTGGGTTGGCTTCATAGAGTACTAGGTAACAAAAATTGTTTGGTTAATTCCTCTACTTTAAAACATGTCCATCAGGCTGGTGGGAGTGGGCTTCACCCCACTTGTGGGTTCCTTCAACTCACGCGCCAGCTCCACCCCCATCCTTCCACCGCGCGCGGCTTTCTCCCCAGCCACCAAAAATCCATAGCAAACTCACCCAGGTGAGTTACATATTATTGGGCCCCACCACTTTTTTATAACCGTTTTATTTTAAATAAAAACAAAAAAAAAATTACCCAAAATTTACTAATAAATACCCCAACATCTTCTTCATTTTTCACACACAAAAAATCAAACATCTAATCTTCATCTCCATCTTTATCACAATCAAAAATGGCATGCTCATTCCCACATACCGAAGCCGAGATTAAGACTATAATTAAGAGACAAATAATTCAACAACAACGCCGTTACGAGGAGCTTACGAAGTTAGGTGATGATTTCGATGCTGCGTCCGAAGAGAATACGGAATTGAGCTCGGCATGTAAGAAATGTCGTGATCTCTCCCCACAGGAGCGTCAGTTTATCGACACGTATCTTAGTAAGCAAGCTGAATTGGATTTCAGCCTCCGGAGATCTTTGTGTAGAAAGTCGACAAAATTGGAGGCTAGAATTGAAGAAAATACTAAATGGTTGAATAACTTTGGTTCTTCGTCCCGATATCAAACAACTCATATCGGTCCTTCGTCGCAACAACACCGAAGAAGAAATGAGTCGTCCGATCTACCCTTTCCAATTCCAAACCTCACAGATGGCAGAATGACTGACAATGAGGTGTATCAAGAATACCTAGATCAAAAAGTGTTGAGACAAACTCAGGAAGAAGAAGAAAGGGAAAGAAGGGAGCTGGAGGCGCAAATTATGGCGGAAGAAGATGAAGAAGAAACATTTCGTTGGGAGTTTCCTTGTGGTCGGTCATCGGATTCGGATCTGGGAACGGACTAATCGTATTATGTAATTTTATTTTTAGTATCGTATTAAGTTTTTTTTTATTTATGTTTTTTTAAATGTTTTTTTAAATTTCCTATGTATCGTCTTTTAATTTCGTACTATGTTTTAAGTTTATGTGTACCCGTCTTTTAATAAAATGTATGAATAAAAAATATTTAATGAAAAAATGGGGTGACGTGGAGTGAGTTTGGGTGAGTTTGGTGAGTGCCATTACCTCCTGTGATGAGTTTGGGTGAGTTTTTGTGAGTTTGGTAAAAAGCTGACGTGGCGCTGAGGTGGAGGTGAGTGGGTTTCACCCCACTCCCACTAGTCTCAGATCCTTGCATAGTTTGCAAAAAAGGAGTCTTTATGACTAGCTTTTCATATTTCCCTTTTATCTACTTGCAAAATCTTTGTCCCATTCTATTATTTTAACTTTTAATAATTAATTAATATCAAATATATATAATTGATTTATTAAAATAATAATAACAATATATATATATTTTATACATATTTTTCTCTCTTCAAATCTGAACCTTAAAATTACCACTTAAATTAAAACCTAAATTTAAATCTAAACCTAAAAAAAAACAAACGAACCCTAAAATTCGTAATTAATCATTGGGAGTGACATGAAGTGCAAAAATTAGAAGGGTGATGTTATCAATACCCCTAACTAAAAAAAGTACAAATACCCCCTCCTTTGTTCTGTTGCAGTACAACACAGTTTTTTGTCAGTTTCTGTTCTGTATTTTTTGACAGTTTACTGTTTTTTACATGTTAAACTTTATATTTTTTATTCCACACTTTTTGTTTTACAGTTTTATAACAAAAAAAAATTATAAAAATGAAAAAAATATAAAAAAAAGAAATCAAAAAAGATTAGTAACCAAAGGTATTACTTGTAAAAAAAAGTATTAGTAACCAACCCAGTTAGAAACCATGAGGCCAGATTTGTAATCTACCTTAAACTTGGTGAAAAAAATTTGAAAAAAAAAGAGAAGGCGCTTAGCGGGAACAGAAATAATTCAAACACATCCCAAATTTTCATACCAAACTTGTCTACTTCATTTCAATCCAACGGCCAAGATCATCCCATCCACACACTTTCCTCACAAAAAAATAAATATTTTTTAAGAACCAAATGGAGGGAACCGGTAAATTTTAGAAGGGAGCAGCAGGAAGGTAAGCCAGTGGGCCGCGAAAGAAGCCAGTAACTCGATCTGTTAAAGCCAGGCTTCAGTTTCCAGTCACTGGTTTTGGGGTCGCCGTTGGAAGGTTGTCGTTGGAACACGCGCCCCTTGGTTATGTTCGACCCGTTGGCCGTTGCTACTGTGTACAATGGCGACACGGCATTAGCTATTGGTCGAATAAAAGCAAGAGGGGCGTGTGCTTCAACTGCATCGCTTCTAAGGCTGGTGGGAGTGGGGTTAAACCCACAGGTGACTTGAAGAAACCAGCTCGTCACTTCCATTCCTCCACTATAACTCGCGCGCGAGTATGTGCCTTAGAGCAAAAAAAAAACAGGGGCAAACTCACCCTGGGTGAGTTTATTTTTGTGGGCCCCAGTGATTTTATTTTTTTGGTTAGGTTTATTATTGGGTGTTTTTTATGAGTGAGGTGTGTTTAAATAATAAAAAAATAGGTATGAAAAGTGAGTTGTAGTGAGTTTGGGTGACTGTCATTAACTCCTGTGGGGAGTTTGGGTGAGTTGTAGAAAAACTGATGTGGCGCTAACGTGACGCTGAGTGGATTGGTTATCACTCCCACCAGCCTAACGGGGTCAAGAAAAGGAAGATGAGGATTTTTTGGGGCACTGAAGTTACATTTTTTTTCCTCCTTCCGTTTATATTCTATTTTTTTAGTACTTTTGTTATAAAGACTACAATAAGTTTAGTAATTGCTAGTAATAACACTTTATACACTTTTATTTACTAGTTTAAGGGTGTGCTTGTTTCTTACTTTTATTTAGTTTAAACTTTAAACAATAAGTTACGAAGGGAGCAGCAGGAAGGAAAGCTGGTGGGCCGCGAAAGAAGTCAGTTGCTCGATCTGGCTTCAGTTTCCAGTTGGTAGAATTGGAAGGTATTTGAAGAAAGGTTTTTATGCTCTCCGTGTTGGTACCGGTGCTCCTGTTTGTTCTCGAATATCTTGCTGCCGAAGTCTTGGAATTGGCTGGAAATGCAGCTAGGGACAACAAGAAGACCAGAATCATCCCCAGACATGTCTTGTTGGCGATTAGGAATGATGAGGAACTCGGAAAGTTGTTGTATGGTGTAACTATTGCACAGGGTGGTGTTTTGCCAAACATTAACCCTGTTTTGTTGCCTAAGAAGACTGCTAAAGATTCAACACCAAAGTCTTCATCGAAAGCTGGAAAGTCTCCTAAGAAAGCTTAGATTAGATTGATGTGGTTGATTTGATGTAACTGCTGTGTTCTATTTTTGTTGATATGGTAGGGATGTTAGTGCTAGTTATATGATTATGATCAGATGTAATCATTTAAATTGAATGAAAACTGACTTGTTTCTGTTTATTTTGATGTGTTTGATATTTTTATTTTTGAACTTGATTATGATTATTACTAGTATATAGAAATTGAAATGTTCATAAATGTTGAAATCAAGTATTCACAACCATCGCAAAATCATCTATGAAGTTTTATTTTTGTGAGAAGCAACTTTAGAATGAGATAGGGCATATCCCAAACACTCTTTAAAGAGCAGCAATAGCAAATAAGCAGAAACATTCAAACTTGTATAAAAAAAATAAAAATTATATACTGTAACAAATTCTTCTCATTCCATATATTGCAATCACCTTTATTCACCTATTTCACCAACAACTAAAGATATACTAGCTCTATGACTACATTTCTTCCTTGCAAAAATTACCTTGGAACCAATCGCAATAAGGCCTCGAGATCCTATCATAAAGGGGTATCATTATAAGAGCAGTATCACTTAGAGCTAGTTCACGCAAGACACTGGCTACATTTCGAAATAAGATGCAGTGTTATATTAACTGCAGCCCAACCCCAACCTCACGGGTGAAGTAGCCTGCAACTCACTGGCATCACCATCCTGAACTCTACCAAAGCCAGCCATGAGTTGAATGGATATCCGATTATACTACATTTCCTTAACCGAGAAAAACAAATAATCTTTTACTGAGCAGTTATGATCCTTACCTCATACAATAAGGAAACTACTCATTGATCAGAGAAAGGCCTCATTCAACATTTGAGATCACATAAAACTCCATCCAAAAGCTATAATTCCTTAACCGAGTCCCCATAGCATTTGATAAATAAGGGTAGTCCCATCTTTCATGACTCATCCTATTTATCACAATGCTATAGGAGCTCAACACATTATGTGAAGCCGCACATCAACCTCTAAATTAAACAATTTCTTCCTCGTCCTTATTCTTTCCAGCTAATATACTCAACAGACATAAATTATATCAACCTGCCATTGTTTTGCAATCTTGACAGCCATACATATCTTTTCACCTTGAGACTCATCAGTTGCATTCTAATATTTTCACATATTTGAAAAAAGTGATTTTTGTATAAAACTAAAAAGAGATGGCTTCGCCCGGGTTCGAACCGGAGACCTTCAGTGTGTTAAACTGACGTGATAACCAACTACACCACGAAACCTTTTGTGTCTTGTTTTGATGATTTAACACAATTAATCATAACATAAGTACATGTGTGTACTTTTTATTAATCTAGTTGAAGTAGATTGACACTGTTGCTCTTGAAAGACTTAATGCATTTAATGCCATCAATGCATCACACACATGATCACTACAACTTTCTCAAATGACTTAGAGTATGCTAAGCTTTTGCAAAAAGCTTCGCAAAAAGTCATTCACACAATGGCAATAAACTCTTGTCAAACACTTTGTAAAATAGTGAAAAGCTTTTCATAGCTTGACCCATTGTGGGTGTTCTTACTAGTTACTAGTATATAAAGTTTAAACAATACATTTAGAGTATAAGACACAAGGGTTTTGTTATAATAGTCTCCTTGCGTATGTTGAATGTCTAAAAAATTAATGGTGTTTATGAGACAATGCAAACCCAGCAGCTTCAGGTTATCAATCCTAATTTACTCTATGAAAAGTACTGGAGAACTACGGATCTGCATCTCAAAGTACGGTAAATGCTTGCTGCAACGAATCGACTCTGGTTTAGTATGTCACTGTGGTTTCTGTTCCAGATTTTTCTGTTCACATTTTAACCACTGCATGATGATGCTTGTCGAACTATTTAAAGTAATAAACACTTTCATTACGCAGTCTTTAAACCGCCCGAAAGTGTATTATTAACAAGTCCATATGTATGTTTGCTATTAAAAACTACTGTAGATAAAAGAACTGATAAACATTTAATTGAGCATGAAGAGATGTACAACTAATTTATAAAGCCATTGGGAACGAACTCAACTTTATGCGATGTTCCTTTACTTTACTGAAAGACGTTTCTCCAATATCAGCACAAAAATTCTTTCTAATAAGTAGCTTTTTGAGGATGTCTCATTGTTGTGTATTACTCTCTGGTCAAGAATGTACACATATTGTTCGATTGCTTCAACATTAAACTCCATATCTCATGTCTTCTTTTACTTGAATGCATTGATGACACATAAATCTGTCTGTCCTTCACATAAATCCACGAGTCCAGTTATACATCAATCCTGGTGCAAACGTGCAGCTTGCGGCATTGATAGGATGAAACCATTGGCGGCAGTGCTGTCTGAGGCAAGCCTTTGTTGACATCTAGTTGGAACACACATCTCGACTAGTCAGTCAGAATAACAAAATAAATGAATAAATTCAGACACAAAAATTGTCTAGAAAAGAAACATGCAGGTGATTCTACGAAGCAATCATTGTTTTGTGTAAAGCTATTACCACGGTTCTTATAACAGACAGATGACAATTCTATTGTCTTATACATTTTTGTATTTTTTCTTGGTAATTGATTAACGGTGCTAGATATGTGTCAGAGATACTACTCACAGCAACAAGAAACCAAGAGCACGATGAACAGTATGCAAAATAGCACTAGCTTGTTATCAGGTATGTACTAATTAGTTCTGTTTATCTTAACTGACTCAAACCATTACAAGAACTGTAAATCATGAAAGAGCGAGTTACACCCTAAAAAGTAACACTCCGGTGAAAGAGACGTAAAGCGTCAAAGTACTGGTTCCATTGTTAATTTTAAGCCGGGTCAGGTCATCAGCCAGTATATTCAAAACCATGTCAAACTTTAAAGTTTGATAAGCAGATAAAGAGCATTATATGATTTTGTTGGATCTCACCTTGCTGCAAAAAGATCAACCAAGTTTGCAGGCTTCATGATTCTATAGAGCAGTCATCTCTTTGACTCAATGAGTTGCAGCCTCTAAAATAATTCAAAGTGTGATAATTCTTAGCTGAGATAAAGACATACTAATATAGTATTTTAAAGGGAAGTAAAACGCTAATCGTTTAGAAGTAACAAAGTGGGCAACTCAGATAAACTGGATAACAGGAAATGTTAGGTTGAACTGGAACACTTTGTGTTCTCAATGATTAGTGCGGCAGATATGACTAAAAGATAGAATACTTCAGCTACTAATTTTTTGAATAAAATGATTTAGAAGGTTTATCCACTGAGCATGGGCGACTTGTGGCCCATTTGACCCGCTTCCTTTTTAGCATCATTTGTTATTTTACCACTTAAATATAAAACTTAACCCAAATTGATATATTCATCGCTCAATGGGCCAAAACTGCCACATCTAACTAATAGTCTAAGATTAGCAGGAACAGAACAAATTTATCTATCAGTTAGCATACTGGCACAACTGCAGAACAAAAGAAAGGTGCACCTCAATTTCATTGTCCTGAGCTAAATTAGTGTTTCTTTATCCACATATACGAGCGAAGAAGGCTGCGTGTGATAGGTGCTGATGATTACTAACCTGCAATAAAAGAATGAATGCATAAGAGCCAAAAGACTAGATGAGATCAAAGTTAGCACGGAAGTTAAAAAGAAAAGTATCTTATAAACAATGATACCCCCTTTTAGACCTATAAATCTATAATACCCCCATAAAAGTACTAAGCTGATGCATAAATAATTTAGTTTCATTAGCACAGTATACTCCAATTAGCCAATTTTAAGTTCTCAGGCGTGAATTTAACTTGTTCCATTATCACGTCAGCTCATAATCAAAACCCATATCATCTACTTTTCATCCTATTTTTCAGCTTAGGGTTCCAGTATATACCAGCATTTAGCACAGATATGAGCATACTTTTAGAAGCAAATTAAGACTTATATTACATGAGGAGCCTACGGGGATACCAGCATAGCATCAAGTACAGCATTTGACAATAAGAAAGCAATTAACAAGAAGGTATGATATTGCTTTTGAAACAATAAGAATTTATGAAGGCACGCCAAGGGGAACAGATAATAAGCTATCACAGTAATAAAACAACTTCATGAGGTTGTTCCGAGATAAAATTGGTTGATAGTTAGTTAAAAACAACATAAAGAACTACAGGGTAAGAGCGTACCTTCTGGAAATAGATAAACTTTGCTAATTAAATGTCAGGCATAAGGAGCCACCGGCTCAGCAAATAGAAATGAATCATATATACATTCCACTACTACCATAATGCCATTGACAGGAGCAAGAGAATGCACATGCAATATCTTGTATCAAGGCTATGGTGATGGTAGCATCTAAACAGATACAGTAGTACTTTATACTTATAGCTTACACTTGATGCATTCACGAACAACGGTTAGAGATTCTTAAATACATGGATTTGACTATTTCAATAGAAAGTTATGAGACGTTATACTTATAATTCAACTTAACATAGTCATAAAACATAGCACGTACAAGCAAAAACAGTTAGCTAGTGAATCAATTATGGAAGTGAACAATAGCTAACAACAAAGACAAAGCGACATATTTAGATCACCGATGGCAGATAGACCAATATGTGATATTCATAAATAATTCGGTACTTAAAGACATTTGATAGTTAACCGCACTACCGCAGAGATCAAACAAGCTACTTTTTCTATATACTTATATTGTATTCCTAACTCCCTGGAAAAGAGTAACTGACTACAAGGACATACAAATTGCAGGATTGCTAACACCTCCTCACAACAACCTAACAAATTTCCGGTAGAAAAGAATAGGACCTGATCCAAGTCACAGAATTAATAGCGTACACAAACTCAAGATTTTCTACTTTCAGTACAACTGAGAATTTTTATAAAGCATTGTAAAGCGTACTCACCAAAGGAAGCACCTCAGGCTGCATGATCGGCTGCTGTTGCTTGTAACATCGAATCACCAGGGAGAGTGAAGCTGCAAAAAGAAGTTTCATATATTACATAGCTGCTTCATAGGGTAACCATTTCAAACCTTGTTCTGAATTTCACGAGACACAAAAAATCCTTACTTTGATTGTTTCATTAGGCCCAGACTGATTCACGACATGTGTAGTGTTTGATTTGGCTTCAACCCACTTTTTATCATGTCATCACGAAATTCAACTGCCTTGATCATTTCTCCAGCAACACAACATCCATGTATTATTATATTATACGCCACTATATCTGGTTTCAAACCTTTATCTATCATGGAATCCCATAGCTTTAAAGCTGCATGTATATCACCGATTCTACAGTACTCACTAATAATGGTTGAATAACTTACATGGTCTGGTAAGACCCCGTTGTTATGCATCTCAAACAAGACCTCAGTAGCTTCATGAAGTCTACCCACTTTGCAAAACCCTCGAATTAATATATTGTAAGTTATGGTGTTTGCCAAAGACCGTTTAAGCATTACAGCATGAAGGCCTAGTGCTTTTTGCATATGCCCTTCATTAGTAAGGCAGTCAAGAAAGCAACCATATGTAACATGATTAGGAATAACGCCATTAACAAGCATCTCCTTACATAAAGTATCAGCTTTATCTACAAACCCTAATTTACATAAACAATTTATAATCACAGTGTAAGTTACAACATTGGGTTTACATTCTTCACCAATCATTATATCCCAATACCCCATTGCCTTTCCGAGGTCTCCTAATTTTCCAAAAGCATCGATTAAACTGGAATATAAAACATTATCTGGCTTCATTTCTCTATCATGCATTTCTTTCAAAAAATATACCATGTTTGTAACATCACCTTGTTTGGCGCTTCCATTTATAAGCACAGAATAGCAAACAAGGTCCATGTCGATTCCCTTTTCCACCATCTCGTTGCAAGTAATAATTGCATCATCCAAACGTTTATCCTGACAGAGACCTTGTAATAAAGCACTATAACACATCTCATTTAGCTTGTAATTCTGCTGGTTAAGGCTATCTACAAATTCTATAGCATCATTAACCCTATCCATTGAACAAAATCCGCTTATTAAAGATCTAAAGGTATACGTATCTGGTTTAAGACCATTCTCTACCATATCGTCAAAAAACTCAAAGGCTTTTACCAGATTTCCCTCTAGACAATAACCCTCGATCATAACATTGTAAGTTACATCATTAGGCGTGACATTCTTTTCCAGCATTTCACGAAACAATGCATTTGCTTCTATCATCATGTTTGCAAGACAAAGACCAGAGATCAATGCAGTAAAAGTATACGTGTTTGGAAAGATCCTTTTTCCTGTCATCTCGTGATAAAGCCTCAATGCTTTCGCTACATCTTTGTGTTTGCAATAGCCATCTATTAAAGATGTATATGTTACAACAGTTGGACTTAAACCATGACAAACCATTTCCTCAAAAACAGATTCCGCCATTTTTAGTTTTCCTAACCTACAGTATCCACATATCAAAGAATTGTATGGATAAACAGTTACTTGTATTCCTAGATTAATCATTTCATCAAGCAAAACACGCGCCCTGTCAAGTTTCCCTCTTTTACACAATGAGTCAATTATAATCGAGTAAGTAATATGATTAGGCTTCAAACCTTTCGCACCTATATCTCTAAAAAGCTTATCTGCTTCAACCACATTTCCCTCTCTACATAACGCATTAATCAACGCATTATAAACAAACAAACTAGGCACCGCTCCAATATGCCCCAAATCTTCTAAAAACTTATACGCACCAATAGCATCTCCATTTCGTCTTAACCCGTCAACAACACCCGAAACAACCGCCTCAGTCGGAAGAAACCCCCTGTCCATCATCTCACTCGCCAACTCCTTCGCCTTACCAAATTCTCGCAACTTAGAAAACGCCATAACCAAACTACAATACATCACGACATCCGCTCTTACCCCCAACAAATTCTTTACATCCATCGCCTCGTCAACTCTCCCACCCTTACACAACCCGTGAACCAACACATTATACATCACAACATTCACCTCAATCCCGTTCCCTTCCCACCACTCCACCAACCCCTTCGCCTTATCAAACTCCTTAACCTCACACAAACACCTCAAAACCGCACAATGCACATACACATTCCCCTCATAACCATCCTCCCCCATCCAATCAAAAAACCGCAACACCAAATCATACCTTCTCAACCTAACCAACCCATTAAAAACCTCGCTAACCGTCCTAACCCCACACATTACCCCATTCTCCCTCATCAAACACATAACCGTATACGCATCCAACACCTTCCTACTATTCACATAACCACTAACCAACAAATCAAACCCTAAACTATTACCAACATTAAACTGTTTCAAATTAACATAAGTATCATGAAAAAAATGAAAAACGGTTTTCGGGTTATGTTCGCGTAAAAGTAAAGTTTGGATTAAGGAAGTAGCAGGCCAAATGAAGGCGTTTTGAGCTAGGGAGTGAATTAATATACAAAACGACGTCGTTGAGTGATGAAAATTAATATGAAGGCCTAAAAAGTTGAAAAAACGTAGGGAGAGTTTAGGATAGTTTAAGGTATTTAAAAGGAGTTGTTCTATGTGGGATGGGGTTATTTTGTTTTGTGATATGAATGATGGGGTTAGTGTGGTTGACCAGTTTTGGGTTTGGTGGAGGATGGTGGTGAGAGTGGTGACTATGGTGGTTTGTGGTTGTGGGGTAGTGGTGGTGGTGGTGGTGGTGGTGGTGGAGGGTGGTCGGAGATGGTGGCGATGACGGTGGATGTTCTTCATTTGGGTGAAATGAAAGTAATTCGTGCTGGTCAATCTAGAGTGCTGCTAGTATGTTTTATTTGAAAAGTTTTAAGGGTAAAAGTTATCTGTGCAGACTTTAAACACTTACTATTTATCTCGTGACTTTATCATTGTATTTTCAAATTTGTTTCGACTATACCTATATTAGCCTAAAATGACTATACTACCCTTGTAAATAACTAACATACCCCTTTGTCTTTTTTTCTTTCATATTGAAATCCTTTCTTTTTGAGTCGTCCCTTTGGGACACCACTGACACAAACTGACATGAGACACCATTAACCCCGTTTCATTTATTAAATCAAATATAGATTTAAAAATTGTTAAACTTTAATTTTTGAGTTTTCTTTACACTTTGTTTCTCATCTATTCACTATCATCCACCCTCACCTTCATTATTTTAACAACACCATCAAAATCACAACACAGATTTAAAACACTTCAAATCCACCATGACAGCCACCTTCAAACTCATCATCGCATCCACCTTCAAACCATCACTGCAGCCACCACTTTCAAACACACAACCACAACCATCACTTTCAAACCCACCACTACAACCACCACTTTCAAACCCATCATCGCAACCACCACCTTCAACCCCACCAACGCAACCACCACATTCAAACCCACCATCGCAACCACCACCTTCAACCCCACCAACGCAACCACCACATTCAAACCCACCATCGCAACCACCACCTTCAAGCCCACCACCGCAACCACCTTTAAACCCACCACTTTCCAGATCGGTTATTTTTATTGCATTTTTGTTACTTCGTGTCTTCCAGTTTGTTTTTTAATTCACTTCATCTAAAGTTATAACATCAACATTATCAAGATCTAGTTACTACATCTTTTGAAAATATTAAACTAGTGAAAGCATCAAATTTAGAGAGAAAAGTATAGTTTAGAGAGAGAAAATATTTTTAAAAATATAAAAACTATTCTAAACTTAAGTTAACTTAAGTTGGTGGTGTTTTGATACTAAATACATGGTGTTCCAACACCCGTAGCCTTCTTTTTTGCTGATGACTACACGAATATACATACTCGTTGTCACAAACCTGAAAATCCTCTCGTTGTCCCTTCTGGATATGGTGTATCTGGTATGGAATAACAAAGAAGCCTTTCATGTGTCTCCAAGAATGTAAGACTCAAATGGTTCAATGAAGGGACGTATATAGAGATCATGGGTAACACAGAGAATGAAGTTATTTGTGGACAATTAATGTAGTTAAGTGATAAAAAAGATGATAAAGTTATAAATTACTTTGTATAAAAGATGATGATTTTTTTGCATTTTACGTGGCCCACAAAGAGACAAACTGTAATGAAGGAGAGTGAGATACGTTGGCAATAAACGTAATTATGTTGAAGAAGACAGGGGTAATATAGTCATTTCTGGCTAATATTGGTATAGTCGAAACAAATTTGAAAGTACAATGGTAAAGTCACGAGATAAAATAGTAAGTGTTTAAAGTCGGTACAAATCAATAAGTAAGATGATATTTTATACCTTTTACCCAAGTTTTAAATAATACTCTCGTATTAATAATACAGTTTATTATTTTAAAACGTTTCAATTTAATAGTACATTTTTGAAAAAAGATAAGAAATATAGAATAAATGAGAGAACTAAAAAATTATTGTTTTTATTCACATTCGTATTTTTTGTCGATGGACTATTATTATAAGACAGAGGCTAGTAATATAGCCTTTATCTTTAGGGTAAAAGCTATAAAATACCATCTTACTTATTGATTTGTGCCGACTTTAAACACTTACTATTTAATCTCGTGACTTTACCATTTTACTTTTAAATTTAGTCCGACTATACCAATATATGTCTAAAATGACTATATTGTCCTTACCTTCTTCAACATAATTACATTCTTTGCCATTGCCCCAAATCTGCTTCTCACTCTTCAATCTAGTTTCTCTCTCTTAAAATTACAGATCGAATCGATGTTGGACTCCATACACGATGGAAAAATTAATGACTGTAATTTAGTCAAAAATAAACAAAAAAACCCAATTATAAAACATAAAAGATCAGATCAATTGATTTTAAACCTCAATAAATGGATCTACTTGACTTTATTGAGATTGAACAAAAATATAATGATAAATAAGGAAACATTATAAGATCTACAAAACCAAATTACATAATGATCGAAGATCCAAGAAATGGTGTTCAAATTTGATTATGGTGATTCATATTGTAATAGTAATAAGATAATCAATTTTCAACTGTTTGGTTTAACAGATTATTTATACCTTAACTTGAAAACCATTGGTCATTCATATTGTAATAGTAATAAGATAATCAATTTTCAACTGTTTGGTTTAACAGATTATTTATACCTTAACATAGTAAAATGACTAGAAAAACATCAATATTACTGGGCTTAATGGTAAAACAGTATCCACAATTTTGGTCGTATAACCAAGAAAGCATGAAACAAGTCACGTATTCAAGATACCTTGTTTCGTCGCATATGTGTTTTAAGGACAAGTGTACCACCATTGGCAACTTGAAAACCAAGATCCAAGAAATGGAAGACGTCCTTATTACTAAGCAGATCCAAGGGTATATTAGTCATTTAGAAGGGTAATATAGTCATTTTAGACATATATTGGTATAGTCGGACTAAATTTAAAAGTAAAATGGTAAAGTCACGAGATTAAATAGTAAGTGTTTAAAGTCGGCACAAATCAATAAGTAAGATGGTATTTTATAGTTTTTACCCTTATCTTTAAGTAGATAAATAATTAACTATACGTTAATTGGTATGGTCGTTGAATTGGTGATTTGATGACTGAGTCAGATTGATCCTGTGGCCAAATCAATGATTTAATGATTCGATCGGTTTAATTTGGCGATCAAACTCGTGCATTGATGACTCGATTAAGTTGACTCATTGGGTAACTTGACCAAGTTAACTCGATAGTCGATCTCGTGTCTTGATAATTCTATCGGTTAACTCGATGGTCGAACTTGTAACCAAAAATATAGTATAAAAAGATAATTTATATTAGAAAATTTTTAAAATTCAAACATTTTCCAACATAAAAATACCCTATTTATATATTAGTAAAGAAGAGATAGTTGAAATTTGTTAGTATTAGATACTTATAAGATTGGTTTACTTAAGCCCTGTGAGCTTATGGTGCATTATAGTTTAGGGTTTTATCATAGGGGCTTTTATATATATCCTCACCAAAACATTATAAATTACATATATCCTCAAAATATACTTTACTTGCATTGTACATTATGCATTAAAAACTTATATTTTGAGGAAATATGTAATTTATGAAGTTTCATTGAGTATATATGAAATTATCCCTTTTTCATAATTAATAATAAGTTTTATCATAGTATTATACAAAGGTTTTTCAGTGTTTCGTGTTTACATCATGTAACAGTAATAACCTAATCCAAACGCCAACAAGCCCTGTAGTTAAGCAAAACCAACCAAAAATCAAATTGAACTCACAAACCAAAACGAATCGAGCCGATCGAAACCACAACGACCATTTTCAGTTTCATTTTTGGTTTTGTGCAAGGTTTTGAAACCCGGTTCGACTCGGCCGGTCCAACCGGTTCGACCGGTTTCGGCGTAAAAAAGGGGTCAAAACAACCCGGTTCGTAACTTTTTGAGACCCAGTGTGACCCGACGGTTTTTGGGGAAACCGATTCAACCCGGGTGTGGATGACCCGCCGGGTTTTGTTTTTCTATAACTATTTTAAGAAGAAAAAAATAATCAGTAAACCAATCTTATCTTTATACCTAACCTTTTTTCTCTCGTCTTGGTTATCCAACACAACCACGATTTATCCTCCTAATCTCATATCCGATTGAAACAAAAAAAATGCATGAGTAATCACCAAATTGAATTTCTAGCTAGATTCTATTGAAAGGAATTAAGAATCCTAAGGTGATTGCACAAGCACGAAGATTTATGGAAGCTTGAATTCATGGAAGCTTGGAAGATTTGTAATATGGTAGGAAGATTTGTAATCTGGTAAGATTTGTAATCTGGTAGGAAGATTTGTAATATGGTAGATTTGTAATATGGTAGGAAGATTTGTAATATGGATTCATGGAAGCTAAGATAATTGCACAAGCAGAAAGATTTGTAATCTGGTAGGATGATTTATGAAAACTTGGATTCATGCTTTTTTCTTTTCTAAAACAGATCCACAAGCTGTAAGATACATATATTATATATGATTTTTTAACAGTGTAAAACCCGGTTGACCCGGCGGTCCAACCGGTTGACCGGTGACCCGGCGACCCGGACGCTTGACCGGGTCGATTACTGACCCGGGTATGAAAACATTGGTTTTGTGTCTTTATGTCGGTTTGTTCGGTTTGGTTTCAAGTTAAAAACACGAAAAATACGTCCAAACTATATATTCGGTTCGATTTTTCTTATCGGTTTAATTCGGTTCGGTTGGTGCTTTTTCAAAATCAATTTTCAGTTCGGTTTTGAAACGATGCTTAGAGCACACGGTATGGTTGAGCCGTCGTGCTCGTGTCGTGGGCAAAAAGTGATGTCACATCACATTTTTCTCCCATGACACCAAAACTCCCCATAACCACCACAACCCCCCTCCTTTGTTAACACCAACATTCTCGTGTCGTCGTCAGCCCACCAATTTTTTTTTTCTTTTTTACTCAACAATTATGTTAACATAAACTTAAATTATTCATTAATAAAAAAAAATACAATCACTAATTTATAAAAAAAACACGAAATAAAAAAACAAAAAATAAAAAAAAATACCAAATTAAAAAAAACACAAATACAAAAAAAAAACCTTAAAAAAATACAACTTAAAAATTAAAATATCTCTCTCGCGCCGCGTCTTTGAGCTTCTCGATTCTCGCCACGTCTTGTGCACTCAATCCGGTAGTGTCGTATCGAAGGATTTGTAATTCTTTGTTCCTTTTTTGAAGCTCAACCACTTCTAGTCTTGCCGCCACCTCTCAGTCCAATCGGTCCTTTTTAGCTTCACGATCCGATAACATTTGTTGTTGTAGCAATTCGACCGATTGTTCTTTCTGAGACCCCGATGTGGCGGATGAGCTTGTCGAGCGTTGAACCTTGGCCTTTCTTAGAACACCGGATAGACGAGGGATCTCATCGTCATTGAAAAGATCCGGATCTAGATCGGCTATCTTCCCTCGGCCCGACGTGTTCGAGTTGAATCGGGATTTTTTTTCCATTTATACTTGTCTTTCAAAACAAGCCAAACACTTTTGTGTGGAAACTCCTTGTTCCCGTTTTCATCTCGATACAAACTCATCACACGAGTCATCAAATCATCTTGATTTTCGCCACTCAAAATTTTGATGTTTTCATAAAATGAATTAAATCTATGAAACTCGCGGTTTAAATTCGTCCATTTCCCGGTCAACATATTTTTGTTTCGAGCTTTAAAACCCTAATTCTTAAGCCGATCATTATACATATCCATAACTAGGTACCAAAACAAATCGTATGGTTGATCGGTTCTGACCTTCGGGTCTTCGGATACTTCAATCCAACACTCGGTCAAAACTTTTTTCTCACGTTGGATCCAAAAAGAATGGTCCGACTTCGGGGGTGGTGGTGGACCCGCGGTTTTTTTGTTTTCTTTTTAGCAACACTTTTCTTTCTCCCACCTTTTTTCGATGGAGCCGCGGCTTGTTCTTTGGGATCATCGTTTTCTTCGGGTTCTTGAGGTTCTTGTGAAGAGTGTTGAGGAAAGTTTTGGAAAGTTTTGTTGTTTTGATTGTTGGAAGACTTGTGATTGTTGAGATTGTTGGAACCATAAATTGAATTGCTCGGGTGTACAATTAACAAACGAGTTTTGTTGTGGGAAGGTAGCAAACAAATTTGGGAGTTGATTATAGTTGGCGAATAAAGAAAATTGGTTATTTCTTGAAGTGCTAGATGTTGCGGATGAGGGAGTATTCGGGTTAGACGAAGTAGACGAATTCGGTAGTTGAGTAGTCGGAATTTGATTTTGAGGATCGGAAAAATAATTGTTTAACCATTGATTCGGGTATTGGTTTGGATTTGGATTTTGACTCATGGTGGCTAGAAAAAATATGAAAACTAGAGGTAATGATTATAGAAGAAGTTGTGAATTTTGGTTAATTTTAGAGAGGATTTATAGGTAAAAAAAAAAAGGAAAAGTGGGGTTTTCTGTGTCCCAAACGGTAAAAAAACAAAAAAAAAATAAAAATAACCGTTATTCAAACGGTAACATTTCAAAAATAATTGTTTAACCATTGATTCGGGTATTGGTTTGGATTTGGATTTTGACTCATGGTGGCTAGAAAAAATATAGAAATTAGAGGTAATTATTATAGAAGAAGTTGTGAATTTTGGTTAATTTTAGAGAGGATTTATAGGTAAAAAAAAAAAGGGAAAAGTGGGGTTTTTCGTGCCCCAAACGGTAAAAAAACAAAAAAGCAAAAAATAACCGTTATTCAAACGGTAACATTTCAAAAAAATAAAAAAAAAAATTAAAAAAATTAAAAAAAAACGAAAACGCAGCCCCATGGCGCGAGCCGCGGTGTGATTGGCTGCGCTATGGCCTCACGTCGTGGGTGATAACGTCGGCTGGAGATAGCCAGCCCAAACTCGACGACGCAACCCACGGTACGGTTAGCGGCGCCATGGCGTCGTGGCCAGCCAAACGGCCAACCACCGTACCGTGCCCTCTTAGCCTTAAACCCATATATCATTAGGTAGGTAGTGTTTATGTACATTTGTGATGTTTAACCAGAAAGTTATATGCATCATAGCAGAATAAACACATTACTTGCATACAATTTGTCAAATATATGTCGACGCAATTGAACAAACACTGACCAAATTTTGTTCAAGTTCCTAACTTCAGATACTTCACCAATGTTGTATTTATTTGCTTAGTAAGTTTACAAGACACCATAATGTGTCCTTATTCCTTACAAACTTCTCAGAATCATATCTTTATTGATCTAAGCCTCACACTAATGTAGAGCCCAACAAATCACTATAGTATATCAACTTGCTAAGAATAAGAAATTTAAACATGAGTATTGTATACAAATGCACATAAACCCTTCTGATTATAGTAAGGATTACCATAAATTACAACCCAGCACCGGCTCACAAGAACAAAAAAGGGCCTGCGGGATTATAGGTTAACCAGCTATGCCAAACAACAAAGAGCAATTACTGATGGTCTTTATATTGGTTAGCCACGGCTAAGACTGATGGGGCTTCCTTAACTTAGGAAAGATGAGCCCCAAGATCGAAAAGAATATTGCTTGTATGCATGACAAGACAAAGTTCCAACATGAAGATGGCCAGTACCACGGATACATCAATCGGAAAAAGAGACTGATGATATGTCGAGGATATCGCCCCACCTGAAACAAAGCAATAGTTAGTATGTCATTAGGTTGGTCTGTAATCATAAAATATTTCTATCTTCCAGTTAGTAAATAAGAAGCAGAACAGCCGAACAGGGTGCATATCTATACACGATCCCTAGTCCATAACACACCTATGGCCATACATAAAAGGAGAAGATAGGAAGTTGAGAAATTTATGTAGAGGTGGCAATACCACCTGGTAAATGAATATGGGTCAATCCAGCTCGTGTCATATTGATAAAAAGGTCCAATGAAGCACGTTGGCCAAAATTATCAATGGGTTGACCGGTTTAAATAGGTTAAAGGTCGCTAAGCACATATTCAAATGCTAGAGTGTCATAAATCATCTATTTGCAAGTAATTATCTAGCTATCCAATATCTACACAGTATACTTTTTGTAAGCATATTTCATACATTAAATTTAATACTTATGAAATCTCAAAGATGGGACAAGAAAGATTGGATGGGCAAGCCAGACACGCCTGTTTTGATTAATGCACAAAAATTTAACTGTTTCAATCCGTCGCCCAGTCCACCTGTTTTGCCACCTTAAATTATCTGACAAAATATATAGAGGCGAGGAACAAGTGCAGAACCAAGGGCCAGAACCTGACCACTTTGGCCTAGCTGGGACCAATCAGCAACTGAAGCCTAGTTGGGACCAGGATTAAAAGAAGTCGGGCTTGTTATTCTTTAACGTAAATTTGTAAATTTTTCTATTTTCTTACTAGCAAGGTCCATAGTTAATGGAAAAAAACATCGAAAAAAACATAAAAAAAAACCTTTTAAAGGTTCTCCAACAAGATACAATGGAGAAGGGTCAGAATTGGATCGGTGGGATCCACATGACTCATATCGAGCCTTAGGATCAAGATGTACCGCTATTGTAAATATCTTCAATAGTTCATCACATACTTAAGATAATAAACTTAACAGAAAAATTACTCACAGGAAAAAGAAAATCCAAAGCATCCCAGGCTGCATGACGAACAGCTCTTGTTGGATACATTGGACCACCAGGAGAAGTAAAGCTATACAAACAAGTTTTAAGTCTGGTACTTGTAGTCATTCTCAGTTCCAGACCTACAGTCATTCATATGATACATCATTAGCAACTCAAAATCTTATAACCGCAAAAAACCAAGAGTTTTATAAAAAAAACTAAGAGTTTAGTTTAATACCTTGAAGAACTTTTATATGTGAGAGATAATGTAACAGCACCGGTTCCACTTTCAACTTTTGAAGCTGCCGAATGACCACTATCCATTAAGCAGAATACATTCATGAAATAGACAGTTTGTTGGATTTTACCTGGTCAGATAATTCAATAACAAAAATGTCTGCTGAACCCCCTACTAAGAAAGCATTTGGGAACTCCGGAAAGTTCTTTAAGAAACTTTCCATCTTGTCAACTGTTAGAAAAAGGCCAAAGACAATACATTTAAATGCATAATGTAATTACACAATGATTGAGGAATGACAAAGTAGTGCATATAGTTATTCAGTACGACAGTACCTAAACCGTCAAGAAATACTAACAATCTTGAGAAAAACCTGTTACCTTGATTATAAAGAAATATGAATCTTGAAAGAAGAAAAAAGAGATCTCGTTGTGTCTGCACATCACAAGAATATATTTATTTTCGGTACATACACAACATATTATTTCTTGGGGGATTTTTCAAGAAGATCGGCATAGGGTCCATTTTTACCTGCAAAGGAATTCTCTTCAACTTTTCAGGTACCAATGCAACATCCACAAGAAGATACTGTAACAAATTACAAGAATATTTTACTAACGTGTTATCATTAAGACATGCACCGTAATAGTTTAAATTAGAGGCCTGCATACCGTGAAAACACTTTGGAAGTGTCTAGTGTTTGTCTGGATATCAATCCTACAAATATGAATTTAAACATATCAGAATTATTCAAAACTTATGTTCTCCCTATCTGGATAGGAATCCGCTAATTTTAGAGCATATATTGACAAAGAGAACTGAAGTGATAATGTATTAGAAAAAAGTCAAGAAGATACAAAGAACACTCTTGAAGACGTAAAATTGCTTCGGAATTAGGCATAATAAAAACATCAGACTGCATATAGAGTTTTTTTGTTTTTTCTGAATGTTGAAGTCTGAATCTGAAAATAATATCTAATTATTAAGACGCTAATAATGAAATCTGAAACCAGCATCATTAAAACTATCTGAAAAATACTGTGACTGACATCTCAATGAAACACATTACTACCCTTCAAGATTAGATAGAAGTTTAAATGGTTTAAAAAGTATTTCAACGGAACACATAACTACCCTTCAAGTTTCCAAAAAGTAGTTCATGACTAAACGTGTCAAATGAAAATTTTATGGTGTATAAATATACTAGGTGCAAAAAATTTTATGGTGGTCACGTCAATCTTGTAAAAAAAAGGGTTTTGCTTGGTTAAATCTCTGAGTCTGTGGTGGTGACTTATGGAATTATTGTATTGAAAAGTATTGCGTACATGGGTAGAAAATGAAAACTGTGTTTCTTTGTAACATCCCGCCTACTCAGACCACAATACTGTCCGTTTTGCCCGCAAGCTCACGGCTTTGCTTTGTGGCCCTCTTGTGAAGACTTCGTGGCAGGTCACCTAAGCCAGTACTACTCTCCCATGAGCACACTTAACTGCCAGTTCCTAAGAACCCTACTTGCAGTAGACCACAAAACGCGTTGTGTCATGAGAAGGCGACTGTTGTCTTATGAACCATGGATCTCTCGTGGCCACAGCCGATGTGGGATTTGCCAGGGTGTCACATTCTTTATCCATTTCAGATGTAAAAAGCTGCTTTTATAGTCTAATTTAATGAGAGGTGTTCAGAGAAAACAAGATCTAAACATAAAAATGACCAAACAATTTGAAACTATATTTCTCTCAAAAAAGGTTTAAATCGGCTGGGAAACCCTGACCCCGTGCACCCTTTTGGGTGCTGGCGGGGAAACTAAATTTCTCTGACCGATTATGTACGGTGGCCATCTAGATCTTATTGGGGAAAAAATACGAAGCCATAGAGATAAAGAAATCTTAGGCTTCTGGGACTGCAAAATCTGACCTCAATATGAAATTATCAACTCAAGGAAATGACATAATTAGCAAAATGAAATGAGTAAACATAACAAGAGATTTTGAAGCAAAGCCATACCAGAAGACGTTTGTAGCACCTTGCACAAGAGCTGATGAATAACGAAGGAGAACATCTGCACTATCAAGCTGAACTTCAAATAGCTGCAAAATAGACGCAAACAATGATTTGGATAAAAAGGCTTTACATGTCAATATTAGACTCAAGAACATGTCAATGATGGTTGTTGAAAGTAACAAGATAGTCATAAACATGTCAATGATGTCTACCTTTAAATTCCTTTAATTTTGTTAAATAAAAAGGCTTTAAAGAATCACGGACAAAGGAGGAAGAGAGGGTTCCCATGTTAAGCAGCCTAATAATAATGAATATGACTCAAGAACACACATATTAACAATGATCACCTTCAAAAAGTGATGTCTTGCATAAGTTGCTTACCCATTTATGGAACAGAAGCGCAAAAATATGAGAAGCAAATGGCTGACTCCAGAGTTGAACAATCAAAGTAAGAATTGGTTTCCCATTTTCAGGTTCCAGGGAAAAATAACCGGCAAGCACATCATAGAAGCACATTGGAACCTTAACTTCTATGCGTGAATCAGAAGCTGCATCTTCTCTGCCAAGAATTATATCTGTTCCAGTCCATTGCAGAAAAATTAGGACATATAAACACCAAAAAATCTTAATCGCCGCCACATAACACATACACAACATCACAAGTCATAACAACCAACATTATAAATGGAAATAACTAACACTAAGATCCATTAAAGAAAATAAATGATTATTTCTGAAAGTTCTTCAATTTAACCTCAATTTATCATCTGATAACGATGTAGCTTCACAAACTGCCAGCCAGAAAATATTTTATACGAAATCCAACAAGCTTTTTTCACCATCACCTATCATAACTTATACTTAATTTGGCACTGTATACATTTAAGGAGCATATGCAGCAGGTTTATAAAACAACAAAGTAGAACAATACCTATACCGAAAATTAATAGGAAAATGCAAGTTTTTCGGTATCAACTAATAGGAAAGTGGGGCTTGGCTACAAATGACATAGTATTGAAATTATAAGGCTAAATAACATGAAGTGTCATGAATATAGAATGTTGTAATGAAATTTAAGCTGGTAATGAAAGGCTGCAAAACAAAACTTTCCCAATCACATTTAATTAACAAGCTATTAATAAAAAAAGGAACAACTTTGTGCTAAAGTTCAGATGTTTGTGACCGCCACATACATAAATTATGTCTATCAAATTCCATCCTCAAGAACAGCCATTGCCTACCTTATTTTAAAGTGATGAGTGACAAAACATGGAACCCCCAATTCCAACATCAACATTTCCAATTTTAAGTTAGCATTTAATGTTAGCGAATGATCGGCTATATGCTTAAGCTAACAAAAAACATTGACCAATTTGGACTGATTGATAATTATGAACACAGGCCTTTTTAAACAAATTAAATACATTGTTCAAATGCAATCAAACAAATACTGTCAATTAAAAGCTGTCATCTTATTTTAAAAGGCTGTATTCAGCAAGCAAGCAGGCAGTGTAAAGCCACATCAGCATCAAATTATGTTTGGCGTGTTTTTGGCGGTTGGTAGAGATACGGCTCTATGCCTCAAATGCCAATAAGAATAACAAATGCATTTTGTTTCCTTTTACTAACAATAACTCTTGCACTCGATGGAAGGTCACTGCTAACATCCACAAGGTCATTCCTAAACTATAATACAATTAATACCTATTTTAGCACCACATAACCAAAAACTAACCAAATCACCACGTGTCACTTAAATCCTCTCCTTAATTCCTTTTCTTACCATACATCCATACCTATCTTATATCATACACTAAAGAATTGATGTTTAGCCCAGCATAAATCCATCGATAAAAATGACACAGTTTTATCCCCTATTCAGACGAAACCAGACCAGACCATGGTTGTTTGTTTCGGCTTATATAGCGGGCTTATAGCTTATGTGTTTTTTGGCTTATGTTTCATAAGCTCAGTTTTTGTGGCTAATTTTGAAACTTTTTGGCTTATATAAAGCTTATTATGACATGATAAGCTTATACATATCGAAAAGCTTCAAATTTAGCCACAAAAAGTGAGCTTCCGAAAACCAAATAAGCCACAAGCCCACTATATATATGCTGAAACAAACACCTAAGTTGTACCCTGAATGTGACATTTAAAAACAGAATGTTCAACATTTTGTATACTTCAAAACGTTTCTTTTCGTATGATTACAATGAGATCCAAATTTCCAACCATATACTTGTATACACATTCGAAAAGGCGAAAACGTACCTCGAGCTCGATCATCGACTTGTAACGCCACATCAGCAAACAAGGCTTGCAATAAATCACGTCTCTGATTAGGAGAACCTATCGCCTAAAATAAACACAAATTCATTTCACATATTCAAATTCACCAATCAAATACATAAATAAATTAAGAAAATAAAATCTAAAAAACAAAAACCTTTTGAAGCTTTTTATCGATCTCTTGGGTTAAAGCAGAGAAATAAGCAGAGCTTTTCGGGGTTACGGTAAACGGAGGCATTATTATATTTCCGGCAATAAACAGAGCATTTGATTTTAAAATCTGAAAATTATATTAAAATTAAATTAAATGGGAATTTAAATATAATATTAAATTATGAATGTAAAATCTGGGAATTTGATTACGGTGGTTGTTGTTGTTGTCGTGGCGGAAAAGTGACAACGTTGACGAAATTGAAACAACAACTGTTTGGCAGTAATAATTGTAATGGATTATTTGGTGTTAACAAATTCTCTACATTTTAATTGGTCGAAATTAATAATATTTGGCTTTCTATTTCGGTTAATATTTGCCTTTCTTTTTTAAAGTCCAAAATTTCAAATTCTTATTTTGGACACATGCCTTTAATTTCAACCATAATTATTTCTTTTCTTTTTTGTGCAATAGAGTATAATCTAATTAAGCGACTTGTATGTGCGTCTCTCGTTTGTTAATGCTTTTGTTTTTTATGACCCTCCTTGTCAAGTAAAATCAATCCAAAATAAATAATCCAAAATTAATTAAGAAAAACACAAAAATCTTAAAAGAAAAAAAATATTCAAACAATTTACGACGCAGCTTGTTGCTCGTTTGCCTTTTACAGTCCCGTAATTAAATAAAGGAGGTAATAAATAAAAACATGATCATTTATAAGTTTCTAACCAACTGCTCTAGATAAGTTGGCCACCTGGAGCTTGGGGAGCGGGGTTTGGTCATGGGTTCAAGTCGTGCAAGAGACAAAAATCCATGATTTTCCTCCTTAGTGTGAAACCGTGAGTTCTAGAGGTTTCCCTAGTGGTTCGAGTCCCGGAGCCTGCCCGTTATGGATGGTATAGCTCAAGGGTCGGATTTCAATTAAGATTAAGGTGTCGTTCTGAAAAAAAAAAGGTTTTTTATTTCAGTTTTGTTTGATTCAGTTCAATTTCAGTTTGGTTCATGTTAATATCAAGAAAAATGTGCTTAACTAGAGGTGGAAAACGAGAAAAAAAACTGAGAATGTGAAATTTAGTTAAGCAACTTGTATGTCAATGTGCGTCTCTCGTTTGTTAATGTTGTTGTCTTTTATATTTAAACCATTGGAGTGACCCTCCTCTATCAGTGTAGCCAAGTAAAATCAATCAAAAACAGAGAATGTAAAATCAATTGGAAAAAAAAAACTTTTCTAAGAAAAAAAAGAAGGAAAGCATAAGATAATTGATATACTGAGCTGAACGAATTGACTGAAACAAAACCGACTAATTTTGGTTTGATTTTGTATGATAAAGGTTTTCGATTTCGGTTTTACTCAATTCAGTTCTATTTTGGTTTCGGTTCATATTAACACAAAGAAAATGTGCCTAACGTATCTATTTAGTTTAAACCAGAAAAAAACGTATCTATTTAGTTCGGTTTTGCTCAATTCACTTAAGTTCGGTTTTCGCTTCATGTTTTTCTTACAGTGATTTTTTGTTTGATTTAATTTTTTTGGTTCAGTTCAGTTTTCAACCAACGCCTACCCCTAAGCATATGAGTATCAATTGTGCATGACTAAGTCTTCGACCTCGACCTCAACCGGTATAAGTAGACTTGAGAAATGTTGAGTGGAAACAACACACACATAAATATTGAAAACCTTTAAAAAAACGCATAAAAGTTCACTAAGAAAGGAAAGATACGAGAAAAAGCTTTCATTCTCAATGTTTTAAAACTAGTCTTTTTAGTTGGTCAGGTTAAGTCCTGGTCATTGTTCAACCGACGACTCAATCGAATTTTTGCTTGAAACTCATATATGTTATTTGACTAATTTACAATTCTTTGTAAAAAAAAAAATTTACAATTTAACTAACCGAATCAATTCGAGTTTGAAAACAGTGTTCACCTTTAGTTTCCAAAGCAGGAAGATCCTTAAGTCATGATATCACGTCCAAGTCAAATTTATGACTCTCTTCGTCCCTAGATAAATGTCTATTTTGACATCTTGCAGTCTTTCTTGTTAAATTTTGACCGTAAATATTATTTTTTGTGTTATATGGAGTAATACTTGAAAAAATTATATTAATGAGAATTCATTTAAAATTCAATCAATTCATATATTTTGCATAGAGTATTATATAACATAAATATAAATATTTACGGTTAAAGTTGAATAAAAAATTAAAAAAAATCAAAATAGAAATTTATTTACAAACGGAGGGAGTAGTAAGCGACATATGCCATGGAACTTTTCAAATAAGAAGACTACTTTAACACTAGGGTACGGTCGTGTCAAAACTGGTTGTTAAGTTTTTGGCGCGAGCGAGACTTTGACGTACCGTATCGAGCTTAGCTTCAAGAGGTCTCGCGTCTAACTTAACAGTTTGACTGTTAAGTATTTTTTTTCTTCTCTTTCTTTAAATATAGCTGTTGAAGGGAAACAAAAGAAATTCGAGATAATAAGCTTCGAGCCGATCTTGTAAAACATTTAATTTAATAAAATTTTATTTAAGTTTTTTTTTTCTTTTGGTAACCGTGATTTCTGACACATTGTCCGACTAATTTATGTGGTTTGAGCCTACGGCCACACAGACTCAAACCAGGTAAAGCCCTCCATTTTCAGGAGGTCGGCGTGACCACATTTAAGTTATATTGTATTGGATTAATTTCATATATCACCATATTTTCATGTTTAATTTCATATATACTTAAAGTGCAAGTTATGAATGCATGATTTACAATGATTTTAATGCATGTTTGGGTATATATAAAATTTCCATTTAAAAGTAGAGGAGATATGAAATTGCCCCTATTGTATTTAAGAAAAAAAACTTTAACACTATATTTTAAACCTCAATTATTATCGCGGAATATGTAATGCCAACAAAATTTTGATATCAAACCCACTTTATTTTAAATAGCATTCATTTTTCTTTTTGACACTAATTTTAAATCCAATCATACCTAGTGGTAGTGGTATAATTAGGGTTGAGCGGCGGATCCAAATTGGATCGGACCGATTAAAATCGGATTGAACCGAAGACTAAATTAGTCCAAAACTTCAGACTGAGACCAGGCCAAAATGATTCGGTCCGGTCTTCAGTCCCAATTAAGCAAAGTAAACGAATTTTTGTAAGACCAAACCGAAAAACAGAAAAAAAAACACAATGCATGTAAATTATTTAACCTTACAATATTTTTATGTTTTTCAAAATTAAGAGGCTCAAAGCAAAAATCTTTCTTTATTCAGTATTTCATGTTTATGTCACTAGTAGTTGTGAGCTATAATTATTTTTTAACATTTTATTCTATTCTCGAAGTATAAAATATAGATAGTATCTTAAGAAGCACAACGAATTTGTTTTTTTTTTCTTCTTAAAACGTAAACTTAGGAGTTAAGGGTTGTGAATTTAACCCGTATCAAACACGTATCTCTATATTCAATAATTTATTTGATTGGATATCGGTAACAATATTCTATAAAAGTTTATCCAACACCAACAGAATATGTTAATGAATTCAATTCCAACATGCAACAATGCAAATACATATAATAGGGGCAATGTTTGACAGAATCTTGTACAACAAATATCGATTGATATGATCCAGTGATTCCATTTTCCTTTAACAAACAACCCAACGTTTGAATGGTGTCTATTCTCCTAATATTATTCTTCATTTCACCATCAAAATCCTCTCTACATATTAACCACACGCAGCATCTCAATGTTTCAATATTCACAAACTCATTTCAAATGCCTACAAACCAACACAAAAAGCTTCTGAGACTCCCACACGTATTTAGCCAAGTTCTCGAGCTACCTTTGCACTCACACGCGGATGTTCTCATCGAAGAACGACCCGAATGCTTAAAATTTGTTGCAAATATTGGCGAAAAGGCGTTTAATGGGCGTACTGTCATGGCGCATGCTGTGAAAATTCATCCGGGTGTGACAAAAGTTGTTATTAGAGGTGGTGGTGAGGTTGAATTGTTGTTGGATAAATTGGAAGTTGATGTGTGGAGGTTTCGGCTTCCTGTGAGTACGAGGCCCGAGTTGGCGACCGCGGTTGTTGTGGGACGAGAACTTGTTGTTATCGTGCCGAAAGGTGGCGGGAATAGGGTGCGATTTGAGTCCGTAAAGTAGACACCAGTGGCGGATCCAGAAATAGAGTTACGTTCGCTTTAGTAGTATTTCGATTTTAGAGCAATTGTACTTTAAACTTTGGTGGTTTTATATTGTAGTGTTGTGATTTTGTGTATGTTACTATCGAATAATGTCTTTGTATTGTTGTTTTGTAGAACTCAAACCATATATATATGACGTATCATTAGATTTATGCCTATAAGATGAAGAATTCATAAAGATCAAAAGGTTGTATTACAGTAGAATTCTGATGTTGATTCAGTATGTCTATGCATTGCATTGGTGCGTTGATGTTTAGACAAGATAGCATAACAATTGTACGTAGGGATACAAAACATCAAAGGTGAAGTCCAGTAGCTCTAACGGTTAATAGCTTCACGAACATGATCAGTGACGGAATCAGAAAATTAACAGAAGGGAGAATTTTTTTTAGATAAAAGTAGTTGCATAAAAATAAAGATATAAATATAAAGTTTTACACTATTTTTCTTCTTTTGAGAACAATTTAAAATTTTTTAAGTGACGTTTGGTTCAAAATTTTAAAATTGTGAAATTCTAAATTATAGTAGATTATAATTCTTAAGTTAAAATTCCAGAATCTAAAATAGCTACGCATGTTTGGTTGACAAAAATTCATAATATTTTGAAATCTTGATTTTGAGTTGAACCAATTAACGAATAAATATTTTTTTTATAAATTTTCTATTTAAAAAAGTAAAAATCGAATTTTCACTTTTAATATAAATTTTATAAAAAATTTCAATAAACTTTATAAAAATTTTATATAAATTTTATCAAAAAATTCTATAAATTTTATAAACAATTTATTTATAAATTTTATAAAAATTCTATAAACTTTATAAATATTTATATACATTTTATAAAAAAGTTTATATAAATTTTATGTAAATGTTATACAGATTTTGCACTTTATATGGATAAAGTAGCAGCAAACTTGCTGATGTAAATATACAAATAACACAAGTTTAAACTGATAAGTGACATCAAAATTGGAAAGGTTTGAGTGATATTTTCCACCATTACATTAGTCATCTATTTATAGGCATACAAAACTTAACACATAGGCTTTACTTTGCTTCTAAGTATTCTTAGTAAGCACGTTTCTTTATAGCTAAGACTAGTAAATATCTAAGCATTCTTATGAGGTAAGAATACTTAATGTCTAAGGTTTCTTAGTAACTAAGGATGCTTGCTAGTTAAGTATCTTTCATGATTAAGACTTCTTAGGAGTTGAGGTTTCTTAGTGTTTAACTATACAAAATAATAAACAACAAATCTTAATACTCCAACACTCCTCCTTAAGATTTGTTGTTGGATTCCATAAGCTGGTCCGTGAAGTTATTTAGCTTCTTTCTGGTAATTAACTTTGTGAGCACAATATTTGAGCTTCACTTCTTCATTTTTCTCAGCTTCTCGAATAACACGATACTTGGCATTGGTATGCTTTGTTCTTCCATGTTGCACGGGATTTGTATTGATATCCTCCTGAAGTTATGATTCAACAAATGAGTGTTGATCTTAACATAACACGTCCTTGGTGCTTTCTTAATACTATAAATACTCTTATAGAGTCGATAAACTTTTTCTTCCTCGCCAGCTACTTTGAAGCCTTTCGGCTGTCTTACATAAATCTCCTCCTCAACTTCACATTTCATTGCATCAATCGATTCAGTATGCTTGGAGGCATCCATATAGCTTTCAAAAGACTTGTAAACATCAAGCGGTTTTGTTCTTAACACATCGGTGTTATCAGTATCTTCATTATCAAATTTGGGAATATCAACTTCACTAATGGGAGGCATATCTCTCACCGATTTAGTGGTATTCATATGCTTAAGTGTCCTGTAATTGAAATGACCAAATTTTTTGTGGCATTTCATACTATCATATTCAGTAACACTAAAGGCACTAGCATTTGCAAGATTAAGCTTTAAGTGATAGCCACCATTTACCATATCAAGGGTAGCTATTTTAGAATCGCGAGAATCGCTGATAACACATTGCGAGTCCTTCGTAAAATTAACACCATAGCCATTCTTTATCATTTGTGGCATGCTTAGCATACTTCCATCAAATTGAGGCACACATAAGACTTTAGAAATGTATTTTGTACCTTTCTTTGTGTTGATAGCTATAGTACCTCTTCCTTTTGCTCGAGTATAACGTCCATCACCCATCTTCACTCTTGGGTTGTCTTTGGTGTCGAGACTAATAAAGAAGGATCTTTCCGGAGTCATATGACTTTTGCATCCACTATCCATTAGCCATGTTGTGCTATTTGGATGTTTATCAAGATGCGAAGCCATGAACAAATACTCATCATCAAGCTTATTTTCCTCAGAAACATTTGCTTGCTGAATAATTCCTTGTGTATTGTTATGAGTTTTCTTTGCTCTACAATATTTTTCGAGGTGTCCAAAGTATTTGCAAAAGTTGCACTTGAAATTTGGTTTATCTTTGAACCAACAATTTTCTTCGGGACGATTTGTGTATTGACAAATATTACATGGAGGAAAAGTACCTTTCCTTGACGTTGAAGAAGATTTTTGAGAGGTAGAGCCTTTGTTACTTGTAAAAGATACTCGAAAAGCACCTTCAACTTTTTCCTCTGGTCGCATAGAAACTCTTTGCTCATGTGCTTGTAGCTTACTAGTTAGTTCGGAAACTGTAAACGTATTAAGGTCACAAGACTCTTCTATAGCGGAAATTTTCGCCTCAAACTTTGGAGGAACGCTAATCATTATATTCTCCACTACTTTCTGGTTTTTCACAACTTCTCCATGAAGCCTCATTTGATTAACTACGTCCATCATCCTTGCTGAGTAATCTCCCACCAGCTCGTCATCTTTCATTCTTAATAATTCAAACCCTCTTTTAAGAGTTAATAATCTGACAGCTTTTACTCTATCAGTACCTTCAAAGGTTTCTTAGAGTTATCCCACATAGCTTCTGGTGTGTGCAAGTCCATTATAGAGGTGAAAATTTGATCGACAATACCCGAATGTAAACATGTTAGTGCCTTGTCCTTCTTTAGCGACTCAGTCTCGTAGTTTCTTAACTGAGCAACAGTTGGGTTCTCTCCGAGTGCCGGGGGACTTTCATCAGATTCTACAACCTTCCATAGACCTTGAGATTTCAAATATGTCTTCATCTTTACTGCCCAAATATGATAATGCGTTCCAGAAAACATTGGAATCGCAGGAACAACAGTTGCACTAGATGCCATGTCTAGGCTGATTTTTTGTTGAATCTCGAAGGTGTTTCGCTCGAGTAATATAGCAGCCCCTTAAGAAGAGAGCTCCGATACCACTGTAAATGTTATACAGATTCTGCACTTTATATGGATAAAGTAGCAACAAACTTGCTGATGTAAATATACAAACAAAACAAGTTTAAACTGATAAGTGACATCAAAATTGGAAAGGTTGGAGTGATGTATTCCACCATTACATTAGCCCTCTATCTATAGGCATACAAAACTTAGCAGATATACTTTACTTTGCTTCTAAGTATTCTTAGTAAGCAAGTTTTTTTTATAGCTAAGAGCCTAAGACTAGTAAATATCTAAGCATTCTTATGAGGTAAGAATACTTAATGTCTAAGGTTTTTTAGTAACTAAGGATGCTTGCTAGTTAAGTATCCTTCATGATTAAGACTTCTTAGGAGTTGAGGTTTCTTAGTGGCTACGTATACAAAATAATAAGCAACAAATCTTAATACTCCAACATTTAATAAAAAATTATATAAATTTTATGAAAAATTTCAATAAACTTTACAAAATTTTTATTTAAATGTTATAAAAAAAATTCTATAACTTTTATAAACAATTTATATAAATTTTATATAAAATTTCAATGAATTTTATAAAAAATTATATAACGTTTAGAAAAAAATTATATAAATTTTATAAAAAATTCTATAAATTTTATATAAATTTTTATAAAAAATTTATATTAATTTTATAGATTTTTTTATGTAAATTGTATTTTTCTTTTGAATTTCATAAAAACTTTTTAAATAAATTTTATTTTTGCTTTATAAAAGAGTAAAAACCCAAAAAATATTTTTTATAAATTTTTCAAATTTTATAATTTTTTATATAAACATAAAAACCCGAATAAAAACGACTAGAAAAAAATTTATAAAAATAATTTTCAAGTAAATTAAAATTCCCTACTTTTTGGAGTAATTATCGTATCCTCCATTTTAGTAATATCATAAATTTTAAATTCATTCGTTCATCATACCAAACACAATATTTGGGGGAATGAAAATATAAATATTTTGAATAATCCTCAATCAAACGGCACCTCAGAGAATTTGGAACGGTGGTGCCATGGCATTGCGCCAAGCTATGGCGCCAGAAATTGGAAAGACGCACCACTTCATGGGTTGACGCCATGGCTGTGGCACCCACGCAGTAGATTTAGATTTTTTTTTGAAATATAAAGGGTATATACTCTCTATGACACAAAAAAATACCCTTATAGCATCAAAAATCACAACTCCCACTAAAAAGTGGTGGCATAATATTTTTCGTGTCATAACCCATTTTGCTGATGTGACACCATTTTTTGGTTATAGCACCAACTCTAAACACCACTATTTCCTGTGCTCTTATGTTGTTTTGTTTTCGAGTAGGTGGCAAGGAGTGCGTTGTCACCACAACTTTAACTTTAAAGTAATTTCGCCCCTGACCATGACAAGTACAGAAGTTTGAGATCGGGTTAAATGACTTAATAATATATTTGGAAACTATATTTTTTACTTTGTAAAGCAAAACGTTTAATGATAATTTTATTCGTTCAAAAAATTCTTTTTTTATTTAGTAATATTTTTTTTAAATTAAATATATTTTTAAAATTTTTAAAAATAATAAAAATCAAATGATAGAGAAATTTGATGAAAAGAATTGACTAAAAAATATATAAAAAGTTCAAAGAGAAATTTGATTAAAAAAATAAAATATAAATATAGACAAAAGTTATTTTGCATCCTTGTTTTTTGATTGAAAATAAGGAACAAATCCCCACCCTTCATTTATTTTTGATATAATAGTGGAGATTAACTTAAGATTTAAAAAAAACACGGAGGGGCCATTTTTGCCAAAATATCCAAAAGTTGAAAAAATGGGCGGAGATACCAAAGTTGTAAATATGACGGAGTAATGATTTATCACTAGTGATATTTCATTAACGAAAATCAATGAAATATCACTGTTGATAAAACAATGAAATATCACTGGGATATTACGCAGTAACTATGTTAATGAAATATCACCATTGATGTTTCATTGATTTATCTCTAGTGATATTTCATTGTTTTTATCTGTAACGAAATATCACGTGTGATAACCGATTTTCGTCATATTTACAATTTAGTTATTCCGCCGTTTTTTTGCAAATTTTGGACATTTTGACAAAAATGATCCCTCTGTATTTTTTTAATATTAGGTAATAGATGACAAGATTTGTCATTTAGATTCTAACAAAAAAAACAAATTTCTAAAATAACGGAACTCATAAATATAACTAAGTTGAGAAAAGTTATTTTGGAGCCTTGTTTTTTGGTGGAAACCAAGGGACAAATCCCCACCCTTCATTTAGCTTTGATCTAAGGGTGGAGATTAATCTAAGATTTAATTTGTGAAAACTTATTTTTATGTCTAATTAAATAAAGTATTTTTTTAATCGTTCATTTTACTTTCCTTTTTTCACACAGTGAAATGTGTTTTCACACTGTCGCCATCACCACACCACCGGCCACCTGCGCATTTTCTTCAACTGACCACTACCGTCAGATCCATCCTAAAACCCTAACCACCACAATCACCTCCGTAGCAAACCCCTAAAAGTGATTGATTTTCTACTTGTTTTGTTCAAGATCTCTTGTTTGCTTCTCATAATCATCTATAATCATCATCGTAATCCTCATCTACCAAATGCATCTGCCACGTCATCAAACCACCACAACCGTCTAACCAGATGGATAATGGAGATGTTAATGATGAAGTGTTGTTGATTGATCTTTTGTATCAGAAGGAGGAGGTAACTGACATGGTGTTTAATTGAATGAGGGGGTTTGAGTGTTTTTCTTTCAGTTACGTTTATGAAGCACGTGAGTTGTTGAGAAAAGTTGGTGAGGTAGACGGATGTTCACCGGATGTAGTGTCGCTACACGTTACTGTGTAATATCATCAGTGATATTTTATCACCGGTGATATTTTTATTGTTTTATCACTAGTGAAGTATCACTAGTAATAAACCAATGAAATATCACGTTACTGTGTAATATCATCAGTGATAATTTATCACCGGTGATATTTTTATTGTTTTATCACTAGTGAAGTATCACTAGTAATAAACCAATGAAATATCACGTTACTGTGTAATATCATCAGTGATAATTTATCACCGGTGATATTTTTATTGTTTTATCACTAGTGAAGTATCACTAGTAATAAAGCAATCAAATATCACGTTACTGTGTAATATCATCAGTGATATTTTATCACCGGTGATATTTTTATTGTTTTATCACTAGTAATAAACCAATGAAATATCACGTTACTATATCACCGTTGATATTTTTATTGTTTTATCACAATAAACCAATAAAATATCATGTTACTGTGTAATATCACCGGTGATATTTTTATTGTTTTATCACTAGTGAAGTATCACTAGTAATAAACCAATGAAATATCACGTTACTGTGTAATATCACCGGTGATATTTTATCATCGGTGATATTTTTGTTGTTTTATCACTAGTAATAAACCAATGGTATTGGGATGGAAGGCGGGGTTGGTATTTGGGATGGAAGGCGGGGTTGGTCTGAACTGCTGAGGGTGACCCATCTGCTGCTGCTATTGTGACCACCTACCTTCATCAGATTTCAAAGCACTTTCAACTTCAATTCTTCTTTTAGGCGTTTCATCAAACACCTTATCATCACCAATCAACGTTATGAATCGGTTCGTTTTTATTCGATTTTTCCAGGGATCAGTTGATTTAATGGTTATTTCTTCTATTTGTGTGTTTATTTCGTGATTTGCAAGGTTAATTTGTGTAGATTTATGGATTTTTTTGTTAAAGTTTGTTGTAGAGAGAGGGTTTGATGTAGAGAGAGAGAATGTTTATGAGATCTGTGTGTTTTGTTTTTAATTATTGGTGCATTTTCAATCTTTCACTCAAGTTTGCAAAGTTAACAGTTTTGGTCCCTCTGTGTTTTTTATCCTTTGATCTGGTCCCTCCCAAATGGATGGTCCAGATTCAGCCCTTGGTTTCCACCAAAATACAAGATTCTTTAATAAACGGACTCAACTAAGTTTACATCGGTTACTCGATTTAGAGAAATTTTAGTCAAACCCAATTTGTAAGAAAAATAAACTTGTGTGTTCGGTTTTGGACCAAATTATCTCTGTAATCAAGTGGATTGACTAGGCCTAGCCTAGAATAATACTTGGATTGGGGAAAGGTTATCTTGGGCCAAGCTTTCAAGTTAGACGTCGCATTATTTAACTTTTACGTTTTATACATCATTTTGCTTCAAATCAACTCCTTAATAATACAGCGGGCAAGTTTGAGTTTTGGTTTTATTTTGTAATTCTTTGGTTGTATATAAAGACAACATGTTTTATTGTAATACTAGCAGGTACACGTGCGTTACGGTTGCGGATAGTGGTAATTCGGGTCGGGTTTGAGTTAACGGGTTCGGCTTGTCAGGTTGGCCAGTCAGGAAAACCCAACCCAAACCTAACCCATTTAAATATTCGGGTCCGTTATATCAACTCTAACCCGTTTACACATAACCCGAACCTAACCCATTTAACCCATATATATATCTGGGTTGCGTTAAATATGTTATATAGGTTGAATAGGTTAAACGGGTTTCGGGTAGACCCATTTAAAGGGGGAGATTTCGTTAAGTCTTTGTTGAGAGAATCATATACAACATCTTCATCATAAGATGGAATATATGTTTTATGCTAATCATTTTCTTGTAGGGTCACTATCATGCACACCTTGTTGTGTAACACACGAATATTGCATTAACCATTTTTGTCTTATAGGTTCATCTTAGCGCCCTATATCAAGGGAGTGCCGCTATCATGCATCTATAGAATTCAAGGATGAATACTGTTTTGGACTATTTCCTTTCAATTATCACTTGACAGCTCGAACAAGGGGAAGAAACCGTCAAGAGGGAGCATGCACTAGTTCACCATTGATGACGTATAGTCCCCATCCGTGTCTAGGACCCAGCCCTAGGGTATTACCCGTATCCGGCCCAGAAGGAATGGGTTGGATTAATGTTATTCTAGGCCTATGGGCCCCGGATAATAATGGTCGCACGCACTGTGTACGGCCCACGTCCCGCCACATACTACAGGGGTTAGACATAATCACTATCTAATCAGGATTGTGATTCACCCTAAAACAAAGAGATATCTACTAACCATAATTAGTAGATTGTTATAAACACAAAGATGGTAATTATCCTTTGCTTTAGGCTCAAGACTCGGTGAGGCCCAACTGGGACTTTGCCGCCTATATAAGGAACCCCCAAGGGTTCCACAAAGGTACGATTCACTTGACACTCTCATACTTCACCAATATCTAACCCTAAACCGATTACTTACTCTCACACTGGAGTCTAATCGTGGGATACGCTCCTACGGTAAGCCTGACAACGTGTTGTTTTAGTGTGCATGATCTCAACCAGAAATTCACTTGGTGCAAGAGCTGGAACCCCGGACACCCGAATTAGGCTTAATTCAGGTCAGTCAAGGTCTATCCAACTTTTGTATCAACAAGTTGGCGCCATCCATGGGGCCCTACACTAAAGTCTACCAATGACAAAGGGTAATCCTAACGTAGGAAACCAGAAGAACGCCGACAAAAAGCCGACAACATAATCATCCGTTCAGCCATCTGCAGGAGGAGGTGGAGGACCAAACAACCATAACACGGTAAACCAATCCCCACGAGGGACAGGTCTGTAATTCAGCACCCCCGCACCAACTTTGATCATGAATAATTGATAGGTGTGAAAACACCCATCCTTTTACCACTTAACTACAATAATAACCAAGCCCAAACGTGTATTTTATGTGTAAATGTCGGAATTATGCGTGGTTTGTGTTTTTGTTGTGATTTAGGACCAAGATGTGAAAAGGAAGGAAAACACGGGCTTTCACGGGCTTTTATCAACGAAAAAGACAAAAGACGAAGTCAAGAGATCAAGAGTGCAAAAAGAACGGAAGTCCAAGACCTTTTCTGAAGATTTATCGAAGAACAAGTCTAAAGACGAAAGTTTAATAAAGCCGAAGAACTCAAGTCTAATAAATGAAGAAATTATAAGACGAGTTTAATTAATCCCGAGACAAAGTCGATAAAGTCGAAGAACTTAAAAGACGGAAAGACGTGAAGAAAGAAAGAGGAAGCAACGCATGCACCTCCCTATTTTCCTATAAATACCCTCCTAAACACATTTAGGAGGGTTGGTTGGTTAGTTAGTGTTAGCTAGTTTTAGAATTAGTCTTCATTTTCGTTTGGTAGGTAACTTTAGAGAGAGAAAGTGACAGTTTCTCTCACTAGGATCTTAATCTTTCATCTTCCTTTCTTTCTAGTTTTAATCAAACCTTTACTTTTAATAGCTTAATTCTTGTTTTAATCTTAATCTTATTCTACCTTTCTTAATTTTTGTTAATCTTTAATCCGAGTTTTTACACGTTTTGTTTTAATTTGACGTTTGATTTGTTAAAAAGTTTATCTTTTGGTTAATCTAAGTTTCCTACGAATTAAGCTTTGAGCTTGACATGCTTATTGGCTTATTTTGTATATAGTTTATTGTTTTTAAGATTTCTTAAAAAGTTTTAGTCTTTTTAAAGTTTCCTTATTTTGTGTCTTGAAAGGTTTTAATTTTGTGCTTACTTTGTTATCTTATTCTTCTTTTTTTCTAGTTTCGGTTAGCTTATTAGAATTAGCTTATTTAGCTTATGCTTATTGCGATTAATTATTCCATCGGAAAAGGAATTGAGTATTCCGACGGTTTTTCTCTCACATTCCGATAGTGACTGTAAAACCCGCTTTAAAAGTCCTCGAACATAATTACGGACAATCACAGATTTAATTGAAACGTTACATAATTATTTATTCAGATAATAATTAACAGTGTTAAATCAAGTATTACGAAATTATTATTTATTCAGGAAGTAAATAATTCACGTCAGAATATACGATCATGTACGCAATGTTTAAATCCACGAATATTATTATATCCACACAGTCACAGTTTAATTAAGATCGTGACGTAAATAAATTATTTAGAAAATAATTATTAAGTTTCAGGAAATATTACGTATTTAGTATTTATTAAACATAAATAATTAAACGTTAACAGTAATTAAGCAGCCTTAGTTTTAATTAAATATTACAAGATAATAATTATTTAGAAAATAATTATTAAAACACGAGAAATATTATTTATTTACAGAAGAGTATTACGTTTTCAGAAAAAAAACAGAAACACGAGAAATATAAATACGTTTTAAGAGAAGAATTTATTAGTGTCGAAAAATCAAGTGGAAATAAGGTGTACTAGTTCTTGGGCCGCGGTTTATGAAAAATAAGAAAAGGAATATGGGCTTTTAGGCCCGGCCCTAGCCAAAAATAAGAAAATACGGGGCATAACCCCTCCTTTGTCATATCAGAGTTAAAAAAAAAAGGGAAAACGTAGGGTTCATGGGGTGCCGCCAGTTTCAAGAAAAAAAAAAGAAAATCAAGATCAATGATTCAGGTTTTTGATAATTCGATTATATGTATATCATTCGTTCTTCCTAAACACAAAAAGGTAATCAGTCTATTCCTTTTTCCTTATATCACGATTTACGTAAATTAAACAGAATCAAGAAATAAAATAAAAAGGGTCGGATTTGGTTTGGTGTGGTGTACAGCCGAGACCCTCATGGTCTCGGTGGTGCTGTTGTTTTGGCTGACCAAGGACAGAAAACCCCAAGCGGGGTGTGTTTAGGATGGGTTTCGTGTTGGTGCATGAATTGAGACCTAAAAGGTCTCGGTGGCCCTTTCTCTGCCCAGCCGTAACCCACACAGGGGCGGCTTGGGGCTGTTGCCGACCAACCAAAGCTAAGAGAACCCATCATGGGTGTTTGTTAATGATACAGTGGGTAAATAAATTCAGCAGGGGGCGTTTGGGTTTAACAGCAATAAGGGTGTGTTTGGGTTTGTAAACAAAGAATACAACAAAAGCAGTGGGAACACTAAGGCTGACAGTGGGAACCATGAACTAGCAGTGGGAAAACTGCATTGGCAGTGGGAAAACTGCTTTGGCAGTGGGAAAATAAACAAAACAGTGGGAACCACGAATTAATTGAATTGGTAAATTAATTAATAAATGAGTTATATAAATAAATTAATTATATTATCCAATTTTGTTTATCTAATTAATAAAATTAAATTAATTCTAGCTTTCATTTTTATCCTATTAAAAACTTATGATTTATAAATAATTTTATTTAAAGATATTAATTTGGAAATATTTTAAGATAGGAAACTTTTAATAATAACGAGTTACTATGTATAGTAATACCGGGGTATACATTTTACGATAATCAGAAATACCGAATACATTAAATCAGTAATATTTACGAACAGTCAGAAGTTACCAGATTATATACGATCAGTATTTCAAGAATAATTTTAATCCAACGAAAACAGTAAGAGTAGTAAAATAAATAAACATCAGTCAACTTATTTTCGCGTACATTATTTATGTAGTATCCGTGAAGTCGGAGTCGATCCTGCAGCTTCATTATTGGACATGAGGTACGGATTTTCCGTCCTTTCAGTAAGGACTTTCCTTTATGCATGATTAGGATTCCCCGTCTTCAGCCAAATGTTTTCCCCAGTATATGTTTAAATTTATCAGTAATCATGTTAATAACTAAATAAATTGCCTGAGCATTACATACAAGCACGACCAGTTTATGTACTAGTTACGGAGGTACCGTAACCACGGCACTAGAGGCACCAGTGTCATGACTCACATGCAGGAGAGTGATATCCTGCATCGTCCCACTCAGCTCAGCTTGGCCATTTTATCATTATTATTAGTGGGGCGTATAGATGCATCCTAGGCTTATATGTGTTACAAGTTATCAGGGTGAATGTGGTGTGTGCTCTACATCATTCACATTGGAGCTGATCCCTCCACCCAGCACAGTTATTTAGAGGTCACCCCTCTACAGCATGACGAGGTCACCCCTCCAGTTATTCATGCACGGTTGTTACAGCACGTGACATATATAAGCTATGGCAAATAAAATACAGTAATTGCATGTTTTCAGAATTAATAATTATATTTCAGTATCAATATATATGAACCAGGTTTCTCAAATTTTATGCAGAGTTCTACCACATGTTACATATCAGTCTTACAGCTTCAGTATTCTATCGCCTGTTTCTTTCAGTATATTCTTATCATGTTTTATATCCGTTCACTGAGCGTTATGCTCAGCCGTAGTTCCTTTCATGTTCTAACGGCAGGTACACCAGGACGCTCTTAAGATTCTGAGAGCATGTGCATTTGGATGGAAGCTATCCAGACTTCTTACTTTATGTATTTCTTACATTATTCTGCTTATTTGGACATTGTTTAGTCCTTTCCTTCAGTATTTTACTTTTCATGTTTTGGGCTTATGTTTGGATTACCGATGTTTGATTCCGGTATTTCCTTTATGGTCAGTTAATGTTTTAGGACATTTACCTTATGCTTTGATGACACGCCATAAATACACGTAACGGTCCACTTATCCAAGTGGGGTGTTACAATTATGGTATCAGAGCGCAAGGTTCGACCTGTAGGCTCTAAAACTTGACCTGTGACTAGTGGGTAGTCACCAGGAACTTCCCAGATTTTGGCGTTGTTATCTTTCATGTTCCTCATGGATTGTTCAGTCAGTTTTCTTCATTTATGAGTCAGTTTTCTTAAAGTTTTGACTAAGTAAAAGGTTGGTACAGGACTGGCCATATTTAGTCGCATGTGTTTTCATTCGAATTTTGTTTGGTGAACCGACCCATAGGCGTTCACCCTTGTCGTTCAGATTTTTGGTATAGATGAACTGACCATATGCGTTTACCCTTACTCATGTCAGATTCATGTTTCCAGTCAAATATTAATGCGTGAATCAGCCAAAAATGTTCACCATTTTTCAGGTCAAATTTCATACTATTCAGTCGAATGACTTCTTATGAACCGATCCATAGTTGTTCACCTTTGTCATATCAAGACATTTCATAAACTTTGACAAGTATGGATTGGACCTCAGCCAACTATATTTAGTCCCAGATTATAAACTTCTATACATGACAGTTCTCAGAAAATTTTGACAAGTATGGATCGAACCAGAATCGCCCATACTTAGTCACATGTTTTGTTCCTTGAATCCTGTGGATTGACCCATAGCCATCCACGTCAGTTGATCATACTCTTATAGTCTTTATAACAATCCAGTTCGCACAATCTCAAGTTGATGTCGCTTCCATGATGTTTCAGTTTCATGTCTCCGTACAAGGGTTTTATGTTCAGCAGAATGATAAATGTCTCCATGCTAAGACACAAAAATAATTTCAGTAAAACCTGTTTTCATGATAAATCATGATTGGCCTTCATTAATCATGCTTCATGCTGACCACTGTTGGAACTTCGATTATATCATACTTCTCAGCCTACAAACAACCAGCAATAAGTCGACGTAGAAATTGTCAGCCTATCATGTTAACCGTTTCAGTTCAGTTTAGTACCGTTTAAATCAATTTATTTCTTTGATAATTTCAGACAAGCGACACCAGTATCGATCATCCCATAAAATTTACACCAGTGCCATGTACATTATACCCTATGTACCCCATGTACAGTGTCTCAGATATGCTCCATGCGCAGTATCCATTTTGTAATTCATGTGCAGTATTCAGGTGTACTTCATATACCGTACCCCATGTATATTGCTAATCGATCCTCAATCATCTCAGGCGTTTCCACTTGTCGATATTCTACCAGGTGCTGATGCTGCTTGTGAGTTGAAGATTTTACCAGATGCCGATGCTGCTAACACTTTGAAGACCTCACAAATGCTAATGCTGCTGATACTTTGGAGATCTCTCAAGATGCTGATGCCGTTCATACTATGAAGACTCTGCAGAACAAGGACGAAAACTATAAGTTTGAAATTTCGGGCAAGGATAAATTTCAACCATCAGACATTACCATTCCATTTCATGCTTTACCTTATCAGCTGGATGTCACACTTCACTCAGCTAACCTTTCATTCAGAAGAGTGGGAACCGGAACCCAGCCGACCACTCAGCAGAATATTTACAAGGATCACGGTCATGATAATGACCGTCATAAATTGACAGACAAAGCAGTAGTGACAACCACCGTGATTATAATTAATCAGTCAGTAACCATCGGAACTCCAGGACGAACGTGACCAGAAATACAGAGGTCAGTAGTCTCATCGGTCCGCCAATCCTAATAGTTACCAAAATTTTCAGCCTTGTCCAGATTCACCCACTAGAACACATATCAAGACATCAGACATGGGTCTCAGGTATCATTTCGGAAGACACACATCATGACACCAGTCATGGTGCACGTCATACGAATATCTTCTCAAGGTACGAGTCAGAACTCATAACTCTGTATGTTTGCTAAACCAGGCCCTCAGAAATTCAGGGTACCCTCCAAGGGAGTATACCCGTTTTGTCATGCCATGCATAAATCAAACCATTAAAGACTCAGTCACCACCACAGGAGTATTGTCCAGATTAGACATGCAGTGTTCGTTCCGTGCAGTTACATGCGACATAAATTCAGTAAAATCTGCCACGTTTACTTCACGTATTCATATGTCAGCTTTATCTTAAACCAGGTATTACCTACTTCCCAGCCAGGAAAGACTCCACAGTATCACCTTTAATTATAAAGATGTTCCTTCTAGTTTAAGAAAAGATCCGTCTTATCAACTCCTGAACATATTCATTTTATTTCTGCCAGAAAAATCAGTACCAATTGTTTTAGCTTTACAAGCACGTGAATTATTATCTTATAATTGCGAAGACTTCTAGTCACCATTTATGATGAGACTTCTAAAATTCCTTAAACTCATGATCATCAGATTATCCCAAGCTCCCAAATGTCATTCCAGAAGGTTTTCCAAAAATTCCTTCCTAAACACGAAGCAGAGAGTAACATCGAGCATGTCTCAAGGACAGAAACTATTTTTAGAACTCTTTATCGCAGGACTTCAGCTGAGTTAAAAGAGTTGCAGCATTAGCTGCAAGAGTTACCAGAACGAGGCCTTATTCGCCCAACGCACCACTAGAAAGTGCACCGTTTCTGTCTATTAAGAAGGCCGGTAACGTGAGATCATATATCGACCACCGACAAATTTACCAGATCACCATTCTTAATCGATATTCATTCCACGTATAGAAGGTTTACCTGACCTGCTACGATATCTTAAATAGTTCCAGAACAATTCGCGATCATGACACCAGCAGTGGTGAGAGAAGAACATGATGTTTCCAGACTGCTGTTGAACACGTTACAGTCTCTCTAAAATTTTGACTTATACGACTGGGCTCCCTAATGCCCCAGCTATAGTATGAAATTTATGAATAAATTTTCTTTTACGACTTCGCAGACAAAATCGTCAGTATATTCATTGATCACATTCTGATCTGCTAAAATTTTTTAGAAGAACACGAGAATCATCTTCTCACAGTTGTACAGAATCTTCGATAGGAGAAAATTTTATATACAACTTTCCAGATATGAATTCCAATTGAACAAGGTGGCATTTCTGAGCATTCTACCTTAGCAGAAAGAAGTTTCAAACAATGCTGTGAAGGTGAAGGCCATCACCTGATGGTCCCGACTGACGCCTATGAACGAAATTCCGCCAGAATGTACCAAAATTCCAGGTGGAATTTTGATAGAAACAGTATAACGCGTTGAGACATCTATGTTCATATCTAATGCCTTCCATTCCAACAGGTTTAAGATATAACGCTGTCATACTATCGAGTTATTACTAACAGTAGAAATTCCGGACCGGAAGGAGACAAGACTCTATGGAGATTATTATCAGTTTACCACAGACTCAGAAAAGTATAACACTATCGAAGTGATTGTCGACCATGTAATCAACCTACGCGTTTACTCTCATCCGAAAGGATTACGCAGTAGCGGACCTGCAGAAAATTTAGCAGTAAATCGTACGATTTCAAGTATTCCGGCGACCATCATATCAGACAGAATTCATGTTCACGATCACGTGTATGTTTACGTTTACGTTTATTTTCACTTTCACGTATACGTCTCATTCGCAGTATGATGCTGTTTAAGTTCATGTTTGTGCGGTCTCATGATTTGAGCTCACGTTAGCGTTCATAACATTGTTCACGTCCAGGTTCGTGTGCCATTTCATGATACACATTTCACAGTTTATTACCGAATACGGTGACAGAAAACTTGAGAAACCATAATCAAGTTTAGCACAGCTATTCCATAACCAGGCAGACGTTTCACATCTCAGGCCGTATCGTTCACCATCCTTTCCTCAGTCATCATACGTTCATATGTTCTAGTATTATTTCCACAGTACGTTTCACGTATTATAATCATGATATACTTCTTGCTCAACGTTCCTCAGATGATCGTAAACCACGTTCACAATTGCTCACGTAACCCGTTCACAATGGTTCACGTAGTTCGTTCCTATATATATTGTCAGCAGTTTGCTCAGAGTTATAAATGTTGTCTTTCAGAATATTTACACGTACCGTTTCATGTATCATAAATGCTATAGTTTATTCAGTCTATCAGATTCATAAAATCCATCTTAAGTATGGAACCAGGAACTATTCAACATCATCAGGACAGGGTCATCAGGACCAAGATTTTATCATGTTTAGACCCTTGAAGGAATCGTCTCGAGCGGGAAGCCACTCGAAACGGAGGAGTCCATCCGGACCTCTCATCCGTTTCCTTCAATAAATCTAGTTAAGTTCTTTCAGTCATGTTACGTTCCATGTCCTCCTCAGCCATGTCACGTTCAATGTTAACTTCAGTCATGTCACGTTTATACCCTTTCAGCAGCATCATGTTCTAAATCAAGGACAAATGATCCTTCAGCTTATATGTCTTTTCAGCCTTCATGCTCTTTCAGCACATATGTCTTTTTAACTTTTATAATTCATCAGCTTATTACCTTTAATTCGAGGACGAATTTCTCCTTTTAGAGGGGAAGAATGGTAAAACCACGGCATAATCGCATCCTTAATTCGAGGACGAATTTTTTTTAGAGGGGAAGAATTGTAAAACCCGCTTTAAAAGTCCTCGAACATAATTACGGACAATCACAGATTTAATTGAAACGTTACATAATTATTTATTCAGATAATAATTAACAGTGTTAAATCAAGTATTACGAAATTATTATTTATTCAGGAAGTAAATAATTCACGTCAGAATATACGATCATGTACGCAATGTTTAAATCCACGAATATTATTATATTCACACAGTCACAGTTTAATTAAGATCGTGACGTAAATAAATTATTTAGAAAATAATTATTAAGTTTCAGGAAATATTACGTATTTAGTATTTATTAAACAGAAATAATTAAATGTTAACAGTAATTAAGCAGCCTTAGTTTTAATTAAATATTACAAGATAATAATTATTTAGAAAATAATTATTAAAACACGAGAAATATTATTTATTTACAGAAGAGTATTACGTTTTCAGAAAAAAAAAAACAGAAACACGAGAAATATAAATACGTTTTAAGAGAAGAATTTATTAGTGTCGAAAAATCAAGTGGAAATAAGGTGTACTAGTTCTTGGGCCGCGGTTTATGAAAATTAAGAAAAGGAATATGGGCTTTTAGGCCCGGCCCTAGACAAAATAAGAAAATACGGGGCATAACCCCTCCTTTGTCATATCAGAGTTAAAAAAAAAAGAAAAAGGGAAAACGTAGGGTTCATGGGGTGCCGCCAGTTTCAAGAAAAAAAAAGAAAATCAAGATCAATGATTCAGGTTTTTGATAATTCGATTATATGTATATCATTCGTTCTTCCTAAACACAAAAAGGTAATCAGTCTATTCCTTTTTCCTTATATCACGATTTACGTAAATTAAACAGAATCAAGAAATAAAATAAAAAGGGTCGGATTTGGTTTGGTGTGGTGTATAGCCGAGACCCTCATGGTCTCGGTGGTGCTGTTGTTTTGGCCGACCAAGGAAAGAAAACCCCAAGCGGGGTGTGTTTAGGATGGGTTTCGTGTTGGTGCATGAATTAAGACCTAAAAGGTATCGGTGGCCCTTTCTCTGCCCAGCCGTAACCCACACAGAGGCGGCTTGGGGCTGTTGCCGACCAACCAAAGCTAAGAGAACCCATCATGGGTGTTTGTTAATGATACAGTGGGTAAATAAATTCAGCAGGGGGCGTTTGGGTTTAACAGCAATAAGGGTGTGTTTGGGTTTGTAAACAAAGAATACAACAAAAGCAGTGGGAACACTAAGGCTGACAGTGGGAACCATGAACTAGCAGTGGGAAAACTGCATTGGCAGTGGGAAAACTGCTTTGGTAGTGGGAAAATAAACAAAACAGTGGGAACCACGAATTAATTGAATTGGTAAATTAATTTATAAATGAGTTATATAAATAAATTAATTATATTATCCAATTTTGTTTATCTAATTAATAAAATTAAATTAATTCTAGCTTTCATTTTTTTCCTATTAAAAACTTATGATTTATAAATAATTTTATTTAAAGATATTAAATTGGAAATATTTTAAGATAGGAAACTTTTAATAATAACGAGTTACTATGTATAGTAATACCGGGGTATACATTTTACGATAATCAGAAATACTGAATACATTAAATCAGTAATATTTACGAGCAGTCAGAACTTACCAGATTATATACGATCAGTATTTCAAGAATAATTTTAATCCAACGAAAACAGTAAGAGCAGTAAAATAAATAAACATCAGTCAACTTATTTTCGCGTACATTATTTATGTAGTATCCGTGAAGTCGGAGTCGATCCTGCAGCTTCATTATTGGACATGAGGTACGGATTTTCTGTCCTTTCAGTAAGGACTTTCCTTTATGCATGATTAGGATTCCCCGTCTTCAGCCAAATGTTTTCCCTAGTATATGTTTAAATTTATCAGTAATCATGTTAATAACTAAATAAATTGCCTGAGCATTATATACAAGCACGACCAGTTTATGTACTAGTTACGGAGGTACCGTAACCACGGCACTAGAGGCACCAATGTCGTGACTCACATGCAGGAGAGTGATATCCTACATCGTCCCACTCAGCTCAGCTTGGCCATTTTATCAGTATTATTAGTGGGGCGTATGGATGCATCCTAGGCTTATATGTGTTACAAGTTACCAGGGTGAATGTGGTGTGTGCTCTACATCCTTCACATTGGAGCTGATCCCTCCACCCAGCACAGTTATTTAGAGGTCACCCCTCTACAGCATGACGAGGTCACCCCTCCAGTTATTCATGCACGGTTGTTACAGCACGTGACCTATATAAGCTCTGGCAAATAAAATACAGTAATTGCATGTTTTCAGAATTAATAGTTATATTTCAGTATCAATATATATGAACCAGGTTTCTCAGATTTTATGCAGAGTTCTACCACATGTTACATATCAGTCTTACAGCTTCAATATTCTATCGCCTGTTTCTTTCAGTATATTCTTATCATGCTTTATATCCGTTCACTGAGCGTTATGCTCAGCCGTAGTTCCTTTCATGTTCTAACGGCAGGTACACCAGGACGCTCAGCCGTAGTTCCTTTCATGTTCTAACAGCGTTATGCTCAGCCGTAGTTCCTTTCATGTTCTAACGGCAGGTACACCAGGACGCTCTTAGGATTCTGAGAGCATGTGCATTTGGATGGAAGCTATCCAGACTTCTTACTTTATGTATTTCTTACATTATTCTGCTTATTTGGACATTGTTTAGTCCTTTCCTTCAGTATTTTACTTTTCATGTTTTGGGCTTATGTTTGGATTACCGATGTTTGATTCCGGTATTTCCTTTATGGTCAGTTAATGTTTTAGGACATTTACCTTATGCTTTGATGACACGCCATAAATACACGTAACGGTCCACTTATCCAAGTGGGGTGTTACAGTGACAGTTTGGAAGAGGGTTTTACATTCCGACGGTTTATTCCGATCTAGCACTCCGATCTGACTTTGCGATCTGAAACACCCCCTTATTCCGATCTGGGATTGCGATCGCACATTGCGATCGCATATTCCGACGGCTCTTAAGGTTATTTTAAATCGAAGTGCTGCCCAAATTTATATAGCAACATTCTGATCTGAGTGACATTCCGATGGCTTTGTATTCATTCCGATAGATAACATCTTAATTATTCCAATCTCTTCGAATTGATTATCGTTAATCAATGCGACTCAATTGTTCTTGGTGGAAAACAATTTTGGTTGTTTGATTATCTATTTTTAAAATAAAAGCAAATAAATGTCATTGAGTAAAATGTAAATGATTTAAAACTTAACAAGTAAATTTAGAACTTAAAACTTTATAAAACTTTAAAACTTAAAAGCTTGAACTATCGGAATGCAAATAAACCAAATCTATCGGAATGTAATGCAATCAAACCCATCGGAATATCAAAGTAAAGTCCATCGGAATAATCATCTGAATAACCATCGGAATGTAACCAAGTTGGATCTGTCGCAATGTATGTCTATCGGAATGTCCAGATCGGAATACAAGAGATCAATTCTATCGGAATGTGTCTGTCGCAATACCCTTCTATCGGAATAATTCAGATCGGAATCCAGGTTTTCTATCGGAATGTCACTAACAAAAATTTGGCAGAGTTTTGACTTAAAATAACCTTAAATCCCGTCGGAATATGCGATCGCAATGAGAGATCGCAATCCCAGATCAGAATAAGGGGGAAAAACCAAGTGGTAGCAAAGTAAAACCCTTAAGGGTTATTGCGATACAAACAATTCAGCCGTCGGAATGTGTAATGCCCTCAATATTGCGATGAACACCAACAATCCGAAAATGTAAAATAAGCCAAAGTTTCAATAAGCGGTTCCAATAAGCTCACTTAACCAAATCTTAAACAACTCAATAAGCATAAATTTGACAACTTTTGGAATATGAAATTCGTAAACTTTATAAAAGGAACTTTAAAAAGATTGAACTTTTTGAGAAAACTAAAAACAATAAGCTAAACACTAATAAGCCAATAAGCATGAATAGCTTAAAGCTTAATCCGTGTAAGACTTAGAAAGCATAAAAAGATAACCCTTTTAATCACGAAATCATCAATCAAAATCAAACCGTATGAAATGTAATTTTTGGATCAAAAATTAAAGTGAAATCAAGAAAGGTAGAAAGAGATAAAAGATTAAAGACTTAACTTGAGCTTTTTTTATTAATGAAATTGAAGTACAAAGATTAAAAAGAACTTAACTTGAAATAAAAGATTAAAACTTAGTGAAAGAAAGCTTAAAACTTTCTATCTCTAAAAACTAGAGAAGAAAAATGAAAATGAAACTAGCTAACCACCCTCATAATGTGTTTAGGAGGGTATTTATAGGCAATGGGGGAGAGAATGTGTTGCCTCCTCTTTCTTTCTTCTCGGCTCTTCGTCTTTTAAGTTCTTCGACTTTTCTCGACGTCGTCTCGGGATTAATTTAAACTCGTCTTTATAAATTCTTCACTTATTTAGACTTGAGTTCTTCGACTTCATTAAACTTTCGTCTTTAGACTTTTTCTTCGATTAATCTTCAGAATAGGCCTTGGACTTCCGTTCTTTTTGCACTCTTGATCTTTTGACTTCGTCTTTTCTCGTTTTCTTCGATAAAAGCCCGTGAAAGCCCGTGTTTTCTTCCTTTTTCATCTTTTGGTCCTAAAACACAATAAAAACACAAACCACGCATAATTCCGACTTTTACGACATAAAATATACGTTTTGGTCTAGTTATTATTGGAAATAAGTGGTAAAAGGATAAGTGTTTTCACACTTATTAAATCCCCTACACTTGACCATTGCAATGCCCTCATGCAATGCATTAATTTTAAAGCACGGTTTACATTTTGCATCATAAATAACCCACCTTGGCCTTTATTAAATACTAAACATTAAGGAAAATAAAAAGATAGAAACAAGTAAAGAAATCAAATACTTACATTGGGGTTTTGGCTGCCATGAACGTTTATCATTCTCAAGTTTCACGTTCCCCATACCAAGCTTAAAAACGAGATCATTGTTATTATAAGTTAGCAAACTAACACGAATTCATGTGGGAAAATTATTTACTTAGACTCCCTTATTCCTAGGTGTATCTCTTATATTTTATTGTTGTCTTGAATGATCACGAGGATTCATTGTTGACTTATTTCGATAGTTATTTAGGCTGAAAATAAAGTGGGACGATTTAATCAATAGTTAGCCAAAGGACACAATCTTTTAAAACTGCTTCTCGGTACCTCTTAAAGTTCATATCTTGGCATAACTCGCTTCACGATTTGAGACCTTCTCGGACCGATATTTGGCAGCGACTTCATTCTTCGGATCTTTAGAGACGTTCATGAAATAATGGTCTTCTCCTCATAATAGGAATTTCTTCACTTGAAGTTTTGAGAGATTCTTCATACTTGGACCACGACTTCTTCATTTTTCTCCAATCTTTATTTTGGACTTTGATATACAACGATCCGCCTCCTTTTAGGACTTGGATCTATTTATCCTCATACCTTGCTAGGGTCTTTTCGGATAGATTTCTCCATGATCTTTAGGGGAGTATTTTCTTTTCGTCGTGTGTCTCGATCCTTCATATTGATTTTTGGTAAATGATTCTTCACATCACTTTTGGATCTTTAGCAACAAAATGTAGCCCTCATGTCTTGTTAGGACCTTTTCGGACTCGCCAATCTTCGCATCCCGCTTCAATAAGTTATGCCTTGGCTATGAACTCTAATTAATACCGAGCAACTTTTAAACGATCTTGGGCTAGAAGCTAAGTAACTTTTCTAATCGTACAACCTTATTTATTGCAGATATATTTATTAACAAGCGATGGGAGAATAGGCTTATAATCAACTCACATAAATTCACGAAAGAATACCAAACTTATAATTGACTCTATCATCTCTCGTCCTCCACAATTTAAAATCTCAAGGAATGAGACTCGTGGATGCTTAGCCAATTAAATCAAAGTTTTGGGTTTTCGAGTTATCTATAGGATCTTGCAAATTCTTAAACTTTTTCAAATTTAGAAATCGCATTTTAAAGTTCCCTTGATAAACAACTCTCTAGGATCAATTATAGGAACTTGCGAAAAGTTCTTGTTCTTAACCCGTGAGAGTTAAGACTTTCACATTTTAAAGTTCCCTATATAAAAGCCGACTTAAACACGTTAAGGATACTAGCTAGAGTAAACTTAGATAAGTAAACTCGGGTTGAGTCAAAATATTCACGACTTTGAAATTTTTTTAAAACCACTTTATTAAAATTTATTCTAGCAACGAAATAAAATAACTATAACAAAGGAAAAACTACAAGGCCAAAATAGATCAAAAATTTTGAAAAATGCCGAAAAATCAATTTTCCGGTAAAAATGAGGACAAATACAAAGAAAAGCCAACTTAACTTCGATAGAAGTCCCCCTGCACTTAATATAAACATTGTCCTCAATGTTTAAGCATGTGGAATTAAACTCCCCTATACTTAGGACATTGTGCACGTTGTTTAAATCTTGCTAAGGAAAGGACACCTAAAGTGATTCCTATTTTAATATTGAAGAATATGCAATAGAGAATCAAAAGAGTTTAGGATAAAACCGGGAAGAAGGGTACACGGGATCACGGTTTGTTAAATGTCATAAAAAGTGCTCTTTGAAGCTTGAATCCCTGCACAGAATAAGAAACAAGACAACAAACACATACGACGCTCCCTCCTACACTTATTATGAAAATGGTAAAGGATAGATCAACGGGTTGCCTCCCGAGAAGCGCTTGTTTTTGTTAACCGAGTCACGAGCCTGACTCGACCCAAAACTAATTCAAGGGAAACGTGGTGAGGGATGGAATCATCTCATGAGAGATGTCCTCACCAAAGTACAACTTCACGCGCTGGCCATTCAACTTAAAATTGAGCCCATTTGGCTGAGAAAGCTCAATGGTGCCATATGGGAAGACTTTGGCGACGGTGAATGGACCAGACCAGCGGCTCTTCAGCTTTCCCGAGAAGATCTTCAACCGAGAGTTAAAGAGTAAAACTTGATCACCAACGTGGAACTCTCGGTTCTTAATCCTTGAATCATGGATGATCTTGGTCTTCTCCTTATAGATCAATGAGTTTTCATAAGCTTCATTTCTTAGTTCGTTGAGCTCGTTGAGTTGAATCTTCCGAAGATCGCCGGCTTTGTTGATGTCGAAGTTAGCCCACTTCAAGGCCCAGTATGCCTTATGTTCCAGCTCGATAGGGAGGTGACATGCTTTCCCGTACACAAGACGATAAGGTGTACAACCAATCGGAGTCTTATATGCGATACGGAAAGCCCACAAAGCATCATCTAACTTATCGGCCCAAGAGGCACGATGCTCTCCCACAGTACGCTCCAAAATTCGCTTCAATCCACGGTTGGAAATCTCGGCTTGCCCATTGGTTTGGGGATGATAGGCAGTGGAAAGACGGTGATTTACACCATACTTAGCCATGACTCTTGCGAATTGATCATTGCAAAAATGAGTCCCGCGGTCACTGATAATAGCACGAGGAACACCGAATCGAGCAAATAGTTGCTTCAGAAAGTTCACAACCACCCTCGCATCGTTCGTAGGAAGAGCCTTAGCTTCAACCCATTTTGATACGTAGTCGACGGCTACGAGGATGTACTTGTTCCCTTTAGATGATGGAAATGGCCTCATAAAGTCGATGCCCCATACGTCAAAGATTTCACATTCTTGTATGAAATTTTGAGGCATCTCATCTTTATGTGTGATCTTGCCTTGTCGTTGGCAAGCATCACAATTTTTAACCATCTCGTGAGCGTCACGATAAATGGTGGGCCAATAGAATCACGAATCAAACACTTTCTTCGCGGTGTAGTTGGGACCAATGTGACCACCGGTGGGTCCTTTATGGCAAGCTTCGAGAATATCTAAAGCTGCGGGTCCATCAACACATCGGCGAATACTCAGATCGGCACATTGTTTGAAGAGATAAGGGTCATCCCAAAAGTAAGTCTTAATATCTTTAAAGAACTTCTTCTTTTGCTGGGATGTTAACCCTTCGATAAGGATACCACCCGCTAAGTAGTTTGCAATGTCCGCAAACCACGGGGTGTCATCAAGATTGGAATTGATAGACATTAAGGCCTCAAGAGAAAAAGAGTCATTGATCTCTTGATTCAGATGACCCCCTTGATAAGGATCCTCAAGTCTACTTAGATGATCCGCGGCTAGGTTTTCGGATCCCTTCTTGTCACGAATTTCGATTTTAAATTTTTGAAGGAGCAAAACCCAACGAAGAAGTCTTGGTTTAGAATCTTGCTTAGTCAACAAGTACTTCAACACGGAATGATCGGTGTACACAATGGTGGTGGAAAGAACAAGATAGGGGCGGAACTTCTCAAAAACATACACTACAGCTAAAAGCTCTTTTTCGGTAGTGGTATAATGCAATTGAGCCCCCGTCATTGTCTTGCTAGCATAATGGATTGGTTGGAAGTGTTTGTTCAATCTTTAGCCCAAAACCGCTCCAATAGCAAAATCTCTAGCATCACACATCAATTCAAAAGGTAGCTCCCAATTAGGGGTAACCAAGACCGGTGCCTTAGTTAGCTTGTAACACCCCATTTTGGAAATGGAAATATCACAGGAATTATGGCGTGTCATCAAAGCATACAAGGAAAAATGTCTAAACCTTACTTGACCATAAAAAGGAAATACCGGAATCAAACATCGATAGTCCAAAAGTAAAGCTCATCACACACAAACATAGTATAATAAAGGAAAAGGACTAAACAATGTCCAAAGCATAAGTATCATAAGAAAGGAAATGCATAATGTAAAGAAGGCTAGACAGTTTCCAGTCCATATGCACGTACTCTTAGTGTCTACGAGCGTCCCTGAGTACCTGCCGTTTTGGGAACATAGAAAAGGAAAACGGCTGAGCAATACGATCAGTGCACGGATGTACAATAAAGCATGAATAGAATAAGCATATAACATAATAACAGCAGAAGAAAACTAAGTCCCGAGTAACCTGGTTAAGTCTTAATAAAACTGGTTTTATAGTTTGAAAGTCTTATGTTTATCTTATAAAAACTGTTTGTCATATTTTACCATTAGCCAATATAGGTCATGAAAATCCACCGTGCATGAATAATTGGAGGGGTGACCTCATCATGCAAATTAGAGGGGCTGCCTCTAATTTAATATACTGGTTTTTGGGTAGGAGGGATCAGCTCATTGTGAAGGATGCAAGGCACACACCACATTCACCATGTAATCCTGAATGAAAACATGTAACTAGGATGCACCCATACACCCCACATGATAAATATAAACAAATGGCCAAAAACTGAAGGGACGCCACGAGCAATCACTCGGCCGTGGTGAAGTCATAACATCAGTGCCTCTAATGTTATGGTTATGGTACCTCCATAACTAGGTGAAACTGGTCATGCATGTATATGGCTATAGGTAATCTTAATTAAACATAAGCAATCAAACTCATAACTTATACTACGGGAAACAGTTGGCTGCATACGCGGAATCCTAATAAGGAAAGAATGTCCATACTGAAAGGACGGGAATCCGTACCTTATGTCCAGTGAACGAGAAAGACGAACTGCGAGAATCCTACTTCCGGATCACTAGTGCTACATAAATACGTACATAAATAAGTATCTGCTTACTAAATATATAGCTGGTTTTATGTCATGCCTTAGCTTATTTTATGTGTTCTTACTATGTTTTACTGTTTTAAAGCCTTAAACTGTGTTAAATCTTATATTCTGTTTAATCTGATTAAGTATTTCTAGTATTTCATGTGTTATTATACTTACTGTGTAATAATAAGTAACTTTCCAAAAATAGCAGGTTTCCTAAAATAGAAAGTTTCCAAAAATAGAAAGTTTCCAAAAATAGAAAGTTTCCAAAAATAGAAAGTTTCCAAAAATAGAAAGTTACCAAAAATAGAAAGTTTCCAAAATTAGAAAGTTTCCAAAAATAGAAAGTTTCCAAAAATAGATTTGCTGCCTTAATTAAATAAGTTTCCATAAATAGATCAGCTGCCTTAAATAAATAAGTTTCTAAAAATAGCTGGTTTCCATAAATAGATTAGCTGCCTTATTTAATTAAGTTTCTAAAAATAGTTGGTTTCCATAAATAGATTAGCTGCCTTATTTAATTATGTTTCTAAAAAATAGAAAGTTTCCATAATTAGAAATAAGCTGGTTAAATAAGCTAAGTATATAAGCCTAAGTGTTTTTCATGATTATTTTCTAAGTCATATGGTATATTGTATAGTTTAATAATTATTTCATGTAATTTAATTAAACTATAGGTTATAATATTTAATTAAAGTATAACATGTTTTTAATTAAATATGTTAAATACTTAGGTTAAAATATGTATTATTATATATTAATAATATAACCTAAGTCATGTTAATTAATTAATTATATCCATGGTTTTAAAATAATTAATTAATTATAAGTCTTAAATATATAAATACTTAGGTTAAAATAATTTCATGATCATTAATAATTAAATAACCTAAGTCATGTTATTAAATTAATTACATCTTTTATTAATTTAATTTTAACATAAGTTCATAACATAATAAAAAAACTACATACACCATGAACCGGATCTAGGCTAAAAACATGAACCGGACATGAATCGACACCGTACCCCGAACCAACTCGGGGTACCCCGTGTTTCCCCTTACATACCCCTCGGGTTCGGTTGCAGCCTGCGGCCAAAACAAACACCCCTTAAAAACAACCCTTTGATTTAATTAATCACCAAAACATGTTAGATCTATGATTAATTATTATGTTTTTATAAAAACATCACATGTTCATAATTAATAAAAAGATTAAATTAAAAGAAAAGGTTTAAAAAGGTTTTACCGAATTCGTGGATCAAGAGAACGAGAAATAAACACGATCAATCACCAAATCTTCAAGATCAAAGATCAAGAATCACCTTGTATGGTGGTTTGAGGGTGGCGGCACAAAGAACAAGGAAGAAGAGGGTTTTAGGTTTTTCTTGAAATCTTCTGTAAAGTGTTTTTGTGTAGTGTAAAAAAATAAATAACCCTTTTAGTAAATTTGACAATGGGCTTGGCCCATTGCCCTTGTTTGGCCGCGGGTAGGGACCCCCACATGGGGTTCCCGTACCTTTTTCCGTGTCTCGTTATTTAGTTACTCGTTTGTGTTTATTTATGTTCGTGTTTTAAATGTTCTCGTTACGTAAATACCGTGATCTACTATATTTAATTACGCTCGTAATAAATATATATACGTAATTAATAATAGTTCGTGTTTTATTTACGTTCATGATTTCATGATCGCATGTTCGTGATTAATTATTGTTAAATAATTATTACGTGATCGTGCATATAAAATACTTATCGTTTTCTAACACGTACGTAATACGTAAACTCCTAACACGTAATCGTAATCATGCTATATTAGGAAAGTTTTAACTAGTACGTACGATCCTAAGGGTACTATGCATGGTAAAAGCATGCGGGTTTTACAACTCTTCCCCCCTAAAAAGAATAATTCGTCCCCGAATTATAGATAAAGTAAACTGGAAAAGAAGAACATACCCAAATTCAAAATATGAAATGAGGGTAAGAAGCCCAGATAGACTCCTCCGTTTCCCAAGTGGCTTCCCGCTCGGTATGATCCCTCCATAGAATTTTGACGAATGGAATCGTCTTCTTTCTCATGACTCGTTCTTGTCTGTCAAGAAATCGTTCGGGTTCTTCTATAAAAGTAAGATCTTCACGTATCTGTTCCAGTGGATACTGAACCATATGAAGGGGATGATATTGGTACCCTCTGAGTAAGGACACATGAAACACATTGTGCACATGCGAAAGCTGCGGAGGTAACGCCAATCGGTAAGATACTTCACCGACTCGTTCAATGATATCAAACTTCCGATGAAACGAGGACTGAGCTTCCCTTTAATCCCGAAGCGTCTAACATCACGTGCCGGCGAAACCTTAAGGAAGACGTGATCTCCTACGTTAAAGTGTAAATCCCTACGATGCTTATCGGCGTAACTCTTCTGACGTGACCGTGCCTCCTGAATCTTCTGCTTAGCTACTGCGATCTTCTCATTTGTCATCTCAATGATTTCCGATCCTTCGAGTGTTCGCTCGCCAACCTGATCCCAGCAGATTGGGGCGCGACACTTTCTGCCATACAACATCTCAAATGGAGCACATTTGATACTTGCGTGCCAGCTGTTGTTGTATGCAAACTCCACCAAACAGATGTATTCGTCCCAATCACCCGTCTATTCCAACGCACATGACCTCAACATATCCTCCAATGTCTGAATGGTTCGCTCCGACTGTCCGTCCGTTTGAGGATGAAAAGCCGTGCTAAGCTTAAGTTGTGTACCCCAAGCTTTCTGCAGACTTTTCCAAAAGCGCGAAGTGAATCGAGGATCTCTGTCTGAGACGATGCAGGATGGTGCACCGTGAAGTCTCATGATCTCTCTTCTATACGTATTTGCGAGTTTACTTACCGGATCTTCCTTGCGGATTGGTAAGAAATGAGCTGATTTGGTAAGTCGATCAACGATAACCCAAATTGCATCGTGCTTCTTTTTGGTAGGCGGAAGACCCGTAACAAAATCCATGGTGATTTTGTCCCACTTCCACTCTGGAATATCTAACGGTTGAAGGAGACCGCCAGATCGCTGATGCTCGATCTTAACCTGCTGGCAGGTAAGACATTTGGAGACGTAAGTGGCCACATCCTGTTTCATACCACTCCACCAAAAGTACTGCTTGATGTCATGGTACATTTTAGTCGAACCAGGATGTATCGAGAATGGGGAGCTATGAGCGTCAGCTAACAAAGCTTCCCGGAGTTCTTGGTCATCAGGAACACAAAGTCTAGTGCCCTGCCATACGATACCATCTGCATCTACTCTGAATTCTGTCTGCTTCTCCAAATTCTGTACTATCGCCCAAATTTCTCCGTCATCCTTCTGAGCTTCCTTGATCTTAGATAGTAACTCGGGTTCTACTCTAAGATTAGCCCAGTAACCGTGCTGTCCACGTACCATGATCTTGATGTCTAGTCGCTCCAAGTCTCTGATGACTTCCTCTTTGATTTTAATGCTGTTGATCATTCCGGACTTCCTGCTAAGAGCATTTGCTACTACATTTGCCTTTCCGGGATGATACTGTAGATTAATGTCATAATCCTTCAACATCTCTAACCATCTCCTTTGCCTCATGTTCAATTCACGCTGAGTGAAGATATACTTCAAGCTCTTGTGGTCCGTGAAAATGTCACATGATTCTCCATATAAGTAGTGTCTCCATATCTTCAATGCAAACACGACTACAGCAAGTTCCAGATCGTGCGTGGGGTAATTTTCTTCATAAGGCTTAAGCTTCCGTGAAGCGTACGCGATCACTTTCCCATGTTGCATGAGAACACAACCAAGTCCCTTCCCCGATGCATCGCTGTAGATTTGAAATCCACCCGTACCAGATGTTAGAGTAAGAATAGGTGCAGATACTAGCTTCTGCTTCAGGTCTTCAAAGCTCTTCTCTCGATCTTCAGTCCAGACGAATTTCTCCCCTTTCCGCATCAGTTTGGTCAATGGTAGTGCTAGGCGGGAAAAGTTCTCTACGAACCTACGGTAATAGCCAGCTAAGCCTAAGAAACTACGGACTTCCATCGCTGATGTCGGCCTTGGCCACTTAGTAATGGCCTCAACCTTCGCTGGATCCATAGTGATTCCTTCTGCTGATACAATGTGACCTAAGAATGCCACCTTGTCTAACCAGAACTCACACTTGGAGAATTTAGCATACAGCTGCTTCTGGCGAAGAATCTGTAGTACTGTACGAAGATGGTCTTCGTGTTCCTCCTTGGACTTTGAGAAAATCAGGATGTCATCGATGAAAACGATGACGAATTTGTCCAGAAATTCATGGAAGATTCGATTCATCAGATCCATAAACACTGCTGGAGCATTTGTCAGGCCAAATGGCATAACTACAAACTCGTAGTGGCCATAACGAGTACGAAAGGCAGTCTTAGCGATATCCTGCTCCTTGACCCATAGCTGATGATAACCTGACCTAAGATCGATCTTGGAGAAGTGTTTGGCCCCTTGGAGTTGGTCAAACAGATCGTCAATGCGTGGCAGTGGATACCTATTCCAAATGGTAATTTTGTTGAGCTCGCGATAGTCTATGCAAAGACGCATACTGCCGTCCTTCTTCTTAACAAACAAGACCGGTGCGCCCCATAGAGATGCGCTCGGTCAAATGAAACCTCGTTCCAGAAGTTCTTGCAGTTGATCCTTCAGCTCCTTCAGCTCCTTCAGCTCTATGGGAGCCATACGATAAGGAGCCTTGGAGATTGGTTCAGCTCCTGGAACCAGCTCGATACTGAATTCCACTTCTCGTGCAGGTGGTATGCCCGGAAGTTCTGCTGGAAACACGTCTTGGAATTTCGACACTATTGGTTGATCCTGAATCGATGGAGACTCAGCATCCATGTCGTGAACCGTAGCTAGATAACCCTCGCAGCCATGTGACAGCAGTGCACGCGCTTGCAGGGTGGATATGACTTGTACAGACCGTCCGGGTATGAACCTATTATGAATGTACTCTGGTGCATTGACATCACCGAAGATAACTCGATATGAATGGCAGTCTATGGTAGCATGATACTTGGATAGCCAATCCATGCCTAAAATCATGTCGAAGTCATTCATGTCCAGCGGAAGTGCGTCGACAGGTCGAACCTTATCATCAAATTCTAGGGGAAGACTCTTGTATACATGGGTGATTAATACAGAGTCCCTCAAAGGCGTAGAAATAGTAAGCCTATTTTCTAGTAGCAAGGGAGGCATCCTAATGTTCTTAGCATAAGCAGTAGAAATAACCGAGTGAGTAGCACCCGTATCGAAAAGAACACATGCAGCGCGACCATACATATACAAGATTCCAGTGATGGTACCTGTAGACTTGTTGGCCTGGTCTCGAGATGTCGTGTAGACACGCCCGGCAGTAGGAGGCGGCTTGGTATCAGCATGTCCCGATGTACCCTCCATCTCGCCCTTTACGGCAATCCTTCATAATTTGGCCAGGAAGACCACACTTGAAGCACTCATCAGTATTACGGCGACATGGTCCTGGATGCCTACGGTGGCAAGTAGAGCAAAGAGGATGAGTGTATCCTCCAGCAGGTGCTCTGGCTGGCTGAAGACCTGATAAAACATTTTACATAAGACATGATAGTTGGGTACAAAGGACGAAGCGGATAATCGTAAGATTGAATACCAGTGATAGCTGGACGGCTAGGCTGCGAACCCCTCTGGTTCTGGTCCCTACCTTTTCCATGGTTCCTGGTAGAAGTTTGATAAAGTGTCAGAATATGAGTTATAACATAAAACGTAAGGAATTTCGTAAGTATTGGGACCTGCTGTTGTTGGAGTGCCCGACGTTGTTATGGTAATTGCCATTACCGCCACGCCTATCCGTAGCAGAACGGTCGTGAGTCTGACCGTTTCCCTTGGGCTGATGAGGCTGCTGCTGAGTAGCCGGCTGAGACCGGTCCCCAGTTTTCTGCCTGGAAGATACATTTAAAGAGATGAATAATTGACATATGGAAAGTATACGGGTTGGTCACCGCTTGAATACGAATGTTTACCTCTTCTCGGGTCTTTCAACTTCCCCGAACTCATCCCTCTCATGCAGCATCTCCAGTTTTCGTGCTGCATCGACCACTTGTGCTACAGTGTTGAACATAGCACACACCAGATTGTTTGCGACCGATGTGCGAAGAGCCCATCTGAAGTGATGTGCCTACTCTTCAGGAGTACGTGCTGCCGCACCAAGGAAACCAGCCAAGCGAAGAAAGCGCTGCATAAACTCATTGCTATTCTCCCCAGCTCTCTGACGGATCCCATGGTACTCTCTCTTGAGCTTGTCCTGCTCAGCCTTGGGAAAGAACTGCTCCATCACCCTGTCCTTGAACTGAGCCCAAGTCAAACCAACAACCCACTCATCACCACCTTCAGATTGCATCAATGCTAACCACCAGTTGAGTACATCGCCTTCGAACCGATAGCATGCCAACCTCGCCTTGTATACGGGGTCACTACCCATAGCGTTGAAAATCTTCTCGATGTGAGCCAACCAGCTTTCAGCATCGCTGGGGCTATCTGTCTTCTCAAAAGCTCGAGGGCGGAGCTTGTTGAATCTCTCCAGCCATACTGCTAATGTCACTGGAGGAGGAGGAGGAGGTGGCTGATTGTGCTGCTGATTGTTGGCAGCTTGGACTTCAGCCCGGATGTCATTCCTCAGTTGAGGAAGCAAGGCTTGCATGGCAGCCTGAATTGCAACATTGAGCTGCTCCTGTTCGCGTGTGAGAACCATCTGACAGTATAAGATAAAACATATGATTAAACAGTTCAAAACATAAAATATAAATATATACATGAAAAAAATTTATACTAAAAATTTCACGAGAAAAATTTTATGCAAGAAATTTTGTGTATGAATTCATGATGCAGTTTTATGAAAACTTTTGTATGCTCGAGAGTGAACGCCTCTGGTCAGTTCACCCAAAACAAAGACATAGCGAGGGGACGCCTATGGGTCGGTCCCAAATCTAAAAGTTTCGATAAAACACATGCGACTAAATAGGGCCAGTCATGTACCAACCATTACTTAGTCAAAAACCCTGCAACAATGACATGTATATGTATGCTTAAAAATGATGAATGCATGAAAACAACTGTCAGTTCTAGGAAGACCGTAGTGACTACCCACTAATCACAGGTCATATTTGAGAGCCTACAGGTCGAAGCCTTGGCTCTGATACCATAATTGTAACACCCCATTTTGGAAATGGAAATATCACAGGAATTATGGCGTGTCATCAAAGCATACAAGGAAAAATGTCTAAACATTACTTGACCATAAAAAGGAAATACCAGAATCAAACATCGGTAGTCCAAAAGTAAAGCTCATCACACACAAACATAGTATAATAAAGGAAAAGGACTAAACAATGTCCAAAGCATAAGTATCATAAGAAAGGAAATGCATAATGTAAAGAAGGCTAGACAACTTCCAGTCCATATGCACGTACTCTTAGTGTCTACGAGCGTCCCTGAGTACCTGCCGTTTTGGGAACATAGAAAAGGAAAACGGCTGAGCAATACGCTCAGTGCACGGATGTACAATAAAGCATGAATAGAATAAGCATATAACATAATAACAGCGGAAGAAAACTAAGTCCTGAGTAACCTGGTTAAGTCTTAATAAAACTGGTTTTATAGTTTGAAAGTCTTATGTTTATCTTATAAAAACTGTTTGTCATATTTTACCATTAGCCAATATAGGTCATGAAAATCCACCGTGCATGAATAATTGGAGGGGTGACCTCATCATGCAAATTAAAGGGGCTGCCTCTAATTTAATATACTGGTTTTTGGGTAGGAGGGATCAGCTCCTTGTGAAGGATGCAAGGCACACACCACATTCACCATGTAATCCTGAATGAAAACATGTAACTAGGATGCACCCATACACCCCACATGATAAATATAAACAAATGGCCAAAAACTGAAGGGACGCCACGAGCAATCACTCGGCCATGGTGAAGTCATAACATCAGTGCCTCTAATGTTATGGCTATGGTACCTCCATAACTAGGTGAAACTGGTCATGCATGTATATGGCTATAGGTAATCTTAATTAAACATAAGCAATCAAACTCATAACTTATACTACGGAAAACAGTTGGCTGCATACGGGGAATCCTAATAAGGAAAGAATGTTCATACTGAAAGGACGGGAATCCGTACCTTATGTCCAGTGAACGAGAAAGACGAACTGCGAGAATCCTACTTCCGAATCACTAGTGCTACATAAATACGTACATAAATAAGTATCTGCTTACTAAATACATAGCTAGTTTTATGTCATGCCTTAGCTTATTTTATGTGTTCTTACTATGTTTTACTGTTTTAAAGCCTTAAACTGTGTTAAATCTTATATTCTGTTTAATCTGATTAAGTATTTCTGGTATTTCATGTGTTATTATACTTACTGTGTAATAATAAGTAACTTTCCAAAAATAGCAGGTTTCCTAAAATAGAAAGTTTCCTAAAATAGAAAGTTTCCAAAAATAGAAAGTTTCCAAAAATAGAAAGTTACCAAAAATAGAAAGTTTCCAAAATTAGAAATTTTCCAAAAATAGAAAGTTTCCAAAAATAGATTTGCTGCCTTAATTAAATAAGTTTTCATAAATAGATTAGCTGCCTTAAATAAATAAGTTTCTAAAAATAGTTGGTTTCCATAAATAGATTAGCTGCCTTTTTTAATTAAGTTTCTAAAAATAGCTAGTTTCCATAAATAGATTAGCTGCCTTATTTAATTATGTTTCTAAAAAATAGAAAGTTTCCATAATTAGAAATAAGCTAGTTAAATAAGCTAAGTATATAAGCCTAAGTGTTTTTCATGATTATTTTCTAAGTCATATGGTATATTGTATAGTTTAATAATTATTTCATGTAATTTAATTAAACTATAGGTTATAATATTTAATTAAAGTATAACATGTTTTTAATTAAATATGTTAAATACTTAGGTTAAAATATGTATTATTATATATTAATAATATAACCTAAGTCATGTTAATTAATTAATTATATCTATGGTTTTAAAATAACTAATTAATTATAAGTCTTAAATATATAAATACTTAGGTTAAAATAATTTCATGATCATTAATAATTAAATAACCTAAGTCATGTTATTAAATTAATTACATCTTTTATTAATTTAATTTTAACATAAGTTCATAACATAATAAAAAAACTACATACACCATGAACCGGATCTAGGCTAAAAACATGAACCGGACATGAATCGACACCGTACCCCGAACCAACTCGGGGTACCCCGTGTTTCCCCTTGCTGCCGTGGGACCCACACGCACCAACCAAGACCATATGGTCTTGGTGGTGGTCGGCTTGGCAAACCGAAACCCCCTCGGGTTCGGTTGCAGCCTGCGGCCAAAACAAACACCCCTTAAAAACAACCCTTTGATTTAATTAATCACCAAAACATGTTAGATCTATGATTAATTATTATGTTTTTATAAAAACATCACATGTTCATAATTAATAAAAAGATTAAATTAAAAGAAAATGTTTAAAAAGGTTTTACCGAATTCGTGGATCAAGAGAACGAGAAATAAACACGATCAATCACCAAATCTTCAAGATCAAAGATCAAGAATCACCTTGTATGGTGGTTTGAGGGTGGCGGCACAAAGAACAAGGAAGAAGAGGGTTTTAGGTTTTTCTTGAAATCTTCTGTAAAGTGTTTTTGTGTAGTGTAAAAAAATAAATAACCCTTTTAGTAAATTTGACAATGGGCTTGGCCCATTGCCCTTGTTTGGCCGCGGGTAGGGACCCCCACATGGGGTTCCCGTACCTTTTTCCGTGTCTCGTTATTTAGTTACTCGTTTGTGTTTATTTATGTTCGTGTTTTAAATGTTCTCGTTACGTAAATACCGTGATCTACTATATTTAATTACGCTCGTAATAAATATATATACGTAATTAATAATAGTTCATGTTTTATTTACGTTCATGATTTCATGATCGCATGTTCGTGATTAATTATTGTTAAATAATTATTACGTGATCGTGCATATAAAATACTTATCGTGTTCTAACACGTACGTAATACATAAACTCCTAACACATAATCGTAATCATGCTATATTAGGAAAGTTTTAACTAGTACGTACGATCCTAAGGGTACTATGCATGGTAAAAGCATGCGGGTTTTACATAGCTTGTCCTTAAGAAGATTGAAGGATTCAAGACACTCTTTAGAAAAGATAAACGGAGTATCTTTTTCCAAGAGGTGGGTCATCGGGCGAGCGATTTTAGAGAAATCCTGAATGACTCGACGATAGAAGCCCGCATGACCAAGGAAACTTCTCACACCCTTCACGGTTGAAGGTGGAGGTAATTTGGCTATGACATCCACTTTAGCACGGTCCACTTCAAGACCGGCTTTGGAGATTATATGTCCAAGCACAATTCCTTCTTTTACCATGAAATGGCATTTTTCCCGATTCAGAACAAGGCGAGTGTCTTCACACCGCTTAAGCATGCGTTCCAAATTGGCAAGGAAAGTAGAGAAGGAATCACCATAGACCGAGAAATCATCCATGAAGACTTCCATAGTTTCTTCAACCATGTCATGGAAGATAGCCATCATACACCTTTGGAAAGTCCCAAGAGCATTGCATAAGCCGAAAGGCATTCTTTTGTAAGCAAATGTTCCGTATGGACAAGTGAATGTGGTTTTTTCTTGGTCTTTGGGATCGATGGGTATTTGAAAATAACCCGAGAAACCGTCTAAAAAGAAGTAATAGTCATTACCCGCTAGACGTTTAAGCATTTGGTCCATGAAAGGAAGGGGAAAATGATCCTTTCTCGTAGCATCATTGAGTTTGTGATAGTCTATACAAACTCTCCACCCTGTAACGAGACGAGTAGGAATCAACTCGTTGTTTTCATTAGGCACAACGGTGATTCTGCCTTTCTTAGGCACACAATGGACGGGACTAACCCACGGTGAATCCGAGATAGGTTAGATCATTCTCGCATCAAGAAGTTTGATAACCTCTTTTTTGATAACGTCATGGATCTTGGGATCCACCCTTCTTTGGCTTTGAATAGTGGGTTTAAAGTCGTCCTCCATGAGAATTTTATGTGTGCAAAAGTGAGGATCAATTCCACGAATATCAAAGATTTTCCAAGCAATCGCTTTCTTGTGATGCTTTAGCACGGCGATAAGTCGAGATTTTTCTTCCTCTTTCAAGTCCTTTGCGATGATGACGAGTGACTTCTTGTTGTCTTCAAGGAAAACGTACTCGAGATGAGACAGTAGGTCCTTAAGCTCTAAATCCGGAGGATTTTCGATGGAAGGCGCAGTCAAATTCGGTTCATCGATAGAGATATCCTTAGGAGATGGTGGAGAAATATGGTCCTCATTGAGAATTTTCTCAATGGTACGAATGTCTTCATCCCAATTGGAGGGAGAATCGTCATATTGTAAGTCCACATCTCCCAAAGTTGCTTTAAATTCTTTCAAAATGAAATCACTTTCTCCAAATGGAGTTAGTGATGGAGCAATAGAGGCAACGATCTCAACAATGGGAAGAGAAGAAGAACCACTTTTACAAGCGTCTTTGAAATGTTCTTCACAAGCCTCATCAAGAACGTCAATGAAATTAACACTCTCGTTTTCAGAAGGCTGCTTAGAAAGTTTACCCATGTTGAAAACGATTTTATCGTCACCAACTCTCATGATTAATTCGCCCGCGGCTACATCAATGAGAGTGCGACCCATCCTCAAGAATGGACGTCCGACGATTAATGAAACACGGGGATCCATCTCGTAATCAACGACAACAAAATCCGCCGGAAAGGTGAATTTGTCGACACTGACGAAGACATCTTCGGCTATCCCCACCGGATAAGCAACCGTACGGTTAGCTAATTCCAAATTCATTCGGGTGGGGACTAGCTCGGGTAGAGACAATTGTTTCCAAACGCTTAAAGGCATTAAGTTGATACTAGCACCTAGATCGGCTAGGGCCATACAATTCTCTACCCCGGGGAAGTTGCAAGGAATCAAGAAACGACCCGGATCACCAAGTTTTGTTGGTAATTTCCTTAAGAGGACTTCAGAGCAATTCTCATTAAGTTGGGTCTGAGCGATATCAAGGAGTTTCTCCTTATCACTGAGAAGATCTTTAAACATTTTCGCATACTTCGGCATGTGAGCGAGAGCCTCGGCAAAGGAGATGTTGACATTCAGTTGTTTAAACATTTTAAGAAAGTTAGAAACCTGAATATCATCCTTGTTCTTCAACTTCTCTTTCCTCAACCTTGAGGGATAAGGTATATTGGGTTGAGATGAAGGCTTTGGGATGGAATTCTCACTTACATCCTTAGGTGGTGGAGGGGTGGAAGTAGAAGGTGGAGTAATTGGAGAAGGGGACTCGTTTTCCTTTGTCACAATCACCGGTGTAGGTGTAGGAATCTCGGGTTCCTTTAAACCTTTGCCACTTCGGGTGGTGATTGCTTTCATCTCCCCTCTTGGATTAGCAACGGTGTTACTCGGAAGAGAACCTGAACTAGAGGCTTGATTACTTGGGAAAAAACTAGCCATCATATCCCTTAAGTTATTTGTTTGATTGTTCATAGAGTTTCTCATGTCGGCTTGAAGAGCATTCCCTTGTTTCGCCATGTCATTCCTTAGCTCGGCTCGAATATCGTTCCCTTGTTTTTCCATGTCACCTTTCAAGTTAATGATTTGGCTTTGAAGATTCGTCACCATCTCTCTATTGGTCCTCATGTAAGTTTCAAGGTCTTGGTTCAATGCCGTGGGTTGATTGAGAGGTGGGGCTTGGTAAGCTAAATTATTTCCTTGAGGTGGATATGGTTTCTTTGGGATTGATATTGATTGGTAGCTCGAGGTTGGCTTTGATTGTTGCGGTTAAAATTGTTTTGGTTTTGGTTTTGAGGGGAAAAACCGGGTGGAGATAGATAGTTATTCGAACGATAACTAAGCAAATTGCGGTCACCTTGAGGACGTGCTTGATAGCCTCCCATAGAAAAGTTACCGTTGGCGGCATACATATTTTCTGGAGTGTCTTGAGTAAAAGGACAATCGGTGTATGAATGAGAATCCCCGCAAATCTCACAAGACGTGGCTACAGCTTTAGCTTGTTGAAATTGGTTAGTGGCTAAAAGTTCAATCTTTTTGCTCATTTCGACTATTGCGCGGGACATTTCGGTAATATCAGGGTTTGAAGAAGTAGAAGAAACATTGACTCTCGGGTTTGATCTTGAGGATGCGGTTGAATCCCAATTTTTGTGGTGAGTGGTCATGTTCTCAATCAGCTCTCTACACTCCTCAGGTCTTCTCTTCATGAATGTACCACCGGCGGCAGCATTAATCGTATCACGATCACGAAAAGTTAAACCATTGTAGAAGGTATCAATCAAAGTAACAGGTAGCATGTTATGGTTTGGACAACGGTCGATCAAAACATTATAGCGTTCCCAAGCATCGAAAAGCGACTCATCAGGTTCTTGTGTGAATCCGTTGATTTGGTTGCGAAGACTAGTGACCATGGATGGTGGAAAGTAGCGCGACAAAATTTTTTGAGTCATGTCATCCCATGTTTGGATTGAGTTTTTGGGAAGACGATCAAACCATTTTTCGGCATGATGGGATAAAGTGTGTGGAAAAAGGTGAAGGCGAAGAAAATCCATGGAAGCACCGGGAAGTTTCATGCTTTGGGTGATGGTAATGAACTTGTCAAGATGTTTGTTGGCATCATTATCTGGTAATCCGCTAAACGGGAAAGCGTTTTGAATTTGCTGGATCATGTGATGCTTCAACGAAAATTCAGGAGCCGTGATTTGCATCGGCGCAATCGGTCCTCCGCGTCTGTTCATGGTGGGTTGACAAAGTTCCTTCATTGTTCGTAAATCAGGTGGGGGCACATTGTTGTTGTTGTTATTGTTATTCAAATTGGGTAGAGTTGGGTTGTTATTGTTGTTATGCACACCAGCCATATCTAAATCTTCACGAGTCTCGGGCTTAGAATAATTTGAAGATCTAGTACGCATACACCTGTAAAAGAAAAAGATACCAAAGAAACAGAGAATATATATATAATCTTTTTGGTGCAAAACTTAGGAAAAGAAAGGCTTTTTATGATTTTTTAATATTTTTGTATTATTTTTTTTGAAAGATTTTTTAATTTTTATGGATTTTTGAAAAGTTTTATGCAAGGAAAATAACGTTCCTAAAAGAACGGATCCCAAAATCCAACGCGTCTCTCACTAAAAACCGTTAATCTTAACGAAAAGAGCCGGCATCGGCGCCATTTAATACAAAGATTTACTAAGTATCAAAGTTCGTTATTAATATTGGAAAACAATATTAAGATTTACGAAGAGATTGGAAAGATTTATTAAGTGTTCATCTTATCCCTGTAATACATGATTTTTGCTAGGGGTTCAATTATGTTCTCTCGATATCCTCTCGAATTGATCTAGGCTTTAAGTGGAATGATTTGTTCTTGGTTAATAAAAAGAAGTTTGGTTGTTTATCTATTTTAAACTAATAACAATTAATTAAGTGTCGAAGAGTAAAATTAAAGACTTGAAAGTTTAAACTCAAAAGGCAAGTTAAAAGTAAATGCTTGAAAACTTTAAATATTATATTAGAGAAAAATAAGTGAACACTTGATAAAAACTAACACTTGGAAAACTTTGTGAAAAATAAGAACTATTAAAAAAACGTACTAAAAGAAAGTAAGATCGGAGTAAAGCAAATAGGCTAAATCGGAATAAGGGGAAAAAGCATTCAATCGGAATGTATTCTGATCTGAGTGATCGGAATGTGAACAAAAGAACAATCGGAATAACCAAAAATGATGCTGATCGGAATGTTGGGCGAAATGAAGCAATCGGAATATTAACACTTGCTCAATCGGAATACTCGCGAAACTTACCAATAGGAATATCCAGAAATTTCACAATCGGAATATAAGAAAATAGGATCAATCGGAATGTGTGAAAACGAGGCAAATCGGAATAACTGAAAGGCTTACTGCCATCGGAATACTTGAAATGGACTACGGTCGGAATGTCCAAAACGGAACCAATCGGAAAACAAAACCCTTTTCCGATTGGACTCAATCGGAAAGGGTTGGAAGCTGCTGGTCGGAAAGCACGGTCGGAAAAGGGCTTTGCCCTTTCCGAAAACTAAGCTAAACCGAGACTTTAGCAAAGGAAATAAGCCTATGAAATAAGCTAACTCCTAAACAAGCTCGAATCCACAACTAAGCTGATCAAATAAGCACTAAAAACAACTTTTCTAACTTTTAATAAGCAAACTTATTAATCTACTCAATAAAGAAATGAACTTTTTATAAAAACTTTAAAAAGTAAAAAATCAAAACAACAAATAAGCCAATAAGAACAAGGATCTCAAAGCTTATTTATGTATAAATTTAAGGAAACATAAAAAGTAATCAACTTTTTAAGCACAAATCATTGATGAACAACACGGATCATACGAGATTTGTACCAAAATCAATCAAAATAAAAGAAAGGAAGGATGAGATAAAAGATTAAAAGATAAAAACTTGAACTTGATTAATGAAAAAGTAATACAAAGTTTTGATCTTGAATGGAAAAAAATGAAATCTAGTGAGAGAAAGTTTAGAACTTTCTCTCTCTAAAACTAGAGAGAATGAAAAACTAAGCTAAAACTAAGTGTGTGAAAATTTGTGAGGTAAGGCCTTTATATAGGCGTGTGTTGTGGTTGTGGGCTTTTGATTGGGCTTTGATTTGGGCTTCTTTTTCTTCTTTCTTCTTAAGTCTTCACGCTTCTTCAAATAAACGTTTCCGACTTGGATTTGAGAAGTGTCGGTGAATAATTCCAACTCATCTTATAATCTTTTGTTAAATAGACTCGAGTTCTTCGACATATATGAATCTTCCATCTTTGGCTCTATTCTTCGATAAATCTTCAAATAGGTACAATGACTTCAAATCTTTTGCATCTCTTGGACAATAGACTTCGTCTTGAGTCTTTTTCCTCGATAAAACCCGTGCAATCCCATGTTTTCTTCATTATTCATCCGGTTGACTCTGAAAACACAATAAACACAAAAACAACGCATAATTCCAAACAAATGATATTAAATACGTGTTTTGGTCTCGTTCTAGCCAGAATTAAGTGGTAAAAGGATGGGTGTTTTCACACCTATCACCCTGTTTTATCTAGATTCGATTTATGCTTATTAGTTTTAGCTTATTTAGCTTTTGCTTATTGCAATTTGTTATTCCATCGGAAAGCGAGGTTTCTCACATTGCGACAGCTTACTCTACATTTCGATAGTGACGGTATTGGAATAGGGTTTTGCATTCCGACGGTTCATTGCGACTGAGTATTGCGATCTGGAACATCCCCCTTATTCCGATCTGGGATTGCGATCGCATATTCCGTGGATCTTAAGGTTATCTTAAGTCGAAGTGTTGCCTAAATTTCATTAGTAACATTCCGATCTGAGTGACATTCCGATGGCTTTGTGTTTATTCCGATAGATTTAGTTTTTATACATTCCGATAGCTCTTGTTTTCTTTACATTCCGATAGATTTTGTACCTATATTGCGATCTGGATTCCGATGGGTATGGTGACAGCATTCCGATCTGACATTCTGATGGTTTTGGGTTTTGAATTATGTTTTTGCTTTGTTTGATTTTTAAGTTTACATTATTTCAAGTTTACATTTTTATTACATTGTCAAATTAATTTTTCATCAATCTTTAATTTTTTTCATTTAATTAATTACAATTTTTAGTTTAATCTTTAAAGATTTACTTTTACTCAACGACAAGTTTTCATTTTACCTTAGTTTAAAATAGATAATTAAGCAACCATTTTCTTTTATCCACCAAGAACGACTAAGTCGCACTCTTAACTAGTAATCAATTCGAAAAGACTGGAACAACGAACTTTCATACTTAGTAAATCTAGTTATTAAATGGCGCCGCTGCCGGCTCTTTTCGTAAATATTAACGGTTTATTATGAGAGACGCGTTGGATTTTGGGATCCGTTCATCTTTGAACGTTATTTTTCTTGCTTAAAATTTTCAAAAATCCTAAAAAATATTAAATTTTCAAAAATTTTCAAAAATCCAAAAAAATATAGAAAAACCATAAAAACCAAAATATTTCTTGTATATCTTTCTTTTCTTTTGTAGGTGTGTATGCGTACCCGTGCACGTAAGAAGAAAGCAACTCAATCCGAAGTCGAAACTCAACCTATTGTCACCATGGACAATCGACCAATGATCGAGCTTTTGCAATCGCACGTTGAGGGAAACACCGATGCTATTGTCATACCCGAGATTGGAGCCAACAATTTTGAGCTCAAATCCGGTTTCATTCAAATGGTATCTTCTCAACCATTCTTGGGACGTACACTTGATGATCCTCACGACCATATAAAAAGGTTTCTTCAACTCACTAATACAGTCAAGTTTAATGGGGTTTCACAAGAGGTCATTCACTTGCAACTTTTTCCTTTCTCCTTAGAGGGACAAGCCCGACATTGGCTTGATAAGGAACCGCCACAAAGCATTCTTACATGGTCGGATTTAGAGACCAAATTCATCAACTACTTTTTCCCACCCTCACGTACTACCGCTTTGCGGAATGAAATCATTAATTTTGAACAAAAGTACGGTGAGACATTTAGTGAATCTTGGGACCATTTTAAGGAACTTTTAAGAAAGTGTCCACAACATGGTTTCACAAAAGTGCATCAAATTAACACTTTTTACAATGGTTTTAAGCATGACTGACCAAGATTCACTAAATATTGCCTCAGGGGGTAATATTTTGGTAAGTCTTCTAATACCGCATGGGATATTATTGAGAATAAATCTAAAGTGCAAACCAAAAGTGTTCGGGCTAATGTGGCTAGTGCTAGCACTAGTGACACTGAAAGGAGACTTGATAAGCTTACTATGGTTGTTGAGGCACTGGCTTTACAAGCCGTTAACAATGCCAAAAACAACAATGCTATTAATATAACTTGTGAAATTTGTGGTGGGCCACACTCTTATGCTAACTGTGATAAAGCTTATGATCAATCTCACGCGGAAGTGTATGCTTACAACAACACCGAGAGAGTTCATTTCAAGCCTAATGTCGATGTTAATCACTTGTCTTACAACTCGACAAATTATTTGGCTCCACCCAGTTTTCAACAAAGACCACCACAACCTAACCAAAACAACCAAGGGCCGCCAAGAGCTAATTTTCAAGGTAATGCCAATGTGAGGGGCTCAAATGGAAACCAAGGTAATTATCCGATGCAAAACCAAGGATTTCAACACCAAGGTTTCAATCCTCAAGGTTTTCCACATTATAACCAATACCCAAATCAAGGTTTTCAACAACAAGGGTTCAATTTACCTCATCTGCCAATGGACTTGGTTTTGCAAAAGTTGAATGAACATGAATCATGCTAGCAATGCAAGAATCCACTAGACAAATTCAAGAGTCCACGGATAGGAAATTTGTTCAAATGTTACAAACCCTTCGTCCACAAGGTGCTCTTCCTTCTACCACCGAAACAAACCCTAGAGCGAATGTGAGTGCTATTACTACCCGAAGCGGAGCAACTCTAGTAGGACCTTCTACCCATCCTTCCATTAGTCCATCTACACCTCCTTCACCTTCATTTATCCCTCCTACTTCCACACCTAGTACTAGTACTCCATTACCGTCTCCACCTCTTAATGAAGAAGTACCCAAGCAAAACCTTCCACCAACCCCACCCACCACCTCTAAACCTTCTACTTCTTAACCCTCAAAATCTCAACCTGTACCTGCTACACCTACACCACCTAAACCCAACACTCCTTACCCTTTCCGACTGGACAAAAGTAGAATTCTTACTAAGGATGACGTTCAAGTCTCCAACTTTTTGAACAAGATTGCCGGCATAAACATCACCTTTATCCTTGTTGAAGCTCTTGCACAAATGCCTAAATTTGTCAAGATGTTTAAGGAATTGCTTAATAAGAAGGAGAAGATGGCCGAGTTTGTTAATACTCGATTGAATGAAAATTGTTCAGCCGTCCTTCTTAAAGAACTTCCGGAAAAACTTAGAGATCCCGGTCGTTTTGTGCTACCTTGCATTTTCAACCAAACCGTAGAATTTACTGCCTTAGTCGATCTCGGGGCAAGTATAAACTTGATGCCTTTAAGTGTTTAGAAAACACTATCATTACCTGACCTTACACCAATAAAGATGACTCTTGAGCTAGCCAATCGCACTCTCGCTTACCCTGTTGGTATTGCCGAAGATGTATTTGTAAAAGTTGGCACCTTCACTTTTCCGGTCGACTTTGTTGTTGTTGATTATGAAATGGACCCTCGTATTCTGTTAATACTTGGTCGGCCATTTTTGAGAACCGAAAAAGCTCTAGTCGATGTTGCCGAAGGTGAGTTAATCTTAAGGGTCGGGAATGATGCACAAGTATTCAAAATGGGGAAGATCACAACCAAAACAAATGGAAGAGAATCATCGAATATGATTAATGTGCTTGATGATTTTGTCGTCTACAACAATCCTCTGTTTGATTCTTGCTATGATAATCCATTGTTCCATGATGATGTGGATACTTCTCTCTCCAATGAAGATCCTCCACCAATTCATGAGTCTACACCAACCTATGATGACTATGATGATGATTCGAATTTCGATGGGGATGATTATGATAATTTTACTTCTAAGTATCCAGACATGCCCACTTATGATGATTTTGATAAGGCTGATACTCTCTCGAGTGATTCTTCACATGATTACATTGCACCCACTTTTGATGAAGATCCTCTGCCAACCATGCTTAATCCTACTTTGGATGACTACTCATTTGAGGAAGACTTTGCTACTTTTCTCAACACTTACTTCCCAAATGAGAGTGATGCTCCTCCTTTGGACTTTGATGATTATGGTCTTTATCCTACTTTGGATATGAAGAAACCCGCTTCAAAGGAGAAAAATCCGACCGACACCGATATCCGCAGTACTTATGTCTTGACACCTCTATATCCACCTTCTGAGGATGAGATTGCGAGATTTATGATCGGATCTTCTTCAAGATCTGCTGAGCCTGAGTGTTATTTTCCCCTAAAGGAAAAGGTGTTCGACCCCGGTATTGTACTTTTTAAGCCATCTCAGTATCCATCTGATGAAATAAAAGGAAAGATCTTTGGAACTTATGGAGATATGCTTGCACTTCACCCTTGCTACCACCGTGCTCAATCGCTGCTTAAGGGAACCTTGCCTACTCTTCTTTGGCTTGCCTTGTTCGCCTTAAGCTTGTGCTTTTTGATGGATGAAAACCATGTCTTTGATCCCGATGGATGTGTTTCAAGTTTCTTCCTATGCTAATCAAGGTCGAGTCAGGCTCACGACTCGGTTATCAAAAACAAGCGCTTCTCGGGAGGCAACCCGCAGTATCTATCCTTTTTCTCTGTTTTCATAATAAGTGTAGGGGGAGACCCTTGTATGTGTTTGTTGTCTTCTTTCTTATCATGTGTAGGGATTCGAGCTTTCAAAGATCCATTTTTGATGACCTTTGACGAACCGTGATTTTGTGTTCCCATCTTCTCGGTTCTATCCTAAACTCTTTTGATTCTCCATTTTATATTCTTCAATATTAAAATAGGAATCACTTTAGTTATCCTTTCCTTAGCAAGATTCAAACAAAGTGCACAATGTCCTAAGCGTAGGGGAGGTTATTTCCACATGCTTAAACATTGAGGATAATGTTATATTAAGTGTAGGGGGGACTTCTATCGAAGTTAAGTGGTCTTTTCCTTGTATTTATCCTCATTTTAACCGGAAAATCTAATTTTTCGACATTTTTCAAAATTTTTGATCTATTTTGGCCTAGTAGTTTTTCCTTTGTTATTGTTATTTACTTTCTTTGCTAGTATAAAATTTTTAATAAAGTGGTTTTAATTTTTCAAAGTCGTGAATATTTTGACTCAACCTGAGTTTACTTATCTATGTTTACTCTAGCTAGTATCCTTAACGTGTTTAAGTCAAGTTTTGCTAGGCTTTTATATAGGGAGCTTTAAAATGCGAAAGTCTTAACTCTCACGGGTTAAGAACAAGAACTTTTCGCAAGTTCCTATAATTGATCTTAGAGAGTCGTTTATCAAGGGAACTTTAAAATGCGAATTCTAAACTTGAAAAAGTCTAAGAGTTTGCAAGATCCTATAGATGACTCGAAAACCCAAGACTTGGATTTAATGGGCTAAGCATCCACGAGTCTCATTCCTTGAGATTTTAAATTATGGAGAACGAGAGATGATAGAGTCAATTATAAGTTTGGTATTCTTTCGTGAATTTATGTGAGTTGATTATAAGCCTATTCTCCCATCGCTAGTTAATAAATATATCTGCAATAAATAAGGTTGTACGATTTGAAAAGTTACTTAGCTTCTAGCCCAAGATCGTTTAAAAGTTTCTCGGTATTAATTAGAGTTCATAGCCAAGGCATAACTTATTGAAGCGGGATGCGAAGATTGGCGAGTCCGAAAAGGCCCTAACAAGGCATGAGGGCTACATTTTGTTGCTAAAGATCCAAAAGTGATGTGAAGAATCATTCATCGAAAATCAATATGAAGGATCGAGACACACGACGAAAAGCAAATACTCCCGTAAAGATTATGGAAAAGTCTATCCAAAAAGGCCCTAACAAGGTATGAGGATAAATAGATCTAAGTCCAAAAAGGAGGCGGATCGTTGTATATCAAAATCCCAAATAAAGATTGGAGAAAAAAATGAAGAAGTCATGGTCCAAGTATGAAGAATCTCTCAAAACTTCAAGTGAAGAAATTCCTATTATGAAGAGAAGACCATTATTTCATGAACGTCTCTCAAGATTTTAAGTATGAAGTCACTGCCAAATATCGTTCCGAGAAAGGTCTCAAATCGTGAAGCAAGTTATGCCAAGATATGAACTTTATGAGGTCCCGAGAAGCAGTTTTAAAAGATTTTGTCCTTTAGCTAACTATTGATTAAATCGTCCTACTTTATTTTCAGCCTAAATAATTATCGAAATAAGTCAAATATGCATCCGTGATTATTCAAGGCAACAATAAAATATAAGAGATACACCTAGGAATAAGGGAGTCTAAGTAAGTAATTGGCCCACATGAGTTTGTGATAGTTTGCTAACTTATAATAACAATGATCTCGTTTTTAAGCTTGGTTTGGGGAACGTGAAAACTTGAGGATGATAATCATTCATGACATTTTCAAAACCCTAAGGTATGTCTTTGATTTCTTTACTTATTTTCTTCCTTTGAATGTTTTATAATTTTCTATCTTATTAATAAAGGCCAAGGTGGATCGATTATGATGGAAAATGTAAAACATGCTTTGTAACTAATGCATTGCATGAGGACATTACAATGGTCAAGTGTAGGGGATTTGATAGGTGTGAAAACACCCATCCTTTTACCACTTAACTACAATAATAACCAAGCCCAAATGTGTATTTTATGTCGTAAATGTCAGAATTATGTGTGGTTTGTGTTTTTGTTGTGATTTAGGACCAAGATGTGAAAAGGAAGGAAAACATGGGCTTTCACGGGCTTTTATCAACGAAAAAGACAAAAGACGAAGTCAAGAGATCAAGAGTGCAAAAAGAACGGAAGTCCAAGACCTTTTCTGAAGATTTATCGAAGAACACGTCTAAAGACGAAAGTTTAATAAAGCCGAAGAACTCAAGTCTAATAAATGAAGAAATTATAAGACGAGTTTAATTAATCCCGAGACAAAGTCGATAAAGTCGAAGAACTTAAAAGACGGAAAGACGTGAAGAAAGAAAGAGGAGGCAACACATGCACCTCCCCATTTTCCTATAAATACCCTCCTAAACACATTTAGGAGGGTTGGTTGGTTAGTTAGTGTTAGCTAGTTTTAGAATTAGTCTTCATTTTCGTTTCGTAGGTAATTTAGAGAGAGAAAGTGACAGTTTCTCTCACTAGGATCTTAATCTTTCATCTTCCTCTCTTTCTAGTTTTAATCAAACCTTTACTTTTAATAGCTTAATTCTTGTTTTAATCTTAATCTTATTCTACCTTTCTTAATTTTTGTTAATCTTTAATCCGAGTTTTTACACGTTTTGTTTTAATTTAAGTTTGATTTGTTAAAAAGTTTATCTTTTGGTTAATCTAAGTTTCCTACGTATTAAGCTTTGAGCTTGACATGCTTATTGGCTTATTTTGTATCTAGCTTATTGTTTTTAAGATTTCTTAAAAAGTTTTAGTCTTTTTAAAGTTTCCTTATTTTGTGTCTTGAAAGGTTTTAATTTTGTGCTTACTTTGTTATCTTATTCTTCTTTTTTTCTAGTTTCGGTTAGCTTATTAGAATTAGCTTATTTAGCTTATGCTTATTACGATTTGTTATTCCATCAGAAAGGGAATTGAGTATTCCGACGGTTTTTCTCTCATATTCCGATAGTGACAGTTTGGAAGAGGGTTTTACATTCAGACGGTTTATTCCGATCTAGCACTCCGATCTGACTTTGCGATCTGAAACACCCCCTTATTCCGATCTGGGATTGCGATCGCACATTGCGATCGCATATTCCGACGGCTCTTAAGGTTATTTTAAATCGAAGTGCTGCCCAAATTTATATAGCAGCATTCCGATATGAGTGACATTTCGATGGCTTTGTATTCATTCCGATAGATAGCATCTTAATTATTCCGATAGATTTTGTACCTATATTGCGATCTGGATTCTGATGGGTATGGTGACAGCATTCCGATCTGACATTCCGATGGTTTTGGGTTTTGAATTATGTTTTTGCTTTGTTTGATTTTTAAGTTTACATTATTTCAAGTTTACATTTTTATTACATTGTCAAATTAATTTTTCATCAAGCTTTAGTTTTTGTCATTTAATTAATTACAATTGGTGATGCAAAAGTTGGGTGATCCTTGCTAGACCCGAATTAGGCTTAATTCGGGTTGGCTGGGCTCCGGCTCCTGCACCAAGTGAACTATTTGGTTGGGATCCTGCACACTAAACAATACGCGTTAGGCTTACCGTGGGAAGTTTTCCCACGATTAGACTCCGGCGTGAGAGTAAGTAATCGGTTAGGGTTTTATGTGAGTTGAGAGTTTAGAACATAATACCTTTGTGGAACCCTTGGGAGTTCCTTTTATAGGCAGTGGAACCCTAGTGGGCTGCCACTGATACTTCGGCCCCAAGGAAAGGATAACTATCAAAATTAGAATGATTGTTATCTTCTAATTATGGTAGTGAATATCCTCCTCTTTTGGGGTAAACCTATTCCTAGACAGAATATGATTCTGTCTAACCCTATGTCGGCCGCGCCGGACCGTGGGCCGCACACATGTGTGCGGTCACTGTTCATCCAAGCCCATAAGCCTGAATGACATTATTCCCACCCATCTGTGATGGGCCGGATATAGGTAGTACCCATGGAACCCAGTCGGGTCAGGAACCCGGCCCAAAAGGACTCCTGGTTCGTCCCAAAAAAGTGGTCCTCACCCAAAAGATGGGGCACCACCCCCGTCTCCAGACCCGTCAGGGGAAGACTCAGATGACCATCCGCCTAAGCGTCACCGACCTAGGCGTACCCCTCCACCACCACCAAACAATGATGAGTATTATGGTGGCCCTTATTATCGAGATGCAGAAGCGGAGGATCTTTCCCGCCCGTGGTGTGAACCATGGGATGACCCTAGGCTCACCCGGCCATGGGCGGATCCCAGGGAAGTCCCATTCACCCTCCGCATACGGAACTATTCCGAGGACACCAAACGTCGCATGCCGGCGTGTGTCAAGACCTATGATGGAACTGGTGATCCGGATGATCACCTTAAAATATTCGATACGCAGGCTAAAATTGAGCGATGACCCATGCCTATATGGTGCCAAATGTTCAATTCAACTCTGATCGGAAATGCCCGTGACTGGTTTGAGGGACTCCCTCCACGAAGCATTGATAGTTTCACGGAACTACGCACTGCGTTCAAGAACAATTATACTCAGAGGAAGAAGTATAATAGGGATCCGGTCTCATTGGAAACTGTCAAACAACGGCCGGGGGAGTCCACAGAAGCCTTCACTGAACGCTTCAATGATGAGTGCACGCGCACAAAAACAATGCCGGAACTCCTGAAAATCTCTGACTACATGCACGCCATAACAGACAAGGAATTGATCAGGCGCCTCAATGACAAGCGTCCAGAGAGATATGATGACCTCATGGAAAGGGTCAGAAATTTCATAGAAGGAGAAACAGCTGTTGCCGCGGCTTACCCATCCAGAGGAAATGGGTACCGGTCAAACGACCAGTCGCGGAGACAGTCGGGCGGTCATGAAAATCAGAACAATAGCAAGGTCTCAGACTATAAGAGCCAGAATAAAGGAGGACGGCCGGACGATAAGTTTACCCCCCTAAAGATGTCCTACCGGGCAATCTTGCTGATGGAAGGGGCAAACTTTCCAAGGCCTCCCCCAATGACAACTCTGCCGGACCGTCGGCAAGGAAATCGCTTCTGCGAGTTCCATAATGACAAGGGCCATGGTACGGAGGAGTGTATCCAGCTCAAGAAGCACATTGAATCACTGATCAAATCAGGTAAACTCAAGCACTTAGTTAAGGATTGGAAGGATGGAAAAGACAACAAGAAGTATGATAAGAAGGATCCCCAAAAGGACAAACCTTAGACCATATACATGATCCAATCCAGACAACGCCGCACGAGGCAGAAAGTTGGCCAAAAATTTTCGCGCGACAGGGAAATCTCATTCCCTCCCATCACAGCAAGCGGTGTGATTGATGCGCCTCTCACTATTGAGATAAGCATTGGAACACACAATGTTCGTCGCATGTATGTGGATGGAGGGTCGTCAGCAGAGGTACTGTATGAACACTGTTTTGTGCAGTTATGCCCAGAAATAAGAAGCCAATTAGTACCGGCCACGGCGCCGCTCACCGGCTTTAGTGGAGACACTATCTGGCCGATAGGGCAACTACGTCTGCTTGTAACCATTGGGAATGAGGAACAATCCACTACGGTGTGGATGAACTTCAGATTTACTACTTCATGAATGATCTGAATGTATACAATCTCGTGATTGCCCTATTCCAGGTTAACACCAAGTTTTTGAATACTTTACCTCAAGCTGAATGGGGTGAGTATATTACCGATGTTAAGTTAACCAGGGATTTGCATAAGTGCAATTTGGATCAAATCTATGCTTTTCTTCAGCAGCATGAGAAACATGTGATCATGCACCGTTCGCCTCGAGGTATGTACCCTGATTCTTTAGCTTTGATGGCAAATCAACCAAGTTTGTCCTACAACAACACTCCTTATATCATGGGACACCAAGCCTATCATCCATCACCGTACATGACTCCAAGCTTCCCCCAATATTCGATTCTGCCGCAACCACCCACCTCACATCAGCAACAATATCGGTTTAGTGCACCTTCACCTCAGAGAGAACCACAAGCTTCACACTATACCTCACAACCTCACCCATATTCACCAGCAAGCATTGCACCTTATGGTCAGTCATCATATCCTTCATATCAAGAAAATGCTGCATATCCATCAAGCTATTCTGACCACATGAGTATTCCTCAACAAGACCAAGCATTGTATTGTGATAATGATGAAGTTCCCATTCCTGAGTTCCAACAAGGAACTGACCCAGTTGAAATGTTAGCCACTTTGTTTGCTTATCTCACTAAGACAATGAGCAAACGAGGATTTAGAGGATTAGCTCCTACTAACAATCAGCTGAGGAATTCATCCAATTCTCGCCAACAAGCTACTATTAATAATGGCAGGGTAATGGTTCAACCTATTCAACCTTATCAGGGGAGACCTACTACATCAACTACCAATGCACGCACGGTCAATTCAGCTCCAATGGTCAACACTCCTCCACGGGCTAATTCCACAAGCAAGTTGCGAATGATTACATGCTACAACTGCAAGGAAGAAGGACACATGTCCAGGGATTGCAAGAAACCCAAGAGGAGAAGGGATGGTCAATGGTTTGCAGAGAAGATTTATCTGGTGAATGCTCAGGCACAAGGAAGGGAACTTGATGAAGAGGAGCTTGCATTTCTTGCTGATCCAGGGATTGCTGAACAAGACGTGGTCACTACACAGAATGCAGCATACCAAGCAGATGATCTTGATGCTTATGATTCAGACTGCGATGAACTTCAATCTGCACAGGCAGCTCTTATGGCAACTATCTCTAGCCTAGGGCCAGAAAAGAGATCTGAGGTACTTATTAATACCACTGATAATACCACTGATACTAGTATTCAACCACATCAAGTTGTACAAGAGCGTGCTGATTCGAATGAGTCTTCGGTGGTGAGTCTTTCAAATGAGGAGACAATCAATGATAGTAATATCAATGTGAGTCCCCAGACTTTGAGTGAATCACAACTGGGAGCCATTTCGCATACGCATACTCCTGCTCAACAAGATTTGGTCATGGTTCCTGCTACATTACTTAGCCAAATGAATGCTGCACTCTTAGAAACCATAGCTAAGAATAAGAATTTGTCTGATGAGCTTGCCTTAAGCAACGAGAAAGTTCAAACTTTGGAATTAGTTCCTTCGTCTAGTGTTCTAACAAATCCCGAATATGATCATTTTTGAAACAAACAAATGGGTCACTTGCAAGAAATTGAAACCTTAAGAGCAGATCTTTCTAACGAACTTAAAGCAAAGGAGTTAGTGGTCACTAATTTTCAAAAACTTCAAACAGATTTTGAATTACTCGAGTCTAAGAAGAATGAAATGGAAATTAATGCGGCTAATAAGATTAGAAGTCTAGATTATTTGCTTTTAAGACAATACGCTGCCTCCCAACTAGTGCACTTATTTGATGCTTCGTTTAGAGAATTTAACTTATCGCGTCAAAAAGGCCTTCCCCCTAATCCACGGTATGCAAAACAAGCTTTAATCCATAGTCCTAGACTTTATAATGCAACCCAACTAGGATTGGTCTTAGACCCGATTGATATTTTCGATGATCGCACCAATAAGGATCTAGTTGATGAGAATCTCAACTCTGCAAAATATCCCGATTGTGATTATTTTAAAATGAATCAGGAGCTTGCTAAAACGGATTTTAGAATTCGCTTCCATATGGACAAAGATCTCATTACGGCACCAACCTACATGTTAAATGAAGAAAACCCTAGTACATTTCCTACACTTGTCAACATGGAAGGTTCTAAGGAAATTCCAAAGGATCTCCCACCTGTTAGCACTGTATGGTTAAACTTGCAAGAGATTAATCAATACTTTGTTAGTTTTGACAAGGTCATTTTGGAATGTACGACTTCAAATGGCTTAAACGCCGGAGAATGGGCTTTCGAACACATGAACGAGGTGTTTAAGAATGAGATCAGTCCGTTTGTCGAAAGTCTAAAAGGAAGTTTTGCATCTCTTAAGGAAAATCTTGAGTTTGAAATTGGAGAAGTTCAAAAAGTGTTTTATGAAATGGACACCGCTTACGAACTACAACTAATTGAAAAGGAAAAGATTTTATCCGAATATGACCGATTCTTGTCCCAAGTAATTTCGTGTGATGTGCTTACTATTGTAAATGTTAATTATTCGAATGAGCTTACATCCGCTATGATTAACTATGATGCTGTGAATATATGTGATGATGTGTGTGATCTCTCTGTAAATGTTGCTGATACTGTAAATGAGGTAGATAATCATTCTTGTCACGAATCTAACGCTGAGTTTTTAAAGCTACAAGATTCTTACAATTTACTTTCAAAACGATTTAATCAACTTGAACAACATTGTATATCTTTAGAATTAAAACAACAAACTCAAAATGAAGATCTTTTGATAACAAATGGTTGTGAAAACGGTGTTGAGACGAGTGACAAGATGATTGCGATAGTTAAGGCATTAGAGGAAGAGATTATGAGACTGAAGAGAGATGTGTCATCAAATGAAACACTAAAATTGGAACTAGAGGCTGCAGAGTCTAAAAACCAGGACTTAGAAATTAGACTTTCGTCTATTCTAGGGGAGATGGATCGTGCAAGACAGGGAATGTCCAAACTTTATGGTTCACTAGAAGAACGCTTCGCTTTTAATGCGGCACAGCAACAATCTTATGTTGAACAATTGAACCAAAAATGTGAGGAAATCTCTGACTTAAACATCTTGCTCATTGATAAAAACATGGTTTTGGCCGAGTTAAAGGAGACACTTCTTCTCACCCGACAAGAAGCTGTTAATAACTTAGCTACCAACTCTGCACCGTCCTCTAGTGCTCCAACAACCAAGTCAGTAGTGCTCTATAAGAACCCGCTCCATAAGAAAACCCGGTTACCTACGATGATTATATGAGGAATGCAATTAAGCATGTAGATCTTGTTAGGGATATTTTAGACGATCTTTATGCCTTAGATACCTCAAGTAGATACTATTATTCAGCTCATGAATATATTAAGCGAGTTCAATATTGCTTAGCATATTTACAATACATAGGTAAACCAGGTTCTGCACTACTCAATAATAGACCCATTGCTGTAACTCCATTCAATAAGACCCCAGGAGCAAAACCGTCATTGGCACCATCAAGTAAGGCACCTTTAAAATCTGTTGCTAATATTCCCACTTTGCCTTCTACAGGAGTAAAAGAGTCTACTAAGGCTAAAGGATCGCCACTCAAGAAAGATAAGATCAAGCCCTCCACTAGTAGTACCAACAAGAAGAAAGTAGAAGCTCATCATAGGGATGTTAGTTCAGCTTTAAATAAAAAGAATCATGTTAAGACTAAAAGCTCTGCGCCTGTGCAGAAGCCTAAACCATTTGTGAATTCTGATTTGAAATGTTGGAATTGTAATGAATGTATGTTTTCCCAACGTCATGATTTGTGTCTTATTGATCATGTGAATGAAATGAATGCCATTAGAAATGATCTTGAATGGAAGCCAACTGGTAGAACTCGTGCCCAAGTTGGCTGGCAATGGCGTCCCACTGGTAGGACCTTTACATTAGATGGAAAAATGTGCCCTTTAACTAGGAATGCATCCATTGAGGTTAGGTCTGAGCGTCCTTTAGTTAGGCACACTAGCACTAAAGTATGGAAACAGCGCCCTTTAATTAGGACAGCCGAAACTATAGTGCCTATCAGTGAAGAAATACCTCAGGATTTAAGCCAACTAGAATCTACACCACCAACTAGGAAGAAGAAGGCTAGGAAATCTAAGAAACCTAGAGTTAGCAAATCTAAGATTATTAAATCTGTATCTGCTAATAACAAGGAACACTCAGATTCTGATACCTCTACATTGTCTTCGTGTGGTGATATTTTCAGGTGGTCCAAATCATCCTCTGGTATTTGGACTCCGGTTGTTCAAAGCATATGACCGGAGATCGCTCGATGCTCCGAAATTTCGTCAGCAAGTTTCTTGGAACGGTCAAATTCGGTAATGATCATATTGCAAAGATAATAGGGTATGGTGAATATCAGATTGGAAACGTTACGATTTCAAGGGTATACTATGTAGAAGGTCTTGGTCATAACTTATTTTCAGTAGGACAGTTTTGTGATTCCAACCTTGAGGTTGCTTTTTGACAACATACTTGTTTCATCCGCAACTTGGAAGGAAAAGACTTGTTGAAGGGATCTCGTGGTGCAAATCTTTATACGTTGTCCCTACAAGACATGATGGCCGCTTCTCCAGTATGTCTTCTCTCTAAAGCATCTAAGACCAAGTCATGGTTATGGCATCGCAGATTATCTCATCTTGACTTTGATGCTATTAATCATCTGGCTAAAAACGAATTAGTTCGTGGTCTTCCAAAGCTCAAATTTCACAAGGATCATTTATGTTCCGCGTGTTCAAGGGGGAAAAGTACCAAGAAATCATACAAGCCCAAAGCTGAAGACACCAATCAAGAAAAACTTCATCTTTTGCATATGGATCTTTGTGGGCCAATGAGAACTGAAAGTGTGAGCGGTAAGAAATTCATTCTCGTTATTGTGGATGATTTCTCCAGGTTTACATGGGTTAGATTTTTACGTACAAAGGATGAAGCACCGAAGGCTATCATCACTTTTCTGAAATTCATTCAGGTACGTTTAAATACTACTGTCCGCCGTATTCGTACAGATAATGGAACAGAGTTCGTCAACCAGACTCTTCGTGATTATTATGAAGGAGTTGGTATCTCACATGAAACATCCGCTGCACGCACTCCACAACAAAACGGTGTCGTTGAAAGACGGAATCGTACGCTTATGGAAGCTGCTAGGACTATGCTAATTTATGCGAACGCTCCATTGTTCTTGTGGGCAGAAGCTATATCTATTGCATGTTTCACCCAAAACCGTTCTATCATTCGGAAACTTCATGGAAAAACACCTTACGAGCTTCTACATGACCGTAAACCCGATGTTTCATTTTTTCATGTGTTTGGTGCTCTTTGTTATCCAAACATTAATAGTGAGAACTTGGGCAAGCTTCAACCGAAAGCCGATATAGGTATTTTCATTGGTTACTCACCCTCCAAGAAAGCATACCGAATTTACAACCATCGTCTTGGTAAGATTGTGGAAACTATGGACGCAGATTTCGATGAGCTGACAGCGATGGCTTCTGAGCAACGTAGCTCTGAACCCGCGCTTCATGAGATGGGAACCGGCGCTATTAGTTCCGGATTAGTTCCCAATAATCCTACTTCTACATCATTTTTACCACCTACAAGGACCGAGTGGGATAAACTGTTTCAACCGTTGTTTGATGAATTATTTGATCCCCCAAATGATGAAGTTCCAGCACCTGTAGTGATAGCTCCAATTCCTGAAGTTGTTGCTCAAGCAAATGAAGCTTTATCTAATGCATCTTCAATTAACATTGAACAAGATGCACCTTTACCAAGTGATTCTCAAACTACACCTGAATTGTCACCCTTACTTGTGCCTAATGATGTTGAAGAGGATTCTATTGATCACGATTTAGAATATGCTAACCTACAAGAGCTTCCTTTCTTTGGTGTAGCGATACCTGAAAACCCTTTAGCCGCGTCTACCTCAGAAGAAGCTCCTTCTATTGTTCACTCCAGACCACCTAGGATTCAAAAACATAGCACCAAATGGACAAAAGATCACCCAATTAGGAATGTCATTGGTAATCTCGATCGACCAGTCTCTACACGCCATCATTTACAAGAGAGTGCACTCTATTGCTACTTTGATGCATTTCTCTCTGAAGTTGAACCTAAAAATTGGCAACAGGCTATGACTCAATCATCTTGGATTGAAGCCATGCAGGAGGAACTAAATGAATTCCAAAGACTTGAAGTATGGGAATTAGTTCCTCTCCCTGACAAGGTTAACATCCTTACTTTGTTATGGGTTTATAAGGTCAAACTTGATGAGATGGGTGCAGTATTGAAGAATAAGGCTAGATTGGTTGCTAGAGGATATAAACAAGCCTTGGGTATAGACTTTGAAGAATCTTTTGCTCCTGTTGCAAGATTAGAGGCTATTAGACTATTCCTTGCGTATACTGCTCATATGAACATGATCGTCTATCAAATGGATGTGAAGACGACATTCTTGAATGGTGAACTAAGGGAAGAAGTCTATGTTAGTCAGCCGGATGGGTTCGTTAGCACGGAGTTTCCTAATCATGTGTACAAGCTTAAGAAGGCTCTTTATGGGTTGAAACAAGCTCCACGTGCTTGGTATGATCTCCTTTCAACATATCTCATCTCGGAAGGCTTCTCCAAAGGCAAGGTGGACCCCACTCTATTCACTCTCAAGGAGGACAACGACATGCTTCTGGTACAAATTTATGTTGATGATATAATATTTGCTGCCTCTAACATAGAATTGTCAAAACGCTTTGAAAAGATAATGTCCACACGCTTTCAGATGTCAATGATGGGAAAAATTTCATTTTTCTTAGGATTACAGATTTCTCAGAATCCCAGAGGCATCTTTATTAATCAATCCAAATATGCTCTAGAATCTTTAAAGAAATATAACTTTGAAAATTGTGACCCCGTGGACACTCCAATGGTGGAGAAATCCAAGTTAGATGAAGATAGGAATGGGACTATTGTCGATCCAAAACTTTACCGTGGGATGATCGGCACCCTTCTCTATCTGACTGCTAGCAGGCCTGATTTGCAATTTGCCGTATGCATGTGTGCCCGGTATCAGGCTCGGCCTACCGAAAAGCACCTACATGTTGTTAAAAGGATCTTTCGGTATCTCAAAGGAACACTTCATCGTGGTCTATGGTATCCGAAAGATTCCTCTATTGCTTTAATATCATACGCAGATGCGGATCATGCTGGGTGTCAAGACACGAGGCGTAGCACTTCTGGATCTGTGCAACTCCTTGGAGATAGATTGATCAGTTGGTCTTCAAAAAGGCCGAAAAGCGCTGCAATTTCTAGCACGGAGGCTGAATACATCGCCATGTCCGGTTGTTGTGCTCAAGTCCTTTGGATGAGATCACAATTAACTGACTACGGTTTGGGATTCAACAAAATCCCGATGTATTGTGACAACAAGAGCGCCATTGCCCTTTGATGCAACTATGTTCAACACTCCCGGGCCAAGCACATAGACATTCGCTACCATTTCATTGAAGAGCAGGTGGAGAACGGAGTGATCGAGCTGTATTTTGTCACTACTGAGTATCAGCTGGCAGATATGTTCACCAAAGCCTTAGATCGAGGACGAATCGAGTTTTTGATCGACAAGATTGGCATGAAATCATTCACTCCAGCGACTCTCAAAGAATTGGCAGAAGAATCAGCTGAATAGTGGTGGTAAACTATTCAGGCGTATCCTTTGTTCGTGATCATGTATATTATCGTATATATATAAACCACAAAAGAAAAATACAAAAATATAAAACCAAGAAAAACCATAAAAAATATAAAACCTAGAAAAACCATAAAAATTATAAAATCAAGAAAAACCAAAAATATTTTTCGTTGTTAAATCGGGCATGTCTTTTAGTACGGTAATATTTACGGCTTTAGAAATGTCGATCAATATTGACATGGCGCCATAAATAGAGTCCGTATAAAAGTTGTACATTTTTAAAACATGCCCATTATGGCTTGTAGTTATTTCAGACTACAACCCGGTTTTCATATTAAAGTCACGTATTTCCTTGGAAAACGTTGGCTCACAACGGGAATTAATTTTCTCGGGCATGATTTACAAGCCAAATCATGCAAAGGGATCAAGTTTACTTTATAACTTGGTCTAACACGAGTTAGTGTACGTCTCAGTGCATTAATTTGTCTAAATAAGAGAAATCTTATTGCCACCACGAATCAATCTTTTCAACATATTAATTGGAAATGTTTTCATCATGTGCCTAGTTAAACAATGACTACAGCTCTTTAAATAGAAAACGGGTCATCGTTTAAGGGGGAGAAAATGTTAAATCATCTTTCACATCAAAAAGATCTTCAAAAGTTTTCGAGGAAACTCAAGTAGCTCAATGGTTAAATGGTTGGATAGCTTTGGCACTTGTCTTGTTGTTGCTCATAAGTTTGTCGTGAATAGATTTGTGCGTGTGTTAAGATAGGTTAATCACTAAGGCTCGGGAATTTAAGATAAGATAGGGTCAAAAATGACAAGAATTAAAACTTGGAAAACAAAAGAATTTTGATTCAAGAAAGAAGAAAAGTTGAGGGGTTAAATTTGACAATATGTCAAACATGTGAAAGTTTGACCAAGTCAAAACTCACCCCCCGTTTCTTCCTTCCTTCATTCTTCTGTTTCTCTTTCCCTTTGCCCGCCATTAACATACAAACACACAATCACACGAATTCAACCAAATCATCTCAAACTGTTAGTCTTCTAGATCAAGATCTTCAAAAAGCTATTAAATCGGTTTAACAATTCATGCAAATCAATTCAATTAATTCATTTTAATTAGATTAAATCAAATTAGGTTTCTGCTTAATTTAAGGTTTAATTAATTGGGGGTTTTGCCTGGGAATGACTCGGAATAGAACAAAATGAACAGAAATGGCCTTTAGAACACTTGAATCAAACGAATTCGTGCCTAATTAGAAAATTCATAAGTGTTGAAAACATTCTGAATAGGATGAACTTTCCGAATAAGGAACTTATTCCGAATAGAATGAACTTTCCGAATAGAAGTTTTATTCCGTATAGGAGGATTATTCCGAATAGGATGAACATTCCGAATAGAAGCTTTATTCCGCATAGGAGCATCATTCCGAATAGAGTAAACATTCCGAATAGAAGCTTTATTCCGCATAGGATAATATTTCCGAATAGAACTTTTATTCCACATAGGCCTAACTTTCCGAATAGACCTTTTATTCCGCATAGGATTTTTATTCCGCATAGGTTGTTTATTCCGCATAGACCAAAATATTCCGAATAGGAACTTTATTCCGCATAGACCAAATATTCCGAATAGGAGGTTTATTCCGGATAGGAAATTATTCCGAATTGAATGTTTATTCCGAATAGAAGATGTTTGAGTGTTTTACAAGCTTAAGGGATTAGGTCATATGTTCAATGCTTAGGTTTAAAATCATAATGAGTTTCATATTTGTATGTTTCAACCTTTGTGTTTTATCTTAAGCAGAGACGATGACTAACCCAACAGTACAACAAATACAAGACACCAGAGCCACCGCCATTGCCGAAGCCAAGACTCTAAAGTTTCTTCCAAACAACTTCCGTTTGAAGGAGGTATCTCATTCTACCCATAATGGATTTAAGGTAGGTTCAGCCATACTTGATAACTCTCATCTCAAGCATGCGCTAAGGAAAAGTGCTTCAGTGCCCTATGACTACCTTTACGAGTTCTGGGCTACCAAGGAGAGGACGTCGAACAAAATCACATTTTCCTTGGACAACAAGCAGCAGACGCTTAATGTGTCAGACTTCAGGAAGATCTTTGGATTTCGGCCGTCACCCAAAAGCCTATCATTCTCAGCCAACCCGACTAAGGACCAGATCATGGAAATGTTCACTGCCATTGGATGTCCTGACATACGAACCGTGTCTGAGTTTACTACTGCCAAAGTTGGTCAACCATGGAAAGCTATTTTTGGGATTCTAAGCCGATGTCTCACACCCAAAACAACTGGATTTGATGCTGTTCATCCACCGATCGTCAAGCTGTTTTATGGGATATACAGAGGTATGGGTATTGACTATGCATCATTACTATGGGAGGAGTTTGTTTTCCAACTCTTTGCCAACACAAAGTCTAAGGCCAAAGCATATCAGTACCCTAGGTTTATAAAACTAATCATCCGTTATTTTATGGAGAACGATGCTTCCATTGACAAGCGTGCAGGTAGTCGTCACCACACGATGGATGATGATGATTTGGTAGACTTAAGGCAGGAGACTCATTCGAATATGGTTATTCCTGGTCCCACTCCAAGTCATCTTCTGACATATGAGATTATCGCATCTGCTGATTACAAGAACTTGCTACAAGAAATTGAGAATCAAAGAGCAAGCATTCAAGCAGGTGAAGACTCATCTACCACGGTTAAGAGCAAAGGTAAACGCAAGCAAACAGCTTTACCTGAACCCAAAGCCAAAAAGACAAAGACCGTCACTAAGAAGGGAAAAGGGTTTGGCTGATGAGTTAGTTCTCCACGACGAAGAAGTTGTTGATGATCCTACTCTTGACAAAGCTGAGAAGAAATTAATGAAGATAGCTATTGAAAGGAGTAGGAAAGATACGGGTGGTAGTGGTTCGGGTGCTCAGATGAATATTGAAGAAGAGTACGAGGAGCCAGAGGATGTTTATGAGTTTGGGTCACCTGAACGGTATTCTACTTCGAAGGAGAAATCCATTCCTGTTTCAGCAAGTGTTGAAAAAGAGTCCGGTGCTCCTACAATAATGGTACCTACTCAACCTCCACCAACACAACCCTTACCAACCCGACCGGTACCAACACCATTTCTTCCACCACCAATAACTCCCATCCTTAGTACCGTAGTCACAACCGAGCCTCTTCAACCAACCCAGAGTAGCTCTGCATCATCTTCAATGGCTGTATTTGTAATGGCAGAAATGTTGGATAAACATACGGATAATCAAAAAAGAGAGATGGATGAACTTCGCCAAGAGCTACATAGACGAATTCAAAGTGAAGAAGCATCCAAGAAAGCCCAAGAAGAGATGCTTGGTAAGTTCACTGCAGAGATGGAGTCGACACGTAAAGCTCATGCAGAAGAACTTACTCAGGTCAAAAAGGCTGAAGCTGATAGGTATGAAGCACGACTTACGAGACTTCGAGCTATTAAGGATAACTACAAGGAGCAGAAAGAAACTCTTGAAGCTTCTATTGAGAAGAGAGTGAAAGAATCCGTTGAATCCCTTATGCCAAAACTGCGTGATGAGTTGAAGACACTCGCGGCTGATAACTTGATGATCAAGTCATCCAATCCTTCTCAATCCGCCTACAAAATTGCATATGACTTGACGGATTTTGAATTAAAGAAGATCCTTAAAGCTCGTATGAGGGAAGTTGGATCTTTTGATAAGTCTAAAGTTCAACGGGCACTCTACAAGTCACTAAACGATGCTATTATGGAGGATGATCGGCTGTTCAAAATGTTTGGAAGTGTGGTACCTTACCACATTTTGCCTGAGGAGGAAAAAGATGATAGTGAACAGGAAGAGGGTACTGGTGAAGAAGAAGAGGAAGAAGAAGAAGAAGAAGGAGAAGAAGAAGAAAAAGAAGAGGAGGATGATGATGGTGATGATGATGAGGATGATGATGATGGTGATGATGATAAGGATGATGATGATGATGATGATGGTGATGATGGTGGTGATGGGAATGAGGAGAGTGCTAAGGGAAGCAACGAGGATAGCAATAAGGATGATGGTGGTAAACAACAGGAAACAGGGGATAAGGTCGCCATCACAAAGAAACCTTCTAAGTCTGGAACCAAGTCTAAGAAAGATGCTGTGCAGAAGGAAAAATCCACTTCAACGGAATCAAGACGATCCAAGTGGCGCCACGATGTGAATGCTACTACAGCGTCATCGATTCCCGGTACATCTATTGCTGTGTCTATACCTGTTACCACTAACCCTGTTAGTTCTATTGTTGCTCCTGTGATTGCAGAGTCAGTAACTGAACCTGAAGCTGCACAACACTCCCCCGTTCATGACACTGCCGAGATGCCTGAATCAGAACCAGCTGATGTTCACGTTTCTACTCCTCTACAACAAGAACCACAATCTACTGTTCCTGAATCAAGCACACGGGACTGGGCAGACACATTGGAGATTGACGAGACTGCACCGCCACAAGCTTGGATCACGGCAGCAGCTCAATATGATCCAATCACAGACGCTGACAGAGATGTTTTATATCTCCGTATCCGCAGTCCAATTGACTTGTGCGCATTTCTGGCTCATGAGTATAAATCTTCGGTCACTCCGTCATTGGTAAAGAGAGCACTAAAGGATAAGAGAATTCGCTCCAAAACCAGGTTAACCCGAATGGAGTTCGAGTATTATGCTGACGAGGTCCTGAAAGCTCTTAACACCATTCAAAGGCCAGGCCTCCATGAATCCGAAAGAGCTCCACCTCCACTTGATCCTTCTCAAGATAACCAGATTGCTCTCGACTTCTTCGTCACTTATGATCTTGAGTATCTTCTGAAGGGTTCATCAACGTACGCAACCTCCTTGACCTTGCTGAAAGCTGCCAACTGGGGGACAATACCCTGGATCGAGGAAAAGGTAAACAGACTCTGGGTCCCAAGGATAACTCGTAATTATGATATGTATGCTGTTATAGGTGCATCTCATTTTGGACGAACGAGTCCGAAGGGCGTACAGGGGTTGCTGCTTAGCCAATTCAGGAAGCAAGGTTAGATCCGATATTCGCATCTCCAGCATTTTGGGACTAAAAACTGAAGCCAAGAATGGCTATTATCATGTGACGGAGATTCGTCTAAAAAGGGAGGATGACAGAGAATACAAAATCCAGCAGGGAGATTTTTCTATCATTCGCCTTGAGGATATCGAAGACATGTTGCTTATGATGACCCGGGATCAACTCACACATATTCCTCGTGAAGACATCATTGCCTTGAATACAGCACTTCGTATGTTCACACGAAGCGTTGTAATCAAGAAACGAGTTGAAGATCTTCAGTTGGGAGTCGAAAGTTACCAAAAGAAGCTTAACCTAACCCGTCCAGTGAATCAAGTGTTACCTCAACATGTCAACAGATGTCCCTATACCGGCATTTCTGTTCCGAATTGCGGGATTTTCTACTTGAACAGTCGAGGGTTAATGAAGTTTATGAGGGTGGGTGAGCTTTATAAGTACAGTGATGGGACTCTCATCTACGTCAGAGGAAAGTTGGATCATCTCAATTCGGGTGGGTCTTTAACAGAGATGACTGAGGATTGGCATCAGGGTTATCGGCAAATGGCGAAGTATGTGATCAAGAAGATTGATCAAAAGCTCCGTGAACGTAGATTGATGAGGAGTTTTGAAAGATTCGTTGGTGGTAGACCATATGGAGTGCACCACAAGTTACTGCAACGATCCATCTAATGGGTCGTACATTTCAGGTCCACTTTATATTGGTTTTAATTGTGAATATGTAAATTTGTGAATATTGTGCTTTTACGGCTTGATGTAGTGTTACGGTATGATAATTTTTCAAGAATTTCTCACGAGATTCTAAATCTTTCAAAATATATCATACTAAAGCACTACAACTATTCCTTATTAATTTAAGGGGGATCATTAACATGTTCTATGGCCAAACATCGATTTCATTTTTACCCAAAGACCGGTTAATCCATTCAATATCCCAAATATTAATGGTTAACATTTTGGATAAGGGGAGAAAATGGGATTAAGGAGACTTAAATGATACTTGGCTAAAAGATGAAAAAGACTTAACGATTATCCAACTGAATATGTGTAAAGCACGTGTTAAGGGTGAGCATTTTTGATGAACAAAACACCTAAGGTACAAAACTTTTGATTTCAATATCACAAGTACTTTAGGTGATTTTCAATATTTTTCATGGTGGCTATACTTTCCCAAAACACGCTTAATTCACGACGAATGTGGTGACAAAAGGGTGGTAGGAATAGGTTTAGTCCAATGATTCATCAGAGCCGATGGAATCTTCCCAAGGACAATTCCCTAGATAAAATTAGAAGTCCTAGGAAAGGTGGAGAAAGATTGTGAACGTAGCTGAATGCCGACCAAGTACTTAAGCTAGCACTGGAACAATCACAACAAGGTGCTAGTTATGACGTATTGGTAAGCATTGAAGGGGTTGAAGAATGAAAAAGAATTGTAAAGATAAAGGGTGTAAAGAAAGAAGCCCTCCTTACAACTTTAGGCAGAAACCGGGTCAATACATATGCTATTGAGGTCATTTTTGTTAATGATTCTCGATATTGAAGAAAGACGTCATGGACCCAGTGATGCAATGCACAACCCTTCCCAGCTAACTCAAATATCTCTCAAAAGGTATTTGTTTTAATCACACAGAGATCAACACGTTATCTATTGGTTTATTCACTCCGAATAGACTGGTATTGAAAAGGTGGCACTCCTCTCCAGCCATCGCTCACTAAATCAAAACGCACTATCGAGTCTAGAGCCAAGAGATCATCAAAAGTCTCATTAGGACACTTTCCATTTATTCCTTGCTTTCTCACACACTGTGAAAAGTAAGAGATTTTCATGAGTCCTACGCAGTATTCCTGTAATATTGCCAGAACATCCGAGTAATACGCAAGTATTACAATGAAGATGGAAATCCTGCTTGAGCCAACATCATACAAGCTCATGGTAGGTTACACGTGCGGTTCTTTTAGAACCAATCTTGTGAAAAACTGGAAAGAAACAGTGGTTTAATTCTTAATTGAACTTAAACTCGTTCCAGGCCTCTACGCATTATCATATGATCTTGCCAGAACACTCAGAGTGACTCTTTATTGATCACAGTGACGAGTGGAAATCCTTCTAGTGTTAACATCAAACAGCACTTGGTAGGTGACGTGCAAGATTCTTTATGAATTGAGCTCGTGATAACTGGAAAGCAACGATGGTGAAAATCTTAATTGAAATTCACTTGTTCCAGGTTTCATGAATTGACGGCTTCAAATCACAAGGATAATTTATCCAAGTGATTCACTCTTTATGTTCGCAGTCAGCTTTGGACGGTCGAATAAAGAGAACGGGTTTACCCGCGAAATCCTGTCAGGAAGTTACTTAATTGAAACTATCCGTCACGGGTACGATATCTAATATCGTCCAACGGTCTTCACCGACCGGAGGTAAAATGCTACCGAATTAGAATAAAATGTCAAAGCCATTTTATTCGTGTCGTTGCTGTGTACCTGTTAAAGACGGAGGCGTTGCTGTGTACCTGTTGAAGACGGTGGCGTTGCTGTGTACCAGTTGAAGACGGTGGTGTTGCGGTGTACCTGTAGAAGTCGTTCCCACATGCTTATGTTTTTCTGCATCAAAGTTCAGCAAAAATTCAAGAAAGTACAAGATGAAGTCTTCCGCTGTATCAAACTCTGAAGCTTTCGAGAATTCAACAAAAAGACATAAGTGTGTGGAACATGGATTCACGAGGAGGCAAGTTTCACAAGAAGGCAAAGATCGCACGTGAAAGGCCAAAAGAACAATGCTCTCAAGCCAAAGCCTAAAAGATCAATAAACATATTCACAACAAAAAGAAAAAGAAGAAAAGACTATGAGCTAAAGAACGAAGACTTAGTATAGTATGCTAGGTTTAGAACTTTGTAACGTGGAGTGACCTCCCTTAGGGGGAGATTGTTAGAAATACGTTTTTACGTATATTAGAAGTATTGGTCACTCCACAATATTATTAATGTTGTAATAGCTCGTAGTTAATAGTTACTTATTTAGTTAAGTAAGAACCGGCCCATGGGCTTGTCATGGGCCGGCCCAAGTCCATTAGTGGCTTGGAAGTATAAATACCCCTTTCCTCCTTGGAAAGAGGTTGGTTGTTGATTTTCACTTTTCTCATTTGAATGAAATAAACACATAGTTTCTCTCTCACTTTCTCTCTCTAGTTTCTCTCTCTAGAAATCTTCAACCCACTTCATAGATTCATAGGTTATCAAGATTCTACAGGTCGCCTCCAGCAGGGGAGCTCATTCTCCTTCAGAGGCCGGAACCCTTCGGCCACCTTCATTGGGTCGCCCTGGCGGATTAGTCCGTGTAGGTTCATTTCTGCGGACATTTTACAAGTATATGGGTTAGTGAAGTTCTACAAATATGCATGACAAATTCGAATCTACAAAGTATAAATAAGACCTACCCTCTCCCTGTTCCGTCAGGAAGCACGGGTATAAGTCATCCCTCCCAAAGTAGCGGCGGCTTATCCCCACTAAGCATAGAAAGTGTTCCGGCAACCCTCTATAGAATTCTGTGCGGTGGGTATCTAGTGTCTTTAAGTCTTTGCTGCTATAGTCTTTGGCTTTGGGCGGATAGTCTTTGGGTGCTTTGGTTTTTAGTACGAAAGGGGTAGGGAATACCTTTTCATCTACAAAGAAGTAATGCTCGTACCAGTTCTTAAGGGAGTCTAGAGGCTTCCTATACGTCATGGGGGCATTCCCAGGTCGTTTTTTAAATGACAGCCACCCGTTCACTAGCTGGGGAAAATAAAAGGCCCTGAAAAGGTTCACGATTGGGGTTACCCCGCAGGTATGGCATGTAATTTCAAACTGGTTGATTTTACACGCCCCTATGCAGTGAAGCTGGGTTATGTGGAAGTCATAATACAATAGTAGGTCTACTAAGAATTTGGACAGGGGGATACGGTAGTTGGCCGAGTCAAACAGGCGCGTGTACACGCCTATTTTCCCCGCCGGTGCATCCATAATCGCTTCACCTTCACCTGGATAGGTGGGGTGTACGCTTTCGGGAATATAATACTTCGACAGAAAGTCGATGTATTTTTCCGCCGACATCACGTTAAGGACATCCGTGATAAGTGGGTTGTCCTTTACCATGTTTTATAAAAAGGTTTTTAAGGGCATGATGATCTAACCTGCGGCGTAGGAAGTCCGTGGAAAAGAAGGAAAAGTTTTGGAAGTAAAAACTTGAAAATAACAATGGCGGAAGGAAGTGGGAGTTGTGTGTGTAACAAACACACATACCAACTCTTATATAGGGTTGCCTCGGTTTCCGAGGTAACGTGGATGTTCGACACGTGTAGGTCACCACGCCTATCCAACAGATAGGATTTCTGACACTTCTGCAAAATCAGAGGGGGACCCATGGGTCACTTCTTGGCAGTTTTACGTGGCTCAATGATGGGCATTAATGGTGCACTTTTGCAGGCGTGCGACTGGAAAGTTGACTACCATTAATGTTTTTATTCTTGTGTCGGGATATGCGGCTCTTAAGTAAGACCGCATTTAATGCTACATTTAATTTGTCTCGGCCGTTACGTGCGGCTGAGGTGCTATTCAAAAAATATTCCTAAGGCGGGCCGTCACGTGCGGCCAAAACAAAATTTTCAGTATTTCTCATTCCCCTAGGTCTTTCTTGGTATGTCTAGAGAGCACCTTGATAGTCTAGAGGTTACGCCTACGGCTGTAACAACTAGACTGGGGGGACATGATGACGTATAGTCCCCAGTCGGGTCAGGAACCCGGCCCATGGGTACTACCCATATCCGGCCCATCACAGATGGGTGGGAATAATGTCATTCAGGCTTATGGGCTTGGATGAACAGTGACCGCACACATGTGTGCGGCCCACGGCCTGGCGCGGCCGACATAGGGTTAGACATAATCATATTCTGTCTAGGAATAGGTTTACCCCAAAAGAGGAGGATATTCACTACCATAATTAGAAGATAACAATCATTCTAATTTTGATAGTTATCCTTTCCTTGGGGCCGAAGTATCAGTGGCAGCCCACTAGGGTTCCACTGCCTATAAAAGGAACCCCCAAGGGTTCCACAAAGGTATTACGTTCTAAACTCTCAACTCACATAAAACCCTAATCGATTACTTACTCTCACGCTGGAGTCTAATCGTGGGAAACCTTCCCACGGTAAGCCTAACGCGTATTGTTTAGTGTGCAGGATCCCAACCAAATAGTTCACTTGGTGCAGGAGCCGGAGCCCAGCCAACCCAAATTAAACCTAATTCGGGTCTAGCAAGGATCACCCAACTTTTGCATCAACAACAATTTTTAGTTTAATCTTTAAAGTCTTACTTTTACTCAACGACAAGTTTTCATTTTACCTTAGTTTAAAATAGATAATTAAGCAACCATTTTCTTTTATCCACCAAGAACGACTGAGTCGCACTCTTAACTAGTAATCAATTCAAAAAGACTGGAACAACGAACTTTCATACTTAGTAAATCTGTGTATTAATAATCCTAACATAGATCAGCCCCGCCTCCTCCCAACACGGAAGCACAAAGGCCACCCGTCACGGAAACGGGACCAGAGGTCACCCCACTCAATGATAGTAGCATCGAAGATTATGTCACCCAGAACTTTGAAGCTATTGTCCCAGCCATTACGACAAGGCAGAATCTGGGAAGGAATTTCCAAGCAAGATTGAACTTTAACAGTATCGTGAGCGACGCGCCACGATGTCCTCGAAAGAGGCGAAGAAGACTTCGTGGAGAGGAACAACCTCAAACTGAGGGACAATACCAACCACGTAATGTCTTCGAACGCATCAGCGACATGATAATCGAGGATCTTAAAGCAAACCGGGGAGGTACGGATCTCTCGGTTGGATCCATAGAGCACGCTACTCTGGAAGCTCCACAAGAGAACACCTACCGAGATAGTGTTTTCAAGAGGATTGATCCTCCAAAGGAAAGGAGCATCACTCTACTTCTGCGGTCGAATAGCTATCGCAGCTGATCAAGGCGCGGAAGGAGTTCACCCAACTATGACTCATCCGGATTCGACTCTGATGATCATCATCCAAGGCATCGCCGAACGAGATATCCCTCCTCTGAATCCTCAAACAGCAGTAGCGAACACAAGAGACGGTCACGCCGCCTCTCCCAGTGGGGGGGATGAAGATCTCTCCCTCCCATGGTATCGGGAGAGGGAGGACGCATTCACAAGTCGCATTCGGGACTACTCCAAAGACAAGAAGCGACATATGCCCACGTGTGTGAAAACCTATGATGGGTCCGACAATCCAGGTGACCATCTTAAAGTTTTTGAAACACAAGCAAAGATTGAACGATGACCTATGCCTCTGTGGTGCCAGATGTTCAAGTCAACACTCATTGGAAACGCTCGTGACTGGTTCGAAAGACTCCCTCGTCGAAGCATAGACAACTTTGAGGAATTTCGGAGTGTATTATAAAGAAATGTTACTAAGAGAAAGAAGTATAATAGGAACCCTGTTTCATTGGCCACGGTGAAACAAAAGCACGAAGAGTCTACAAAAGACTTTACAAAAACACTTCAAAGACAAGTGCACGAAAATCAAGGCGTGCCCTGAAGTTCTAAAGATATCCGACTATATGCACGCCATAACGGATAGGGAGTTGATCAGACGGCTGAATGACAAGTGTCCTGAAACATTCGATGAATTAATGAAGAGGGTCAGATCCTTTGTTGAAGGAAAAACCGTGGTCTCAGCGGCCTATTCCGTAAAGGGAAACCAAAGCTATCAAAATCACGACCAAACCAAAAAACAATCAAACCAGGCGAGTGGTAGGAGCCTTGACTACCGGGGTCAACAAAAAGGAGGGCGGGCCAGTGACAAGTTCACTCCTTTAAGAATGTCGATATATTATTATTAGAGGGCTCAAACTTCCCAAGACCACCCCCATGAGAACTCTAGTCGACCGTCGTCAAGGGAATCGGTTCTGTGAATTCCATAACGACAAGGGCCACGGCACGGACGAGTGCATCCAGCTCAAAAAGTATATTGAGTCCCTGGTAAAGTCATGACAACTTAAACATCTCGCCAAGGACTAGAAGGATGGGAAGGACAACAAAAATAATGACAGAAAAGATCACCCTAAGGATAAACCCACAACCATATTCATGGTACAATCGTGGCAGCGCAGGACTAAGCAGAAAATTAGTCAAAAAATTTCTCGCTGCAAAGAGATCTCGTTCCCTCCCATAACTTCAAGCAATGTAGCCCAAGGGCCCCTCACAATTGAAGTAAACATGGGGGACCACAATGTCTGCCGCATGTACGTTGATGGAGGGTCATCAGTCGAAATACTATATGAACATTGCTTTACACGGCTATGGCAGGAAGTAAGGAAACAACTGGTTTACCGACGGATCTTCGTGCACAGATGGTTCTGGTGCAGGCCTTATACTTACTAATCTGGAAGGTATGGAGTTTACATATGAACATGGGTGGTCTTGGGTGGTCTTAGGAAAAGCCCCCAATGAGGAAAAGCTCCAAGTCCCATGGGTCTTGTTCACGGACGGGTCTTCGTGCACAGATGGTTCTGGCGCAGGCCTTATACTCACCAATCTGGAAGGTATGGAGTTTAAATATGCCTTACGATTCAAATTCAAAACAACAAATAATGAAGCTGAGTACGAAGAATTTATCATGGGCTTGAGAATAACTGCGCGAATGGGAGTACGAAACCTGAAGGCATACTTCGACTCACGTCTAGTCGCGAATCACATCCTTGGCGAGTATGAGGCCAAAGAGGACAACATGATCCAATACCTTGAGAAGGTGAAGTCGCTCATCAGAGGATTCACCAAGTTCACCATAAAGCAAGTGCCTAGGGGAGAGAATAAGAAGGCGGACGCCATGAGCAATATCGCGTCCACTAGCTTTTCTCACTTGTCCAAACAAGTTTTGGTAGAGATACTCAAGGATAAATCAATTGCAGGAGAAGAATTTCTGCCAATAGTCGAGGAGGAGGGATCTACATGGATGACCTTACTTATCAAGTATTTAACAAGCAAAACACTCCCGGATGATAAGGTTGAAGCACGTCGCATCTAGAGAAAATCACAGGGGTTTGAAATACGTGATGGGATTTTATACAAGAGGTCATTCTTGCAACCTTGGCTGCAATGCGTCGGACCAAAACAGGCAAGCTACATAATTAGCGAAATTCATGAGGGGTCATGCAACATACATGTAGGCCCGAGGTCAGTCGTATCAAGAGCTTTACGGACGGGATACTATTGGCCGACCATGCACAAGGACGCACGAGATCTAATACTCAAATGTAATGACTGCCAAGTGCACCGGCCCGTGCCACGTCATCACAACAAGAGTTAACACTTATTACCTCCCCATGGCCATTCTACAAGTGGGGAATTGATATCGCATGCCCACTCTCGGTGGCAGCCTGAGGTGTTAAGTTCTTAATTGTCGCCATGGACTACTTCACCCGATGGATCGAAGCAAAATCAGTGGCAACAATCATGGGTAAGCAGGTGAAAAAGTTTGTGTGGGAAAATATTGTGTGTCGCTTTGGTCTACCAAGGGAAATAGTCTCTGACAATGGCAAACAGTTCGCGGATTCAAAGACTGGTGTGCGGCGTTGAATATCACGCAACGTTTCGCATATGTCAAACATCCACAGACCAATGGTCTAGTGGAGCGTGCCAATCGGAGCCTAGGAGAGGGTATTAAGGCACGATTAGACGGTAAAAAATTCTAAGTGGGTTGATGAATTACCACATGTGCTATGGTCGCATAGATTAATGAACAAAACCGCTAATGGAGATACCCTATTCGCACTCGCGTACGACACTGAAGCAGTTATACCAGCAGATATTGGAATGCCAACAATCCGTATGGCGGAAGTAAACGTTACCACCAATGACAAAGAGCTAAGGATTAACTTAGACTTGTTAGAGGAAAAACGAGAATTGACAGCAATCAATGAGGCGAGAGCTAAAGCAAAGATGAAAGGGTATTACGATGGTTAGGTTAAAGGTGTATCTTTTAAGCCAGGAGACCTTTTTTATTGGGCAAATGAAGCAAGCCGTGCTCAAAACACAGGGAAACTTGGACCAAAGTGGGAAGGACCGTATGAGGTCACAGACTCTTTGGGAAACGGCGCGCATAGGTTACGCTACATGGGCGACCGGGACTTAGGTCGCACATGGAACATCAACAACCTCAAAAAATGCTATCTCTAAGGCTACGGCCTCTGACATGGACATCCAGCTGTCGTCAGCACCAATAAAGTCCATGGAAATTTTATGTTTTCTAGGAATCATTTGTCTTAGGATTTTTTCATATTGTTTCAAAAAATGTAAATGTGATAATAAAATGCCGTGGTGCCTAGCTAACACCTCAGACAGTTCTTGTTCAAAATCTTTTGTTTGTGAATTTAGTTATTTTAATTATATTTAGTCATTTTATCTTCAGTCGTACATGTACTATCCATTTTTATGTGAAGCAAGAGGATTGAGTGAACCTAATAATTCCACTTATCGCATAAGAATGATGCAACCCCAGCGACTACGGATCACGCATCCTTACTAGACACCTTATTGTCAAGACGTTGTAATAAGTTTAAACGTACTGCATTGACAAATGACGAATATGGTAAAGACACACTGTGCGCGTCTAGTAACTTATAGTATTGTCTTTTTTAAACGAGTCGTAACATACTACACATAAAAAGATGTATATTTATCCAGATAAAATTATTACAAGACAAGTCTATACAAAATAAAGTGCCGTGGACATCCACGGCCGAATGTTACAAATACAAATAAGTGTTTGAATACAATAAGAAAGTTCATGATTACAACTACTGAGGGGGTATGTTCGAAGACATGTCCTTCTTTTGATGGTTGATTGAAGCAAGGTTGGAGGGACCAGGAACTTCATAGTCCTCTAACACCAAGGCTAAACCAGGCCGGGTGGGGGCGGCCACGACAACACCACCAGATTTGGGCAAGTGTGCAGATCCAGTCGTCGAAGTTCTAAACAAGATCCAACTCTTTTTCCTCCCCCTTGCCCTGACTTGGTTGGCCTTAATAGCTTCCTTCAAAGTCCTTTCTCCCTTTAGTGCCCACGGGTCATGGGGAAAAGGATTGTCGGCATAGACCGGGATAGTGAGCTGAAGAGGATTAGGCTGCAAGTCTACCCACCAGTCGGTGGCGCTCTGTGAGCCGAAGTCTGTATTTAAATGCAGCTGTTCCATGGTCAAGTCAATGAGAGCGTCCTTCAGGGCCTCCAACTCATTCAACAAGGGGTACTGGACATCTTTAAATGCAGTCATGGAAGCAATCATATTCTTTTCAACGTCAGGCTTATGATAAATATGATCCTTCACGGTCTTCTTCTATTCGGAGCACTTGACTCCGGCTAGTAGACCCTCATGCCTACCACAGTCAATACCGTCAGACACGACATTGGCGAAGGGCTGGGCTATCTCGGGTGATTCAGCAAACTTCATCACCGCAAGCCTAAAACCACGCCCAATCATCCACCTACAGCCACCAATGGCCGTAAGCATGTGGGGGTAAGCTCTTCGTCGAAATCAATGGCCAAGGCGTCCAACCTTGTGTCCATATCCTCTAGTCGGTCATCAACAATATTTTCCCTTGCCTCTCTATACCGATAGAACTCCTCGGCCAACCGCTGCTCACCCTTAACCAAAATTTGGAGGTTGTCGCAATCCCGGGTAAGGATGTCAGCCTTTGTGGTTAAAGTCTAGACGACTGCCTCTCTGATGACTACCTGCATACGGTAAATGTGAAGTCAATATGATATACATCACCATCAAAATAGCTAAGTGCATACGGGGATATCCTTCTATATGCATTCCTACGCTTTCCAAATTCTAGCCACTTAAGTTCTCACGCCTACCCAAAGTATCACCTGAAAGAGACACTAAAACGCGTCAACATAAAGTTGGTGAGAGTCATAGGTTTAGACTCCAACGCTAAATCAGTTACAAGCTGTGAACAACAACCATCAATACAACAACATATGGACAATGTGCTACAATTATGTATTAACAACTAGCATTCAAGATTAATCAATCATCACAATTCCAAGGCATCACGCCTTACCAACAACCACAATTTCCAAGGCATCACGCCTTACCAACAACCATAATTTCCAAGGCATCACGCCTTACCAACAACCATGGTACCATAGACGCCCATACACCTATGTACCTTTCCGATCCAAATCATACACAAACAAGAATCACATAGTAGTTAATCACATAATGTACACACAAGTCCATCTCAACCCTTAAAAACATTCACAACATCAATTCATAAATAACTCAACACAGTGTCTCTTCCATCCCATCTGGAAGTCAAAAACAATAATAAACATGGGACTATGAAACTCACCTGATTGCCTCTTCACAAGTCCTCGCACTAGCAACAAGCTAACAAACCAAAAACACGCAATCAATACATGAACCAATCACTAAGATGGCTCATCAACCTATGATGGACATCTAACCTATTCCCATATAAATACCTCATTGATAAGCTCTAATCACCACATTACCCTTCCTTAACAAGTCCTTAACTTGGTTAAGTTTAATAACTATCCCGTTCATATTTTACACAAAACAATCCCAGTTTTTAGGTCTCAAAACTTTAAGTCAAACGTCCACTTAAACATACCCATGGTTTCTGTAAAAGGAATATTCATACCCTTACATATGTTGGCTAACACCTCCCACTTGCCCTAACCTTAAATCTACTGTTAAGGACCCAATATATATATATATATATATATATATATATATATACTTTTGCCATTCAAGATTTCCTGATTTTAAACATACTAAAAGTTTGTTACAATTATGGGGTCTTACCCTAAACCAAAACCTTATCCCAAGTCCAAATACTTACTACAATATATAAACCATCTCTCATGTTAGTGAGAGGATCCCAATTCAACCCTAAGTACCCCAAATAACCCAAAACTTAAAAAGAAAACAGGCTGAATTCAAAATTGTTTTGACCTCCGACTGTTGTAACCTATTTTTGACCCACTTCCTACCTCCAATTTAGTTCTCGTTTCTTGCATTAGAAAGCCACTTCAATTACCTTTTCAGGGATACTTGGATCGTAAAATAAGAGTTTGTATAACTCCCAATATGATCAAAACAATTTACTCAAAATTCTGCCAAGTTTTTAAAAACGGGTTTAAACAAATTGAACTAGTTAATTACCCATAACCCCATCTAATACAAGCCCTAGATTATATGATCATCATATTATGATTATCACATCATTAATTTACTGATTTTATATATACCCTAACCTAAATCCATCATAAGAATGATTAAATAAACATAAAAACAATTTAATTTAAAAAGGTTAATGAAGGTTTTTACCTTTAATTCAATGGAAGATGAAAAACTATAGAAAACTCTAAAAAAACTCTCTGGCCGTCGACTTTATGTTTCCAGGAAGAATAATGCGTTTGATTTGGTGTAAGGGTTCCTTATATAGCAAAAGTCCTAGTCCAACCCAAACACTACTTACCATAAACCTTTTTCTCCTCTTTTTTTTGTTTAGTCGGCTATAAACCGCCTATATATATATATTTTTTTTTTCTTTTTTTATTGTTAAATAATGTACTACTAACATTACCTTAATTTGTCTTAATTTATTTCAGCTCCTAAAGCTTCCAAAACCCCAAAACCGTAAAACTAGTCAAAATTACGCGTTTTACTGTAAAAGACGTAAAATATACACTTTTAAAAAAAATCTCAAATTTTGAAATAAACTTTATAACTAAGTCCTAAATGACTTAAAACCATCCCGAAAAATATTCATATGAATAATTACCTCACCCGAGACCTCTAAATGCTAAACCGTAAATCATAAAAAAACACTATTACTATAATACTTATACGTATACGTAAACACCAAAATATCACCATTTTCATTTCATAGTCACCACTTGTGAGCTCATGAACATGAAATAACCGTTCCTCGATTTACTTATGAGTACTTCTATACTCATAAACGATAACCACACCAACCTCAATCACACAAAATAATCACGTAAACACACAATTCAAGTAAGCACACACAAAATAACCTAAAAGTAAGACCAATTGACGAACCTCAAAACCACGATTGTCACATCACACCCTCCTAATAGAAATCTCGTCCTGAGATTTACTCCTTAGGATCGTCATTAACAAACAGCTGAGGATACTTACTCCTCATAAACTCTTCCCGTTCCCACGTGAACTCCGACCCACGTTTAGAATTCCACCTAACCTTAACTAACGGTATTTTACTTCTTTTCAATGTTTTAACCTCACGGTCCATAATATCTATCGGCTCTTTAATAAAACGAAGGCTCACATCTATACTAATATCGCCCACCGATACTTGCAAGTCAGTTCTTGCTAAGCATTTCCTCAAATTTGAGACATGAAACACATCGTGTACACTACTCAACTCTTCCGGTAATCTCAACCTATATGCCACTAGCCCAATCCTTTCAGGGATTTCAAATGGACCCATAAATCTAGGTGCTAACTTCCCTTTCTTCCCGAACCGCATCACCCCTTTCCATGGTGAAACCTTTTGCATAACCTTGTCCCCAACCTCAAATTCCAACGGCTTACGCCTCTTGTCTGCATAGCTCTTTTGTCGATCTCTAGCCGCCTTTAGTTTCTCCTTAAGCACGGTTATCGCATCCGAAGTCTCCTGTACCATCTCCGGTCCAAATAGTTGACTACTTCCTACTTCAGCCCATAGCAACGCTGACCTATACTTCCTACCATAAAGTGCTTCAAACGGTGCGCACTCTATACTAGCATGGTAGCTATTATTGTACGAGAATTCTGCCAACGCCAGATGATTCTCCCAACTTCCCCCAAAGTCTATCACATACGCCCTCAACATATCCTCTAGCGTTTGTATAGTCCTCTTACTCTGTCCATCCGTCTGCGGGTGATAAGCTGTTCTCATATCCAGTCTTGTTCCCAAGGCTTTCTACAATAGTCCCCAAAACCTAGACGTAAACCTGCTATCCCTATCCGATATGATCGACACCGACACCCCATGTTTTTCCACCACATGTTCCAAGTATTTCTTGGAAAACTTTTCCCTCTTATCATCCTCCTTCATTGCCACAAAATGTGCAGACTTAGTCAGTCTGTCCACTATTACCCAAATCATGTCATTCCCGCTGTTAGACCTTGGCAGTTTTGTAATGAAGTCCATGGCAATGTTCTCCCACTTCCATTTAGGAACCTCCGGTTGTTGTAGTAATCCTGATGGTCTTTGATGTTCAGCCTTCACCTTGGCGCAAGTCAAACATTCACTAACGTATAAGGCTACATCTTTCTTCATCCCTGGCCACCAATACATATCCCTCATATCCCGGTACATCTTATCAGCTCCTGGGTGTATTGAATACCTCGACATATGAGCTTCATCCAATATAACCTTCCTTGTATCACCAAACAACGGAACCCAGATTCTATCCAAGTAATACTTACAACTATCTACTCTTTCTTCCATATACTGATCCATAGTATGTAGATTTTATTCAACCAGCCTCTCCTCCTTCACGGCCTCTATTTGTGCTGCCCGAATTCTATCCTTAAGAGTTGTCTGAATAGTTATGCTCATTGCCCTTACTCTCTTTGGTTTTAGCCTCTCCTTCCTACATAGCGCATCCGCCACCACATTGGCCTTCCCAGGGTGATACTTAATCTCACAATCATAATCACTAAATAACTCCAACCATCGTCTCTGCCTCATGTTCAAATCTTTCTGATCAAAGATGTGCTGCAAACTTGTGTGGTCCGTAAAGATCACACTTTTCGTCCCATACAAGTAATGTCTCCATATCTTGAGAGCAAAGACTACAACTCCTAGTTCTAAGTCATGTGTGGTGTAATTCTTCTCATGGTTTTTCAATTGTCGCGATGCATAAGCTATGACCTTATCTCACTGCATAAGAACACATCCTAAACCCTGATTGGACGCATCACAATAAACCACAAAATCTTCCACCCCTTCTGGTAAGGACAAGATTGGTGCTTTACACAACCTATCCTTCAGTGTCTGAAACGTCTGCTCTTGCTCTTCACCCCATTCATACTTCTTATTCTTTTGGGTCAACAATGTCAAAGGCTTTGATATTCTAGAGAAATTCTCTATAAATCTTCTGTAATATCCTGCCAAGCCTAAGAATGACCTTATTTCTGACGGTGTAGTAGGTGCCTTCCAATCCTTCACTGCTTCAATGTTCTTTGGGTCTACATGTATGCCATCATTGTCGATTACATGTCCTAGAAATTGTACTTCTTGCAGCCAAAATTCACACTTGGAGAACTTCCCATAAAGTTTCTCCTTCCTGAGCAGTTCCAAGACCGACCTTAAATGTTGGTTGTGCTCCTCCTCCGTCTTAGAGTAGATAAGTATGTCATCAATGAAGACTATGACAAACTTATCCAGATACGGCTTGCACACTCGGTTCATTAGATCCATGAACACTGTGGGCGCGTTTGTCAATGCAAATGGCATAACGGTGAATTCAAAGTGTCCATACCTGGTTCTGAACACGGTCTTTTGTATGTCCTCCTCACAGACTCTTAGTTGGTGATAACCGGACCTAAGGTCAATTTTTGAGAAGTATCTTGCTCCTTACAGATGATCAAATAAATCGTCAATTGAGAGGATAACAGTTCTTAATGGTCAGCTTGTTCAACTCCCGATAATCAATACACATCTGGAATGATCCATCCTTCTTCTTAACGAATAGCACTGGCGCTCCCCATGGAGAAGAACTTGGTCGAATGAAACCCTTATCCTGCAATTCCTTGAGTTGCTCGGCTAATTCTTGCATCTCTGACGGTGCTAGACGATATGGTGACTTCGCTACGGGTGTTGCCCCAGGTACTAAGTCAATCCTAAACTCTACTTGTCTCACCGGTGGTAATCCCATCAAGTCATCCGGGAATACATCGACGAACTCTCTTACTACTTGAATCTTATTGGTTTGTGGCTCATCATCCTTGGCATTCATAAGGGACCTGGTCTTCTTCTCATTCCTTTCTTCGTACACGTATAACACCTTCTTATCACCTATGGGTATCTTAACAATCTTTTCATGACACATTAGCTCAGCCCTATGCTTCGATAACCAATCCATCCCAATGATTACATCGAAGCTCCCATGTTCTAGAGGGATTAAATCTATGGTGAAATTAAATTCTCCCAACTCTAATTTGCAGTTTTAAAATATCTCATCTACTTCTTCTTGCTTACCACTAGCTATTTCAATCACATATCCTGGTTTCGCTACACTAGGGTTCATATCTAACAAAGGCACGAATTGAGAAGACACAAAACTAAAATCTGCCCCAGAGTCAAAAAGAATCGTAGCGAGGTGATTGTTAACAGAAAATGTACCCGTCACCACATTCGGGTCCTGAACCGCCTCTACTGCATTTGCAAAGTAAACCCTGCCTCCATTCCGATTTCCCTTATTCTGATTTCCCTCGTTCCTGTTCTAATTCCGATTCCCAGTGTTTCCATTGTTGCGGTTAGCATTGTTCCGGTTTCCACCGCATTGGTTTCCTCGATTTCCTTCCAAAGCTAGCTGGCCTCTGCCCTCGTTGGTTGCTCCAACCAATCTAGGATACTCCCTCTGAAAATGCCCGGGTTGTACACACTCAAAACAGTTTCCCCCGGTGACATTCATCCTCACAGACTGGATTGGTGTTGCATTCCTGGTAAGTGCGTCACAGTTTCTAGCAATATGTCCCGGTTTCTGGCAATTGTAACATGTATGGCATGGTGTACCTCTTGGATGGAACCTAGAGCAGGTTCGGCAAGCAGCATTGTTGTTGTATGAATTTCCAGAACCTTGAGGTACTCTCATGGCAAAATTTCTTCCATCTTTTTCCTTCTTAGCGTTTTTCTAGTTGGTGTCAGGCGATTTCGCGGCTTCTGGCTCCTTTCTTTTATCCCCCATCTTTACCAAGGTTCCACTAGATACCGCCTCCTCAACAAGTATTCCTGCTGTAAGTATAGCTTGCTGTATCGTGTTAGGTTGAGTAGCCTTAATCATTCCCCTAATCTGAGTAGGTAATCCCGCAATGTACTGCTTGATTTTGTTTGCCTCAGGGGTAACCAAATGGGGAACCAACTTTGCCAATTCATGGAAGCGATCTGTGTAATCGGCATGAGCCGCTCCAACCATAGTATGTCCCCAAAACTCATTTTCCAGCTTCTCCATCTCATTGCTTGGACAAAACTCCGTAGTCATAAGAGCCTTAAAATCGGCCCAAGCCATAGCATTTGCAGCAACTCTTCCCCTAGCTTGAACTTGAGTGTTCCACCAAGTTAAAGCCTTCCCTACCAGTGAACCAGTTACATACATGACCCTTTGATTGGGTGAACAACCACTCATCTGAATCACATTTTCCATATTCTCAATCCATTGGGTAAGTACTACCGCGCCGCCCTTCCCATCATACTCCCTTGCACCATAAGAAGTGAATGCCTTATAGCTACAACCATTGTTTCCACCTCCTCCTGGTCCATTGTTGTTGTTATTGTTGTTCAGGTTGTTAGTCACCCCTGAACAATGGTTGGTATTAAGTTGGCCATTTGAGCAGCAATCAAAGTAGCCAAATCAGGATTTCCATCACCACCACTTCCACCAGCACCATTTCGCGTATTCACCATGCTATAGTAAAAACATGACACCCGTTAATAACAACCAAAATACTCCATATAATATACTTACCACCATACGTATGCCTAGCATAACCATACATACTACCAACATATACTATACAAGCATGTATCAACTCTCTTTCATGCAATCATACTTGAAAGTCCAGTGGTGTTGTGGCACATATATAATTATGTAGGCCTCCATAATTATACATGTTCCCTTTCACCAATGTACTCCCTCCTATGATGACACTTATAAGAAATTAATACTACACATAACACATAATCCAACAACTCACAAACACATAACCACGCAAAATAAGATCCAAAACTCCATTTATTAAAATAACATAGTCAAAACTTGAAACATCACAAATTCATGGTCTAGCTAAACTAGCGTAGACATAATCTAAACGAAAACATAAATAATTTTAAGGCATGCCGTCCATAAGAGTCGGAAAATTTAAAACAAATAACTATTGGATGCAGTGGATTCGGTATCGGATTTGGTATTGGTTACTTCTCCTTCATTATTGTTATCCCATGGATAAACTGGTTTAGTCTTGACAGTCCTCAATAGTACCTCTTTATTCCCTTCCTTAGCTATTATTGTTAGGACTGTCTTATATACCCACGCCCGGTTCACTTTTACCCTAGACATACGTTCTATCGCCTTGCATGGATACCACGCCTCTGGAATTGTCCTCCTATAGTTTGTACGTCTGTGGCATTTTAACCTCGTAATTCCAGTGGCTTGCACCACTACTTGTCTCTCAGGGGGCATGACTTAAACATTAGAAGAAAATATCACTCATCAGACACATAGTATAGCATAACAAAAGACAGACAAAAATTAATATGTGGCTAAGTATGAACTTTCTATGGTTCAATTCATACTAGTCAAAACCTCGCAATAAATAACACCCAAACACATATATTAGTATAAAATGCACACATACTCCTATGACGCCTATATGCAGGGACCCTTAAGCTATAGACTAGGCTACGTGACTAGGCAACCTAATTCTCTATAACCATTGTCTCTGATACCATTCTGTCACACCCCACCATGGCAGAATATGGGGCGCGACGTATGGATATCATCACAATATGGCGTGTCTATAGAGATAACTATATGAAATAAGAAATGTCATAAAATGGAGACACAAAGTCGTGACAATATCTCATCAAACCCAGGAGTCTAGGTAAGTAGGTAACAGTCCTACCTCTTACCCAGGACAAACAAATAACATAACCAAACAAATATATGTGTGCCACAGTATCACTTATTAAATGAACAAATAAAAACTAAGAAGGAAACGGGGATATCCTTCTATATGCATTCCTACGCTCTCTAAATCCTAGCCACTTAAGTTCTCACGCCTACCCAAAGCATCACCTGAAAGAGACACTAAAACACGTTAACATAAAGTTGGTGGGAGTCATAGGTTTAGACTCCAACGCTAAATCAGTTACAAGCTATGAACAACAACCATCAATACAACAACATATGGACAATGTGCTACAATTATGTATTAACAACTAGCATTCAAGATTAATCAATCATCACAATTCTAAGGCATCACGCCTTACCAACAACCACAATTTCCAAGGCATCACGCCTTACCAACAACCATAATTTCTAAGGCATCACGCCTTACCAACAACCATGGTACCATAGGCGCCCATACACCTATGTACCTTTCCGATCCAAATCATACACAAACAAGAATCACATAGCAGTTAATCACATAATGTATACACAAGTCCATCTCAACCCTTAAAAACATTCACAACATCAATTTATAAAAAAACTCAACACAGTGTCTCTTCCATCCCATCTGGAAGTCAAAAACAATAATAAACATGGGACTATGAAACTCGCCTGATTGCCTCTTCACAAGTCCTCGCACTAGCAACAAGCTAACAAACCAAAAACTCGCAATCAATACATGAACCAATCACCAAGATGGCTCATCAACCTATGATGGAAATCTAACCTATTCCCATATAAATACCTCATTGATAACCTCTAATCACCCCATTACCGTTCCTTAACAAGTCCTTAACTTGGTTAAGTTTAATAACTATCCCGTTCATATTTTACACAAAACAGTCCCAGTTTTTAGGTCTCAAAACTTTAAGTCAAACGTCCACTTAAACATACCCATGGTTTCTGTAAAAGGAATATTCATACCCTTACATATGTTGGCTAACACCTCCCACTTTCCCTAACCTTAAAGCTACTGTTAAGGCCCCGATATATATATACGTTTGTCATTCCAGATTTCCTGATTTTAAACATACTAAAAGTTTGTTACAATTAAGGGGTCTTACCCTAAACCACAACCTTAGCCCAAGTGCAGATACTTACTACAATATATAAACCATCTCTCATGTTCGTGAGAAGATCCCAATGCAACCCTAAGTACCCCAAACAACCCAAAACTTAAAAAGAAAACAGGCTGAATTCAAAACTATTTTGACCTCCGACTGTTGTAACCTGTTTTTGACCCACTTTCCTACCTCCAATTTAGTTCTCGTTTCTTGCATTAGAAAGCCACTTCAAATACCTTTTCAGGGATACTTGGATCGTAAAATAAGAGTTTGTAGAACTCCCAATATGATCAAAACAATTGACTTAAAATTCTGCCCAGTTTTTAAAAACGGGTTTAAACAAATTAAACTAATTAATTACCCATAACCCCATCTAATACAAGTCCTAGATTATATGATCATCATATTATGATTATCACATCATTAATTTACTGATTTTATATATACCCTAACCTAAATCCATCATAAGAATGATTAAATAAACATAAAAACAATTTAATTTAAAAAGGTTAATGAAGGTTTTTACCTTTGATTCAATGGAAGATGAAAAACTATAGAAAACCCTAAAAAAACTCTCTGGCCGTCGACTTTATGTTTCCATGAAGAATAATGCGTTTAATTTGGTGTAAGGGTTCCTTATATAGCAAAAGTCCTAGTCCAACCCAAACACTACTTACCATAAATCTTTTTCTCCTCTTTTTTTGTTTAGTCGGCCTATAAACCGCCTATACATATATATTATTTTTTTTTATTTTTTTATTGTTAAATAATGTACTACTCACATTACCTTAATTTGTCTTAATTTATTTCAGCTCCTAAAGCTTCCAAAACCCCAAAACCGTAAAACTAGTCAAAATTACGCGTTTTACCGTAAAAGACGTAAAATATACACTTTTAAAAAAAATCTCAAATTTTGAAATAAACTTTATAACTAAGTCCTAAATGACTTAAAACCATCCCGAAAGATATTCATATGAATAGTTACCTCACCCGAGACCTCTAAATGCTAAACCGTAAATCCTAAAAAAACACTATTACTATAATACTTATACGTATACGTAAACACCAAAATATCACCATTTTCATTTCATAGTCACCACTTGTGAGCTCATGAACATGAAATAACCGTTCCTCGATTTACTTATGAGTACTTCTATACTCATAAACGATAACCACACCAACCTCAATCACACAAAATAAACACGTAAACACACAATTCAAGTAAGCACATACAAAATAACCTAAAAGTAAGAGCAAATGACGAACCTCAAAACCACGGTTGTCACATAATGCTTGGTGGGGGGGGGGGGGAGACTTTGGCATATCCTCAAAGGTGGGAGATGGCACCCGTTTGTTTGTCTCGATCACAGGCTCCTTCTACCCACCTATGGTCCCCTCATGCACCGTGGCTTCAAATTGATCCTTCATGTGATATAAATTACGTTAAGTTTCTGTAGATATGAATTTAAGGCGCAAGCACCATAGGAGTTTGAAATTACTTACAAATTCTCCTTCGCTAGTTCTGATACGGAGGGTGCCACGACATTGAAATGAGTAGGGTTCCATACCACAGTAGGTTTTGCACCTTGGGAAGCCCTCGCTTTAGCAGTAATGGAAGTTCCTTGGTCTTCTTGGTACAAGTGGTGGTCTTTCCGCAGCTTCTAGGGAGGGGCGTTGGTCTGATCATATTCCTTAACAGGGACTTTCCTTTTTCTGGTCTTACGCTTCTTCGAGTGATGCACGGCTGGCACTCCTTTCCCGTCATCACCCTCAGCCGCCTCTTCCTCCTCATCGTCATCCATGGTTACGATTTTTTCTTCAGTGATGGGCTTTTCATAGCAGGATGGGTGGTAGCAGTGTTAGCTGTAGATGTGGCTTCATTCTCCAGCATGAGGTTTTCTCCGTCTTCATTGCTAAAGTCCAGCGGTGACTTTTGGATTTGGGAACCCCTCATATCCGAGTGGTGCTCTGGGACCACACCAAAGGAATAGTTACGTTCACCGTGGACTCTAGCAATGGCTGATCATTCTCCTGGCGGGGGTGGCTACCTTCTTTTAACTCCATAGGGTTGCCTTGACGTAGAAGCCCGAATAGATTCATCTCTGTTGAAAGTACATTAGAAGATCAAGTGTTAGTTTCTTATAAACAACTATTCTATGCACAAACAACATACATGTTAATACCCACCCTCGTTCCGGCTGTTCACAGATGTGGGGTATTGGTCATCCCCGCCGAAGTAATTGCGCCTGATACCTAGCAAGCATAAAAAGTTTTCCGGTAATCCTTTATGGAACATAGTTCAGTGAGTATCTAGCATTATCACATCATTAGCATCATATGTATCAGCCGGGGGTGGGTAATCTATGCGGACACTATGCTTAAGCTCAAAAGGGTTTGGGAAGACTACGACATCTACATAAAAACCTATTATACCAGTTCTTCACAGAATCTAAGGCTTTGTTGTAACATTCAGGTGCGGTTGGGGACCGTTTTTTGAATGATATCCATTCGTTGACCATTTGGGGTGTATAAAATACTCTGAATAGGCTCACGGTGGGGCGTACGTTCATGGTTTCACAACTGATCTCGAATTGATTTATTTTGTACGCGCCAATGGCGTGGAGTTAGGTGATATGGAAGTCATAGTAGGACAGAAAATCTATAAGGAATCTAGAAAAAGGTATGCAGTAGTTGGCCGTATCAAAAAGACGGGTATAAACCGATTTTCCCATTAGGAAATCGATGATCGCGTCATCTTCCCCAGGATAGGAGGGATGTACCTCTGTGAGGATATAGTACTCGGAGTAGAACTTCGTAAATTTAGCAAGTGGGTATTCATTTACCACAGACGTGATTATAGGAATATCCTTAACCATTTTTTACTACGGAAAGGAAGAAAGGTGTGGTAAGCTAACCTATGTAAACGACTGGTCCGTGGATAAAGAAGGTAGAAGGTAGAAGGTAGTATTACACAACAATGGAGGATGAAGGTTTGAATACTGTATGTATGTACAGTCGCATTCCCAACATTTTATAGTGTTGCTTTGGGTTTGGTGCATTGTTGGATTCACTACACGTGTCATCCACTATGCTAATCCAAGGGTGAGGGAATCATGGTAACTGAAGGGTCAGACGGACCCACAAGTCATTTCATTGTCAGTTTTTTTACGTGGCTCAAGGGTCGGACCCACTTGGTGCACTTTTTCAGAATCTGACAAGTGAACAGTCAGTTACATAGTGCACAATGCCGCTGTTTATTTACTATCATTAATGCCTTCATTAAAAATTGTCTCGGACATGACACGTTCTATGATGCATTTTTCATTATTTTTCTACAGTACGGATGGGGAGCAATTGTTAGTCTAGAGGTCACGCCTACGGCTGTAACAACTAGACTAGGGGGAGATGATGACGTATAGTCCCCAACCGGGTCTAGGACCCGGCCCACGGGTACTACCCGTATCCGGCTAGAAGGAATGGGTTGGATTAATGTTATACTAGGCCTATGGTCCCCAGATAATAATGGCCGCACGCACTGTATACTGCCCACGTCCCATCGCATACGATAGGGGTTAGACAAAATCACTATCTAATTAGGATTGTGATTCACCATAAAGCAAAAAGATATCTACTAACCACAATTAGTAGATTGTGATAAACACAAAGATGGTAATTATCCTTTGCTTCAGGCTCAAGACTCGGTGAGGCCCAACTGGGACTCTACCGCCTATATAAGGAACCCCCAAGGGTTCCACAAAGGTACGAGTCACTTGACATTCTCATACCTCACCAACCCTAAACCAATTAATTACTCTCACGCTGGAGTCTAATCGTGGGATACGCTCCCACGGTAAGCCTGACAACGTGTTGTTTTAGTGTGCAGGATCTCAACCAGAAATTCACTTGGTGCAAGCCAAAACCCTGGACACCCGAATAAGGCTTAATTCGGGACAGTCAAGGTCCATCCAACTTTTGTATCAACAAGTTGGCGCCATCCGTGGGACCTTACACTAAACTCTACCAATGACAAAGGGTAATCCTAGCATAGGAAACCAGAAGAACACCGACAAAATGCCGACAACAGAAACATCCGTTCAGCCATCCGCATGAGGAGGTGGATGACCAAACAACCTTAACACAGTGAACCAATCCCCACGAGGGACAGGTCCGCAATTCAGCACCCCCGCACCAACTTTGACCTGAATAATCCTGACGCAGGATCGGCCCCGCCTCCTCCCAACAGGGAAGCACAAAGGCCACCCGTCACGGAAACGAGACCAGAGGCCACCCCACTCAATAATAGTAGCATCGAAGATTATGTCACCCAAAACTTTGAAGCTATTGTCCCAGCCATTACAGTAAGGCAGAATCTGGGAAAGAATCTCCAAATTTTGTATCAACAACCCGAATTAGGCTTAATTCGGGTCAGTCAAGGTCCATCTAACTTTTGTATCAACAACCATCATTCTAACTCTTGACCACCTCTTTGTGTCCGTAAAACCCACATTTTAAAAATATGAAATTTGGATATTTTATTTTATTTTGAAAATTTGAAGTTCATTTTTGAAAATTTCATTTTATTTCCTTTTGGAAAATTTCATTTCTTTTCATTATATTTAAATATGTATTTAATTATTTAAAAAGTTTGAATTAATTAAACCTTGTGTTATAAAATCTTTGGAAAATAATAAAGATATACCACATAGTTTATTGAAAAGGAAAAAAATGTCATAAAAAAACTAAACATGGTCGGTTTTACATTATATAAAATAAGAATTTTATTTGTTTTGTTACTTATTTTAGTAAAGCTTTTAAAAAGGGAAAAGAGTGTAGGTTTCAATAGGAAATATATGTAAGACTTTTTGTAAATGATAAAAATAAATTTGATCTCATCCATGGCCTTTATTTGGCCGGTTTACAAAGAAAAAAAGGAAGGAATTTGTTTTAATTACAAATAATGGTTTTAAGGGAAACTAAATAAAAACAATTAAACATGTTTCCTCTAATTTTGGTACTTGCTAAAAAATCACATAACCCTCCTTATTATCTTATTTTTGCCGTCCCATATCTCCTCCATAACACTCCTTCATTGTTGAAAATTATTAAGTTATTCTCTCTAAAATCTCCATTAAAGAAACCTTGGTTTCTAGGTTTTCTTCCTTCCAATCCTTCTATATCCTTGGTGCTTTTGGTGTGTGGTGATTTCCAAATCATCTTATTTATCATATGTGTAAGTTTTATTCAGCCCCTAATCCATGTGTCACCATGGAATGATTTTATATCTTATTTTTTGAATTAGGGTCTTATAAACCCTAATTTTATGTTTATGGTGGTTGATTAGTTTTGAAAAGTAAAATTTGTTTATATCTATGTTTAAACATCCCTTAGGGGTTTTAAATGAGTTATTATATCATATTAATCAAGATCTAGGCCCCCTAAGGTGATCTAGATAGGTAAAACACACTTTTTTAAACTAAGATTTTGTGTAGTCGGAAAAAGGGTCACCTTAAAAGATTAACTACTTTGAGTCTATTTTTTAGAATAGTTTGCCTTTTATTTTTATGACGATTGTAGATATGAATTTTTTGTTTTACAAGTTAAGGTGATTTTTGAGACTGAAATGTTAGATCCACGATAAAATTCTAACTCCTTAACCATAATGAATTTATTAAGCCACTTAATAGGTATGATCTTCATATGTTTAGACATCCCCTGTATTTTTTATAAAAATTATAAAGGTGTTTAAGTAGGTCAAAACCAACACAACTTTCTGTATGTTCTGACCAAAATTGATTTTGGACTAGTTTGGGCTAGTTTGGGTCAAACCTTAGGTTGGGTAACTAATGGGCTTAAACCTTTTTACAAAGGAATTATAGACCCATAAGGGAGCCTCTTTGACTTGTATTAGAATTTATGGAAATTTATATACGGTGTAACTAAGTAGTGATATTTACCTCCAATACCAGCACAATGTTTTAAATATGGAAACTATGATTTTTAGTATGTCAAACACCTACTTATGCTAACTTTGTAGTATGATTTATTTTATGTTATATGATGTGTATGTAGATATATACTTTGTAGCTCCAGTGACACTTGGTTAGATACATTAGCGTTTGTGTACAGTTCCGTGTGTACGCGATTGCTAAAGGTACATATATTCCGTCCTTTCAGCAAGGACCTTCTTATCTCTTTTTAGATTTGATTTGTATGATCCTTATAAGCCATTGATATGATTCCCTTTAAGATTACTAGATGATTTGATATGATCTCTTTCATTCATTATGATTAATGTGTTCTACTTGCTTTTGTATGCTTCATATGATTTGTTTTGATGATCCCTTTGATTTGTATGCTTTATGATTATGATATGCCTTCCTTTTGCCCGAGCTATATGTAACTAGTCATGAAGGTACCATGACCATGCCATCGATGCACCGGTGGTATGCTAGTCATATATGTGTGTATGCTACCGGTGGTATGCTATCATAAGCTAGTATACATACTATTACTTTGTTTTGCAGGGAGCGTATGGATGCATCCTAGGCTATGTAAGTATGATTATGACTTAGGAATGGGTTGTGTGTGTAATACACCCTATATCGCTCTCGGTACATGGGTGTCGCGCCCCATGTAGACTTATGTGATTATGATATGTGATATAAGCTCGTTTCTTTCATTCTCTTTGATACTTCTTATTTTATCTCTTGTTCATTTATTATTGATATCCACACCTTCCGTTATAAATCTTCTCTATATAACTTTTATTATTATATCTGTTCACTAAGTGTTAGCTCAGTCGCGTTTTATTTTCCTGCGGCAGGTATTAAGCGACAGGTTGGGCTTTGAGAGTTGGTGTGTGCGTGTCTAGAGTTACCCGAGTCAATAATTACTGAATACATTTATGATTTCAATACTTTGCATTTTGGACCCCATTGTTTTGAGGATTTGACTATGTTGGAGATTATTTTTCATACTTTATGCTTTAATTAATAAGTTTCATTTTGGACCTTTATATTATTATGTTTCTAATATGACACCATAAACGTGGCACTTAGTCTTTTTTAGAGCGAGTGTTACAATTATGGTATCAGAGACCTACGACCTAGGATTTGACTTGTGAGGATTAGGTAGATTAGGCTTTCATGCGTACTATAATAATATCGTTGTTTTCTTTGTACTTGATTGTTTTCTCGGAATTTATCATGTTAGTAGGGAGCTTCGTACTAAGATGTTCCATCTCGATATTACGTTATGGTCGAGTGGTTGGATTTACAACTTAAAGTGCCCTTGCTCTGCAAACGTTTATAGAATGGATTCTAAACCATGATGTCCCGAACAATGACGTCTTCTTTGTACTCTGATAATATCGCTTCCTTCATATATGCGCATTTTATTACCTAAGCTTTGTTTTTGTCTTCACTATTTCGTTTATGTCTCAGATAGTGAATATGCGCGGAAATTCCCCCAACTTTTCTGGTCCTGCGTTCGATGAGGTGGTGTCGCGGGCCATTGCTGCATTGATTCCTAGCCTCACCACTGAGATCACCAACCAAGTTCGTCAGAATGCTACAGGTAGAAATGGTGATCAGAATTCTACCACTCATACTTGGTTGGCGAGGTTCGGTAAGCAGAAACCTCATTCTTTTAGCTCTGCTACTACTCTAGTCGAGGTTGAAAACTAGATTGCGCACATTAAGAAGTTGTTGAGGTGTTAGGTTGTGATGAAGGGTTTAAGGCTAGGATGGCTAGCTACAAACTCGAAGGTGATGCTCTTAGCTGGTGGAAGGCCCACAAGCAGGCCAAGGGAGGTGATGCTTTTATGTTGACTATGACTTTGGTAAATATTCGGGAGGCTTTCTTTTTGTAGTATTTTCCCAATTCGGAACAACATAAATATGAGTGGGACTATCACAATGTTCGACAAAGGGATGGAGAGTCCAATAGTGACTTTATGAAGTGGTTCCCCAGGTTGATAGGTACCCAGGCTGAACAAGCAACGTATTTCAAGTGGGCTCTCTGTGATCACATTTTGGACAATATCGTAAACCTTGATTACACCAATGTGGCTGATGCTGCGAGGAATATAGAGATTCTTCGCGAGAGGTCAAGTCAGAATAGGAGAAATCGTGAGGGGGATTGTGTTCGACCAGTGGACCAGAATAACAACAACCAGCGAGGTTATGATTCAAGGAGGTATGATGGACGGGGTTATAATAGGAAGACTGGCAACAACTACAATCAGAGGCCGTATCAGCAGAACCAGGGTCAGCAATACAACAACTGTGCTACGGGGTCCTCAGTTCAAAAGGGTTACACATACTATGCTTCTTCTCCTCCATGTAACTCATGTGGGAAACATCATAGGGAGGCAGTCTTACCGTGCTATTGGGGCTTGTTTCAATTGTGGTGTGACTGGGCATAGGGCGAGGGAATGCTCTAAGAGCAGTGGATCCAGTGGTAGTGGTTTGTTGGAATGATAAGTAATAACTAGGCTTTTGCCAAATATAAAGTTAAGTTCTTTGTCGTGGTCTAATCGAATTGATTACTGGTTTAAAATGCGACTCAGCTGTCTTTGGTGAGAACAAATAGTTTGGTCGTTGTAGTATAATTAAAATACAAGACTTTAACGTAAATGGCGGTTAATTTAAATCTAAGAATAATTAAAATGTAAATGTGTAATATAAAAACTTTAAAATTAAATGACGAGAAATTAAATGACCGGTAATTAAAACTTGACGAAAGGTAAATTTGACAAGTAAATAAAAATGCAAAACGTAATTAAAATAGGCTAAAAGTAAAATGAGAAAAACTGTCACTTTTCCTCTAAAAATAAAAACTAGAAAACTTGAAATCTTAAGACTAAAACTAAGAAAATAAAATTTAAACAATCAAGCAGTCACAACAATTATTTCGGAAAAATAACTATTTCGGAAAAATAAGAATTTTCGGAATAACTGCTTTTTCGGAAAAACAAGTTTTTCGGAATACTAACTTTTTCGGAATAAAAGCTTTTCAGAGAATTCTTCGGAAAAGTAGTGAATTCAGAGAAAACAAGGATTTCAGAAAAATGAACTTTTCAGAAAAAATAGATCTTCGGAAAAATGCTATTTTCGGAAAAAGGCAAATTCAGAAAAAGGGACTTTTCAGAAAAAGTGAAATTTTCGGAAAAAGTATATCTTCGGAAAAATGCAATTTTCGGAAAAAAGGTTAATTCAGAAAAAAGATTATTTCATGGAAATGATGAATTCAGAGAAATGGTAATTTCAAAATAATTGATAATTCAGAAAAGGTATGTTTTCGGAAAGACAAAACCCTTTTCCGAAGAAGTTAAGGGACGGATAAACAGTAGAAAGAAAACTTAAGAAATAAGCTAGAATAAGCTAAAATCAAAGAAGCAAATAACCAAAACTTAATCTAAAATACTTTTAAGAAAAACTAATTTAACCACAAATCAAAAACTTGAAAAACACTAATAAAATTAAAAATTAAAAATCAACTTTTAATAAAATAAACTAGTAAGCACTTAACTAAAATCAAATCAAACACACAATAAGCTATCAAATCAATAAGCTAACACATCCAAACACATAAAAACATAACCATTAATCAAATAAGCATGACAATAAGATAATAAGCATAAAGATTAACAAAAATAAGAAAGGTAGAAGGAGAGATTAATATAAAACTTGATTAAAGAAAAGATTAAACAACAAAAGTAAAGATTAAACTTACTTGGAATTAAATGAATTAAGGTGCAAGACAAGGAATGTAAATTGACAAGTAATTAAAATGACATGAAAAATAAGGTGGAAAGACTAATGTGTCAAATTAGCTAACACCTCCTAATGGTGGCATTAGGAGGGTATTTATAGAGATTAGGAAAGACTAAGCATGTGTTGGTTATTCTTCTTCTTCACGTCTTTTCGTCTTCTTAATTCTTCGACTTTTTCGACTTTGTCTAGGGATTAATAAACTCGTCTTCTGATTTCTTCATTAATTTTGACTTGAGTTCTTCGGCTTTTATTAAACTTCCGTCTTTAGACTTTTTCTTCGATAAATCTTCGGAATTGGCCTTGGACTTTCGTTCTTTAAGCATTCTTGATCTTTCGACTTCGTCTTTTTGTCTTTTTCTTCGATAAATCTTCGGAATTGGCCTTGGACTTCCGTTCTTTAAGCACTCTTGATCTTTCGACTTCGTCTTTTTGTATTTTTCTTCGATAGAAGCCCGTGAAAGCCCGTATTTTCTCCCCTTTTCACATTTTCGTCCTAAATCACAAAAAAAAACACAAACCACGCATAATTCCGACATTTATGACATAAAATACACGTTTTGGCTTGGTTATTATTGTAGTTAAGTGGTAAAAGGACGGGTGTTTACACACCTATCAACAAGGCGATGGTTACTAAGAGGAGAGTGTTTACCGCTACCAAGAAGCAGGCAGCTAACTCTTTAGGTACTATTTCGAGAACTATCTTTATGAATGATCGTGCTATCTTTATTTTATTTGATACGGATGCAACCCATTCTGTGATATCTGCTTCGTTAGCTAAGCTTATTGATATTCCTCCTACACGGCTTGATTATATGTTATCGTTATCTACTCCTATGAAAGGCTTAGCTATGATTAAATATGAATATCTTAATTTCCCTCTTCGATTTGATGATAATATTCGTGCTGCTAATTTGCATCCTTTGGACATGACTGATTTTGATGTGATTTTGAGCATGGATTGGTTGACCGAGCATCGAGCTACTATTGCTTGTCCTTCTAATCGCATTAGACAAAAACCACAAAAACACACCAACAGTGACTACATAACCCACAACAGTGGATAGAGACAGCCCATTAGTGGATAGAAAATAATAGTGGAAAAGAGTAACAGTGCATAGAATAATAACAGTGTGTATCCTTATACATACTTTTACAACATTAAGACAAGCATTTTTTAAGGATTACTCATTCCGATACTTGAGACCAAGTATGGAACCTTCCAACATCAAAAGGTTTTGTTAAAAGATCTAACACATTATCTTCTGAGTCTATTTTCTCTTGTTGTACCAATCCTTTTTTTCAAAACAATCCCTATTAAAATGATGCATAATATCTATGTGTTTATTTTTAGAGAGATGTACAAGATTTTTAATGATACACAAGGCACTGTTATTATCTATATAAATCGTAGTATGCATAAAATTTTACCCATAATCCAACAACTGATTTTCAACCCATAACACTTGTCCATAACAAGCAGAAGCAGCCAGATACTTAGCCTGAGTTGTTGAATTGGCCACAACAGTTTGTTTCTTGCATTGCCAAGATATCAATGGGCTCCCCAAGAATTGGCATCCACCAGTGGTTGACTTTCTGTCACCATTATCACCACCATAATCACTATCTTAAAATCCAATCAATTCTAAAGGAGGGTTCTTTAGGGTACCATAATCCCAAGATGGGATTGCACCTAAGGTACCTAAAGATCCTATTTACATCATGAATGTGACCTCCTTAGGAGTCAACTGATGACATGCACATGCACAAACTCCAAACATAATGTCAGGTCTAGAAGTTGTGAGATACATCAATGAACCAATCATTGACCTATAATGCTTACATCAACATCCTTTCCATCTCCCATCTTTCCCCAAGGTTGTTCCCTATATATGGGTGTGCTAGCCCTCTTGTCATGTGTGGAAAACCCAAACTTCTTCAAAATTTTAGCTACATATTTATCTTGAGAGATAAAAATTCAATCCTTCATTTGCTGAACTTGAAGGCCAAGGAAAAAGTTCATTTCTCTCATTGCACTCATTTGAAATCTGTCAGTCATAAGACTGGATAACTCTTCATTCATCTTTGGATTTGAAGACCCAAAGATAAAATCATGAACATAGACTTGAACTAAGAGAAAATCAGCTCCCTTTTTCTTTGTAAATAGTGTCTGATCTATAGTGCCCCTCTTGAACCTATTTTCCACAAGATACGTGAACAATGTACTATATCATGCTCTAGGGGCTTGATGAAGGCCATACATAGCCTTTTTCATTCTATAAACCTTATATGGATGCTCCGAATCTTCAAATCCAAGAGGTTTCATAACATAATCTCATCTTGAATAGATCCATACAATAAGGCACTTTTAACATCCATCTGGTAGACAATGAATCCCGTGGAAAAAGCATAGGAAAGGAATTTCCTTATTGCTTATATTTTGGCAACAGGTTCAAAAACCTCTTCATAATCAATACCTTCTTCTTGTGTATAACCTTGAGCAACAAGTCTTGCCTTGTTTCTGATCACAATACCTGTTAGAAATACGTTTTTACGTATATTAGAAGTATCGGTCACTCCACAATATTATTAATGATTGTAATAGCTCGTAGGTAATAGTTGCTTATTAAGTTAAGTAAGAACCGGTCCATGGGCTTGTCATGGACCGGCCCAAGCCCAATGTAAGCTTGGAAGTATAAATACCCCTTTCCTCCTTGGAAAGGGGTTGGTTGTTGTCATTTGTTCTAGTTCCACTTAATAAAATTCACATAGTTTTCTCTCTCTTTCTCTCTCTAGTTTCTCTCTTTAGAAAACATCAACCCACTTCATAGATTCATAGGTTCTCAAGATTCTACATTTGGTATCAAGAGCTATGGGGTGATTTAAGGTAATGATTTGTGTAGTTTTTTAGTTTTTGATTGTATTAGTGTTCTTTAAGAAGATCATCTTGATTCTTGGAGTTTTTGGTGTTTTTGTGATTGGGATTAGTAGATAAGTACTAGTTTTTACTTATTATTGTAGAAATCACAAAACTTTTTGGGTTATTTGGTAAAAAATCTGGGTTTAAATCACCGTTTTTGATCGACTGTATACCTCGAACAAACCTTCTGTTTTTCCCAGTAAAAGTTCCGAACCAAGAACCAAAAAGTTCCGAACCAAGCACTTCCGAACCAAGCACTTCCGAACCAAGCACTTCCGAACCAAGAACCAAAAAGTTCCGAATCAAGAACTTCCGAGTCAAGAACTTCCGAGTCAAGAACTTCCGAATCAAGAACTTCCGAATCAAGAACTTCCGAATCAAGAACTTCCGAATCAAGAACTTCCGAATCAAGAACTTCCGAATCAAGAACTTCCGAATCAAGAACTTCCGAACCAAGAAGTTCCGAACCAAGAAGTTCCGGATCAAGCCAAAAGTTCCGAACCAAGAAGTTCCGGATCAAGCCAAAAGTTCCGAACCAAGAAGTTCCGAACCAAGAAGTTTCGAACCAAGAAGTTCCGAACCAAGAAGTTCCGAATCAACACTTCCGAATCAACAAAAGTTCCGAATCAAGGGATATTTTACTTGTTTTTTCGACGATTTTTTAGAGGATTTAATCTTGGTTTCTTACAACAAAAACTCAACACAATTCACAAGCCTTACTTCACTGCTCGATCAACCGATAATCTTTGTCTCTTTGAAGTTAACAAAATGAATCCGAATTCAGTAATGCCTCAGATGACATCACTTACGGATATTTCCGTCATTACGGGAACGGATAATCGCCCTCCAATGCTCATCAAAGAAGTTTTTGAAGCATGGCAAGGCCGGATGATGTCTTATCTTAAGGGAAAACCGGTTTATGGGAGGCTTATGGTTAAGTCAATTTTAAATGGTCCACTTGACTATGGTACCATCGTGGTCAACAATGTGACTCGACCAAGAGAACTTGAAGAACTTACACCAGCTCAACAACTTGTTGCCGATGCGGACGAAAAGGCTCTTCAAACCATTCTCCAAGCTCTTCCCCATGACATCTATAGGATGGTAAGTCAGTATACGGTGGCAAAGGATTTATGGGAACGTCTTAAGGTGTTGCTACAAGGTACGTCTCTCACTAAACAAGAACGGGAATGTCAGTTGTATGACCTGTTTGATAGATTCACGTACAACCCAGGGGAAACGCTTCACGATTATTACTTCAGATTCACCACACTCATGAATGATCTGAATGTATACAATCTTGTGATTGCTCCATTCCAGGTTAACACCAAATTCTTGAATACTTTACCTTAAGCTGAATGGGGTGAATATATTACCGATGTTAAGTTAACCAGGGATTTGCATAAGTGCAATTTGGATCAACTATATGCTTTTCTTCAGCAGCATGAGAAACATGTGATCATGCACCGTTCTCCACGAGGTATGTACCCTGATTCATTAGCTTTGATGGCGAATCAACCAAGCTTGTCTCACAACAACACTCCTTATATTTTGGGACATCAAGCCTATCATCCATCACCTTACATGACACCAACCTTTCCCCAATACTCGATTCTACCGCAACCACCCACTTCACATCAGCAACAATATCGGTTTAGTGCACCTTCATCACAATATGCTACACAACCTCACCCAGCAAGTATTGCACCTTATGCTCAATCTTCATATTCTTCTTATCAAGAGAATGCAGCATATCCAACAAGCTACCCTGATCAAATGAGTATTCCTTCTAGTGATTATGCAGCTCATCAAGACCAAGCAATGTACAGTGATGATGAGGAAGTCCCTGTTCCTGTATTCAAACAAGGTGCTGACCCAGTTGAAGTGTTAACCACTATGTCTGCTTATCTCACAAGGACTTTAAGCAAACGAGGATTTAGGGGATCAGCTCCTACCAACAATCAGTTGAGGAATTCATACAATTCTCGCCAACAAGCTACTATTGAGAATGGAAGGGTAATGGTTCAGCCTATTCAACCATATCAGGGGAGACCTACCACATCAACTACCAATGCTCGCACGGTCAATCAGGCTCCAATGGTCAATCTTGCTCCACGGGCTAATTCCACAGGCAAGTTGAGAATGATTACATGCTACAACTGCAAGGAAGAGGGTCACATGTCCAGGGATTGTAAGAAACCCAAGAGGAGAAGGGATGGACAATGGTTTGTAGAGAAGATCTATCTGGTGAATGCTCAGGCACAAGGAAGGGAACTTGATGAAGAGGAGCTTGCATTTCTTGCTGATCCAGGGATTGCTGAATAAGACACTGTCACCACACAGAATGCAGCATACCAAGCAGATGATCTCGATGCGTATGACTCAGACTGTGATGACTTTCAATCTGCAAAGGCTGCTCTCATGGCAACTATCTCCAGCTTAGGGCCAGAAAAGAGATCTGAGGTACTTATTAATACCACTGATAATACCACTGATGCTAGTATTCAACCACATCAAGTTGTGCAAGAGAGTGCTGATTCGAATGATTCTTCGATGGTGAGTCTTTAAAATGAGGAGACAATCAATGATAGCAATATCAATGTGAGTCCCCAGACTTTGAGTGAATCACAACCGGGAGCCATTTCGCATACGCCTACTCCTGCTCAACAAGATTTGGTCATGGTTCCTGCTACATTACTTAGCCAAATGAATGCTGCACTCTTAGAAACCCTAGCTAAGAATAAGACTTTGTCTGATGAGCTTGCCTTAAGCAACGAGAAAGTTCAAACTTTGGAATTAGTGCCTTCGTCTAGTGTTCTAACTAATCCCGAATATGATCACTTTCGAAACAAACAAATGGGTCACTTGCAAGAAATTGAAAACTTAAGAGCAAATCTTTCTAATGAACTTAAAGAAAAGGAGTTAGTGGTCACTAATTTTCAAAAACTTCAAACGGATTTTGAATCACTCGAGTCTAAGAAGAATGAAATGGAGATTAATGCTGCTAATAAGATTAGAAGTCTAGATTATTTGCTTTTAAGACAATACGCTGCTTCTCAACTAGTACACTTATTTGATGCTTCGTTTAGAGAATTTAACTTATCTCGTCAAAGAGGCCTTCCCCCTAACCCACGGTATGCAAAACAAGCTTTAAGACATAGTCCTAGACTTTATAATGCAACTCAATTAGGATTGGCCTTAGACCCGATTGTTTTTCCCGATGATCGAACAAGTAAGGATCTAGTTGATGAGGATCGGTCATACAATTCTGCAAAATATCCCGAGTGTGATTATTTTAAAATGAATAAGGAGCTTGCAAAAACGGATTTCAGAATTCGCTTCCATATGGACAAAGATCTCATCACAACACCAACCTACATATTAGATGAAGAAAACCCTAGTACATTTCCTACACTTGTCAATATGGAAGGTCCTAAGGAAATTCCAAAAGATCTTCCACCTGTTAGCACTGTATGGTTAAACTTGCAAGAGATTAATCAATACTTTACTAATTTTGACAAGGTCATTTTGGAATGTACGACTTCAAATGGCTTAAACGCCGGAGAATGGGCTTTCGAACATATGAACGAGGTGTTTAAAAATGAGATCAATCCGTTTGTCGAAAGTCTAAAAGGAATTTTTGCATCTCTTAATGAAAATCTTGTGTTTGAAATTGGTGAAGTTCAAAAAGTGTTTTATGAAATGGACACCGCTTACAAACTACAACTAATTGAAAAAGAAAAGATTTTAACCGAATATGACCGATTCTTGTCTGCAGTAATCTCGTGTGATGTGCTTACTACTGTAAATGTTAATTATTCGAATGAGCTTACATCCGCTATGATTAATTGTGATGCTGTGCATATATGTGATGATGTTTGTGATCTCTCTGTAAATGTTGCTGATACTGTACATGAGGTAGATAATCATTCTTGTCACGAAACTAACGCTGAGTTTTTAAAGCTACAAGATTCTTATAATTTACTTTCAAAATGCTTTAATCAACTAGAACAATATTGTATATCTTTAGAATTAAAACAACAAACTCAAAATGAGGATCTTTTGATATCAAATGGTTGTGAAAACGGTGTTGAGACGAGTGACAAGATGATTGCAATTGTTAAGGCATTAGAGGAAGAAATCATGAGATTGAAGAGAGATGTGTCATCAAATGAAACATTAAAATTGGAACTAGAGGCTGCAGAGTCTAAAAACCAGGCCTTAGAAATTAGACTTTCGTCTATTCTAGGGGAGATGGATCGTGCAAGACAGGGAATGTCCAAACTTTATGGTTCACTAGAAGAACGCTTCGCTTTTAATGCGGCACAGCAACAATTTTATGTTGAACAATTGAACCAAAAATGTGAGGAAATCTCTGACTTAAACATCCTGCTCATTGACAAAAACATGGTTTTGGCCGAGTTAAAGGAGACACTTCTTCTCACCCGACAAGAAGTGGTTGATAACTTAGCTACCGACTCTGCACCGTCCACTAGTGCTCCAACAACCAAGTCAGTAGTGCTTTATAAGAATCCGCTTCATAAGAGAAACCCGGTTACCTACGATGATTATATGAGGAATGCCATTAAGCATGTAGATCTTGTTAGGGATATTTTAGACGATCTTTATGCCTTAGATCCCTCAAGTAGCTACTATTATTCGGCTCATGAATATATTAAGCGAGTTCAATATTGCTTAGCATATTTGCAATACATAGGTACACCAGGCTCTGCACTACTTACTAATAGGCCCATTGTTGTAACTCCATTTAATAAGACTCCAGGAGCGAAACCGTCATTGGCACAATCAAGTAAGGCACCTTTAAAATCTGTTGCTAATGTTCCCACTTTGCCTTCTACAGGATTAAAAGAGACTACTAAGGCTAAAGGATCGCCACTCAAGAAAGATAAGATCAAGCCCACCACTAGTAGTGCCAAAAAGAAGAAAGTAGAAGTTCACAATAGGAATGCTAGTTCAGTTTTAAATAAAAAGAATCATGTTAAGACTAAAAGCTCTGCGCCTGTGCAGAAGCCTAAACCATTCGTGAATTCTAATTTGAATTGTTGGAATTGTAATGAATGTATGTTTTCCCAACGTCATGATTTGTGTCTTATTGATCATGTGAATGAAATGAATGCTACTAGGAATGGTCTTGAATGGAAGCCAACGGGTAGAACTCGTGCCCAAGTTGGCTGGCAATGGCGTCCCACTGGTAGGACCTTTACATTAGATGGAAAAATGTGCCCTTTAACTAGGAATGCATCCATTGAGGTTAGGTCTGAGCGTCCTTTAGTTAGGAACACTCGCACTCAAGTATGGAAACAACGCCCTTTAATTAGGTCAGCCCCCACTATAGTGCCTATCAGTGAAGAAATACATCAGGATTTAAGCCAACTAGAATCTACACCACCAATTAGGAAGAAGAAGGCTAGGAAATCTAAGAAACCTAGAGTTAGCAAATCTAAGATTATTAAATCTGTACCTGCTAATAACAAGGAACACTCAGATTCCGATACCTCTACATTGTCTTCGTGTGGTGATATTTTCAGGTGGTCCAAATCATCCTGTGGTATTTGGACTCCGGTTGTTCAAAACATATGACCGGAAATCGCTCGATGCTCCGAAATTTCGTCAGCAAGTTTCTTGGTACAGTTAAATTCGGGAATGATCATATAGCAAAGATAATGGGGTATGGTGAATATCAGATTGGAAACGTGTCGATTTCAAGGGTATACTATGTAGAAGGTCTTGGTCATAATTTATTCTCAGTAGGACAGTTTTGTGATTCCAACCTTGAGGTTGCTTTTCGACAACACACTTGTTTCATCCGCAACTTGGAAGGAAAAGATTTGTTGAAGGGATCTCGTGGTGCAAATCTTTATACCTTGTCCTTACAAGACATGATGGCCGCCTCTCCAGTATGTCTTCTCTCTAAAGCATCTAAGACCAAGTCATGGTTATGGCATCGCAGATTATCTCATCTTAACTTTGATGCTATTAATCATCTGACTAAAAACGAATTAGTTCGTGGTCTTCCAAAGATTAAATTTCACAAGGACCATTTATGTTCCGCGTGTTCAAGGGGGAAAAGTACCAAGAAATCTTACAAGCCCAAAGCTGAAGACACCAATCAAGAAAAACTTCATCTTTTGCATATGGATCTTTGTGGGCCAATGAGAACTGAAAGTGTGAGCGGTAAGAAATTCATTCTAGTTATTGTGGATGATTTCTCCAGGTTTACATGGGTAAGATTTTTACGTACAAAGGATGAAGCACCGAAGGCTATCATCACTTTTCTGAAATTCATTCAGGTACGTTTGAACACTACTGTCCGCCGTATTCGTACAGACAATGGCACAGAGTTCGTCAACCAGACTCTTCGTGATTACTATGAAGGAGTTGGTATTTCACATGAAACATCCGCTGCACGCACTCCATAACAAAACGGTGTCGTTGAAAGACGGAATCGTACGCTTATGGAAGCTGCTAGGACTATGCTTATTTATGCGAACGCTCCATTGTTCTTGTGGGCAGAAGCTATATCTACTGCATGTTTCACCCAAAACCGTTCTATCATTCGGAAACGCCATGGAAAAACACCTTATGAGCTTCTACATGACCGTAAACCCGATGTTTCATTCTTTCATGTGTTTGGTGCTCTTTGTTATCCAAACATTAATAGTGAGAACTTGGGTAAGCTTCAACCGAAAGCCGATATAGGTATTTTCATTGGTTACTCTCCATCCAAGAAAGCATACCGAATCTATAACCGTCGTCTTGGCAAGATTGTAGAAACTATGGACGCAGATTTCGATGAGCTGACAGCGATGGCTTCTGAGTAACACAGCTTTGAACCTGCGCTTCATGAGATGGGAACCGGTGCTATTAGTTCCGGATTAGTTCCCAATAATCCTACTTCTACATCATTTTTACCACCATCAAGGCCCGAGTGGGATAAACTGTTTCAACCGTTGTTTGACGAATTCTTTGATCCCCCAAATGATGAAGTTCCAGCACCCGTAGTGATAGCTCCAATTCCTGAAGTTGTTGCTCCAGCCAATGAAGCTTTATCTAATGCATCTTCAATTCACATTGAACCGGATGTACCTTCACCAAGTGATTCTCAAACTACACCTGAATCGTCACCCCTACTTGTGCCTAATGATGTGGAAGAGGATTCTATTGATCACGACTTGGAATATGCTCAACTGCAAGAGCTTCCTTTCTTTGGTGTAGCGATACCTGAAAACCCTTCAGCCGCGTCTACCTCAGAAGAAGCTCCTTATATCGTTCACTCCAGACCACCTAGGATTGAAAACCATAGCACTAAATGGACAAAAGATCACCCAATTAGGAATGTCATTGGAGATCTAGATCGACCAGTCTCTACACGCCATCAATTACAAGAGAGTGCACTCTATTGCTACTTTGATGCATTTCTCTCCGAAGTTGAACCTAAAAATTGGCAGCAGGCTATGACTCAATCATCTTGGATTGAAGCTATGCAGGAGGAACTAAATGAATTCCAACGACTTGAAGTATGGGAATTGGTTCCTCTCCCTGACAAGGTTAACATCCTTACTTTGTTATGGGTTTATAAGGTTAAACTTGATGAGATGGGTGCGGTATTGAAGAATAAGGCTAGATTGGTCGCTAGAGGATATAAACAAGCCTTGGGTATAGACTTTGAAGAATCTTTTGCTCCTGTGGCAAGATTGGAGGCAATTAGACTTTTCCTTGCGTATGCTGCTCATATGAACATGATCGTCTATCAAATGGATGTGAAGACGGCATTTTAGAACGGTGAACTAAGGGAAGAGGTCTATGTTAGTCAGCCGGATGGGTTCGTTAGCACGGAGTTTCCTAATCATGTGTACAAGCTTAAGAAGGCTCTCTATGGGTTGAAACAAGCTCCACGCGCGTGGTATGATCTCCTATCCACATATCTCATTTCGGAAGGCTTTTCCAAAGGCAAGGTGGACCCCACTCTATTCACTCTCAAGGAGGGCAACGACATGATACTGGTACAAATTAATGTTGATGATATAATATTTGCTGCCACTAACATAGAATTGTCAAATAGATTTGAGAAGATAATGTCCACACGCTTTCAGATGTCAATGATGGGAAAAATCTCATTTTTATTAGGATTACAGATTTCTCAAAATCCCAGAGGCATCTTTATTAATCAATCCAAATATGCTCTAGAATCTCTTAAGAAATATAACTTTGAAAATTGTGACCCCGTGGACACTCCAATGGTGGAGAAATCCAAGTTATATAAAGATAGGAATGGGACTATTGTCGATCCAAAACTTTACCGTGGGATGATCGGCACCCTTCTGTATCTGACTGCTAGCAGGCCTGATTTGCAATTTGCTGTATGCATGTGTGCCCGGTATCAGGCTCGGCCTACCGAAAAGCACCTACATGTTGTTAAAAGGATCTTTCGGTATCTAAAAGGAACACTTCACCGTGGTCTATGGTATCCGAAAGATTCCTCGATTGCTTTAATATCATACGCAGATGCCGATCATGCTGGATGTCAAGACACGAGGCGTAGCACGTCTGGATCTGTGCAACTCCTTGGAGATAGATTGATCAGTTGGTCTTCAAAAAGGCAGAAAAGCGCTGCAATATCAAGCACGGAGGCTGAATACATCGCCATGTCCGGTTGTTGTGCTCAAGTCCTTTGGATGAGATCATAATTAACTGACTACGGTTTGGGATTCAACAAAATCCCGATGTATTGTGACAACAAGAGCGCCATTGCCCTTTGCTGCAACTACGTTCAACACTCCCGGGCCAAGCACATAAACATCCGCTACCATTTCATTAAAGAGCAGGTGGAGAACGGAGTGATCGAGCTGTATTTTGTCACTACTGAGTACCAGCTGGCGGATATGTTCACCAAAGCATTAGATCGAGGACGAATCGAGTTTTTGATCGACAAGCTTGGCATGAAATCATTCACTCCAGCGACTCTCAAAGAGTTGGCAGAAGAATCAGCTGAATAGTCGTGGTAAACTATTCAGAGTATCCTTTGTTTCGTGATCATGTATATTATCGTAAATATATAAACCACAAAAAGAAAATATAAAAATATAAAACCAACAAAAATCATAAAAAAATATAAAACCTAGAAAAACCATAAAAATTATAAAATCAAGAAAAACCAAAAATATTTTTCGTTTTTAAAACGGGCATGTCTTTTAGTACGGTAATATTTACGGCCTTAGAAATGTCGATCAATATTGACACGGTGCCATAAATAGAGTCCGTATAAAAGTTGTACATTTTTAAAACATGCCCATAATGGCTTGTAGTTATTTCTGACTGCAACCCGGTTTTCATATTAAAGTCACGTATTTCCTTGGAAAACGTTGGCTCACAATGGGAATTAATTTTCTCGGGCGTGATTTACAAGCCAAATCATGCAAAGGGATCAAGTTTACTTTACAACTTGGTCTAACACAAATTTATGTACGTCTCAGTGCATTAATTTGTTAAAATAAGAGAAATCTTATTGACACCACGAATCAAACTTTTTCAAGATACTAAATTGGAAATGCTTTCATCAATATTTGACTCTTTAAACAATGACTACAGCTCTTTAAATAGAAAACGGGTCATCGTTTAAGGGGGAGAAAATATTAAATCATCTTCGTCATTAAATCGATCTTTTCAAAAGTGATTGTGGAAAATTAATGGCTACATGGTAAATGAGTGGTATTGCTTTAGAAAACGACTTGAGCTCGTTCAATGTGATAGACATTGCTTTTTGATCTTGGAGATATGCTAATAGGTTGAAATACTTAAGTTGTGTTGGCGAATTTTAACTATGCTTAAGAAAAAATGAATAGATAAGTTATAAACAAAAAGGAAAAGAATAAGGAGTGTAGGGTATAAAGTGACATTGTATGAAACTTGTAAAAATTTGACCTAAGTCAAATAGATACCCCCGCCCCCTTTTCCCTTCACTCACTGTTCTTGCATTATTATCTTGCCGCCATTGTTAAAATACACACACAAGCTCTCAAATATTTCGTTTATTCATCAATCCGTTCCATTCATTCGATTAATAACGTAATTACATCAATATTTAAACTTCTAATTCATCTTATTCATCCTGTAATTCTGTTAAATTACTCAATTAATCAGTTTAAATCAAATTAGGGTTTGTGATTAATTTAGGGTTAATTAACTAGGGATTATAGATGGGTTTTGCTCGTAATAGCTTTAGATGATGTGGTATTGCCTTAGATTGCCTTAGAACTCACAAACGCGCTAAGAATAAATCATCATAGCTACGTTTGAAAAGTTCCGGATGAACATGGATATAAACTTCCGAATGAAGGATTTTTCTGAAAAACTTCCGAATGAGGAAGTTCCGAATGAAGGACTTCCGAATGAAGGAAGTTCCGAATGAAGAACTTCCGAATGAAGAAGTTCCGAATGAAGGACTTCCGAATGAAGGAAGTTCCGAATGAAGGACTTCCGAATGAAGGAAGTTCCGAATGAAGAACTTCCGAATGAAGAAGTTCCGAATGAAGGACTTCCGAATGAAGAAGTTCCGAATGAAGAACTTCCGAATGAAAGAAGTTCCGAATGAAGGACTTCCGAATGAAGAAGTTTCGAATGAAGAACTTCCGAATGAAGAAGTTCCGAACGAAGGACTTCCGAATGAAGAAGTTCCGAATGAAGAACTTCCGAATGAAGGAAGTTCCGAATGAAGAACTTCCGAATGAAGGAAGTTCCGAATGAAGAACTTCCGAATGAAGGAAGTTCCGAATGAAGAACTTCCGAATGAAGGAAGTTCCGAATGAAGGAATGTTCCGAATGAAGAAGTTCCGAATGAAGGAATGTTCCGAATGAAGGAATGTTCCGAATGAAGAGTTGTTTGATTAATATTGTTTGCCTGTTATATGTACTTGTTGTATTATGTTATGAAATGTGTTATGCTTAGAAGTAAGAATGATATATATCTATATGTTTTTGTGCATCAACCTTTCATGTCTTATCTTAAGCAGATACAATGACTAATCCAACAGTACAAGCAATCCAAGACTCTAGAGAAGCCGCTATTGCTAAAGCACGAACCCTCAAGTTCATACCAAACAATTACCGGTTGAAGCAAGTCTCAAAATCCACTCATCATGGTTTTAAAGTAGCCATAGCAATCCTTGATCAATCCCATTTTAAGAATGCTTTAAGAAGTAGTGCTTCGGTGCCTTATGAGTACATGTATGAGTTCTGGGCTACCAAGGAGAGTACTTCAAACAAGATCACCTTCACCATCGACAACAAGCAGCAGACGCTCACAGTTTCAGACTTCCGTAAGATTTTTGGTATACGGGATACACCCAAAGGCATGTCATTTTCGAGGGATCCTACTAAAGATGAACTAGTGGAGATGTTCGAGGCTCTTGGATGTCCTGACATACGAGTTGCATCTGAGTTTACCACTGCTAAAGTAGGACAACCTTGTAGAGCATTGTTGGGTATTCTCAGTAGATGTCTTACACCAAAAACAAGTGGCCATGATGCTTTGCGCAGTCCTATTATGAACCTCTTCTATGGCATGTACAAAGCTGCAAATGCAGATTATGCATTGTTGATATGGGAAGAATTCACCTTTCAACTCTTCCATAACAAGAAGCTGAAGACTAATTTCTTTCCTTATCCTCGGTTTATCAAGCTTATCATTAATTATTTTATGAAAAATGATGCTACTATTGATAGGCGTGCAGCAAGTCGTTATCACACTGAAGAAGCTGATGATACTGTGGATCTAAGGCATGAAGGACCTTCTGGTGGTGTGATTCCTGGTCCTATTCCTGATTACCTTCTGACGGATAAAATTAAAGGTTCTGCTGATTACAAACTACTGCAACTAGAAATCAAGAAGTTAAAAGCAAACCTTCAGACTGGAGAAGACTCGTCTACTACAGTGAAGAGTAAAGGTAAACGCAAGCAACCAGCTGCGTTACCTGAACCCGAAACCAAGAAGAAGAAGACTGAGGTTAAGAAGGGAAAGGGTAAGGCTGATGAGATGGTTCTACGTGACGAAGAAGATGTTGTTGATCCTACTCTTGACAAGGCAGAGAAACAAATGATGAAGATAGCAATTCAAAGGAGTAGGAAAGATACTGGCGGTAGTGGTTCAGGTGCAAGGGTAAATATTGAAGAAGAGTACGAGGAACCAGAGGATATTGATGAGTTTGGGTCACCTGAACGGTATTCTACTTCGAAGGAGCCATCAATCCCTGTTTCAGCAAGTGTTGAAAAGGAGTCCGGTGCTCCTACAATCATGGTGTCTACTCAACCGTTAGTAACTCAACCTTTAGCAACTCAACCTCCACCAATACAACCCTTACCAACCAGACCGGCTTCAACACCATTTCTTCCACCACCCATAAATCCCATCCTTAGTACCGTCGTAACAACCGAGCCTCTTCAATCAACCCAGAGCAGCTCTGCAACATCTACAATGGCTGCATTGGTGATGGCCGAAATGTTGGATAAACATGTGGATAATCACAAGAGAGAAATGGATGAACTTCGCCAAGAGCTACATAGACGAGCTCAAAGTGAAGAAGCATCTAGGAAAGCCCAGGAAGAGATGCTTGCTAAGTTCGCTGCAGATATGGAATTGACGCGAAAAGCTCACGCAGAAGAACTAGCTAGGGTTAAGCAGGCTGAGGCTGATAAGCATGCTGCACGTATCACCAGACTTCAAGCGATGAGGGATAAATACAAGGAGCAGAAAGAAGCACTTGAAGCTTCTGTTGAAGAAAGAGTGAAAGAATCTGTTGAGTCCATTATGCCAAAACTGCGTGATGAGTTGAAGACACTCGCAGCTGATAATTTGATGATCAAGTCATCCAATCCTTCAGAATCCGCCTATAAAATTGCTTATGAGTTAACGGATTTTGAATTAAAGAAGATCCTCAAAGCTCGTATGGTGGAACTTGGATCGTTTGATAAGTCTAGGATTCAACGGGCTCTTTACAAATCCCTGAATGACGCTATCATGGAGGATGATAGGTTATTCAAAACGTTTGGAAGTGTGGTACCTTATCACATTCTACCTGAGGAGGATAAAGATGATAGTGAATAGGAAGAGGGTACTGGTGAAGAGGAAGAGGAAGAAGAAGGAGAAGAAGAGGAAAAGGATGACGATAATGGTGATGATGATGATGATGAGGATGAGGATGATGATGATGATGATAATGATGGCGATGATGGTGGTGATGGTAATGAGGAGAGTGCTATGGGGAGCAACGGGGATAACAATGAGGATGATGATGGGGGTGAACAGCCTAAACAGGGAGATAAGGTTACCAGTTCCAAGAAACCTGCTAAGTCTGGAACCAAGTCCAAGAAAGATGCAGCACAGAAGGACAAATCAACATCATCGGAATCAAGACGATCTAAGTGGCGCCACGATGTGAATGCTACTACAGCGTCATCGATTCCCGGTACCTCTATTGCTGTATCTTTACCTATTACCACTAACCCCATTAGTTCTGTTGTTGTTGCTCCTGTGATTGCAGAATCGGTAACTGAACCTGAAGCTGCACAACACTCACCCGTTCACGACACTGCCGAAATGCCTGAATCAGAACCAGCAGATGTTCGAGCTTCTACTCCTCTACAACAAGCACAACAATCTACGGTTCCTGAACCAAGCACACGAGACTGGGCAGACACGTTGGAGATTGACGAGACTGCACCGCCACAGGCTTGGATCACGGCAGCGGCGCAATATGATCCGATCACAGACGCAGACAAAGATGTGTTGTATCTTCGTATCTGCAGTCCGATTGACTTATGTGCATTTCTTGCTCATGAGTATAAGACTTCGGTTACTCCATCTTTGGTGAAGAAAGTGCTGAAGGATAAGAGACTTCGCGCCAAAACCAGGTTAACCCGAATGGAGTTCGAGTATTATGTCGATGAGATCCTGAAGGCTCTGAATACAGTTCAACGGCCAGGTCTTCATGAATCAGAAAGAGCTCCACCTCCACTTGATCCTACTCAATATAATCAGATAGCTCTCGACTTCTTCGTCACTTATGATCTTGAGTATCTTCTGAAGGGTTCATCAACGTACGCAACCTCCTTGACCTTGCTGAAAGCTGCCAACTGGGGAACAATACCCTGGATCGAGGAAAAGGTAAACAGACTCTGGGTCCCAAGGGTAATTCGTAATTATGATATGTATGCTGTTATAGGTGCATCTCATTGGGACGAACGAGTCCGAAGGGCGTACAGGGGTTGCTGCCTAGTCAATTCTGGAAGCAACGTTAGATCCGATATCCGCATTTCCAACATTTTAGGGTTGAAAACTGAAGCCAAGAATGGCTATTATCATGTGACGGAGATTCGTTTGAAAAGGGAGGATGACAGAGAATACAAAATCCAGCAGGGAGATTTTTCTATCATTCGCCTTGAGGATATCGAAGATATGCTGCTCCTGATGACCCGCGATCAACTCACACATATTCCTCGTGAAGACCTCATTGCCTTGAATACAGCACTTCGTATGTTCACACGAAGCGTTGTTATCAAGAAAAGAGTTGAAGATCTTCAGTTGGGAGTCGAAAGCTACCAAAGGAAGCTCAACTTAACCCGTCCAGTGAATCAAGTTCTACCTCAACATGTAGATAGATGTCCTTATACCGGTATTTCTGTCCCGAATTGCGGCATTTTCTACTTGAACAGTCGAGGTTTAATGAAGTTTATGAGGGTGGGTGAGCTATATAAGTACAGTGATGGGACTCTTCTACAAGTCAGAGGAAAGTTGGAGCATCTTAACTCGGGTGGGACTTTGCCAGAGATGACGGAGGATTGGCATCCGGGTTACCGGCATATGGCGAAGTATGTGATCAAGAAGATTGATCAAAAGCTCCGTGAACGTAGATTGATGAGGAGCTTGGAAAGATTCGTTGGTGGAAGACCATATGGAGTGCACCACAAGCTACTGCAACGATCCATCTAATGGGTCGTACATTTCAGGTCCACTTTATATTGGTTTTCAATTGTGAATATGTATATTTGTGAATATTGTGCTTTTGCGGCTTGATGTAGTGTTAAGGTGTGATAACTTTTCAAGAATTTCTCACGAGATTCTAAATCTTTCAAAATATATCATACTAAAGCACTACAAATATCCCTTATTAAATTAAGGGGGAGCATTAACTTGTTCTATGGCCAAACATCGATTTCATTTTTTACCCAAAGACCGGTTAATCCATTCAATATCCCAAATATTAATGGTTAACATTTTGGATAAGGAGAGAAAACGGGATTAAGGAGACTTAAGTGATACTTGGCTAAAAGATGAAAAAGATTTAACGATAATCCAACTTAATATGTGTAAAGCACGTATTAAGGGGGAGCGTTTTTGATGATCAAAAACACCTAAGGTACGAAACTTTTGATGTCAATATCACAAGTATTTTAGGTGATTTTCAATGATTTTTCATGGTGGCAATTCCTTCCCAAAACACGCTTAATTCACGACGAATGTGGTGACTAAAGGGTGGTAGGAATAGGTTTAGTCCAATGATTCATCAGAGCCGATGGAATCTTCCCAAGGACAATTCCCTAGATAGAATTAGAAGTCCTAGGAAAGATGGAGAAAGAATGTGAACGTAGCTGAATGCCGACCAAGTACTTAAGCTAGCACTGGAACAATCACAACAAGGTGCTAGTGATGACGTATTGGTAAGCATTGAAGGGGTTGAAGAATGAAAAAGAATTGTAAAGATAAAGGGTGTAAAGAAAGAAGCCCTCCTTACAACTTTAGGCAGAAACCGGGTCAATACATATGCTATTGAGGTCATTTTTGCTAATGATTCTCGGTATTGAAGAAAGACATCATGGACCCAGTGATGCAATGCACAACCCTTCCCAGCTAACTCAAATATCTCTCAAAAGGTATTTGTTTTAATCACACGGAGATCAACACGTTATCTATTGGTTTATTCACTCCGAATAGACTGGTATTGAAAAGGTGGCACTCCTCTCCAGCCATCGCTCACTAAATCAAAACGCACAATCGAGTCTAGAGCCAAGAGATCATCAAAAGTCTCATTAGGACACTTTCCATTTATTCCTTGCTTTCTCACACACTGTGAAAAGTAAGAGATTTTCATGAGTCCTACGCAGTATTCCTGTAATATTGCCAGAACATCTGAGTGATACGCAAGTATTACAATGAAGATGGAAATCCTGCTTGAGCCAACATCAAACAAGCTCATGGTAGGTTACACGTGCGGTTCTTTTAGAACCAATCTTGTGAAAAACTGGAAAGAAACAGTGGTTTAATTCTTAATTGAACTTAAACTCGTTCCAGGCCTCTTCGCATTATCATATGATCTTGCCAGAACACTCAGAGTGACTCTTTATTGATCACAGTGACGAGTGGAAATCCTTCTAGTGTTAACATCAAACAGCACTTGGTAGGTGACGTGCAAGATTCTTTATGAATTGAGCTCGTGACAACTGGAAAGCAACGATGGTGAAAATCTTAATTGAAATTCACTTGTTCCAGGTTTCATGAATTGACGGTTCAAATCACAAGGATAATTTATCCAAGTGATTCACTCTTTATGTTCGCAGTCAGCTTTGGACGGTCGAATAAAGAGAACGGGTTTACCCGCGAAATCCTGTCAGGAAGTTACTTAATTGAAACTATCCGTCACGGGTACGATATCTAATATCGTCCAACGGTCTTCACCGACCGGAGGTAAAATGCTACCGAATTAGAATAAAATGTTCAAAGCCATTTTATTCGTGTCGTTGCTGTGTACCTGTTAAAGACGGTGGCGTTGTTGTGTACCTGTTGAAGACGGTGGCGTTGCTGTGTACCAGTGAAGACGGTGGTGTTGCGGTGTACCTGTAGAAGTCGTTTCCACATACTTATGTTTTTCTGCATCAAAGTTTAGCAAAAATTCAAGAAAGTACAAGATAAAGTCTTCCGCTGTACCAAACTCTGAAACTTTCGAGAATTCAACAAAAAGACATAAGTGTGTGGAACATGGAGTCACGAGGAGGCAAAATTCACAAGAAGGCAAAAGATCGCACGTGAAAGGCCAAAAGAACAATGCTCTCAAGCCGAAGCCTAAAAGATCAAACCAACATATTCACAACAAAAGAAAGAAAAGAAGAAAAGACTACGAGCTAAAGAACGAAGACTTAGTATAGTATGCTAGGTTTAGAACTTTGTAACGTGGAGTGACCTCCCTTAGGGGGAGATTGTTAGAAATACGTTTTTACGTATATTAGAAGTATCGGTCACTCCACAATATTATTAATGATTGTAATAGATCGTAGGTAATAGTTGCTTATTAAGTTAAGTAAGAACCGGTCCATGGGGTTGTCATGGACCGGCCCAAGCCCAATGTAAGCTTGGAAGTATAAATACCCCTTTCCTCCTTGGAAAGGGGTTGGTTGTTGTCATTTGTTCTAGTTCCACTTAATAAAACTCACATAGTTTTCTCTCTCTTTCTCTCTCTAGTTTCTCTCTCTAAAAAACATCAACCCACTTCATAGATTCATAGGTTATCAAGATTCTACATTACCTCTTTCATCTTTCTTATTCTTGAGAACCCAACGTGCTCCAATTCGTGTGACATGTTTGGGACAGTCCACAAGTTCCCAAACATCTTGTACAACAAACTGGTGAATCTCATTCTGCATTGCTTCAACCTAGCTTTCATCTTTAAGAGCATCAAAAATCTTATTAGGTTCTGCTTGTGATAAGAAACATGCAAACAAACATTCTTAAATCCATGCATTATCATCTTTCTTTTGATATTTTCAATGGAACCACCTTCACGTTTCTTTTGATTTCGGGTTAATCTTGGAGTATGAAGAGAACCACTTATTTAGGAAGGAGGATGATTCTTGGTAACAGATAAGGTTGATCCTCCCCCAAACAAATTATGAAGTTGATAGTAGGCTCCAAGTTACCAAAATTGTTTTCTTCTTGAGTTTCATACCCACTGTCATCATTTAGGGCATTGTCGGTGGATGTACTGGAGCCACTGACACCTTCTTTGGGTATAGATTCAATAACTGTCTCAACAGTGGGTAGAGAAGATCTGTCAGTGGGTGGAATATTGCCACTAAAACCGTCATCAGTGGGTAGAATTGTACTGTCAGTAGCTGCAAAGCCACTGTCATCTTTGACTTATCACCCTTTGGACTCTTTTGCGTATTTTTCTCCTATCTTTTCTCAGCAGCGGACGCTTTCACATACTCATCACCCCAAATAGGTGTATCCAGGACTTTGAATGGCGAGATGTGCTATGTATCTTGTGATCTTAATGACTCTTTAGCTTGTATACCTGCATGGTTAGTAATTGGAGCTTCCAAATCTGCATGATTAGTCACATGCATATATATCATAGATCTAGTCAATGGTTTTAAATCAAACAACTAATTTGGACCAGATTCAGGATCACTTGGCTTATTCTCCAAGAAGCCAACATGAATGTTTTTTGTTATATAATTATTCTTCTTGTTATAAACCCTATACCCTTTGCTGTTCATAGAGTATCTCATAAAATATCCCTCATCACCTTTTGCATTAAACCTACCTAGGTTGTCACTTGTATTTAGAATCAAAACATAATGATAAGTGTGAAAACACTCATCAATAATGATCCAAATACCACTCAAAACACAGTCAAATACCTTATATTAAACTTTAAAATATCAGAATTATGCGTGTATTTGTGTTTCATGTGTTTTCAGGTAAGAAAGATACATTTTGGAACAAAGACGCGTTTTCAAGGGATTTATATCACAAAAGACGAAGAAAAAGACGAAAAGATGATTCAAGGACCTTATTTGCCAAGCTTTCGAAGATCGAGGACTTAAGTTGCAATTTTTAACAAGATAAAGGATAAAATAAATTGGCTTAAAAGTGTTTAACCTAAATTGAAAAGAAAATACAAGATGAGGGACTAAATAGCAAATTAAGTGGAAAGTTATCTATTTACTTGGTCAATTTGACCAAGCCGGTCAAACAGCTCACAAACAACTCGTCTTCATCTTCCCAACGAAGAGAGAGAGACAGTTTATATTCTTTCATCCACCAAACCTGCAAATCCTTATCAAGAACGATCCACGACGATTCAAGCAAAGAGTTTAACTACAAAAATGCTCCTTATGATCTCCTCTACATGAAGACATCACTCAATTAGATCAAAAGTCAAAGACGAAGAAACGCCCAAATCGGATTGAAGATGAAGAACGAGCTAACCTCGTATTAAACACGTGTCCAATCCTCATTGGATAGAACACGTCATATCTCTTCCTTTCATCGGCTATAAATAGAAGAGAAGAGCTTCATTTGCAATGGGTTAGCTTAGGTGTAGATTTACACATAGTTAGGAGTAGTTTAGGTTTCTCTCAAAGTTTTATGAATTACAGTAATCAATCAGTTAGATTCAGTTCAATTTAGTTAATCTTGTTGTAACCGAATGCTATTTTCTTCCATTAATGAATTCTTTTGAAGCTTTGTATCTTCTTCTTTCTCAACTCTGTTCCTGTTTAGTGTTTAAAGAAGTTATAGATTGATATGTTACTAATCATGCGAGTCATTTACTATTCATAGTTTGGTTTGTAAGTTTGGAATATTCGTTTCAATTTTCTAACATTGATGAACTTTTATTTTCTCCTCAAGTTTTTAGAATTAAAATGTTAAAAAGTTCAATTGAATTGTTAAATGTTTTGAGTTCTATGAGTTTAATCTGATTTCGATTATTCAGTGTCATGAATTAGAAGGTTTTTTTTAAGCTGTTAAAACTCCTAATAATTTTGTTCATTTTCTTCTAAAAGTGTTAGTTTAATCAGTTACAAAGTTTGTTAGTAGTTAGGATCGGTTATGAGATGTTTTAGTTTTATCATCATAGTTCAGTTCAGTTAAACTGAGTAAAAGTAATCGGTAATTCAGCATTTCATTTTCAGCAAGTAGTGTTCGGAATTGCTAGATTCATAAGTAGTTTAGCTTTTCGAGATCAAACTAATAGAAATTGAGTTCAGTTAGATCTGATTTCGGTCTTTATAGAAACCAGTATCAAGAATAGCTTGTGCTCAAATTGTAGTTCATTTTGCAAGTTGATTCAGTAACAGTAGTGTTCATGAAGGATTCAGAATCGACGGATCTCGTCTAGTTTTCTGTGCTTTGTTTTAGTTTTACAGGGATTTGGATTTGCTGTTGATAAAGTAGTGGATTATCAGTAAAGTTCGATAGTGGTGTTCGAATTCTGAAGGTGTAGATTGATTTCAGATTTGCGAGATCGTTTGGAGTAGCTGATGACATAAGCTACGCAAATGCAGTTAATCAGTCCACTTTAGCAGAGCAGATTGATGATTTTAGAAGGTTTTCAGTTCCTGATTTTGTGTAGCTTCGATTTCAGATGTTATGAAAAGCGAGCTCAGCGCTCCGCTTCGTCATCAACGGGCTGATTTCGGATGAGCAGGTTAAGCTCGGTTTCAATTTTCTGCATAGTAGAAGAATCTGCTAGTGTAATGATTTTAGTATAGACTTTTGTTCTCTTAATGCTTGTTTTGCTTAATTGATTCAGGATTCGTAATATGTTTTTAGGCTGATTTTTGTTTCATTCTGTTTCGTTTACATTTTATAATACTGATTCTAGCTTAATAGGAATTTTGGTATTAGAAATTGATTGGTTTAACTAGAATTTTGGGTATTAAGCAAGAGGATTTGAGTGTAATACTGTAGGGATTTCAGGTTAAATCAATAGGGATTTGTTGCAAATTTAGATGAAAGTAAGATTTGGATTTGTTAATCCTTACAAGTTTAGTTTTGTTTGTCTCGTTAGGCAGTTGGGCTGTTGGGCTTTTGGGCTTTAGAATTCAGACAGTATATTAGTTTTATTTCATTTCAAGATTTCAATTTTATTTTAGACTCTTATCAATTTGTTTTTTACATTTTATAGAATTTTGATTTTACTTTCATGGTAAAGGTAGAACTTTTATAAAACTTGTATTCTTTTTCTAATAAAAATTATTTTTATAAAATTTGTATTTTCAGTTTTAAATTTCGTGCATTTAAATGTTCTAATTGCTAAATGTTTTTAGTTAGTACATATATGTAGTATAATATAGATATTTTTACATTTTTACTTGTTATTTGCCAATTAGACATAGAGAATCCAAACAAGTCTTTTCAACCAAAAACAATCAAGTCTTTGCTTAAAACGTTATATCAATTCGAATCGATACCGAGAAAAACGAACTAAAAAGACAAATATTAAATTGGCGCCGCTGCCGGTTCTTTTCGTGAAGATTAACGATTTCGAGTGAGACGATTGGATTTTGGGATCCGTTCACTTTGTGAACGTTATTTTTACGTATTATAATCAAAAACATTAAAAAAATCAAAAAGATAAAAATACAAAAAAAAAATCACAAAAATCAATTCTTTTCCTAAATAATTGAACCAAAAAAATAAAAAATCCAAAAAGTAATCTTTTTCCTAAAAGATTACACCCAAAAATATATATTATTGGTTTTCATCGCTTTTTACGTACATATAGTATTTTTCTTAAAAAAAATCAAATAAATACAAAAATATTTTTGATATATTATTATATGTAAATAAGTATACGTATAAGAACAACCAAGTTACCTATCTTCCATAAGTATTGCCGAGGCAATACACCGTGTGGAGGGGCGTTCCGGTCCTTGACACGCGTATCGATCAAATTTAATAAAGCAAGAATAGATAAATACTTCCAATAGGCAATAATTCGAAGAATACAAACTACAAAGTGAATAGAAAGACGATGTGCTATAAAATGCCATCTAAGGGTCAATAGGTACTTAAGTGCTTCGCGCCACATAACCCCCCGTTCACTAGTGCGTATTCTAAAAAGGAAGGCTTTATTGGGGGTCTTGCACCCAAGTAGTAATTATATATATTATATACTTTCTTGTGGATATTTCATATCGAACCTCGATGGAGATAATCTCTTCTCTCTCAAAAGTCGACCGAGGGCTACTCCCTCATTCCTCGTGTTTACTTACACGTGTACTCGCACGCGTGTAAACATACCACCTTTGGTATATTACTTCCTTCCCTGAGGAAGCTTTTAGACGTCATTTCACTTGTATATACATTCGACCATTTTGTAGCCATGGATCAACGTCCTATTATGGAGATTCTCCAATCGAAAGTAGAGGGAAATACCGACGTCATCGTTATACCTGAAATAACCGCACAGACTTTTGAGCTTAATGCCCACATGATCACTTTGGTTTCTTCTAGCCCCTTCTTAGGGAGATCCATAGATGACCCCCACGACCATATTAAGAGGTTCTTGTTACTTTGCAATACACTTAAGTATAATGGGGTCCCTCCTGATGCTATTAAGATGATCCTATTCCCATTCTCCTTAGAGGGTCTTGCTAGAAATTGGTATGATAGGCAACCATCTAAGAGCATCTTCACTTGGGAGGATTTAAGGAAGAAGTTTTTGAACCAGTTCTTTCCTCTATCAAGAACTACGGCTTTGAGAAAGTTAATTATTGGTTTTCAACAAAGGAATGATCAAACATTTAGTGAGGCTTGGGAAAATTTCAAGGAGTTATTGAGGAAATGTCCAAATCATGGATTCGATGAGGTTCACCAACTCAACACTTTCTATAATGGATTAAGACCACACCACCAAGATTCACTCAACTCTTCCGCGGGTGGAAATCTTTTCTCTAAATCCTTTCAAGAAGCTTGGGACATTATTGAGAACAAATCGATGGTGCAAGCTAACACACAAATTGATGAGAGAGTCCATGTGGTGCAAGAGAGTGTTACTCCTCAAATAGAAAACATGATCTCTCAAAAGCTTGATATTATGACCAACACACTCATGAAATTTTGTGAACTCTTTTTGAACAAGAATTCCACCAATGATGTGAATGCTATTGCTCTTTCATGTGAGACTTGTGGAGGTCCCCATTCCTACCAACAATGTGATAAAGTTCAAGGCTATCAAAGGGAGTGTTATGCTTATCAAGGAAATAACTACAAGGAACCAAATCAATTTCAACCTCAAGCAAATACCTTTTATCCACCAAATCAAGGATTTAATGCCCAACCTTTACTTTTCCAACCTCAAGGTTTTCAAGGTTATGTGCCACAAGATTATCACACAATGGATTTCTTGCAAAAAATGAATCAAGAGAATGAAAGGAAGTTTCAAGCTATGGAGAAGAAAATGAATGACCAAATGAATAAGGTTTTAATGGCATTAAATCAAAGACCACAAGGGGCTTTACCTTCCAACACACAAACAAATCCAAGGGCCAATGTCAATGCCATTACAACAAGAAGTGGAACAACAACAAAGGATCCTTCACCTCCTAAACCTACTATTGTTCAACCCACTTGTGCTCCTACTTGTAACAAGTCTTCTACCTCTACTTCACCTCCTCAAAATGCTCCTATTCACTCAAACACACCTTCTCAACCTCCTCATACTTCTCCTTTACCTTCCACACTTCCCAATGAAGAAGCTAACAAAGACAAATCTTCCACTACAACACCTATTCCACCTACACCAAAACCTACTCTTCCATATCCTTCAAGGTTGAAAAAGGACAAGTTAAAGAACAAGGATGACATCCAAGTCTCCCATTTCTTAAGGATGTTCAAGCAACTCAACATCAATATATCCTTTGCGGAAGCTCTTGCTTATATGCCAAAGTTTGCTAAGATGTTCAAGGATTTGCTCTCAAACAAAGAAAAATTGGTTGATTTGCCCAACACATCCCTTAATGAAAATTGTTCCGCGGTGTTACTTAAAACCTTACCAACAAAATTTGGAGATCCGGGGCGTTTCTTGATACCTTGTAATTTTCCCGGTGTTGAAAATTGCATGGCACTAGCGGATCTTGGGGCAAGTATCAATCTCATGCCATTATCGCTTTGGAAAAGACTTTCACTTCCCGAGCTCACACCTACTAGGATGACACTTGAGTTAGCTAACCGTACCATAGCTTATCCGGTAGGCATCGCGGAGGATGTGTTTGTAGGGGTTGACAAGTTTACCTTTCCTGCGGATTTTGTAGTGGTTGATTATGATATGGACCCGAGAGTTCCTCTTATTGTTGGTAGACCTTTTTTAAGGACGGGTCGTACTCTTATTGATGCGGCGGAGGGGGAACTTATTATGAGGGTAGAAGATCAAAAGATTGTGTTTAACATGGGAAAATTGTCTAAGAAATCCGATGAGCCTGAGACGGTTAAGCATGTTGATATTCTTGATAAAGAGGTGAATCACGTTGATATTCTTGATGAAGTGTGTAATGAATACTTTCATGAATCTTGTAGGAGTGGTGAATATGATCTTCCTTATGTTGAGACAATAGCCTCCATTACTTCCTCATTTAATATTCATGAACCTCAACAATTTCATTTTGGAGATTCTAATCATATTTTCAACACAAATGAGGAAGCAAATGAGGATTCTAGTTATGATTAACCACCTCTTTTTGATACACCAATTTATGATGAATATAGTGATGATGAGTTCTCCATTTTTGAGCCTCCATTATTTGATGATCATACTACCTTGAGTTTTGAGGAGATACCTTTTGAAACACCAATCCTTGACCTACCAATCTATGATGACTATCATGATGAGGAGGGTTCTATCATTGATGAGAGTGATAAGGTTCTTGAGATTGAAAGATTGCTTAGTGAGGATGAATTGATAGATAAACAAATTGAAGATTATCTTAAGAGAGATGATATTGAGATTGATAACTCTAGTTCAAATTGGGAAGAGGATGTTCTAGAGATTGAAAGATTGCTTATTGAGGCTGAATTGATAGATAAACAAATTGAAGATTATCTTAAGAGAGATGATATTGAGATTGATAACTCTAGTTCAAATTGGGAAGAGGATGTTCTAGAGATTGAAAGAATGCTTCGTGAAGATGAGTTGATTAATGAGGAGATTGAAGCTTATCTTAAGAGGGATGATATTGTGGTTGATACATTTTCTTCTAATTGGGATGAGGATATTCGTGAAATAGAAAGATTGCTTTATGGAGATTCCATTCCCACTCAACCTTCTCATGAACCTTCACATATTACTCTTTCTTACACACCTTGTGAAACACCTCAAAACCAAAATGCTTCACTTATTTCACCACCTTTCTTACAAACCAATTCACACAATCTCTTTGAGCCTTCACTTGATGAACCAATATTTGAGAAATTTCAAGATGGTAGTGACTTGTATCATTTGGATGTTGAAATGGAGAGATTCTTTATGTCACCATTTAAGGATGTTTTTGATGAGGAGTTTTCTAAGAACAAGAAAGAACTGGTGGTTTCCTCTATAAGTGTGATGACCCTTACTACTCCACACCCTTTCTCTCATGATGTGAAGTATCAAGGAGAAACTTCAAAGGCTCCCACCACTTGTTATTTTCCCATGAAGCAAAAGATTTTTGATCCTGGTATAGAGAATGTTGAGCCAACTCAGTATCCGCTTGATGCATTAAAAGGAAAACTTGTGGGAAACTTTAAAGTATCACCTTATCATCTTATGGGACACTTAAGGGAAAGAATCATAAACAAAGAAACCTCACCCACCTCACCATTGATTAAGAAGTCCACTTTTGGGATGTGCTATTCTTGGGAGGGCAATTATGTATTTGATCCTGGTGGATACTTATGGGGTTTTGTGTACTTAAGAACTTGTTTTACCTTATCATGGAGAGTTTTTCCTAAGAGGGTAAATCTTTTACTCTCCATGATGGTTTCCCCAAGGACAACCTAATTCGGGGCCGAGTCGAGCTAGAGACTTAGGGTTAAAAAAACTCAAGCATTGAATAACTAGGTTAGAAAACGTAGAGTAGATTTTCAATAGGTTAAGTTTAATTAAAAGGATGTTATAGTAGAGTTGAAGTGGAGGGGTGCCTTTCTTCGTCTTTTCGTGTTTGTTTCAAGGGTTGCTCTCTCTCATTTCATGCTTGGAGCTTATGGAGGAGGCCCGTGTATCTGGTTCACTTCGATTGGTTTTTGCTATTATGATATTCAAAACACTTGTGCTTAAAATGAATACCCTTTAGTTGTCTCTTCCTTAACTTGGGTTAAGCAAAGTAATCAATGTCATAAGTGTAGGGGAGTTCACTCCAATACTCTTAAGCATTGAGGACAATGTTTATCTTAAGTGTAGGGGAGACTTCTATCGAAGTGACCTTACCTAGACCATTGCCTTAACTTCATGATAACATGGAAAATTAAATTTTCAAACATTTTTCAAATTTTTGATCTACTTTGGCCACCAAAAATATGCATTCATAATTTTTGCATTAATCATTTTTCTTTTGCATAACACATTTGCATTGTATATATTCTCCTTTTATTTTTCATCAAAAATATATAAAAAGAAAAAAAAATAATATAATAAAAACATGGTTTTAACAAATTTAGATTTCTTTGACATATTAGGCCCGCCGTGGATATTTTGACTCAACCCGAGGTTGCTTATTAAGCATTCTCTAGCTAGTATCTTTAACCATGTAGTCCTTCATTGGTCTATTAGGCTAAGCATCCACCAATTTCATTGTTTGAGATTTTAAATTTGTGGAGAATGGGAAATGATAGAGTTGAAGCAAGTATAAAAGGGCTAGATAAACTTCATGATAATTACTTGTGGCTTAACCCTTCTCTTCTTTACTTCTATTTTTTCTTCGCATGTATATATTGTTAATAAATAATCAAGAACGGTTTTAATTGGTTTGTAATCTCTTATGCATTTTTGTCTAATCATTCATGGTTGATATGAGTACGTCTTAAGATTCTAAGTTAGAACGTTTTATGTGTACTAGACTTATGTCATGCTCAATATTTAGCGGGTGTTTTTCCTTTTATTCTTTTCAACTTTCTTTGTGATGAATAAAGAAAAATAAGAGCGGCTTATAAAAAAATGAGTGGCTAGAAAAAAAAGAAAAAAAGAAAAAAAAATAAAAATAAAAAAAATAAAAAAAATAATACAAGACTCCCAAGAGGGGCAGTGTGGTGTTAATTATAGTGACTATTGAGTTCCAATATTACCTTGACGGGTGGCGGGGATTCAATAGATTGCTCCAATCCAATATTACCTTGACGGGTTGCGGGGTTGAAGATCCAAAGTCTCAAAAAGATGGCGGATGTAAATTATTGCGTGAGTTTTATTTTTCTTTCCTTAGCGAGTGTGTAGCTACTTATGAAAGCATGACATGAGGATTTTACACATAAAACGGATGACTTATTATTCTTGAAACGGACTTATATTAACCATGAGCGGTTTTTCAAGTAATGGATGAGATGACTCCTTAGGGTTAAAACCATTCTTCCTTATTTTTGGATTTTGCATTTCTTATATTTCACACTTGAATAAATGACAAATTTGCCCAAAAGCAATTTGCTCAAATAATAATTGGTTCCACAATTAATTGTTATGAACTAGTTGATTCACTTTTTACTTGTGAATGCAATGATCCCCTTTTTAAGCTTGGTTTGGGGAAAGTAAAACTTGAGGATGATAAGTGTCCATGGTACCAAAGCCCTAATCTAAGTCATTGAATTCTTTATGAGTTATTTCCATCAAAACCATTTCAAGAAAATACAAAAAGATGTAAATAGAATTGTTTTTCGTTGCATTGTATTGTACATATTCCAAATCATGCATCATATAGTGCAGAGTAGTGTAGATGCATTCCATAATGGCCAAGGTGGGTTAATTATGAGGAAAGTGTAACTTGGTGCTTTAAAATGCTGCATTGCATGAGGTCATGGCAATGGTCAAGTGGAGGGGAGTTGATATGTGTGAAAACACTCATCAATAATGATCCTAATACCACTCAAAACACAGTCAAATACATTATATTTAACTGTAAAATATCAGAATTACGTGGGTATTTGTATTTGATGTGTTTTCAGGTAAAACAGATGCAAATGGAACAAACACGCGTTTTAACGGGATTATCTGATAAAAGACTGAAGAAAAAGCGAAGAAAAGATACGACAAGTTCAAAAAGATCAAAGTTGCCAAGGACATGAGACTTCAAGGATTAAAAGAGGCATTTACCAAAGTTTATTTCAAGATATAGAAAGCTGCTAAACTTTCTAAAACTACAAGGACCAAATTTGGAAATCTTGTAAAGTCAAAAGAGTGGAAGTCTAGCTGGACGAATGGGGTGCCATAAACTATAACACACGAATCAGGAATATGGGAGCAATAAATAGCAAAATCATAACAGTGGTGGCTGTTTAGCAATCCCAAGCAGTCCAAGTCCACCAATCACGTTTCATTATTTTCTTTATCCGGATCAAACTTGTAATACTCCTACCATCACATGACACGTGGCGAGCTCCTATTACTCCAAACACCTCATCACCCCTGCATTCTTCTCGTATATATAGATACCTTCCTGTATCTCTTTAAATTGGGACGTAGCTTTTTAGTGTGTATTTTACACACACACATAGTTAGAATATAATTTCCATTTTTCCTCTCAACTTTCACTGTGTGTTTTTACACACAGTAAAACACACATTATCTTCTTCATTCAGTTACTATAGTCACGGTTATAACCACTTTGTAACAAATTCATTCACCATTAATGAAACTATAGTTTTTCTTTCTAATCTCATTATACATTTTGAATTCAATCCAAGATCAGTTACTATTACTTCACATGGAGTTTGTTACACGGCTGTGAAGATTGCTAGATTGATATTTGTTTAGTTCGTTATCTTGAAGTTAGATTGTACCAGTTCTTACGTAAACTTTGAAGTCTTGGAAGGAGTAGTTTGTGATCAAAGTTTTAGTGTGAAGATAGCATGATGATGATTTCTTACCGTGGTAGTAGAGTCCTTGTTACTGTTGAGTTCCGATTCGAGTTCTTATGATTTCTGTTGGAGATGTGTCTGTGTTAATCGAAGCTTGTGGAAGCGTTTGTATTTGGTGATAGTTAAGCTTTTTAATGGAGTTTTGAAGAAGATGCAAGACTTGGATATTAACTTTGTGAATTTGAGTTTGATCGAGTGAACCGACATCGATTTCAGCTGTAGCATTTGGCGTTTCTGTTGGAGATTCCTAATAAGTTCGAGTTCATTTTCAGTCCGAGTAGGAGCGTTTTAAGATTGTTGATAAAGATAGTCGTTATGGATGATTCGTGGTCAGATCGATATAATAGTTAGAATAGATGCAGTTTTCACTCAAGTTTAGACAATGTTGAAGCAGTAGCAGCAAAGGAGTACGATATTCTTTTGGTCCGAGCTATTTTTGCAACGGGATAGCAGCTTTTCGAGAGTTTTTAGTCTGGTAGAGTCACTTTCGAGGGTAGCTTTGTTATCAATTTTGGAGCTCGATCTAAGCTAGCTCAGCGCTAAGCCTCGCCATCAACGGACTATACTACGGATGTACGGTTAAGCACGATTCTACGATTTATTGCATTCTCTTAGCCTACTGTTTTGATTAGTTAAATTTGAATAATCGGTTACTGTTACAAGTTAAGTGAAAAGGTTATAATTGCATGCATGTGTTAAACAGTAAGTGGAATTAAGATTTCAAATTTATGAGTCAATTAGTTTTAGTTTGTTGGGCTAATAGTCAAATTGGGCTAGCCAAGTTTAAGTCTTGTTAGGATTTTTTTTACATAACTTATTAGTAATAAAAGATTTTAGTGTAAAATTAGATTTTGGAATTTTGTAAAAAAAATAGTTTGTAAAAATTTGTCAAAATAGTTAGTTAAAATTTGTTAAAAGTTTGTTAGATTCGGTAAGATAGTTAGTTGTAATTTTGTTGAAATTTGTTACATTTTCTAGTTGGATAAGTTTGTTAAATTTGGTAAATTTGTTAGATTGTTGAATTAGTTACGTTTTCTTGTTAAATTTGTTAGTTGGTTACTTGTGCTTTGTTTACTAGTACTTTGTCCTTAATTGAATAAAGATTTGGTATTTGCAATTTGTTTTACGTATAAGTAGATTGATATTTTCCATTTTTTTACTTGTTTTGTGCAAATTAGACATAGATTACCAAAGAAGATCTTTTAACCAAAAACAATTAAGTCGAGCTTAAAAATTGTTATATCAATTCGAATCGAGCTGAGAAGACAACTACACAAAAAAAACGAGATATTACATAACAACAAAAGGGTTTAAAGAAATCTATCAAAGGTTTCCAATTCCAAAATAGTTCATAAGGGGTTTTATTGTGAGACTTGTTGATGAGAGCCCTATTATGAACATAGCAAGTTGTACTAACAGCCTCAGCCCAAAAAGCAATGGGTAACTTTGCATCTGCTAACATGGTTCTAAGTGCCTCAATTAAGGTACTATTTCTTCTCTCAGCTACACCATTATGTTGTAGAGTTCTAGATATGCTAAACACCCTAGTAATTCCTTTCTTGACACAGTAGGCATCTAAATCTTTGTTTTTAAGCTCACCACCATTATCACTCCTAATGATTTTCACTTCATTCCTTGTTTTCTTTTCTATTTGGGTGATAAGTTGACTAGTGTAAAATCAGTTTCACTCTTTTCACCTAAAAAGAAAGTCTAAGTAAACCTAGAGTGATCATTAGTGATTACAAAACAATGCCACTTGTGACTAATGGTAGCCACTGATGTAGGTCAAAATAAGTCCATATGAAGCAAATTCAGAGGTTTAGAACTAGTGTGAACATGTTTAGACTTGAAAGATGCCTTATGCTGCTTGCCTTTCAAGCATGCAACATAAGCATGGTCATTCTCAAATGCCTTAGAGGGTAGTCCTCTGACAAGATTATGCTTAAAAAGCCTATTCATGCTCTTAAAGTTTAAATGCCCTAGCCTTCTATGCCACAATTACTCTCATCCACTGAAGCCTTAACATACAAACATGTTTCATTATTCTATGTTCTAATGCCATTATGATTAACAACATACATGTCCTTTTGTCTAGGTGTTCTATATTCAATAAACTTTTGAGTGGGTAACTCAAAATATTTGCTTAAAGTACTCAGTATCATTGAAAAGAACTTTAGTTTTGATGTCACAGACTTGTGACACACTAAACAGATTATATTTAAGTTCTTTTACTAGGAAAACTTCCTCAAACCTCAATGTATTGGTGACAATGGCACCTTTACCAGTGATAATTCCTTTGCTGCCTCCAAAGTACACAGTGTTACCATTGCTTATAGGAGTAAAGTTAGATAAGTATTCCTCTTCACCAGTCATGTGCCTTGAGCATCCACTATCCCAATATCCTTTATCATTAACCTACATTTGGATACTGTGCACATAAAGAAAACAAATTAATTTTCTTTGGAGATCCAAGCCTTGGATCTATCTAGTTGTTCAATTAAATAGGCCTTATTCCTCAACACACATCATTATTCATCCCTCTGAGGCCTAAACACCCAATTAGTTCCAATGGGTTTAGTGGTGACCTTCTCAAGATATTTAATTATATTACAGGTCACTGAAATACCATCAAAAGTAGAATTTTGTTCTTGTTTAGGTTTCCAAGTTAAGTGAGATGATGACTTAGACCCTTGTCCCTGATTTCCCAAGACTCTGTTGGCATTTGGTCAAACGAAAGATCTGACAGTGGCTAGTTTAGACATAGTAGTACCAAATCTAGGTCCGTTAGTGGGTAGAATAGCTATGACAGCGGTTAGGGTTGCCATGTCAATAGATATACTAGGGTTTGCAATAGGAACCCAATGTCTGTTAGACCATGTATTGGTCTTTTGAAAGGATCTTTGGCCATAAGTATTTGAAGGTTTATTAGTATCATAACAATTATATAAAATCCTAAAAGAGATCAAAGCACATATAGCGGAAGCGATTTAACAAGATCATAATAATAACACAATTATAATTAATCGAATTAGGGTTACATACCTTTACGATAAAGTAATTCCACAAGACGAATAATGAATCACCAATTCGGGTTTGTACCGTATATACCAAGATATAGTCTAAAGTAAAACTATATTACGATCTTGTACACACGTAATATAACGAGCTAACCATGATTCTAGCACGTGGAAACCGAGCTACAACGCTTGTAATTAATCTACCCAACAACCCTAGAGAGGGGTTAAGACTAGATTATGTATACAATCGATCAACCAAGAAAAACCAACCGAAACGCTTTGTTGGGGATACCTTACGATCGAACCAAAGAAGGGAAGGGGAGAAAGATTTATGTTGTGTGAATTATGATGGATTAGGAGGTGTATTTATAGGCCTAAACTCCTTATAGCCCAATATAAATAAAAGGCAACTTTTGCCCCCCTTGGAGCCCATAACCGACCGACTAAACACCCCTCAGGGGTGTTCCAGAATCTTCCAAACTTGTTACCTTTTGTTTACATACTATATTTTAATTTAACGCTCGTTATAACTTAACTATTAATTAATTAACGATCGCTAAAGTTATATAGTTACTTGCTCGGTTAAATTAAAAAATACATAAATATATTTATTAAATAAATTAATAAATACGATAAGTATATTTATTAATTAAATTAACTCTTTACGTATTGTGTGCAATCCCATAATATCGAGTTCGATCCTATCACACGACTATTAAATATAAGTCCATAAACTTTCAGCTCCCACTTGGACATATTTCGAATATCGTGATTACATTGACTAGCGTCTAGTTATACTTAGCAATGTCACTAGTACAACTCGAGTAAGGTATCCTGGACAAAACCTTTTAACGATTCTCCATCGTTATTATTATCCTTTTATTTCTAATACAACGTCAATAAGGATATGGATCTCAGTCATTCATTTCATTTACCATTCTGTTTCTCGTTCACAGATTCAACAAGATTACCAAAACAAATTTTGGGTGAGGCCACAGAAACATCTTACTAATCCCACGAGGGGCCTAGCTGTATTAAACTCCAAAACGAAGTTGGAGGAAATAAATTCCATATTGACTACGAGCAAAACTTATGAATTTTTCATCACTTTTGAAAATAATCCTTATTGCTACCAGTTACGTTTAGCGTTAGATTATTCCAAAGAGATGCACTAGATTCACAACAGTTTCCTGGTATCTCAAGTCTAAGGATAAATATTTATGTTTTTACTTAATGACAAAGATCCATAAAGTAATAACATATAGTTGGGATAAGTCTTATATTCGATTCATCGAATATCATCCAAAATCGATCAATATATTTTCAAGTATACTCTATCTCTATTTGATTTGTCTTAGTTTAATAATATTCCCGTATTATTAATCGACAACGGACATTTAGCATAACTTTTATTCATGGATTAAAACATGTAAAATAAGATACACTTATTAAATAAAAAAAATAAACGAAACCTAATCTTTATTTCATTATATAATAATGTCATAACATCCTTTATCCAAATACTAATCACAGATTTATTGCATGAGTTCGCTAGCTAGTTGCAGCCCAATCGCCTTGGCATGCTTAACTACCTTTGGTCTAGGCAAAGCCTTAGTTAAAGGATCGGCTACGTTATCATCTGGTGTGAACTTTTATCAATTTGATTTCCCGAGCTTCAACTTGTTCTCGGACGTAGTGATGTCTACGCATAAAGTGTCTGGCGCCTTTCATGACTCCAGGGTCACTGGCAAATATTATTGCGGCAGAATTGTCATAATACATATCTGTAGGTTCTTTAATTGAAGGCATCACTCCAAGATCTTCAATAAACTTCCTAATCCAAACATCTTCCATTGCAGCTTCTGAAGCAACCATGTACTCAGATTGAGTAGCATGCATTGCAATCGTTGTCTGTTTCTTGCTCTTCCAGTCAACTGCTCCTTCATTGATAACAAAAACGTAACCGTCTAAGACTTCGTATCATCTTTATCACATTGCTAGGACGCATCACAGAAACCTATCACATTCAGTTATGTGTCTGGTTTCCATCCATATACCAAAAACACATCTTTCGTACTCCTTAAATACTTTAGGATATGTTTAACAGCAGTCCAATGGAGCTTCTTTGGATTCTGTTGGTATCTACTGACCAAGTTATGAGCAAACACCACATAAGGCCTTGTGCATCTAACAACATACATTATAGATCCTACAACCGAAGCATAAGGCACCTTCTGCATGTATGCCTCCTCTATAGGAGTTGATGCATCCATCTCATGACTCAGATTATGCTTAACTTCCATAGGTTGAAAACCTTTCTTGGAATTATGCATATTATACTTCTTCAAAGTCTTATCTATATAAGCATCTTGACATAGACCAATTAGCCGTCTTTTCCTATCCTGATAGATCTTAATTCCCAGAATGTATGCAGCTTCTCCTAAATCCTTCATAGAAAAACATTTACCAAGATAATCCTTAACAGCTTTAAGTATTGGAATGTTACTTCCCATGATTAATATGTCATCAACATATAGGACTAGGAATACTAAATCACTCCCACTAGTTTGCGATATACACATGGCTCATCATGATTCTGAATAAATCCAAACTATTTGATTTCTTCGTCAAATCTTTTATTCCATTTACGTGATGCTTGCTTCAAACCATAAATGGACCTTTGAAGTTTGCACACATGTTCTGGATTCTCAAGATCAACATACCCTTCTGGTTGCTTCATATAGATGTCTTCATCCAAGCGACTGTTCAAGAAGGCAGTTTTAACATCCATTTGCCATATCTCACAGTCATAGTATGCTGCTATAGCTATGAGAATCCTAATAGCTCTTAAGTCTGCTACAGGAGAAAATGTTTCCTCGTAGACTACGCCAAAAGTTTGAGTAAAACCTTTAGCTACTAAACGAGCTGTATATTGTACTTTTCCGTCCATGTCGGTTTTCTTCTTGTATATCCACTTATGTCTCACTACTTTAGCATTCGGTGGTGGTTCTACAAGAATCCAAACATCATTTACTTTCATGGATTTCATTTCCTCATCCACAACAACCATCCACTTATCCTTCTCAGGATCAAGTATGGCGGATTTATAATTAGCAGGTTCACCAAGATCCCCTAACTCATCATCATCCTCTATGTTAAGACACATATTGCTATTTGCGTTTTTAATCCTTGCGGATCTACGCTGAGGAACTAATTCCGGTGGAACCGCAAGACTTTCTGGTTCTACAAGAATTATATCGCTAGTTGTTGATATAAAAGTTGGGGGATCCTTGCTAGACCCGAATTAGGCTTAATTCGGGTTGGCTGGACTCCGGCTCCTGCACCAAGTGGGTTATCTGGTTGGGATCCTGCACACTAAAACAACACGCGTTAGGCTTACCGTGGGAATGTATCCCACGATTAGACTCCAGCGTGAGAGTAAGTAATCGGTTAGGGTTATGAGAGTCGAACGAGATGTGAGTGTGTAGAATGTAATACCTTTGTGGAACCCTTGGGGGTTCCTTATATAGGCAGTGAAACCCTAATGGGCTGTCACTGATGCTTCGGCCCCAAGGAAAGGATGAGTACCAGAATTAGATTGATTGTTATCTTTTAATTATGGTGAGTGAATGTCCTCTTCTTTGCGGTAAATCCTAATCATAGTAAGAGTATGATTATGTCTAACCCTGTACCGGCCATGCCGGGCCGTGGGCCGCACACGTGTGTGCGGTCACTGTTCATCTAAGCCCATAAGCTTAAATGACATGAATCCCACCCATCAGTAATGGGCCGGATGCAGGTAGTACCCGTGGGCCGGGTTCATGACCCGGCTGGGGACTATACGTCATCATGTCCCCCCAGTCTAGTTGTTACAGCCGTAGGCGTAACCTCTAGACTATATAATGTCACGTAGACCTGTTTGTTGTAGTTACGACCGCACTCTAAAATAAGCCGACCGGGACAACTTTTGTGAACACATTAATGGTAGTCAATAATCAGACGCACGCCTGCAAAAGTGCACCAGAAAGGCCTACCCTTGAGCCACGTAAAACTGTCAAGAAGTGACCCGTGGGTCCCTTATGACGTTTCAGAAGTGTCAGAAATCCCATCCGTTGGATGGGCGTAGTGGCTTACACGTGGCGAACATCCACGCTACCTCGGAAATCGAGGCAACCCTATATATGAGTTGGTGTGTGCTACTGTTACACACACAGTTTATATTGCATTCCGCCATTGTTATTCCCAAGCTCACTCCTTCATACCTTCACTTTTTATCCCACGGATTTTCTCCACTGTAGGTTAGATCATCACGCCTCTCAAATCCTTTTTATAAAACATGGTGAAGGACAATCCTCTTATTACGGATGTCCTTAACGTGATGCCTGCGGAGAAATACATAGACTTTTTGTCTAAGTATTATATTCCTGAAAGCGTACATCCAACCTATCCAGGTGACGGTGAAGCGATTACGGATGCTCCGAAGGTGAAGATAGGCGTGTACACGCGCCTATTTGATTCGGCTAACTACCGCATCCCCTTATCTAAGTTTTTGGTAGATCTACTTCTATATTATGATTTCCACATAACCCAACTGCACTGCATAGGGGCATGTAAAATCAATCAGTTTGAGATTACCTGCCATACGTGCGAGGTAACCCCGACCGTGACTATATTTAGGGTCTTTTACTCCCCCCAACTAGTGAATGGGTGGGTGTCGTTCAAAAAACGACCCGCGAACGCCCCCATAACGTATAGGAAACCCTTAGATTCCCTCAAGAATTGTTACGACCATTACTTTTTCGTGGATGAGAAAGTATTCCCCACCCCATTCGTCCTCAAAACTAGAGTACCCAAAGACTATCCTCCCAAATCCAAAGACTATAATAGTAAGGATTTGAAAATTTTAGATACCCACCGCACAGAATTCCATAGGGGTTTGCCGGAGCACTTCTTGTTCCTAGTAGGAATCAGCCGCTACTACTATGGGAGAGAGGATAGATATCCGTGATTTCTAACCGACCGTAGGCAGGGTAGGTCTTCTTATATTTTAGATGTAAACGTGCCTCATTGTACTTTGTGAATTTACTAATCCTTGCACATGTCCGCAGAGATGAAGCTACATGGATTATTGCGCCAAGGCGATCCAAGCAAAGTTCCTGAAGGATTTCGACCACTGAAAGAAAATGAACTCCCCCTACTGGAAGCCACCGTAGACAAAACCATTCTGCTGGAAGAAACCGCTGAGCAGCGATCAGATGAGGGAGAGCCCGTGAGTGAGAAGTCCCCTCTTGACTTCCATAATGAAGATGGTGGATAACTGCTGTTGGAAGACACCGTGCCACACCAGGATGAAGAAGAAGAAGAAGAAGAAGAATTCACCAACCCTGCTGATAATCGCACCGGTGATGATGAGGAAACAATACAAGCTTCCGGGTCCCCTCAGTCATCAAAGCCCAAATCTAGGAAACGGAAGACTACCAGGAAGGTAGCAAAAACCCTAGGGGATGGGGCGGGGGTACACAATGCTCCCTCAAAGAAGCTAAGGAAAGACCACCCGCATTTCCAGGAAGGGAGCAGCGCCTCTACGGCCCAAGTCGACCCTTCGCTGCGTGCGGATGAACAAGTCTGGATGGCCACCCCTGTGAATGCTGTAGCTTCTACCACCACAGAACCCGCGACTGGCACTATGTAAGTACCCTTTAATACACCCAAGGATATAATCCGTAAACAAAACTAATAAGTGTGTTAATAACTGGGCGGACCCATCGACAGTAGCCCAAGAGAAGGAGGTGGAAAGGGAACCCTCACCCATGACATCAATGAGACCTCCATCCCCTCCCGTAACTCATGCCGAGGAGCCACATCCTGAGGGACCCGACACCAGCCTACGCCTAGCATGGAATTTATCCAGCTTAACAAGGTTGGAGGCAGAGTAAGAGTGCTCTGAATTTATTGAATACATCACTCCTCCAGCGCTGGCGCAAGATTTGGACGAACTAGAGCATGAGACGTTGCTGGAGCAGTTTGATGTATCCTCCGCACACCAGGTGACAGTTGGTGCAGCCCTAAGACGCCGTCTGATCAAGGCTTTGGCCAACGTGAGCCGTGCTGATAAAAAGATAGCTCGCCGTGAAGCACTGGTGGATAAACACGAGAAGACTATCACATCCTTGCAGGCAGCGTTGGTCGTGGCAGACTCAACCGTCAAGGAGCAAGCCCATCACGCCAACGCTCGTGAGGAACGTATTGCCAAGCTGGAGGCTCTTTTAGCTGCATCAAATGAGAAGGTATACTATTACATTAACACTTATTTGTGCACGCAAAAAACCACATTTGTCTTTGTAATAACTCCAAGTGTCATGTATAGGTATCCGCAGCCGAAGCTGCTACTAAAGCCGTAACCGTACAAGCCTTCACTGTGACAATCCGTCAATTTATGGTTGATATTTTATTCTCGAATATTATTTAAAAACAATTTACAATATGAACTCACTTATTTTTGGGAAGAAATTTGGATTACGTCTTGAAGTAGCATCGACTACGTCTAAGCCGGAGGATTCAACGTTACGTGCTTACGTTTACATACACCGTCTTTGGTGGCAGTCCGACATTTCAGAAAATAAATTTGTCCATGAATATTATTTTGGAGTTTTAAATTTGTGTTGGTTCATAAACTCACAAATTTACGAGAAGAGATTAGGACTTACGATTTTATTTTAACGTCCTTTACGACTAAACCGGAAACCCTAGGATTACGTATTTACGTTTTCGAACTCCGTTTTAGATGAGACAATTTTTATTGGATTCGTTTTGTGACGTTGATTCATAATTTATAAAAACGTTTTTCGTAAAACGATCCGAGGGCACGCAAATTGAGGAAACTAGAATCGAGGAGTACCCGTAAATAAATGGGGATGAGACAAGTGGGACACTTGTCCCACCCCCACTCAAAACCGGCTACAAAACTCCACCACACCAATTTGGTGGCAAGTTTTTACCAAGTAGCTTACACTTGTAAGCTAAGCTTACAAGTTAAGCCATCTATCCCACTAACTTCACAAAACCATCTACTTCAAACTACTTCCTCATTTCCACCATGCAAACTAGCTACAAACTCTCTCCCCCTCATCCTTATGCCGTACCAAATACACCTCCAAACCACCTTCACTTGATAAATTTTAACCACAAACATATGTTATAACTTACATATGTTAATCTCCATTCAAAAAGATGAAGATTGGTGCAAGTTATAACATCCAAGGAGGAGTTTCCATGGAGTATTAGGGCTGATTTTCCACAAGGTGTTCATGAAGATTGGTGGTCTTGAAGATGGTCTTGGTGATTCACAAGTTTCTCCATCAAAATCCATGTTTTGACCACAACCTACATCATCATGGTGGTATAAAGATTGTTCTCCCCATCTTCTTGTTATTTTGATTATGTAATCATGTATTTTATTTCCTATTGTATATGTATATGATGATTATATGATGATAAAAATGTTATGTGGGGATTTGGTGTTGATAAACATGCTTGAAAAGGTGAAAAACTATAAGAAACAAGGCTAAAATCTTGTTTAAATTTGTTGGCTGTATAAAACAGTAAAGAAACATGTCATGAACTGATAAAATGATGAAGTAGAGTCTATTTACAGTAAGCTATGGGTCTTGTACACATGTGAGAGTTGGCCATGCAATGGAATCATTGTAATGAGTGAGATATGATCAAAACAAGTTGGGTGTTCTAATCTGAATAAGCAGTTTTGTAGGGACTGTTAAGGCAAGATAAAATTAAAATGAGCAGTAGTTATAACTAAGTTAAATGTAGCACATAATATGAATAACATGTCACCCAAAAATGAGCTTCTAATTCATTATAGAACTCTAGATATGGTAAAAATGGTGAACATGAAGATAAAAATCAGATTTTAAGAAATTAATGTTTATTATTATTATATAAGCACTCACATTTTATTGTATAAAATGTAAAATAAAAACCCACTAACTTATAGATTTTATTTATATAAATATGTAAAAGGTTAAATAAGTGTATAAATTATAAAAATGGTAGTGGAATAATACTTATAAGTAATAGAAACTATAAATTGATTTTTACGACTTTTTCGGCTATTACCGTAAAAATTAACGTTTTTCGCCAAATAAAACTTAGACGATCAAACCCGTCTAATCTAAAGTTTTTAAAACTCATATACTGATATATAACTAACTAATACAAGTAAAAACCGATAAAACCCGAACTATAGGACATACGGACATTAACGAGCTAACTAAGCATATTGGACTAATAATTGGACTAAATAAGTTAACCACTTATAAAAAGAACTTATTGGGCTTAACCCATTGGGCCCAACATGGAAAGTATATATACTGATAATATAGGTATAAAATGGATTAAAACAAGTTAAAGAACTTATACTAAGCTTATTGGACTTAAAATAGGTAAATAGGTAAAACTAGCAAACTAGTAAAAAGTTACCAAAACGTAAACACTAAAATGAGTAAACGAGAATATGTAAACCCACTTGATCATATATATATATATATAATCATCATATGTATACATAATTGTTATTTTTATAAATTCATTGGACAAACGTCTAAGACCGATTATTATTTGTCTAGGTTTCCGTGATTGAAGCACGTACCGTACGTCCGAATTGCCGATAACCCGCCTTCCCACATCAACGTGAGTTCATAGCCTCGCACTCTTTTAAATGTTTTTATAAATGTTTTATAAACCCGCGAGGGAGATAACATGTTAGTTTTTATTAAACAGGACACCATTTGTCCCGATTGTTTGTTTATTGATTTGGACTCGAATGATTGAATGACCCGATTGTATGACCCGATAAATGATTAAAGGACCCGATAGATGAAATTAAATGGATTATTAAAGTTAGGTTATGTCACTAAAAGTCCCATTAGCATGAATTGTGAACTACCGGGATTTGGTAGACGCTTATGCATATAATAGTACTATTTGGGGACGATCACCCCAGTTCGCGCCTTGACGGTTGATCCCCGTCGTGCCACATTGATTGGTAGGCGAATTTATGTATGAGAAGATTTCCATAGCGTGACCTTTGTGACGACACGCTAATTTAGATGGGCAAATTGAGTATCGGGTTAGCTACCCGTTGTTTGGTTTAGTAAGGTAACAATGTCATGCGGCTTATAATAATCCAACTAACGAAATACTACTAGACGCACCGAATTACGATGTATTGGCTGACTAGCAATACAGGGTCATACTATTGATATTATGTTCGTGTTTTGGTTTTCATAACCATATTCATATAACGGTTTTTATTTAACTTTATACAACGTCGTAAGACGTATTGTATGATGTTTTTACGACATTGGCTCGTATAATGATTTTTAAGGCAAATGCCTATATTATGATTTTGATAAAGATTTGTATAAAATGACTTTGGCTATTTTATGGCCTATTAAAATGATTTGTACAAAATGATTTTCAGTAATAATTTTATACTGATATTATATTGATGGATTTTATTAAACTCTATGAATTCACTCGGCGTTATCGCTGACCTTTTCTTTTAACATGTTTTATCTCAGGTACTTGACGGTAATTCTCAGGAAGACAACAAGAATTCATGGCCCGCACTTAAACAATAAGGTCCATTCAAATGTTTGTAAAACCTGTATTAAATACAATGACTTGGGACCGATGTAACTTTGATATTTATGAATGGAAATGCTTTTATTATTAAACGACGCGATTTTTATGCGTTGTCTATGATGTGAGTAATGTGCTATCCCGTAACACCAACGAGTCTTTCGCTGTATTGAGTTGTATAAATTTGGGGGTGTTACAGTTTGGTACCAGAGCTCTCGTTATAGAGAACGAAAGATTTTTAAAACCAAGGTTTTGAATAAAAAATTTCAAAATCTTTTAACTAATAAACATTTTTCTAAAAATGTCTAAAAATCTTTTGACTATAACGGTGCTGAAGAATTCCCGAGTTACCGACAAGGCCAGACTGAGAAGTGTTATTTTAATATATATATATATATATATATATATATATATATATATATATATATATATAACTTGGATTATATATATATATATATATATATATATATGATGTAATTTTATTACATGATTATTTGATGATTATTTCTATATTTATACGAGGTATTTATACGACGTAGATTGTCACAAGTAACCCTAACTCCCCTAGCAATCAATCGAAGCTATTCTCGTAGGAATTCTAGCTATCCTAGATCTAAACCAAGTTGCGGATATTTATGATCCCGACAAATGGTTGATATTCGTAGAAATGTAGATATTATTTGAATGTGAAATTAAAAGAAGAATTGGCGAGATTAAATCTGATATCGATGTCATGACGATCTTTCCTTATAGAGTGGAGTTTGACAAAACGTTATCACCTAGAAAGATGTCATCTGATTCGTTGTCATCCAATTCTTAAATTGAAATCGAAAGGGTGAATGTTGCACTTGAGGCTGTCATTGGAACCATTACCCAAAAGCCTCATGCCACTAATACCTTTCCGAGAAGTCTAATTGACTGATCGAGTCATTTCATACTAGTGACTCATTTGATAACTGTTGTTGTAAGAGCTATAGGATTGGAAATTAAGTGTTGATCATATCGAGCTTTTATTACCCTATTAAGGTTTATAATTAAGATTGAAAGTATTGGAATATGAGTTAGGATATCGAATTGAGTATAAATTGGTTAAAACTTAAATAAAGTAAAATTTAACCTGTATGGAATATGAGATTGTTAAGAGGAAGTCGTTAAGTCCTGTGATTGAATTATAATGTTTTAATTGATTGTTGATTCGTGTTAAGGGTTGTTCCTAGGCCATTGTCCACTAATGAGGATGCCCAGTGTCCAGGAAATAAATTGAAGAAATCTTCTTCTTAATTGGGACCGATGGATCTTCCAGGACATGTGGAACACCTAATGACTCTTGTAGATCAGTATTCATTGTGGTATCTTTTAAAAATCCCTAACTTAACTGAGACATCAGTTGGTAGGATGAGTTCTGAGAATAGTATGACATAGTGACACGTAATGTGTTACGGTACAATTTTGACTTGTTTGTGATTAATGAAAAGACTACCTCTGATTACTAAATTCTACATGTATCGATGTTATCTATCTTTTATTGCTTCTTCCTAATGTTCGCATTAGTGATGCAACCATCGAACAAGTACTCATCTCGATTTGAGTTACGTTTTGGATTATTCTCTTTGTATTCTTGAGCGGCATCGAGGTCATGAACCTCATGATTAATTGGCTAAAGCTCATTTCCTATCATATCGTAGTTAATTCTTGGTGAACAAGCTTTCATCACTTTTCTGCAGATTACACATTGTTTATATAAAGTTAAAACGGTATCCTTTGAGAAAATTTAATTCCCATCACAATAAGGATTATTCAAAGTGAGATTTATAAGTGATCATTATTGAAATAAAGTTGATTATGAAATACCTTAGAAAACTTAATTGTTTTCATAACAAGGAAAATCTTTGTAAATTTATTTTGATTCTTATTTAAGAATTAAGCATGTAAATGTTTTTATTAAAAACATGATGATAAAGTTTTGACGAACTGAGTATTGCATCGTTAATCTTGAAATTGTATATAGTTGCGCGCCTACATACAATTTGGAATGGACCATGCAAGGCTGATTAGTAGTCACCATAAAACTAATGAATAAACACTACATTTTCTTTGAAGATTGTGAAAGATTAAATTTTATGAGATCTGCAAGAAGTGAAAAATAAGGACATAGTGTTAGGGACACCTACATATGTGCCTGTAGCATCTATTCTTCTGAGTCGAACTTACTCATCTGTGGAAATTGTCTCATTTGACAATTGACAATTCTTTCTTATCCAATTCTTCCGTAATGAGATTCTTAGGAAAAGTATCTGATTACCGAATGTTGATACCCGACTGGATGTATCGACGATTCCTATCATTTCTATTGATTTGATTTCATTTGAATGACCTGGGTAACGATCCGAGGAGCTTTCGAATGCGTACTCAAATTATGAAAACATGGGACATATTCATATTCATTAAATGTTTTCGTCTATATATGAATTGAAATTCTCTCGTGTAGATTATGCGTTGACCTTACTCTTTTAAGGTTCAGTTATGTCTCCATATATCCTTGAATTTGTGAAGGATTATGAGTTATTATTAGTCTTTTGAGAAGCTCACATCTTATCGACGGTAATGAAACTAGAAAGTTGATAGTGCCAGTAGAATGGATTGATTGATTATGACATGACGACATTGTCTTAATTGATGGGAACTCGAATTGAATTCCCCTAAATGATAAGATGTTGATTATCAAAAGTGATCTAAATAATTCTTGATGGATGTCCATATCCTGTATTTAGACTTAAAATTATACCATGAATGATTGTGAATTAGTCATAGATATTATAATCTAGAAAGAACTTAAAATAAATGTATTAAAAGATGATAATGTTATCTGAAACTTTAGTATTTGTTGATGAATTACCTAGACTTTTACCATTTAGGCAAGTTGAATTTGGCATTGATTATATTCTCGGTGCTGTACCTGTGGCTTGTGCACTGTACGTCAGCACCATCTGAATTAAAGGAATTACCATATAACTGAGAGAGTTGTCGGAGAAAGATTTTATTCTACCGAGCTCGTCATCATGAAGAGCTATGGTGTTATCATTCCTTATATTTATTGATTACTGTGAACCGAGTAAATTGACAACCGAAAACGATATCCATAACTCGAAATGGAAGATCTGTTCGATCATTTACAAGGTTTTTTATCCTCAGCATGGTTATCATCAACTTCGCATCTGCGAAAAGGATTATCTATTCCAATCACTACATCTAGAACTTGTAATAAACAATATAAGTTTCCCGTGGTGACGTTTGGATTGACTAATACACACGTAGCATTCATAAATTTGGTGAATCACGTGTGAAGGTTGTAATTTGATAAATTCATGCTTACGATCATTCAGGACTATTTATTTGTTTATAAGTATAAGAAGGAGTTAATAATTAATTATAGATTGCCCTGAATTGGCCGAACAATTAAAATTTGTACCTTGAATATTTAACATAAGACTTAAGACTTAATCCTTTACATAATTTAACCGTGTGATTAATAGATAATGGAATCTATATTGACTTTTCAAAGATTAGGACCATTAAGACTTTGGATTATTACTAAAAAGAAGTGCAAATATATTTTGACAAATGTTTTAACAAAGGATTTTAAGGGATTATTCCTTTATACACAAACCATTTAACTAAACTTCTGTTTAGGGGTAAATGTTTGTGTATACTTCTAGACAACTTAAGAAAAATTGAGGAAACCCATTTAAACCATAACTTGAAATTTGAAAAGACAATTTTTGCTTTTCAACTCAGAAAATTTTGACCAAAGTATAAACAAAGGTTTTTCGAACATTTACGGATCTTATTAAATATTTTTGATAAATCAACAAAAATCGTGTTAATTAAATTCAAATTTATTTTGAACATTTTATATAATTGGTCGAACTAAGAAATTTAAAACTTTTACGTTTACGCTTCATAAAAATTAACTAATAATTATTTAATTAGTTATAATAATTATCGACGCTTTAAAACATCAGATTAAGCAAAACCGATAAAAATGATAGTTGAGACGAAACTAAAACTTAGAAAATATAAAGAAAGAATTTTAAATAAATACAGTTATGATGTTTATTTCATCAGGAAAGTGAACGTAATTACTGACACGTTATGTATAAAAGATAAAGAACCAATTAGGACATGTTCCTTAATAATGAAGGTGCAAAATAAGTCGCCGAACAATTTAAAACTAGCCGATGATTGTAAAAAGGATAATATAGATAATAAAAAGTGATTCGCGGCTAATGTGAACCATTAAAATTGAGAAGCCAATAGTGTTAAATATTTTAAAGACCACTTGTGGTTGCCTAAATATAGAGGACTGTGAGATATAGTTATGTTGGAATCTGTAAGTATAAGTACTTTATTTATGTCATTTCTGATTTAATGTATCATTATCAGAAGAAGTTGTACTGATGGCAATTATGAAGGCAGACACCGCCTCATACATTAGTAAACGTCTAGCTATTGCAAATGTCATCATCTGAATTTGTTTCGATTTGGGTCATCGTCGACAGACTGACCAAATCTGCTAATATCATTCCCGTTAATGATAAATGCAAAAGAGTTATGTAAACATGGTGTGCCGTATCGATCATCTCTATCAAGATCCTCGCTTCGCATCGAATTTCTAGAGATTTGCTCAGAAGTCATTGAGAACGAATCTTGAAGAGAGTACTGTTTACCACCCCAAATCGAAGGGACGAGGTAAAGTAACGGTACAAAATACTATAAGTGATGTTTTATGTCTGAATGATTGAACTTTGGTAATAAACCGTATAACCGCTTTTCTTTGGAATGATTACCATTGATAATCATCGTATTAGGATTGAGATCGAATCTTGTTAGGATCTAAATATTATAGCATCTATAAGCAGGAGTTGAGATAAAGACACCCGACATACACCCATTGTGAGTTGGACATGTCTTTTAGGTTTAAGGTTTCCTATGATGGCGAACCTAACCTTACAAAATACCCGACCCGCGAGATCTGAAATGATTGTTGAAATTAGGATCTGATTATTGACTGCCGATAGTGGGCAAGAGGTTATGTGAATATGAAATGTAGATCTTGAAGTGCCAAATGGGTAGCGAAGTTATGCCACAATTTTTAAACTTGGAAAAATGAATTCATGATCTGACAAATCATGGGATATAAGTCCCCGTTGTATGGGACCATTGAGATGATGTAAAAGATTAGGATTGAAAGGCATATAAGCTGGATCTACCCTAGGACTTCAAGAACTGCGTGAATTATGTTTCGTAAATCGAACTTGATGGAATATCTATCAAGTGAAAATCTGATTGTTCCTTAGTAAAGCTTAGATCGGCGAAAAGTTGCATTCATCAGAAACCCGTGAACATCATGGATAGAGAAAGTAAGTCAACATTTAGCCTGATCTTATTACCGTAGTTATGTTTGATGAAACTCGCGTATTATAATGGGTTACACTTGTGAGAAAAGACCAAATGTGGAGGAAATACCCACATGGCTTTAACTCTATAAGAAGCGAGTAGTAAGGTAAGATGATCTTTGAGGACAAAGATCCTGTTTAGGGGTAAATGCTGTGACAATCCGTCAATTTATGGTTGATATTTTATTCTCGAATATTATTTAAAAACAATTTACAATATGAACTCACTTATTTTTGGGAAGAAATTTGGATTTACGTCTTGAAGTAGCATCGACTACGTCTAAACCGGAGGATTCAACGTTACGTGCTTACGTTTACATACACCGTCTTTGGTGGCAGTCCGACATTTCAGAAAATAAATTTGTCCATGAATATTATTTTGGAGTTTTAAATTTGTGTTGGTTCATAAACTCACAAATTTACGAGAAGAGATTAGGACTTACGATTTTATTTTAACGTCCTTTACGACTAAACCGGAAACCCTAGGATTACGTATTTACGTTTTCGAACTCCGTTTTTGATGAGACAATTTTTATTGGATTCGTTTTGTGACGTTGATTCATAATTTATAAAAACATTTTTCGTAAAACGACCCGAGGGCACGCAAATTGAGGAAACTAGAATCGAGGAGTACCCGTAAATAAATGGGGATGAGACAAGTGGGACACTTGTCCCACCCCCACTCAAAACCGGCTACAAAACTCCACCACACCAATTTGGTGGCAAGTTTTTACCAAGTAGCTTACACTTGTAAGCTAAGCTTACAAGTTAAGCCATCTATCCCACTAACTTCACAAAACCATCTACTTCAAACTACTTCCTCATTTCCACCATGCAAACTAGCTACAAACTCTCTCCCCCTCATCCTTATGCCGTCCCAAATACACCTCCAAACCACCTTCACTTGATCAATTTTAACCACAAACATATGTTATAACTTACATATGTTAATCTCCATTCAAAAAGATGAAGATTGGTGCTAGTTATAACATCCAAGGAGGAGTTTCCATGGAGTATTAGGGCTGATTTTCCACAAGGTGTTCATGAAGATTGGTGGTCTTGAAGATGGTCTTGGTGATTCACAAGTTTCTCCATCAAAATCCATGTTTTGATCACAACCTACATCATCATGGTGGTATAAAGATTGTTCTTCCCATCTTCTTGTTATTTTGATTATGTAATCATGTATTTTATTTCCTATTGTATATGTATATGATGATTATATGATGATAAAAATGTTATGTGGGGATTTGGTGTTGATAAACATGCTTGAAAAGGTGAAAAACTATAAGAAACAAGGCTAAAATCTTGTTTAAATTTGTTGGCTGTATAAAACAGTAAAGAAACATGTCATGAACTGATAAAATGATGAAGTAGAGTCCATTTACAGTAAGCTATGGGTCTTGTACACATGTGAGAGTTGGACATGCAATGGAATCATTGTAATGAGTGAGATATGATCAAAACAAGTTGGGTGTTCTAATTTGAATAAGCAGTTTTGTAGGGACTGTTAAGGCAAGATAAACTTAAAATGAGCAGTAACTATATCTAAGTTAAATGTAGCACATAATATGAATAACATGTCACCCAAAAATTAGCTTCTAATTCATTATAGAACTCTAGATATGGTAAAAATGGTGAACATGAAGATAAAAATCAGATTTTAAGAAATTAATGTTTATTATTATTATATAAGCACTCACATTTTATTGTATAAAATGTAAAATAAAAACCCACTAACTTATGGATTTTATTTATATAAATATGTAAAAGTTTAAATAAGTGTATAAATTATAAAAATGGTAGTGGAATAATACTTATAAGTAATAGAAACTATAAACTTGATTTTTACGACTTTTTCGGCTATTACCGTAAAAATTGAACGTTTTTCGCCAAATAAAACTTAGACGATCAAACCCGTCTAATGTAAAGTTTTTAAAACTCATATACTGATATATAAGTAACTAATACAAGTAAAAACCGATAAAACCCGAACTATAGGACATACGGACATTAACGAGCTAACTAAGCATATTGGACTAATAATTGGACTAAATAAGTTAACCACTTATAAAAAGAACTTATTGGGCTTAACCCATTTGGGCCCAACATGGAAAGTATATATACTGATAATATAGGTATAAAATGGATTAAAACAAGTTAAAGAACTTATACTAAGCTTATTGGACTTAAAATAGGTAAATAGGTAAAACTAGCAAACTAGTAAAAGGTTACCAAAACGTAAACACTAAAATGAGTAAACGAGAATATGTAAACCCACTTGATCATCATATATATATAATCATCATATGTATACATAATTGTTATTTTTATAAATTCATTGGACAAACGTCTAAGACCGATTATTATTTGTCTAGGTTTCCGTGATTGAAGTACGTACCGTACGTCCGAATTGCCGATAACCCGCCTTCCCACATCAACGTGAGTTCATAGCCTCGCACTCTTTTAAATGTTTTTGTAAATGTTTTATAAACCCGCGAGGGAGATAACATGTTAGTTTTTATTAAATAGGACACCATTTGTCCCGATTGTTTGTTTATTGATTTGGACCCGAATGATTGAATGACCCGATTGTATGACCCGATAAATGATTAAAGGACCCGATAGATGAAATTAAATGGATTATTAAAGTTAGGTTATGTCACTAAAAGTCCCATTAGCATGAATTGTGAACTACCGGGATTTGGTAGACGCTTATGCATATAATAGTACTATTTGGGGACGATCACCCCAGTTCGCGCCTTGACGGTTGATCCCCGTCGTGCCACATTGATTGGTAAGCGAATTTATGTATGAGAAGATTTCCATAGCGTGACCTTTATGACGACACGCTAATTTAGATGGGCAAATTGAGTATCGGGTTAGATACCCGTTGTTTGGTTTAGTAAGGTAACAATGTCATGCGGCTTATAATAATCCAACTAACGAAATACTACTAGACGCACCGAATTACGATGTATTGCCTGACTAGCAATACAGGGTCATACTATTGATATTATGTTCGTGTTTTGGTTTTCATAACCATATTCATATAACGGTTTTTATTTAACTTTATACAACGTCGTAAGACGTATTGTATGATGTTTTTACGACATTGGCTCGTATAATGATTTTTAAGGCAAATGCCTATATTATGATTTTGATAAAGATTTGTATAAAATGACTTTGGCTATTTTATGGCCTATTAAAATGATTTGTACAAAATGATTTTCAGTAATAATTTTATACTGATATTATATTGATGGATTTTATTAAACTCTATGAATTCACTCGGCGTTATCGCTGACCTTTTCTTTTAACATGTTTTATCTCAGGTACTTGAAGGTAATTCTCGGGAAGACAACAAGAATTCATGGTCCGCACTTAAACAATAATTTCCATTCAAATGTTTGTAAAACCTGTATTAAATACAATGACTTGGGACCGATGTAACTTTGATATTTATGAATGGAAATGCTTTTATTATTAAACGACACGATTTTTATGCGTTGTCTATGATGTGAGTAATGTGCTATCCCGTAACACCAACGAGTCTTCCGCTGTATTGAGTTGTATAAATTTGGGGGTGTTACATTCACTATTGCTCAGGAGCGCGGCACGCTGAAGGATGAACTAACCCAGGCGCGGACTACCTTGGAAGAGCAAGCTGCAGCAGCTGAGGGTGAACTAAGCAAGATGGCAACGGACTGCGCTGAAATGATGTGTCCTCCTTTTCTCATAGCCATAGATGGGCATAGATGGATGGTTGGCCAAGGAATGCGATTTGCCGTGAGCAAGGTAACGGAGGCTCCTTACCTGTTACAGGCCTTTGCTGACGTTGTATCGGACGGTATTGACCGTGGTAGGCATGAGAGGATGGTCAAAGCTGCGGAACTAATAGGCAAGAAAGAAGATATTACCCAGCATGCCTACCACAACCCTCTAGCCAAAGACAAGACGACCGCGTCAATGGCCGCCCTTGCTGAAATCCAACACCCCTTACTAGACGAGCTAGAGTCACTGAAGGATGCTCCCAATGGGGTAATAATGTCGAAGCTCACCGCCGATCCCATCCAACTAACCTTGCCTACCTACGACTCTTTGTCGAAGGTGATGAAAGGTGAAAAGCTGCTGGCCGAGGCGCTGGACACAAACATGATCAGGGCATAAGATGGAAAGAATGCGCACGGGGAGGTCCTTCGCGCCTTGATTGAAGAAGGGAAGAAAGAGATATGGGAGTTCCTACCTCCTTTGTAACTTACATTGTAAACATTTTTACTATTTTATTCGTCCGTGTATGTATACGGCTAAAACTGATGTTATTGTGATAACTTGTTATACTTATGCAAGAAAATCCGTGATGACCACGGCTATTTTGGTATTTTGAATTTGAAACTTGTGTATTTTTTGTTGTTTTTTTAGATATCATATACGTGTGTTGCATGACATGTCCCGTCTTACTCAAAAATACAATCAAGTCTATATTTTACTAGGCGTGCGGCGTGCGTCTTTACCATGCAAAGCACTACGTGAGCGCGACATATGGAAACTTATCACAACGTCTTGTGAGTAAGGTGTCTAGTAAGGATACATGATCCGCGTCACTGGGGTTGCATCCCTCTTATGCGACAAGTTGAATTATTAGGTTCACTTAATCCTCTTACCCCGCCTGGAGGCGTATAGTACATGTACGGTATTGAATGAATGCATATGAATAAGAGATAGCACATTATAGATAAAACAACTAAATCTATACGACAATAATTTGTTCATAGAATCTAAAAAATCAGACAATAATTTACACAAGAACGAGCCGTGGAGCTAGCTAGGCACCACGACATTTTATTAGAACGTTTACGTTTTTTGTTTTAACAAGAATGGGAAATCCTAAAAACAAAGGGAACCTAGAAAGCATAAAAAACAAAAGATAAAACCTTTTAAGATTGCAGATATTCCATGTGCGTTCCAGGTCACGGCCATCCATGTCACGTAACTTGTACGCGCCCCGTCCTAAGGCTTCCGTAACCTCATACGTTCCTTCCCACTTAGGGCCCAACTTTCCTGTATTCTCCGCTCAACTTGCCTCGTTGGCACGATAAACATAATCTCTCGGTCGAAAAGAAACACCTTTAACCTTGACGTCATAATAAGCCTTCATCCGTGCCTTGGACTTGGCCTCATTGATAGCCGCTATTTATCTTTTTTCCTCCAACAAGTCCAGATTGATCCGGAGCTGCTCGTCAATTGTGACGACATTAACCTCCGTTGTGCGGATGGTCGGCATTCCAATTTCTGCTGGTATAACAGCTTCAGTACCGTAGGCCAATGCATATGAAGTGTCCCCATTGGTTGTTTTAATCATAGTCCTATGTGGCCATAGAACATGTGGCAGTTCATCCACCCATTTGGCACTTTGTTCATCCAAGCGTGCCTTGATGTCTTCACCCAATCTTCAATTTGCTCGTTCTACAAGACCATTTGTCTGCGGATGTTTAACAGATGCGAAGCGCCGCGTGATATTCAATGCTGCGCACCAGTCCTTGAATGGATTATCCGCGAACTGCTTCCCGTTGTCCGAGATGATTTCTTCTGGTAAGCCAAAACGGCACACGATGTTCTCCTAAACAAACTTTTTAACTTGTTTGCTTGTGATGGATTTAACTGCCCTAGCCTCTATCCAGCGTGTAAAGTAGTCCATTGCGACAATCAAGAACTTAACTTCCCCTGCCGCTACGGGGAAAGGTCCTGCAATGTCAATCCCCCACTTATAGTATGGCCATGGGGATGTAATGGGTGTCAGTTCCTGCTGCGGATGTCGTGGTACTGGTCTGTGCACTTGGCAATCACTGCATTTGCGAATCATATCGCGTGCATCCCTATGCATAGTAAGCCAATAATATCCTGTGTGTAGAGCTCGAGCTACTACAGATCGGGGGCCCGCGTGCATGCCGCATAACCCCTCATGTATCTCACTGATCACATAAGTAGCCTGGCTGGCCCAACACACCGCAACCACGGCCGTAAGAAAGAGCGCTTATAAAGAATACCTTCTCGAAGCTCGAAGTGCTGCAACTTCCTCCTGATACGCCGTGCCGCCTTTTCCTCGTCCGGAAGGGTTTCATTAGTCAAATAGTTGATGATCGGGGTCATCCATGTAGGTCCATCTTCCTCAACTATAGCTGCGACTTCCCCTTCCGTTATAGACTTTTCATTTAGTATTTCTACCAAGACTTGCTTAGATAAGTGGGTGAAACTTGTAGACGCGATCTTGCTAAGAGCGTCCGCCTTCTTGGTTTCACCTCTTCGTACCTGCTTGATAGAAAACTTGCTGAAAGCAGCGATGAGTGACTTGACTTTCTCCAAGTATCGAACCATGTTATCCTACTTGGCTATGTAACCCCCTAGAATGTGGTCCGCGACATGTCGTGAGTGCACGTAGGCCTCAAGGTTGCGGACTCCCATTCTAGCGGTGATTTTTAAACTCGCAATCAACGCTTCATATTCTGCCTCATTATTGGTGGTTGTGAACTCAAAGTGCAGGGCGTATGTAAACTCCATTCCTTCCGGATTCGTAAGGATGAGACCAGCTCCCGATCCATCCGTTCACGAAGATCCATCCGTAAATAGTACCCATGGTTCTGCTGGAGTTTCCTCTCGTTGTACGACCGGTACCTCCTCATCCGACTTCTCTATCAAGAAATCTGCCAAGATTTGTCCTTTAACAGCCGTCCTTGGTCTATAGGAGATGTTATGCTCTCCCAATAGAATTCTCCACTTCTGTAGCCTACCGGCCACATCTGGTCTGGAGATGACTTGTTTTATTGGTTGATCAGTAATAACCACAATTGGGTGCGTCTGAAAGTACCGGCGTAACCTTTTCGTAGCAAACACTAATGCCAAAACCAATTTCTCCTTGGAAGAATAATTCAACTCCGGCCCTTGTAGTGTTCTACTTATAAAGTAGACCGGAGTTTGGACTGTGTCCCTATCCGTCATGAGTATCGCACTTATTGCTCCATGTGTGGCTGACAGATACATGATGAGCTCCTCCTTGGGTCGGGGGGCCACTAGCATGGGAAGAGATGCGAGGTGTTGCTTGAGCTGACCAAAAGCTTCCTCCGCTTCCTCTGTCTAACGGAAGTCTCCCTTCTTGATGCACTTCTTGAGTGTTTTGAGTAGGGGGAGTGACTTCTCCACAGACTTCGACAAGAACCTATTCAGCCCTGCCAACTTTCCATTTAATGATTGCACCTCTTTCCGTGTCTGAGGAGATGGTAACTGTATTACCGCGTCTGTCTTTTCCGGGCAAGGCTTGATGCCATTTGGATCAATCATATATTCAAGGAACATCCATCCAGTTGCCCCAAACATGAATTTCTTTGGATTCAGTTTCATATTAATCCTTCTCAATGTGTCGAACGTCTCTTGGACGTCACGGACAAGTGCATCCTCCGAATGACTTTTGATGACTAAATCACCACATAGACCTCAAGATTGCGGCCTATCTGTTGAGTCAAAGGCTTTGTCAACAAGCCGCTGATATGTTTCCCCCGCGTTCTTTAGTCCGAATGGCATTTTTGTATAACAGTATACACCTTAACTAGTATGGAACGCCGTCTTCTCCGCGTCCTCTTCCGCCATCTGGATCTGGTGGTATCCTTTGTATGCATCTAAGAAGCACTTAAAGGGATATCCACATAGGGATTCCACCTTCCAGTCAATCTCCGGTAACGGATAGCAGTCCTGCGGACAGGCTTTGTTTAGATCTGTAAAGTCCACGCACATGCGCCAGCTCCCATCATGCTTTTTGACCATGACCGGGTTGGATAACCACTCGTGGTAGTATACCTCGCGCATGATACCTGCATCCACCAATTTCCGTACTTCATCCAATATTAGTTGGCTGCGTTCTGGTGCCTGACCGCGCTTCTTTTGCTTAACGGGAGGATATCCCTGGCGGATTTGGAGCTTATGTTCTGCTATCGCACGCGGTACGGCCGTCATATGCTTGGGCTCCCATGCGAATACATCAAAGTTTGCTTTTAGGAGAGAGCACATGGCCCTCTTGCCGCTATCCGAGAGTGTTCCCCCTATGGATACCTCTTGTTCCGGATAATCAGGATGGATTGCCACCTTCCAATTGGGAGGTGGTGATCCATCCTTGGGGGAAACAGGTGGAACTGGTGTTGTCACAGCATGACACTCGGATGCTGGTATGATTGCGTTATAGATAGTGACAATTCCTTCTTCCACAGGGAATTTAATCATTCCGTGAGTTATGGAGGGTACTGCCCGTATGGCCAGGATACCTGGTCTGCCTATGATCCCATTGTATGGAGAGTGTGAGCGTATCACCATAAAGTTCATCCACGTAGAATGTATCTATATGACTCTCCTCAAGAGCATAATTTCTCCCACTGAATTCTTGATTTACAAGATTAGATTCAAGGAAGTCTCCATACCTAGCAACAATTACTTTGTTCTAAGGTGGATAATAAAAGTAGTAACACATAGTTTCCTTTGGGTATCCTACAAAGATACATTTTACAAATCGTTGTTGGAGTTTGTCACTCGAGTCACGTTTCACATACGCCTCACAACCCCAGACCTTTAAATAAGACAAATATGGCTTCTTGCCATGCCATAGTTCATATGGTGTCTTATCAACCTTCTTTGTGGCAACCATATTTAAAATGCAAACAACATATTCTAAAGCATAATCCCAAAAGGATAAAGGTAAAGTTGTAAGATTAAACATAAATCACACCATCTCTAATATTGTACGATTTCTCCTTTCGGATACACCATTTTGTTGTGAATTATAGGGAGAAGTAAGATGCTGAACCCATTCTCACTTAGATAATCTATAAAATCTTGACTTAAATATTTACCACCTCTATCAGAACGAAGAGCTTTTATCTTCTTCCCTAATTGCAGTTCTACTTCTGCTTTAAACACTTTGAATGTTTAAAATACCTCATATTTATGCTTAAGTAAATAAACATAACCATAACGGCTATAATCATCCGTAAATGTTAAGAAGTAGCTAGCACCTTTCCTTGATGTATGTCTAAGTGGTCCACACACACCAGTATGTATAAGTCCAGGTAGATCAGTAGCTCTTTTAATATTGCTATTAAAAGGTTTCTTGGTCATCTACATTTATCAAATGATTCATCATTGATACTTTCCAAAAGACCTTCACGTTGAAGCTTTTGTATACGAGTCTTCCCAATATGGACAAGTTTACAATGCCAAAGATAAGAAGAGTTCTTGTCAAACTTTCTCTTCTTACTCATGCTAAATACAAATTTATCGTTCTTGGATTCATTATCATGCATAGGGCTGAGCACGGCAGACCTAAAACCGACCCGGACCGGAAAACCAGACCAGACCGAACCGAACCGGACCGAGCAATTTTGGTCCGGTCCTCGGTCCGGGGTTTTGGACGAATTCGGTCCTCGGTCCAGTCGGTCCGGTCGATCCTGTCCGGTCCGATTCGGTCTTACCAAAATCTCGTCAAATATGTCTAATAGGACCGGACCGGACCGAGGACCGAACCGGACCGGACCAACCCAGACCAGACCGGACTATTTCGGTCCGGTCTCGGTCCGGGGTTTCAGACCATTTCGGTCCTCGGTCCGGTCTGGTCTTGTCCGGTCGGTCCGGTCCCGGACCGATGCTCAGCCCTAATCATGCTTATCTATTTCAAATACAGCATTAACAGAAATTGCATTAAAATAGAAAATACCATTTTTCCAAACAGAAATTCCATTATTATCAATCGTGTGAACGAATCTATTATTTAACAAACAAGAAAAGGAAATAACACCCCTAACAATTGTAGGTGCATAATGACAATCACTTAATCTCAGTACTAAACCCGAAGGTAAAACTAGATCAAAAGTACCTATAGCTTCAACCACTGCTTGTGCGCCATTGCCCACTTGCAAATATTGTTCTCCATAGGAAAGCTTCCTTTTCAGATTAAATCCCTGCAGCGTATTACAAATGTTAATACCGCATCCCGTATCATATACCCAGGAATTTAATTTGTATATTAAATTGAACAGTTCAATCATAAATAAAGTACCTGAAGCTGCAGCGCTCTGCTCAGAGTTCTTCTTTATTTCTCGCAATTCTTCGAGGTAAAGAGGGCAATTTTTCTTCCAGTGACCACTTGCCTTGCAATGGTGACAAGTCTCATCCTTTTGAGATTGACTTTTCTTGGCAAAGTTCTGCTTAGGTTTCGAATAAGTCGCAACTTGTTTGCCCTTATTACCCTTGCCTTTTCCTTTCTTCTTGTTTGCTTGCAGTTTTAACTTACTCACTATACCCTTTTGTATGGTTGGTATAAAAGGCGTAGCGGTAGATGCCTTGTCTTTTAACCCCTTTTCATAGTCAATGAGCATTGCATGCAAATCATTAACTTTCTTCCCCGTGCAATACATATTATAGTTCCTAAGGAAATCATTAAAGTCCTTGTTAAGGGACCTATTGATCAAGTTGATAGTCATATTATGACCATAGGGTTGTCCTAGTGCAATGAGCTGTTCCATATAACCCCTCATCTCCAAATAATGGGTACTTACACACTTTCCTGGAGCTTGCTTGCAGCTATACAAAGCATCTACCAATTCGTAGATCTCCACAGCTTGTGGCTTCTCGAACATAGCCTTAGCTCATCAAGCATTCGCTTAGGTGAAAATAGCTCATACTTCTGTTGAAGTGCAGGAGCCATTTTACCTAGCATTAAGCAAGCCACCTCAGAGTGCTTCTTAACATTAGCAGCTTGTTCAAGCCTTTGCGCATCAGATGCTCCTTCAGCAAGATCCTCCGGATAGGGAGTAGTCAAGATATCGATAGTACCCGCTGCTCTCAAGACAATCCTTAGCGAGCGGTACCAATCATTGAAGTTTGGGCCAGTAAGTTCAGGACGTTCAAAGAAAGTTTTGAACGCGGAATTCATCGTGTTATTGGTGGGTTGAGCCATTTCTACAGAAATAAGTTCAAATATTAGTATTTTCTATAACAAAATACTTTCAAGAAAATAAAATTACCCCGGTATAAAACCATATTATTTTCCTTGAATTCTTGAACTATATTGACATAGATCCATTACATCAGTTGATCTGCTAGTAATGAATGTACTCAACATAGCGACTTATCGAACAATTCCATTGACAAACAATTTTCAATTTCTAGATTGTTAAGGGATTTACATTGCCAAAAAACGTTTTGCATTGTAAACATGTTTCATCCCTTCTGAATGCATTAAGTTTCCAGATCTCACCGAGTAACTTAATTAAGTCGTCTAATCTGAGTAACGTAAAACCATCATACGAATTCTCATTCTACAAATGGTTTTCTCTCAATAACAACATCACCCAGAAATCTCATTTGATGACGAAGTAATTTCAAGTGTTCGTCAATTAGGAGCATTCGACTTAAATTTTAAGGGTATAAATTTTGATGTCAAAATCAATGTATGGAGAAGCATGCACACAATCTCCATAGCATACGTTTAATAAAACATTTAGTAATTTTTTTCACGAGATTAAATTTCTTCATAAATTATGTTGCGGTATTGGTTAAACCAATTAAAGAATTTACCCACAACTAATCACATCGTACTTTTGCTAGAACTCGGCTACGCACAAAGAAATACCCTTATTCATTGTGTTTCGGATGTGAATTTGTGGTAAATCACCCTTAAGGTATAATCCAATTAATAATCGTAGGTAAATTCAATTTGACTCACAGGCGAGCCGGGAATTTGGTCAACGACTAATGGCATAACACCTCCTTCCTTAACCGGGTACTTGACCCAGCGGTGCGTTAAACCCACTTTATAGTTTGTCAAATAGAGTAGGCCGTTAGATTATTATTGCAATTCACCAATCAACGTAATCTTATGTACTTTAAATCTCTAACAAATCATTATTTTCATATGATTTAGTCCATATTATTCTTTTCATAAAAAACACTTGTTTACAACAATTCAACAATTATATATATAAACAAGTAAAAAAACTAAACCATAAACACATAATAACAATTTATATGTGCAAGAATAAATCAGATAGCCACACACATACGATTTATTCAATAATCATCAAATCTAGGTCTTTATATTTATATAAAAGTCTTCCCTAATTCAAGATTTATTGAATCAAATAATCACGTAGCACATAAAATCATATAAACATATAATTTTATGATACATGAAAACATGCACGTAATCATGGATTCCCCACAAATCTTAACAATTAAATCTCTACGGATTGTAACCGTACATGACATAACAGTTAATCATGCAATTTAATCTAAAGTTATCCCACATGTAATTTAGGGTTTCAAAACAATTCCGTTTTTTTAATTAAAAATAGAGTAAAAACCCTAATTTTACAAAAAACTAAAAAAAACATGTAGTTTTAACTCAAAACAATTATAGTTAAAAAACTTTAGATTTTCGATAATTATAACATGTTAAATCGGCTCTCGATGCCACTGAAGGTTTATTAGTATCATAACAATTATATAAAACTCTATCCGAGATCAAAGCACATATAGCGGAAGGGATTTAACAAGATCATAATAATAACACAATTATAATTAATCGAATTAGGGTTACATACCTTTACGCTAAAGTAATTCCACAAGACGAAGAAAGAATCACCAATTCGGGTTTATATCGTATATATCAAGATATAGTCTAAAGTAAAACTATATTATGATCTTGTACACACGTAATATAACGAGCTAACCGTGATTCTAGCATGTGAAAACCGAGCTACAACACTTGTAATTAATCTACCCAACAACCCTAGATAGGGGTTAGGACTAGATTACGTATACAATCGATAAACCAAGAAAAACCAACCGAAACCCTTTGTTGGGGATACCTTGCGATCGAACCAAAGAAGAGAAGGGGAGAAAGATTTATGTTGTGTGAGTTATGAGGGATTAGGAGGTGTATTTATAAGCCTAAACTCCTTACAGCCCAAGATAAATAAAAGGCAACTTTTGCCCCCCCCCCCTTGGAGCCCATAACCGACCGACCAAACACCCCTTAGGGGTGTTCCAGAATCTTCCAAACTTCTTTCCTTTTGTTTACATACTATATGTTAATTTAACGCTCGTTATAACTTAACTATTAATTAATTAACGATCGCTAAAGTTATATAGTTACTTGCTCGGTTAAATTAATAAATACATAAATATATTTATTAAATAAATTAAAAATACGATAAATATATTTATTAATTAAATGAACTCTTTACGTATTGTGTGCAATCCTGTAATCTCTAGCTCGATCCTATCATACGACTATTAAATATAAATCCATAAACTTTCAGTATTAGCTGCTCTGGTAAAGTAGGGTGCAGGTCTAGCAGCTAGTGGGCAATGGGTCTATGGTCAATAGTAGGTGCTTTCTTGTTAGTGGATAGGTTGTATCCACGGTGATAGTTTAATGCTAAATGAATAAAGCTCCCACATGTATAACAAGCCTTGGTCTAAATTGATTATACTTATCCCATTCACACTCCATTGGCTTCTTATAGGTGATCTAGGATTTCTATACATCTTTGCATATTTAACACTAGTTTTGCTTTTAGTAGGGGAACCAAGGTCAATAGGCTTACCATCAACAGGGTTGGTCACAACAATAGGCTTAGTCTCACCAAATATATCATATAAAAGACCTCCCTTGACAAAAAAAGAAAGGATTTGCTACTTTCCATTGTTCTAGGTCAGTTTCTTCCTCTCAAATTCCTTGATTTCCATGGTCAACCAAAAAAGATTTAGGAGAGAAAGACTTTTCTTCGAACTCTGAATACCGGTCCATGATAAGTATTTTCTCCTAGAAACTCGATAGAAATCACCAGGAGGAGGTGGAACAACAACATACTCCTTAACATTCATTCCAATCCTCGATATGTCTTTAGGACTTCTTTGCTCACTCACACATTTTTCTAGGGGTTGAATAGCCTTCTCAGAATTTTTTTTAAAACCCATATCTTCGCTAGACTTAACAGCCTCTTCTAGTGTAAGTTTTAATTCTACTTTAGACTAAATTAAACTAGCTTTTGCCTCATTACTACGTCTTAGGTCTCTTTCTAGGATTTTAATTTTATCCTTAAGGTTAACTTCAATCTTGCTATACTCACCAACACAACCATCAGATTGTGCAAGACCCCTTTATAGTTTCTTAGATTAGCCTCAATAGTTGAAAGTTTTTCACTTAAAGATTGAATATTAGCTTTAAGATTTTTAGTGTTTTGCCTACAACCCTTACTACAGAAAGCATCATTGCATACCTCATTATCAGATGAAGAAGATGAGGAAGATTTTTCCTTGAGAGAAAATTGAACATGCTCCTTTTCCTTAGCTATCAATGCTTGATTCTACTCAGTATCTTTCACCATGAAGCTCCAATCCCATCCTACTCCGTTAATGTTCTGCATAGATACCATAGCTTTTGAATCATCATCCTCCACCTTAACAGTCCTTCTTGAATCTTACCACCATTACTCCTAAGTGATGATCTGCATTCTCTTGCAAAGTGTCCCATTCTATAGCACTTATAACATTCAACTTTGGATTTGTTAAAACTAGCAGATTCTAACCAATTAAATGTGAGCTTTTTGCCAAACTTCTTGTAAAATCTGTTAGCTTTTATGCTACTAAGTTCCATGTTCCACTTGATGTCTATCTCTTCTAGATATGTATCACTAATTTTCTCAAGATTCTCATACATAACTTGAGAACCATGAGGCAAAGCAGCAATGTATGCACACACAATGTCCAAATCAATTCTAGCAGGTCTATCACTTGAAGATGGTGTGAAAGAAGCGATAGTGGATACAGAACTCTTACCACTGTCATGAGATACAGACTCACTGTCAAAGGGTCCGTACTCACATTTAGAAACAAAAGCCATGCTCCCAGAGGTTGAGCCAGATGTACTTCCATTACTTTTCAAGACATAAGATTCCATAGTCTTCAATTGATTGTAAATGTCATCAAGAGTTAAATTCTTATGACAGTTTATGCACAATATATCATTAGCTTGTACATACCAAGCTTCACCAAGACTACTTAGAAACGTGGACTTAATATCTTCATCATCAACTTCCACTCCCATGAAATCCATTTTGCTAGTAAGATCTTGTAAACGACTTTTGACCTCACTAAGCTTCTCATTTGGAAGAGATTTGAAAGCAGTGAACTCCTTTATGTTGATGCCAAACTTAGATAGATTATGATTTTATATTATCGAGAATAGTTCAAGTATAATACGTAGAGAAACTTTGTGTTTTCAACAATCTAAGTGTTATGCGGAATTAACACCTAGAACAAAGAACAAATAACAAAGCACGTATACCATACTTTCAACTTTGATTAATAATGATCACAGCTAACAGTGTAATTGAAAGTGTATCAAACATAAAACCTAAGGCCTCCTTTTATAGACATACTCAACAAACTTGTCTATCAAAAAATACTCAACAAACTTTGAAGTGCAGAGATAGTATACACCAAGAGTTGAATACAAACGCCACTCTAAGCCACTCAAATCATCAAGATCTAACCAAATTGGATATGCTTCATCATGGGCAAACATTCTCTTGAATGTTGTCCATATTTTATTACCACCAAATTAAGAAGGAGCCTCAGCATCATATTTCTCCTTCATCAATCCCCATAAAATCTCCAAATCTTGTCTGTCCATACTTGCAAATAAAGAGACCAAAGAAGTAAAAACATGTACCTTATCACCAAACCTGGTAATCTTCCAAAAACCACAGAATCTTCTTCATCCTTCACAATTGGGTTCTTGAAATCAAGAGGTACCACATCAGCAACATCAGAAGCTTCCAAGGGTGAAAGCTCCATGTTCTTCTTCAAACCTGCTTCATTGTACCTTGCATCATAGGGATTAAAGGCTGGAAACAAAAAATTTGTTCCCTTCTTCACCGGTCTAGGAGTAATTGATGCCTTCTTCATCTTCAAATCCTCCTCAATCTCTTCCTGTCTCTCAGCAGAAAGCAACCTAAAAGTATTTTCTTCATAAATTGGATAGGCAAGAAATTCCAACTGCTCAAATGATAGCTTCCTTAGCTTTGTGTATGTCCAACCTGTTTGGTGACATCTAAGAAGCATATAATATAATTCCCTTCTTGTAGTCTTGTTCGTTGTCAATACTTTGTTTACCCTATTATCCAAAATGAAAATGGTCTTTCAATCCTTCTGAACTCTCAGCAAAAACTCTAACCCCCAAATTTTCTCAGTCAAAGTTCTATCAAGATTATTCAAGACTTCATCCTCATACCTAAAATATACACCAAGAATGGTAGGTATATGAAAATCAACTTGTATCTTAAGTTGCTTAAGTGTTTTCTAAAGCCGCCTCACCCTCTACATACTCCAATTTTTCTAGTTCTTCATCCATATTTACATTAGAACCATGACCACTACTTTCTTCTTCATTACTATCACTATCTATCCTCAAACCCTCAGACTCTGAGCTAATATGAGATTCTATATTCCCTTTCCTAAGTCCCCTTTTCTCCTGTTCTTGAACTTGTTGAGCCAACATGGCATGAAACTTAACATGGGCTTGGTCTTTAGGGACCTCTACTTCTACCATTATTGCTTTTCATTTATCCTTGGGATCTGTAACATGCAAAGTAGATAGGTATACCTGTGAAGAAACTTCTTTAATCACCAAAGATGGTTGGGATACATCTATGGGTTTGCCAGCGGCTGACCTTGTTTCTTGCTGTTTCATCAATTCCACAAATGATAGCTTCTTAGGTGTTAACAAAGACACCTTGGATGAATCAAACTGCCCTTGCCCTTGTTCTTTCATCCATGTAAGAGCAGCAACTATTTCTTTCACATCAAAAGACCCCTTTTTGAACTTTATCACTAGCAATGAAGCGCTCCGTTGGTTCATCCTCCCCTTTGTTAGAATCCTCCCTTGCTCCACCAGAGGACGCTACTACAAACCTTCTCTTAGTATACAACTGTACAATCCTCTCCCTCAATGTATTGAGTTCAAGGTCTTGGGCTGTTAATTTATGTACAAACTCTGCATTTTGCTTTTGCAAGCTCATTCAGAGTACCGTCAATTCCATGTTAGTCATGGGTTGCATACTGCCCTCATCCACATGAGGGAACTCAATCCCTAATGAGGAATCATGGGGAATGGGGGTGGGATTATCTACACAAGACCTAACTTGACCTATAATAGGGTTAATAGGTCCAACCACCTCTATGTCACCAACCACACTTGTGGTAGTAGTTCTCTCTGCATCATGGCTAGGATCACCAAGGGAGAACACCCCAACAGTCCGTTGTCTTTTGGCTAGGTGAAACTGTTAGGTAGGGAGTTTGAAGAGGTGTTTGGGTCTGTTTGGGTGGTGTCGGGGGCTAGAATGGAAGTGTCAGCGGCTGACATAGAAATGTCAGCGGCTTCAGGAATGGCTGGAAGATGTGGTTGTGGTGAAGGTGGTGGTTCATCATGATGTGGTTCAGGTATTGGGTCTGGTTGAGGTGATGGGTGTAAGGCTGCATCAATTACAGCAAGCATAGGAGGTGTCAAAGGAAGGGGTTCATATGGTTCTATGTTCAGGGTGATAAAAAGCTTTTTCTTTTGGGCAAGGTGACGGTTTATTAACATTATAACAATTATATAAAACCCTAAACGAGATCAAAGCACATACAGCGGAAGCGATTTAACAAGATCATAATAATAACACAATTATAATTAATCGAATTAGGGTTACTGATAACGACCTAATTATACATATTCAACCTATCATTATAATGCCACTTTGTAGTATAAATAAGAGCTTCCGATACTTAATATGTTGTGTTTTATATGCAGATGTAAAGTATGAAGGAGCAAAGTGAAGATATACAAAGAAGGGGCCTCAATATGCAATAAAGCCAAAGTTATTAAAAGAAGATTCTGAATCACCCAGAAGTGCGGCGCACAAAGTTGTAAGTGCGGCGCACATTCTCATCTCCAAAGTGCGGCGCACTTGAGGAGAAGTGCGGCGCACATTTGACCCCAGACAACACTATAAATACAGGCCATTTCCACTCATTTTACACATACCTCTCTCTCTCAATACTCCATAGCTCGAGTATTTTAGTCCTTTTAGTAAATTTTAAGTATTATCCACTTTTGGGAGATACTTGTAACAAGAGTATTCCACTCTTCGATTCTTGGCGGAACGATACAATTGTGACACTTGTGTACTCGTTTATTCAATCCAATATAAGTATGATATTCTCTTACTCTTTACCAATTATTACTTTGATTACTATGTTAGGCTAATCTATTTGTGACTATATGGGTATGTGACTATAATTAGTGATGATGCTATGATATGATCCTTTATAAATGATTTCAAGCTAATGTTGTAGAACCATTTTACCTCCTAGTTCTACAAAACATATTTTATCTAAGTTGATTTGTTACGATAGTTTGGCGTTGAGAAACGCAAATTGTTATAATAAGTTTTCTAGAACTTGTCTATGGTCATGAATATTTGGTTGGAGAAATGATATAATGGTTTTGTGCATATGTGTACTCAATCGTTCTCGGTATCTAATCGAATTGATCACGGTTTAGGGTAGAATTATTGGTGTTGGTCACTAAAAGCGGGAGCTTGATTTTCTAAGTCTACAAATAACATAAACGTAAAAGATATTAAAAATAAAGAAGAATGTCAACCTCGATTGTTTATCCAGAGTGAATGCTGCACAGTAGAACTTGGTGAAAATAGCTAAAGGTAATTATCTAATTTAAAATAAAGTTGAAAATGTAAATGTCGTTGAGTAAAAATAAAAGCTTTAAAAGTTAAACTAAAAATTAAAACTTTTTAAAATAATTGACGAAAGATTAAACTTGATAAAAAGTAAATTTGAAAACTTAAAACTTTTGAAATTTTTTAAAAATTAAACTAGATAAAAATGGCGGGAAAAATTAAAATTTTAAAAAAACTAATTCGGGAAATTATAATTTTAAAATAAGTCGGAATGCAAAATTTTAACCTAAGTCGGAATACAAGTTTGGACCTAGTTCAGAATCAGAATCCCAAACGTAATCCGGAACCCTAAATTCTCACTTAATTCGGAATGTTAGATTTTCATGTAATCAGGAATACCTTCCATGCACTCAATTCGAAATCCACACCACTTACCTAATTCGGAATCAATAATTCTGACTCAGTTCGGAATATGTCACTTCCTGACCTAATTCGAAATCCGCGTCAAACCTAATCCGGAATCAAGGTTTCGGATGTAATCCGGAATACACGTTCTTGAAGTAATCCGGAATCCACACGTTACTACTAATTCGGAATGCAAGGTTCCGGATGTAATCCGGAATGGGGAGTTCAGATGTAGTTCGGAATGCTGAGGTTGCACTTAATCCGGAATATGAAAAAACGCTTAATTCGGAATATGGAGCTTTTGCATCTAATTCGGGAAATGGAGATTTGTTACTTAAGTCGGAATGTGGTGTATTGTTTTTGGAGGGAAAATGAGGTTTAAGTCGGAATGTGTACTGTAGTTAATTCGGGATACTGGGGTTTGTATATAAGTCGGGATAATGTGGTTTTCAGCTAGTTCGAGATAAAAGGGTTTCTAAAACCCGCATTAACACCAAATAAGCAAAAATCAAATAAGCACTTACCAAAACTTAAACTAAATCAATTTTAAGAAAAAGCTAATAAGACACAATTCAAAAACTTTAAAAACTTAAAATAATCAAAATATTAAAAATCAACTTTTTATAAAATAACTTTTAAAAATATTAAACTACCAAAATCAACTTATTTAAAAACTAACAAACATAAAAATTAAGCAATAAGCACAATCCAATAAGAAAACCAATCAAACAATCAACAAGATGAAATCAACTACATGATTAATTAAGAAAAACAATAGATTATGATTAAGAAAGGTAGAATGAGAATTTATTAAAAAGCTTGATTATATTAAAGATTAAGATTCAAGATTACAAGATTAAGATGAAGGTTTAATAAGCTTGAAAGAAAAGCTAGAGAGAAGAAAAATAAAAACACACTAATTACCTACTAAAATAAAGACTAAAGACTACTCTTTCTAATGACATGTTTAGGAACTATATATAGGGGAAGGGGAAGGTGTTTGTTCCTTCCTCTTTTCTTCTTGTATTTTAAATAACTTGTCTTTCTCGAATTTGTCTCGGGATTAGTCGAATGATAACTTGAACTCGTCTTCTATTTTTCTTCTTTTTGTAGACTTGGTTCTTCGACTTTGTTAAACTTCCGTCCTTAGACTTTTTCTTCGATAAATCTTCAGAATAGGCCTTTGACTTCCGTTCTTCTTGCACTTTTGACCTTTTGACTCCGTCTTTTGTCTTTTTCTTCGATAAAATCCCGTGAAAGCCCGTGTTTTCTTCCTTTTTCATATTTTTGTCCTAAACACAATAAAAACACAAACCACGCATAATTCCGCCATTTACGACATTAAGTACACGTTTTGGTCTTGTTATTATTAGAAATAAGTGGTAAAATGATAAGTGTTTTCACACTTATTAAATCCCCTACACTTGACCATTGCAATGTCCTCATGCAATGCATTAATTTCAAAGCACGGTTTACATTTTCCATCATAATTAACCTACCTTGGCCTTTATTAATTACTAAATACTAAGGAAACCCAAAATATAAGAAAATTACAAAATGCAAGAAGGAAGAACAAGTAAAGAGATCGAAGACTTACAATAGGGCTTTGGTTTTCATGAATGTTTATCACCCTCAAGTTTCACGTTCCCCACACCAAGCTTATAAACGAGATCATTGTTATTATAAGTTAGCAAACTAACACAAACTCATGTGGCCCAATTATTTACTTAGACTCCCTTATTTCTAGGTGTATCTCCTATATTTTATGATTGTCTTGAATGATCACGAGGATGCATTGTTGACTTATTTCGATAGTTTATTTAGGCTGAAAATAAAGTAGGACGATTTAATCAATAGTTAGCTAAATGACAGAATCTTTTAAAACTGCTTCTCAGGACCTCATAAAGTTCATATCTTGGCATAACTCGCTTCACGATTTGAGACCTTTCTCGGACCGATATTTGGCATTGACTTTATACTTCGAATCTTGAGAGACGTTCTTGAAATAATGGTATTCTCATCATAATAGGAATTTCTTCACTTGAAGTTTTGTGAGATTCTTCATACTTGGACCACGAATTCTTCATTTTCTCCAATCTTTATTTTGGATTTTGATATACAACGATCCGCCTCCTTTTAGGACTTGGATCTATTTATCCTCATACCTTGCTAGGGTCTTTTCAGATAGACTTCTCCATGAACTTTAGGGTAGTATTTGCTTTTCGTCGTGTGTCTCGATCCTTCATATTGATTTTTGATAAATGATTCTTCACATCACTTTGGATTTTTAGCAACAAAATATAGCCCTCATGCCTTGTTAGGGCCTTTTCAGACTCGCCAATCTTCGCATCCCGCTTCAATAAGTTATGCTTTGGCTATGAACTCTAATTAACACTGAGCAACTTTTAAACGATCTTGTGCTAGAAGCTAAGTAACTTTTCAAAAAGTACGACCTTACTTATTGCAATTAAATTTATTAGCAAGTGATGGGAGAAAAATCTCATAATTAACTCACATAAATTCATGAAAGAATACCAAACTTATAATTGACTCTATCATCTCCCTTTCTCCACTTTAAAATCTCAAGGAATGAGACTCGTGGATGCTTAGCCTATTAAATCAAAAGTTTTGGGTTTTCAAGTCATCTATAGGATCTTGCAACTTCTTAGACTTTTTCAAGTTTAGAATTCACATTTTAAAGTTCCCTTGATAGACGAATTTCTAGGATCAATTATAGGAACTTGCGAAAAGTTCTTGTTCTTAACCCGTAAGAGTTAAGACTTTCGCGTTTTAAAGTTCCCTATATAAAAGCCTAGCAAAACTTGACCTAAAGATGTTAAGGATACTAGCTAGAGTAAACTTAGATAAGTAAACTCGGGTTGAGTCAAAAAATTCATGACGGGCCTAATATATCAACGACATATAAACTCATTAAAACCATTTTATTTAACTTTATTTTTTCTCTTTTGACTTTATTTTTTAAATGAAATATACACATACGATGCGATACAAAAGGAAAGAACATAAAAGAGAATAAATGAAAAATACTACTTGGCCAAAATAGATCAAAAATTTTGATAAATGTCGAAAAATTAGATTTTCCGGTTAAAATGAGGACAAATTCATGGAAAAGCCCACTTAACTTCGATAGAAGTCCCCCTACACTTGATATAAACATTGTACTCAATGTTTAAGCATGTGGGAGTAAACTCCCCTACACTTAGGACATTGTACAATTTGTTTAAGTCTTTCTAAGGAAAGGACGACTATAGCGATTTCAATGTGAACATATAAGATATGAAATACTGAATCACGACAGTTTAGGATAGAACCGGGAAGACGGGAACATGGGATCACGGGTCGTCAAATATCATCAAAAGTTCTCTTTGAAGCTTTAATCCCTGCACATCATAAGAAACAAGACAACAAACCCTATGTAGCTCCCCCTACACTTATTATGAAAACGGGTAAAGGATAGATCATCGGGTTGCCTCCCGAGAAGAGCTTGTTTTTGTTAACCGAGTCACGAGCCTGACTCGACCCAGAACTAATTCAAGGGAAACGTGGCGAGGGATGGAATCATCTCATGAGAGATGTCCTCACCAAAGTACAACTTAACACGCTGGCCATTCACCTTAAAGTTTGTCCCATTTGGTTGGTAATTTCCTTAAGAGAACCATGGAGCAATTCTCATTAAGTTGGGTTTGAGCAATATCAAGGAGCTTTTCCTTATCACTGAGAAGATCTTTAAATATTTTAGAATATTTTGGCATGTGAGCGAGAGCCTCGGCAAAGGAGATGTTGAAATTCAATTGTTTAAACATTTTAAGAAAGTTTGAAACTTGAATATCATCCTTGTTATTCAACTTCTCTTTCCTCAACCCTGAAGGATAAGGTATATCGGGTTGAGAGGAAGGCTTTGGAATGGAATTCTCACTCACATCCTTGGGTGGTGGAGGGGTAAAGGTAGAAGGTGGTGGAATTTGTGAGGGGGGCTCGTTACCCTTGGTCACAATCACCGGTGTAGGTTTAGGAATCTCGGGTTCCTTTAAACCTTTTCCACTTCGGGTGGTGATTGCTTTCATCTCCCCTCTTAGATTAGCAACGGTGTTACTCGGAAGAGAACCCAAAGCAGAGGGTTGACTACTTGGGAAGAAACTAGCCATCATATCCCTTAAGTCATTCGTTTTACTGCTTAAAGAGTTTCGCATGTCATTCCTATGCTCGGCTCAAAGATCATTCCCTTGTTTCGCCATGTCACCTTTCAAGTTGATGATTTGACTCTGGAGATACTTCACCAGCGCGTCATTAGTCCTCATGTACGTTTCAACCTCTTGATTGTATGCCGTGGGTTGGTTAGGATGGGGAAATTGGTAAGCGGGTGGTTGATAAGTGGTTTGTTGGTAAACTTGATTATTTCCTTGAGGTGGATATAGGTTTCTTTGGGTTTGATATTGATTAGGAGCTCGAGGTTGGTCTTGATTATTACGATTAAAGTTTTTTGGTTTTGAGGAGGAAAACCGGGTGGTGAAATAAAGTTGTTTGAACGATAACTTAGCAAATTGCGGTCACCTTGAGGACGAGCTTGATAGCCTCCCGTGGAAAAGTTACCGTTAGCCGCATACACGTTTTCTGGATTGTCATGAGTAGAAGGACAATCGGTGTATGAATGAGAACCCCCACAAATCTCACAAGAAGGTGTGACAGCTTTGACTTGTTAAAATTGGTTCGTAGCCATGGTTAAGAAGTTTTTGTTCATCTCGGCTATTTGGCGGGTAAGTTCGGTTATCTCGGGGTTTGATGAAGTAGAAGAAACATTGGCCCTCTGGGTATTTCTTGAAGATGCGGATGAATCCCAATTTTTGTGGTAAGTGGTCATGTTCTCTATAATCTCTCTACACTCCTCAGGTCTTCTCTTCATGAATGTACGACCGGCGGCAGCATTAATCGTATCACGATCACGGAAAGTTAAACCATTTTAGAAAGTATCAATCAAAGTGATGGGGAGCATATTATGGTTCGGACAACGATCGATCAAGACATTATAATGTTCCCAAGCGTCGAAAAGCGACTCATCAGGTTCTTGAGTGAAACCACTGATTTGATTACGTAGACTAGTGACCATGGATGGTGGAAAGTAGCGCGGCAAATTTTTTTGAGTCATTTCATCCCATGTATGAATTGATTTTTTGGGAAGACGATCAAACCATTTTTCGGCATGGTGGGATAAATTGTGTGGAAAAAGGTGAAGGCGAAGAAAATCCATGGAAACAACGGACAATTTCATGCTTTGAGTGACGGTTATGAATTTATCGAGGTGTTTGTAGGCATCATCATCCGGTAATCCGCGAAATGGACAAGCGTTTTGAACTTGTTGGATCATGTGATGCTTCAACGAAAATTCGGGAGCCGTGATTTGCATCGGCGCAATCGGTCCTCCTCGTCAGTTCATAGTTGGTTGACAAAGCTCCTCCGTCGTACGAAGGTCGGGTGGAGGGACATGGTTGTTATTGTTCAAATTGGGGTGAGGTGGGTTGTTATTATTATTATGCACACCGGCCATATCTAAGTCTCTAAGAGTCTCGGGCTCAGAATAAGACGAAGATCGAGTACGCATACACTAAATGAAGTACAATATTTTTGGTTTTTTATCTTTTTTTTTTGGATTTTTGAAAATTTTATATTTTTTTAGGATGTTTGAAATTTTTGTGCTTGAAAATAACGTTCCCAAAAGAACGGATCCCAAAATCCAATTTTTCTCACTAAAAACCGTTAATCTTTACGAAAAGAGCCGGCAGCGGCGCCATTTGATATAATGGTTTTGTGCATATGTGTACTCAATCGTTCTCTGTATCTAATCGAATTAATCACGGTTTAGGGTGGAATTATTGGTGTTGGTCACTAAAAGGGAAGCTTGATTTTCTAAGTCTACAAATAACATAAACGTAAAAGCTATTAAAAATAAAGAAGAATGTCTAACCTCGATTGCTTATCCAGAGTGAATGCTGCACAGTAGAACTTGGTGAAAATAGCTATAGGTAATTATCTAATTTAAAATAAAGTTGAAAATGTAAATGTCGTTGAGTAAAAATAAAAGCTTTAAAAGTTATACTAAAAATTAAAACTTTTTAAAATAAGTGACGAAAGATTAAACTTGATAAAAAGTAAATTTGAAAACTTAAAACTTTTGAAAACGTTTAAAAATTAAACTAGATAAAAATGGCGGGAAAAATTAAAATTAAAAAAAACTAATTCGGGAAATTAAAATTTTAAAATAAGTCGGAATGCAAATTTTTTACCTAAGTCGGAATACAAGTTTGGACCTAGTTCGGAATCAGAATCCCCAAACGTAATCCGGAATCCTCAATTCTCACTTAATTCAGAATGCTAGATGTTCATGTAATCCGGAATACCTCCCCTGCACTCAATTCGGAATCCGTACCACTTACCTAATTCGGAATCAATGTTTCTGACTTAGTTCAGAATATGTCACTTCCTGACCTAATTTGGAATCCGCGTCACAAACCTAATCCAGAATCAAGGTTTCAGATGTAATCCGGAATACACGTTCTTGAAGTAATCTGGAATCCACACGTTACTACTAATTCGGAATGCAAGGTTTCAGATGTAATCCGGAATGGGGAGTTCAGATGTAGTTCGGAATGCTGAGGTTACACTTAATCCGGAATATGAAACAACACTTAATTTGGAATATGGAGCTTTTGCATCTAATTCGGGAAATGGAGATTTGTTACTTAAGTCGGAATGTGGTGTATTTCTTTGGAGGGAAAATGAGGTTTAAGTCAGAATGTGTACTGTAGTTAATTCGGGATACTAGGGTTTGTATATAAGTCGGGATAATGTGGTTTTCAACTAGTTCGGGATAAAAGGGTTTCTAAAACCCGGATTAACACCAAATAAGCAAAAATCAAATAAGCACTTACCAAAACTTAAACCAAATCAATTATTAGAAAAAGCTTATAAGACACAATTCAAAAACTTTAAATACTTAAAATAATCAAAATATTAAAAATCAACTTTTTATAAAATAACTTTTAAAAATATTAAACTACCAAAATCAACTTATTTAAAAACTAACAAACATAAAAATTAAGCAATAAGCACAATCCAATAAGCAATCCACTCAAACAATCAAAAAGATGAAATCAACTACATGATTAAGCAAAACAATAGATTATGATTAAGAAAGGTAGAATGAGAATTTATTAAAAAGCTTGATTATATTAAAGATTAATATTCAAGATTACAAGATTAAGATGAAGGTTTAATAAGCTTAAAAGAAAAGTTAGAGAGAAGAAAAATAAAAACACACTAATTACCTACTAAAAATAACGACTAAAGACTACGCTTTCTAATGACATGTTTAGGAACTATATATAGGGGAAGGGGAAGGTGTTTGTTTCTTCCTCTTTTCTTCTTGTCTTTTAAATAACTCGTCTTTCTCGACTTTGTCTCGGGATTAGTCGAATGATAACTTGAACTCGTCTTCTATTTTTCTTCTTTTAGTAGACTTAGTTCTTCGACTTTGTTAAACTTTCGTCCTTAGACTTTTTCTTCGATAAATATTCAGAATACACGTTTTGGTCTTTGTTAAACTTTCACCCGTGTTTTCTTCCTTTTTCATATTTTTGTCCTAAAACACAATAAAAACACAAACCACGCATAATTCCGCCGTTTACGACATTAAGTACACGTTTTGGTCTTGTTATTATTAGAAATAAGTGGTAAAAGGATAAGTGTTTTCACACTTATTAAGAAACCCGCTTAGAAACTTGATAAAATATTGAACTTGTTGGCAACTTGTTTTGAGCTTAGTCGCTTAAATAAACATAAGTCTTGAATCAACCCAAGTAAATTGTGTAAACGCCGTTTTGACGAAAAAGGATTATCACACTTTACCTACATAAACATATCTCGATTATTATTATCATCATCACGAACTTATACGAACTATCCCATATTAGTCATATTTGTTATTATTGATATTACTTCAACCATTTATTTCTTCAATTGTTATCTTGATTACCAATACGAAACTAAGTCTCAGCGAACGATCTTGGCTTACCACTACAAAGCAATATTACGAACGAAAGGGTATACTTACCCGTGTTTGTCTTCTAGTCCCTTGTTTTGTCTAAACCTTGTAATATAAATTTAAGACTTGCAAACGAACATCAAGTTTTTGGCGCCGCTGCCTTGGACTTATAATCCTATTTTGTAACCAAATTAGTATAATCCTTGAAGAAATTGAACCATTGCTACTCATTTTAAACCAAATTTTTTTCTGCAGTACAGAAAGTACGCCGCACAAACCAAAAAGTGCGCCGCACTTCCTGTAGCGAACCAAAGTGCGCCGCACAAAACCAAAAGTACGCCGCACAAAACCAAAAGTACGCCACACATTTCTACTGAAAACACCAATACCTTGTTGGATGCACACCCGTTCATCCGGAACACCACCAACATCACCGTTACCTGAAGCTAGGAGACACGAGCAAACTGAACCTCACATAATTAACCAACCTTTTGAAAATCTTTCACAAATCCTATTTCTCACCAAACTCATCAACCGTTACGATCCAATGTCGGACACTGATGATGAACCAATGTGGTCAGCCGATAGAGTTGTCGCACCAATTCCTGGCTCTGCAATTGTTTTACCTGAAATTGCAATCGATTTTGCAATCAAAGGGAACCACTTAACCCTTGTAAAAAATAACCAATTTGATGGTCGAATCAAAACCGATCCTCACAAACACATCCACGAATTCAGCGTAATTTGTAAAATGTTCAACTATGGAGAACGACAAGCCGAAGCCGTCCAACTCATGATGTTTTCATCATCCCTGACTGGAGAAGTCAAATCATGGCTCGACGAACTTAACGAAGGAACTATTCGAACATGGGAAGGTCTTAGAACTGCTTTCATTAGCCGATTCTTTCCTCCTGCCCTATTTGAAAAAATCCTCGGAGAAATCCGAAGCTTTTCTCAACAAGAACGAGAAACTCTCACTGACGCATGGTTAAGAATGAAAGAATTACTCAAAAACTGCCATGGTCATGGACTTAAGAAAGAAGGAATAATCAAGATTTTCTATCATGGTCTTGACGATGTTACCCAAGATGCATTGAACGCCGCAACGGGCGGAATTTTCCTTTACAAAACCCCTAAACAAGCTTACCAATTATTGGATGACAAAGTCCTACTTAAGCTTGATTGGTCCGAAAACCACAAAAACAAAAACTCACGAAAAACCGTAGCTTTTGCCGAAGGAAGCAACAACCCAACCGATACCGAGAAAATTATGGCTCGAATGAATGCAATGTCTCTTAAGATTGAAGAGATTAAATACAAAACCTGCAAACACTGTGGAGGAAACCATCCTTCTAGTGAATGTGATGACGATGACACACCCATGAGGAAGGAAGAAGAAGCCAACTTTATGAATACCTTTCGTCGAACTCGATTTTATAACGATTATCGTAATCGCGTACGTAATAATTGGAGATCAAATGATAAACCAAGTTATGATCGAGACGAAAAGAAACCCACTCAAACCGAAGACAAAAACAACCTTGAAAACAAAATCGACAACTTTATAGAATCTCATAGAAAAACCAACATTTTTGTTCGAGAAACATTCACTGACTTCAAAACCAAGTTCGAAACCACAACCAAAAACCACCAAGCTTCTATTCAAAACCTTGAAGATAAATTTGATCGTTTGGCCGATAAATAATCGAATCGCACTTCTGGTTCTCTACCAAGCAATACCAACCCAAATCCCAAGAACAACAACAAGTATCAGCCCCCACAAGCTCGTAACGAGCAAGTGAATGCCGTATTCACGCGGAGCGGTTTATCTTACGAATCACTTACCAAACCTACTCAAGTTACACCAATCGAAATTCTATACGATAGTGATAATGAGGATGAAGCCCAACCAAACCATACCAAACCAACTGAAAACCCAACACCCAAACCATATAAACCAAAAGTACCATATCCACAACGCTTACGCAAGCAAAAGATGCAAGCTAAGTATGGTAAATTCCTCGACATAATACAAGAAGTTTGAATTAACATGCCTTTAGTCGATGTTCTGGCTGGAATGCCAAAGTATGGCAAATTTATCAAAGAACTTATCAAGAGCAAGCATAAGTTTGAAGAAGTTTCTTCGACTTTTCTAAACAATGAATGTTCTGCCATTATCCAAAACAAAGTACCACCAAAACTAGGAGATCCTTGAAGTTTCCTAATCCCATGTACTTTTCCTCACTGATACTCTTGCAATGCCTTGGCCGATCTTGGCGCAAGTATCAACCTCATGCCATACTCTTTGTATGCTAAACTGTGACAACCGTGGTTTTGGGTTTGTCACTTGGTCTTACTTTTAGGTTATTTTATGTGTGCTTACTTGAATTGTGTGTTTACGTGTTTATTTTGTGTGAACGAGGTTGGTGTGGTTATCGTTTATGAGTATAGAGTACTCATAAGTAAATCGAGGAACGGTTATTTCATGTTCATGAGCTCACAAGTGGTGACTATGAAATGAAAATGGTGATATTGTGGTGTTTACGTATACGTATAAGTATTATAGTAATAGTATTTTTTTTAGGATTTACGGTTTAGCATTTAGAGGTTTCGGGTGAGGTAATTATTCATATGAATATTTTTCGGGATGGTTTTAAGTCATTTAGGACTTAGTTATAAAGTTTATTTCAAAATTTGAGATTTTTTATAAAAGTGTATATTTTACGTCTTTTACGGTAAAACGCGTAAATTTGACTAGTTTTACGGTTTTGAGATTTTGGAAGCTTTAGGAGCTGAAATAAATTAATGAAAATTAAGGTAATAATATTAGCATAATATTAAATAATAAAAATAAAAAAAACGAATTTATTGGGTGTTTGGGTCGGTTTAGACGCACCAAAGAAAGAGAAAAAGGGGAAAAGGGAAAAAAAAGGAAAGTTTGGTGTTATACTTGGACTAGGATTTTATGTACACACTATATAAGGTTATCTAATAAATAAAAAAACATAAATCCCTGGAGACAAAGAAAAATTAGTGGGTTCCATAGAGGAGAATTAGGGTTCTTAAAAAAAAATAGGTTTTCTTCATCTTCCATTGATTTAAGGTAAAAACCTTCATTAACCTTTTTAATTAAATTGTTTTTATGTTTAATTAATCATTCTTATGATGGATTATGGGTTAGGTTTTATATAAAAACAGTAGATTAATGATGTATTAATCATAATATGATGATCATATAATATAGGGCTTGTATTAGAAGGGTTATAGGTGATTAATTAGATCAATTTGTTTAAAACCCGTTTTTAAAAACTGGGCAAAATTTTGAGTCTATTGTTTTGATCATATCTCGAGTTATAGAAACATTCAAGATGCGATCAAACTAGCCCTGGATAGGTAATTGAGTTGGCTTTCTAAATCAAGAAACGAGAACTAAATTGGAGGTCGGGAAGTGGGACAAAAACATGTTACAACAGTCGGAGGTCAAAACAGTTTTGAATTCAGCCTGTTTTCTTTTTAAGTTTTGGGTTGTTTGGGGTACTTAGGATTGCATTGGGATCTTCTCACGAACATGAGAGATGGTTTATATATTTTAATAAGGATCTGCACTTGGGCTAAGATTGTGCTTTAGGGTAAGACCCTCTAATGGTAATGAACTTTTCATACGTTTAAAATCAGTGAATTCTGGATAGGTAGCAATATATACACATATATCTGGGCCTTAGCAGTAGCTTTGTGGTTAGGGCAAGTGGGAGGTTTTAGCTAACATGTATAAAAGTGTGAATATTCCTTTTACAGAAACCATGGGTATGTTTAAGTGGACGTTTGACTTAAAGTTTTGAGACCTAAAACTGGGACTGTTTTTTGTAAAATTATGAACGGGATAGCTATTAAACTTAACCAAGTTAGGGACTTGTTAGGGAAGGGTAATGGGGTGATTAGAGCTTAACAATGAGGTAATTATACGGGAATAGACTAGATGTCCATCATAGGTTGATGAGCCATCTTAGTGATTGGTTCGTGTATTGATTTTGTGTTTTTGGTTTGTTAGCTTGTTGCTAGTGCGAGGACTTGTGAAGAAGCTATCAGGTGAGTTTCATAGTCCCATGTTTAATATTGATTTTGACTTCCAGATGGGATGGAAGAGACACTGTGTTGAGTTATTTTCTAAATTGATGCTGTGAATGTGTTTGTGATTTGAGATGGACTTATGTGTACATTATGTGATTAACTGCTATGTGATTTTTGATTGTGTATGATTTGGATCGGGGGACACGTGCCGTCTCAGTTATTGTGGTTTGACAAGGTAGTGGCCTTGTGGTTTGACAAGGTAGTGGCCTTGTGGTTTGACAAGGTAGTGGCCTTGGGATAGGTACATAGTGTGATCATCTATGGTACCATGTTGTTTGGCAAGGTAGGAGCCTTGGATTTTGGTTTGGAATGATTGATCTTGAATGCTAGTTGTTAATACATAATTGTAGCACATTGTCCATATGTTATTGTGTTGATGGTTGTTATTCACAACTTGTAATTGATTTAGCGTTGGAGTCTAAACCTATGACTCTCACCAACTTTATGTTGACGTGTTTTAGTGTCTCTTTCAGGTGATACTATGGTTAAGCATGAGAACATAAGTGGCTAGGATTGGAGAAGCTTAGGAATGCATATAGAAGGAGAATCCCCGTTTCCTTCTTAGTTTTTATTTGTTCTTTTAATAAGTGATACTGTGGCACACATATATTTGTTTGGCTATGTTATTTGTTTGTCTTGGGTAAGTGGTAGGACTGTTACCTACTTACCTAGACTCCTGAGTCTGATGAGATATTGTCATGACTTTGTGTCTCCATTTTATGATATTTCTTATTTCATATAGTTATCTCTATAGACACGCCATGTTGTGATGATATCCATACGTCGCGCCCCATATTCCGCCATGGTGGGGTGTGACAGAATGGTATCAGAGACAATGGTTATAGAGAATTAGGTTGCCTAGTCGTGTAGCCTAGTCTATAGCTTAAGGGTCCCTGCATATAGGCGTCATAGGAGTATGTGTGCATTTTATAGTAATTGATGTGTTTGAATATTATTTTCGCAGTATTTGTTAGGTTATGAACTACTATGGTTCATACTTAACTACATGTTATTTTCTTTACGAGTTTTGATTAGTGCGGGTGGAACCATGGTCGTATATGCTAGTCATTGTTGGATTTCGCTTAATTATGTTTTCATGTTCTTTATACATTTTGAATTTTGTCTACGCTGGTTCAGCTGGACTACGAGTTTATGTGTTTCGTGCATTGGCTATGTTATTTTAATACATGGGGTTTTGGATCTTATCTTGTGAGGTTATGTGCTTGTGAGTTGTTGTATTATGTGTTATGTGTAGTATTAATTTCTTATAAGTGTCATCATAGGAGGGAGTACATTGGTGAAAGGGAACATGTACAATTATGGAGGCCTACATAATTATATATGTGCCACAACACCACTGGACTTTCAAGTATGATTGCATGAAAGAGAGTTAATATATGCTTGTATAGTATATGTTGGATGGATTTGAGTGTATGTACGCTTATGCCTATGTATGTAAAATTATTTTCTACTTACCGGTTGTATTTTTGGGATGGTTGCTAGCTCGTTTCTCTTTGAGATGTTCAACTTCTGTAGTAGCGTATTTCTCGGGTCCTCATTTCACGTGTTTGTTTGTACGGTACTTTTGGCGTGAAGGATTTTGAGATGGTGGAGATTTCTTTTTGGGGTAACGATGTCTTTTGTTTCGAGTTATACATGGTTAAAAAAATAGAACTTGCAAATTGAAAAAAAAATATTTGTTGGTAGTCGATGAAATAAGGACGTGTCGGGATCATGTTTCAAATAAGGTGGAATATAAATTCTTTAACATATAAGCATGACTCGGTTATTTTAAAATATTTTGGTTTTGATCACCTAAAGTTATTGTTCTTAAGTTAAAAATTTTGTTCTTATTTAGTGAAATATGTTAAAATCATGTAATTAATAGAGTTTTAATTTTCTGGAATTAAAATAAATTAGGTTCTAGTTTTGGTAATTAATGGGGGGGGGGGGGGTTAGGGTTTAAAAATCATTTTTTTTGGTATAAATCGGAGTAGGCAGAAACTGTCGCTAATTTGTCAAAATATGTCGCTAACTGTCAGAAACTGTCGCTAATGCCTAGGCAGATTTTGAGAAAAATCGTTTTGGTCATAACTTATTCGTTTTTAAAGGTTTTTGGGTCATTCAAAAGCCTAAAATTATGTACTCGGAACATACTTTTCAAATATTCAGAAAGTTTCATAATTGGAAGTCAGTAGCTTGGTCGAATTAATTGTAAAAGTGTTGAGTTCAAGGTTAATTTTCGGACAACATGGTTTAAACTCGTGTTTTGGGTATTTTGCGGTAATGAACACTTGGAGGGTTAACATAGAGATGAGTTGGGAAGGAATTTGAGAGTTATTTAGACCTTATTATACGTGGTTATATTTTGATGAGTTTTGATTTATGGTATTTATGAGTAAGACTGAAATAGGGGTGACAGTTTTAAACCCGTTGAGTTATGTGACGGCTCCTAACTTGGTTTCAAGACAGTTCTTGTTTGATGAGTTGCGAGATTTAGTTAGGTTGGTTACATAACTTTATGGTTTTGATAAGTTTCCTCGCGGACGGTTAAGGCTCATGTGTTGTTGGTTGAGATTATTTTCGTGTAAACTGAGTTCACGTTTGAACGTGAAGGTTTTATCAGGGATATGCATCCTCGTTTGTTTGCTGAGAATAAGTTTGAGTTTGGGAGTGAATCTCGGGACGAGATTTCTATTAGGAGGGAGTGATGTGACAACCGTAGTTTTGGGTTTGTCACTTGGTCTTACTTTTAGGTTATTTTATGTGTGCTTACTTGAATTGTGTGTTTACGTGTTTATTTTGTTTGAACGAGGTTGGTGTGGTTATCGTTTATGAGTATAGAGTACTCATAAGTAAATCGAGGAACGGTTATTTCATGTTCATGAGCTCACAAGTGGTGACTATGAAATGAAAATGGTGATATTGTGGTGTTTACGTATACGTATAAGTATTATAGTAATAGTATTTTTTTTAGGATTTACGGTTTAGCATTTAGAGGTCTCGGGTGAGGTAATTATTCATATGAATATTTTTCGGGATGGTTTTAAGTCATTTAGGACTTAGTTATAAAGTTTATTTCAAAATTTGAGATTTTTTATAAAAAGTGTATATTTTACGTCTTTTACGGTAAAACGCGTAAATTTGACTAGTTTTACGGTTTTGAGGTTTTGAGGTTTTGGAAGTTTTAGGAGCTGAAATAAATTAAGGAAAATTAAGGTAATATTATTAACATAATATTAAATAATAAAAATAAAAATAAAAAAACGAATTTATTGGGTGTTTGGGTCGGTTTAGACGCACCAAAGAAAGAGAAAAAGGGAAAAAGGGAAAAAAAAGGAAAGTTGTGTGTTATACTTGGACTAGGATTTTATGTACACACTATATAAGGTTATCTAATAAATAAAAAAACATAAATCCCTGGAGATAAAGAAAAATTCGTGGGTTCCATAGAGGAGAATTAGGGTTCTTCAAAAAATTAGGTTTTCTTCATCTTCCATTGATTTAAGGTAAAAACCTTCATTAACCTTTTTAATTAAATTGTTTTTATGTTTAATTAATCATTCTTATGATGGATTAAGGGTTAGGGTTTATATAAAAACAGTAGATTAATGATGTATTAATTATAATATGATGATCATATAATCTAGCGTTTGTATTAGAAGGGTTATAGGTGATTAATTAGATCAATTTGTTTAAAACCCGTTTTTAAAAACTGGGCAGATTTTTGAGTCTATTGTTTTGATCATATCTCGAGTTATAGGAACATTCAAGATGCGATCAAACTAGCCATGGACAGGTAATTGAGTTGGCTTTCTAAATCAAGAAACTAGAACTAAATTGGAGGTCGGGAAGTGGGTCAAAAACATGTTACAACAGTCGGAGGTCAAAACAGTTTTGAATTCAGCCTGTTTTCTTTTTAAGTTTTGGGTTGTTTGGGGTACTTAGGGTTGCATTGGGATCTTCTCACGAACATGAGAGATGGTTTATATATTGTAGTAAGGATCTGCACTTGGGCTAAGATTGTGGTTTAGGGTAAGACCCTCTAATGGTAATGAACTTTTCATACGTTTAAAATCAGTGAATTCTGGATAGGTAGCAATATATACACATATATCTGGGCCTTAACAGTAGCTTTATGGTTATGGCAAGTGGGAGGTTTTAGCTAACATGTATAAAAGTGTGAATATTCATTTTATAGAAACCATGGGTATGTTTAAGTGGACGTTTGACTTAAAGTTTTGAGACCTAAAACTGGGACTGTTTTGTGTAAAATTATGAACGGGATAGCTATTAAACTTAACCAAGTTAGGGACTTGTTAAGGAAGGGTAATGGGGTGATTAGAGCTTAACAATGAGGTAATTATACGGGAATAGACTAGATGTCCATCATAGGTTGATGAGCCATCTTAGTGATTGGTTCGTGTATTGATTTTGTGTTTTTGGTTTGTTAGCTTGTTGCTAGTGCGAGGACTTGTGAAGAAGCTATCAGGTGAGTGTCATAGTCCCATGTTTAATATTGATTTTGACTTCCAGATGGGATGGAAGAGACACTGTGTTGAGTTATTTTCTAAATTGATGTTGTGAATGTGTTTGTGATTTGAGATGGACTTGTGTGTACATTATATGATTAACTGCTATGTGATTTTTGATTGTGTATGATTTCGATCGGGGGACACGTGTCGTCTCAGTTATTATGGTTTGACAAGGTAGTGGCCTTGTGGTTTGACAAGGTAGTGGCCTTGTGGTTTGACAAGGTAGTGGCCTTGGGATAGGTACATAGTGTGATCATCTATGGTACCATGTTGTTTGGCAAGGTAGGAGCCTTGGATTTTGGTTTGGAATGATTGATCTTGAATGCTAGTTGTTAATACATAATTGTAGCACATTGTCCATATGTTATTGTGTTGATGGTTGTTATTCACAGCTTGTAATTGATTTAGCGTTGGAGTCTAAACCTATGACTCTCACCAACTTTATGTTGACGTGTTTTAGTGTCTCTTTCAGGTGATACTATGGTTAAGCATGAGAACATAAGTGGCTAGGATTGGAGAAGCTTAGGAATGCATATAGAAGGAGAATCCCCGTTTCCTTCTTAGTTTTTATTTGTTCTTTTAATAAGTGATACTGTGGCACACATATATTTGTTTGGTTATGTTATTTGTTTGTCTTGGGTAAGCGGTAGGACTGTTACCTACTTACCTAGACTCCTGAGCCTGATGAGATATTGTCATGACTTTGTGTCTCCATTTTATGACATTTCTTATTTCATATAGTTATCTCTATAGACACGCCTTGTTGTGATGATATCCATACGTCGCGCCCCATATTCCGCCATGGTGGGGTGTGACATAAACTCTCTAAAAACATTTTGAAACCCACAAAAATGAGCGTTCGACTCGCGGACCATTCTTTCTAATACCCAATGGGAATAGCTGAAAACATGCTCATAGAAGTCGGAAAATTTGTTTTTCCTGTTGACTTTGTAATCTTAGAAATGGAAGAAGATAGCAAGGTACCACTTATCCTTGGTAGGCCTTTCTTACACACAGCTGATGCTATAATTAGAGTAAAACAAAAACAACTCAACCTTGGAGTTGGATAAGATAGAATTTCTTTTTCTATCGACGAAGCTATGAAACACTCGTACTCTAATGACGATACTTATTTTAGTATCAATGTCATTGAAGAATTCCTTGAAGCCGATTTTGACGCTCTTCTTGATGAAGGATGCAAAATTTTGTATTGTCTCGAAGGAACCATCCTCGAAGAAGATCTTTTTGCTGAATTTGATGCCTTCATATCCGACCATACCGATGATGAACCAATCGAAAAAATCGAAGAAGAAATCGAAACCCCATTTGAAACAATAACTTTCGAAACCGATTTCAATGTTTAGAAATCTGTTGAAGAACCTCCTACAGATTTAGCACTTAAACCTCTTCCTGAACATCTGGAATATGCGTTTCTTCACGAAGAAAAATTACTCCCTGTAATTATTTCATCCCAACTTTCGGAAGAACACAAAGACGATCTAATTGACATTCTCAAGAAGCATAAACAAGACTTTGCTTGGAAAAATTCTGACATTCCTGGCATATGTCCATCATTCTGCAAACATAAAATCCAACTTTTGGATAACAAGAAACCAATTGTTGAAAAACAACGAAGATTAAATCCTAACATGAAGGATGTTGTTAAAAAAGAATTCCTTAAACTCTTAGACTCTAGAATAATCTACCCAATCGCCGATAGCCCATGGGTTAGTCCTATTCATTGTGTACCTAAAAATGGAGGTATCATTGTAGTAACTAACGAAAACAACGAATTAGTACCAACACGAACCATCACCGGACGACGAGTTTGTATTGATTATCGAAAAATAAATGATGCAACCGCGAAAGATCATTTTCCTTTACCCTTTATGGATCAAATTTTAGAAAGACTCGCAGGAAATGAATACTTTTGTTTCCTCGATGGTTTTTCTGGATACTTTCAAATCCCAATCGACCCTATGGATGAAGAGAAAACCACATTTACTTGTCCATTTGGAACTTACGCTTATAGGCGCATGCCTTTTGGCCTATGCAATGCACCTGCTACTTTCCAGCGGTGTATGATTGCAATCTTTCACGATATGATTGAAGAATCAGTCGAAGTCTTCATGGACAATTTCTCCGTCTTTGGAAATTCTTTTGACGCATGTCTAAACAATCTCGATAAAATGTTAGCACGATGCGAAGAAACAAATCTTGTGCTAAACTGGGAAAAATGTCACTTTATGGTTAAAGAAGGAATTGTGCTTGGACAAAAAGTGTCTGGAGCCGACCTTGAAGTTGACAAAGCAAAAATAGACGTGACCGCAAAACTACCACCACCTACTAATGTTAGAGGAATTAGAAGTTTCTTAGGTCATGCCGGTTTTTACCGACGATTTATCAAAGACTTTGCGAAAATCGCAAGACCCTTAACTCAACTTCTAGAAAAAGAAAGAACGTTCGATTTTACCAACGAATGTTATTCAGCATTCAATATCCTTAAAGAAAAACTTACATGCACACCCATTATTACAAGCCCCAGTTGGAACCTTCCATTTGTGCTTATATGCGATGCTAGTGAACATGCCCTTGGAGCCGTCCTTGGGCAAAAAGATGGTAAACAATTTCATCCCATCGATTTTGCAAGTAGAACTCTTAACGCAGCCCAACAAAAATATATAATTACGGAAAAAGAACTCATGGCTATAGTTTACGCGTTTGACAAATTTCGATCCTACCTCGTATTGTCAAAAACAATAGTTTACACCGATCATTCAGCTTTAAAATACTTGTTCAAAAAGCAAGACGCTAAACCTCGTCTAATACGATGGATATTGCTTTTACAAGAATTTGATTTGAAATTAAAGATAAAAAAGGAGCTGAAAATGTTGTTGCCGATCATTTATCTCGCATAGTGAATGATGATTCTAGCGATGATGAAATCGATGATTTTCCCGATGAGCATATAATGCAAGTAAGTACTAACAAAACACCATGGTTCGCAGACTTTACAAACTATTTGGCTGTAGGTATTTGACGAAAGGGAATGACGCACCAACAAAAGAAAAGATTTTTCTCTGAACTAAAAAAATACTTTTGGGACGATCCTTACTTATTTAGAATCTGTCCCGATGGAATAATCCGACGTTGTATTTCCGGATTTGAATTTATAAAAATTCTCGATGAATGTCACTACGGACCGACCGGAGGACATTACGCCGCGAACACCACTGCTAAAAAAGTGTTCGACGCTGGCTTTTATTGGCCAACAATTATACGTGAAGCTCATACCTTAGTACGACTATGCGAAGCATGTCAAAGGACTGGAAATATTTCTAAAAGAGATGAAATGCCTCTAAATAACATCCAAGTCTACGAAATCTTTGACGTGTGGGGTATCGACTTCATGGGACCATTTCCTAAATCTTACAAATGTGAATAAATTTTAGTCGCCGTCGACTATATATCGAAATGGGCCGAAGCTCAAGCTTTACAAACAAACAATGCAAGAGTTGTTATCACATTCTTAATGAAATTATTCTGTCGTTTTGGAATTCCAAAAGCACTAATAAGCGACAGAGGAACTCATTTCTATAACAAACTCATGGAAAATGTTATGAAAAGATATGGAGTGAACCACCGATTTTCCACATCTTACCACCCTCAAACGAGTGGCTAAGTTAAAAACACTAATAGAGCTCTCAAACGTATACTTGAAAAGACCGTTCAAAACAACCGTGCTTGTTGGTCTAAAAAATTAGAAGATGCTCTATGGGACTTTCGTACCGCATGCAAAACGCCAACTGGAACCACACCGTACAAACTGTTGTATGGAAAAACATGCCATCTACCAATAGAAATTGAACACCGTGCATATTGGGCACTTAATAACTGTGATGAGACTGCTTTTATACATAGTCTCATCATCCAAATCGGGCTTAAAATGCATTAAATATCATTAAAACTGCCAAATATATGCTCGTGTTTGTTGCTTGTGTATTTTAGGTACGGATATTGAGGAAATGGCAAAAAAAGATCACAAGAATCAATCAAAAACGAACACGGGAAACGAAGCCGCACAATGAACCGGACCCGAATCAAGAATTTCCAAAATGGTCCTTGATGAATTGAAGATTGGCAACATTGGTCCCTCATTTTTGAAAATTTGGCAAAAAGGCCCTTGAAGAATTCATATATACAAGATACATCCTTGGATTTTGAAGACATGTCATTAAAAGCCCTTGAAGAATGTAAATTATGCACTTATGATCCTTGATACAAGTTTATAAAGTTGTTGTTCCATTTGTGACAAGCTGGGCAAACTTATTTACAAAGGAAATAAGATTTTGTGCTATTTATTACAAATTGAAGGAAGGAAGAAACATGGGGGGCCATTTGAGCCCAGACATCCAAACTAACCACCACCTATCACCCATCTCCACGTCACCCCACTTCCACCTTTCAACCAATCACCAACACCCCACTCTTCACGTCTGCATTCCACCCATCTTTTTTTAAATAACTGATTTAATCAGCTATTTAATCTTCCCTCCAAATACTTTATTTAAATTAACCACTCCCCAAATCAGATTAAACTTTCCTTAAACACCCCATGAACCCTAAAATCCCCAGTTCCAATTAAGCCATAATCAAAGGGGGTTTTCCCCTAATTGTGCAGAATGATGATTAAACTCATTGTCACCAAAACCGAACTCACAAAACAATCCCATGTGAACCCATGGACCTCCCTTGTACCTCCCCTGCACCCGTCTCTTTCACACAAAACCCCAAAGGAGACATCATCAAGGGTCCTCATCCAAACTTGTTCCCCAAGACCATTTTAACGTCCAGGATCATCCAACAACAGCTGGCCATCACATGTTGCTCATTTGACCAAGAATTCAGTCAAGACTCAAGGGCATTTTCGGATTTTTAACCATTAGGGTTTTAGCTTGTAATATTTTATTCAGTAATCTAGATAGTTCTATGATAGTCTATATAAGGAGCTTACAACTTGTGTAAAGCCGTGGTTCCAGATTTTGCTAAGTTTATTTGTAATTCCTTTTTTTTAATTAAAAGTTGGTATTTTAAGTAGCATTAATCTGAGTTCCATAAATATTTTGTGTAAACACTTTGTGTTTTGAATTTTCAGAAAAAGGTTTCTGAAAAAGAGGGTATTTTGGTAAAATCTTGTTCCAAGAAATTGGTTTTCCAGGTTTTTAAGTGTTTGTTTAAGTGTTCTGAAAGGAAAAGTAATTGTGAGAAATTTGTGAGAAAGGTTTTCAAAGGGTGAAAAAAATCATATTTTTTTTTGTTATTGCTTGTTCATTGATCTTAGCAGGAAATCTTTGAGCAATTGACTCTTATCCAAGGATCAGCTCAGGCCCCAGCCTGATTGGAGATGGCAAAACAGCCATTGTGGGACCTGGATGTAGGTCCCACAAGGTAAAACCCTTGTCAACTTATTTTCAGTTTTCAAGTGTATGATTGATGAGATTATGTGATTTTGCATGAAAATTGTTTATGTGTTGTTAAGCTGGTTTGATATTGTTTATTTTAGGTTTTTATGCATGTTATAAGTAGTTGTAATCAGTTTGGTTTGAACTTGCTTTGATTTGGTTTGAAAAAAGTAGTTACTGAAATTTAAAGGAGTGTTTGGATCTGGTGTTTAATTGAGATTGGTGAAAGTTTTTTGGGTTAAAATCTATTTAGACATACTCATAGGGTTGTAATAGGTTGCATGTTAGTCATAGGTTTTCAGTTTGGGTAGAGTTTAAGTGAAAATGCATGATAAATATTGAGGAAATTAGCATAAATTCAGTAATCCACTTTTCTGCCTGTTTTATTTGAATTTGTTCATTATATCTTGGTTATTGTTAGATATTAGGTCCTAGTAGGGTTTGTGATAGCTTAAAAGTCATTTGGTATATGCAAGATTTAAGGCTTTGAAATTCGTCATTGTGCAAGTAAAAAAGGGCCACTGTTCATCAGAAACATGCATGATTAATCGTAACTTTGTTTGCCAATTTGAGTGAAATTTTGTGAAAGAATTTGAGTTGTTTTTGTGTTGTTATTGACTCCCTATACTCAACTGAGTATAGGGGTGCCTTTTGTTCCAAAAGAAACCAATCCAACAAGCTTTCCTAAGCTCAAAGGTCACCAGACCTGATTTTTACACTAGCAGCGGGAAAAAAGTTACCCCTGCTAGTGTTATTTTTAGTACTGCTAAGCAAGAAGACAAAACTAGGTCAAGTGTCACTATCAGATTCACCATTTTTTGTCTTTTGTGGACTAAAATTTGATTTAGGACTTAAAATTAGTTTCATTATTTTCCTAATTTTATTTTTGATTTTTCTGTTTAAGTAGTTTATAATTTACTGTTCATTTTATATTTTTTAGATTAAATTGCATTTTTAAATACTTTTTAAGTTTCTGTTTTTGGCATTTAGTGCCAAAAATCATTATTTTTCAGTTTAAAGATTTTTATTAGACTTAGAAAAACATTTTAAGAGTTTTAGTATAAAAAGTTTTTACTATTCACTTTTAAATTATTTTTTAGAATTAATTTAGTTTAATTAGGGTTTTTATTTAAACTGTTTTTGTCTTCTAGTGCAAAATTTTATATTTTTCAAACTTTTTCATTTTTCTTCTGTTCATTAGAGTAATTTAGGATTTTTAAAATTGACAAATTATTTTTGGCATTATTTTGTTATTTTTTATAATTATTTTGGTTTAAAAATAGTTTTAAGTGATTTAAAAATAGAAAAATAGTTTTTTAAAATTTAGGAAAAATACTTTTTAGTCTTTAGATAATATAAGTAAGTTATTTGTTCAATAAAATAATATTTTGGACATTTTGATTAATTATAGGGCTTTAATTAGCATTTAAAATTGAATATTTAATTAATAAAAGGTTTAAAAATATTTTTATTAGATTTTTATTCTTATTTACATTATTTTAGACTTAGTTTAGCTTTTAATTAATTTTTAGGTTCAAAAGATTTTTTTAATTTTGTAGTTTTTCCGGTTTTACGTGAACGTCTTTTCGTCTTAGCTCGATCCGTCTTCGTAACCGTCATTCTCTTATAATCTCATTTCTATTTTCTTTTTCTCAATATAATCACAAACCAATTAACCAATTCATTACACAACGCACTAGCCTCCTCGAGAACGAACTCACTTCATTTTTGGGTCATTTACACACGGTTTTCCTAAATCGTCGTGCCTACTTGCCCTATATTTTAGGTGCTTGTTTTTCCTAAAGCAAGTTACCTAATTTTACAACTATCATTTTGGCTCCGCTGCCGGGGAGGCGTGTTGTGTTTTTGATTTGAACAATTGTTGTTTTTATATACTAACCATAATTAGTATTTGTATTAGTAGCACTCTACTAATACGTATTATCGGTTTTCGGTTTTTGTGTGAATACTATTACTATAGTGTATACGTAGAACAATAAATTCACAAGTACTCCAAATACGTGAGAAATCACAACCTTGACTTGGGAGGTCATTACCCAATCATTGTATTCGAATCTCAAACCAAAGAAAAAAGCCAAAAATAGATAAATACTTTCGTGAAGCTCGATTTTGAAAAATACAAACTATAAGGTGGGTATAAGGCGGTTGTATTTCACGACCTAAAGGAAAAAGGCTCTTAAGTGCTTCGCACCGCCTCGTTTCCTCCGCTTGCTTGTGCGTATTTTGAGATTGAAAGCTAATCGAGGGTTTTGCCGCCCAAAGTATTATTAAGTATCATATATATTTTCTTGGTTTCATTTGATTAAACCCTCTTGAATGTTTTGGTGTTCCACCAACGTTCTAAAGTCATCGAAGGCGTTCACTTCACATGATCGTTTTCATTCCTTGAGGCTTCTTTAATCGAGAGATTTCATTAAGGAGGAGATTTGTAGATTTGTGTCTACTTAATACATTCCACAAGATCCAAAAAGGTTAATACAATCAAAAACCACAAAAAAAATTGAAAAATACAAAACACCAAAAAGAATCTTCTTTGCTCGTCCCCTCGTTGTACGTGACGTTTATGCTAACTCGTAATCAAGCAAGACGTGCACGTAAGCGAAAGAACAAAACTCGCACTCCAAATCATTCTAGTGAGGAGTCTCCTATTGACGAACCCATTGTAAGAGAAGCACCAACCATGGCGAATCGAACTATGATGGAGTTACTTCAAGCACCCACCGAGGGTTATGGAGAGGCTATTGTGATTCCCGCTATCCTTGCGGAGAAATTTGAGGTGAAAACGGGTTTGTTGTCGATGATCCAAAACAACAAATTCCGTGGTGATGAGAAGGACAATCCCTACAACCATATCCGCCAATTCAATCGTCTTACCGCCACTTGCAAATTTAAGGATGTCTCAAATGACTCGATTAAGATGATGCTTTTTCCGTATTCCTTAGCGGGAACCCATATCTTATTACAGCCGGAGAAAAACGTAAATTTCAACTTCACGAGTTAGATGAATTTCGACATCACGCTTATGAAAATTCACGATTATGCAAAGAACGAACCAAAGTTTGGCATGATCGTAAATTACGATAAAGAAAAGAATTCAAAAAGGGAGACAAAGTACTTCTATTTATCTCAAATATAAATTCAAGCAACCTAAGCTTACTTCGAGATGGACCGGACCTTATCTAGTGAAAAACCAATATCCATCCGGATATGTTGAATTATACGGTCAAAACAATATCACCTTTATAGTCAATGGGCATAGACTTAAGCTCTACCATGAAGAAAAACACTGTAATGAAGTTGAAGGAGAAGAAATTCCTTTCTTCTTAAAATAGATCCGAGTAGCCGAGTCTGGCTGAAGACTCTAAACTTAGCGCTATTCGGAAGGCAATCCGTATTTTATCCCCACCTTTTAACTTATGTGTGGAGGAGGACCTACAAATAAATAAAACCGTCCTTGTATATATTGTATGTGTTTTGTTTTGTTTTGTTTTATAGCATGCAGGAAAATAGCAAATTGGAGCTCTAAGCTGGATTCATCTCTCGAAGTCTCGTAATTTTTTACTAAGCCCCGGGAAGTTCTCGTTTCCCTTTGCATTTTTCCTATTTTTAAAATTTTATCAATTATTACCTCGAGGACGATGTTCAACTTAAATGTGGAGGAGGTGAAAAATAGAAAAAAATGAAAAAAATACAAAAATAAAATAAATTTCTCCACATGAAAATCTTTTTGAAAATAAAATAAAAATATATATGTTTTGTAAATAAATAAGTTTTAGCAAAGCAAAAATCTCATTGATTGACATTATAATTTAGCACAAAATCCATTTCCCAAATATGTGAGAAAAACTTAGCCTTATATTTCTCTATTTTATGTGAAAGCCGATAATCTAGTATGCTTCAGAATTTGTGCTTGATCATCATTTACTAAACCGCAGTGAGGTTAATTTATAGATATTTTCGAGAGGAAGCAAAATAAAATCACCCTTATATCATTTTAGTTAAGCTACACTGGCTTACTAAAATATGTGGCACTCGTACGCATATGTTATATTATCCATTTTCCAATATTCTTATATGTTATGCCTAACCACTTGTCAAGTTATAAAGTTTATGATGTTCATTAAAAAAAATGTACGAAAAGAAAGAAAAAAACAGTCAAGTATTCTAGTATAGTTTGTTCTATGACTTTGACAAAGGCATATACTTTTTGATCCTACACCCACATCATCTATCACGTTTTTCTTCTTTAAATTTATCTGGTGCTCACACCGTAACGGTTATGTTTATGTGTCTTGTACAAACCTATGGTAGCTATCTATTTTATGACAGAGCTAATTGAGTGTTACCTTACATTTACCCTTTTGTGAGTGACATTTGTGTGAACTTAAAATCCAAACACTATCCATGTGAGGTCCTAAATTTATTTTGTCATTTGCTTTTGCTACTCATAAAAATTAAATCATTTTCCTATCATACTTCAAAACACTTAAAACCATTTTTAAAATTGAATTTGTTTTCTCGCTTTGATTTCTTGAGGGCAAGCAATAGCTAAGTGTGGAGGAATTTGATAACGACCTAATTATACATATTCAACCTGTCATTATAATGACACTTTGTAGTATAAATAAGAGCTTCCGATACTTAATATGTTGTGTTTTATATGTAGGTGTAAAGTATGAAATAGCAAAGTGAAGATATACAAAGAAAGGGCCTCAATATGCAAAAAAGCCAAAGTTATTAAAAGAAGATTCTGAATCGCCCAGAAGTGCGGCGCACAAACTTGTAAGTGCGGCACACATTCTCATCTCCAAAGTGCGGCGCACTTGAGGAGAAGTGCGGCGCACATTTGACCCCTGACAGCACTATAAATAGAGGCCATTTCCACTCATTTTACACATATCTCTCTCTCTCAATACTCCATAGCTCGAGTATTTTAGTCCTTTTAGTAAATTTTCAGTATTATCCACTTTTGGGAGATACTTGTAAGGAGAGTATTACACTCTTCGATTCTTGGAGGAACGATACAATCGTGACACTTGTGTACTCGTTTATTCAATCCAATCTAAGTATGATATTCTCTTACTCTTTTCCAATTGTTACTTTGATTACTATGTTTGGCTAAGCTATTTGTGACTATATGGGTATGTGACTATAATTAGTGATGATGCTATGATATGATCCTTTATAAATGATTTCAAGCTAATGTTGTAGAACCATTTTACCTCCTAGTTCTACAAACCATATTTTATCTAAGTTGATTTGTTACGATAGTTTGGCGTTGAGAAACGCAAATTGTTATAATAAGTTTTCTAGAACTTGTCTATGGTCATGAATCTTTGGTTGGAGAAATCCGCTTAGAAACTTGATAAAATATTGAACTTGTTGGCAACTTGTTTTGAGCTTAGTCGCTTAAATAAACATAAGTCTTGAATCAACCCAAGTAAATTGTATAAACGCCGTTTTGACGAAAAAGGATTATCACACTTTACCTACATAAACAGATGTCGATCATTATTATCATCATCACGAACTTATACGAACTATCCCATATTAGTCATATTTGTTATTATTGATATTACTTCAACCATTTATTTCTTCAATTGTTATCTTGATTACCAAAACGAAACTAAGTCTCAGCGAACGATCCTGGCTTACCACTACAAAGCTATATTACGAACGAAAGGGTATACTTGCCCGTGTTTGTCTTCTAGTCCCTTGTTTTGTCTAAAACTTGTAATATAAATTTAAGACTTGCAAACGAACATCAGTTACATACCTTTACGCTAAAGCAAATCCACACGACGAAGAATGAATCACCAATTCGGGCTTATACCGTATATCACAAAGATATAGTCTAAAGTAAGACTATTTTACGATCTTGTACACACGTAATACAACGAGCTAACCGTGATTCTAGCACGTGAAAACCAAGCTACAAATCTTGTATATAATCTATCCAACAACCCTAGAGAGAGTCTAGGACTAGATAGTAAGTAAATTAGATCAACCAAGAAAACCAACCAAAACCCCTTGTGGGTTTTCTTCTGCGATCGACTAAAGAGAGAAAGAGGAGAAAAGATTTTTTGTGTGTTGAATTATGAGGAGAAGGATTTGTTTATATAGGCATAAGCTTGTATCCAAAAACAAATAAAAGGAAGTTTTTCCCCTTTCCTTTTCCCCATAATCGACCGACCAAACACCCCATAAGGGGTGCTTCGGAATCTTCCAAACTTCTTTCTTTATACTTAGTTACTATATATTTATATAACACTCGGTAATACTTAACTATTAATTAATTAACGATCGTTAAAGTTATGTCTCGGTTTAATTTAATAAATACATAAATATATATGTATTAGATAAATTAATAAATACAATAAATATATTTATTAATTAAATTAACTCTTTACGTATTGTGTCCAATCCCGTAATCTAGAGTTCGATCCTATCACGCGACTATTAAATATAAGTACATAAACTTACAGCTCCCACTTGGACACATTTCAAATATCGTGATTACATTGACTAGCGTCTAGTTACACTTAGCAATGTCTCTAGTACAACTGGAGTAAGGTTTCATGGACAAAACCTTTTAACGATTCTACATCATTATTATTATACTTTTATTTCTAATACAACGTTAATAAGGATATGGATCTCAGTCATTCCTTTCATTAACCATTTTGTTTCTCGTTCACAGATTCAACAAGATTAGCAAAATAAATTTGGGTGTGCCCACACAAACATCTTACTAATCCCACGAGGGCCCCACCTGTATTAAACTCCAAAACAAATATGGAGGAAATAAATTCCATATCGACTACGAGCAGAACTTATGAATTTTGCAACATTTCCGAAAATAATCCTTATAGCTACCAGTTATGTTTAGCGTTAGATTATTCTACAGAGATGCACTAGATTCACAACAGTTACCTGGTATCTCAAGTCTAAGGATAACTATTTTTGTTTTACTTGATGACAAAGATCCATAAAGTAAAAACATATAGTTGGGATAAGTCCAATATTCAGTTCATTGAATATCATCCAAAATCGATCAATATACTTTCAAGTATACTCTATCGCTATTTTGATTTGTCTAAATTTAATAACATTCCCGTTTTATTAATCGACAACGGACATTTAGCATACCAATTTATTCATGGATTAAAACATGTAAAATAGGATACACTATTAAATAATAAGAATAAACGAAATCCAGTCTTTATTTCATTATATAATAATGTCATAACATCCTTTATCCAAATACTAATCATAGATTTATTGCATGAGTTCCCTAGCTAGTTGCAGCCCAATTGCCTTGGCATGCTTAACTACCTTTCGTCTAGGCAAAGCCTTAGTTAAAGGACCGACTACGTTATCATTTGTGTGAACTTTAATTAATTTGATTTCACGAGCTTCAACTTTTTCTCGGACGTAGTGATGTCTACCCATAAAGTGTCTGGCGCCCTTCATGACTCCAGGGTCATTGGCGAATATTATTGCGGTAGAATTGTCACAATACATATCTATAGGTTCTTTAATTGAAGGAATCACTCCAAGATCTTCTATAAACTTCCTAATCCAAACAGATTTCATTGCATCTTCTGAAGCAGCCATGTACTCAGACTGAGTAGCATGCATTGTAATCGTTGCTTGTTTCTTGCTCTTCCAGTCAACTGCTCCTCCATTGATAACAAAAACGTAACCCGTCTGAGACTTCGTATCGTCTTTATCACATTGTCAGGACGCATCAGAGAAACATGTCACATTCAGTTCTATGTCTGGTTTCCCACTATATACCAAGAACATATCTTTCGTACTCCTCAAATACTTTAGAATATGTTTAACAGCAGTCCAGTGGAGCTCCCCTGGATTCTGTTGGTATCAACTGACCAAGTTCTGAGCAAACGCCACATCAGGCCTTGTGCATCTAACAACATACATTATATATCCTACAACCGAAGCATAAGACACCTTCTGCATGTATGCCTCCTCTTCAGGAGTTGATGCATCCATCTCATGACTCAGATTATGCTTAACTTCCATAGTTTGAAAGCCTTTATTGGAATTATGCATATTATACTTCTTCCAAATCTTATCTATATAAGCATCTTGACTTAGAACAATTAACCGTCTTTTCCTATCTCGATAGATCTTAATTCCCAGAATGTATGCAGCTTCTCCTAAATCATTCATAGAAAAACATTTACCAAGATAATCCTTAACAACTTTAAGTCTTGGAATGTTACTTCCCATGATTAATATGTCATCAACATATAGGATTAGGAATACTACATCACTCCCACTAGCTTTGCGATATACACATGGCTCATCACGATTCTGAATAAATCCAAAATTTTTGATTTCTTCATCAAATCTTTTATTTTATTAACGCGATGCTTGCTTCCAACCATAAATGGATCTTTGAAGTTTGCACACATGTCTTGGATTCTCAGGATCAACATACCCTTCTGGTTGCTGCAAATAGTTGTCTTCATCTAAGTGACCATTCAAGAAGGCAGTTTTAACATCCATTTGCCATATCTCATAGTCATAGTATGCTACTATGGCTATGAGAATCCTAATAGCTCTTAAGTCTGCTATAGGAGAAAATGTCTCCTCGTAGTCTACGCCAAAAGTTTGAGTAAAACCTTTAGCTACTAAACGAGCTATATAGGATTGTACTTTTCCGTCCATGTCGGTTTTCTTCTTGTATATACACTTATGTCTCACTACTTCAGCATTTGGTGGTGGGTCTACAAGAATCCAAACATCATTTACTTTCATAGATTTCATTTCCTCATCCATAGCAACCATCCACTTATCCTTCTCAAGATCAAGTATGGCGGATGATATGTGTGAAAACACACATCTTTTCTACCACTTAATTACAATAATAACCGGACCAAAACGTGTATTTTATGTCTTTTATGTCGGAATTATATGTGGTTTGTGCTTTTGTTGTGATTTAGGACGAAAAGGTAAAAAGTGGAGAAAACACGGACATTCACGGGCATTTACGGACTTTTATTGAAGAAAAAGATGAAAGACGAAGTCGAGAAGTCAAGAGTGCAAAAAGAACGGAAGTCCACGACCAATTCTGAAGATTTATCGAAGAAAAAGTCAAAAGACGGAAGTTTATCAAAAGCCGAAGAATTCAAGTCTATTTTATTGAAGAATTTAAAGACGAGTTCGAAGAAATCCCGAAGCCAAAAGTCCCTTAAGTCCAAATTTAAAGAAGATTAGAAGAAAAGGACTAATGACGCAATTAATGAAGATTAATTAAAGGAGGGACTTAAGCTTGCAATTAAGAGAAAATGAAAGAGGAGAGAAAGCTTCCTCTAACCATCCTCCTAATCACCTATAAATACATTTCATTTCATCTCATTTGTTTTTGTTGGCTAAGGTGACAATTAGTCTTCCACAATTTTCTTATCTTGTCATTTACTTTCCTTGTCAATTTTAATACATGTTTTGCACTTAAATTATCCTTTTAATTCCAAGTAAGTTTTCAATTTGTGTTCTTTAAAATTCTTGTCTTTACCTTTCTTTATCATTTGATCAAGTTCTTTTTATCTATCTCATTCTACTTTTCTTTCTTTTTGATTCGGTTACAAGTTCGGATTAAGCAAGATTTGCTTAATCCATTTGCTTATTTTGATTAAAGTCTCGACTTTTCTTTCTCCTTTTTAGTCCTCATACAAAATAAGCCACGAGTTTGACAACCTTGTGTGCTTATTTGGTATTTTGCTTAAGTATTTTCAAAGTTTTCTTAAAAGTTTTGATTTTTAAGTTTTGATTTCATTTAAGTTTCGTGTTTTAAAATTTTGAAAGCTTTTAACTTTTTAGCTTATCGTCATGTTTTGATTCCATTTCATTCAAGTTCTTGGTCACGGCTTATTGGATATAGCTTATTAGGATTTGTGCTTATTACGAAATTGTTCTCCATCGGAAAGTGAGGGTTTACTAGACATTGCGACGGCTTGCTAACCACATTCCGATAGTGACGGTATTGGGCCAAGAGTTTTGCATTCCGATCCGGGATTGCGATAGGTGTACCATTTCCTCATTCCGATCTGGGGATTGCGATCGCATATTGCGATCGCTCTTTCCGACGGCTCTTGAGGCTCACTTAGACGAAGTGCTGCCCAATTTTCCCCAGCCACATTCCGATAGGTGATATTCCGATGGGTCCATTCCGATCTGAAAGGTAGGTACATTCTGATTGCATCGATCGGAATATATTCCGATTGGGGAGGTTTTTCACTTATTTGTTTTGTTTAATTTCTAGTTTATGTTTTAATACTTGTCTAACTTTAATTTCCGCCACGCTTTTAATTCTTGTCATTTAATTATTTTACCTTCCGTCACGTTTTTAAATATCGCACCTTTCTTTTAAGTTAGACTTAGATTTTAATTTCACGCTCTTTTATTATAACGCACGTTTACTTTAATCGTTTTGCACATTTTAATATACCACAACGACAACCTTTTTGTTTTACCAAAATAAAACTGAGTCACATAGAGAACCTAGATCAATTCGATTAGACACACATCAACGAACAATAATTTTTAATTAGGTAAAAACCTAGTTATTAAATGGCGCCGCTGCCGGCTCTTTTCGTTAAGATTGACGGTTTTCTCTGAGAGACACGTTGCTTTTTGGGATCCGTTCACTTGTGAGCGTTACTTTTCTTGCATAAAAAATCCAAAAACCATAAAAATTAAAAATTGATAAAAATCCACAAAAATTAAAATTTTCAAAAATCCAAAAAGATTTTAGCTTTATTGTGTATATATATTGTCTTTGTGTTTGGTTTTGTTTTCTTTTGCATTTTCAGGTGTATGCGTACTAGATCTTCTAATTATCAAGAGCCCGAGCCTCAAGAAGATTTAGATATGGCAGGTGTTAACAACAACAACATTCCACCGCACCTCAATAATAATAATAATAACAACAATGCTCTTCCACAGCCCGATCTTCGGACCATGGAGGAACTTTGTCAACCAACAATGTTTGGACGAGGAGGACCGATTGCACCGATGCAAGTCAACGCTCCTGAGTTTTCGTTGAAGCACCACATGATTCAGCAAGTACAAACAAACCCATTTAGAGGATTGCCTGATGATGATGCCAACAAACACCTCGACAAGTTCATTACAATCACCCAAAGCATGAAGTTGCCTGGGGCCACAATGGATGTTCTTCGCCTACAACTCTTCCCACATACTTTATCGCATCATGCCGAGAAATGGTTTGATCGTCTCCCGAAGAATTATATTCACACTTGGGATGACATGACTCAACGCTTTCTATCGCGCTACTTTCCACCATCCATGGTCACAAGCCTTCGCAATCAGATCAGCGGTTTCATGCAAGACCCTGATGAATCTCTTTTTGACGCTTGGGAGAGATATAATGTCTTGATCGATAGATGTCCAAACCACAACATGCTCCCTGTGACCTTAATAGATACTTTCTACAACGGATTGACTTTTCGAGATCGTGATACGATCAATGCAGCCGCCGGTGGCACATTCATGAAAAGGAGACCCGAGGAGTGTAGAGAGGTAATTGAGAACATGACTACTCATCACAAGAACTGGGATTCCTCTGCTTCTTCTAGGAACAACCCGAGAGTCAATGTTTCTTCTACCTCCGCAAACCCTGAGATGACCGAACTCACTCGCATGATGGCCGAAATGAGCAAAAGTATTACGCTTCTCGCTTCAAACCAACAACAACAACAAGTTAAAGCGGTTGCTAATCCTTGTGAAACATGTGGCGGTCCTCATTCATACACCGATTGTCCTTCGACACAAGGAAATCCGGAAAATGTGTATGCAGCTTACGGTAATTATTCACCGGAAAATTACCAAGCTAGACAACAAGGGGATAGAAATCTGCTGAGCTACCGTTCCAACAACTACCTTTCACCCGGTTTTTCTCCTCAAAACCAAAATATCGCCAACAACTACAATAGAAGCAACCAAATCCCACCATGAGCTTCTAATCCTTATCACCAACCCGCCCAATAAACCCCACCCATTAACCCCGATGTTGAAGCCATCATAAGAACTCAAGGTGAGCAAATTAAGAATATGCAGAGCCAAATTATCAATCTAAAAGGAGATATCACAAAGCAAGGTAATGAGATAAGATCCGAGCTTCGCGATAACATTCAATCCTCCTTCAGCAATCAAACCAATGATTTGAAGAATATGCTCGCTAGTTTCTTGCCCGCCGCTCAACCTTCTTCTTCAAGTTCTCTACCTTCAAACACCGTCACTAATCCGTGAGCCAATGTGAGTGCTATTACTACTCGTAGTGGAGCCACCATCGTAGGACCAACAATCCCACCACCATCATCTACAACTCCTCCACCACCATTTATCCCTACTCCTCCTACACCTAGTATTAGTGCACAATTACCGTCTCCACCTCGACGTGATGAAGTTCCCGCCAATGACCCTTCAACATCTCAACCGTTACCTACTACACCTGCTCCTTCACCACCCAAACCTAATATCCCTTATCCCTCTCGTTTGGGCAAGAACAAAATGCTAAACAAGGAGGACGCTCAAGTGACTAGCTATATCAAGATGATTTCTCAAATGAACTTCAACATTAGCTTTCTTGAAGCACTTGTCCACATGCCCAAATTTGTTAAAGCATTTAAGGAATTGCTTAACAAGAAGGAGAAGCTGATTAAACTCGCCAACACACGCTTAAATGAAAACTGCTCTGCAGTCATTCTTAAAGAACTTCCGGAAAAACTTGGAGATCCCGGTCATTTTATGTTGCCTTACGTGTTCAACAAAACTGAAGAATTTACTGCCCTTGCTGATCTCGGGGCTAGTATTAATCTTATGCCTTTGAGTGTTTGGAAAACACTATCATTACCCGACCTCACTCCAACAAAGATGACTCTTGAACTTGCAAACCTACTCTCGCTTATCCCGTTGGTATAGCCGAAGACGTGTTCATCAAAGTTGGCACATTTACTTTCCCGGTCGATTTTGTCGTAGTTGATTATGAAATGGACCCTCGTATTCCTTTAATACTTGGTCGGCCATTCTTGAGAACCGGACGAGCTTTAGTGGATGTGGCCGAAGGTGAGTTAATCTTGCGAGTCGGAAATGATTCAAAAGTTTTTAAAATGGGGAAGGTTACAGGAAAATCTTTTGGACGAGAATCAGTGAATATGATTAATGTGCTCGATGACTTTACCGTCTATGACAATCCTCTATTCGATTCTTACATCGATAATCCACTCTTTGACGATGATGTGGATGATTCTCGCTCCACTTTGGCAGCTTCTTCCATTTATGATTCTCCACCGGTCTTTGATGCTAATGATGATGATGATTCTAGCTCACATTCGGATGATTTTGATGATTGTACTTCTGAGTATCCCGAGATGCCTACATACGATAATTTTGATGAGGCTGATACTCTTTCGAGCGATTCTTCACATGATGAAGATCCTCCGCCATCACTCGATCCTACTTTGGACGATTACTCATTTGAGGAAGATTTCTCTGAATTTCTTAACACTTACTTCCCTCATGAGAGTGATGCTCCTCCTTATGACTTTGAAGATTATCGTCTTGATCCTACTTTAGATTTGAAGCACATTCTGTCAAAGGAGAAGAAACCGGTCGACACCGAAATCCGTTGCACATATGATTTGACACCTCTTTGTCCCCCTTCTGAGGACGAGGTTGTGCTTCTTTGCGGATCTTCTTCACACTCATCTGAGCCTGAGTGCTATTTTCCCTTAAAGGAAAAGGTGTTCGACCCTGGTATTGCTATTCTTGAGCCATCTCAGTATCCACCTGATGAAATAAAAGGAAAAATCTTTGGAAATTTTGAAGACATGCTTGCACCACTTCCTACTTGCTTCCACCGTGCTCCATCGCTGCTTAAGGGAACCTTGCCACTTCTTATTTGGCTTGCCTTGTTCGCCTTAAGCCTCTGCTATTTTATGGACGAAAACTATGTCTTTGATCCTGGTGGATATGTTTCATGCTTCTTCCGTTGATGATCAAGGTCGAGTCAGGCTCATGACTCGGTTAACAAAAATCAAGCGCTTCTTGGGAGGCAACCCATGCATCTATCTTTTCGCTTTCTTTATCATAAGTGTAGGGGAGACCCGTTGGTTTGCTATTTCCTCTCCTCACTTCTTAATCAGGGATTCGAGCTTCAATGATCCACTCTTGATGATTCTTGACAACCCGTGATTCCATGTTCTACTTCTTCCCGGTTCTATCCTAAACTCTTTTCGATTCACTATTTTATATATTTTCTCAATATTAAAATAGGAATCTCTTTAGTTGTCTTTTCCTTAGCGAGATTTAAACAACGTACACAATGTCCTAAGTGTAGGGGAGTTTACTCCCACATGCTTAAACATTGAGGACAATGTTTATCTTAAGTGTAGGGGGGACTTCTATCGAAGTTAAGTGGCCTTTTCCTTGTATTTGTCCTCATTTTAACCGGAAAATCAGTTTTTCGACATTTTTCAAAATTTTTGATCTATTTTGGCCTATTAGTTTTTATCCTTTGCTAGAATAAATCTTTGAATAAGTGGTTTTTATTTTCAAACGTTGTGAATCTTTTGACTCAACCCGAGTTTACTTGTCTAAGTTACTCTAGCTAGTATCCTTAACATGTTTAAGTCAAGTTTTGCTAGGCTTTTATATAGGGAGCTATAAAACGTGAAAGTCTTAACGCTCACGGGTTAAGAACAAGAACTTTTCGCAAGTTCCTATAATTAATCCTAGAGAGTCGTTTATCAAGGGAACTTTAAAACGCGATTTCTAAACTTGAAAAAGTCTAAGAATTTGTAAGATTCTATAGGCGACTCGAAAACCCAAAACTTTGATTTAATAGGCTAAGTATCCACGAGTCTCATTACTTGAGATTTTAAACTGTGGAGAACGAGAGATGATAGAGCCAATTATAAGTTCGGTATTCTTTCGTGAATTTATGTGAGTTAATTATAAGCCTATTCTCCCATCGCTTGCTAATAAATTTATCTGCTAATAAATAAGGTTGTACGATTTGAAAAGTTACTTAGCTTCTAGCCCCAGATCGTTTAAAAGTTGCTCGGTATGGATTAGAGTTCATAGCCAAGGCATAACTTATTGAAGCGGGACACGAAGATTGGCGAGTCCGAAAAGGCCCTAACAAGGCATGAGGGCTATATTTTGTTGTTAAAGATCCAAAAGTGATGTGAAGGATCATTTATCGAAAATCAATATGAAGGATCGAGACACACGACGAAAAGCAAAAACTCCCCAAAAGTCATGGAGAAGAGTATCCGAAAAGACCCTAACAAGGTATGAGGATAAATAGATCCAAGTCAATAAAAGGAGGCGGATCGTTGTATATCAAAGTCCAAAATAAAGATTGGAGAAAAATGAAGAAGTCGTGGTCCAAGTATGAATCTCTCAAAAAATTGAAGTGAAGAAATTCCATTATGAAGAGAAGACCATAATTTCATTAACGTCTCTCAAGATTTGAAGTATGAAGTCGCTGCCAAACATCGGTCCGAGAAAGGTCTCAAATCGCGAAACGAGTTATGCCAAGATATGAACTTTATGAGGTCCCGAGAAGCAGTTTTAAAAGATTTGGTCCTTTAGCTAACTATTGATTAAATCGTTCACTTTGTTTTCAGACTAAATAACTATCGAAATAAGTCAAACAATGCATCCTCGTGATCATTCAAGACAACAATAAAATATAAGAGATACCCCTAGGAATAAGGGAGTCTAAGTGAATAATTGGCCCACATGATTTCGTGTTAGTTTAATAACTTATAATAACAATGATCTCGTTTTTAAGCTTGGTTTGGAGAAAGTGAAAAGTTGAGGATGATGATTATTCATGACATTTCCAAAACCCAAGGTATGCTTTTTAATTTCTTTGCTTTGAATTGTTGTAATTTTCTATCTCTTTAATAAAGGCCAACATGGATTAATTATGATGAAAAATGTAAATGTACTTTGTAACTAATGCATTGCATGAGGACATTGCAATGGTCAAGTGTAGGAGATTTGATATGTGTGAAAACACACATCTTTTCTACCACTTAATTACAATAATAACCGGACCAAAACGTGTATTTTATGTCTTTTATGTCGGAATTATGCGTGGTTTGTGCTTTTGTTGTGATTTAGGACGAAAAGGTAAAAAGTGGAGAAAACACAGACATTCACGGGCATTTACGGACTTTTATTGAAGAAAAAGATGAAAGACGAAGTCGAGAAGTCGAGAGTGCAAAAAGAACGGAAGTCCACGACCAATTCTGAAGATTTATCGAAGAAAAAGTCAAAAGACGAAAGTTTATCAAAGGCCGAAGAATTCAAGTCTATTTTATTGAAGAATTTAAAGACGAGTTCGAAGAAATCCCGAAGCCAAAAGTCCCTTAAGTCCAAATTTAAAGAAGATTAGAAGAAAAGGACTAATGACGCAATTAATGAAGATTAATAAAAGGAGGGACTTAAGCTTGCAATTAAGAGAAAAGGAAAGAGGAGAGGAAGCTTCCTCTAACCATCCTCCTAATCACCTATAAATACATTTCATTTCATCTCATTTGTTTTTGTTGGCTAAGGTGACAATTAGTCTTCCACAATTTTCTTATCTTGTCATTTACTTTCCTTGTCAATTTTAATACATGTTTTGCACTTAAATTATCCTTTTAATTCCAAGTAAGTTTTCAATTTGTGTTCTTTAAAATTCTTGTCTTTACCTTTCTTTATCATTTGATCAAGTTCTTTTTATCTATCTCATTCTACTTTTCTTTCTTTTTGATTCGGTTACAAGTTCGGATTAAGCAAGATTTGCTTAATCAATTTGCTTATTTTGATTAAAGTCTCGACTTTTCTTTCTCCTTTTTAGTCCTCATACAAAATAAGCCACGAGTTTGACAACCTTGTGTGCTTATTTGGTATTTTGCTTAAGTATTTTCAAAGTTTTCTTAAAAGTTTTGATTTTTAAGTTTTGATTTCATTTAAGTTTCGTGTTTTAAAATTTTGAAAGCTTTTAACTTTTTAGCTTATCGTCATGTTTTGATTCCATTTCATTCAAGTTCTTGGTCACGGCTTATTGGATATATCTTATTAGGATTTGTGCTTATTACGAAATTGTTCTCCATCGGAAAGTGAGGGTTTACTAGACATTGCGACGGCTTGCTAACCACATTCAGATAGTGACGGTATTGGGCCAAGAGTTTTGCATTCCGATCCGGGATTGCGATAGGTGTACCATTTCCTCATTCCGATCTGGGGATTGCGATCGCATATTGCGATCGCTCTTTCCGACGGCTCTTGAGGCTCACTTAGACGAAGTGCTGCCCAATTTTCCCCAGCCACATTCCGATAGGTGATATTCCGATGGGTCCATTCCGATCTGAAAGGTAGGTACATTCTGATTGCATCGATCGGAATATATTCCGATTGGGGAGGTTTTTCACTTATTTTTTTTGTTTAATTTCTAGTTTATGTTTTAATACTTGTCTAACTTTAATTTCCGCCACGCTTTTAATTCTTGTCATTTAATTATTTTACCTTCCGTCACGTTTTTAAATATCGCACCTTTCTTTTAAATTAGACTTAGATTTTAATTTCACGCTCTTTTATTATAACGCACTTTTACTTTAATCGTTTTGCACATTTTAATATACCACAACGACAACCTTTTTGTTTTACCAAAATAAAACTGAGTCACATAGAGAACCTAGATCAATTCGATTAGACACACATCAACGAACAATAATTTTTAATTAGGTAAAAACCTAGTTATTAGCGGATTTATAATTAGCAGGTTCACCAAGATCCCCTAACTCATCATCATCCTCTATGTTAAGACATATATTGCTATTTGCGTTTTTAATCCTTTTGGATCTACGTAGAGGAACTAATTCCGGTGGAACCGCCAAACTTTCTGGTTCTACAGGAATTACATCGCTAGTGTTTTCATAGGGTAATGTATCTATATGACTCTCTTCAAGATCATAATTTCTCCCACTGAATTCTTGATTTACAAGATCAGATTCAAGGAAGTCTCCATACCTAGCAATAATCACTTTGTTCTCAGGTGGATAATAAAAGTAGTAACCCATAGTTTCCTTAGGGTATCCTACAAAGATACATTTTACAGAACATTGTTGAAGTTTGTCACCTGAGTCACGTTTCACATACGCCTCGCAACCCCAGACCTTTAAATAAGAAAAATATGGCTCCTTGCCATGCGATAGTTCATATGGTATCTTATCGACCTTCTTTGTGGGAACCATATTTAAAATGCGAGCAACAGACTCTAAAGCATAATCCCAAAAGGATAAAGGTAAAGTTGTAAGATTAACATAGATCGCACCATATCCAATAATGTACGATTTCTTCTTTCGGATACACCATTTTGTTGTGGAGTATAGGGAGAAGTAAGATGCTGAACAATTCCATTCTCACATATATAATCTGTAAACTATTGACTTAAATATTCAACACATCTATCAGAACGAAGAGCTTTAATCTTCTTCCCTAATTGCAGCTCTACTTCAGTTTTAAACACTTTGAATGTTTCAATACCTCATTTTTATGCTTAAGTATATAAACATAACCATAACGGCTATAATCATCCGTAAATGTTAAGAAGTAGCTAACACCTTTCCTTGACACATGTCTAAGTGGTCCACACACATCCCTATATATTAGTCCAAGTAGATCAGTAGCTCTTTCAATATTGTTATTAAAATGTTTCTTGGTCATCTTTCCTAAGAGACAAGACTCATATTTATCAAATGATTCATCATTGATATTTTCCAAAATACCTTTACGTTGAAGCTTTTGTATACGAGTCTTCCCGATATTGTAAAATCCATGATTTTACCATGTTTTTATGTAATGAAGTTTCACCCATAAATCCTAGAACACGTACTTATGTGTTATGTTTCTATAAGTTGTGTGTGAACTTGTCCATTATGTACTTACACTTTTACAATCCTTTTCTATTGTAATAAGTTACATAACTTGAATCATGTCTTTAAGAACTAGGAAAACAAGTAATAAAGTTATAACTAGCAATGTGTGTACAACACTTAACAAAATTTGGAAATATACTACATTAGGTAATTGTAGCCGTGTATATGTGTGTATGTAGACTAGGAGTTTACTTAAACCTTGGACTAGCCCAAGAATAGATACCATTTGTGTGCAAGCCCAACACAAAGCCCATGTCCAAAGCCCATCTTCCCCTTTGGTGAGTTTTAAACAGCACATAGGCTTGTGTGGAAGGAGAAGAGTTGCCTTGGAAAGGCAAGGGATGACACTTGGAACAATATGTCTGACCAAGGTAAATCATACCTTTTGTCATTCCCTCTCTCACTCTTCTTTAAGGCAAAACACACACACACAACACACACACATTCTCATTTCACATGCATCCAATCTCACTCTCCTTATTTCTCTCTCAAATCATTCGACTTTATGCCACAAAAATCCAAAGTTGTTCATTAAATCTACTATATCCTTGTCCCATATTAACCAATAATCATTTGGTAGCATCATCATCTTTGGAATCACTATAACAAGCCCTAGCCGAAACCTTAAAGGTCACGACTTGGTTATATTTAGGGTTTTCTTCATCATCTTGATTAGATCTCCAACCTCCTTGTTCATCATATTCCTTGGTAACTTTTAAGCAATAAAGGTATACTCCTTATGTTTCTTCATTTTCACTTGCATGCATCATCATTCACCTATAAACACATGTATATAACTTGTTAAAATCAAGTTTTGGTAAAGACCATGACCTTAAAGGTCACGACATATTTTTGAACACCATTAGTCTTGGTTAAAAATATTTTTAATAAGAAACTTATGACTAGTACTATATGTTTTAACTTGATTTAAAATCATATGAAACATTTTATGAATTTAAATATAGCATGGGTTACAAATCTTACTTTATGGGATTTTGGTTAACTAATAATCATAGATCTCATAAAATGTACTTGTGTAACTTAAAAATCATGAAAGCCATGACCTAAAGGGTCACGACATAATTAAATGGTTAACTAGTAATTTATGTACTAAGTTTTAATGATGGAATATGTAATATTACATGTGAAATGGAATACTAAAAATCACAAAAGTGACTTATGTGTACATATGTAGCCGTGGGTTACATATGACCTTGAATGAACTTTAAATGTGCATGCATGCTTATATAAGACCTATATCTAATGATAGGAGTTTGATTTAACATGATAAACATAAAACAAGCTTATAGATCGTATGGGAACATTGGGATAAAACAATATAGCCGTGGGCTATATGTAGTTTTCTTGGAATAATGGTAACCTTGGAAACATGCATAAAACCTAGATAATCATGTTGTATTTTTGTAAATATTCACAAGACATAAAACTAGCTAAAATGTTCATCTTGGAAATACCAAGATTTAAAATTATAGTCGTGGGCTATATGTATGTATGTATTGGCTTGTGACTTGATTTCTTGATTTGTACATAGCTAGATCTTATTTTGGGGACACTTATAAGTACATGCAACCTTAAAATAAGTTTTGACTCATCTAATAAGCTATAATTAGTTATAGCCGTGAGTTATACGCTCATATTAGGGCTTATGACTTGCATGCAACCTTGTAACACATCTAGATCTAATTTGGTACATCATATAAAACAAACTATAAGTTTTATTCTTTTATTAAGATTTAAAACTAAATATGGATAAGCTAATAATAAGCTATAAGAAAATCCTAGACTAATACTTACATAAAATGAAAAGTAGTGTTAATGGGACTAATTAAGCCCATGCAACATTATCCAAGACTTAATGGACCTAATAAGCCCATTTGATAAATCTTAGTATCTTAATGGACTTAAGATTACACTTAGACCCATTTAACTAATTAAAGGACTTAAAAATGTATTTAAGCCCAATAAATGATTTAAAGGCCCATTTAAATAAATTAGTGGACTTAAAATATATTTAGGCCTACTAGATAGCCCATTAGATATTTAGCCCATTTAATGAGCCCATATAATGTTTTATATGTGAAATAAAAGTTTTTATAATAAATGTAACTTATAAAAACTTTTGGAGTAAAATGACAATTTATGAAACTTAAGGACTAAAACCGTGACTTATGAAACTTGTTTTGATAAATTAGTAAACACAAGGATTGAAAATGTATTTATCCAAAGTATAAGGTTTACTTAATATCATCCGTGACATATTAAACCATAGGGACCATTTGGGGAAGTTTCTAAAAGCTATTTTGTCATTTTAAAACCCTAGGGACCATTTTTGTATTAATCCGAAACTTAAAGAAGCCCTAGGGGCTGTTTTGTCATTTTATGGAAGTTATAAAACCTAGATTTAACTAGGGGACTAAATCTGCCATAAGCCGAAACTTAAACAAGCCCTTGGTACCAAATGTGTAACAATCCGAAAGTTTACTTTGTTTGAAATATGGAGGGACTAGTTTTGCCACGTTCCGAAACATTAACAAGCCCTAACCCTAATTCTATTTTTAAACTTAGTAAAACTTAAATAAACCCTAAACTATAAGAATTTATAATATAAATTCTTAAACTTGTAATTTATAAATTGTTTTATAAATGTTAGATAATTTATAGGAACTTTTAAGTTAAATAAAATATTATACTCTATTTTTCAAAGATAAAATATTTATATTTTTGCTTTTTGAAATAAATTGTATAAAAAATATGGATATGTATTATGATACATGAACTACGAACGTAAAGTAATATTTTAAGTAGAACATTTTATGTCTACTTAATTATGAAACTTAATACTAAGTTTAAATGGATGATTATAATGCATGAACTACGAACGTAAACTAATATATAAGTAGAACATTTTATGTTTACTTAATTATGAAACTTAATAGTAAGTTTAAATGGATGATTATAATACATGAACTGTGAACGAGAACTAATATTTTAAGTAGGACATTTTATGTCTACTTAAATAGGAAACTTATTTGTAAGTTGAATGGTTATTATTAATACATGTATTACGAATGCAACTGATATTAAAAGTTAAACATTTTATGTTTACTTAGAAACGAAACTTATATAGATAAGTTTAAATGGATATTGTTAATACTTGTACTATGGTTATTTAGATAAATGTCGTAGCATAAATGAACTGACTAAAAATCTGTATAAGCATACACATATGTTATTTGTACTATCTATTAAGACTATACTATTTGATTAGGCATAACTTTTGGCTTGAGCATTATTTGGATATTCGTGTTATACAGCTATTGCCAACTCCCAGGTGAGTTTACAGCTCCATATAACTAATGATAAACTTTCCTCTACGGGGGAGAAAACATGCAACTATTTTAAAATGGACATAACTGAATTGTATAAACTTGACTATGATTGACTATTATAGAAACTGTTAAATTATTGTAAATCGCCCGAATGTTATAAGTAGATCTATTAGGGATTGACCATCCCCATCTGGGTGAGTCATGCTCACTGTGCCTTGGCCGGGAAAACAGATGTATACCATGTTGGAACTGGGTTTGGGTGTCTTTTTGTAAGACACTACGTCCTCATCTGTTGAGGACTATGGAAGGTTAAGCTTCTATTTCGAGTAATAGCAAATGTAATCTACTTTTTAGTAAGAATGCTTTGTGCATTGTTACTTCTATGATTAATGTATGTCCAAACTAATTAATGTTAAAACCTGTAAATTCACCAACTTTATGTTGACCCTCTAAGCATGTTTATCTCAGGGAAATGAAGTAAGAACGAGATATGTGCATGGACTCAAGCATCTATGTAATCTGCATCGTAGGAATCGTCAAGGGGGAAATGAACAATCTACTTATGTCATGTCAAAGACAATTTTTATTAATTTGTTAAATAAACATGTAATCTGATTTGAATAACTCTTTATCTTATGCTCTATGGACTATGTGTTATCGATCCACCCTTGTGACACCTCCGATGATAATTCCGCATATTTTGACCCTACCAGGGGTGTCACAGATATGTGCAAGTCTACAATGCCAAAGATAAGAAGATGTAACACCCCCATAAAGCGGGTATCACAGTGGTGGATCGATGAGCAAATAGCTTACAAAGCACATATCATAATTATATGATTTTTGAAATACAATTGATGTATACATTGAATTGGTACAATCATTTAAATCGTTGAATAACATTTGTTATGAATATCCCAGTAAAAGATAATCCCCCGTCATTTTATTTCTCCTAAATGATGCTCAATCCATGCTAAAATAATCTTGCTAAATAACCTGGGAAAAACATACTTAAAACAGTCAACATAAAGTTGGTGAATTCATACGATTTTATAAAATCTTAGTTTAGGATTTTAAGTTGTCCTACATGGTGTTAATCAGTATCTGATATAAAAGTCAATTTTAAAATTTCCAATTATTCCATACCTTAATGTACTAAGCAGTAAAAACCAAGATCAGTAAGTGTTAATAAGCAGAGCAAGATTATGCTCAGTACTTCCTATACTTCCAGTTCAGTATTTTACTAAGTAGTGTAAAATAATCAATTTAGTATATTTAATACTATCATTACAGTATTTTACTAAGTAGTGTAAAATAATCAAGTTTAGTATATTTAATACTACCATTACAGTATTTTACTACACAGTGTAAAATAATCAAGTTTAATAAATTTTACTAAGCAATGTAAAGTAACCAGTTTAGCATTTCCATTATTCCCATTTTAGTGTTTGCTAAGTAGTATATGATTAAGTTTAGTAACGCAAACCTTATAGATAGTAGCAATGCACAAAGCATATATACAAAAGATAATTACATTTTCTATTAATCGAAACTGAAGCTTAACCTTGCATAGTTCTCAACAGATGAGAACGTAGTGTCTTACAAAAAGACACCCAAACCCAGTTTCCAACATGGTATATTTCTTTTGTCCCGGCCGAGGCACAGTGAGCATGACTCACCCAGATGGGGATGGTCAATCCCAAATAGATCTATTTATAACATTCGGGCAATTTCCCATAATTTAACAGTTTCTTTAATAGGTAATCGTAATTAAGAGTATCATTCAATTTGCGTTCTATAGAATAAATATCTATCAATCATATAGTCAAAACAGGTTACAGTTTAAATTACATTCTATAATTAAATTATAGTCATATAGTCAAAGCAAGTTGCAGTTATTTAATAGCATGTCTCCCTCTCGCGGGTTTGAAAAATCATAAAAGATTTAAAAAAGCGAGGCTATGAACTCACTTGTATAATACAGCTCGAGGATGATCAAGTATATAATCGCTAAGCACACAGTACATCAAATACCTAAGCAATTAAGTATGTCTCAGTAAATGCATAAATAATAAATGCATGCAGTCTAATTGGTCATACGTTTATTCTGGTGATCACAGTATTTTTAATTAATACCATTATGATGATTATTAGGTGTGCATGTTGTTTATCCACTGTTTCCGTGTATTCCCTTTGCTTATAAAATGTGTATGGCATTATAGCCTTTAAAATAAATTATTAATTTTATTAAATAATTTATTAGATTTTAAAATAATAAATAAATTTTTATTAATTAAATCCTGGTTTATAACATGTTTGATAAAAATATAATATTTTTATTTTAAACTTATTAAAATGGTTTTTGTGTACCAATAGTGGCTATTTTATAAAGACATTGGGAATAATATGAAAACAGTGGCTAGGTTAGGTTGTTAGTGGTCACTTTAAACTAACAGGTGTAAGTTTAAAGCTAACAATGGTAACTGCATAGCTAGCAGTGGAAACTGCTAAGCTTAACAGTGGGAACTGTAAAGCTAACAGTGGGAACTGTTGGTGGTTTAATACTAACAGTGGGAACTTTTGGTAGTTAATATTAACGGTGGTAAGTCATACATGGTTAGTGGTAAGGTATAATTATCGGTGGGAACATTACAACTAACGGTGGTAATACTACATGCATGTCTACATCTTTCAACATAAACATAAGTATACCCTTATCGTTACAACTCCGGATCTAACATGCATTAGTCGTTATTCGCAGTCCCAAACACCCCCTTATCAGCATGCATGTTATCAGCAGTCCCAAACAGCCCTTTATCAGCAGATCCAAACGCCCCTTAAGCTGCTTAACAACAGATCTTTGATCCCCACGACATGCATGTCGCTCCCGACAGTAAATCACTACAGATCCGTATAAATCTGTGTGAATCTAGGCTAACCGAATGCACCCTTATTTGTTTTCTGCCCTAAAACCAAACACCCCCTTACTGTTCGAACAGGGGCGGCAGCCAACTATGGGTGAGAGTGGTGATGGTCACGTCGGTGGGGGAGGCGCAAGGGATGACCATGATTGTCATGGTTGCTGTGTAGGGTGGCTAAGGGTGGCGGCTGGTGGTAGCTTTCAGATCTGGTGGGGTCGCGGCTGAAGGGTGGTGGCGATGATGGCAGTAGGTGGCTGCGTGGCTGGTGATTACAACCGCTGTTGGTGATGGAGGGTGGGTTGAGGGTGGCGGCTGTAAGGTGGATGGCGGCATGGATGATGGCAGCAATGTGGCTGGTGGCCACATGGTTCAACAGTGGTGGGTGGCTGCTGGAGAATAGCAGCGGGGGTATTCAGCAGTGGTGGCCGAAGGTGGTCACGAAGATGGTGGCTGGATGCAAGGTGGCGGCCATGGGTGGCGGCTACCGGATGGTGGCGACGTGGTTTACCACCACGAACATGGTGGTTCGGGTGATGCATGCGTATAGACCTATAAGATCTATGGATAAAAGTGGCGGCCGCGGGGTTTTGGCCACAACAATGGTGGTACACATTATAGATCTACTAGATCTACATGATAAAAGTGGCGGCCGAGATCTAAGGTGGTCGGAAAAATGGTTAAGGAAATATGACGGCTGTCATTTTTGTGTGTGTGTGTAAAGTGGAGGCTAGGGTTAGGGTTATGTGAGGATAAAACCCTAATGTCCCTATTTATACCCTTCAAAGTTGTAAAAGACAATATGCAAGGTTTAGAATAGTTTGAGGGCTTGTGTTGTAATTATTTTGCAAGGGGCCTAATGTGTAACATTGGTTATATGTTTACTAATAAACGGTTTGGGTCACGTTCGTGGTTCATGAATTTTGATTCATCTTACGAGGATTGCGTAATTGATCCAAAAATCATTTTTCCAATAAAATGAAGTATTTATATGACCTATAAATATGAAGAACGTGTTCGACATGTATTTGCCATTTATTGTTTTTATAACGTAAGTATCATTTTGATAAAGATACTTCTCATTTAATCTCTCCGTAGATAAATGAAACATTTAACAATTTAATCAATTTGTTTATTAAGTATCTCCCGACAATAATTTAAGTAATTAAAGTATTAAATTGTCGGTATGTGGGTTGTACGACTTTTGTCAAGTTTTTAAGTCCGATGATTTTTGTATTGCTTCAAAATAGGTTTTGAAGTATACTTCGTTATTATTTAATGAACGAAAAATCTCGGGTTTTACACCATCCACATGCCACTTTGAGTTTCGTCCTCGAAATTCCATTACTATTACTAGGTTGGGAAATGATCTAGGATCGTTGAGTAGACTTTTATTACATTTTTCTCATGGTAAAATCATGGATTTTACAGCACCACCACGTTATTTTAGCTTCGTCCTCGAAGCTATAAAAAACTTTGTCATCCGTTAGGGTATAGATGTAATATATTTAAAGGTTTGTCTTAGACATACTCGGATACAAATGGTGCCAAAAATGTAAGGAGATAGTTATTCGGATTGCTCTATAAGTCCGATTGGGCATTATTTGAATGATGCTACCATTACGGATGAATAGAAGGCAATGCAAAGAGATCTTTATCCGGGTCGCTCTATATATCCGATTGAGCAGTATTTGGATGCTGCTACTACTATGGATGGATAGTATTATCCGAAGGTTTGACCTTTAATCCGATATAGTGATAGAAGCTCGCAGATCAATTAATGACAATTTAGAGAGGGCAACTTTGGAAGTTGTCAACTAGGAAAAGTCGATGTAGTGTCAACTATACTTAGTTGGTTAAGCTCTTGACGATAGCTTGTTCATTTGGAAAACCTACAAGCCAAGATTTGAGGTTGGAGAGGGTTCCAGAGTTAGACATGCTGGTCCTGTTTAGGTTCGGATTGCTGCTCTGGCCATGAGCTAGGAGCAGAACATGACGGACGTCCACAACCTGTTAATAGCAGGCCAGGTGGAGTACACTGTCATGCATAAGCGCATAGACTCTCTCTCTTGGACCATATGGGTAAATACCCAGATAGCACGAGGTTATTGGGCCACGAGGCCTTGCAGTGGTTGTTGGAGGAGAACTACTTCCTCCATCGGCATAATCACACCTTGGAGGGGGTCTTCAGCGTAAGACCCACATCTCTCTTACTACACAAGGGCGGTCCTTGTCCACCTTCTTTGATTTTATAGTTATTTGTCACGATTAAGTGACAGCAAAGACCACCTACCTTTGAGGAGTCGTTGGCAGACTGCGGCCCCAGTTGCTGATTGTACTCAGTTTGCTTAAGGAGTCCTGATTGGCTTATATAGGTATTGCAGAGTACCCTGTCGGCACCTGCAGCCTTACCAGCCCTACCAGTACCAGTCCTATCTAGCAGACCTACTGGGCAGGATTTGAGTAGATGTACTAGATCTTTTGTTTACCAGGATAAGCTTTCGAGTTGTATTCAAGCTATCATGCACAATTCACGAGTCATTTATAAGTTTAAGAAATCATTCGCCGAATCATAGTAAGTCTTGTGATGATACATTGTAAAGGTAGTTTATTACAATATAGTACGATAAACGATAACATTAATGAAGTCGGTGGCGTGTTTAGAAACCCAAATTTCTAGGGGTTTTACACCACCCCGTTATTTTAGTTTCGCTCCCAAAGCTTAAGATGAAGTTACTTGTTCAGGGGATAAGTATGGGCACTTATTCCTTAAACGTGTAATCTTGTGAACTCGAGTTCTGAGTTTACAAGGTTAGATTGACTAGGACAAATTCGTCTTAAGTCTTGGTTTTCATTGGATGTGCCTCCGGGGCCCCAATGTGTCTTGATGAGCGTAGATAACGGTTCATTAATGTTACTACTAGTTCTTCAAGAGATTTTTAAGTCTATTAAGTTTTAGTAGGCTGATGCGATGTCAAGTTGGAAATATAGCTTTGGCTGGTACCACTCTTGCGTCAAAAATTTTCGCGCGAAGGGCTTCCCGATATACTTCTAGCCTGTGGAAGGCAACATTAGCTTGACATCAAGCTTCTCTTAGTGATAAGGCTAAGATTATTATTGGTGTTACTTGGGTAGGAAGTTACAAAGAATCTGCTTCATTTGTGGCTGAGCTGGGGCATAAGTTGCATGGAGAAGAAGTACTTCAAATGATGGAAATCAAAGAAGATACCAAGAATAAAGAAGTGTGCATCTTGTGTGATGCTGGAAAGGTTGTGCGTTCAATGTAAGTGGTCCAAAATTTGCACAAAGTTTAACTTCTAAAAGGGGGAAGTCATTCATTTCAAGGCTAGTTGGACAATGGTATTGTCGAACTAATTGGACCCGAAGAGGAAAAAGATTGTCCAAAAGAGTTTTGGACATCAAATAATGCTTTTTGGGTGATGACGAACATAACCCTACAAAATAAACCCATTGAGAGTTGGGCATGTATTTTATGCTTGGTTTTGTCTTCCTCGCCGACTTAAGAAATGTGGTTTAAGAAGATAGGGCATCCTCTTACCAAGTATTTCTGGTCTTCGGTACAAGAGATGACACTAAGTCTAATGTCAAACAGTCTGTGTTACAATCACCTCGAACGATCGAAGTTTCATTTCTCAATTGCAGATGAACCAGCTTTCTTTTCTATGACACCCCAAAGGGGTTAAATGAAACGGAAGTGGGCACTCCCGAAAAGGGTTCAAAAGGAAGCGAAAAAAAAGAACTCTCCCTGAAAAGGGGTCAGATGCAGCGGAAAGTAGGCACCCTCAAAAGATTCAAATGCAGCGGAAAATGGACATTCTTAAAGGAATCAATTGCAACGGAAATGGACATCCCCTAAGGGGTCGAATGCAGAGGAAAGTGGACACTCCCAACAGAGTCAACTACAGCGGAAGTGATATTTGGGTTAAGGATAAACCAAAAATCAAGAGCACAATGCTATGATCCAAAAGAGATGAATACTAATCTTCCTTAGGTTTCTAGATGATGATGATGTAATAACGATAAGATATTACTGGAGGAAATCACGTGTCAAGGAGGGATACCTCACATAGTCGGATACATAAAATAATATCAATAATGAGTTATGTCGAATACATTTAAGCTCATGTGATTATAAATTTCTATTTACATCGATAAGCGTCCTTATCCATGTAAGGTGAAATTTATAACTCCATTCGGTGACCTATGATTTCTTTATTCAAACGAACAAGCGTCCTTACTTGTTTCAATAATGATCTCATAGCCCACCTTACCTAAATATTCTCGGCAAGTCTTATTATTTAGGATAAATATAACATCTAAGATAATAGATATTATTAAGATACTTTTACAGCCCGTTTAGTTATAACTTTCGTCTTCGGGCGTCCCATTCCACCGTGATATGAATTTATAAGTAAACTTCTGGTCCGGTGGCTCATGATATCACCTTTAGACGTCCCATTTCGTCTGAAGACGTAATTATAATTAACTTAGGATCAAGAGTCTCAGGTCCCATATGTAAAATATAGGATCTTAAGTACCTTGATTTTGGGTCCCACCGCATCATTTAAAGATGCAAATTTATCCAAATAATACCACATGATATTATAAAAAGCACGCGTATTTGAGTCGTTAATAAGTCGTGTTCCGTAGATATACGTACAAAATCATAAGCGAGAGAAAATACATGTTGACGCGTGATAACGTGCACGAGAGTACGCATCAAACAAGGAGTTCATATGTATAATATAATATATAATAATATATTACAATCATAAGCATAGGCATTATATCGCATAGTTCCTTCTAATAAGGTATATATATATGTATATATACACATCACAACAAGTTCAAACATTTAATGAAATGTAGTTCGCTAGGTAATGCTTCCTAGTCTATTTTTAAATATTCCAATTTATATGTTTGTTGTAAATTCGTTTTCATTAAGTGGCCTGTCTGTTATCCTAGTGGTTAGAATAGACTAACCAGTTCCTATTCATCGAATAACTATGTAAAGATGGTATGCCCAAGTTTTAATACCTTAAATGAAATAAAGGTTCTAGGGTTTGCCTAAGTTTCGGCTATTGGCAAAACAAGGCCCTCTATATTTTACCAAACATACACTTTCCATTAACAGCTTTAGTCCTTAGGGTTTCTAGTATTTTCGGGAGATGGTGAAAATAGTACCTCTGTTCAACATTAGGTTTTATAACTTCCAATAAGTGGCGAACTAAGGCTTAGGGCTTCTAATTACATCGGCTGATTACAACATTAGTCCTTAGAGTCATAAAATGAAAATCTAACTTCCAAGAATTTACAAAAGTAGTCCTTAAGGTCTAATAAGTCACGAATGTCATTTATTAATACACTTTAAAATATTTACAATATTAGTCCTTGTAGTTTCTGTTTTATCAAGACAAGTTTCAATTGTCATGGTTTTAATCCATAAGTTTTATAAACAAATGTTCTTAGTCTAAAAGTTTTTATAGCTATATCTTCGGTATAAAAACTTTACTTAAGTGTAAAATCACTAAGTGAGCTTATTAAGTGTACCAAAAGAGCTAATGGGCTTCCCAAACCCTTATTGAGCTTACAAGGTCCATTAACAATTATTATGAGCTAAGGATTTCTTAATGGGCCTAATTATAGTTTTAGATCCATCAATGTTAGAGTTTTACTACGTAGGTCCATAAGACAATAAATGGGCCTAATGATCTTCCTAATGGGCCTAAACATATTTTAGTCCATTAATAATTCAAGGCTTGCTAAGTGGGCTTACTAGGCATTAAATGGGCCCAATATGCTTAGTAAATGGTTCGGCTATATGGTATTGGGCCTATAGGGCCTATTCAAGTTTTGGGTTACTGTTACCTGTGCTTAACTAGTCCATTAATAATAGTTAACCATTTATCTAGGTGTGAAGTTTATGAAACCTTACAAGCTTATTGGTTCTTAAGGGTTAATTCAAGATCTCCAAAGAAAATTTTATAAAATCAAATTTAAGATTTCCTTGAACATTTAATTAGATTTTTCAATATTTATAAAATCCAGTTAAGTTTACTAAAGATTTCCTGAGATTGAGTAAAATAGATAGGTCTATTTAGATTTTTAGAGACTTAAAAATCTTCTTAGATTTTCTAACGGGTTCTAGAGATTCTGTTAGATTTCCAATATTCCCAAAGTTCTTATTTAAATTTTCATTTAAATGTTTCCATGTGTCTGTTATGTATTAGATTGTTCGTGGTTATAATGCATTGTTCGGGCCATCATACTTCAGAAGCCATTCTATAAACGTTTGAGGAGCGATGACACTTTAAATCGTAAACCCAACCACTCAGTCAAAACGTAATATCGAGATGGAACATCTTTTAGTATAAAGCTCCCTACTAACATGGCATGTTTATTTGTTTTATTAAATATCTTGAGTATTTAATATTTCTATAATAAATATTAAATAGTTATATTACGTAAATACGTACAAGTTAGCATCTAATACAATCAACAATTACAAATTCACAGAATAATGAATGCGCACTTAAATCATATAGTTATGCATGCTCTCTATGCTATATGCTTTCTAAGTATGTCCCAAAAAAATCCCCAAAAGATTTTTATAAAGTTATAGTCCAGTTTTAAATAAAAGAAAAAACTATTTTTATTCTTATTTTATTTAAAAATTAATCTGGTTCGCTATAACTAAAGCTCTGATACCATTCTTTGTAACACCCCCATAAAGCGGGTATCACAGTGGTGGATCGATGAGAAAATAGCTTACAAAGCACATATCATAATTATTAGATTTTTGAAATATAATTGATGTATACATTGAATTGGTACAATCATTTAAACCGTTGAATAACATTTGTTATGAATATCCCAGTAAAAGATAATCCCCCGTCGTTTTATTGCTCCTAAATGATGCTCAATCCATGCTCAAATAATCTTGCTAAATAACCTGGGAAAAACATACTTAAAACAGTCAACATAAAGTTGGTGAATTCATAGGGTTTTGTAAAATCTTAGTTTAGGATTTTAAGTTGTCCTACATGGTGTAAATCAGTATCTGATATAAAAGTCAATTTTAAAATTTCCAATTATTCCATACCTTAATGTACTAAGCAGTAAAACCAAGATCAGTAAGTGTTAATAAGCAGAGCAAGATTATGCTCAGTACTTCCTATGCTTCCATTTCAGTATTTTACTAAGTAGTGTAAAATAATCAAGTTTAGTATATTTAATACTATCATTACAGCATTTTACTAAATAGTGTAAAATAATCAAGTTTAGTATATTTAATACTACCATTACAGTAATTTACTACACAGTGTAAAATAATCAAGTTTAGTAAATTTTACTAAGCAGTGTAAAGTAACCCAGTTTAGCATTTCCATTATTCCCATTTTAGTGTTTGCTAAGTAGTATATGATTAAGTTTAGTAACACAAACCATATAGATAGTAGCAATGCACAAAGCATATATACAAAAGATAATTACATTTTCTATTAATCGAAACTGAAGCTTAACCTTCCATAGTTCTCAACAGATGAGAACGTAGTGTCTTACAAGAAGACACCCAAACCCAGTTTCCAACATGGTATACATCTGTTGTCCCGACCGAGGCACAGTGAGCATGACTCACCCAGATGGGGATGGTCAATCCCAAATGGATCTATTTATAACATTCGGGCAATTTCCCATAATTTAACAGTTTCTTTAATAGGTAATCGTAATTAAGAGTATCATTCAATTTGCGTTCTATAGAATAAATATCTATCAATCATATAGTCAAAACAGGTTACAGTTCAAATTACATTCTATAATTAAATTATAGTCATATAGTCAAAGCAAGTTGCAGTTATTTAATAGCATGTCTCCCCCTCGCGGGTTTCAAAAATCATAAAAGATTTAAAAAAGCGAGGCTATGAGCTCACCTATATAATATAGCTCGAGGATGATCAAGTATATAATCGCTAAGCACACAGTACATCAAATACCTAAGCAATTAAGTATGTCTCAGTAAATGCATAAATAATAAATGCATGCAGTCTAATTGGTCATACGTTTATTCTGGTTATCACAGTATTTTTATTTAATACCATTATGATGATTATTAGGTGTGCATGTTGTTTATCCACTGTTTCCGTGTATTCCCTTTGCTTATAAAACGTGTATGACATTATAGCCTTTAAAATAAATTATTAATTTTATTAAATAATTTTTTAGACTTAAAAATAATAAATAAATTATTATTAATTAAATCCTGATTTATAACATGTTTGATAAAAGTATAATATTTTTATTTTAAACTTATTAAAATGGTTTTTGTGTACCAATAGTGGCTATTTTATAAAGACATTGGGAATAATATGAAAACAGTGGCTAGGTTAGGTTGTTAGTGGTCACTTTAAACTAACAGGGGTAAGTTTAAAGCTAACAGTGGCAACTGCATAGTTAGCAGCGGAAACTGCTAAGCTTAACAGTGGGAACTGTAAAGCTAACAGTGGGAACTGTTGGTGGTTTAATACTAACAGTGGGAACTTTTGGTAGTTAATATTAACGGTGGTAAGTCATACATGGTTAGTGGTAAGGTATAATTATCGGTGAGAACATTACAACTAACGGTGGTAATACTACATGCATGTCTACATCTTTCAACATAAACATAAGTATACCCTTATCGTTACAACTCCGGATCTAACATGCATTAGTTGTTATCAGCAGTCCCAAACACCCCCTTATCAGCATGCATGTTATCAGCAGTCCTAAACACCCCCTTATCAGCATGCATGTTATTAGCAGTCCCAAACAGCCCTTTATCAGCAGATCCAAACGCCCCTTAAGCTGTTTAACAGCAGATCTTTAATCCCCACGCCATACATGTCGCTCCCGACAGTAAATCACTACAGATCCATATAAATCCGTGTGAATCTAGGCTAACCGAATGCACCCTTATTTGTTTTTTGCCCTAAAACCAAACACCCCCTTACTGTTCGAACAGGGGCGGCAGCCAACTATGGGTGAGAGTGGTGATGGTCACGTTGGTGGGGGAGGCGCAAGGGATGACCATGATGGTCATGGTTGCGGTGTAGGGTGGCTAAGGGTGGCGGCTGGTGGTAGCTTTCGGATCTGGTGGGGTCGCGGCTGGAGGGTGGTGGCGATGATGGCAGCAGGTGGCTGCGTGGCTGGTAATTACAGCCGCTGTTGGTGATGGAGGGTGGGTTGAGGGTGGCGGGTGCAAGGTGGATGGCTGCATGGATGATGTCAGCAACGTGGCTGGTGGCCACGTGGTTCAACAGTGGTGGGTGGCTGTTGGAGGATAGCAGCGGGGGTCTTCAGCAGTGGCGGCCAAAGGTGGTCACGAAGATGGTGGCTGGATGTAGGGTGGCGGCTACCGGATGGTGGCGACGTGGTTTACCACCACGAACATGGTGGTTCGGGTGATGCATGCGTATAGACCTATAAGATCTATGGATAAAAGTGTCGGCCATGGGGTTTTGGCCACAACAATGGTGGTACACATTATAGATCTACTAGATCTACATGATAAAAGTGGCGGCCGAGATCTAAGGTGGTCGGAAAAATGGTTAAGGAAATATGACGGCTGCCATTTTTGTGTGTGTGTGTAAATTGGAGGCTAGGGTTAGGGTTATGTGAGGATAAAACCCTAATGTCCCTATTTATACCCTTTAAAATTGTAAAAGACAATATGCAAGGTTTAGAATAGTTTTAGGGCTTGTGTTGCAATTATTTTGCAAGGGGCCTAATGTGTAACATTGGTTATACGTTTACTAATAAACGGTTTGGGTCACGTTCGTGGTTCATGAATTTTGATTCATCTTACGAGGATTGCGTAATTGACCCAAAAATCACTTTTCCAATAAAATGGAGTATTTATATGACCTATAAATATGAAGAACGTGTTCGACATGTATTTGCCATTTATTGTTTTTATAATGTAAGTATCGTTTTGATAAAGATACTTCTCATTTAATCTCTCCGTAGATAATTGAAACATTAAACAATTTAATCAAATCGTTTATTAAGTATCTCCCAACAATAATTTAAGTAATTAAATTATTAAATTGTCGGTATATGGGTTGTACGACTTTTGTCAAGTTTTTAAGTCCGATGATTTTTGTATTGCTTCAAAATAGGTTTTGAAGTATACTTCGTTATTATTTAATGAACGGAAAATCTCGGGTTTTACACCATCCACATGCCACTTTGAGTTTCGTCCTCGAAATTCCATTACTATTACTAGGTTGGGAAATGATCTAGGATCGTTGAGTAGACTTTTATTACATTTTTCTCATGGTAAAATCATGGATTTTACAGAAGAGTTCTTGTCAAACTTTCTCTTCTTACTCATGCTAAAGATAGATTTATTATTCTTGGATTCATTATCATGCATGTCTATTTCAAACACACCATTCACAAAAATTGCATTAAAATAGAAAATACCATATTTCCAAACAGAAATTCCATTATTATCAATTATGTGAACGAATCCATTATTCAACAAACAAGAGAAGGAAATAACACCCCTAACAATTGTAGGTGCATAATGACAATCATTTAAAATCAGTACTAAACCCAAAGGTAAAACTAAATTAAATGTTCCTATAGCTTCAACCACTGCTTGTGCGTCATTGCCCACTTGCAGAAATTATTCCCCATAGGATAGCTTCCTTTCTAGATTAAACCCCTGCAGTGTATTACAAATGTTAATATCGCATCCCGTATCATATACCCATGAATTTAATTTGTATGTTAAATTGAACAATTCAATCATAAATAAAGTACCTGAAGCTGCAACGCTCTGCTCAGACTACTTCTTTATTTCTCGCAATTCTTCGAGGTAAAGAGGGCAATTCCTCTTCAAGTGACCACTTGCGTTGCAATGGTGACAAGTCTCATCCTTCTAAGATCTATTCTTCTTGAAAAATTTCTGCTTATGTTTCGAATAAGTCGCAACTTGTTTGCCCTTATCACCCTTTCCTTTGCCTTTCTTCTTATTCGCTTTCGGTTTTTGCTTACTCACTCTACCCTTTTGTATGGTTAGTATAGAAGGCGTAGCGGTAGATGCCTTGTCTTTCAACCCTTTTCATAGTCAATAAGCATTTCATGCAAATCTCTAACTGTCTTCCCCGTGCAATGCATATTATAGTTTTTAATGAAATCATTGAAGTCCTTGTTAAGGGACCTATTGATCAACTTGATAGCCATATTATGATCATAGGGTTGTCCTAGTGCAATGAGCTGTTCCATATAACCCCTCATCTCCAAGTAATGGGCACATACAGACTTTCCTGGAGCTTGCTTACAGCTATGCAAAGCATCTACTAAGTCGTAGATCTTAACAACTTGTGGCTTCTCGAACATAGCCTTGAGCTCATCAAGCATTCTCTTAGGTGAAAATACCTCATACTTCTATTGAAGTGGAGGAACCATTTTTCCTAGCATTAAGCAAGCCACCTCAGAGTACCTCTTAACATTAGCAGCGTGTTCAAGCCTTTGCGCATCAATTGCTCCTTCAGCAAGATCCTCCGGATAGGGAGTAGTCAAGATATCGATAGTACCCAGTGCTCTCAAGACAATTCTTAGCAAGCGGTATCAATCATTGAAGTTTGGGCCAGTAAGTTCAGGACGTTCAAAGAAAGCTTTGAACACGGAACTTATAGCGTTATTGGTGGGTTGAGCCATTTCTACAGAAATAAGTTCAAATACTAGTATTTTCAATAACAAAATACTTTAAAGAAAATAAAAATACCCCGGTATATAACCATATTATTTTCCTTGAATTCTAGAACTACATTGACATAAATCCATTACATCAGTGATCTGCTAGTAATGAATGTACTCAACATAGAGACTTGTCGAACAATTCAATTGACAAACAATTTTCAATTTCTATATTTTTAAGGGATTTACATTGCATAAAAAAAACGTTTTGCATTGTAAACATGTTTCATCCCTTCTGAATGCATTAAGTTTCCAGATCTTACTGAGTAACTTAATTAAGTCGTCTAATATGAGTAACGTAAAACCATCATACGAATTCTTATTCTACGAAAGGTTTTCTCTCCATCACAACATCATCCAAAAATCTCATTTGATGACGAAGTAATTTCAAGTGTTCGTCAATTAGGAGCATTCGACTTAAATATTAAGGGTATAAATTTTCGATGTCAAAATCAATGTATGGAGAAGCATGCATACATTTCCATAGCATAAGTTTAAATAAACATTTAGTAGACTCTTTCAAGAGATTAAATTTCTTCATAAATTATGTTGCGGTATTGGTTAAACCAATTAAAGAACTTACCCACAACTATTCACAACGTACTTTCGCTAGAACTCGGCTACGCACAAAGCAGTACCCTTATTCATTGTGTTTCGGATGCGAATTTTTGATAAATCACCCTAGTATAATTCAATTAATAATCGTATGTAATTTCAATTTGACGCACAGGCGAGCCGAGAATTTGGTTAGCGACTAATGGCATAACACCTCCTTTCTTAACCGGGTACATGACCAACAGTGCGTTATACCCACTTTATAGTTTGTCAAAAGGAGTAGGCCGTTAGATTATTATACAATTCACCAATCAACGTAATCTTATGTAATTTAAATCTCTAACAAATCATTATTTTAATATGATTTAGTCTGTATTATTTCTTTTCAAAAAACCCTTGTTTACAACAATTCAACAATTTTATATATAAACAAGTAAAAAAACTAAATCATAAACACATAATAACAATTTATATGTGCTATAAATAAATCAAATAGCCACATGCATACGATTTATTCAATAATCATCAAATCTAGGTCTTTATATTCATATAAAAGTCTTCCCTAATTCTAGATTTATTGAATCAAATAATCACGTAGCACATAAAATCATATAAACATATAATTTACGATCCATGAAAACATGCACGTTATAATGGATTCCTCACAAATCTTAACAATTAAATCTCTACGGATCGTAACCATACATGACATAACAATTAATCATGCAATTTAATCTAAAATTATCCCACATGTATTTTAGGGTTTCAAAACAATTCTTTTTTTAATTAAGAATTTGGCCAAAACCCTAATTTTTAAAAGACAAAACCTTAATTTTAAGAAAACCTAAAAACATGTAGTTTTAACTCAAAACAATTATAGTTAAAAAACTTTAGATTTTCGATAATTATAACATGTTAAAACGGCTCTCGATGCCACTGACGGTTTATTAACATCATAACAATTATAGAAAACCCTAAACGAGATCAAAGCACATATAGCGGAAGCGATTTAACAAGATCATAATATTAACACAATATAATTAATCAAATTAGGGTTACATACCTTTACGCTAAAGCAAATCCACAAGACGAAGAACGATCACCAATTCGGGCTTATACCGTATATCACCAAGATATAATCTAAAGAAAGACTATATTACGATATTATACACACGTAATACAACGAGCTAACCATGATTCTAGCACGTGAAAACCGAGCTACAACGCTTGTATATAATCTACCCAACAACCCTAGAGAGGGGCTAGGAGTAGACTGTAAGTAAAAAAGATCAACCAAGAAAACCAACCAAAACCCCTTGTGGCTTTTCTTCTGCGATCGAACAAAGAGAGAAAGAGGGGAAAAGATTTATTGTGTGTTGAATTATGAGGAGAAGGATTTGTTTATATAGGCATAAGCTTGTATCCAAAAACAAATAAAAGGAAGTTTTCCCCTTTCATTTTCCCCATAACCGATCGACCAAACACCCCATAAGGGGTGTTCCGGAATCTTCCAAACTTTTTTCTTTATATTTACTTACTATATATATTTATTTAACACTCGTTTATACTTAACTATTAATTAATTAACGATCGTTAAAGTTATGTCTCGGTTTAATTTAATAAATACATAAATATATATGTTGTTCCCATAATTATTCACTTCACCATGATTGATTATAAGAAATAAAGAAGAAAGATAGAAGATTTCTAGAGAGAGAAAGTAGAGAGAGAGGTGATTAAATAGGAGAAATTAGATTAAGAAAAATGAGAACTTTCCACCCTCCTAACATGCTAGGAGGGTGCTTATATAGTCCACCCACATGCGGGCTTTCTATTGGACTATATTGTTTTGGGTCAGGCTAGAATAAATGCTTAGTACCTTGAAAGAGGCCGTTTAATCTAGCCATCAAGCCTGTAATGTCACGACTATTTTAATTAACTATTACAATGTTCTAATAAATACTACAATATAAACCTATGACCGAACATTCTTGTTTGACTCAATATTTTGAGGCTAACAATCTCCCCCAATGTGAGGTCATTCCCCTTTGATATTTGGAGTTCAATGGAGATTATGAATTTCGTCATAAATGAATCTTGAACGTGTAATAGTAGTCTTGTTCCTTCATGCTGTGATCTTTGAGCCTTCGTCTTTGTCTTTCGACTTTGTCTTTAAAATTGAGATCTTCAAATCATTATTGACTTGTCTTTGCCATCTTACGATCTTGTGTGTTTATCCACATGCTCATACTTTGCACTATCATGAAAGCTTGCTAACAATCTCCTTTGAAGAGAGGTCATTCCTCTACATTAATTAATAAGGAAGATTTTGATCATTAGCGTCGCGGAAGTCTTTAGCTTTCTTGATTATTGAATATGTCTTTGGGCATGAGTATGTGGTTTTGAATCTTTGACTTTGCTGAGTACATCGTAACGTCACCTTCTTGAGACAAAACATAGACACGGACTGAATGGCTTTGACATTCATCCTAAATCGGTAGCATTTTACCTCCGGTCGGTGAAGACCGTTACACGATATTAAATATCGTACCTGTGATTAGGTAAATTCAATTAAGAATCTCCTTGACAGGGTTTCGCGGCTGTACTAGCCGTTCTGTTTACTCGACCGTCTCAAAGCAAGACTATGAACATAAAGAGGGAATCAATTGGATAAATATCCGCTTGATTAAAGTCGTCAATTCGAAATCCTGGAAAAAGTTTGATTCATTAAGAATCTTACCATTGTTTCTTTCCAGTTGACACAAGCTTGATTCATGAGAATCTCGCAAGTTACCTACCGTAGCGCTGTTTAATGTTGACGCTAGAAGGATTTCCATTCGTCATTGTGAATATTAATAAAATATCACTCTGAATGTTCTGGCAAGACCATAAAGATATTGCGTAGAAACCTGAAACGAGTTTGAATCGAAAAAGAATCAAACCACTGTTGCTTTTTAGTTTTACATATGTTCAATTCATAAAGAATCTTACACATGACCTACCGCGGTGTTGTTTGATGTTAACACTGGAAGGATTTCCACTCATCATTGTGAATACTAAGTAGTATCACTCTGAGTGTTCTACTAATATCACAAGGATATAACATAGGACTCTCTTGATCTTCATCCGTGTGTCTTAACGAGATTTGATTGATCTCTTGGCTCTAGACTCGATTTGTGCACTTTTAGTGGTCGGAGGCTGGAGCAGATGCCACCTATTCAATATCAACTATCTCGGAGTGAGAAAGTCAATAGAAGTCGTGTTGATCTCTGTGACAATAAAACAAACTTCTTTTAAGAGAAGCCTGAGTTAGCTGGGGAGGGGTTGTGCATTACATCACTGGGTCCATGATGTGTTGTCTTCATGATGTCTTGACCCGGTTTCTGCCTAAGTTATATGGAGGGCTAATTTCTTTTTCATTCTTCAACCCCTTCAATGCTTACCAAGACATCATTACTAGCACCTTGTTGTGATTGTTCCAGTGTTAGCATCAGTACTTAGTCGGCATTCAGCTACGTTCACATTCTACTCCATCTTTCCTAAGGACTTCTAATAATCTATTGGATTGTCCTTGGGAAGATCCCTCCGGTTCTGGTTGGATCATAGGACTTACACCTAACCACCCTTTTGACACTAATAACGTCGTGAATTAAAGATGTTGTGGGTATTTGATCGTAATCATGAGTGCTTGAGTCTTTAGATCACATTTTAATCACATTTTCTCCCCTATCTCTAATATATAAAATCTTTTGATATTTAGAGATACCAAATTTGATTAAAATATATTTCAAAAAATAGTCTTGAAAATCTTCGGGAGAAGAATGTGTCAAACTAGCAATTGTTTGGAACACTCCCCCTCAAAAATTGATCCAATGGAATTGTCATTACGAGGATATGATCCACATTAAACTTTTGAGGATAGGAGTTGTTAAACACACAATTTTTGAAAGATTTTGAATAATCATTGAGAAATTCTTGAAAAAATTGTGTTCAACGCTTTTTGAAAAACTCTATTTCTTTTTGGCGAAAAAGTTTTTTTAAAGCATAAACTTGAGTTCATAGACTTTGAATGTCTTGACAAATCCACCCCAAGTGTAAGAAGATTTCTCTTCTTTTGCTGAGGGTAAGGGCACTAAAGTGTACACTCCCCCGTGAATATAGATCCAGTTGCAATCTGAAAGTGATTACAAGCCATTGTGTTGAGCCCAAAACATTGAATGTTTTGTGACAAGCTCAACCCAAGATAGATTGCTCTACCCGTTGTTGGAAAAATTGTCCAAAATAGACATTTTCCTTTAAAAATAGAAATGACATGTTTTGAAAAGTATTTACAACTTTCATTCGAGCTTTATGTACACACCCGTGTCGTTATTGAGCGACATTTCTTGGCACGTCGATATTATCGATACTGAAAGACATGTCGAGAGGAATATTTTTGGATTTTCAAAGATTTTTAATTTTGTATTTTGCTTTTTCATTAATATTTACAGGTAGATGTTTGATAGATGAATCAAGCAGGCTTCTTTGCTAGATTATCCAATTCTGCTGGAGTCAAACATCTCATACCAGTTTGCCTAACTAGATACGCAGACCTCTCTTTGGAAAGAGCTTTTGTAAACAAGTCAGCTAATTGGTAATCAGTTCCAACAAAGTATAGTTCAACGATACCCCTTTCAACTTGTTCCTTAATGAAGTGATATCTGACATCAATGTGCTTCGTGCGGCAATGCTGTACCGGATTGCAGGAGATGGCTATGGTGGACTTTGAGTCACAATACATAGGTACTTTATCAAAGTGGAAGCCATAATCCGAGAGTTGTGTTCTCATCTAAAGAACTTGAGCACAACACGCAGATAGAGACACATACTCCGCATCGGCTGATGACAGTGACGTATAATCCTGCTTCTTGGAAGACCATCCCACGAGCTTATCTTGACTTAGAAATTGTGCACAACCAGAAGTACTTTTTCGTGTATCAAGACACCTTGCATGATAAGAATCTGAATAGGCCGTTAGAAAGAAACCGGTTTCCATCGGATACCAGAGTCCCATGTGAATGGTATTCTTGAGGTACCGAAAGATCCGTTTAACCTCCTTGAGGTGTTTTTCAGTGGTCTTGCTTGATATCGTGCACAATAACACGTAGCATGTGATATATCTGGTCGACTTGCTGTTAAGTACATGAGGGAGCCGATCATGGAACGATATTTCGTTTGATCTATGGCATCTCCCTCCAAATCAGCATCTAGGGATGTTCTTGATAATGGTGTCCCAACGGGGTCACATGAGGTCATACCATGCTTTTTGATTATCTCTTGACAATACTTAGCTTGGTTGATAAAGATACCACTTGGGGATTGGTGAACTTGAATTCTTAGAAAGAATTTTAGTTCGCCCATCATTGACATTTCAAATTTGCTGTGCATTACTTTTTCAAACCATTTTGAAAGTACTGGGTTTGTAGACCCGAAAATAATGTCATCAACATAAATTTGCACCAACAAATGTCATCCCCATATTTATAAGTGAACAAAGTTAGATCAATGGAACCTTTTGAGAAACCTTTGGATACCATAAATTTCGAGAGCTCGTCGTACCACGCCCTTGGAGCTTGCTTAAGTCCATAGAGTTCTTTTTGGAGACGATACACCTTGTCAGGATAATGAGGATTGACGAATCCTTCCGGCTGCGTGACATAGACTTCTTCCTTCAAAAGAACGTTAAGAAATGCCGTCTTTTTACGTCCATTTGATAGACAATGAATCCCTTATGTGCAACATAAGCAAGGAAAATCCTTACCGCTTCCATTCGAGCTAGTGGTGCAAATGATTCTTCAAAATCAATACCCTCTTTCTGGCCATACCCTTTAGCCACTAGCCTAGATTTATTCTTGATGATCGTGTTTCCTTCATCCATCTTGTTTTTCCAGATCCATCGAAGATCTAATGGTGTTACATTGTATGGTCTGTCAACAAGTTCCCAGACTTTAAGTCTTTCAAATTGTTGAAGTTCATCCGTCATCGATTCAATCCAAGCGTGATCTGCCAATGCTTCTTTGATATTTGTTGGTTCAGCTGTACTCACGGCGAGTGCGAACATACAAACATCACCATCGGTTTTAAGTTGTCGTCTTGTATGAACGGGCTGTGAAAGGTTTCCAATTACTTGAACCGGATGATCTCGGATCCAATGATGTGTTAAAGGATGTCGTTGATAGAAGGTATGCATATTTGACGGATCAACATGGCAAGTAGAAGACTCTCCAGTTTCGTGTACCGGTGCACCGAATGGGTTGATAAAGTCGTCTTCGTCATTTAATGCATAGTCTTCTTGATTTATGTTCTCTAGAGCAATGACAGTAGTTGTGGATGTTGTAGGAGCGGTTGTTGATGTGATATTCCGAGGAGGTAAATATGCAGCAACCCGTGTTGAAGTAGATGAAGTTGTATCCTTTTGTTGACGATGATCGTGATCATCATTCTTATCATGAGTGACAGAGGAAGACTTCGATACAACATGTTTCTCCCCCGTGAAATATTCATCATACATTGGTCCATATAACATTTCCAACTCTTCAGTTGTCGTGTTGACTGTCATATCTGCTCTTGGAACATTTCCTTGAACAGCTTTGAACTTGAAGGTTCATTGTTGTGGTCTTAAGTTCCGAGTTCCGTGCGGTTGTGAACGGAAGTCGTGTGTCGTTGTGGATCGGGACTTAAACTGTTTTGTTCAAGTGCCATTTCTTGTAATTCATCAAATCTGATATGAATAGTCTATACTATCAATTTTGTTCTCTTATTGTAAACTTTATATCCCTTAGACTGAGTTGCATATCCCACTAGAATACATGCATCGCCTTTCTCTTTCATCTTATCCAAATTTTCACCATCTCGTATAATGTAACAAGTACATCAAAAAACGTGAAGGTGTTTGAGTGAAGGTTTTCGATCATGAATTAAGTGATATGGTGTTTTTTCTTGTCTTGGGATAATTAAGGATAGGTTGTGTGTAGCATACGGTTGACACGGCTTCGGCCCAAAATTATAGTGGAAGTTTTGAAGCAGATAATAATGTTCGAGCAGCCTCAACTAATGTACGGTTTCGTCTTTCAACAACACCGTTTTGTTCGGGTGTTCGAGCAATAGATGTTTCATGTTCAATTCCTTCGGCTTCAAAATAATTCCTCAGAGTTGAATTAAAACAATTTTGTTTCTCTGTCAGTACGTACCACTTTTACTTGAGCATGAAGACCACGTTGTATCAGTTTAAGGAAGTTGATGAGAACTTCGGGTGTTACATCCTTGGACCTCAAGAAGTGAATCCATGTGTACCTTGATCAATCATCGACAATTACCATAATGTATTTCTTCCCATTGATACTTTGAACATGCATAGGACCACACAAATCTATATGAAGAAGATCTAACCGTCCTTTAGAGCTTGGGGTAGTTTTGGTCTTAAAGCTACTTCGTTTAGCTTTACAAAGCTCACAAGAAGAACAAAGATGATCTTTGATGAATTTCAAGCTTGGAAGGTCTAACACCCCACCAAATGCTATGCGCAGCAGAACTACAACATTTGGGTGCTAGGCAGTTATCATTGCACACAAGATATATCAAACGACTCCAAAGAGACGTAAAAGTTTTAACTTAATTTACGAATTGTTAAAAACATACATGTCTACGGTTTTCCAAACCCAAATGATACAACACAGAGTTAGCGTTTCGGTCCCCATTAATCTCAACCCCAAAAGATACAATTTTCACAACAACATGACATAAAGTTTAAAATATTCAAGTTAGGAATGGGTGAAAAACAAGTAGACGCCAAGCCACACACAACTCCCATCCAATGCATGCTCCATGCTACACTTCATCGATTACCTGAAACACATGCTAAATTTGGTCAACAAATAATGTTGAGTGGAATTCATAGGTTTTACAATCTCATTTTGAACATACGTATTATAAAATCATTCACGATCATTCATAGACTTGTCGATCAAACAATCTATTTTCAAGGTTATGACAATTGTGTTTAAGCTCATGACACTAATCCGTTAACTCAATCACCCGCGTAATAATTACCGGCGTGATTCAGATGAAACCAGTGCCCCTTCTAAAGGCATCGGTTGCAATTATACCTTATCTCTTATCACAAGTTATCCGTCCGCAGGGGGTACTCAACGCACTAGCCCTCGTCTCGGATAGGGTCGTCAACCCCATAGTACTACCAATTGTATAAGCGGCTATTTTCAATCCACGCTAGGATTAAACAATAGTTAATAGTTCATGAAATTAGGGCCTTTTGCAACTAGGTACTCAACACAATTTCTAAGGCAACATTCGGGTCCAACAATCCTTCATGACATATGTTCATTTTGGAAAACTAGCATGCATTTCCCTCGCGGGTAAAACAATTTAAAACAAAAGTAAGTGAGGCTATAAATTCACACCTTATATATATAGTAGTCGACGATTCGAGTGACGATCACTGACGATGATGAGGATGCCCCGGAAAATCAACACCTATCAAACCTATAACGCGTAATGAGTAATCTCATTTATAAACCTTAGGGGCGCGTTTGGTACGAATGAATCGCAAAGAATGGAAAAACCACAAAAAATGGGAATAGAGAGAAAGAGAATCACCCGAGAAATAAATAGAGTATTCCATTGTTTGACATATGTAAAGAATAGAATAGTGGAATGGATCATAAATGGATTCTTGTGTTTGATATACTGAGATGAATAGAATAGTGGAATGGATCATAAGATGCAACTAACTATGTGTATTCATGTTGTTAATGAGGAACATCTTTATGATCAACGAAATATATCTTGCATTAGTACTTTTCTATTGCATAACCATAATTATAAAATATATATATAATATTCATTGATGTATAATTGGATCTTAAATTGAGTTTATAGCAGATTTGGTTTTTTAGCCATTATATGGCAGAATATAGCATTAAGAACAAACAAAAATTAATTTTAATATCACTATATGATGATATGATATGTGAGCGTGGATATCAATTAATGAGAAAGAATTAGTTTGATTTGGATGTATCAACGAAGATGAAAGGTTGTTAGATCAAAAGTCAGGCGCTAGAACGATGATGTTTATAGAAATATAGTTTCATTTGTATACAATGTGCCAAGCACGTGTTAACTGGCTATATACTCCACTTTTGTTTTGCGAAGCTCCGTGTCCCACATGAGAATCAAAAAGAGAAACACCCTTTACTAAAATTTGCATTCTTCCCTTTCTTTACTTTTTTTAAAGAATCAAAACAAGAGAATGAGAATGAAAAATCAGTCCCTAATTCCATTCTTTGAGCGCAACAAACACAGGAATTAGTGTCCTTTTTCATTCTTAGCTTTCCTTTCCATCCTACCAAACACCCCCTAAGTACTGTATATAATACATACATATTAGTCAATTGTGATAATTACAACTCACGCCAAAACCAAACAAATAACCGTTACACGCTTTATACTATTCGTCCATGTTGTTAACGTTATTACCCTTTTCACGTTTTTCGCCGGTACATACCAAAAGTATGGGTTGTTTTGCTAGACTTAAACCTTTTAATAAAATTTGGGAAAATTCTCAAAAATACCTTAAGTACTGTAGAAAACACATTTTTAATCCCATTAAAAGTTTTCGCTTTTACGACTCGTTACTCAACACTTTACTAAACCTACGTTTTTCGGACTGAATTTGCCTTTGACCAAGTCGGACTCATTTGACCCATTTAAAATATTCCATTGACCCATTTGACACCTAAGTCTAATAATAGACTCACATATGCAGGTTTGAGACTAAAAATCAACCTTTAACCATTTACCAAACTATATCTATGGTCCCCGGGATTTGACCTAAAACCAAACATAATTTCGGATTATGTAGTTTCTCATCTCCCGGTACACGATTTTCAAAACATCGTAACTTTTGACTCGTTAGGAGTCGTAAGCTCTATCTTATACCAAATCGAAGCTAAGAAGACGCTCTACAACTATATACTAGTCACATTACCTGTTTACAAAATAATTTTTATGAAAACATCCCAAACATTCTGCCTAAAATTACCTATCCCAAAATCAATCCAACACTCGTTTCCAAACCAATTTATCGACACTAGACCTCAACCTAATCACTCCTAACCATACCTAACCATACTAATCAGTCCCAAACACCATAATTATCCAATCCATCTCAAAACCCAAACACTAAATCAAACATGCAATGGGTTTTACCCATTCAAAAACATCTAAAAACAAGAATAAACACATAATCCATAAGCAAAACAACAATCACCAAGATCCACCAAACACCCCCTTTGTTCCGTGGGGTGTGGGTGATCAAAACCCCCCAACCAAATTGATTTTGGTTGGTTTGTTGAGTGATTAAACATCCCCTATACATGAATTAAACATGCATACATCCAATTAACATCAAAACAATTTTTGAAAAATCCATTGATTCTTGGAAAAAATTTTGTGGATGCATGTATGATCAAAGTACATGAAAAGAATGGGAATGATGTAACTAGATGTGGTCTAAACTTACTTTTGATCAAACAAGCTAGAAAAAAAAAATAAATGGTGGTGGTGGTGGGTTTTGGTCGTCGGCCTAAAGAGAGAAAAGAGAGGGATGGTGAAAAAGTTTTGAAGTGAAATGTGTTGTGTGTGTGTTTGTTTCCATTTTGTAATTTTTGGAGGCCCTTATGTACAATATTGGCTTTATTTTGTCCTTAAGTGAAAATGACCTCACAAGTTTACGGGAATGACTCACTAGTCATTTTGGAAAATTTTACGGGAGTCGGGGATCATCCCGAACACTCCAAAATACTTTTAGGACAATTTAAATGTACCCGGAAAGCAATAAAACGCACCGACTCAACTTAACACGAACCGAAAGTAAAATCCTCGAAAAATTATAATATCGATAAAACGACAATAAACATAGAAATTTGGGCATCCATCGGGATCGTAGTCGTCATCGTTCTTCTTAAATCGTCAATCGTCAAAATTATGACTTCAAATATCGGTTTCAATCAAAACGATAAAATATATAGCAAATAAAATTTATTAAAAATTTCAAAAATAAGCGTAATTTAGGATAAAGCAAGTGACCTCGGTTCTAGGGTATCACATCCACCCCTCCTTAAAGAGAGCGACGTCCCGGCGCTCGCCTCTTCTTATACTCACATTTCGTGCCGCTGGAACAGATGAGGATACCTCTCCTTGAAAAAGTCCTCACGTTCCCAAGTGTATTCCGGTCCACGCCTAGAATTCCATCGAATCTTCACAATGGGAATTCTACTATGCTTCAGCCTCTTGACCTCTCGGTCCATAATTTCCACGGGTTCTTCCACGAAATTCATTTTGTCGTCCAGTTCAATCTCATCCAAAGGAATCACCAATTCCTTATCCGCCAAACTCTTCTTCAAATTTGATACGTGGAACGTGTCGTGAATAGCACTAAGCTCGTTCGACAACTCTAACTTATACGCTACTGGTCCAATTCGTTTAACAAACTTAAATGGTCCAATATACCTCGGACTCAACTTTCCTTTCTTCCCAAAACGAATCACACCCTTCCACGGCGAAACCTTAAGCATAACCATATCTCCGACTTCAAATTCCAACGGTTTTCTTCTATTATCGGCATAACTCTTCTGTCGGCTTCTTGCAGCAAGTAATCGGTTCTTGATTTGCACAATCTTCTCTGTCGTCTCCAAAACCATTTCGGGTCCAGTCAACTGACTTTCTCCTACTTCACTCCAACACACAGGTGATCTACACTTCCTTCCATACAACGCTTCGAATGGTGCAGCCTTGATGCTTGCATGGTAACTATTATTATACGAAAACTCCACTAAAGGCAAGTGGCGTTCCCAACTTCCTCTAAAATCAATCACGCATGCTCGGAGCATGTCCTCCATCGTCTGAATAGTTCGTTCGCTCTGGCCATCAGTCTCCGGGTGATAAGCCGTGCTCAAACTCAATTCAGTGCCCATCGCACGTTGAAGTGATTTCCAAAATTCCGAAGTAAACCTACTATCGCGATCCGAAATGATCGATAAAGGTACACTATGTCTGCAAACAATCTCCTTCACGTACACACTGGCCAACTTCTCCATACTGTCCGTCTTCTTCATAGGTAAGAAGTGAGCAGATTTCGTCAATCTATCCACTATTACCCAAATCATATCGCATCCACTAGGAGTTCTGGGTAAACCCATCACGAAATCCATAGCGATCCTCTCCCATTTCCATTCTGGGATCTCTGGTTGTACCAACAGCCCAGACGGCTTCTTATGTTCGGCTTTAACCTTCGCACAAGTCAAACACTTACTAACGCTCTGACTCTCAAAGGTTTCTCTCGATCCTTCCTACTAAGTGCATCTGCTACGACATTCGCCTTGCCCGGATGGTAGCGAATCTCACAGTCATAGTCGCTCAGTAATTCTACCCATCGCCTCTGTCTCATGTTCAACTCCTTTTGGTCTAAAATATGCTGCAAACTCTTGTGGTTAGTAAATACAACACACTTCGTCCCGTACAAGTAATGTCTCCACAATTTCAGCGCAAAAACCACAGCTCCTAATTCCAAATCATGCGTCGTGTAGTTTTCTTCATTCTTCCCCAATTGTCTCGACGCGTAAGCAATCACCTTCTCACGCTACATCAACACAGCTCCATAACCCTTACGAGATGCGTCACAATACACTACAAAGTCTTTGGTACCTTCTGGTAATGACAATATCGGTGCAGAACATAACTTATCCTTGAGTGCTTTGAAAGCGAATTCTTCATCATCTCCTCATTAATACACCCTATTCTTCTCTGTAAGCTTTGTCAATGGCTTCGCAATCAACGAAAATCCTTCAATGAATCTCCGATAATACCCAGCCAAACCAAGGAATTATCGAACTTCAGTCGGCGTTGTCAGTGCCGACCATTCCCTGATTGCTTCGACTTTGGCAGGATCCACGCGAACTCCTTTACTATCAATTACGTGACCAAGGAATTGCACAGACTCTAACCAAAATTCACACTTCGAGAACTTCGCATACAGCTTCTCTTTCTTCAGCAGATCCAATATCTTTCTCAGGTGCTTCTCGTGCTCTTCCTTACTCTTAGAGTAAATAAGAATATCATCGATAAAAACAATGACAAACTTATCTAGATACGGCTTGCATACTCGATTCATAAGGTCCATGAATACTGCAGGCGCATTTGTTAACCCAAAAGGCATCACTCGAAATTCGAAGTGTCCATACCGCGTACGAAAGGCAGTTATAGGGATATCCTCCTCTCTCACACGCAGTTGATGATACCCTGACCTCAAGTCGATCTTTGAGTATACACAGGAACCTTGTAATTGATCAAACAAATCGTCAATCCTCGGCAATGGATACCGATTCTTAACCGTCAGCTTGTTGAGCTCTCTATAGTCAATACACATCAGAAATGACCCATCCTTCTTCTTCACAAACAACACTGGAGCTCCCCATGGTGACGAGCTCGGTCGAATAAATCCCTTATCCATCAACTCCTTTAGTTGATCCGATAACTCCTTTAACTCTGATGGTGATAATCGATAGGGTGCACGAGCAACTGGTGCAGCTCCCGGCATCAAATCGATTCGAAATTCGACTTCACGGGTGGGTGGTAAACCCGGCAACTCATTAGGAAAAACATCCGGATATTCGAGAATTACAGGTACCTCTTCTAACTTCGCCTCTAAGTCACCATCACTAGAAACTTGTGCCAAAAACACATCACATCCATCTTCTACGTATCTCATCATTTTCAAGCAAGATATCACTTTCAAACGAGAAGTGCATTCATCTCCCTTCACCGTCAAGACTCTATTCCGCAACGGGATCTGAACTAATCTTTCTCCACAGACGATCACGGCACTATGCGCCATCAGCCAATCCATTCCAACGATCACATCTAACGATCCTAGCTATATGGGCATTAAGTCGATATCAAAAGCGTAATTTCCTAACTTCAAGGTACACCCCTTCAGTATAGAATTTGTACTAACGATCTTCCCATCGGCTAATTCCACGTTATAACTAGTCGTTAACAATACCGGTTCTCTATCGATATGACGACTAAATTTAACATCTACGAAGCTCCGGTCAGAACCAGAATCAAACAATATACTAGCATAACAAGCGTCTAGCAGAAACGTACCGGTAACCACGTTAGGGCCTTGTGGTTTATCAGCCGTCCCCACTCGATACACAGCAGCAGCATTATTTCCTCCTTGTCTGTTTCCAGCCTTCGGGCAATTCCCCTGCTTATGCCCTCTTTCTCCACATCTGAAGCAAACCATCACCTTTGTGGCATTTACCCCAGTAGCTACCCCTTTAGCTCGGCAATCTGACATTCTATGACCCGCTTTTCCGCACTTGCCACACGCAGGTGGGCACTCCCTACATGGTACAAATTACATCGACCACAGTGGGGATTCACCTTCGCTCCTCTAGGGTTAGTGACAGCCCTCATCCCATCATTTCTTCTCTGGTTGAACTGCTGATTGCGGTTCTGACCTTGGTTGTTACGGTTTCCTCCTCAACTTTGACCTTGGGATTGATTGCTCTGAGCTGCCTCCCACTTTCTCTTGTTTCCTTCAGCAATGAAGTCCTTCTTATCTTGCAGTTTGACATCCATTAGCGCGTGAGCCATTTGGACTGCTTCATCGAATGACCCAGGCTTAGATGAAGTCGTCTCACCCTTGATATTACTTGACAAACCCTTGATGTACTGCTTCATTTTCTTGTTATCATCAGCAAAGGCATCGGGACACAAAAGGCTCAATTCATTAAACCTCTTGGTATACGCCGTAATATCATTGTTCCTCAAAGTCAAATGCCTTAACTCATCTTCCAGTTGACCCAGCTCCTCTTCGGGACATAACTTTTTGGTCAAAAGAGCCTTAGTAGCAGTCCAAGTCCTCGCATTTTCTACTGCTAATCCAACAGTGGCTACTTGATTGTTCCACCAACTCAAGGCGTCATCAAGAAAAGTGGCAGCTGCAAACTTGACTTTATTTGCCTCTGAACATCCGCTAATCTCAAAAGTACTTTCGATCTTCTCTAACCACCTTCGGAGTTCTAGGGCTCCGCCAGTTCCACGAAACTGCGTGGGATCGCATTTCATAAAACCAGCATAAGTACACTCCCTCGGGGCTTGCTGTCTTCCTGCATTTCCACCTTGATCTGGGTTTCGGTTTGCACGATCCGCTTCGAGTACATTTGCAATTGCTTCTTGAATCATTGTGTTCACACGGTTAGCTGTTAGCTTTGGAGGCATGGTGAGTTCTCAAGTACACCTCTCTGCAAAGACATGGAAAATAGAAAAACAATGTAAGTATACACATCAAGATTAAGATGGATTTCTCTTTCAAGACATAATATAATTACAACGACACATCACTACAAGGTTACTAATATTCATCAATTCACATCACAAAAGAGCAAATTAAAGACATATTACAGATCATGAAAGGTAAACATGGATTGTATTGATAAATCAACCAAAATTGTGACAAGTATTGCCACTACAACCATTCACCATAAAACTTAAGTCATCAAGTTTTTCGTGACAATACCATCATACAAAAGTCTAAAATAGTTCGATTACGACGATCAAAGATAAAGTAAAATACAAGCAACTAGTCATGTGGTGATCCACACGACCTCTTGGATGGCGGTTCATCTTCATCCTCCTCGGGCTCTTCGTCACTGTCTTCCTCGTCCTCTTCGTCCATCTTCCTTTTTCCTTTGTCATTCGGCCCACACTCAGTCCCCTTCTTCGTCCCATAAGTAGATCCACACTCCACTGCTACCTGATTTCCCACAGTGATACACACACCTCTGGCAGGTGGCTGGACCATAAAATCATTAGCCTCCATTTCCAAGTCATCTACAAATCTCCAATCTGGTGGCAAAGATGCTCTAACACGATGCTCCCAACTTTGCATCCTAGTCAACTTCGTCTGATCCTCCCTAACTTGCTCAAGACTAGCACTCAGGTTTGCTATCATCGATCTCAGACTGTTGATATCACTCTTGTTTGCCACTCCATCAAACTCAATCCTTGAAGTTCTTGCCAACAACCTCTGGTGTGCCCTCTCATTCTTATCGAACCTCTTGATTACCCTGGTTTCCACCACGTACCGCTCGTACATCAACCTATCCATTCTCCTCAAACGATCCTCGGGATCCCAATAGTTTCTTGGCCTCGGAAAATAGACCTTCGCCATATTCTCATGAATAGATTGCGATCTAGATGCATTGCTGGATTCTGCACCACTCCCATTACTTACTCGAATAAACCCTGGCACCGTCCTCAGGTAGTCCTTACAATTGTCCATCGGGGGACGAACGGGTTGCTGATCATATCGGCCGGTCGGAGGCACTTCATAACCCTTCGGCGAATTTGGAGATTGAAATAATTCAGGTTCGGTCTGACCGACAGCATTCTCGGGAATTCCATCATCCACCGGATCCTCTTCCTCGGAATCCTCACTACCATCGTTACTAATACTGAAGTTGTCCACGTCACTTTCATCACTGTCATTTTCCGACTCTATCGCTTCTTCTGGAGCGATCCATCCATTGTCATCATTTGGCGTGTTCGGAGGAAACGGTCGCCCTTCGTGTCCTACGACGTATTCGTCTCCATTTCCGTTAGGCGGTACCTCGGCCATTCCTGCAATAACAGAGAATTTTGGAGAGTACGTAAGATTACTATTGAATATTTATAAATACATGCATGCAAATGCAATGCAAAGGTGGTACACATGCCCAAAATGCGATAATATGATGCTCATGCATATATAATACAAGAATTACGGTATCGTGTACTCCACGTACAATTGCAACGTTTACATATAGTAGTTCAATATCTACGTAATAATTACCCACATATATATACTTCAACTCAAAATTATACATCAATACCATGAATACAAAAATAAACCTTACCGGAGCCATGCAGGATAGTTGTGTGCTTGGACAATTTCTTACGACACCAAAAGTTATAGTTTAGGAATTTTCAAAACGACCTAGTTCTCTATAACTCATGGCTCTGATTACCAATCTCTAACACCCCACCAAATGCTATGCGCAGCGGAACTACAACATTTGGGTGCTAGGCAGTTATCATTGCACACAAGATATATCAAACGACTCCAAAGAGACGTAAAAGTTTTAACTTAATTTACGCATTGTTAAAAACATACATGTCTACGGTTTTCCAAACCCAAATGATACAATACAGAGTTAGCGTTTCGGTCCCCATGAATCTCAACCCCAAAAGATACAATTTTCACAACAACATGACATAAAGTTTAAAATATTCAAGTTAGGAATGGGTGAAAAAACAAGTAGACGCCAAGCCACACAAAACTCCCATCCAATGCATGCTCCATGCTACACTTCATCGATTACCTGAAACACATGCTAAATTTGGTCAACAAATAATGTTGAGTGGAATTCATAGGTTTTACAATCTCATTTTGAACCTATGTATTATAAAATCATTCACGATCATTCATAGACTTGTCGATCAAACAATCTATTTTCAAGGTTATGACAATTGTGTTTAAGCTCATGACACTAATCCGTTAACTCAATCACCCGCGTAATAATTACCGGCGTGATTCAGATGAAACTAGTGCCCCTTCTAAAGGCATCAGTTGCAATTATACCTTATCTCTTATCACAAGTTATCCGTCCGCAGGGGGTACTCAACGCACTAGTCCTCGTCTCGGATAGGGTCTTCAACCCCATAGTACTACCAATTGTATAAGCGGCTATTTTCAATCCACGCTAGGATTAAACAATAGTTAATAGTTCATGAAATTAGGGCCTTTTGCAACTAGGTACTCAACACAATTTCTAAGGCAACATTCGGGTCCAACAATCATTCATGACATATGTTCATTTTGGAAAACTAGCATGCATTTCCCTCGCGGGTAAAACAACTTAAAACAATAGTAAGCGAGGCTATAAATTCACACCTTATATATATAGTAGTTGACGATTCGAGTGACGATCACTGACGATGATGAGGATGCCCGGGAAAATCAACACCTATCAAACCAATAACGCGTAATGAGTAATCTCATTTATAAACCTTAAGTACTGTATATAATACATACATATTAGTCAATTGTGATAATTACAACTCACGCCAAAACCAAACAAATAATCGTTACACGCTTTATACTATTCATCCATGTTGTTAACGTTATTACCCTTTTCACGTTTTTCGCCGGTACTTACCAAAAGTATGGGCTGTTTTGCTAGACTTAAACCTTTTAATAAAATTTGGGAAAATTCTCAAAAATACCTTAAGTACCGTAGAAAACACATTTTTAATCCCATTAAAAGTTTTCGCTTTTACGACCCGTTACTCAACACTTTACTAAACCTACGTTTTTCGGACTGAATTTGCACTTTGACCAAGTCGGACTCATTTGACCCATTTAAAATATTCCATTGACCCATTTGACACCTAAGTCTAATAATAGACTCACATATGCAGGTTTGAGACCAAAAATAAACCTTTAACCATTTACCAAACTATATCTATGGTCCCCGGAATTTGACCTAAAACCAAACATAATTTCGGATTATGTAGTTTCTCATCTCCCGGTACACGATTTTCAAAACATCGTAACTTTTGACTCGTTAGGAGTCGTAAGCTCTATCTTATACCAAATATAAGCTAAGAAGACGCTCTACAACTATATCCTAGTCACATGACCTGTTTACAAAATAATGTTTATGAAAAAATCCCAAACATTCTGCCTAAAATTACCTATCCCAAAATCAATCCAACACTCGTTTCCAAACCAATTTATCGACACTAGACCTCAACCTAATCACTCCTAACCATACCTAACCATACTAATCAGTCCTAAACACCATAATTATCCAATCCATCTCAAAACCCAAACACTAAATCAAACATGCAATGGGCTTTACCCATTCAAAAACATCTAAAAACAAGAATAAACACATAATCCATAAGCAAAACAACAATCACCAAGATCCACCAAACACCCCCTTTGTGCCGTGGGGTGTGGGTGATCAAAACCCCCCAACCAAATTGATTTTGGTTGGTTTTTTGAGTGATTACACATCCCCTATACATGAATTAAACATGCATACATCCAATTAACATCAAAACAATTTTTTAAAAATCCATTGATTCTTGGAAAAAATTTTGTGGATGCATGTATGATTAAAGTACATGAAAAGAATAGGAATGATGTAACTAGATGTGGTCTAAACTTACTTTTAATCAAAACAAGCTAGAAAAAAAAAATAAATGGTGGTGGTGGTGGGTTTTGGTCGTCGGCCTAAAGAGAGAAAAGAGAGGGATGGTGAAATTTTTTTGAAGTGAAATGTGTTGTGTGTGTGTTTGTTTCCATTTTGTAATTTTTGGAGGCCCTTATGTGCAATATTGGCTTTCTTTTGTCCTTAAGTGAAAACGACCTCACAAGTTTACGGGAATGACTCACTAGTCATTTTGGAAAATTTTACGGGAGTCGGGGATCATCCCGAACACTCCAAAATACTTTTAGGACAATTTAAATGTACCCAGAAAGCAATAAAACGCACCCGACTCAACTTAACACGAACCAAAAGTAAAATCCTCGAAAAATTATAATATAGATAAAACGACAATAAACATAGAAATTTGGGCATCCATCGGGATCGTAGTCGTCGTCGTTCTTCTTAAATCGTCAATCGTCAAAATTATGATTTCAAATATCGGTTTCAATCAAAACGATAAAATATATAGCAAATAAAATTTATTAAAAATTTCAAAAATAAGCGTAATTTAGGATAAAGCAAGTGACCTCGGTTCTAGGGTATCACAGAAGGCCTCTCACAATATCTTTCTTGAAAAGCAAGTTGATGGTATCAAAATTAAGATGAGATAAACGTTGATGCCATAACCATTCCTGAGTCGTTGAAGCTTTAGCCATGAAGCAAATTGGAGTTGAAAAAGTTGTGTCTTGAAGTGAAATTGTGTAAAGATCGGTACCCCGTGAACCGGTGAGTAAATCATTCCCATCATAATCACGAACAAAACATGTCTTCTTTCTAAAAGCAACTTTCAAATCTACATCACAGAACTGACCAACCGAGAAAAGATTATGATTGAGCCCTTCGACATAGTATACCCTTTTTATCGTGATATTCCCCTGAACCAAATCTCCATATCCTAGGATCGGTGCAAATTGATCATTTCCGAATAGGACCGTGCCCAGGAACTTCTCCACGAAGTTAATTAGAAGCTTGAGATTCCCCGTCATGTGCTTCGTGCATCCGGAGTCCAGTATGAAGAGAATTATTTGTATCACCTTATCGATTGGCTAAGTATCAAAGATAGGACCATTGTCATCTTTAGTGACGTTGAGAACTTCTTCAACCTTTGCCATGTACGAGTAATGTGCTTCAAGTTCTTGGTCAGAGGCTTCATCATCAGTATCATCAAGCATTGCTCCTTCCTCAGTCGACAATTTAACCCCAACTTCCATCTTCTTGCAAAGCAGCATCTTTTTTCTTATGATAACCAGAATCCCTAACTCGTTTCGGCTTTCTGCATTCCTTTGCCATATGCCCATAACCTTGACAATTAAAGCACTGAATCCCACTTTGCTTAACCACTTGAGTACCAACAGTTTCTCTATTCCCAGCAACAGTAGCAATCCTATGAGTATCATACTTAGCAGTTTGTCGATCATACCATGCAGAACCCTCAACATGTGTTAGATTACGCCGATCATACCTAGGAGGACTTTCATCACGTTGACGTGTGTCATACCTTCGAGGACTCTCAACATATTGGTTCCTTGTATTAGATGATGTTCGAAGATTATTGTTGGTGGGTTTGAAGATTTTTTTGTAGGTCTTCATAATGAAAGCAATTCGTTGTTTCATCTCTCTATTCTTCTAAGCTAGTTCTTCACCGCTGTCCTCTTCAGATGATGGCTCAGGTGATGGTGATGGTGCTCTTGTTTCTTTGTCTCGTGATCTTGTGGGAGCTGAATACTTAGATGAAGTGGAGTATCTTGGTGAGGAGGATGTAGTGGAGTATGACTTTGGATCACGAGAGCGATGATCTTTGACTTGTTGAGTGGTAGACACCAAAGCAAGTGGATTTGCAGTCTTTGCTATCCTTTCAGCTCGAAGTTCATTCGCCTCATTCTGAAATTGTTTCAAAATGTCAAAGAGCGTATGATAGTTGATAACTAGGCTTTACTAGGTTCAATTGTTGTTCTCGGTATCTTAACGAATTGATCTTAGCTCTCTATGTGCGACTTAGTTGATCTTTAGTGAAAAAGAATATTTTTGGGTGATTTTAAATTTAAATGCAAAGACTTAAAAGTAAAAATGCTCTTAAAGTAAATCTAAGTCTAATTAAAGTAAAGTGTGAGTATTTTAAAACGTAATTAAAATTAAAGGGCACTAAAGTAAAATGACGTAAACTTAAATCTATCTAAGGCAAACTTAAAGTGCAACTAAAACTAAGGCAAATAATCTAAAAGTGCAATTAAATAAAAGGCAAGTAAAATAAAGCTTGAAGATAAAAATTAAAAATAAAAGCTAATAAGAACCTGAATACAGCTCATTTGGAATAAACCTTAGTTTGGAACAATCACTCGTCCTAAATGTCACCTTTGGTTGAAATGATTCTTCTTCACTTGGAATATTACCAAAATCCTTGATCCGGAACAAACTTGTCTGAATATGTCACTTATCCAAAACAATCTTTCATTCGGAACTTGCTGATTCGGAATCTTGTAAATCTTGCCTTGGTTCGGAAGTTTTGGTCACCCCTTGATTCGGAACTTTCCGGATGAAGATCCTTGATTCGGAACTTTTGAAGTTCCGAATGAAGGCCCTTGGTTCGGAACTTTTGAGATTGGTTCGGAAGTTATTGATTCGGAAGGTTCCGAATGAAAAGTCTTGGTTCGGAAGTTTTGACTTCCGAATGAACAAGTTTGATTCGGAACTTGTAAAGTTCCGAATGAGCAACCTTGGTTCGGAAGTTTTGACTTCCGGATGAAGATCCTTGGCTCGGAACTTTGGACTTCCGAATGAAGCCTTCTATCCTCTCCTTGGTTCGGAACTTTTTCTGGAAACACAGAAACAAAGCAAAACTTCTTCCGAAGAACAAGGAAACAGTAGCAGCAGGTATAATAACAATTTGACCAAAATCAAACACACGTATGAATAAAATCAATAACGATTCAATGAAATAACATCAACAAGCAATTAAAAACATGAAATTAAACAACTTTTACCACAATAATCAAAAACCACTTTGGATCAAAATAAAAGCATGAACATGAACATAAACACCATAAATCAAAGAATAAGAAAGGTAGATAAGAGATTGACAAGATAAAGTAAAGATTAACAATAATTAAAAGGAAACTTACTTGAAATTAAATGAATTTAAGGTGCAAGACAAGGTAATTAAATTGACAATTAATGTAAATGACAAGTATTTAAAATGGTGGAAGAGCTAATTGTCACACTTAGCCAACAAGAGTGAAATGATAACTAATCTAATCTATTTATAGGGGAGGATTAAGGAAGCTTCCTCCCCTCTTTCCTTTCTTCTTAATTACAAGTTTAAGTCCCTCCTTTTATTAATCTTCATTAATTGCGTACTTAGTCCTTTTCTTCTAATCTTCTTTAATCTTGGACTTTAAGGGACTTTTGACTTCGGGATTTCTTTTGAACTCGTCTTTAAATTCTTCAATAAAATAGACTTGAATTCTCCGGCTTTTGATAAACTTCCGTCTTTTGACTTTTTCTTCGATAAATCTTCAGAATTGGTCGTGGACTTCCGTTCTTTTTGCACTCTTGACTTCTTGACTTTGTCTTTTATCCTTTTCTTCAATAAAAGTCCATAAATGCCCGTGAATGTCCGTGTTTTCTCCATTTTTCACCTTTTTATCCTAAATCACAACAAAAACACAAACCACGCATAATTCCGACATAAAAGACATAAAATACACGTTTTGGTCCGGTTATTATTGTAGTTAAGTGGTAGAAAAGATGGGTGTTTACACACCTATCAAATCCCCTACACTTGACCATTGCAATGTCCTCATGCAATGCATTAGTTACAAAGCAAGATTACACTTTTCATCGTAATCAATCCACGTTGGCCTTTATTAAAGAGATAGAAAATTAAAAACATTGAAATTAAAGAAATCAAAAGCATACCTTGGGTTTTGAAAATGTTATGAATAATCATCATCCTCAAGTTTTCACTTTCTCCAAACCAAGCTTAAAAACAAGATCATTGTTATTATAAGTTAGTAAACTAACACGAACTCATGTGGGCCAATTACTCACTTAGACTCCCTTATTCCTAGGTGTATCTCTTATATTTTATATTTTGTCTTGAATGATCATGAAGATACATTGTTTGACTTATTTCGATAGTTATTTAGTCTGAAAATAAAGTGCACGATTTAATCAATAGTTAGCTAAAGGACCAAATCTTTTAAAACTGCTTCTCGGGATATCAGAAAGTTCATATCTTGGCATAACTTGGTTCGCGATTTGAGACCTTTCTCGGGCCGATATTTGGCAGCGACTTCATACTTCGAATCTTTGAGAGACGTTCATGAAATAATGGTCTTCTCTTCATAATTGGAATTTCTTCACTTGAAGTTTTGAGAGATTCATACTTGGACCACGACTTCTTCATTTTTCTCCAATCTTTATTTTGGATTTTGATATACAACGATCCGCCTCCTTTTATGACTTGGATCTATTTATCCTCATACCTTGTTAGGGTCTTTTTGGATACACTTCTCCATGACTTTTGGGGAGTTTAGCTTTACGTCGTGTGTCTCGATCCTTCATATTGATTTTCGATAAATGATTCTTCACATCACTTTGGATCTTTAGCAACAAAACATAGCCCTCATGCCTTGTTAGGGCCTTTTTGGACTCGCCAATCTTCGCGCCCCGCTTCATAAGTTATGCCTTGGCTATGAACTCTCGTCATTACCGAGCAACTTTTAAACGATCTGGGGCTAGAAGCTAAGTAACTTTTCAAATCATACAACCTTATTTATTAGCAAATAAATTATTAGCAAGCGATGGGAGAATAGGCTCATAATTAACTCACATAAATTCATGAAAGAATACCCAACTTATAATTGGCTCTATCATCTCTCGTTCTCCACAGTTTAAAATCTCAGGTAATGAGACTCGTGGATACTTAGCCTATTAAATCAAAGTTTTGGGTTTTCGAGTCGCCTATAGGATCTTGCAAATTCTTAGACTCTTTCAAGTTTAGAAATCGCATCTTAGAGTTCCCTTGATAAACGACTCTCTAGGATCAATTACAGGAACTTGCGAAAAGTTCTTGTTCTTAATTCGTGAAAGTTAAGACTTTCGCGTTTTATAGCTCCCTATATAAAAGCCTAGCAAAACTTGACTTAAACACGTTAAGGATACTAGCTAGAGTAAACTCGGCTTGAGTCAAAAGATTCACAACGTTTGAAAATTAAAATCACTTATTAAATATTTATTCTAGAAAAGAAAGAAAATAACTATACAAAAGGGAAAAACTAATAGGCCAAAATAGATCAAAAATTTTGAAAAGTGTCGAAAAATTGATTTTCCGGTTAAAATGAGGACAAATACAAGGAAAAGATCACTTAACTTCGATAGAAGTCCCCCCTACACTTAAGATAAACATTGTCCTTAATGTTTAAGCATGTGGGAGTAAGCTCCCCTACACTTAGGACATTGTGCACGTTGTTTAAATCTTGCTAAGGAAAAGACAATTAAAGAGATTCCTATTTTAATATTGAGAGAATATAAAATAGTGAATCGAAAAGAGTTTAGGATAGAACCGGGAAGAAGTAGAACACGGAATCACGGGTCGTAAAGAATCATCAAGAGTGGATCATTGAAGCTCGAATCCCTGATTAAGAAGGGAGGAAATAGCAATCCAAAGGGGTCCCCCCTACACTTATGATAAAGAAAGCGAAAAGATAGATGCATGGGTTGCCTCCCAAGAAGCGCTTGGTTTTTGTTAACCGAGTCGTGAGCCTGACTCGACCTTGATTATCAACGGAAGTAGCATGAAACAAATCCACCAGGATCAAAGACATAGTTTTCATCCATCAATAGGCAAGAGCTTAAGGTGAACAAGGCAAGCCAAAAGAGAAGCGGCAAGGTTCCCTTAAGCAGAGATGGAGCACAGTAGAAGCAAGTATGAAGCGGTGCAAGCATGTCTTCCAAATTTCCAAAGATTTTTCCTTTTATTGCATCAGGTGGATACTGAGATGGCTTAAAGACTTCAATACCGGGATCAAACACCTTTTCCTTCAGGGGAAAATAGCACTCCGGCTCAGCCGAGTGTGAAGAAGATCCGCAAAGAAGCACAACCTCGTCCTCAGAATAAGTGCAACGGATTTCGGTGTCAACCGGTTTCTTCTCCTTGGACAAAATGCTCTTCAAATCCAAAGTAGGATCAAGACGATAATCTTCAAAGTCCAAAGGAGGTGCATTACTCTCATGAGGGAAGTATGTGTTAAGAAATTCAGAAAAATCTTCCTCGAATGAGTAATCGTCCAAAGTAGGATCGAGTGATGGCGGAGGATTTTCATCATGTGAAGAATCGCTCGAGAGAGTATCGGCCTCATCAAAATCATCATATGTAGGCAGCTCCGGATACTCAGAAGTACAATCAAAATCATCCGAATCTGAGCTAGAATTATCATCTTCATAAGAATCAAAGACCGGTGGAGAATCAAAAATGGGAGAAGCGTCCAAAGTAGGGAGAGAATCATCCACATTATCTTCAAAGAGTGGATTATCAGTGGAAGACTCGAATAGAGGATTGTCATAAACGGTAAAGTCATCGAGCACATTTATCATATTCACTGATTCTCGGCCTCCAAAAGATCTGCCGGTAAGCTTCCCCATTTTAAAAATTTTAGAATCATCCCCGACTCGTAAGATTAACTCACCTTCGGCCACATCTATTAAAGCACGTCCGGTTCTCAGGAATGGCCGACCAAGTATTAGAGGAATACGAGGGTCCATTTCATAATCAACTACGACAAAATCGACCGGGAAGGTAAATGTGCCAACTTTGATAAACACGTCTTCGGCTATACCAACGGGGTAAGCGAGAGTGCGGTTTGCAAGTTCGAGAGTCATCTTTGTAGGAATGAGATCGGGCAATGATAGTGTTTTCCAAACACTGAGTGGCATAAGATTAATACTAGCCCCGAGATCAGCAAGGGCAGTAAATTCTTCAGTTTTGTTGAATAAGCAAGACAACACAAAACGACCGGGATCTCCAAGTTTTTCCGGAAGTTCTTTAAGAAGGACTGCAGAGCAGTTTTCATTTAAGCGTGTGTTGGCAAGTTCAAGTAACTTCTCCTTCTTGCTAAGCAAATCCTTGAATGTTTTGACGAATTTCGGCATGTGGCAAAGTGCTTCAACAAGGCTAATGTTGATGGTCATTTTAGATAGCATATCCACATATTTCATTACATTACAATCATTCTTGGTTAGCTCGTTGGTCTTGCCTATGCGAGAAGGGTATGGGATTCTGGGCTGATAAGGGTTAGGTGAAGGTGTAATTGGTGAAGGTTTTGATGGTGAAGGGTCTTTCCGAGATACATCGTCATGACGAGGCGGAGTCGGTAATGGTGTACTACTACTAGGTGTAGAAGGAGTCGGGATACATGGTGGTGGAGGAGGTGTAGATGATGGTGGTGGGATAGGTGGATCGATAATGGTAAGTCCACTACGCGTAGTTATAGCACTCACATTAGCTCGCGGATTAGTGACGGTGTTTGAAGGTAGAGAACCCGAGGAAGAAGAAGGTTGAGCTTCGGGCAAGAAACTAGCCAATAGATTCTTTAATTCAGTTGTTTGAGTGATGAAGGAGGATTGAAGATTTTCACGAACCTCGTTTCTGATGTCATTACCTTGCTTTAAGATATCTCCTTTCAAATTGATAATTTGGCTTTGTAGATTCTTGATTTGCTCACCTTGAGTTCTCATGATTGTGTCAACATCGGGGTTAATGGGTGGGTGTTGTTGGGAGGGTGGTTGATAAGGGTTAGAAGCACGAGGTGGGATTTGGTTGCTTCTATTGTAGTTGTTGGCGGGGTTTTGGTTTTGAGGAGAAAAACCTGGTGAAAGGTAATTGTTTGAACGGTAGCTCAGCAGATTTCTATCCCCTTGTTGTCTAGCTTGGTAATTTTCCGGTGAATAATTACCGTAAGCTGCATACACATTTTCCGGATTTCCTTGTGTCGAAGGACAATCGGTGTATGAGTGAGGACCGCCACATGTTTCACAAGGATTAGCAACCGCTTTAACTTGTTGTTGTTGGTTTGAAGCGAGAAGCGTAATACTTTTGCTCATTTCAGCCATCATGCGGGTGAGTTCGGTCATCTCAGGGTTTGCTGAGGTAGAGGAAACATTGACTCTCGTGTTGTTTCTAGAAGAAGCAGAAGAATCCCAGTTCTTATGATGAGTAGTCATGTTCTCTATTAACTCTCTACACTCCTCGGGTCTCCTTTTCATGAATGTGCCACCGGCGGCTGCATTAATCGTATCACGATCTCGAAAAGTCAATCCGTTGTAGAAAGTATCGATCAAGGTGACCGGAAGCATGTTGTGGTTTGGACAACGGTCGATCAAGACATTATATCTTTCCCATGCATCAAAAAGAGATTCATCGGGATCTTGCATGAAACCGCTGATCTGATTGCGAAGGCTTGTGACCATGGATGGTGGAAAGTAGCGCGAAAGAAAGCGTTGAGTCATGTCATCCCAAGTGTGAATAGAATTCTTCGGGAGACGATCAAACCATTTCTCGGCATGATGCGATAAAGTATGTGGGAAGAGTTGTAGGCGGAGTACATCCATTGTGGCCCCAGGCAACTTCATGCTTTGGGTGATTGTAATGAACTTGTCGAGGTGTTTGTTGGCATCATCATCAGGCAATCCTCTAAATGGGTTTGTTTGTACTTGCTGAATCATGTGGTGCTTCAACGAAAACTCAGGAGCGTTGATTTGCATCGGCGCAATCGGTCCTCCTCGTCCAAACATGGTTGGTTGACAAAGTTCCTCCATGGTCCGAAGATCGGGCTGTGGAAGAGCATTGTTGTTATTGTTATTATTGTTGAGGTGCGGTAGTTGATTATTGTTGTTAACACCTGACATATCTAAATCTTCTTGAGGCTCGGGCTCTTGATAATTAGAAGATCTAGTACGCATACACCTGAAAATGTAAAAGAAAAAGAAACCAAACACAAAGACAATATATATACACAAGAAAGATAAAATCTTTTTGGATTTTTGAAATTTTTAATTTTTATGGTTTTTATGAATTTTTTACTTTTTTTTTTTTTTTTTTTTATGAGTTTTTGAAATTTTTATGCAAGAAAAATAACGTTCACAAGTAAACGGATCCCAAAAATGCAACGTGTCTAACACAGAAAACTGTTGATCTTAACGAAAAGAGCCGGCAGCGGCGCCATTTGATAACTAGGCTTTACTAGGTTCAATTGTTGTTCTCGGTATCTTAACGAATTGATCTTAGCTCTCTATGTGCGACTTAGTTGATCTTTAGTGAAAAAGAATATTTTTGGGTGATTTTAAATTTAAATGCAAAGACTTAAAAGTAAAAATGCTCTTAAAGTAAATCTAAGTCTAATTAAAGTTAAGTGTGAGTATTTTAAAACGTAATTAAAATTAAAGGGCACTAAAGTAAAATGACGTAAACTTAAATCTATCTAAGGCAAACTTAAAGTGCAACTAAAACTAAGGCAAATAATCTAAAAGTGCAATTAAATAAAAGGCAAGTAAAATAAAGCTTGAAGATAAAAATTAAAAATAAAAGCTAATAAGAACCTGAATACAGCTCATTTGGAATAAACCTTAGTTTGGAACAATCACTCGTCCTAAATGTCACCTTTGGTTGAAATGATTCTTCTTCACTTGGAATATTACCAAAATCCTTGATCCGGAACAAACTTGTCTGAATATGTCACTTATCCAAAACAATCTTTCATTCGGAACTTGCTGATTCGGAATCTTGTAAATCTTGCCTTGGTTCGGAAGTTTTGGTCACCCCTTGATTCGGAACTTTCCGGATGAAGATCCTTGATTCGGAACTTTTGAAGTTCCGAATGAAGGCCCTTGGTTCGGAACTTTTGAGATTGGTTCGGAAGTTATTGATTCGGAAGGTTCCGAATGAAAAGTCTTGGTTCGGAAGTTTTGACTTCCGAATGAACAAGTTTGATTCGGAACTTGTAAAGTTCCGAATGAGCAACCTTGGTTCGGAAGTTTTGACTTCCGGATGAAGATCCTTGGCTCGGAACTTTGGACTTCCGAATGAAGCCTTCTATCCTCTCCTTGGTTCAGAACTTTTTCTGGAAACACAGAAACAAAGCAAAACTTCTTCCGAAGAACAAGGAAACAGTAGCAGCAGGTATAATAACAATTTGACCAAAATCAAACACACGTATGAATAAAATCAATAACGATTCAATGAAATAACATCAACAAGCAATTAAAAACATGAAATTAAACAACTTTTACCACAATAATCAAAAACCACTTTGGATCAAAATAAAAGCATGAACATGAACATAAACACCACAAATCAAAGAATAAGAAAGGTAGATAAGAGATTGACAAGATAAAGTAAAGATTAACAATAATTAAAAGGAAACTTACTTGAAATTAAATGAATTTAAGGTGCAAGACAAGGTAATTAAATTGACAATTAATGTAAATGACAAGTATTTAAAATGGTGGAAGAGCTAATTGTCACACTTAGCCAACAAGAGTGAAATGATAACTAATCTAATCTATTTATAGGGGAGGATTAAGGAAGCTTCCTCCCCTCTTTCCTTTCTTCTTAATTACAAGTTTAAGTCCCTCCTTTTATTAATCTTCATTAATTGCGTACTTAGTCCTTTTCTTCTAATCTTCTTTAATCTTGGACTTTAAGGGACTTTTGACTTCGGGATTTCTTTTGAACTCGTCTTTAAATTCTTCAATAAAATAGACTTGAATTCTCCGGCTTTTGATAAACTTCCGTCTTTTGACTTTTTCTTCGATAAATCTTCAGAATTGGTCGTGGACTTCCGTTCTTTTTGCACTCTTGACTTCTTGACTTTGTCTTTTATCCTTTTCTTCAATAAAAGTCCATAAATGCCCGTGAATGTCCGTGTTTTCTCCATTTTTCACCTTTTTATCCTAAATCACAACAAAAACACAAACCACGCATAATTCCGACATAAAAGACATAAAATACACGTTTTGGTCCGGTTATTATTGTAGTTAAGTGGTAGAAAAGATGGGTGTTTACACACCTATCAATAGTTGACCTCATCTAACTTACTCTGTTGTTGCACCAAAGTTACAAACCGTGTCCAATCTGGTTGAAGTTTCTGTAAAAATTGCACATTGACTTGCATGGTGGAGACTTGCAAATTGTTTCTTGTCAGGTCATTCATCATCTTGTAGAACCTTGAGTAATATGAATCAATTGATTCCCCATCCAATGAAGTTAACTTGCCAAAGTTCCAGAACAAGTTGGTTTTGACATCTTGCTTGTTAAGTGATTCACCTTGTTGCAAGCCTTAAATGGCAAACCACATTTCATTTGCACTAGAGCACGCATCAACCGTTGAGTAAATATCATCCCCAATCCCACTTTCGGAAAAATTTTGGTTTCGGAGAAAACTTAGATTTCGGAGAAAGTTTGGGTTTCGGAGAAACAAGTATTCTGAACATTCAGACACTTGTAACTTTCGGACCCCTTGTTACTTTCGGAAGAAAGAAACTTTCGTAACTCGTAACCCTGTGAAACTTTCAGAGAAAAACTTACTTTCGGAAGAACTAACTTTCGGAACAATTGAGGATTCGGAAGAATTTGTCTTTTGGAATAATTGAGGTTTCGGAAGAATTTGACTTTCGGAACAATTGAGGTTTCAGAAGAAACGACTTTCAGAACTTTTTGTGCTTTCGGAACTTGTAATGACTTTCGTAACTTTGTGACTTTCGTAAGTTTCTAAAAATTTCGGAGCTTTTGGAACTTTTGAAAACTGTCGTAACTTTTGACACTTTCGGAGGTTTTTGAAACTTTCTGAACTTTTTGGAACTTTTGTAAAGTTTTGTAAGAATTCCAACTTTCAGAAGAAAGAAACTTTCGGAACAATTGACTCTTTCCAACTTTCGTAACTTCTGAACTTCCAAGTTAACTTTCGGAGTGTAGTGATGTTCGCAACTTCCAAGTTTTGGAGTTAATAACTTTTGTAACACTTTGAAATTTCGTAAGTTTTTCAAAACCCTCTTCCGAAAGTTATTACAGCCAACCTTAAATCTAATACGAACCAACTTTTTGTTGAACCGTATCCCAAAATCAATCCAAATGCCCCAAAAACTTGTGATTTTAACCACAATAACTAACCTAAATCCCTACCACAACTATGTAGGTGATTTAAATCAAGATTTAGAGCCCGAAAAACACTAAAAAAAATTCAATTCGTGATGATTTTACATTAAATCACATAAATCAAATCAATGAAAACAACCAATCACTAATCTACCCCGTGTCGATTGATACCAAATGTTGTTCCCATAATTATTCACTTCACCATGACTGATTATAAGAAATAAAGAAGAAAGATAAAAGATTTCTAGAGAGAGAAAGTAGAGAAAGAGGTGATTAACTAGGAGAAATTAGATTAAGAAAAATGAGAACTTGACACCCTCCTAACGTGCTAGGAGGGTGCTTATATAGTCCACCCACATGCGCGCTTTCTATTCGACTATATTGTTTTGGGCCGGGCTTGAATAAATGCTTAGTACCTTGAATGAGGCCTTTTAAGCTAGCCATCAAGCCCGTAACGTCACGACTATTTTAACTAACTATTACAACGTTCTAATAAATACTACAATATAAACCTATGACCGAACATTCTTGTTTGACTCAATATTTTGAGGCTAACAATATATTTATTAAATAAATTAATAAATACAATAAATATATTTATTAATTAAATTAACTCTTTACGTATTATGTGCAATCCCGTAATCTCGAGTTCGGTCCTATCACACGACTATTAAATATAAGTCCATAAACTTACACAGGGATCTCATAAAAGTTTTCATGATCTCTCCCACAGTCTCCTTGGAGATCGAACACCAATTGTAAAAATCTTGGGTAAGCAAGAGTCATCTTGCTACCCTTGTTGTGCAACATGCCTTCAAAAATCATTTTTGAAAAATTATAAAGTTGCCCATTTGCCAAACAAACAAGAGCACTCCCGATTGAACAGTTAATTTCATTGAATGAAGAACATTTGGGACTAAGGCATTTTAGAAGGACATGTATCAAAAACTTCCAGGCTAGGGGGAACTGACCCTTAGAATATTTATTTATTTTCCCTATGGGGGGGAGTCTGTACCCCAAGCCTTGAAGGCCTTCATGTAGCAACTCTTTGGAAAAGGGTGACAACACCACCAACATGATTAAGATGCAAGGCTTGGCGAACAAAATCCTTAGTGACCACCTATTGTTTCCCATGGATGATGCCTTCTATTCTAGTTACTCCATCAACTGTTGTGGAACTGGTAGTGTTCCAAAACTATTTGATATGTGTGACAGGGATGACAGGAGCATGAGTTAAAGCATACCTTAGAGGAGAATCCAATAGATACTCTATCATCTGTGTGTATTAAGGCTATGTTCCCAATAGTTAAATATGCAAGCATATTATGTTGATCCTTGAATTCCAATACAACATCAACAGATCTAAAGTTTGGCGCCATTGATATAAATAAAAGGCTTTGAATGGAGGTAAAGTGTAATATGGAGAAAAATGTATGCAAAACAAATAAGCAAGTTGACCTGTACACAATATGGTGAACAAATATATAGTAGTAATACGTGGTATGTGATTGGTTAAAAATAGAGGTAAGTGAGAAAAAGTCTCAAAAGTAATAATGAAAATCTTTGAAAAATAAAACTTATCTGATACCAATTAAAGAAAATAACCACTCCCCAAAAATTACGGCTTAAAATATCGTAAAATTTACAACTAGGTAGGATCCAGTGTTTGTCAACGGTTAAAATTTTTGTCAATGGCAACGGCTATATTTGTCAGCGGATAAAATTGTTGTGTCTGGGGCTAAAAATGTGCTTATCTGTGGATAGAATTAATTTTGTTAGGGGGTCAAAAATAAAAAGAATAAATTGAAATAAAAAGACCTAACAAAGACTTTAATCCTAAGGAAAACAACTTTATCCCTAAATGACTGAGCATCACAAGCACTGTCCAATCATGCACACTTGCTTAAGCAAGAAAGCCATAATTGTCCTCAAGAGTCCCGTGCTTACACAATTCTTACGGATGAAGTTATCTTTCTAGAAAATATTTGTAACTCCTAGGTAAGCCCAAAATTATATACCCCAAGACTCCCATCCAACCAAGGCCAAGTCTAGGTCAAAAAGTCTTGGCAACTAATAACTGATTTTTGGTTAGTTAATAAAAAAGTTTGCTTGCAAGATCTTTCTTTGCGTTGCTCGTACCCAATTGATATATGTCGTTGTTTCGTTCTCGGTATCTTCTCGAATCGATCACGGTCAAAAGTGGAATCGTTGTAATTGGTGACTAAAAGGGGGAGCTTAGGTCTAAATCTACTAAAATGATAAGTGCTAGAAGTAATAAAATTAAACTAAAGACAATTACTGAGAATAAAGCTAGAATTTAAATGTAACAGTAAGTACCTCAATGTGGAGAAAACAACTTATTCGGAATATTTCTTCTCATGCGGAATAAAACTGGAAAACTCTATTCGGAATAACGGCTTATCCGGAATGTCTGCTCTACTCGGAATGTTTTAGTCTATCCGGAACATTTACTCTTACTCGGAATAATAGTCTATCCGGAACATTTGTGCTACTCGGAATAACATGGCTATGCGGAATATTATGCTATGCGGAATAATATGGCTATGCGGAATAACAAGCTATGCGGAATAACAAGCTTATTGGGAATATATACTCTACTCGGAATGTTTTAGAAGGAAAACTCTATTCGGAATAAATGTGGCTATGCGGAATAATTGTGCTACTCGGAATAACAAGGCTATGCGGAATAACAGTCTATCCTGAATAATTGCTCTACTCGGAAAAACTGCTCTATCCGGAATAAATACTCTACTCGGAATGTTTTATTCCGAGTAAACAACAAAATCACAACCTTGATCCGGAATATTTGATATTCCGAACCAACAGTACAATCACAGACCCTTATCCGGAATCTGGGCAGGTTGATGGTGCGAAGAACAGGGGACGACTGAAACACAAATTTAACACAAAATTTCACCAAGTTTTTAATCAAAACTTAAACCAATTTCACCACTAATCATTTACCTAAGGTAAACATCAATCCAAAACAACAAAAACATAAAACCCACTTACTTTTTATGATCAAACCAATAAAATGAAACTTAAAGAACTTTGAATCATAAAGAGATGAAGAACAAGATGATAGAAAGATTAAATGTAAACTTGTATTGATGATTAAGATTCAACAAACAAAATGGAAAGATTAAACTTACAAGATTCAAGAAGAAATCAAAGAAAATGAAAACCACTCCTTAAGGGAGATGGTTGTTCCTACGAACTAGGAAAAATGTAACTGAATAAAAAACTTGTGGAAAATTGTGAATGGGAGGAGTATTTATAGGCTTCCTCCTTGGTTGGTGAGTTGGCTTTCTCCCTTTCTTTTTGTCTTCTCGTCTTTTCAGAAAAGTTGACGTTTTTGATTTCGATTCGGGTTTGTCGACGAATAAATTCAACTCGTCTTTTAATTTCTTCATTTAACAGACTTGAGTTTCTTCGACATGTGTAAATCTTCCATCTTTGGTCCTTTTCTTCGATAAATCTTCAAATAGGCCCATTGACTTCAAATCTTTTGCATCTCTTGGACTATAGACTTCGTCTTTTCGTCTTTTTCCTCGATAAAACCCGTGCAATCCCATATTTTCTCCAATATTTATCCGGTTGGCTCTGAAAACACAACAAACACACAAACCACGCATAATTACAAACAAATGACATTAAATACGCGTTTTGGTCTTGTTTTAGTAAGAAATAAGTGGTAAAAGGATGGGTGTTTTCACACCTATCAAATCGCCTACACTTAACCATTGCCATGCCCTCATGCAATGCTTAGCGATAAAGCAATTTTACATTTTTCTCATAATCAATCAACCTTGGCCTTATTAACATTACTAAACAAAGATTAAAGTACTAAGAGACATTAAAATCTTTAAAATAAACAAAAGGATAGAAAACCATTTTCACTTGAAAAATAGCTATATGGAAATAACTTGCAAAGAGATCAAGGACTTACATTAGGGCTTTGGTGCTGCGAAGATTTATCACCCTCAAGTTTCACGTTCCCCAAACTAAGCTTAAAAACGAGATCATTGTTATTATAAGTTAGTAATTCAAACACTTACACACATGGCTTAATTATATGCTTAAACTCCCTTATTCCTAGGTGTATCTCTTATATTTTATTTTTGTCTTAGAATGATCATGAAGATGCATTTTTGGACTTATTTCAATAGTTTATTTAGGCTGAAAGCAAAGTAGGACGATTTGATTAATAGTTAGCTAAAGGACAAAATCTCTTAAAACTGCTTCTCGGGATATCAAAAAGTTCATATCTTAGCATAACTCGGTTCACGATTTAAGACCTTTCTCGGGCCGATATTTGGCATGTACTTCATACTTCATATCTTGAGAGACGTTCTTGAGATAATGGTCTTCTCTTCGTTAATAGAGTTTCTTCACTTGGAGACTTTTGAGGGATACTCCAACATTGTTGACCACGACTTCATGATTATTTCTTCATTCTCTAATTGGGATTTTGAGATACAACGATCCGCCTCCTTTTCGGACTTGGATCTATTTATCCTCATACCTTGTTAGGGTCTTTTCGGATAGACTTCTCCATGATCTTTATGGGAGTTGATTGCTTTTCGTCGTGAGTCTTGATCCTTCATATTGATTTTGGGAATAATGCTTTTCACATCACCTTGGATCTTTAGCAATAAAATGGAATCCTCATGCCTTGTTAGGGCCTTTTTGGACTTGCCAATCTTCGCGCCCCGCTTCATAAGTTATGCCTTGGCTATGAACTCTTATCATTACCGAGCAACTTTTAAACGATCTTGGGCTAGAAGCTAAGTAACCTTTCAAATCGTATGACCTTACTTATTGCAGATAAATTATTAGCAAGTGATGGGAGAATAGGCAAATGATTACACCAATTGAGCTAGTGCAAGAATACCGACTTATAATTGACTCTATCATTTCTCGTCCTCCACAATTTAAAATCTCAAGTAATGAGACTCGTGGATGCTTAGCCTAATAAACCAATTAAGGTCTACATGGTTAAGGATACTAGCTAGAATAAACTTGGATAAGTCTATTCGGGTTGAGTCAAAATAATCACAACGGGCCTAATATGTCAAAGATTTCAAAACTAGCTACACCACTTTATTAATATTTTTGACTTTATTGCGGGATATATACATATGAAAGCAACGATAAAAATTTAAAAATTACGACTAAATGGCCAAAGTTAATTTAAAAGTTGAAAAATGCTGAAAAAGATGATTTTCCGGTTAAATGAAGGCATTTTAATGGAAAAGTCCACTTAAAACTTCGATAGAAGCCCCCTACACTTAAGATAAACATTGTCCTCAATGTTTAAGCATGTGGGAAAAATCTCCCCTACACTTATGACATTGTGCACGTTGGTTAAATCAAGCTAAGGAGGGGACGACTAAAGTGATCAATTTCAAATGTGAGTATGAAGATAACTGAATCACGATAGTTGAGAGATAGAACCGGTATTGCGGATAACATGGGAGCACGGTTCTTCAAAGATTCCAAGAGTGCACTTATCCCTGTAATCACATCACCATCCAAATACAAGCAACCTATATAGCTCCCCCTACACTTAGGATGAAAAACGGGAAAGGGGGATAGATACTCGGGTTGCCTCCCGAGGAGCGCTTGTTTTTGTTCACCGAGTCACGAGCCTGACTCGGTCCCGAACTAATTCAAGGGAAACATGGTGAGGGATGGAATCATCTCATGAGAGATGTCCTCACCAAAGTACAATTTCAAACGCTGGCCATTCACCTTAAAGTTGGGCCCATTTGGCTGAGAAATCTCAATGGTGCCATAGGGAAAAACATTGGCGATGGTGAATGGACCAGACCAGCGGCTCTTCAACTTGCCCGAGAAGATCTTCAACCGAGAGTTAAAAAGTAAGACTTGATCACCAACGTGGAACTCTCGGTTCTTGATTTTAGCATCCTGGATAATCTTGGTCTTCTCTTTGTAGATCAATGAGTTCTCGTAAGCTTCATTCCTCAATTCATGTAGCTCGTTGAGTTGAATCTTGCGAAGATCACCGGCTTTGTTGATGTCGAAGTTAGCCCACTTCAAGGCCCAATATGCCTTATGTTCCAGCTCTATGGGGAGGTGGCAGGATTTCCCGTACACAAGACGATAAGGTGTACAACCAATCGGTGTCTTATAGGCGGTACGGAAAGCCCACAGAGCATCATCAAGTTTATCGGCCCACGAGGCACGATGCTCTCCCACAGTACGTTCCAAAATTCTCTTCAATCCACGGTTGGATATCTCGGCTTGACCGTTGGTTTGAGGATAGTAAGCGGTGGAAAGACGGTGCTGACACCATACTTAGCCATGACTCTTGCAAATTGATCGTTGCAAAAATGAGTCCCGCGGTTACTGATAATAGCACGAGGAACACCGAATCAAGCAAACATGTTTCAAGAAATTACAAACCACCCTCACGTCGTTAGTGGGTAAAGCTTTGGCTTCAACCCATTTAGAAACGTAGTCGACAGCGACAAGGATGTATTTGTTGCCTTTAGAAGAAGGGAATGGCCCCATAAAGTCGATGCCCCATACATCAAAGATTTCACATTCTTGTATGAAATTTTGAGGCATCTCATCTTTATGTGTGATCTTGCCTTGTTTTTGGCAAGCATCACAATGTTTAACCATCTCGTGAGCATCACGATAAATGGTGGGCCAATAGAATCCCGAGTCAAACACTTTTTTGGCGGTGTAGTTGGGACCAAAGTGACCACCGGTGGGTCCTTTATGGCAAGCCTGGAGAATGTCCAAAGCGGCCGGTCCGTCAACACATCGGTGAATAATCAAGTCAGCGCATTGTTTGAATAGAAAAGGGTCATCCCAAAAGTAAGTCTTAACATCGTTCAAGAACTTCTTCTTTTGTTGGGATGTTAACCCTCTGATGAGAACACCCCCCACTAAGTAGTTTGCAATATCAGCAAACCACGGGGTGTCATCCAGATTGAGATTTATAGACATTAAGGTCTCAAGGGGGAAAGAGTCATTGATCTCTTTGTTCGGATGATCCCCTTGATATGGATCCTCAAGTCTACTCAGATGATCCGTAGCTAGGTTTTCAGCACCCTTCTTGTCACAAATTTCAATGTTGAATTCTTGAAGGAGTAAAACCCAGCGAAGAAGTCTTGGCTTAGAGTCGTGCTTAGTCATCAAGTACTTCAACGCGGAATGGTCCGTGTACACGATTGTGGTGGATAAAACAAGATAGGGGTGGAATTTTTCAAAAGCATAGACAACAGCTAAAAGCTCTTTTTCGGTTGTCGTATAATGCAATTGAGCCCCCGTCATTGTTTTGCTAGCATAGTGGATTGGTTGGAAGTGTTTGTTGATCCTTTGTCCCAAAACCGCACCAATAGCAAAGTCGCTAGCATCGCACATCAACTCAAAGGGTAGCTCCCAATTAGGGGTAACCAAGACCGGTGCCTTAGTTAGATTATCCTTAAGAAGGTTGAAGGCTTCGATACACTTTTTGGAAAAGATAAAAGGAATATCTTTTTCCAAGAGGTTGGTCATCGGGCGAGCGATTTTGGAGAAATCCTGAATGAATCGACGATAGAAGCCCGCATGACCCATAAAACTTCTCACACCCTTCACGGTTGAAGGTGGAGGTAATTTGGCTATGACATCTACTTTAGCACGGTCGACTTCAAGACCGGATTTAGAGATTTTGTGTCCTAGCACAATGCCTTCTTTTATCATAAAATGGCATTTATCCCAATTCAGAACAAGGCGAGTGTCTTCGCACCGCTTAAGCATACGTTCCAAATTGGCAAGGCAAGAAGAGAAGGAATCCCCAAAGACCGAGAAATCATCCATGAAGACTTCCATGGTTTGCTCAACCATGTCATGGAAGATAGCCAACATGCACCTTTGGAAAGTCCCGGGGGCATTGCATAAGCCAAAAGGCATCCTTTTGTAGGAAAATGTGCCATAGGGACAAGTGAATGTTGTCTTCTCTTGATCTTGGGGATCGATGGGTATTTAGAAATAACCCGAGAAACCATCAAGAAAGCAGTAATATTCATTACCCGCTAAATGTTCAAGCATTTGGTCCATAAAAGGAAGAGGGAAATGATCCTTTCTCGTGGCATCATTGAGTTTGCGGTAGTCTATACAAACTCTCCACCCAGTAACGAGACGGGTAGGAACCAACTAGTTGTTTTGATTGGGCACAACGGTGATTCCACCTTTCTTAGGCACACAATGGACTAGACTAACCCATGGTGAATCCGAAATATGGTAAATCATACCCGCATCAAGAAGTTTGATAACCTCTTTTTTGATGACTTCATGGATTTTAGGATTCACCCTTCGTTGGCTTTGAATTGCGGGCTAAAAGTCGTCCTCCATGAGAATTTTATGTGTGCAAAAGTGAGGATCAATTCCGCGAATATCGGAGATTTTCCAAGCGATAGCATTTTTATGTTTCTTCAACACGGCGATAAGTCGGGCTTTTTCTTCTTCTTTCAGGTCCTTCGCGATGATGACCGGTAACTTCTCGTTGTCTTCAAGGAAAACGTACTCTAGATGAGGAGGTAGGTCTTTAAGCTCAAGAGTAGGAGGATCCTCAATAGATGGTGTAACTAACGATGGATCATCATTAGTCACCTCTTTAGGAGAAGGAGGAGAGAACGGGTCTTCATTGAGAAGTCTCTCAATAGTACGAATGTCTTCATCCCAATCGGTGGAAGAATCATCATACTTAAGATCGAGAGGACCCAAGCTAGCTTCGAAATCATCCAAGTCACTTTCTCCAAAAGGAGTCAATGCCGGAGCAATTGAGGCAACGGTCTCAACATTGGGTAGAGAAGAGGGAGTACTTTTGCAAGCATCATGAAAGTGTTCTTCACAAGTGTCACACTCCCAAAATATCAGAGTATAATGGCGACAAGGGAGTGGTGACGTCATGATTATCATACACACATAGTCACAAAGAACGACCTCTAAATGAGACGTTCGGAAAATAGATCACTTGTAATTAATAAAATAAGTTGTTTTAACAAAGTGCGGAAGCATAAACTGAATATGGTTACAAAACATAGTTTTCTCAAATGGTACAAATGATCGTTGTTTCAAAGAAATGACGGCAATGCATGAGACCTCATTTAGCATCTTCCTTCTTAATACCTGAGAAAAACATTGCTAAAGTGTCAACATAAAGTTGGTGAGTTCATAGGTTTAGTTAGTTTGAAATGTTTAATGAACCACAAGATTTTCCCAAATGTGATGACAATATAACAGATACAAAGTCATCCCAAAAGTATTTATTACAGTCTAAGCTCGTGACACCGAAGCGTTAACAACACCGTCAGTATAATCATATAAATGTAGCCCAAACTAGATGCCTAAACCCACGACATCCTATATCAGATTCAAATGAAACTGTGCCCGCTTGTCCCCTTGTTGGATAAGACAGACAGGGACGTCAATCCCGATAGATCTATCCATTAAATTCGCGCTTACATAAAGTAATTAACGGTTCACGATTCACGTGCCAAAGCAACTGGGTTTTTAGTGGGACTTAGACTAATATATAAATCAGTAAATGCACTTGTGTTCAAACGTTAAAATCAAGCAATGTCTCACCCCAAAAAGCAGTGAAAATAGTAAAGTATGGGGCTATAAACTCACCTCGTAAATTCAGCAAAGAGAACGGAGATAAAATAGCTCGAGAGTACGGTTACGCTAGCCGCGACCTAATTAATTATGAGGATCGAGTTACGATACGAATAATTGTATTATTAAATGACTCGACACCCTAGTTGTGCTTGACGAAACCATACGTTTATGAAATAGTACGATTTACGGAAAAATACGATAAATAAAATCGGTTTATTAACTGGTCGGGTTTTACGGGTCAAATTATAACTTAAACTAACAAAATTCGTTTTTGGGCTTATAACTAAACTAATAAACATGTAAGGCCCAAATTGGGAGTCCAAAACATTTACACAACAACCGGCCCAAGGGTCATTGACCCGGCCCGGTCCACTGGCGGAATAAACAAGGAACGGAGGGAGTACATTACGTGTGTTTACACACACAACTTCCCATATCTGAGAGTTAACTCTCTCTCCTCCCTCGATATTAACTCCACCGTCCCAAAACTCTCTCTCTCTTAATCTAGATCGGTTCAAACCCTTTCTATGGCTATCATCTAATCATTTGGGGATATAATAATCATGTGTGGTGGTCTGAGATGTTTAGATCGTGTGAGATGTGGGGTTTAATCCCCACATCAAACCGATTGGTTTTATGATGGTGTTCTCCCTTGCGGTTTCGTGAATCATTAACCAGAATCAAGATAAGTTTATTCTCCTTGTTTCTTTTTAAAAAGATTAATTACTTTTTGATTTAATAAATATCAGTGGGTTTAATTTATTTGTATATACTTGTTGTAAATCATATGATTCTCGGATTGAAAATAAACAAAATTAGGGTTTTGAAATATTTGGGGGTTTTCATCAAAATCGGGTTTAAACATAATTGATTGGTGTTTTCTATTATAAAATCAAACTAATTTCATATATAAAATCGATTTATAAAAATTAGGGTTTCGGTTAATTTGGGGGTTTTTGCATATCACGTTTTTAATTAAATTAAATATGGGTTTTGGGTTTAGATTAGGTTTAATTAGCATTTTAATTAATAAAAAGTAAATCTAGGGTTTTATAAAAATTGGGGGTTTTTATATATTCGAATGTTACTCATGTTTATATGATGTTTCTGGAATGTGGCAAATGTTAATTAGATGTTTAAAAAGGTTTTAAAATAATTAGGGTTTTGATTTGAATTGGGGGTTTCTATACCCGCGGCATGATTAATGTTTTCTGCAAAATAGAACTTGATTAAGACATTTGGATTGGTTGGTAATAATGGTTAATAATTTGGCAGAAAGTAGAACTTGGTTGGTTTGCTTTGATTCTCGGTTTGGTTCTTGATTGGGTCTCGGTTTGGTTGGACATGGGTCTCGGTTTGGTTCTTGATTGAGGTCTTGATTTGGTTGGACATGGTCTCGGTTTGGTTCTTGATTGAGGTCTTGATTTGGTTGGACATGGCCTCGGTTTGGTTCTAAGTCGGGTCTTGGTTTGGTCTCAATCGGGTCTCGGTTTGGTCTAAATTGGGTCTCGGTTTGGTTTAAATTGGGTCTCGGTTTGGTTGACAGAAAAGCAATAACATAAACATGTTTGCATTTAAAAAGTTTAACAATTTTTCAGTTTTTAGTTAAAAGTATAAGTCCATTACAATGACTAACCATTGTCTCGTTTATTCGCAGGTTCGTACAAAACAAGCACATCTAGACTTCATAACGAAAAGACGAAAAAGACAAAAGACTCACAATGGGGATGCTACGCTCGGTTTTGCAGGTTCGGACGGGATGAAGACTCTTGGTTGTGCAGGTTCGGACGGGACGTGTGGGTTGGCTGGACCAAATCTTCTACCCAGGAGTTGTATTGTGAAGACTTGTGCAGATTTTTGTGTTTGTATTTTGGACTGAGATAACTTGTATTTGGACATTGGATAATACTTTGGGTTTGTATATAAACTTGTATTGTTAGTCTAGGGTTAGTGTAAATCTGAAAATGTTAACTTGTGATATACCCAAAAGGGGTAAACTAGGCAAGTGTGCTGTCCTCTAGTGAGGCAAATAAACTATGAAGTTTATATGTAGGTTTAGACATGTGACTGATTTTTGAGACCCTTGTATGACAAGCTTGGTAATATAAATGAAGGTTTATACTCAGTATATGTACACATGCTGTGATAGCTTATACACTCGACTCGGTTCACAATGGTTAAATTTAGACGCGACTGGATAATCCCGACACCAAAACCGTTTAGTATACGATCCCAAAACAAAACAATTGTGCGAGACGTCACGAAAACTTAATAACTATAACAAATAAACGTACGGCAAAACATAAAACGTTCACAAACTTGTGTATTGCATTCAACTTAATAATCGCGAAACATTGAGATGTTACATATGCTCTCCCTAAAAAGGGCTTTGTCCGCAAAGCAAAATGATTAACACATTCACGTTGACAACTCGTTGGTAAACAGTTAAACTACTCGTACTATATGAATAAATTGAAATGGAAATTTGACGAATGTCACAGTATTCCCATGTTTTAGAGATTTCGTCACGAAATCAAGACGTTGTCGTAGTAGGTTGGTTAGCGAAGAGATGAGGATACTTGCTCTTGAATTGATCTTCACGTTCCCACGTGTATTCTGGACCTCTACGCGCGTTCCATCGGATTTTCACAATCGATATACGGCTTTGCTTGAGTTGTTTAACTTGACGGTCCATAACTTCTACGGGTTCTTCTACGAAGTTGAGTTTGTCGTCGAGTTGAATCTCCTCCAAAGGGATAACGAGTGCTTCGTCGGCTAAGCATTTCTTCAGATTGCAAATGTGGAACACATTATGCACTCGGCTAAGTTCTTGGGGTAATTCCAAACGATAGGCTACGGGGCCAATCCTCTCTATAATCTTGAAGGGTCCAATGTAGCGAGGATTTAACTTTCCACGCTTTCCAAAGCGAATCACACCTTTCCAAGGTGAGACCTTTAACATGACTTTATCACCAACTTCAAACTCAAGAGGTTTGCGTCTCATATCAGCATAACTCTTCTGTCGATCTCTTGCGGCTTGCATACGGCTCTTAATCTTAAAGATCTTCTCAGTAGTCTCGTGTATGATCTCAGGTCCAGTGAGTTGTGCTTCACCGACCTCTGCCCAACACACGGGTGAACGACACTTCCTACCATACAGTGCCTCGAACGGCGCTGCCTTAATGCTAGTGTGATAACTATTGTTATATGAGAATTCCACCAGAGGTAGGTGTCTATCCCATCTATTTCCAAAGTCAATCACACAAGCTCTCAGCATATCTTCTAGGGTTTGAATGGTCCGTTCACTTTGACCGTCGGTCTGGGGATGATACGCAGTGCTCATATCCAACTGCGTTCCCAATGCCTTCTGCAGTGACTTCCAAAACTGCGAAGTAAATCGGCTGTCTCGGTCGGAGATTATAGACACAGGCACACCATGCTTCGTGACTACTTCCTCCAAGTACGTCCTTGCTAACTTATCCATTCCATCAGTCTCCTTGATGGGTAGGAAATGAGCCGATTTGGTGAGTCGGTCGACGATTACCCAAATCGTGTCGAATCCGGCTGCGGTCTTTGGTAGCTTGGTAATGAAATCCATAGTGATCCTTTCCCACTTCCATTCTGGCAGTTCGGGTTGGACCAATAATCCTGATGGTTTCATATGTTCGGCTTTGACTTTGGCACAAGTCAAACACTTGCTAACGTATGTAGCAATGTCCGCCTTCATGTTCGGCCACCAATACAACATCTTCAGATCATGATACATTTTATCAGATCCCGGATGTATGGAGTACTTTGACTTATGCGACTCATGCATAATCAAGGATCGTAGGTCACCATGGCATGGTAACCAACTCCTATTATCAAGGCATAACGTTCCATCCGAACGTGCTTCCAACTTCTTTATCATTCCTCCAACATCTTCAGTCTTAAGAATTTCTTCCTCGACTGCTTCTTTCTGAGCCTTGAGAATTAAGGATGGAAGGTCTAAGTCAATGGTCATCACTAAAGCCTTCACCCTAAGAACTCTCTCCTTTCGACTCAAAGCGTCGGCCACGACATTTGCCTTGCCCGGGTGATAACGGATCTCGCAATCGTAATCACTGAGCAACTCTAGCCAACGTCGTTGTCTCATGTTGAGTTCCTTTTGATTCAAAATATGTTGTAGACTCTTATGGTCAGTGAATACAACACACTTAGTACCATAAAGGTAGTGTCTCCAAATCTTCAAGGCAAACACCACTGCTCCCAACTCTAGGTCATGAGTTGTGTAGTTCTTCTCGTGCACTTTTAGTTGTCTTGATGCGTAAGCTATGACCTTAGTCCTTTGCATCAGTACTGCACCTAACCCTTTTATGGATGCATCACAATACACCACAAAGTCTTCATTATCCTCATGTAGGGCTAGTATAGGTGCTTCACACAAAATCTGCTTCAACGTCTGGAATGCCAAATCTTGCTCCTCCTTCCACTCAAACTTCTTATCCTTTTGAGTCAATTCCGTCATTGGTTTAGCTATCTTGGAGAAACCTTCAATGAATCTCCTATAGTAACCAGCAAGACCTAAAAATTGACGGATCTCCGTGGGTGTTGTTGGAGTCGCCCAATCCTTTACAGCCTCGATCTTAGCAGGATCAACATGAATACCACTGATGTCGATCACATGCCCAAGGAATTGCACTGTGTTTATCCAAAACTCACATTTGGAAAACTTTGCATATAACTTCTCCTTCCTTAGCAGCTCTAATATGGTCTTCAAATGCTCCTTGTGCTCTTCTTCGTTACGAGAATAGATGAGAATGTCATCGATAAATACAATCACAAACTTGTCCAAGTATGGTTTGCAAACTCGGTTCATGAGATCCATGAATACCGCAGGTGCGTTTGTCAAACCGAAAGGCATAACTTGGAACTCGTAGTGTCCGTACCGGGTTCTAAAAGCCGTTTTATGAACGTCTTCCTCTCTAACCCTTAGTTGATGATATCCTGACCTTAAATCGATCTTCGAGTATATGCTAGATCCTTGCAATTGGTCGAAAAGATCGTCAATCCTCGGCAATGGGTAGCGGTTCTTTATCGTCAGCTTATTCAATTCTCGGTAATCGATACACATTCTAAAGGATCCATCTTTCTTTTTGACAAATAAGACCGGCGCTCCCCAGGGTGAGGAACTTGGTCTAATGAAACCTTTGTCAGAAAGTTCCTTTATCTGTTCAGCTAACTCTATCATCTCGGCCGGTGCTAGACGGTATGGGGCTCTAGCAACAGGCGCGGCTCCTGGTGTAAGCTCGATGTGAAACTCCACTTGCCGTGCTGGTGGTAGTCCGGGTAAATCCTCTGGGAATACGTCCGGAAAGTCTCTAACGATCGGTACATCTTCCACCTTCTTCTCGTGATCTTCTTCTCCTTCCTTTTGTGTTACTTGAACCAAGAATACCGGACATCCCTTCTCAATGTATCTTTGAGTCCTGATACATGAGATGACTTCCAATCTTGATCCGTTCTTCACTCCACTTCTTTCGCCTTGTATGATGAGTACGTCGTTTCCATAAGGAACACGGACACACTTCTCATGACATACAATCTCCGCGTGATGCTTCGACATCCAATCCATTCCAATGATGACGTCAAAACTTCCCAATTCTATAGGGAGTAGGTCGATACTAAACGAACGACCTTGTAGCCTTACACTACATCCTTTCAGAATAACGTCGGTGGTTACTGACTTCCCATCGGCTAATTCTACATTATACTTAACGTCTAACGCAGTAGGGGTAACATTTAGGCGTTCACTAAATATAGACGACACAAAACTCCTATCCGCACCAGAATCAAATAGTACTGAAGCATAGTTGTTATTGACTAGAAACGTACCAGTCACAACATTGTTGTCTTGCACAGCAGCTTCAGCACAGAGATGATACACTTTGCTAGGTGCCGTGAATCCTCCAGGAGTACTAGTTGTGGCTCGGTTATTCCCTCCTCGGTTCCCTTGATTCTGCTTCTGGTTCCCTTGGTTCTGATTTTGATTCCCTCGAATCTGGTTACTACGACCTTGGTTTCCACCGCTCGGACATTTGTTCTTGTAGTGACCTTTCTCTCCACATCCAAAGCAAGTGACATTTGCTCCTTGGCCACCTTGCGTTCCAGGTCCTCTTTGATTAGTAGAACGAGGTGGTGCTCGGCATTCCTTTGCCTTATGTCCCGCCTTCCCACAATTGTAGCACGTAGGGGGACATGCTCCTTCGTGGTGTCGGCCACATTTTCCGCAGAAAGGTAGTCTTCCAGCGTAGTTCCCAGTATTTCCTTGTCCAGCAGTGAACACTCTTGCTACTTCTTGTCGCTTGTTCTGGTTGTAGTTGCTTGGGTTGTTGTTGTTGTTGGTATTGTTGTTGTAGTGGTTGCCAGACCATTTTCTTTTATCCCCAGTATTTTCTCCCAACTCCTGTACCACTTGGTACATCAGACTCTGAGCCATGTCGATTGCGTCGTGCAAATCAGTCGGCTTGGATGAAGTCACATTCCCTTTGATGCTCAAAGGTAGTCCTTCAATGTAGCGCTCCAACAATCGGTCATCGTTGGGCACCATTTCAGGACATAACAAAATCAGCTCTTGAAAGCGCTGATTGTAAGCAGTAAGAGCAGTACCCTTGACCTTCAGGTTCCACAGCTCAACTTCCATCTGCTTGACTTCATTTCGGGGACAGTATTTCCTCACAAACATAGCTTTAAATTCACTCCAGGGCGTCGCTTGGGCAACGTCAATGGTCACTGCACGAGCATAGACGTTCCACCAAGTCAAAGCACCATCCACTAACGTGCTTGACGCAAACTTCACCTTGTCGGCTTCAGCGACATTGCTAATCCCAAATTGGGATTCTAGCTTCTCAAACCATCTGGTTAATCCTACTGCTCCTTCAGTACCTCGGAAACTTACTTGCGTAACTGCACGAAATTCCTTGTAGGTACAAGTACGTGCAATAGCATTAGTAGCTCCTTGGTTGGTCTCCTCCTGTGTGCTAGCTGTACGATTTGCTTCAGCGGTCGCGAGTGCCTCGGCCACTCGTTCGGCTATCATTTGGCTTAACAGGGCGGTGTCAATTCCACCGGTAGCGGCTGGCGGATTCTGCGTTTCGGATCTTCTAACTGGCGCCATAATCTAACAAGGTAATAGGATAATGAGTTTTTGCCAGACATAACATGCATGGCACACACAACACAATTATGAAATGCTCCAAGATATAATACACAATATGTAACGATCTCACAATTTTTGCAACTCATAATATCATTCATGGAATCGTTTGATAATACATCATAGTTTGTCATATCATAATAAAAGAAAATAAAATACCAACTAGCTAAGACAAACTTCAAAGCTTAGTGGTCATACAGGGATAGGTCAATGGTACAAGATAAATCTAACTAGTGCCCTCACGGCGCTGATGAAGCTCCTTCTCCAACTCTGCTAACCTCCTCTCAACCACTAGCTCACGAGCTTGGGAATCTCTCAACCTAACATCGGTGTCATGACAAGCGGCTCTAAACCTCTTATCCAAGTCTGCAACAGGGTCATCCACTGGTGCCTCTAGTCCGCCTGTCTCCACCAATGGCTCTACTCCCCAACGGGTCACCAGACTCTCAATCTCCTCAAGACGAGTGTTTGGCATGGATTCCATCTGATCAAGAACAGTAAGAAGCTGTCCTCGTAGACGGGTCACACATACTGTCAACACTGTCTCATCCCTGACTGGACTCTTCTTCGCCAGTGCCTCCAACTTATCCTGCACTTCATTATACTCTTCACCTAAAGCCTCTACAGCATCCTCCAACCTGTTCAACCGTGTCGTCACACATCCATCTGCCGCCCCAAGCATCACCACCGTCGACGTAGCTCTCCTAGGAAGAGGAGTCGTAGCTCTCGGTCCTGTAGAGATACCAGCGTCAGTAAGCATCTCCTGGTATACTGCAGGTACAGTCTCTGGTGGTGGTAGTAGTAATGGTATCTCTGGGACAGAACTGGCAGGTGTGCGGGCTGCATGCCTGTCAGTGGCAGTGAAAGGTATGAGGGGTCTGTAAGGTGAAAGTGGTGGTCGAGCAGCTCTCCCCCGAAGACGTCGTCTCACATAGTAGAAAGGTAGAGTACCAGGTGCTGGAGCAGGAATAGCAGTCCTTTCTCCTTCGTCTTCAGATGAAGATGAGGAGATGTGTGCTAGGGAAACCTCAGGAGTAGCGGCATATGCAGTAGGAGGGTCCTCAGTGTCTGTGACCTCCATAGGCTCTCCTTCCCCATCTGTAAACTCCATCTCATCATCCTCTGTCTCCTCTACCGTCTCATCTCCAGTCACTGATGTCTGACCTGGTGATTGCACCACGTCAGTGTCTAAGTCATCCTCTCCCCCGCCTTCTAGGCTAAGCACATCGTCAGCTGATGCATCAGGAATACGGATCGGTGAGTGACGAACCTCCTCAGCCTCTCTCTCTATATCGTCATCTGAAACCATCCGGTACCACGGATATCCTGACGGCGATCCTCTAGGTAGTCCTACTGATGAACTGATGGTCGACTGTGAACTACGGTTGTAGTACGCTCCTGTAGACGTGGAATCATCGGATGTAGACATCGCTGTAATTATAAACAAAATAAATGTGTGTAAATATCTCATAAAATTAGTCCGTAAAAAGGGACATTAACATAACATAGCAATTATTGTTGAATCCACATGTATCCCATATAACATAATTCAGATTTTGTTGTTTCACATGTAACCCATGTAAATATACCTCGTAATTGTTAATTCACATGTATCCCATTTATTACTTATGTATCTACATATACTTAATACTTACAATCTGTATGATAATCGATTAAACATAGAGCAGTTATAGTCTAGAATTACTAAATGCAACCTAGTTCTCTATAACTAGTGCTCTGATACCAATCTGTCACACTCCCAAAATATCAGAGTATAATGGCGACAAGGGAGTGGTGACGTCATGATTATCATACACACATAGTCACAAAGAACGACCTCTAAATGAGACGTTCGGAAAATAGATCACTTGTAATTAATAAAATAAGTTGTTTTAACAAAGTGCGGAAGCATAAACTGAATATGGTTACAAAACATAGTTTTCTCAAATGGTACAAATGATCGTTGTTTCAAAGAAATGACGGCAATGCATGAGACCTCATTTAGCATCTTCCTTCTTAATACCTGAGAAAAACATTGCTAAAGTGTCAACATAAAGTTGGTGAGTTCATAGGTTTAGTTAGTTTGAAATGTTTAATGAACCACAAGATTTTCCCAAATGTGATGACAATATAACAGATACAAAGTCATCCCAAAAGTATTTATTACAGTCTAAGCTCGTGACACCGAAGCGTTAACAACACCGGCAGTATAATCATATAAATGTAGCCCAAACTAGATGCCTAAACCCACGACATCCTATATCAGATTCAAATGAAACTGTGCCCGCTTGTCCCCTTGTTGGACAAGACAGACAAGGACGTCAATCCCGATAGATCTATCCATTACATTCGCGCTTACACAAAGTAATTAACGGTTCACGATTCACGGGCCAAAGCAACTGGGTTTTTAGTGGGACTTAGACTAATATATAAATCAGTAAATGCACTTGTGTTCAAACGTTAAAATCAAGCAATGTCTCACCCCAAAAAGCAGTGAAAATAGTAAAGTATGGGGCTATAAACTCACCTCGTAAATTCAGCAAAGAGAACGGAGATAAAATAGCTCGAGAGTACGGTTACGCTAGCCGCGACCTAATTAATTATGAGGATCGAGTTACGATACGAATAATTGTATTATTAAATGACTCGACACCCTAGTTGTGCTTGACGAAACCATACGTTTATGAAATAGTACGATTTACGGAAAAATACGATAAATAAAATCGGTTTATTAACTGGTCGGGTTTTACGGGTCAAATTATAACTTAAACTAACAAAATTCTTTTTTGGGCTTATAACTAAACTAATAAACATGTAAGGCCCAAATTGGGAGTCCAAAACATTTACACAACAACCGGCCCAAGGGTCATTGACCCGGCCCGGTCCACTGGCGGAATAAACAAGGAACGGAGGGAGTACATTACGTGTGTTTACACACACAACTTCCCATATCTGAGAGTTAACTCTCTCTCCTCCCTCGATATTAACTCCACCGTCCCAAAACTCTCTCTCTCTTAATCTAGATCGGTTCAAACCCTTTCTATGGCTATCATCTAATCATTTGGGGATATAATAATCATGTGTGGTGGTCTGAGATGTTTAGATCGTGTGAGATGTGGGTTTTAATCCCCACATCAAACCGATTGGTTTTATGATGGTGTTCTCCCTTGCGGTTTCGTGAATCATTAGCCAGAATCAAGATAAGTTTATTCTCCTTGTTTCTTTTTAAAAAGATTAATTACTTTTTGATTTAATAAATATCAGTGGGTTTAATTTATTTGTATATACTTGTTGTAAATCATATGATTCTCGGATTGAAAATAAACAAAATTAGGGTTTTGAAATATTTGGGGGTTTTCATCAAAATCGGGTTTAAACATAATTGATTGGTGTTTTCTGTTATAAAATCAAACTAATTTCATATATAAAATCGATTTATAAAAATTAGGGTTTCGGTTAATTTGGGGGTTTTTGCATATCACGTTTTTAATTAAACTAAATATGGGTTTTGGGTTTAGATTAGGTTTAATTAGCATTTTAATTAATAAAAAGTAAATCTAGGGTTTTATAAAAATTGGGGGTTTTTATATATTCGAATGTTACTCATGTTTATATGATGTTTCTGGAATGTGGCAAATGTTAATTAGATGTTTAAAAAGGTTTTAAAATAATTAGGGTTTTGATTTGAATTGGGGGTTTCTATACCCGCGGCATGATTAATGTTTTCTGCAAAATAGAACTTGATTAAGACATTTGGATTGGTTGGTAATAATGGTTAATAATTTGGCAGAAAGTAGAACTTTGTTGGTTTGCTTTGATTCTCGGTTTGGTTCTTGATTGGGTCTCGGTTTGGTTGGACATGGGTCTCGGTTTGGTTCTTGATTGAGGTCTTGATTTGGTTGGACATGGTCTCAGTTTGGTTCTTGATTGAGGTCTTGATTTGGTTGGACATGGCCTCGGTTTGGTTCTAAGTCGGGTCTCGGTTTGGTCTCAATCGGGTCTCGGTTTGGTCTAAATTGGGTCTCGGTTTGGTTTAAATTGGGTCTCGGTTTGGTTGACAGAAAAGCAATAACATAAACATGTTTGCCTTTAAAAAGTTTAACAATTTTTCAGTTTTTAGTTAAAAGTATAAGTCCATTACAATGACTAACCATTGTCTCGTTTATTCGCAGGTTCGTACAAAACAAGCACATCTAGACTTCATAACGAAAAGACGAAAAAGACAAAAGACTCACAATGGGGATGCTACGCTCGGTTTTGCAGGTTCGGACGGGATGAAGACTCTTGGTTGTGCAGGTTCGGACGGGACGTGTGGGTTGGCTGGACCAAATCTTCTACCCAGGAGTTGTATTGTGAAGACTTGTGCAGATTTTTGTGTTTGTATTTTGGACTGAGATAACTTGTATTTGGACATTGGATAATACTTTGGGTTTGTATATAAACTTGTATTGTTAGTCTAGGGTTAGTGTAAATCTGAAAATGTTAACTTGTGATATACCCAAAAGGGGTAAACTAGGCAAGTGTGCTGTCCTCTAGTGAGGCAAATAAACTATGAAGTTTATATGTAGGTTTAGACATGTGACTGATTTTTGAGACCCTTGTATGACAAGCTTGGTAATATAAATGAAGGTTTATACTCAGTATATGTACACATGCTGTGACAGCTTATACACTCGACTCGGTTCACAATGGTTAAATTTAGACGCGACTGGATAATCCCGACACCAAAACCGTTTAGTATACGATCCCAAAACAAAACAATTGTGCGAGACGTCACGAAAACTTAATAACTATAACAAATAAACGTACGGCAAAACATAAAACGTTCACAAACTTGTGTATTGCATTCAACTTAATAATCGCGAAACATTGAGATGTTACATATGCTCTCCCTAAAAAGGGCTTTGTCCGCAAAGCAAAATGATTAACACATTCACGTTGACAACTCGTTGGTAAACAGTTAAACTACTCGTACTATATGAATAAATTAAAATGGAAATTTGACGAATGTCACAACAAGCCTCATCGAGAACATCAATAGCATTAACACTCTCATATGAATAAGGTTGCTTAGAAATCTTACCCATGTTGAAGACAATTTTATCGTCACCAACTCTCATGATTATTTCGCCCGCGGCTACATCAATGAGAGTGCGACCGGTCCTCAAGAAGGGACGTCCAACGATTAATAGAACACGAGGATCCATCTCGTAGTCAACGACAACAAAATCCGCCGGGAAGGTGAATTTGTCAACGCCAACAAAGACATCTTCGGCTATCCCCATTGGATAAGCAACCGTACGGTTAGCTAATTCCAAAGTCATTTTGGTGGGGACTAGCTCGGGGAGAGATAATTGTTTCCAAACACTTAAAGGCATTAAGTTTATACTGGCACCTAGATCGGATAGGGCCATGCAATTCTCTACTCCTGGGAAGTTGCAAGGAATCAAGAAGCGACCTGGATCACCAAGTTTGGTGGGAAATTTCCTTAAGAGAACGGCGGAGCAATTCTTATTAAGTTGGGTCTGAGCAATGTCAAGAAGCTTCTCCTTGTCACTTAGAAGATCTTTAAACATCTTCGCGTATTTGGGCATGTGAGTGAGAGCCTCGGCAAAGGAGATGTTAAAATTCAATTGTTTAAACATTTTTAGAAAGTTTGAAACTTGAATATCATCCTTGCTCTTCTGCTTCTCTTTCCTCAACCTTGAAGGATAAGGTATATTAGATGAAGAAGAAGGCTTTAGGGGAGTAGGATCACTCACAACCACGGGTGGTGGGGTAGAAGGCAAAGGAGGTGAGGAAAGTTTCTCTTTTTCCTTGTTCACAATCACAGGTGGAGGTGTAGGAAGCTCGGGTTCCGTATAACCTTTTCCACTACGAGTGGTGATTGCTTTCATCTCCCCTCTTGGGTTCGCAACGGTGTTACTCGGAAGAGTACCCGAAGAGGAGGGTTGATTACCTTGGAAGAGCGAACCGATCATATCACGAATGTTAACCGCTTGAGTGCTGAAAGAGTCTCTCATGTCTGCACGAATCTCATTGCTTTGTTTTGCCATGTCATTCCTTAGCTCGGCTCAAATATCGTTCCCTTGTTTAGCCATTTCTCCCTTCAAGTTGACAAATTGACTCTGAAGATACGTCACCATCTCTCGATTAGTCTTCATGAACGTCTCGACGTCTTGATTCAATACCATCGGTTGATTGAGAGGTGGAGCTTGGTAAGCTTGAGAATTTCCTTGAGGTGGGTATGGGTTTCTTTGGGATTGATATTGATTGTTAGCACGAGGTTGGGATTGGTTGTTTCGGTTATAGCTTTGTTGATGGTTTTAGTTTGGAGGAGGAAAACCGGGTGGAGCAAGATAGTTGTTTGAACGATAACTTAGCAAGCTACGGTCTCCTGGAGGACAAGCTTTATAGCCTCCCGTGGGATAAGTACCGTATGCCGCGTTAACGTTTTCAGAAAAATTGCCTTGAGTAGAAGGACAATCATTGTAAGAATGAGGACCACCACATGTGTCACAAGAAATAGAAACGGCTTTAGCTTGTTGAAAGTGGTTTGTGGCCATGGACATGAAATCCTTGTGCATATTCGCGATTTGTCGGGTAAGTTCGGTTATCTCGGGATTGGAAGTAGTAGAAGAAACATTGACTCTCTGATTAGATCTTGAGGATGCGGATGAATCCCTATTCTTGTCGTGAGTAGTCATGTTTTCAATCAACTCTCTACGCTCCTCCGGTCTCCTTTTCATAAAAGTACCACCGGCGGCGGCGTTGATCGTGTCACGATCACGAAAAGTGAGACCATTGTAGAAAGTATCAGTGAGAGTGACGGGGAGCATGTTTTGATTTGGACAGCGGTCGATCAAATCATTGTATCGTTCCCAAGCATCAAAGAGCGATTCATCATTGTCTTGCATGAATCCACTAATTTGGTTACGAAGGCTCCTGACCATGGATGGTGGGAAGTAGCGCGACAAAAAGCGTTGAGTCATGTCGTCCCAAGTATGAATAGAGTTCTTTGGGAGACGGTCAAACCATTTTTCGGCATGGTGAGAGAGCGAGTGGGGAAAGAGTTGGAGGCGAAGGTCATCCATAGAAACACCGGGGGACTTCATGCTTTGGTTGATGGTAATGAATTTGTCGAGGTGTTTGTTGGCATCATCATCCGGAATTCCGCGAAATGGGTTAGTTTGCACTTGTTGGATCATGTGATGCTTCAACGAAAACTCCTGAGCCGTGACATGCATCGGCGCAATCGGGCCTCCACGTCCGTTCATCGTAGGTTGGCATAGATCCTCCATGGTTCGTAGGTCGGGTAAGGGTGGATTATTCATGTTTGGGTGGGGTGGATTATTATTGTTGTTGTTTGGGAGGGGTGGATCATTATTGTTGTTGTTGTGTACACCAGCCATGTCTAAATCTTCGAGAGTCTCAGGCTCTGAATAAGACGTTGATCGAGTACGCATACACTAAAATGAAAATGCAAGAGAAAATATTTTTGGTTTTTATAGGTTTTTTAATGTTTTTGTATTTTTGAAAATTTTATAATTTTGTGGGTTTTTGAAAATTTTTGTGCTTGAAAATAACGTTCCCGAAAGAACGGATCCCAAAATCCAATTTTTCTCACAAGAAACCGTTGATCCTTACGAAAAGAGCCGGCAGCGGCGCCATTTTAATAACTGATTTTTGGTTAGTTAATAAAAAAGTTTGCTTGCAAGATCTTTCTTTGCGTTGCTCGTACCCAATTGATATATGTCGTTGTTTCGTTCTCGATATCTTCTCGAATCGATCACGGTCAAAAGTGGAATCGTTGTAATTGGTGACTAAAAGGGGGAGCTTAGATCTAAATCTACTAAAATGATAAGTGCTAGAAGTAATAAAATTAAACTAAAGACAATTACTGAGAATAAATCTAGAATTTAAATGAAACAGTAAGTACCTCAATGTGGAGAAAACAACTTATTCGGAATATTTCTTCTCATGCGGAATAAAACTGGAAAACTCTATTCGGAATAACGGCTTATCCGGAATGTCTGCTCTACTCGGAATGTTTTAGTCTATTCGGAACATTTACTCTTACTCGGAATAATAGTCTATCCGGAACATTTGTGCTACTCGGAATAACATGGCTATGCGGAATATTATGCTATGCGGAATAATATGGCTATGCGGAATAACAAGCTATGCGGAATAACAAGCTTATTCGGAATATATACTCTACTCGGAATGTTTTAGAAGGAAAACTCTATTCGGAATAAATGTGGCTATGCGGAATAATTGTGCTACTCGGAATAACAAGGCTATGCGGAATAACAGTCTATCCTGAATAATTGCTCTACTCGGAAAAACTGCTCTATCTGGAATAAATACTCTACTCGGAATGTTTTATTCCGAGTAAACAACAAAATCACAACCTTGATCCGGAATATTTGATATTCCGAACCAACAGTACAATCACAGACCCTTATCCGGAATCTGGGCAGGTTGATGGTGCGAAGAACAGGGGACGACTGAAACACAGATTTAACACAAAATTTCACCAAGTTTTTAATCAAAACTTAAACCAATTTCACCACTAATCATTTACCTAAGGTAAACATCAATCCAAAACAACAAAAACATAAAACCCACTTACTTTTTATGATCAAACCAATAAATTGAAACTTAAAGAACTTTGAATCATAAAGAGATGAAGAACAAGATGATAGAAAGATTAAATGTAAACTTGTATTGATGATTAAGATTCAACAAACAAAATGGAAAGATTAAACTTACAAGATTCAAGAAGAAATCAAAGAAAATGAAAACCACTCCTTAAGGGAGATGGTTGTTCCTACGAACTAGGAAAAATGTAACTAAATGAAAAACTGTTGGAAACTCACTTTATGTGACGACATTTAAGAATTCCCGTTAGTTATCATAGCCACACACATTTAGACTAGACTAGGCTCTTTGTAAAGTGCGTGACTATATATACCCCTCCTTAGCTTCCAAGGAGGGGTGTTGATTGTATTTTGTTCATTTTGAGGAACACACACACTTTTACTCTCAACCTCTCTTTCTCTCTCTCTAGGCCAACAATGGCTTCCACCACCACTTACCACCACATTAGACCACCGGATCTCATTTAGCATTTCTACATTTGGCATCAGAGCCTCGGTTCTATCCTTGGATCGTGTTTATTTAGTCGATTTGGTGGTCTATTTTAGTTCTTGTGTCTCATTTATAATAGTTCTGTCCATTGTCTCAAAAATTTTTTGGGGGTCACGTCTTATTATCTTGTCCCATTGTCCAATCAGTCACAAGTTTTTGGGTCTTATCATATCTATTTGTGTCTCAGTTTCATCAATTTCATGGTCAAAAGTCTTATCACATATGGTCACCTCTTTCTGGGAGTATCTTTCTTGTTTATGCAGTTAGGAAAGGACGAAATGTGCAGATCCACTTTTTCAGGTCCTTCAAAACCCTTTTCAGATTGGGTTTCCTATTGCACATTCAGATTGGGTTTCAGATTGCGTTTTCCGATTGTACTTTCAGATTGGGTATTCAGATTGGCCTTTTCAGATTGGGTTTCAGATTAAACTTTCAGATTGGGTTTCAGATTGCCTTTCCGATTGTACTTTCGGATTGGTCATTCCGATGGGGGTATATGCTTAATTCCGATGACTTTCCGATGGGATTCACTTGTTGAACATAATTTTTGACTCAAAAATAAAACATTCCGATTGGATTGTATTTTACATTCCGATTGGACTATTTTTGTTAAAGACTTGTGAACAAAAATGTGTCTTAAAACCAAAATCAACCCAACCGAGTCAACTCGGTAATTACCGAGTTGACTCAGATCACTCACTGAGTCGACCATAACTCACATCCAACCTTTTTACACCTCAATCTCCAAAACCTAATCCTAACCCCTTCGTCTCATATTTTCAACCCATTAACAACACACGTCTCCTTCCCATCATCTCTATAATTCAAATAGACCCGAATCAAATATATCAATAGATCTCAGATTATATTCATCATTGACCCATGTTGGGTACGAACCCGTATATTATTTTCGAATTATAAGGAATGATTCATAACAAGTTTGTTATTATCATCTCCTTTATTCGATTAGAACTAACACCAACATGCACTGATTTTCACCTTACCCGTGACCTTACATTGGTCTTGATGACGCGTTCATCTTGCCTTTATATGGTTCGAAATATTCACATGCATCAAGATCACGCGATTCCTTTGATTGTGTGATGATCAGTGTGGTTGTTTAGGGTCTCAAGATTTGATCAGTTGATTGATTAAAGTTGATTGATGTTGGTGGATTCTGGGAAGATAAGAGGCGATGGAGGTTTTAAGATGGGAGTGAAAATGGAGGGGCGGAAGTTCCTATGTGAATGATTGGACTGGTTTGAGGAGATGAGTGTTTGGTGAGAGGATATTAAGGTGGGGCGTTATTTACTAGGTGTGAGTTTGGTGGGACGGAGTACTCTATGTGAGTTGATTTAGGGTAGTGTAGGTTATTTAACTCAAGTTTTTGGACCGGGTCTCACAAGGGGTGTTGGCCCATGATTTCATGTTTGGACAATTGGACGAGTTTCTCACACTTTGGGCCATGACTGACACGAATTGGGCCTTGGACTCAAGGTTATATTCACATGGAACTAGTTTACTTTATATTGGGCCATGGAACTCGTTTTTGGTTAACTGACTTTGGCAGATTGGAATGATGGCCCGTTTGTTTCATCACACAATATAAACAAATTTTATTTCAAAATTAACTATTTTGAATAAAAAATTTGTGCATATTGTCGGGATTTCATTGTGTCATCGGGTCGAGACAAACAGTGAAGAGACATTATTAAGGAGGATGGATGCTCAAACAAACAAATTCCTTTTTTGAATTTGTAGTTTTTTTGTCGCATTTGTGGTTCTTTAGTTCTTTCTTGACACTGATGGGCTGACGAGAAATGTGACGCGACAAAATGAAGTGACAAATGTGACAAGAATTTATTTTGACGAGACCAAGAAAGATGGGCGATTTTTTAGTGGCTTCAGATTTTGTTTGATCAGGGTATTAATTACGTGACGTTGAAGACGGATTTTTCGAAGGCGTGTATTTATTTTATCTTTTACTAGATAACTTGCTCGTGCTTAATCCTAGAATGAAGACTTGGTTATCTGGTTTCCGGGTTCGGGGTGGATGGTTGATGACTCGGATAACTATCACTTAAAGGGGTTACATTGTTGTACTCAGTGTCACGCGCTTAGTCGACGTGGATAATTTCAAGAGGTGTTGTGCTTATAGACTTCTTCAGTGATGCATTGAGTACTTAGAGATTTCTCCACCGTTCTTCATTCAACAATAGTGCAAGCTTAAGTCACAAGATCGAAGGATTTTTATTCAGCTTCACGTTTGACGTATCTGGTTCATTCTTTCAGTGGTCACTTCAAATTGCTTTCACGTGGAATAGTAAAGGTGGCCTTGGAGAGTTTATGAGAAGAGATTTTCGATCAACATCTGATTCTCACAAAATATATAATTCAGCTTATTTATTATTCTCACGAGATTTCAGGTTCACGTGCGTACAATTTATTGATGGTTCCGAGTTTCGAAACCATCAAGGGGGAAGAAGAAGACACATTGAACGCACAACGAGTACACGTGATGAACTTCATACCTTCTTTTGATTTGAAGATATTCCGGGATGACATTTGTCATAGCCGCAGAGAAAATCAGTGTTTTAACTCGTGTCGTTATCAATCTCCAAACGGTACACTACTGATTCGAGGTTTAATTGTTTGATTGTTGCAATTAAACATCATCATTATCCTATATGCATTCCCGGGACTTAATTGACTCTGGTGCATCTCCGGAAGAAGACGTGTGCATTTCCGGGACTTAATTGACTCTGGTGTTACGATGTCAACTTCATGAATGGGATAAAGTGTCCACTTCAGTATTTGAGCTTCATAATTGGGATTGATTTACCTTATTCAACTATGTGGGGGAAGAAGTGTCTTGATTCTCTCTGGTATGCATAACTTGAATTCTCAGGGGGAAGAAAAATTCAGAAGAATTATTCAAGCGTGAGAAGAAAAGTTGTTGATCTACTTGGGGGAAGCTATTTAAAATGCTTCTACATCAAGTTTACGTGGCATGAATTAGGGGGAAGCTAATTCAGAAGCTTCTCCTTAACCAGAAGTGTATGGGTTACTTAGCTCGTGCCGTTACAGTATTTCTTCTACAAGTTACTTTAAAGATGAGTCGTTTTGAAGACGAAGGCCTCAGAAGACTTCATCAGCATTGGATGCTTCAAGAAAGCTTTTATTCTTAATTATTTTGTACTTGTTAGGAAGAATATTGTAAGGAATTCTACACGTCGTCCCATGGGGGAAGATTGTTGGAAACTCACTTTATGTGACGACATTTAAGAATTCCCGTTAGTTATCATAGCCACGCACATTTAGACTAGACTAGGCTCTTTGTAAAGTGCGTGACTATATATACCCCTCCTTAGCTTCCAAGGAGGGGTGTTGATTGTATTTTGTTCATTTTGAGGAACACACACACTTTTACTCTCAACCTCTCTTTCTCTCTCTCTAGGCCAACAATGGCTTCCACCACCACTTACCACCACATTAGACCACCGGATCTCATTTACCACCACATTAGACCACCGGATCTCATTTAGGCCAACAATGGATCTTTTGCATATGGATCTTTGTGGGCCAATGCGTGTTGAAAGTCTTAGTGGCAAAAAGTACATCCTCGTCATTGTCGATGATTACTCTCGGTTTACATGGGTGAAATTTCTTAAAGCAAAGAATGAGGCACCTAAATTCATCATCGGTTTCTCAAGATGATTCAAGTGCGTCTCAAACTACTGTCCGACGCATTCGTACAGATAATGGAACCGAATTTGTGAATCAAATTTTGCGTGATTATTATGAAGAAGTTGGCATTTCTCATGAAACATCCGTTGCACGCACTCCACAACAAAACGGTGTCGTTGAAAGGCGAAATCGCACACTTATGGAAGCTGCTCGAACGATGTTAATTTACGCAAAGGCTCCATTGTTTTTATGGGCAGAAGCAGTATCTACAGCAGTGTACACCCAAAACCGGTCACTAATTCGTAAACGCCATGGTAAAACACCTTATGAGCTTCTCCATGGAAAAGTACCAGATTTATCATATCTTCATGTATTTGGTTATCTTTGCTATCCAAATAATGATGGTGACAATTTGGGAAAACTTCAACCAAAGGCTGATATTGGTATTTTCATTGGTTACGCACCCTTAAAGAAGGCATACCGAATCTACAACCGTAACTCTCGCAAGATCCTCGAAACTATGAATGTTGATTTTGATGAGCTAACAGCAATGGCTTCTGAGCAAAGCAGCTCTGAACCCGCACTTCATGAAATGGGACCCAGTAATATTAGTTCTGGTCTTGTCCCAAACAACCCTACTTCATCATCATTTATACCACCTTCTAGAAAGGAATGGGATACGTTGTTTCAACCGTTCTTTGATGAATTCTTTACTCCTCCAAGTATTGTTGCTCCAGAACCTGAAGTAATAGCTCCGGTAACCGAAGTTGTCGCTCCAGCAACCGTTGCACAATCAGATACATCTGCACCAACAATTGGTCAAGATATACCTTCAACAAGTAATTCTCAACCAACACGTGTCTCAACTACCCATGTCATGCCTATTGATGATGAAGAGGATGATGATGATCACGATTTGGAATTCGCTCAAATGCGTGAACTTCCATTCTTTGGTGTATCTATTCCCGACCCTAATCAAGCCGGGTCGTCCACCTCAGAGGAAGCTCCTTCTACAGTTTACTCCAATCCACGGATTCGTGAACATGACAACAAGTGGACAAAGGATCATCCTATAGATTCTATTATTGGTGACCCTAATCGTCCAGTATCCACACGAAGTCAGTTACAAGAAAGTGCACTGTTTTGTCACTTTGATGCTTTTCTCACTGAAGTTGAACCTAAGACATGGCAACAAGCTTTTACTCAATCCTGTTGGATAGAAGCTATGCAAGAAGAACTTAACGAATTCATACGTCTTGATGTTTGGGAACTTGTCCCATGCCCGGATCAAGTGCAGTTACTCACTTTGAAATGGGTTTACAAGGTGAAACTCGATTAGTTAGGCGGAATATTGAAGAACAAAGCTCGTCTAGTAGCTCGTGGATACAAGCAATTATTGGGCATCGACTTTATGGAATCCTTTGCACCTGTTGCCCGTTTGGAAGCTATTAGACTATTCCTCGCTTATGCAGCCCATATGAATATGGTCGTCTATCAGATGGATGTGAAGACGGCATTTCTTAATGGTGAACTCAAGGAAGAGGTCTATGTTCAACAACCGGATGGTTTTGTGAATCCTAATTATCCTAATCATGTGTACAAGCTTAAGAAGGCTCTCTATGGGTTGAAGCAAGCTCCTCGCGCATGGTATGATCTTTTGTCACAATTCCTCATTACGCAAGGCTTCGCTAAAGGCAAGGTGGATCCTACGCTGTTCATTCAGAAACGAGGTAAAGATATGATTATGGTACAAATATATGTTGATGATATTATATTTGCTGCCTCGACCCAAACCTTATCGGATGAGTTTGGGACACTCATGTCTTCCAAGTTTAAGATGTCAATGATGGGCAAGGTATCATTCTTCTTAGGTCTTCAGATATCTCAGAGTCCCAGAGGCATCTTTATCAATCAATCCAAGTATGCCCTTGAATCGCTTAAGAAGTATAAGATGGAATCTTGCGACCCCGTGGATACTCCAATGGTGGAACGAACTAAGCTTGATGCAGATCCACATGGAGTTGCCGTTGATCCGACACTTTATCGTGGAATGATAGGTACTCTTCTGTATATCACAGCCAGTCGACCTGATCTTCAGTTTGCTATATGTATGTGTGCCAGGTATCAAACTAGGCCTACTGAGTTACACTTAGCTACTGTTAAAAGGATCTTTCGATATCTTAAAGGAACCATTAATCGGGGACTTTGGTATTCGAAGGACTCTTCTATTGCACTAATGGCATATGCAGATGCGGATCACGCGGGTTGTCAAGATACAAGGCGTAGCACGAGTGGAACTTTGCAACTACTAGGAGACCGATTAATCAGTTGGTCATCGAAAAGGCAGAAAAGCGCTGCAATTTCAAGTACGGAAGCAGAATACATAGCTATGTCCGGTTGCTGTGCTCAAATTCTTTGGATGAGATCGCAATTAACCGACTATGGTCTAGGTTTCAACAAGATTCCGATGTACTGTGACAACAAGAGTGCAATTGCCTTATGCTGCAACAACGTTCAATTCTCCCGGTCGAAGCATATTGACATTCGCTACCACTTCATCAAGGAGCAAGTGGAAAATGGAGTAATCGAGCTTTACTTTGTCTGATCTGAGTATCAATTGGCGGATATTTTCACGAAGGCTTTAGATCGCGCTCGAATTGAATTTTTGGCCGACAAGCTAGGAATGAGAACCTTCTCGCCTGAGACTCTTAAGGAACTAGCAGATGAAGCGAAAGAATAGTGGTGGTAAAACTATTCTCCGTATCCTTGGTGATCATCTGTATATATTGTTTATATTTTTATCCTCAAAAGCAAAATACAAAAATATAAAACCATATAAAACCATAAAAATTGAAAAATCTAGAAAAATCTAAAAATATTTTTACTTTATTTTTCAAAGGCATGTCTTTTGGTACGATAATATTTACGGTCTTAGAAATGTTGATTAATATCGACACGGCGCCATAAATAGAGTTCGTACAAAAGTTGTAAATATTTCATAAAACATGCCTAAATGGCTTGTAGTTATTTCTGACTGCAACCCGGTTTTCATATTAAAGTCAAGTATTTCTTATGAAAGCTTTGGCTCTCAACGGGAATTAATTTTCTCGGGCAAGGTTTACTTTAAAACCTTGTAAGGGATCAAGTTTACTTTATAACTTGGTCTAACACAAATCAATGTACGTTTCAGTGCAGTTATTTGTTAAAACAAGAGAAGTCTTGTTTTTATGAAGTTATCATCTCTACAACCATAGCAATCTACAATTGGTATCTACATACTCGACGATGCGACTACTCAACCGACGACTACAGCTCTTTCAATAGAACACGGGTCAACAATTGAGGGGGAGCAATTGTCAAGCATTCAGAATCTTCGATGCCGAACGTGTCAAGTTCACAAGTTGGTGTCAAGACAACAATATTTGATTTTATCATATGATGTTCTCATCTATCAGGTCCAACCTTGTCAATTCTTTTCTAATATGGTGAATATGTGATCATGTTACAAATAGATGTCATGAAGATAAAACGGACTCGCATTTTACTTCCCAAAACATTTGTTAAAACTTCATTAAATCAATTGATATTAAAAACATCGATTGGGTTAATATTTTTAATATGGGGGAGAAAATGTCATTTAATATGGGATATTATCACAAATGGTTTGACTTAATGTGTTGGCTCATCTCTATATATGCGAAATGTTTTCGAATATCGTAGCATATGTTAAGGGGGAGCAAAATGGATTTGCATATCAAAATGGATTTTCATGGTGACATATACTTACCCAAACCTCATTTAATTCACGACGATGAAGATTGTGGTGACATAAGGATGGTAGGATAGGTTAAGTCCTATGATTCTTCCAGAACCGGAGGAATCTTCCCAAGGACATTCCATAGCTAGAAATAGTAGTCCTTAGGAAAGATGGAGAAAGATTGTGAACGTAGCTGAATGCCGACCAAGTACTTAAGTTAGCACTGGAACAATCACAACAAGGTGTTAGTTATGACGTATTGGTAAGCATTGAAGGGGTTGAAGAATGAAAAAGAATTGTAAAGATAAAGGGTGTAAAGAAAGAAGCCCTCCTTACAACTTTAGGCAGAAACCGGGTCAATACATATGCTATTGAGATCATTGTTAATGATTCTTGATATTGAAGACAGACATCATGGACCCAGTGATGCAATGCACAACCCATCCCAGCTAACTCAGATATCTCTCAAAAGGTATTTGTTTTAATCACACGGAGACAACACGTTATCTATCGATTTATTCACTCCGAATAAATTGGTATTGAAATGGTGGCACTCCTCTCCAGCCTCCGATCACTAAAATCCAAAGTGCACGATCGAGTCTAGAGCCATTTGAGATCATCAAATATCTCATTAGGACACACTTTCGTATTTCCTTGCTTCTTCACACACTGTGAAAAGTAAGAAAGATTTTAAGAGTCCTACGCAAAATCTTCATGATCTTGCTTGAACATCCGAGTAATACGAAAGTATTTACAATGAAGATGGAAATCCTTCTTGAGCGAATATCAAAAAGCTCATGGTAGGTGACTTGTGCGATTCTTTATGAATCAAACTTGTGATAACTGGAAAGCAACGGCTGTTTAATTCTTAACTGAATTTAAACACGTTCCAGGCCTCTACGCAATATCTCAGTGATCTTGCCAGAACACTCAGAGTGATACCTTTGTGTTCACAGTGATGAGTGGAAATCCTTCTAGTGTTAACCTCAAACAGCACTTGGTAGGTAACCTGCAAGATTCTATACGAATCAAGCTCGTGACAACTGGAAAGCAACGATGGTGCGGTTCTTAATTGAATTTCACTTGTTCCAGGAACATGAATTGACGGCTTCAAATCATGCGGATAATTTTATCCAAATGATTCACTCTTTACGTTCGCAGTCAGCTTTGGACGGTCGAGTAAAGAGAACGGGTTTACCCGCGAAATCCTGTCAGGAAGTTACTTAATTGAAACTATCCGTCACGGGTACGATATCTAATATCGTCCAACGGTCTTCACCGACCGGAGGTAAAATGCTACCGAATTAGAATGAAATGTTCAAAGCCATTTCGTTCGTGTCTACTTATGTTGCGGCATTTGAAGACGGTGGCGTTGCGGAATCCAAGTAGAAGTCGTCCCCGCATGCTTATACTTTATGTACTTAATATCTCATCTAATTCAAGAAAGCCTAAAAGTTAAGTCTTCCGCTGTTTCAAACTCTGAAGCTTTCAAGAATTACGAAGGTATAAGTATGTGGGACGTGAGGTCACGAAGAGGCAAAGATCACAAGTGATGGATGCACAAGATCAAGGCAAGAGATTAATGCTCAAGATTGATATCAAAGATCACATCAGCATGTTCACCAGAAAAAGAAAAAGAAAAGAAAGACGAAGATTACGAGCTCAAGACAAGCATAGTATGCTAGGTTTATTTTACTATTGTAACTTGGGTAACGCCCTTGTTTGGAGTGACCTCCCTTAGGGGGAGATTGTTGGAAATACGTTTTACGTATTAGGAAGGATCGGTCACTCCAACATTAGTTCGTGTAATAGCTCGTAGTTTAGTCATTTGCATTTACTTAACCAAAGCCCAAAACCGAGCCCATGAAATGTATGGGCCAGCGGCCAAATGTAAGCCCAAGCCCATGACAAGGGCTTGGGTATATAAACCCTCTCCTTTGATGGATAGGGTGTGGTTTCATTATTTTACACATAGTAAACATTACTTTCTCTCTCTAGCTTTGTGTGAAATCCACCATCTCTCTATCTCTTTCTCTCTCTAACACATAAGCGAGATTTACAATCCTACAAAAACTTGTGGAAAATTGTGAATGGGAAGAGTATTTATAGGCTTCCTCCTTGGTTGGTGAGTGGGCTTTCTCCCTTTCTTTTTGTCTTCTCGTCTTTTCAGAAAAGTTGACGTTTTCGATTTCGATTCGGGATTTGTCGACGAATAAATTCAACTCGTCTTTTAATTTCTTCATTTAATAGACTTGAGTTTCTTCGACATGTGTAAATATTCCATCTTTGGTCCTTTTCTTCGATAAATCTTCAAATAGGCCCATTGACTTCAAATCTTTTGCATCTCTTGGACTATAGACTTCGTCTTTTCGTCTTTTTCCTCGATAAAACCCGTGCAATCCCATGTTTTCTCCAATATTTATCCGGTTAGCTCTGAAAACACAACAAACACACAAACCACGCATAATTCGAAACAAATGACATTAAATACGCGTTTGTCTTGTTTTAGTAAGAAATAAGTGGTAAAAGGATGGGTGTTTTCACACCTATCAGCAGCATGCATGCTAAATAAATTACGTGCATGATACAGTGCCTCGAAAATTAAAAATTCCACTATATTTATACAAACATGGCATCATAACTTCTAACCCCACTCACCCGTGGACACAATCTAGAATTGTGATAAGAGCATTCTAAGAATACCCAAGAACCTAAAGGTTTTCCTAAACCTCCCATCAAACTATGATAAGAATGCTCAAATATATATGTGACAAAATATTTATTTCAAGATAGGAATGTAAACATTCCAACCATCATAAATAAACCTTTTGGCACACTCCTTTAGTCCATAAGCAACTCTGTGTCCATTTGTACAATAGCCCTACATGCCTGCATTGTTACATGAAAAACCACAAAAACTACCACAAAAGCTGTCAGCAGCTTCTTTCCACTTGTCAGCGGATAAAATGCTCACTTGTCAGCGGATAGAATGCTCTTGTCAGCGGATAGAAAAATAAAGTGGAAAATCTAACTTTTACAAAACCTAATAACAGTGCACATCCTGTACATACTTTACATTAATTTCAAAAGCCACATATTTTATGGATTGATCATTCCAATACTTGAAACCAAGTACTGGAATCTCCCAACATCAAAATGTTTAGTCAAAAGATCATACACATTCTCCTCTGTGTCTATTTTATCTAGATAAATCAAACCTTTTTCAAAACAATCCCTTGTCAATTGATGCCTGATTTCTATGTGTTTGGTTTTAGAATGATGTACATGATTCTTAATTATGCACAATGTACTGTTATTATCTACAAAGATCTTAGTATGCATAAAATTGTATCCATAATTCAATAGCTGATTTTGAATTCATAGCACTTGGCCACAACATGCAGCAGCTGCTACATACTCAGCCTCAGTCGTTGAATTGGCTACCACAGTTTGTTTTTTGCATTGCCAAGATATAAGCCTACTTCCAAGGAATTGACATCCACCAGTTGTAAATTTACTGTCCCTATTATCACCACCATAATCACTGTCTGAATAGCCAATAAGCTCCAATGGAGAGTCTCTAGGGTATCATAATCCCAAAGTTGGAAAGAATCTAAGGTACCTAAAAATACTCTTGATAGCATGAAGGCGACATTCCTTGGGAGTCACTTGATGACGCGCACATGCACATACTGCAAACATAATGTCAGGCCTTGAAGCTATGAGATACATCAATAAACCAATCATTGATCTATAATGCTTGACATCAACTTCCTTTCCATCCCCAAACTTTCCACAGGGATGTTCCTTATATATGGGTGTGCTAGTCCGTTTCTCATGAGGTGAGAAACCAAACTTTTTCAAAATTTCAGCCACGTATTTTTCTTGAGAGATAAAAATACCATCTTCTTTCTGCTGAACTTGTAGACCAAGAAAGAAGTTCATCTCTCCCATTGCACTCATCCAAAATTTATCTATCATTAGCTTAGAGAATTCCTCACTCATCTTTGGATTTGAAGAACCAAAGATGATATCATCCACATAGACCTACACAAGTAGAAGATCCTTCCCTTTCTGCTTGGTGATTAAAGTCTGATATATGGTGCCCCTTTTAAAGCCATTTTCCACCATGTATGTGGAAAGTGTACCATACCAAGCTCTAGGAGCCTGATGAAGGCCATACATTACCTTTTCACTCTATAAACCTTGTCTGGATGCTCAGGATCTTCAAAACCAGGAGGCTGCATTACATAAACTTCTTCTTTGAATATGCCATACAAGAAAGCACTCTTCACATCTATCTGGTAGACTTTGAAGCCCATGCAGTAAGCATAGGCTAGGAAAATCCATATTTCTTCTATTCTAGCAACATGTGCAAAAACCTCTTCATAAATCTATACCTTCTTCCTGTGTATATCACTGAGCAACCAACCGTGCCTTGTTTCTAATCATAATACCTCTCTATCCTTCTTGTTCCTTAGAACCCAACGTGCTCTAATAGGTCTAACATGCCTGGGATAGTCTACAAGCTCCCAAACATCTTGTATTGCAAACTTATGAAGCTCATCTTTCATTGCTTCAACCCAACTTTCTTCTTTAAGAGCATCACAAATCTTCTTTGCTTCCGCTTGAGAGAGGAAACAGGTAAACAGACATTCTTGAACAAAAGGAGTATCATCCTTCTTATGCATATTAGCAATGAATCCACCTTGGATCTTCTTTTTCCCTATAGTCTGAACTAAAGTATCAATATCACCAATTATTTGTGTAACACCCCATTTGGATAAATGGACCGTTACGTAGTAATTATGGTGTGTCATCAAAGCATGCAAGGAAATGTACTAAAACATAAATGACCAAAAAGGGAAAAGCCGGAATCAAACATCGGTTCCTATACATAAGCCCAAAACATAAATAAAATGAATGAAATAGGAAGGAAAAAACAAGTGTCCAAGCAAGCATAAGTATAAGAGGCAAAATGAGAAGAAGTCTAAGGCAACTTCCATCCTATGTACGTGCTCCAAATACTCAAGCCTGTCCTTGGGTACCTGCCGTTTTAGGACATGGAAAGGAAAATATACGACAGAGCAATACACGCAGTGAACGAATATATGACAATGATATGAATGACAACATAAGTAAAGTATGAAATGACAGTAAGGTGCAGTGGAATAAGTGTATGCCCTGGAAAACCTGATTTAAGCTTATAAGACTAGTTTATTATTTTGAAAAGACTTATGTTTATTTTGTATCAAAACCTGTATTTTAAATATGCCCAAGAGCCCATATAGGTCATGTTGTATCAACGTGCATGAATACTTAGAGGGGTGACCTCCTCATGCAATTAGAGGGACTTCCTTGGATTAATATATAAAATGAGTAGAGGGATAACGGATGCAAGGTACACACTGCAGTTACCATGAAATCTTACTAAACTTGTCGTAGGATGCACCCATTCGCCCCACATGATAATAGTAACATAGGCTAAATGTAAGGGATGCTACGAGCAATCACTCTCACCGCAGAAAAGTCATAACACCGATGCTTCCAGTGCTTTGGTTATGGAACCCCCATAACTAGGTGAAATTGGCATGCATGTATACAACTCAGGCAATCTAAAAAAATCATGACATATACTGATGTGTTTAAGACACTTAAACTACTGGGAAAAGCAAATGGCTGCAAACAGAGAATCCTAAGAGAAGAATGTCCTTATGAAAGGATGGAATATCCTTACCGTATGTCCGGTAAATGAAGAGGAAAACGAAATTGGAAGATCACTTCGATATCACGATAGCTACATAATAAAAAGGGACGTGTATGAGTTGTCTGATTAACCTTTACTCAACTGATTATTAATTTATTTGGTGTGTTCTTAACTTGTTTTTACTTGTTCTTGTTTTGTTTTTAAGTGTTCTTACTTATATTACTGATTCATGTTAAATCATGTGTTTTCTTAATGTTTCATGTATTCTGATTAGTGTATTTCATGTTCTTATGTGTTAATATACTTGTTATATTATAATTAGTAACTTCTTAAAAATAGCAGGTTTCCAAAAATAGTAAGTTTTCATATTTAACATGTTTCTATTTAGCATGTTACCATATTTAATATGTTTCCCTAATTATCATGTTGCCATCATTAATATAATTCTATATTCACATGATTCCATAAATAATATATTACCATAAATAATAATAGGCTTATTAAATAATAAAAATGACAAGACATATAGTTTTAATAAGCTTACAATATTGTCTTGTACAATTATATCCTAAAGTTTAATAATGACAAAATACTTAGTCTAAACTTATAATTATTAATTAATAATAATATTACTTGATATCATAAGTACTTATTAATTAATAATAATCTATGATTCAATGATTAAACTTTACCTTAAAATGGTATAAATTAATTAAGCTAAGTTTTAATTAATTTAAAGCACATGAATAATTAAATTAATAATTATTTAATCATAAGTTATATTTAAATAAAATGGATAAATAAAATTACATGATTTTTGTAGGATTGTGTTTTCTAAGGATTAGCCATTGTATGAGTTTATCTATTGAATGAATGGAAATGGGAAGAACTAGAGAGAGAAAGGTAGAGAGAGAAAGGTAGAGAGAGAAAGGAGAGAGATGAAAGAAAGATGAAATATGAAAATGGTTAAGTGTTCAACCCCTCCTAACATTCTAGGAGGGGGGTTTATATAGCCCACCCTACATGTGGGCTATATGGGCTATATTGGATCACGAGCCCAATATCATTGGAGTGACCGATCCTTTCTAAATACGTAAAAACGTATTTCCAACAATCTCCCCCAAAGGGAGGTCACTCCAAGTTACAATGTCCTAAATAGTCTATAGCTCGTGATCTATGCCAACAATGATGTGACCGAGACTTTCCTAGGAAAAAACGTATTTCCAACAATCTCCCCCAAAGGGAGGTCACACCATTTTACAAAATTTTAAACCTAGCATACTATGCTTGAGTCTTCGATCTTGTTCTTGTGAATATGCTGATGAGATCTTTGACTTTAGTCTTGAGCATGTTCTCTTGCCTTGACCTTGTGCATTCATCACTTGTGATATTTGCCTCCTCGTGACTTCATGTTCCACATACTTATACCTTTATAAATTCTTGAAAGCTTTAGAGTTTGATACAGTGGAAGACTTGACTTTCAGACTTTCTTGAATTTGTTGAAGTATTAAGTGTATGTAGTATAAGCATGTGGTGACGACTTCTTCTGGATTGTACACTGCAATGCCACCTTCTTGTTACGCTGCATAAGACAGTTAGCAACAAAACATATACACGGATGAAATGGCCTTGAACATTTCATTCTAATTCGGTAGCATTTTACCTCCGGTCGATGAAGACCGTTGGACGATATAAAACATCGTACTTGTGGCAGGTAGTTTCAATTAAGAACCTCCTTGACAAGATTTCGCGGGTAAACCCGTTCTCTTTATTTGACCGTCCAAAGCTGACTGCGAACATAAAGAGTGAATCATTTGGATAATAATATCCGCATGATTTGAAGCCGTCAATTCATGTTCCTGGAACAAGTGAAATTCAATTAAGAACCGCACCATCGTTGCTTTCCAGTTGTCACGAGCTTCATTCGTATATAATCTTGCAAGTTACCTACCAAGTGCTGTTTGAGGTTAATACTAGAAGGATTTCCACTCATCACTGTGAACACTAAGGTTCACTCTGAGTGCTCTGGCAAGATCACTAAGATATTGCGTAGAGGCCTGGAACGTGTTTAAATTCATTTAAGAATTAAACCACTGTTTCTTTCCAGTTATCACAAGTTTGATTCATAAAGAATCGCACAAGTCACCTACCATGAGAATTTTGATATTCGCTCAAGAAGGATTTCCATCTTCATTGAAAATACTTTCGTATTACTCGGATGTTCAGGCAAGATCATGAAGATATTGTGTAGGACTCTTAAGATCATTCTTACTTTTCACAGTGTGTGAGGAAGCAAGGAAATATGAAAGTGTGTCCTAATGAGATATTTGATGATCTCAAATGTCTCTAGACTCAATCGTGCATTTTGGATTTTTAGTGATCGGAGGCTGGAGAGGAGTGCCACCATTTCAATACCAATTTATTCGGAGTGAATAGATCAATAGATAATGTGTTGTCTCTGTGTGATTAAAACAAATATCTTTTAAGAGATATCTGAGTTAGCTGGGATGGGTTGTGTCTTGCATCACTGGGTCCATGATGTCTGTATTCAATATTAAGAATCATTAAACAATGATCTTAATAGCATATGTATTGACTCGGTTTCTGCCTAAGTTGTAAGGAGGGCTTCTTTCTTTACACCCTTTATCTTTACAATTCTTTTTCATTCTTCAACCCCTTCAATGCTTACCAATACGTCATCACTAGCACCTTGTTGTGATTGTTCCAGTGCTAACTTAAGTACTTGGTCGGCATTCAGCTACGTTCACAATCTTTCTCCATCTTTCCTAAGGACTACTATTTCTAGCTATGGAATGTCCTTGGAAAGATTCCTCCGGTTCTAGAGGAATCATTAGACTTTAACCTATCCTACCATCCTTATGTCACCATAATCTTCACCGTTGTGAATAGAGATGTTTTGGGTAAGTGTACGTCACCATGAAATCCATTTTTAAGTGAAAATCCATTTTGCTCCCCCTTGACATATGCCACGATATCCGAAAACATTTCGCACGTGTCGGGATGAGCTAGCACGTTAAGTCAAACCATTTGTGATTAATCATTTCCCATATTAAATCACATTTTCTCCCCCATATTAAAAATATTAACCCAATCGATGTTTTTAATATCAATTGATTTAATAGCATTTTAAGAAAATTTGGGAAGAAAATGCGAATCCAATTATCTTCATGAATTACACAAGCTCCCCCTCAAATTAATGAGGGTGTGCTGAAACGTAAATTAGATACCTTTTAAACACAAGTGTAAGGTATTTATCACGTGCAAAGATCATATATGATAATGAATTCACAAGATTAGCGATCTATGAGGTTGGACCTGAATGATGGAGAACATCATATGAAAGAAGCACATGGTTCTTTTTCATGAATGTTGTTCGCCTCATCACGTCTGAAGTTATCTCTTGACTCCATGTGTACGATTGATATCGTTGTCTTGACACCAACATGTGAACTTTTCACTTTCGGCGTCAAAGATTCTGAATGCTGGACAATTGCTCCCCCTCAATTGTTGACCCGTGTTCTATTGAAAGAGCTGTAGTCGCCGTTGAGTAGTCGCATCGTCGAGTATGTAGATATCGATTGTAAATTGATATGGTTGGTGGAGTTGATAACTTCATAAAAACAAGATTTCTCTTGTTTTAACAAATAAATGCACTGACACGTACATAAATTCGTGTTAGATTGTGTTATTCCGTAAACACAATCCCTTACATGGTTATAAAGTAAACCATGCCCGAGAAAATTAATTCCTGTTGTTGAGTCAAAGCTTTCCGGTGAAATGCTTGACTTGAATATGAAAAACGGGTTACTATCTGAAATAATAGCACACCATTTTGAGCATGTTTTAAAATATTTGAACTTCTGCTCGAACTTTATTTACAACCCCGTGTCATTATTAAATGACATTTCTAGTATCGTAAATATTATCGATTCTAGAAGACATGCTCTTTTTATCAAAACATTTTTGAACACACAATTTTGAAAGATTTAGAAAAACCTTTTGAGAAATTCTCGAAAAAATTGCGTTCAAAGTTTTGAAAACAAATTGCTTGAGCATAAGATGTTGAATATCTTACAAAACGAGCTCAAGTCCGAGAAGTTGTAAACTTCCCGTTGTTAAGGATAAGTTACCATCGACGATAAACTTTCCTTTTAATTGAAGAACGAGTCCTATGTTGACATTTACTTAGAAGTCGTTTTCATGAGCTTGAAAACTTTTGAATGTTTTAACGTAAAAGTCATGACCGAGAAAAGTGAATTTCTCGTTAGGAGGAAAAATTCTCTTATTTAAAAGATACACTTTCCTTGATGAGCTTAAAAACCTTGAATGTTTTACTACAAGCTCATGACGGAGAAAAATTAATTTTCCGTTATGAGGATAAGTTATCATTAAAGATAAGCTTTCCTAAAATTAAAGTCCGAGTTACAGTCTGATATTTAACTGTAAGTCATTGTGCATGAGCTTAAAAACTTCGAATGTTTGTATTATTATCTCATGCCCGAGAAAAATTAATTTCTTGTTGTAAGGATAAGTTTATCATCAGCGATAAACTCTCCTTTTAATTGAAGACCGAGTTCTAAGTTGACATTTACTTAGAAGTCGTTTTCATGAGCTTGAAAAACTTTGAATGTTTTAGCGTAAAGCTCATGACCGAGAAAGACGAATTTCCCGTTATGAGGAAAGTTCTCTTATTTAAAAGATACACTTTCCTTTCTGAGCTTAAAACTTGTAATGTTTTAAAACAAGCTCATGATCGAGAAAATTTAATTTCCCGTTACGAGGATAAGCTATATATCCGAGTTACAGTTTGATATTTAACTGTAAGTCATTCTGCATGAGCTTAAAAACTTCGAATGTTTTTAATATTAGCTCATGCCCGAGAAAAATTAATTTCTCGTTGTAAGGATAAGTTTATCATGGGCGATAAACTTTCCTTTCTTTGAGGTCTGAGGCATAATCTGAAATTTAATTATACACCATTTACACGAGCTTAAAACTTTTGAATAGTTTTAATGTAAGCTCGCGTCCGAGAAAATTTAATTTCTCGTTAATGAGGATAAGTTTATCATCGGTGATAAACTTTCCTTTACCTGAAGATCGGGTCATCATCTGATATTTAGTGATGAGCCTTATACATGAGCTTAAAACCTTTAAATGGTTTTAGGATAAGCTTGTGTCCGAGAAAAATTAATTTCTCGTTTTGAGGGTAAGTTATCGTTGACGAGATAAACTTCCCTGTCTCTGAAGTCCGGGTCATCGTCTGTCATTTAACGAGGAGCCATTGTGCATGAGCTTAAAAACTTCGAATGTTTTTAATATAAGCTCATGCCCGTGAAAACTTAATTTCTCGTTGTTAGGATAAGTTTATCATCGGCGATAAACTTTCCTTTCTTTGAAGATCGAGTTATAGTCTGTGATGTGACTATAAGTTCTTTTACACGAGCTTAAAACCTTTGAATAGTTTTAACGGAAGCTTTAAAATTTAATTTCTCGTTTTGAGGATAAGTCATCATCGGGATGAACTTTCCTGTCTTTTGAGAGCGAGTTACAGTCTGTTATGTGACTCTAAGTCATTTGTACACTGTAAGCTTAACTACAAATCCCCTGAGACACTTGTTTCTTAGATATCAGCTTCTTCAGCAACCAAACTCTGAGTGTGTCCTTAATTGAATGGCATACAATGATTGGACCGCTTCGTTCTTTTGGAACATCCTCTTTGGTACCTTCATTCTCATTTGGAATTTGCATGCTTTGATATGGGTTAGCGATATCTATCTTAGAAGCAAGTGGGGGTTCACAGTTTTCTTTTCTTGTGCTAGAGGTGACCTGAGGAGATGATTCACTTGTCTTAGCTGGTAAACGTTTCCTTTTATAGAAAACCTTAAGTTCAGGCTTAAGTGATGTATCCTCCTTTTCAATTTCCTCCCTAGTAGTCTTAGTAGAATCGGAGACTATCCTAGTTAAAGGGCACTCGTTTCCTACAAGAGTGAAATTTCTACCAGTGGGGCGCCACATTTTACCAACGGGTTTGATTTTAGCTACCCACTGGGATTTAAGTCTAGCACGGGAGTTCACCTCATTAAGTAATTTTTTTGATACAGGAATCATGATTGGCTCTAAAGACACATTTCCTACATGTTTTACAAGTAGCATATTTAATGTCCGAGTAATTCCTAGATGATTGATCGATGCTCCTAGGAGATGACATGCTACGGTTAGCAGTGTTGGGTAATCTAGAAGGCATCTGACTAGGTTTGACATTGCTATCTCTTATATGTGTCTTTTGCTTAGCTTCCTTTAGACCAAATTTATGGCAAACGTCATTTGAACTAATTCTAGACGCGGTCTTGGTATTTTTAGAGAAACTAGAGGCAATCATGTGATTAGGTCTTGCTAAAGTTGTTTTAGTCACATTAGGCCTAGTTGGTGGGGTGACTGGTCTAGAAAAATGAACCAAATCAACTTGGGAGGCAAACTGCGGCCTCGAGGATTGTGATCGCTCGGATCTAAATGCAGTAGGTTGTCGAATGAACTGATTTGTAGGCGGTTTCCCCAAGATTGATGGTTTTTCAAGCTTAGTGTCCACACTAGTTCCTTTAGTTTTCCTCAATTCGTTTTTCAATGCAGCTATAGCAAAGACCTTTTCTTGAACCTGAGCCTTTAAAGTCTCATTCTCTGTGAGCAATCTATCTTGGGATGCCAATTTAGACTCTAGTAACTGAATTTGTTTCAAAATATTATCCTTTTCAGCTTTAGAATCTAAAACTTTTTGATCCAATTTTCTTTCAAGAACAACGTTTAACTTTTCTAGTTTTTCAAAGTATGTTTCAAATTTGTCCGTTTTCTTAGAAAATTCAAGTTTGGCATCCTCAAGATCTTTTGATTGTTGAGCTACAATCATTTCGAGCTCTTTGATCTTGGAATCAGAAGCAGTTAATGAAGCAATCATAAAGCATTTATCATGATGTATAGCATTTTGAACACTTTCTCCCCCATTATGACTCACATCGGATGAATCAGAAGTGCTATCGCTATCACTCTTTTCCATCCCATGTGTGGCATAATTAGGTTCGGAATGCTCAACATGCTTTATAGTGTTGAAAATTGGCACCTGAACAGTTGGTGCTTGTAACTTGCTGGTCGGTTCATGCTTTCCTCCTGATTCATTTCCCTTGCTTACCGTGACGACCAAATTGGCACCCATTTCTTGCACCGGGCAGATTTGATCATCTTTTGACGACAACTTGAAGCGTGTCTCTCTCTCATGTTCATGCAATGATTTAGACGACTCCTTGATTCTTTGAATCTGACCCTCTTTTAACCGTATCTCGTTGTAATTAACTAACCTGACCTCAATACACTTCTCAATTATATTGATGTGATTGAGTAAACCACGTTTAAAGGATTCAGTCTGGTAACCCGTATACGTGTTGAAAAGCTGGTGAAGAATTGAAGTCGAATAATCAAAAAGAGGTACCATTGTTGAGGCAAAGAAATCCTTAAACTGAGTGTGAAGGATTTCTAGACATATCTTTGCTTTAACCTCATGAAGATTTTCCTTTTCAAGTTGCAACCGTAACTCATCCAAATTATTGAAAATCTTCTCTTTAAAATTATCCACTTTGCCAAAGAATATTTGAACCGTGGCTGGAAGTTCAGTCATGTTGTGCGGATAAAGAAGTGCAAGATGTATCTTGAGCTCGTGAAAGATTTCTAATGTTTTTTGACGCAATTTGATCTCGTTAAGTTCCATGTGTTGCAGTTCTTCCTCTTGAACTGTCGAATTCGACGATTCCATTGAATGTCAATGAAAGGTAATTATGGATGTGGTTGTTATCGGAATTAAACAATTCGTGAATAAACTTAGAAATAGAAAGTCACAGAATATGACAAAACCAACGAAACGATCCGTAAATAAATCTGAAAAATCCTCGATTGATGATAAAAACCGTCTTCACTTACAAATACCCGATCAAAAAATCCGTCGGCAAAATAAACCTTGTCACTTTATCACGTCACTTTGTCACGTAGTCACGTCACTTTTGTCTTCAAATCCGGCCACAAAAACTTTTAGCCCGTCAAATATGTTACCACTTTGGTTCTCCCGAAATACCCGCCTCAACACGATGTACCAAATCCAAATATATCGATTGACAAAAATACAAAATTAACTAAATAAAAAAACTTTAAACTATATAAATATAAAAAGTGAACTTAAAAAAATAACTTAACTAAAAATAAAAAATAAAAATAGAAAAATCTGATATTTTTTAAAAAATATGATATTTTAACTATCTGATATTAAAAATAGAAAAAAATCCGATTTAGAAAATAAAAATAGAAAAATCTGATATTTTAAAAAATAACTGATATTAAAAATAAAAAAATCTGATATATATATATATATATATATATATATATATATATATATATATATATATATATATATATATATATATATATATATATATATATATATATATATATATATATATATATATATATATATATATATATATATATATATATATATATATATCTATATTATATATAGGCATAATTATGATTTGATACCACACTTTTTAATCCAGTCATATCCCAGTCACATCTTTTAACCAATAACATTTTAGATTTTCCTAAAAAAACTCAAAAGTTACCTAAATTTTGTCACTTTTGTATGGAAACCATTTTCGGAAAACGCAATTTTAAAAAAAGCGCGTTTTCATATGCTAACTATATATACTAATGTAAACAGATTTTCTTTCATTTTTTTAACAAACTCGGGGTGTAAAAACACACACAACCTCCATAACCATCTTCTCCATCACTTAATATTTATTCAATCAATCAAGATTTATTCATCTGTATTTAAAATGTGATTCATAGAAAGCATGAATCAACCAGTAATAATACTAAACCCCAAAATTGTTCAAAACCCTAAAATCATAGATCCTATTATCATCACCAGATCAATGATGCAGAGGGCAACCCAACTTAGGTTTTTATGCATATAGCTAAACGTGTATCATCACCAGGTCAGATATCCTATTATATGATCGTTTAATTTCAAGATTTCACATTTGGTTTTTTTGTACTGTCCAAGTAATGACTTCTATGTCTGTGTCTGTGATTTAGGTCGGCAGACTTTTCTTAATACTATCAAGTGGATTGAGGAAGTCCGTGGTGAGACGGGCAGTGATGTTATCATTGTTCTGGTTGGGAACAAACACTTAAATCACATATCAATCTCAAATTAGGTATCAAATTCGTATTCGTTTTTTATCTCTCAAATCAGGGTTCATACATACACAACGATTCTATAAACTCTTTATTAAAAAAAATTGATTTGTTTTTATACTGCAGGTTTATATGATTTTTTGTGTGTTTCTATAGTTTTTTGATAATTTTTTTTAATAAAGAGGATGGTGGCAAATGGCCAAAGTTTGTTGGTTTGGCCTAAAAAGTGTTAGTTTGTTCATGTCGCCTAGCAACTGTTTGATAAAATGTTTTAATGACAGATCACGAAATGGTTGTGTCACTCGGGAGGGATTCGTTGCGGTGTTGCGGGTTTTCGCAAGCATCATGGCTTTTTTAAACCTGTAAGTTGAATAGTATATATTTTTGAAGATAGATAAATTCTTGATATTTTGATCATTTTCAGTGGTTGGTTATTGGTTTTTAATTTTTATGGCAGGTTGATAAGCTGAAGAAGAGACTTAGACAGGAAGAGAATGTGCAAGGTTATGTTGGTTCTTGAGGCTAGCGAGTTTGCAAATATTAGCATGCCTCGCCCACCGAAAATCAGATTCACATACGATAACATGGTTTACTGAACAACATCATAGGTACGAGAATTTTGTGGATCCAAATGAACATAATACTGTGTTAGATATTATTTTCAAGAAACGCTCTTCTAGGTCGTGGATTGTCTCATGCTTTTTTTTTTCATAATCTCTGCTGACGTAAACAATAAACCGAAATGTGCAGGCCTACAAAATGCAAAGAACAAAGTAAGACATATACCTATAGACATTTCCTTTATAGTTTTAGCTAGGTTTCATACCATGTTTTGGGTGCGTATGTATGTCCATATATGCCATCAATCCTATACAACTTATAACCATATTATCATTTCCCGGTCTTATGCGTCTTTTTTTTTACGTTCTTACTGGTCAATACAGGTCAACCCTAAGACACTAATTTAAAGACAGGCCTCTGCATTTATTGTAACTTAGCTTGCGAATGACATGATCGATAGAGAAAGCAACAAAACTAAAAGGGCAGTGACTTGGGAAAAGGCCTTCATCACTTTGGCCACGTCCAACCCAAATATAATTCAAGCTCTTGGTGTTCAAACTTCAAAGCCATCGTCATTATGTAACTTTTCTTTGGGCTCTGTTTGATCTCTGTTTGGTGTTCAAAGCTCTTGGTATAGGTTTTCTATTTCCGTAGATTACTCTTCTCTCTATAGGAAATAGTTGTGATCTTTGACATAAATTTGGAGTCGCCTTCATAACAATTTGATTCAATTTTCTGTAGGTAATTTGTTGTGTTTGTGGGTGACAATGTGATTCTCTCTCTTTGTGTCTGCATAATTGAAGATGATCCAGCCACACTTGAGGTGCATGATGGAAATCTTGGGATGCATGATCCTAATGTTCTAAAGGTGGTGCTTAACGACCCCGCTGCATCAGATTGCTCTATTTATCTCAAGTCATTGTGGACCCCTTTCGCCCAGGTAAATATGTTATCATTCTTACCTGCATATTGTTTTTTCTCTGGCATTTGCTATATGGAATTGCAGTGCGAATATGTTTTTGACCACCAGCTACCTAAGGTTACCAATTTCCACAAGCTGGAATGAACTCATATGAGTCTGTAGTCATGCTAAAGAAACAACAATTAAGCACCTGCTGGTTGCAGGCCAAGTTTTATGCTCTTCAATTCGAGATTAGATTATCAATACGTGTTATGCTAAAGAAACAACAATTAAGCACCTGCTGATGTTTTAGGCTCTACACACGTGTAGGTTGGAGGGGAGTTCAGAGTTGGCAGTGTAGCAACAATTCCGGCGGAGTCATGGTAGGTTTTATCATTTCTTTTATTAAGTATTTGAGATAATTTCTTGCATAATATTATATGAGGTGTTTGGATTAGCTATTTAGATATAACCTTATGGGCTTTTCAGGGTCATTTTTTAGGCTTTCGAATTAATCTCTTATAAGCTCAAGTTGTGGCTTATTGTGAACAGAATGCTTGGCGATCAGTTTGAGACTTAGTACTCAATAATGTAGTTTTGCAAATGCAGTCTGTTTTGAAAATACATAAAGAAACTCCCCTGTACTATGTAAAGTTTGATTTTTATTGAAATCAAAATTAGGGTATCATCATGTTCATGTTTTTATGAATTGTTTTTTATATAAATTGGCCTTATGTTCATTTGGGTATGGTGGTATGGTTCGTCGGCGGGTTTTGGTGCCACATTAATATTTTTAATGTGTGGAGTCTGGAAGTGTATTTGAACATGAGAATGACAAGATTGGTGTCACTACACCAGGTTTTGTCACTTTTAGATTTGCGCTTATTAAACATTCTGACTTTGACTTTTTGTTTATAGGTTGCTGAGGAAAAGACTCAAATACGGAAATTCAAGAGAACATTAAAGATGAAAGTAATCTCATGTTTTCAGTTTATCACGGTGATGAGACTGTATTTATACATAGTCTCATCGTCCAAATTGGGCTTAAAACGCTTAAAATATCATCAAAATACCCAAAAATGTGCTTGTATTTGTTCATTATGTATTTCAGGTACGGATATCGTGAATTCACCAAAAGATTACAAGAATCAAGCAAAAACGAACACGGGAAACGAAGCCGCACAAAGAACCGGGCCCGAATCATGAATTTCTATTCAAGTCCTTGAAGTTTGAAGAAATGGCAAGAATGGTCCCTCAATTATTGAAGACTTGTCACTTAATACCCCTGAAAATCTCAAATATTACAATGGGGTCCCTTATGTTTCAAGAATATACCATTTTTGCCCTTGAAGAATGCAAATTGTGCATTTTAAACCCTTGGTAAAAGTTTACTAATACATTGTGCCAAAAATGACAAGACAAGCAAAGATATTAACAAAGGGAGATTGAGTATAGAGTTGCTAAGTATTTTGTGAAGACATTTTGGAAGTCTGGGGGCCAAACATGGACAAACCAAACCCATATCCACCATATACCCAACCAAACCCGTTTTTACCCACCCATTTTACCCATTTTACCCGACCAAGCCCAATACCCATCACCCCACCAGCCCAAGTCAAACAAACCAGTCAACACACCCACTAAACCTGTTTTATTATTAATTTAACTTTTTAAACCCTTATTTTATTAATAAAACAAGCGGGTAACACCCTTATCTCCTCTTAAACAGATCAAATGACAACTCTTTAATCACCCCCATCCCCACAAACCCTAAATCCTAATCTTTATCAAACCAAAGGGGTTTCGCCCCATTACTTCCAGATGGATAATTAACTTGGCATACATCAAAACCCACCACTCACTTTACTCACCCCGTGACTACAAGTGGACCCCCCATACTCCCCTGCTTCAACAAAAATGGCAAAATGGGCATCTTTCAGAAGAATCAACGACCAAGGAATTCTCCTTGGTCCCAAAGTCACATTGGACGTCCCTGATCACTCCTTTATAGCTGGCACATCAGTACAACTTCACATGATGCATTTGACCAAGAATCAAACCAAGGGCATTCCTGGAATTCTAGTTGCTAGGGTTTTCCTCTTGTTTTTGTATCTAGATTCTTCTATCACTTAGTATAAATACAAAGCCGTTTGTGGCTTGTATTTTCCTTTGTTCCAGTTTTTATGTAAAAAATTTTGGTTATTAATGACAATGAAAGCTACAATCTTTTGGCATAAATTCTGAGTTCCATCATTTTAAATACCTTGTCTTAGTTTAAAATTTAAATTTCAGCTTTGGTTTGTTTAGTTTTAAGTTATCAAGTTGAGTTTTGGTTCAAAAAGTTTGATTGAAAAGTTTTCTTTATAATATGACTTTCTGAAATCCACCAACACTTGAAGTGAAAGTGGATTGTGTTGTGGATTTCAGAAATTTCCTTAATGAATTTGTGTGATTTCAAGTATTTGTGGTTCTAAAAAATCTGATTTTTCATTATTTTTTTTAGCAATAAGCTATAAGCAGTTTAAGTAATAAGCCTGCTTTATAGCTTATTGGCTTGTGTAACAGGTCACCATTTTCTTGGTTTGCTTGTTTCTTAGCAGGTACCATTACAAAAAGGGTGTGTGTTGAAGACCCCACCTTTACCCGTTTTTCTCTTTTGAAGACATTTGTGCACCTTGGGTTCAGTGGTTGAACCAACAACCAAGGTTCTTGCACCAAGCTCTTGACAATCAGAAAGCCACAATAAAGCTGGTGGCATCCATCTCCAAAAGGTGTGAACTCCCTTTTTTGAACATTCTATTAATCATGAGATTTGTGTGACTTGTACTTGCTTGATGATTTGATTGCTTAGTATTACTTGCTTTCTGTTTCTTTAGTAATTTATGAATGATTTGTGTGGAAGTTATATGATTTATAGTGGATTTACATGATTTGAGTGTGAAAATTTTCAGTTTTAGTAATATAAAGGGGTGTTTGGGTCTGCTTACTAAGTCAAGCATTTGACACATTCGTGAGTTAAAAACAGCTTAAATACACTCCAATAGGGTAGTAGTTAGTGTTATTGTGCTTTGTTTCATGTTTGGTAGAAGGAAGTAGAAATTGCATGCTCATTTATTGGTTAACATAGCATAAAATCAGAAAATCATCTTTCTGCCTTGTTTTGGTAAAATTGTCTTTCAATCTTTGGAATCTGTTAGAGTTAGGTGACATCTAGGATTGAGTTTTGATTTTAGGTAGTTTGGTGGTTGTTTGAGTAACTTGTTGCCTGTTGAAACTCACCATAGTGCCAATTGCACCAGCAAAACACTTAGACCCCCATATCTAGTATACAGTAACTGCAATTGGCCACGTTTTGAGTGATTTTTGTACTGTGCTTGTGTTGTTTATTGATTATTCTGACTCCCTACACTCCACTGAGTGTAGGGGTGCCCCTATTGTCCATTAAAACAAATCCAAGCTCAAGTTCTAGGTCAAAACATCACCAGACCTTGACATTGCACTAGCAGTGGGAACTTCATTACCCCTGCTAGTGTTTTTGTAGCCACTGCTACACTAAAAGACAGAAACTCTCAAAGTGTCACTATTAGTTTCATACTTTTTTGTCTTTAGTGGTTAAATTTAGGAATTAGGGTTTCAAACTTTTTCCATTATTTTTCTTTTTTAATTTTTGATTTTTCAGTTTAGTTTATTTTGGTGTTACTGTTCATTTGCTATTTTTCACATTTAATTGCATTTTTAATTACTTTTAATTATTATGATTTTGTCATTTAGTGTAAAAAAGTAATATTTTTCAGATTTAAAAATTTTCTTAGACTTAGAAAAATATTTTAAGGTTTTTAGTTTAAAAAATATTTCACTGTTCATGTTTTAATTATTTTTAGAATCAAATTAGGTTAATTAGGGTTTAATTATTATTCAGTTTTGTCTTTTAGTGCAAATTTTTACATTCTTCAAACTTTTTCAATTTTCTACTGTTCATTAGAGTAATTTAGGATTTTTAAAATTGTCAAATTAATTTTGGCATTATTTTATTATTTTTTATGATTATTTTAGTTTTAAAAATAGTTTTTAGTGATTAAAAAGTAGAAAAATAGTTTTTAAAATTTAGGAAAAATACTTTTTAGTCTTTAAATAATATAAGTAACTTATTAGTTCAATAAATAATATTTTGGGCATTTTGTTAATTATATTTAATTTTGGGCTTTAATTAGCATTAAAAATTGAATATTTAATTAATAAAAGGTTTTAAAAATTATTTGTTGAATTTTTATTCTTATTTATATTATTTAAGACTTAGTTTAATCTTTTATTTAATTTTTAGGTTTAATTTTTAATTTTGTCGCGTTTACGTATTCACGTTCGCGTTTTACGTCAACGTCGTAGTTTAATCGTAGTCGTAGCTCGTCTTTAATTTTTCTCTTCTCAACCAAAAACGTCACTAATCCAAACATTGTTATTTCATATATTGGCACATTAATACACACACCTCCTTCGAGAACGAACTTGGAATTTATTCGTCTTCACGGTTTTCCTAAATCGTGTCGATTAATACTTGCCGCACTTATACGTTCTTTTTCCTAAAAGACGTGTTTCTTCACAACATCATTTTTTGCGCCGCTGCCGGGGAGGTGTTTAGTGTGCCATTATTATTAGTATCGTGTTTGTGTGAGTAGTGCGTTTTAGCTTTTCATTTTTTTGGAAAGCGTGAATATTGTACATACTCATTTTTGTTATTTTTCTCTATTATAGTATAATATCCAAATAAATCGTGTTTAGTTTTCCTAAATTAAACACAAATCAATCTTTACTATATTTTAGATATATTGGTTTTCGTTTTTCTTGTGAATATATTATTACTATATTGTATCTACGTAAGAACAATAAAAATACAAGTACTCCAAAAGCGTGAAAACGCAACCTTGATTCGGGATTTCATCACTCGATCATTGTATTCGAATCTAAAGCAAAAGTTTAAAGGTAAAATAGATAAATACTTTCGTGAGGCTTAATTTCAATTAACACAAACTATAAGGTGGGTATAAGGCGGTTGTATTTCACGACCTAAAGGAAAAAGGCTCTTAAGTGCTTCGCGCCGCCTCGTTTCCTCCGCTTGCTTGTGCGTGTTTTGAGAAAGAGAGCTAATCGAGGGTTTGCCGCCCAAGTATTATCTACGTATATTATATTTGCTTGTGTTTTCAAGATTAAACCCTCTTGAACGTTTTGGTGTTCCACCAACGTTCTAAAGTCATCGAGAACGTTCACTCCACGTGATCGTTTTCATTCTTTGAGGCTCCTTTAATCGAGAAAGTCGATTCGAGGAGAGATTTGTAGATTTGTGTCTACGTAATACATTCAAAAATCCAAAAAAATTAAAAAACCAATCAAAAACCAAAAAAATTGAAAAAATCGAAAAACCGCAAAAAGAATCTTCTTTGCTACCACCCATTCTACGCTTAGTGCATGCGCACTCGATCGAAGGATTATTCCAATTCTAGTGAAGCTTCGAATCGACGCAATCGTAATCGAAGGAATCGACGACGTAGACGAGAATTAGAAACCGACGTTCCTAATATCGTTGTTGAAGAAACCATAGAGGAGATGGCCGATAATCGTTCGATGATGGAATTGCTCCAAGCGCCCACCGAGGGATATGGAGACGCGATCGTAATTCCCGCCATCGAGGCGGAGAATTTTGAGATTAAGCGCGGAATGCTTTCGTTGATCCAAGCTACGAAGTTTCGAGGTCGTGAAGCCGATAATCCTCACGACCATATTCGGAATTTTGATCGTCTTTTGGCCACGAGCAAGTTTAAGAACGTCGACACCGATGTCGTCAAGCTTATGCTTTTTCCGTACTCGCTCGATGGTGCCGCCAAGGATTGGTACGAGAAAGAGCCACCTAATTCGATAGTTACGTGGAAGGATCTCGTTTCCAAGTTCGTTAATTATTTTTTCCCACCGTCTAAGACAACGTTTTTCAAAAACGAGATTACAAAATTTGAGCAAAAACCGAATGAATCTTTTAGAGACGCGTGGGATCGCTTTAAGGAATTGCTTAGGCAATGTCCTCACCATGGTTTTTCCGAGTTGCACCAAATCGATACGTTTTACAACGGTCTTAATTTTCACGAACAAGACTCGTTGAATTCCGCCGCCGGTGGCAACTTTTTGTGCAAGACTCCGAAAGATGCATTGATAATTATCAAAAAACGATCCAAGGTTTACCAACTCCGCAATGCACCGAGTGTTGCCAATGTCGCCAATGTTAGTAGTTCTAATCGCGACATTGAGAGAGTTGATGCAAAAGTCGACAAGTTAACGAATGTGTTCACGTCTTTTCTCGTTGAGATGCAAAAGAAAGACGCTCCCGCTACGGTGAAAGCGGTTGAGGTTTCGTGTACGTTTTGTGGTGGACCTCATAATTATTACGAGTGTGCGGCTACGGATGGCCAAACGTCGAATGTGAGTGCGTTAAATGGAAACAACAATTTTTCAAATCAAAATAACGCCGGTCCATCACAACAAGGCAATTATAACCAAGGCAACAATTTTCAAAATCGAAACAATTTTCAAGGAAACAATCAACAAGGAAATTTTTCGAATCAAAATCAAGGAGGTTATAATCAAGGTCGTAATATAACTTGGCAAAATCGAGATAACAATCAAGGAAATAATTTTTCAAGTGGGAATCAAAACAATTTTCAAAGAAGTAATCAAAACCAAGGGAACTTTAATTCAAATCAAAATAGTTCGTCAAACAATTTTCAAAATTACATGAAAACGAATGAGGCTAATATGAGACGATTAGAGGGAGAAATTGGTACTTTGAAAAACGACTTTTCTAATACATTGAAATTTCAAAACACGAAGATTGAGCAAGGGCAAATTGATATAAAAAATATGTTTTCGGCCATTATGAACAAAGCCTCGGGTTCGTCATCAAGTTCGTTACCTAGTGACACCGTTGCTAATCCGAAAGAACAATGTAAAGCCGCCTCGTCTCGTGAGAAAGGTCGTGTGATTACCCCTAACCTTGAAGGATTCCGTGTTGTTTATCCCTCTCAACCCTCGACTTCTAAGACGTCTTCTTGTTCTAAAGTCGATGGGGTGAACGTGGCGACCAAGGAAAAGAGTGCACACCCTCGTGTACCTCAAATTCCATCCACGGTTCAAAAAGAGAGCTTTGTCGACCTTAACAAAGTAACCCTTGAAGAAACTTGTGCTTCAATCCTTCTTAAAAAACCCAAAAGGCGTATGCCGAGAAAGGAAAAGGATCCGGGCCAATTTCTACTACCTTGTGATTTTTCCGAGATTGAGGGATGTTTAGCCCTTGCCGATTTAGGTGCTAGCATCAATCTTATGCCTCATTCTCTTTGGAAATTGATGAGATTGCCTTCGCTTACCCCCACAAACATGACAATCGAGCTTGCAAATTGTACTCCACTTATACCAATTGGAATAGCCGAGGATGTCTATGTTAGGATTGGAAAGTTTGTTTTTCCCGCGGATTTCGTTATATCCGATCACGAGTGTGACCCTAAATGTCCCATTATTTTAGGCCGACCATTCTTATCAACGGCTAGAACCATAATCGACGTTCACGAGGGGAGACTTACTATGAGATATGGGGATGAGAAAATAGACTTTTTCGCTAGAAAATCCCAAGGATTTAATGAGAATGAAAAAACCGAGGTTTCAAAACATAATGATTCAAATTCTAATGATTTCAAAATGTTTACTTTAGCGGAAAGAATGAAGCTTGATGCATGTTTTGAAAGAATTAAGAAAAACGGTTTTAAAGATGATGATTTTAATGATAAAGAATACGTGTACCTAATTCAAAAGGGTATGTGTAAATTTATGGATGAAAACTCACTTTGGGATGTTTTTAGCGAAACAAGTGAACCACCAATTCCGAAGGGTGACGTTAGTGCCATCACGACAACGACCAAAATGGGCTCGTCTTCACCACCTTCGAAGGACCACGTCTTTGAGGCTTCAACTTCTAACTCCATCGAAGTGCCTCCTTTGCCTAGCCCAACACCCGTTGAGGCTAAAGGGTTTATCGACATCGATCCTCTCGTCTTAGAAAAGTCACCTAAGCATAGTCATTTGACTTGTAAGTCCATGGTTGTGAGTGCTCACATCGACTCTTTCTTTGACGATGACGATGGCGATTTTGCCGAGCTTGATCACGTACTTAGACATCCACATGCTATTTTTGATTCTCCTAAGAAGAAACATGTGAAGTACGATGATTATGAGTTTGATCCCGAGATTGAGGAAATAATTGAACGAGAGCTAGCTCTTATGCCTTCACTTCCACCTACGAGTGAGGTCGACCTTTCCAAAATCGAGGATGAACTTAATGAGTTGGAACGTCTTATTTTCGATGATGAACCAACTCATGTGACCACTAAGAATCCAATTCTCAAGGAGTTACCTAATCAACACTCCTCATTTGAGAATGACGTTTACCACATTCGTGAGGATCTAACTTATCAACGATCCCCACAAAAGAATGATGGTTTCGTGCTTGATCGTGATCTTTTCGAGAGAGTTTCTAAGATACTCAAGGAGGGGAATGACAAACCATGGTTTGACAAGCCTATCTTTGATGAAGAAATCGATGAGATCGACGTTCATGAGGATGACGAGTATGTTGACCCCGAGGGGGCGGTGTTCTTTATTGACAAACGTTTTGAGAACTTATATAATCCGCCACCCCCTCCCACCAAAGACTTAAATGTGAGGATTTTTAGCGCGACTAATTTTGAATTTGACACGCCAAATATTTTCGACATTATCAAATCGGGTTTTCATAGAGAGTTTTTAAACGATGTAAAAGGAAAAGATTTTAAAAATGTTTTAAAAGATTTTTCTACATGTTTAACTCCGTCATCACATCGTTTTATGCGTGCTACCACCTCGTCTACTCCTTTTGACGATGGTGTGTGTGGTCTTAGTATGGGGGAAGCACCAAATGTTCCCTCACACTTTACCACCGAGGACGAGATTTACGATCCCGGAATTGCTTGTAAAAGGAAATCTCGGTCTTCCACCGATGCAATAAATGGAAAATCTTTTTGTTTGCTTGGTGTGAGTCTACCTTGAGTAGCTCATTATGTTGCCTTACCCATTGCCCCACCTTTCTACTTCTTATCTCTTTTCTTCTGCCCCATTGGGGTTTGTGTTGGAGTGGCGTTGTTTCGTCTTTCATCCGAAAACGAAGACGCTATCTTTGACCCCGGTATACGTTTATCGGGTTTTTAAAGTACTCCATGTGCTTTTGGGCCTTGTTTATCATGTAAGCCCCACTAAAAATGACCAAACCAAGATTATCCCTAAATGTTCACATTTATGGGGATTCGAGTCGAGCTTTTGACTCGGTTATCAAAAACAAGGTGCCTCGTGGGGGATTCTCATGCTTATCCTTGTAAATATTATCGCTTTCTTAGTTTAATGTAACAAGGGGACTTGTGCTCTTCCTACCTTTGTTTCGTGGTTGTTTGTGATTGTGATTTATTAGGTTCATCGTCATCATTGAAGCCTCTCGTGTTCGTTTTACGGATCACTCGAGCTTCGATCGTTGCCCTTGGAGATTCTGATATCCGATGATATCCTTTTATGTTCTAACGTTTATCTTATTAGCATAATTCATAAACGGCTTTTAGGTTATTCGTTTTACCCTTTCCATGCTCGAGATTAAGCATTCGACTTCGTCTCTAGTATGGGGGTGTTTACACCCCTACACTCGAAACATTGAGGACAATGTTTAGTTTTAGTATGGGGGGTGAGTAGATACTTCACCTTGCTTACGTCACCACGCAATCCAAATTTTCATCTTTTTGTTATCGTTTTATGCAAAATAAGGCTAAAAATGGCCAAATTTTAAAATTTTTCTAGTTTTTCATAAGTGTTTAAGACACGAATGTAGGTTTTCCGATGGTGAGAACGAGAGTAATTTTTGACTCGACCGTGCGTGTTGAGCACTTAGCTTCGATTCCTTAACTTTTTAGGCTAAGTCTCTTAAATGAGGACGAGAAATGATAGAGTTATTTATAAGTCTCGTAATCGTCACGATCTTATGTGTAGTAATTATTAGCTTACTCTCCCAACGCTTTTGCATAAATAATTGTTAATAAATATTGATTTGGCGGTTTAGTCACTATTGTTGGGTTTCTAATTTGTTTTGGTAGCTTCCATGTAATTAAGTTGGGAAAACATTAAGGTATTGCCAGCGTCACGGTTTTGAAGTATTGGCACCCGAATAATCGAAAGCTTCACCTAATAATAAGATTTCAAGTGCTCACCTAAATTAAGCAAAAATTTGAAGCTCACAAGGCCGAAAAATCTATGCCCAAATTGAAAGTGAATCAAGCCTTAATCTTCGAAGCTTTAAAGATCCAAAATTCGCTTTAGCGTGAGGATATACGTCTTTGGCTAATAAAACCACCGATGAGGCGGATAATAAAAGGCAAGGCAAGACCGAAGTCATAATAAAAGCTTCATGGCGAAGTTGAATAAAAGATGGAGGTAAACCAAAGATAATAAGGCCCTTCCGTTAGGGGGCGTATAAAAGTCTTGGTAATAAGTCTCATGTTCAAAACCCTTATAAAATCGTGTTTATCGATCCTTCTTGTTGACTTAATTTTTTGACATCGTCGTCTATTAGGATGAATTATTAATTTAATGATTTTGGTTACACCGTTAAGTTTCTATTTTTAGACTTAATCTCTATTCACGCATAAGTCAATGATGTATCCTCGTGATCATTAAGACAAAATAAAATATAAGAGATACCAAGTAGGAATAAGGGAGTTTAGGTTCGTAATTAACACTCATGAGATGTGTTCGTGTTGCTAACTTATAATAACAATGATCTCGTTACACGCTTAGCATGGAATTGGGTGAAAATCGAGGACGACAAAATTATTTCTAACGAAGCATTCACATGTTCTTGTTCTATGATCCCAAAAGTCACGTTCTCGTGATGAAAACAATACATTATGTCTAAAACACGTGTAGTAGTTTATTTAAATTTATGTCTTCAATAAAAGTCATCATAAAATGAATTTTGGAAGTGCTATGATACTTAATTCTAGCATTGCGTGGGGACACGGCAATGGTTTAGTATGAGGGAGTGATGAGACTGTATTTATACATAGTCTCATCGTCCAAATTGGGCTTAAAACGCTTAAAATATCATCAAAATACCCAAAAATGTGCTTGTATTTGTTCATTGTGTATTTCAGGTACGGATATCGTGAATTCACCAAAAGATTACAAGAATCAAGCAAAAACGAACACGGGAAACGAAGCCGCACAAAGAACCGGGCCCGAATCATGAATTTCTATTCAAGTCCTTGAAGTTTGAAGAATTGGCAAGAATGGTCCCTCAATTATTGAAGACTTGTCACTTAATACCCCTGAAAATCTCAAATATTACAATGGGGTCCCTTATGTTTCAAGAATATACCATTTTGGCCCTTGAAGAATGCAAATTGTGCATTTTAAACCCTTGGTAAAAGTTTGCTAATACATTGTGCCAAAAATGACAAGACAAGCAAAGATACTAACAAAGGGAGATTGAGTATAGAGCTGCTAAGTATTTTGTGAAGACATTTTGGAAGTCTGGGGGCCAAACATGGACAAACCAAACCCATATCCACCATATACCCAACCAAACCCGTTTTTACCCACCCATTTTACCCATTTTACCCGACCAAGCCCAATACCCATCACCCCACCAGCCCAAGTCAAACAAACCAGTCAACACACCCACTAAACCTGTTTTATTATTAATTTAACTTTTTAAACCCTTATTTTATTAATAAAACAAGCGGGTAACACCTTTATCTCCTCTTAAACAGATCAAATGACAACTCTTTAATCACCCCCATCCCCACAAACCCTAAATCCTAATCTTTATCAAACCAAAGGGGTTTCGCCCCATTACTTCCAGATGGATAATTAACTTGGCATACATCAAAACCCACCACTCACTTTACTCACCCCGTGACTACAAGTGGACCCCCCATACTCCCCTGCTTCAACAAAAATGGCAAAATGGGCATCTTTCAGAAGAATCAACGACCAAGGAATTCTCCTTGGTCCCAAAGTCACATTGGACGTCCCTGATCACTCCTTTATAGCTGGCACATCAGTACAACTTCACATGATGCATTTGACCAAGAATCAAACCAAGGGCATTCCTGGAATTCTAGTTGCAAGGGTTTTCCTCTTGTTTTTGTATCTAGATTCTTCTATCACTTAGTATAAATACAAAGCCGTTTGTGGCTTGTATTTTCCTTTGTTCCAGTTTTTATGTAAAAATTTTTGGTTATTAATGACAATGAAAGCTACAATCTTTTGGCATAAATTCTGAGTTCCATCATTTTAAATACCTTGTCTTAGTTTAAAATTTAAATTTCAGCTTTGGTTTGTTTAGTTTTAAGTTATCAAGTTGAGTTTTGGTTCAAAAAAGTTTGATTGAAATGTTTTCTTTATAATCTGACTTTCTGAAATCCACCAACACTTGAAGTGAAAGTGGATTGTGTTGTGGATTTCAGAAATTTCCTTAATGAATTTGTGTGATTTCAAGTATTTGTGGTTCTAAAAAATCTGATTTTTCATTATTTTTTTTAGCAATAAGCTATAAGCAGCTTAAGTAATAAGCCTGCTTTATAGCTTGTTGGCTTGTGTAACAGGTCACCATTTTCTTGGTTTGCTTGTTTCTTAGCAGGTACCATTACAAAAAGGGTGTGTGTTGAAGACCCCACCTTTACCCGTTTTTCTCTTTTGAAAACATTTGTGCACCTTGGGTTCAGTGGTTGAACCAACAACCAAGGTTCTTGCACCAAGCTCTTGACAAACAGAAAGCCACAATAAAGCTGGTGGCATCCATCTCCAAAAGGTGTGAACTCCCTTTTTTGAACTTTCTATTAATCATGAGATTTGTGTGACTTGTACTTGCTTGATGATTTGATTGCTTAGTATTACTTGCTTTCTGTTTCTTTAGTAATTTATGAATGATTTGTGTGGAAGTTATATGATTTATAGTGGATTTACATGATTTGAGTGTGAAAATTTTCAGTTAATATAAAGGGGTGTTTGGGTCTGCTTACTAAGTCAAGCATTTGACACATTCTTGAGTTAAAAACAGCTTAAATACACTCCAATAGGGTAGTAGTTAGTGTTATTGTGCTTTGTTTCATGTTTGGTAGAAGGAAGTAGAAATTGCATGCTCATTTATTGGTTAACATAGCATAAAATCAGAAAATCATCTTTCTGCCTTGTTTTGGTAAAATTGTGCTTTCAATCTTTGGAATCTGTTAGAGTTAGGTGACATCTAGGATTGAGTTTTGATTTTAGGTAGTTTGGTGGTTGTTTGAGTAACTTGTTGCCTGTTGAAACTCACCATAGTGCCAATTGCACCAGCAAAACACTTAGACCCCCATATCTAGTATACAGTAACTGCAATTGGCCACGTTTTGTGTGATTTTTGTACTATGCTTGTGTTGTTTATTGATTATTCTGACTTCCTACACTCCACTGAGTGTAGGGGTGCCCCTATTGTCCATCAAAACAAATCCAAGCTCAAGTTCTAGGTCAAAACATCACCAGACCTTGACATTGCACTAGTAGTGGGAACTTCATTACCCCTGCTAGTGTTTTTGTAGCCACTGCCACACTAAAAGACAGAAACTCTCAAAGTGTCACTATCAGTTTCATACTTTTTTGTCTTTAGTGGTTAAATTTAGGAATTAGGGTTTCAAACTTTTTCAATTATTTTTCTTTTTTAATTTCTGATTTTTCAGTTTAATTTATTTTGGTGTTACTGTTCATTTGCTATTTTTCACATTTAATTGCATTTTTAATTACTTTTAATTATTCTAATTTTGTCATTTAGTGTAAAAAAGTAATATTTTTCAGATTTAAAAATTTTCTTAGACTTAGAAAAATATTTTAAGGTTTCTAGTTTAAAAAATATTTCACTGTTCATGTTTTAATTATTTTTAGAATCAAATTAGGTTAATTAGGGTTTAATTATTATTCAGTTTTGTCTTTTAGTGCAAATTTTTACATTCTTCAAACTTTTTCAATTTTCTACTGTTCATTAGAGTAATTTAGGATTTTTAAAATTGTCAAATTAATTTTGGCATTATTTTATTATTTTTTATGATTATTTTAGTTTTAAAAATAGTTTTTAGTGATTAAAAAATAGAAAAATAGTTTTTAAAATTTAGGAAAAATACTTTTTAGTCTTTAAATAATATAAGTAACTTATTAGTTCAATAAAATAATATTTTTGGTATTTTGTTAATTATATTTAATTTTTGGGCTTTAATTAGCATTAAAAATTGAATATTTAATTAATAAAAGGTTTTAAAAATTATTTGTTGAATTTTTATTCTTATTTATATTATTTAAGACTTAGTTTAATCTTTTATTTAATTTTTAGGTTTAATTGTTAATTTTGTCGCGTTTTACGTATTCACGTTCGCGTTTTACGTCAACGTCGTAGTTTAATCGTAGTCGTAGCTCGTCTTTAATTTTTCTCTTCGCAACCAAAAACGTCACTAATCCAAACATTGTTATTTCATATATTGGCACATTAATACACACACCTCCTTCGAGAACGAACTTGGAATTTATTCGTCTTCACGGTTTTCCTAAATCGTGTCGATTAATACTTGCCGCACTTATACGTTCTTTTTCCTAAAAGACGTGTTTCTTCACAACATCACACGGTTCTGTTTCTCATGTTCTTTCATCCCATGTTCTCAGAAGTTTTTTTTGGCTTAGATGTGTGGTAAGAAAGTTTATGATGTTTTGCATATTAGGATTCTGAATTTGTTATTTCATTATTTGTGTTTGCATAAACTTTTGGATATCTTTATTATGACCAGCTATATATAAACAATTAAACATGCATCTTAGAAAGCCTTCTTATTAGTGAGACTTAAAAAGGTGTATATGTAGAGATATAGAAACTGTTTTTGAATGATTTTGGAGTGCTTATTGGAACTGTTTAGTCTCTGTAAAGTCGTTTTTAACAATTGCATTTTAATGGCATTTTGTTGTTCTTTTATTGGTCCTTAAAGTGCATTATGTTCTTGATTCCATATTGCAGCGTGGTAAAAATGTATTTTAAGAGTTATATGCCAGTATGTAGTATCATTATTTAATAAATCATTGCCGGTGTAATAGATTGAACAAAGGAGGAAACCATCCGTTACATTTGTTTCGGATAACAAACGAAATTTATATAGTGGCTCTCATTTTTACAACATTAATGAGGTTCGATTTAATTTTGTATGTTGCATCAGCTATTGGTTTGTAGCCTACCGAAAGGATATACATCTATCACGCCCCATTTATCCACACACTATATTTTTTAAGAATCAACACAATATGGTAAACTAATGTGGTATGTTTGCATCAGGTACTCAGACGTCAATATGCTAGGATACACAAACCATGTTTCGTTTCATGCAATCTCATGTTGTATCTTCAGTAAGTGCGTGCGCGCGTGCGTATCCTGTATATCATCTTCGTGTGTGTACGCGAGTAAGTTGATGAAATATGCAGACCTCCTTAGCTCCTTAATTAAGTCCACATCCACCCTAGCCTCATCTTTAGCCCATGCAGGTGCCACCGAAAAGGCTATATCACAACTGATCCATGACTTGCGGATCAAAGAGGTTGTAATCGATGAGTAAATGACAGAGATTCAAGCCAATTGCATCCTTAACCTCCCTTTTGCATTAGCGCAAGAAAAGCACAGTGGGTGTACTTTGAACCAAGTCAATTCCGAGCTCTAAAAAGTCCATCGCTTTATCGTTAAGGCCCAAAACTTCAGGTCCTCTAAAGTTCACATATTATCTAGAACTAATCCAATATAGTTCAGTTTACTTAACTTATTTACATTTTTTAACATGTTCTGATTATGGTGTTATTTTAATAGGATCAAAGCATTGGAGACAGTGGTAAAAAAAGTCTTGTGTCAAAGTGTTGCTGCTGAATTTTTAGTAGCTTTGGTGGAATACAAGAAACTGTATACCAGTTTTCTAGAGACTATAAATTGAGGAAAAGACCAGTTTGTGTGCAAATGGGTTCTGGTTCAGAACTTGTGGATGTTGACAGCAACTATTCAATAGGTAAATAAGTAACTTTTGTTTTACTTTTGAAAATGGAGATACTTGTATATGTGGTCAAGCATTTGCTAAACATGACAACTATTGTTCTGCATCCATATAGTATTAGGTGTAACCCGTCTGCGCAATGCTAAAGAAAAACATTGTTCTTTCACATCTATCTGTACTTGAAAATTTTATGTTTTCTTACATTCAGGGCTTATTACTTTATTTTATCTCATGTACAAAGTACTACAGTAAGTTTTTTCACACAAACAAGCAACATTTAAGATGGTGAAAACAAGGTTGTTTCTGTTTACTCCAGCCATATTTAAGAATGTGAAACAAGGTTGGCCATGTTAGAAAGAAACGATTGTGTTGATGATATAAAATAGTAGCATATGATACTGGGATATACATTCTTGCCAGATGTGCTCAATGGGATATGTATTCCGAAAAATGGTTGCATAGTAGAAGGTGATGTCGATAGTGTCATTTTCCCTGCAGACATGTGGTTTGGTGATGCTTGTGATGTGTTGTTGTTGGGCTAACATAGCTTCTAATGAAACCATGAAATACGAAGACCCAAATCAACCTTTAAATGTGCGTATAAAAGATTTGATGGATCGAATGACTTTAGGCAAGTCTGCTTCTCATGGAAATTGCGAGATTTGTACATTTGAAATTTTTTCTCTTTATACCTACCTATGTGGCCTTTGTTCTAACCATTGGTTACTTACGGTTAAAGCCAGAATCTCAAAACCATTTGCAGGGTACTTTGCTCCCTTTATGTTTTTTGTTAGTAGCTTAAGGATATACCAGGCATACTTATATTCTTTTTTCGTCTTGACAGATCTTCATCGGTATTAACAAAGTAAACCTTAGGCTATTGGTGTTAAACATCATGGAGAGAAAACAGAAACAACTCGGGAAAGACTTAAGCTGATTACGAGCTTACAACTAAATAAGCAAGGTTGGCCCGCAAAGTAAGTGCGTCGTGATTTACTATTTTATTATCATATAGGTTTAAAGGAAACATGTCAAATGGTTCAAGGAACCAGCCAGCTTCTCTTAATTGTTCACAGTTCTTGGCGTTTTCTACCAACCCTAATGCACCTTTAGTAGGACCAGTTGAAGAGCAAGTTGAACCAGTTTCTGACCCGGATGCATTTACTTTCTAAGATGTTTATTCTTTGTTCTACCAAGTTACTAAGCTGTGGGGTTCCTTAAATAAGTGAGTCTGTCAACATGTACTTTGTTTTTTAGAGATATGGTCATAAGAAAGATTAAAGAAACAAATAAACATTCTTACATATGACTCAACATTAATAAACTTTTGGGGTGATTTTAAAACAAATTATAAACGAAGTTGATAAAATCAGGTCTTAAGAAGTATTAACAGTGATCTCACCAAATTTAAAAACGGCAATCTCTACCCATTTACTTAAGAATGGGCTGTTTGGGGTTGTGTTTTTCTTAACGGTTAAATCATCTTAGCTAAAAGGGAACTGAGTGAAATGGGTATACTGTCTTAAGGCAATGGGATAGACTTCTAAACTTTAAGCAACACCTACTCTATGTTATTCATGCTGAGCATACACCATTTTCTTGCCTCCTCATTAGCTCAACCCAGCTTATTATTCTGCATAATGGTCAGTGCTTTATTATTCTGCATAATGTCGTGGTTCTTTATTGTTTTTGTTCACCTCTTAAAGCGTATCTGAAAGTATGCTACTAATAACCAAGCAGTTTGGATTAACGAAATTCAAGCGACTTATTCAAAATCATAAGCGTTTTTCATACTAAAAATATTATTTGTAGGGTGTTTAAGATTATGTCAGAACAAAATAAGTTATATCAGATTTGCTTGATTAACATTCAGGTAGTTTAAAGAGTGAGTTACATGAGAAATAATGTTTACGTAGTTTTTGATGCACGTATGTATGATATTAACTGGAGCGTTTAGAAAGGTGGATAGCGTGTTTTTTTTATTCTACTCAGTACAGAGAGTTGGTGAAGAAAAGATGAATAAAGTTATAAAATGAGCTAAATCCTGAACCTGTCCACGAGGATAAATTGATATCCTATCACAGGGTTCAACTTCGGCATTCTATATTTTCCTTATAAGATGGTAAGTCAATATAGTTATTGCTCATTAGAATATTGCTTTGTGGAAATTTCCATTCAACAAAAGAAAGATTGAAGCAATCGCGTCAGATGGTGGCGTTGAAGCCACTGTTATAAGTATAAGCAGTTTTAATGCTTGGGTATACGGTCGAATCAATTTTTTGATATGTTCTTATGTATGATTCTCATGCTTAAAACATAATTTTTACCCTTATTCTACTTATATGCTATCAGCATGATTAATAGAGTAGAGTGGTAATGTCAATTTCCTGTGAACTTGCTGCAATAATCTAATTGTTATTTAAATTTTTCTATATTCAACAATGTTAAACCGAGAAACCCTTCTTCCAGATCATGTTATCTACTTATTAATTTTCAAAGCTTTGAGTGCTGTTTTCTGAACATGTATATATGCTTGAAACCCTACAGATTGGCTGACTGTACCTTCAGTTAAGGTGAGATGGTTGAATAAGAGGTATTTTAATGAAAGCATTAGAACCCAAATATAAGTTTTACAAAAGAAACACGGCAGAAACTAAGTGCCAGCTTATTTATATACTTATTAAAGAACAGGGGATCACTTATGGATCAGATCTTGAACTTTCTGGTTCATTGAAGAACTTCATGTTCGCTATGTTACAAATACCCCCTACTGGATCATGGTTTTGCTTTCATGTTATCAGTTTAATGTTGAGCTTAATCTTCGAAAAATAAAGAAAAGAAAACCAAGTAAGAACTTATATGTAAGTGGTCAAGTTTCTTATGTATGCAGTATAGCGTGGACATGTTGTAGAAAACAAAGATACATGCCCCACAGGTCTGTGGTAAGACTAATTCATAGAGTGGTCATATATGGGTTCAACAATATCCAGTAGACAACAGTGAAACATAATTTCTATCTATGATCCATTTGCAAAATTTTAAGTACATTAGCAAAAGGAATTGAGTTAGCATTACAGAAATGTAGAAATAGCATTACAGATATGTATTTTGCTAGACATCCACGAATGGGTCAATTTTGATTATGTTTTATTTATAACTACTAACTCGCTGAATGGATACACTCCAGAAATTTAACTTAAAAAGAATCAGCTACACAGTTTCTTAAACCATGTTTTTGATAATGTATCCTCATTAATTTTGAGCGCCTCTCCTTAAGGTTTGAGCGTAAGGGTAAACCCAACGACCTCTGGCCTCTAGACTTTTTAGTGAGTTCAGTTGACCCACTAAAGGAACCACCTATTATTACCTCAAAAATGGTTTTATCCAATGGAGTAAGCGATTTGTTACGAGTCGGATGATGGTGCTAATATGTATTATTTCCCGGAAAAGATTCAGTATCTGAAATATAAAGTGCAACACACATTTGTTAAGGACCTTAGAACGAGTAAAGTAAGTAACATTGTTGACAATTGTTTAGCGATTTTTAATTTTTATTTATTTATATAAATTTCTTTTTTCGTGTAGAGTGTGAGGACTTTAAGGTTCGAATTGACGCTTTGGTTGCAAAAAGGCTTTGAGAAAACCAGAAGAAGGTTGGGTTATGCGAGACGGGGCTTCATAGCCCGGGAATGATAGTCAAGATCATCCTGGAGTGATTAAGGTATCATCTTCGAATTAATACTCATCTTGAAATCTATTATTTTCTATGCGAACATCTTTGAACTAATTGTTGCAAAATGTAACGTGTAAAACTTGACTAACAAGTTTGTCTTGGAGGTAAATATGAACTTGATGTGGAAGGAAAGGAGTTGCCTATATTGGTTTACATTTTCCATGAAAAAGACCCCGATTATAACCATCACAAGAAAGCTGGAGCCATGAACGCCCTTGTACGTATTAAGCATAAACCGACAATATATCTTTCAGGCATACATTATGTTGATTGGAATGATTGGTTGTATGGTTTATCAGATTTAAGTGTCTGCAAAGCTTACACATGTACCATTACATTTTTGTTCTATATTATAAATTATATGTACAGGCAGATTAAAGATGACGAAGAAGGATAACATTCTTGTGCACTCAAACCACCTGGAATGGATATCTATCACTGACCAGGTATGTGTTTTCTTCTAACCCGTGTTCATTTTGTTATTTTATCTAAGTTAATGTTGTGTTTTGACTCGAATGAACTTTAGTTAATATCAGATATTTGTGGTTATAAAAGTTTCTAGCAAACTACTAACTTAAAGTAATGACAACTAAACATTTAGATATGTACATCAACTAATCTACATTTTTTACTAATTACAATCTAATTTGATCCTCTATAGGTTAAAATAGTTCATATATGTCAAGAATTTGTGTTTTTTGTGTTTTTGTACTTACACTTTTGAGACGACTTATGAAACTACAAGCAATAAAGGGGTGTTTTGGTGATTCTAAAGCATTTATGCATAAATTGGCTTATTTATTCATACACGTTATGATATGTGGTAATTTTAGGCCAATTAGCTACATTTAGTTGAGAAGTAGAGTTTAAGTGTTCCTAACATTTTAAATTTGTGTGAAGATGCTGAATTCCTAATGTTATCTAAAGTTACAAATGGTTGGTCAGCGTGAGCTTCGATGTATTGGACCAACCACATTGGATGAGTGCACAAAGTATAACGGAAAGGACCCGGCTCTTGAGCATAGGTTTCAACAATATTCCAAACAGTCTGTTTATATATTGATTAGCTGATGTTGCAGTTTTGCGTGAACTCGTATTCAACCTTGACAGATCCTTGAGTCATATGTTGCATCTTTTGCAAATGATACTACCGGCCAAGTAACCCTTCAAATTGGATGTTTTATACGAGTATCTAATGAACAAAACGTGAAAGAAAACAGAGAAAGGTTAGCCTTCTTATTTGTTTATTAGAAATCTCAATTCCAGTTTGACCATTAGTTTCAGCATATTTATATATCTTATTTTTTACTTCTGCTAGGTTAAAGGATCGAATGTTTTAACTAATGGTGGATCTCATGTTGGATATGATTCACAAATCACAACGAGTAGAAAAACTAAAAATTTATTGTAATTTAGATAAATGTGTACCTGTAGTCTCTTTGATGACTTATTTATCAAATTACCATGTATTTGCTCACGGCAATGACACCTTCTTTTTATATTATTCATATAAAGGTACCAACTTCTTACAAACCAAGTGCATGCTATATTTTCTGTTCTCATAATCTTTCCATATTATATAATTATATCATATAATTCTACGATGGTTCCATTCTTTTTATATATATTGATGACTATGCTAGCTTATATATATTGATCACCAAGTTGGCTTTTAAGGACTTTAGGCAATTTTTTGGACAAAATTTTGTCTTTTTGATTCTTGTGTCGAGTCATGTTATGCTTCTATTTTTGTCGGTTTAGGCTACAATTTATGGTCACTTAGGCTACATAAAACGGTGACCGAATACAATCGGGCAATCGATTTTGAACACGGCCAACAGCGGTCAATCGATTTCATACGATCGAGATGATTCGGTCAACGTCTCGAAATCAGTCGCGCATGCGAACGATTTGAAAACTAAGTTTACCTCAAAAATTTTGACTTTTAAAATTATTAAGGAAAAGTCTTTTTAATTCTAAACTTTTAACAATTTACTCCTACAAATATCCAACTCATTTAACAATTTTTTTAATCAAAAAGTTATTTTATTGAAAGAAAAAATATGGTTTTATCACTTCCAGGTGATTGACGAAATCACAACTTTAGTTAAAAATATTATTCGAAAAGATGATGTTCGTCAGAAAGCGATAATGAAATTAGCTACGATAAGCATAAATTAGAACTAAAAATACTAAAGAATAAAAAAAATAAACAAAAAACGCACCAATAACAAACCAACCAAAAAAAAAAACCGACCTCGCCCGTTGGGCGGGTTACGACGCTAGTATATATATATATATATATATATATATATATATATATATATATATATATATATATATATATATATATATATATATATATATATATATATATATATATATATATATATATATATATATATATATATATATATATATAACTCTCTCCTTTCATAGCTCTCGGGCCTATTCTATTCATTACAGGAGAAAGTCACTATCCTCAGTTGCCTTGTCTCTGCATTTAGCCCCCCCTTTTCAGCCCTAGACTTCCACTGTCACTGTGGACCGAGACTACGCAAAGGTAGAACATCATAGAAACTTCGCTGACTTTCTCCCTTGATTTCGCTACGCTCAATAAGAAGCCGGAATAGCTTAAATTGGTTCGTGTTCCGTTTCCAAAGTCAGTCGTCTTTACCCAAGTGTGAACTTCAGACGAATCTCAAGCGGTTCCATTCCTTCTTACTGTACTTCTGGGTCAACCCAACCCGAATGGGAGGAAGGGGCGGGGCATCAAGTACATGTATCTTTACCGATTAACCAATTTCTAAACGCTGGAGTAGATCCTAAAGAAATACCACTTCCTCATGAATTTATCTTGAATCGGGATCTTTTGGCTCAACTTTATCCCAGTTTTGCCGAGGGAGCAACTCCATTTTTCACCTTGAATTGGTCAAAATATTCGGACTTTCTTACTTTTCGTGGAGGATTAGACCGCCGTTGAGAGCGTCTGTTGTCTTTGTAGAGGAACAGTACGATCTTGGACTGGCCCCCTTCGCATGACCTAGAAAGAAAAAGAAGTCCGTGCTACTATATATATATATATATATATATATATATATATATATATATAGATATATATATATATATATATATTTTAAATAAAAACTTCTTTTTTGATAATACGTGTCCCAAACTTAAAAAATTACAAACAAAACAAAAAAGGAACGTGGCAGTTACAAAAACAACTTGTCAGAGTCTTTGGTTTCTCCGTCTTCTTTTCTTTATATAAAACTCAAAAACAAAAACAAACCTCCTCAAAACTTCCGTCACTTAATTTACTCCTATATCTCTCTCTCCTCAAAACCAAATCAATACTCCTTGAAACCTCCGCCTGCTAAGAATCTCTCAACCAATAAACTAAACTATCTCAAATCCAATCTTCTCTCAAATCTTCTCAATCTATCTAAATAGTACTATCAGTTATCCGAATCACCAGACGTGAAGATCTTCAAGATCCTTAAAGTGGGTCTCGGGTAGGTTGTTTACTTTTATTTTGGGTATGAGTCTTGGATCGATGATGTTTGTTTATACGGATGTCTTTCTGTTTGTGTGGGTCGATATTTAAGTCGAGTCGAGGGTGAGAGGTTTGAGTCAGTCGAGAGTCTTTTGAGTCAGACGAAAGGTTGTGTCTGTTTGTTAGAGTTTGTTTGTGTCTTCGAGGATGTTGTTGGTTTGAGAACAAGCGAGAGTCGAGAGTGGTCTGTTTAAAAATTGAGAGTGGTTTGTTTGTGTTTAGAGTCGTGTGTGAAGTTGAGTCCTTTTGTTTGAGTTTGGGTTGTTGAGTGTATATGCGTGAGTTTGGGAGTCGAGGGTGGTTTTGAGGGTTGAGAGTTGTGTCGAGTCAGAGATATTTTTGATAAGCAGACGTGAGGGTGTGTGAGACTCGTGCGAGTCGAGTTTGGGTGGGGTCGAGTGTGATGCGTGGGTTTGTGATGAGTCTAGTTGGTGTTTTGGTTTTTGAGTCTTTTGTTTGGTTTGATGTTTAGTAATAAGGTTGGTTTTAGGTTGAGGGTGTTGTCTTGTGGTCGAGTGATAAAAGTGAGTCAGTCGAGGCTTCGAGTCAAAACTTGGTCAATCGTAACATTTAAAAGAATAAAGTCATCGCAGTCTTGCATCGTACTTAGATTGCACATGTACTCAGATCGCACTCAGATCGCAGCTTCGATCGCACTCAGATCGTAGTTTCGATCGTACTCAGATCGTAACTAGTATCATACTCAGATCGCACCCCTGATCGCACCCCGATCGCAGCTTCGATCGCACCCCGATCGCAGCTTCGATCGCACCCCGATCGCAGCTTCGAGCGCACCCCGATCGCAGCTTCGATCGCACTCCTGATCGCAGCTTCAATCGTGGTGGAGATCGTAGAAAGTGATCGTAACTTTGGATCACAAGTTGAAACCCCCGGGGTTTATGCGATCACAAAAGATCCGATCGTAGCCGAAAATATGTGTTGGATCGCAACGAATAAACCAGTTAGAGGCAAAAGTGAAGTACGGATAAATCTGATGTACAAGATACAGTTGTTAAATCCAAAACAAAAGGTATAAAAGAAAAAAAATGGATAGAAAGTTATAAAAAAACTGATAGTTGTGAGACCTTTCTCCCAAATCGATGCAAATAAACAATACCAAGACTTTTGTGAATTTAAAAAATAAAAACTGATACTGTTTTAAATAACTTTTGTAGAAAGTTTGAGACTTTTGAGACCAATGATGATAACAAAAAAACTGATAATCAGATACTAATGATGAAAAAACAATGTTTTTATCAAATTGATAAACACGCAACACCAAAAGAAAGAGAAACGAGAAAGAAATTTTAGAAAGAAAAGATTTTTATGACCAAATTAATAGATAAAAAAATACGCCAATCCGAAGAATCAACCAAGCTCTTGATACCAATTGTAGGATTGTGTTTTCTAAGGATTAGCCATTGTATGAGTTTATCTATTGAATGAATGGAAATGGGAAGAACTAGAGAGAGAAAGGTAGAGAGAGAAAGGAGAGAGATGAAAGAAAGGAAATATGAAAATGGTTAAGTGTTCAACCCCTCCTAACATGCTAGGAGGGGGGTTTATATAGCCCACCCTACATGTGGGCTATATGGGCTATATTGGATCACGAGCCCTATATCATTGGAGTGACCGATCCTTTCTAAATACGTAAAAACGTATTTCCAACAATTTTATTAAATAAAAATCATGTCCTTAGTCATGTAAACTAATTAATTTAATTAATATGTTTTTAATTAAACTAATTATACAATAAAATACATGGTTTATTAGTTTAGCCAAACACCCCTTAACCGCCTTAAACCCGGAGCCAAACGCCCCTTACACTACCCATTGTTTGATAGATTTTCCAGCTGCCATGTTAATCCTTCCTATTGCCTGTATATATATACTACTGTTGATTAACTCTACCCACTGGTTTCGTAATTATCCCTGTTGTCTGTTTCCCCTACCCACTGCCGCCTACAAAATAACCACCGAGACCTATTACTTTAATAGGTCTCGGTTCCCACTGTTTTTAACCCAACACCCCTGATGGGGTTTGGGTGTTGTCACTGTCTGCTCAAAACCCACGCTGGCACCCATAGTGGGTTTGCCGCTGGTGGAGGAAAGTTACCACAGAGACCATAGGGTCTCGGTTTGTGTGTAAACTAACCACACGACACATCAACTATTCTTTATCCCTCTATCTTGTTTTTAACACGTTTTAATTTCTTAATACTTGTTTCTTGATCAATCTAAACGCACTAAACAAACCAAAGAAAACGGTTTGATGATTACCTTTAGCGTGTTTAGGTTTAGGATAAAAAAATACGAACACCAAACCTTGATCTCCGAATTACACCCACGATTTTCTCTTGTTCTTGGTGATGTTGTTGACGGCAGGAAAAGTAGGGAGAAAACGATCGTTCTATTGTAGTTTTAGGGTTTCTTTGGATTTCGTCCTAAAATAAAACACCCTTCCCCATTTTTTGTTTTAAGGTCGGTCTAGGCTTGGAAATGAGCCTTGGGCCCTTCTTATTGGTTTCTTCCTAAACTGACAGCCCAAAACACACTACACACTTAATTGAATTTCGTATTTAATTTTATATGTACGCGTGTTCTTGTTTTAAGTGTCGTGAACAATTTTCTTGGATTGTCTTATACATATATGTAAATACATATCGTATATTAATAATGATAATAATATAAATAATCTTCTTGTCGTACTTAATAAATATCCGTAATAGTTGTGTTAAAATGTTCGTATTACGTGTCGTATATTAATAAGTCGTAAAGTTTTAATTTATACGTAATTTCATGTAATAAATGTTCTAGGGATTTTAAAACGGGTTTTACAACTCTTTCCCTCTAAAAAGAATAATTCTTCCTCGAATTAGAGATACGATAAACTGGAAAGACATGGATGCGACGTGACTGTAGAGAACATGGAACATGACGTGACTGAAAGGAACATATAACGTGGAGTGGCTGAAGAGAACATATCTGAATTATGAAAGGAAAAGAGGATAAGAAGTCTAGATGGACTCCTTTGATTCCAAGTGGCTTCCCGCTCGAAAAGGTTCTTATAATAGGTCATAATGAAGGTAATAATATTGGTCTTCATGAATCTGTCTTGGCAATGCAGAAAATTTTCTGGCTTTTCAACATTAGGTAGGTTCTTCTGGATCTGGCTGAGTGGATAAGAAGCAACATGTAAAGATACATGAAACGATATGATACGAAGTGACATACCTACTGGTATAAGCACTCTCCGGGCATGGATGTACGAGACATATTAAGACGTAGTATGTTAACAATTGTGAACGTGATACGTGAACAATTGTGAACGTGATACGTGGAGACATGGTGCATGAAATATGAGAACCTAAGGCGAACAAGAATGCGTGCAACATATCGTGAACGTGATATGAGAACGTAGGGTGGACATGATATGGGAACATATCGTGAACGTGCGATAACTGAGGAGGTAACGATGAACGATACGAGATGAGACATGAAATGTGACGTGAAACATCGGTCTGAGGAACAAAAGTCATACTAAGCTTGAGTCTGGTCTCCCAAGCTTTTTGCAAATCTTTCTAGAACGAAATATGAAACGTACAACGTGAGATAGAAGACGATCATGAACGTGAACAAATTCATGAACGTGGAAGTCAAAAGCAAAACATAAAATGAAATAAGGACGTGAACGTACATAATGACCGCGAACGTGAACCTTTATCTGATAGCTGAAAGAATGTCGTGTAGTCGTAAGATCTTCGGCTGGAAGATGTCTAAAAATCGGCTAACTGCGTAATCCTTCGGATGAAAGAAAACGTGTAGCCTAGGTTAAATGGTCGAACCCCGACCCAAATAGCATTATGCTTCTTCTGAGCCTACGACAGTCGGTAACAAAATCTATGCAGATCTTGCCCCTTTTTGTTTAGAAATTTCTAAGGGTTGAAATAAGTTGCTAGCATGGTGGCGTTCTATCTTAGTCTATGATGTAGTGTTTTTGTACCCTTTAGGAAAAGGATGACAAAAGTGGCAAGTATTAAGTGTCGGTTTAGGAAAACCGAGCACTAATGACCCAAATGAAGTCCAAGTTCGTTTTCCCAAGGAGGCAAGTGCGTTGTGTTAAGAGTTGATATTGATTTGTGATTATATTGATAGAGAAAGAATTGGGATTAGAAAAGAAAAGACGGTTACGAAGACGGATCGAGCTAAGACGAAAACGCGTTCACGTAAAACCGTAAAAAACTACAAAATTTAAAATTTTAACCTAAAAATTAATTATAAGCTAAAACAAGTCCAAAATAATATAAATAAGAAATAAAATCCAATAAAAATATTTTAAAACCTTTTATTAATTAAATATTCAATTTTAAATGCTAATTAAAGCCCTAAAATTAAATATAATTAATCAAAATGTCCAAAATATGATTTTATTGAACAAATAACTTACTTATATTATCTAAAAACTAAAAAGTATTTTTTATAATTTTTAAATACTATTTTTCTATTTTTAAATTACTAAAAACTATTTTAAAACCAAAATAATTATAAAAAATAATAAAATAATGCTAAAATAAACTACCAATTTTAAAAATCCTATTTTACTCTAATGAACAGAAGAAAAATGAAAAAGTTGGAAAAATATTAATTTTACCACTAAAAGACAAAAACAGCTTAATTAAAACCCTAATTAACTTAAATTAATTCTAAAAATTAATAAAAGGATGAACAGTAAAATCTTTTTTAACCAAAAATCTTAAAATAATAATCTAAGTCCAAGAAAATTGATTAAACTGAAAAATATTACTTTTTAGCACTAAAAGACAAAAAACAGAAATATTAAAGTTAATTAAAAATGCAATAAAACCTAAAAATTACCAAATGAACAGTAATTAAAAATTTAATTAAACAAAAAAATCCTAAGTTAAATAAGAAAAATACTGAAACAAATTTGGAGTCCTAATTCCAATTTTAGTCCACTAGAGACAAAAAAATCAAGAATCTGAAAGTGACAAGTGTTGGTGTTTGTCTGCTAGTGCAGCAGTGGTAAAAAAGATACTAGCAGTGGGAAAGGAGTTCCCACTAATAGTGTTAAATCTTGGTCTGTTTTTCAATAAGCTTAGGAAAGCTTATTTTGATAGCTTATTTGGGATAATAAGGCACCCTTATACTCTTTGGAGTATAAGGAGTCAGATTATACAAAATAACAAACAATCTCTTAACAAAATAAGCACCAATTAAGCCAAAAAGTTTATGATTAAGCCACTAAGCAGGTCTAATGAACAGTAGGCTAAATTACAAGCACAAAAGTGAATTTTAAATGCTCATTATTTGCACACAAGCTCACAACATAGCATGCAACCCACACACAATCCTCAGACAATCTATAATCTAACAGCTTCTCAAATTTGGTGGTTAAAATTCAACAAATTAAGCAGAAAAATGCATTACTGGTTTGTTATGGTATTTGCCAAAAAATGAGCATGCAATATCTAACAAACCTACCCAACTTTGAAAACCAAATACTGAAATAACTAAAATAACCTATTTAAACAAGTCTAGGTGGATTTTAAATCAAAAATGTGTTACTTTATCAGCTTAAACCTTAATCCCAAACACACCCTTATATTCTGAAACTTGAAATATTCAGACCAAAACTTTAACAAATCCAACCAAACTAATTTAAACTACTTTAAACTAGCATATAACACCTTAACTAAGCAAATTCCAACTCTCAAACAACCAATAAGCAGATCACACCAAAATTCATACACATTCACAGTGAAACCTAATATTGAAAACTTGAAATGAGAAAGAAAGATTTTACCAAGAGGGACCTACATCCAGGTCCCTCAGTGGCTGTTTGCCACCTCCTACAAGCTCGGGCTTGTGCTGAGCCTTGTGGGAGTTGGATTAGCTTGTGCACAGATGACAATAATAGGGTGAGAATAACCCTTGACTGATCCTTGTTTCCTACACACCACAAACAACCAAGAAAGAGACACCAAGCTTATAAGAGATTCAATAAGCTTGGTTTAATAAGCTTATTGAATGGCTTATAGCAGTAAGCTGAGAGAATGATGAATAAGATTTTTGTAAAAATCTTGGAGAACCAAAATTGAAAACCTTGTGAAACTCTTGGAACCAAACAAAGAAATTAAACAAGTCAACTCCAGGAGTTAAACTTGTCTTATCAAGACAGATTCAACTCAATCTTGAACTTGGATCCAAACTTTTCAGAAAGAACAAGTTTCTGAAAATTTTGGATATAAGTGAAATTCTTAAAAAAAAAACTTGAAGATTTAAAAATGAATTCAGGAAAAACAAACTTAAAACTGGAATACTGGAAAGTAAAATTGGAACTCAGTCATATGCAGGTTAAAAACTTTTTCATTAATTCATAGAAAAGAAAATTACATAAAACTGGAACCAACAAAAAAATTACATCTAATGGTCCTTTTATACTAAAAGGATGAACATTCTAGATACAAGAATTGCTGAAAACCCTAATGCTTCAAAATCCCTCTTTTGCCCTTGGAATATTCGTCCTCAATAAGCATCTTTGAAATTCAAACTTTAGCATGTGAATGCTTTTGCCATCTTGTGAGTCTGCCAGGTGTTATGGTGAATCGTAGCCATTGATTTGGAGTGGAGAATACGTTTTTAATCCTGGGCGTTCATGTTTCTGCCAATCTTTTGTCCTCAAGTCCATTTGTGTAGCAGGGGCCATGTGGGTGGGGTTGTATGGTGAGAGTGACATTGTTTTGGGAGTGGGGTTTCATTAAGGGGACCCTTAATTAGGTATATGGAGATTAAAGAGTAAAACCCCTTTATTTTGCGTCCAATTTAACCTGGGATTATCTAGGGTTTAATGGGGAAGAAGGGGGAAGTTTAATCTGTTTTTTGGTTAAATAGATTTAAATGGGTGTTTATGGAGGGAAGGTTAATTTAATTAAGATTAGTTGGGTGGAGTCTGACGTGGGGTTAGGGTGAAAGGTGATTGGGTGAAAACTGGGAGTGGGTGACGTGGCGTTATAGGAGTGGTGGGTTGGTACTTTGTTTTCTGCCAGGAAAGGTCCCTGAACTCCCATAATGTTTTCTTTCCAAGCTTAACAGATTTATACTCCTTCTTCCTTTGTTATAACTTTCAAGCATTTGTCAATTTTGGCACAATGATTTTCAAAACTTGTTTAAAGGGCTAAACATGCAATTTCTTCATATTCCAAGGACTGATTTTGACATGTTTTCAAACTTCAAGGGTTTGACTTGTTTGTTGACTTCTTGGAGGACCATTATTGACAATTTAGTTTTGTTGAGGGACTAAATTTGCCAATTCTTTAGAGTTAAGGGTCTTTTTTGTAATTTTGACAAACTTTAGGGACCAAACTTATAATTATGAAGATACAAGGGTATAAAGTGTCAATTCTTCAAACTTGGAAGACCAATCTTCAATATTCTTCAAATCTTCAAGGGTTTTCTTTGGAAAATTCTTCATTAGGGCTTGGTTCATCGTGCGGCTTCGTTTCCCATGTTCGTTTTTGCATGATTCTTGTGATTCTTTGTCATTTTCTCAATATCCGTACCTAAAATACACAAGCAACAAACACAAGCATATATTTGGGTATTTTAATGATATTTAATGCATTTTAAACCCAATTTGGACGATGAGACCATGTATAAAAGCCGTCTCATCACTCCCCCATACTAAACCATTGTCGTGCCCTCACGCAATGCTAGAATAAAGTATCATAGCATCTCCAAAATTCAATTTTATTCACTTTATTGAAATGATAAACTAGCTACACTACTACTATTACTACTACTTGTGTTTTAGACATAATGTATGATTTTCATCGCAAAATGGGACGTTTAGGTTCATAGAATAAGAACACGTGAATGCTTCGTTAGAAATAATTTCATCGTCCTCGATTTTCACCCCAATTCCATGCTAAGCGTGTAACGAGATCATTGTCATTATAAGTTAGTAATGTTAACACTACTCATATGCCCTAATCACGTACTTATTCTCCCATTATTCCTAAGTTGTATCTCTTATATTTTATTTTGTCTTGAATGTTTCACGAGGATACATTGTTTGACTTATGCGATAATAGAGATTTAGGTCTAAAAATAGAGTCCTAACGGTGTAACTAAAACCATCAAATCAATAACCCCTCCTAATAGACAACGATGTCAAAAAAATTAAGTTGACAAGAAGAATCGATAAACACGGTTTTATAACGGTTTTGAACATGAGACTTATTACCAAGACTTTTATACGCCCCCTAACGGAAGGGCCTTATTATCTTTGGTTTACCTCCATATTTTATTCAACTTCGCCATGAAGCTTTTATTATGACTTCGGTCTTGCCTTGCCTTTTATTATCCGCCTCATCGGTGGTCTTATTAGCCAAAGACGTATATCCTCATGCTAAAGCGAATTTTGGATCTTTAAAGCTTCGAAGATTAAGGCTTGATTCACTTTCAATTTTTGCATAGATTTTTGGCCTTGTGGGGCTTCAAATTGTTTGCTTGATTTAGGTGAGCACTTGAAATCTTATTATTGGGTGAAGCTTTCGATTATTCGGGTGCCAATACTTCAAAACCGTGACGCTGGCGATACCTTAATGTCTTCCCAATTTAATTACACGGAAGCTACTAGAAAAGACTAGAAACCCAACAATCCTAACTAAACCGCTAAGTCAATATTTATTAAGCAAAAAAAAATATTTACATGCGAAGGGAGAATAAGCAAACAACGAGAACACATGAGTTTTTGAAAGAATACGAGTACTCTACGTTTAGCATAGTAACTTATAATTAACTCTATCATTTCTCGTCCTCATTTAAGAGACTTAGCCTAATGTGTAGTTAAGGAATCAAAGCTAAGTGCTCAACACGCACGGTCGAGTCAAAAATTACTCTTATTCTCGCCATCGGAAAATCTACATTCGTGTCTTCAAACACTTATAAAGCATGAGAAAATTTTTAAAATTTGGCCATTTTTAGCCTTATTTTGCAACAAAATGATAAACAAAACGATAAACTTTGGAAAGCGTGAAGGTTTGGCAAGGCAAGTATCTATTCACCCCCCCCATACTAAAGTTAAACATTGTCCTCAATGTTTCGAGTCTAGGGGTGCAAACACCCCCATACTAGAGACGTAGTCGAATGCATAATCTAGCATGGAAAGGGTGTAACCATTAAATTAATAGCCGTTTATGAAGTGTGCTAAAAACCTAAGGTTAGAACATCAAAAGGATATATCATGGATATTGAGAAATGTCTCCAAAGCAAACGATCGAGTGCTCCCATAAAACGAACACGAGAGGCTCCAATCGTGAAGATCATGATCTAAAAACCACATATCACAAACAACCACGGAACAAAGGTTGGAAGGGCACAAATCCCCACACGTAAGCTACATTAGAAAGCGATAATATGTACATAGGATAAGCATGGGATTCCCCCACGAGGCACTTCGTTTTTGATTACCGAGTCATGAGCTCGACTCGATCCCCTCAATACTAATTATCATTGGGGAAGGTGACTTGGTCGAGGTAGTTCAAGGATGGAACTTCCCCACCAAAGTAGTGCTTCAACCTATGTCCATTCACCTTGAAGTTAGGACCATCATCTTGAGCTAGCTCGATGGTCCCATACGGAAATACTTGAGTCACGGTGAATGGACCAGACCAACGGGATTTCAATTTACCGGAAAATATTTTCAATCTTGAATTAAAAAGTAAAACTTGATCCCCAATGTTAAAAACCCGGTTTTTAATTTTAGAATCATGTAACTTTTTAGTTTTCTCTTTGCATTTTCCGGTGTTTTCCCGCGGTCTCCATATCATCATTACAATGCTTTAGGGCCCAATAAGCCTTGTGTTCTAACTCGATAGGCAAATGACAATTCTTTCCATACACAAGCTTATAGGGAGTGCACCCAATGGGCGTCTTATGAGCGGTCCTAAAGGCCCATAAAGCATCGTCTAACTTATCCGACCAAGATTGTCGGTTTTCCCCCACGGATCTCTCCAAGATCCTCTTCAATGCTCGGTTTGAAACCTCGACTTGCCCACTCGTTTGTGGGTGATAAGCCGTAGAAAGCTGATGTGTAACCCCATATTTCCTTAGAACCCTTTCAAATTGGTCGTTACAAAAATGGGTTCCACGATCGCTTATGATAGCACGAGGGGTTCCAAACCTAGCAAACAAACTTTTCAAGAACTTAACTACCACACGAGCATCATTGGTGGGCAAGGCCTTTGCCTCCACCCACTTAGAAAGGTAGTCAACCGCAACGAGAATGTACTTATTACCACGAGATGATGGGAACGGCCCCATAAAGTCTATGCCCCAAACGTCAAAGATCTCACATACTTGAATGATATTTTGTGGCATTTCATCTTTTTGTGAGGTTTTTCCTTGTCGTTGGCATGAATCACAAGACTTCACAAGATCTTGTGCATCTCGGTAAATAGTAGGCCAAAAGAAGCCGACATCAAACACCTTCTTAGCCGTGAGATTAGCACCGTGGTGACCACCCGTGGGTCCCTCATGGCAAGCTCTAAGGATGTTAGAAGCTTCGGTGCCAAAAACACAACGTCGGATAATTTGATCCGCACAAGTTCGAAACAAGTAAGGGTCGTTCCAAAAGTAGAACTTGACATCACGAAAGAATTTTCGTTTTTCTTGAGTTGTCATACCCTTAATGATGAAGTTACCCGCATGGTAATTTGCAAAATCCGCAAACCATGGGGTGGAAGAATCAAGCTTAGAATTCACTACACCAAGTGTCTCGAGCGGAAATGTTTCGGTGATTTCCTTGGGCTCGTAAACACTTTGGTTAGGATCTTCCAAACGAGAGAGATGATCGGCCGCTAGATTCTCGGCTCCTTTTTTGTCAACGATTTTGTGATCAAATTCTTGAAGGAGGAGAATCCAACGAAGTAATCTCGGCTTTGCATCTTGTTTAGCCATGAGATACTTGATAGCCGAATGGTCCGTATACACTATGCATTTTGTCAAGACGAGATAAGGTCGGAATTTCTCAAATGCATACACCACGGCAAGGAACTCCTTTTCCGTTGTAGTGTATTTAAGTTGAGCCTCGGTCATCGTCTTGCTAGCATAGTGGATAGGCAAGAAGTGCTTATCATGACGTTGCCCCAAAACGGCCCCTATAGCGTAATCACTAGCATCACACATAAGCTCAAAGGGGAGGTTCCAATTGGGCGCAACAAGAATGGGAGCTTCGGTAAGTTTCCTCTTAAGGATCTCAAAGGCTCGTACACAATCTTCGTCAAAGACAAAACGTGCCTCTTTTTCAAGAAGATGTGTAATGGGTCGAGAAATCTTCGAGAAATCCTTGATGAATCGACGATAAAAGCCCGCGTGGCCTAGGAAACTCCTAACTCCCTTGACGGTTTTGGGATGAGGTAATTTGGCGATGACGTCTACCTTAGCTTGATCTACCTCAATCCCCGCTTTCGAGACCTTGTGCCCTAAGACGATTCTACTCTTAACCATAAAATGACATTTTTCCCAATTGAGCACAACGTTGGTTTCCTCACAACGTTTTAACATTCTCTCAAGGTTCGACAAACACGAAGTAAAGGAATCACCAAACACGGAAAAGTCATCCATGAAGACTTCCATCGTCTTCTCGATCATATCATGAAAAATAGCCATCATGCATCGTTGAAAAGTTCCCGGTGCATTACAAAGTCCGAATGGCATTCTACGATAGGCAAACGTTCCATATGGACACGTAAACGTAGTTTTTTCTTGATCACGAGGATCGATGGGAATTTGGAAGTAACCGGAAAAACCATCTAAAAAGCAATAGAAATCGTTTCCCGCAAGACGCTCCAACATTTGGTCCATGAAGGGCAAGGGAAAATGGTCTTTTCGAGTGGCTTCATTTAACTTTCGATAGTCAATGCACACTCTCCATCCGGTCACGAGTCTAGTGGGAATCAACTCGTTGGCATCGTTTGGCACAACGGTCATCCCTCCCTTTTTAGGGACACAATGAATAGGACTCACCCAAGGGATATCAGAAATAGGGTAAATCATTCCCGCGTCAAGGAGTTTAAGGACCTCCTTTTTGATGACGTCGTGAATTTTGGGGTTCACCCTCCTTTGACTTTGGATTGTTGGCTTGAAATCCTCCTCCATTAAGATTTTGTGTGTACAAAACTTGGGATCGATCCCCTTAATGTCGGATAACTTCCACGCAATCGCCCCTTTGTGATCCTTAAGAACATCGACAAGTGCGGTTTTTTCATCATTCGAAAGATCCTTCGCAATAATAACCGGCAACTTGTCGTCCTCCTCCAAATAGACATATTCGAGGTGAGGAGGTAAATCTTTCAACTCGAGAATAGGTGGTTCCTCAAGTGAAGATTTGGGTTCGATACTCATAACCTCCTCGGGTGGAGGAAATGGGAAATCGTTGAGAAAATCCTTGATAATCGAGAAGTCCTCATCGTTGTCGAGGTCTTCGTCACAAGTACGTGGAACATCGAATTCTTCCAACGTAAAGCCACCACCTTCGAAAGGAGTGAAGGTTGGTGTCGAATTATCAAGAATTGGATCTAACATAGTGGGATTGCCACTAGTTTCTTCATCACCAAACCCTAAAACTTCTTGTGAAAATTCCTCGCAAACCACGTCGATCATATCAAGGAGGTTTATGGTAGCAACGGAATAAACATGAGAAAGTTGAGAATTTTGAGTTGCGTTTATAACAAGTTCCTCGTCGTTAAAACGTAAGGTGATCTTTCTAGCATGCACATCAATTAAAGCCATAGACGTATCTAAAAACGAACGACCTAAAATGAGAGGAACTTGAGGATCCGTGGGGATATCGACAACAATGAAGTCTACGGGATAGTAGAACTTCCCCACCTTCACAAAAACGTCTTCCGCCAAACCACATGCAAGAATTGTGGAATGGTCGGCCAACTCAATAGACATTCGCGAAGGAGTAAGATTAGGAAGATTGAGCGACTTGTAGATTGCAAGTGGCATCAAGTTAATGCTAGCACCAAGATCGGCCAAGGCATAGCATTCTTCCATATCTTGAATTGCACAAGGGATCAAAAATTTACCGGGATCACCGACTTTTTGAGGTATGCGATTAAGATAAACCGACGAACAACTAGACATTTGGTGTAATTTTTCCTTGTTGTTCAACATACTCTTATAGTTAGCGGCAAATCGAGGCATCATGACCAAAGCATCGGCGAAACTCACATTAAAATGCAAATCACGAAACATTTTCATAAAAAGCTCAAATTGGTAGTTGTCGCGCTCTTGTCGTTTCTCCTTCCTAAGTCTTGATGGGTAAGGCAAGGGTGGTGTGGGTTGGGGCATAGGCATAGCCTTTGGAATCTCGGGTTCCAATATGGGTGATGGGTCAACCGTAGGTGTGGCATGAGCGGTACTTTGTGGGATTGAAATATGCTCCTTTTCGACCACCACCTCGGGTTCTTCCTCAATTTCCTCCACCGTTGGAGTAATTGGTTGAGGAGTCGGTTCTTTAAGTGTCTTACCACTACGTGTGGTAATCACTTTCATCTCTCCCTTCGGGTTAGAAACGGTGTTACTAGGCAAACTACCCGAAGTAGAGGCTTTGTTCCCCATGACGGCTTCTAAAATGGCATTAAGCTTAACATCAAAACCATTAAACTTCAAATCTTGACTAGCGGCTTTTTGGTCAATTCTTTGTTCAAGCCTAGCATGACTTTGCTCTATCTTGTTGTTTTGACCTCGAATTTGGTTAGCAAAATCATTTTTCAATTCATTTCTCATGGCTAGATTTTCCTTAACAAGATTAGCTAACTCCTTTGCGTTCTTAGCCGTGTCCCTAGCTTGACTAGCCAATTGCTCTTGAATGTTTTCCAAAATCTTATCATTTGAAGTAGCGTAATTCAAAAAGTCCATTGGAAGTTCTTTAGTGTGAGCATTTTGAAGACCTTGACTCGTGTTTTGAAAATTACGGTTTTGATTTTGATTTTGCAATTGGCTACTACTACTCCCTATTTCCCATAGTTGTTATTACCCTTAAAATTGTTCCTTTGATTGCTTTGGTAACCAACTTGATTGTTTCGATAATTGTTAGCATTTTGATTTGGTGAAAAACCCGGTGGAGTCAATTGATTAGTGCGAGGAACTTGACCATTTTGGTTATAAGTTCCCGCGGCCGCGAAGGCACTCGAAGTGTTACCACCGTTGGTAATGCACTCGGAATAATCGTGAGCTCCACCACAATACATACAAGAAACCTCAACCGCTTTAATCGTAGCGGGAGCGGGTTGTTCACCAACTTTAAACTCAACTAACAAGCCTTTCACTATATCAAAAATTTTGTTCTCCAAATTAGCCTCGACTTGGCAAGCATCAACGGTGTGTGACAATGAAGGCGAAGACGAAGACGAAGTCTTACGAACACTCGACGTGCTACGAGGACTATACACCTTAGACCTATTCTCAATGATTAACAATGCTTCCTCGACCGTTTTACACAAAAAATTACCACCCGCGGCGGCATTAAGATAATCACGCTCATGATCGTTCAAGCCATTGTAAAACGTGTCTATTTGATGCAAGTCGGAAAAACCATGATGAGGACATCCGTGCAACATTTCCTTAAACCTATTCCAAGCCGTTGAAAAACTCTCATTATACTCTTGCGAAAACTTTGAAATCTCGTTTTTCAAGTGCGTAGTCTTAGAGGGCGGAAAAAATTGGTTCACGAATTTTGAAACGAGATCCTTCCACGTCAATATAGAATTGGGTGGCTCTTTCTCTAACCAAATTTTTGCGGGCCCCGCTAAGGAATACGGAAAAAGCATCATCTTAATCGAGTCGTTTGAGACGTCCTTAAACTTGCATGTGGCGGTGAGACGATTAAATTGGCGAATGTGGTTATGAGGGTTGTCCTTTTCGTCCTCTCGATACTTGTTGTTTTGAATCATGGACAACAAACCCGTCTTAACCTCAAAATTATCCGCAAGGATAGCGGGAATCACAATCGCTTCTCCATAACCCTCGGTGGGTGCTTGAAGCAACTCCATCATAGTTCGATTAGCCATGGGTGCTTCTTTCACTAAAATGGGTTCGTCAATAAGAGAGTCCTCACTAGTAGGAGTGAGTGATTTGTTTCTTCGTTTACGAGCACGTCTTGCTTTAGAGCGAGTGTAACACCCCACTTGGATAAGTGGACCGTTACGTGTATTTATGGCGTGTCATCAAAGCATAAGGTAAATGTCCTAAAACATTAACTGACCAAAACGGAAATACCGGAATCAAACATCGGTAATCCAAACATAAGCCCAAAACATGAAAGAATAAAATACTGAAATGAAAGGACTAAACAATGTCCGACTAAGCAGAAAGATGTAAGAATGCATAAAGTAAGAAGTCTGTATAGCTTCCATCCCAATGCACATGCTCTTAGAATCCTAAAAGCGTCCTGGTGTACCTGCCGTTAGAACATGAAAGGAACTACGGCTGAGCATGACGCTCAGTGAACGGATATAAAACATGACAAGAATATACAGAATGAAACAAGCGATAGGATACTGGAGCTGTAAGACTGATATGTAACATGTGGTAGAACTCTGCATAAAATCTGAGAAACCTGGTTCATATATACTGATGCTGAAATATAACTATTAATTCTGAAAACATGCATTTACTGTATTTTATTTGCCAGAGCTTATATAGGTCACGTGCTGTAACAACCGTGCATGAATAACTGGAGGGGTGACCTCGTCATGCTGTAGAGGGGTGACCTCTAAATAACTGTGCTGGGTGGAGGGATCAGCTCCAATGTGAAGGATGTAGAGCACACACCACATTCACCCTGATAACATGAAACACTTATAAGCCTAGGATGCATCCATACGCCCCACTAAAACATACATATAAAAATGGCCAACTGAACATGAGTGGGACGATGCAGGATATCACTCTCCTGCATGTGAGTCACGACACCGGTGCCTCTAGTGTCGTGGTTACGGTACCTCCGTAACTAGTACATAAACTGGTCGTGCTTGTATATAACGCTCAGGCAATTCCATTTAGTTATTAACATGATTACTGATAAATTAAACATATACTGGGGAAAACATTTGGCGGAAGACGGGGAATCCTAATCATGCATAGAAGGGAAGTCCTTACTGAAAGGACGGGAAATCCGTACCTTGTGCCCATTAATGAAATAAGAACGAAAGCTGAAGGATCGATCCCGACTTCACAGGTACTACATAAATAACGTACGCGAAAAATAAGTTGACTGATGTTAAATATTTTACTGCTCTTAACTGTTTTAGTTGGATTTAAGTTATACTTGTATTACTATTTATATAATCTAATAAATTCTTATTGTTCGTAAATATTACTGATTTAATATACCATGTATTTCTGATTACTGGATAATTTATAATCTGACATTACTATAAATAGTAACTCGTCATAATTAGAAAGTTTCCTAATATAGAAATATTTCCAATTTAATATCTTTAGATTAAATTATTTCTAAATCATAAGTTTTAATAGGATAAAATGATAAAGCTAGAATTAATTTACTTTTATTAATTAGACTAATAGATATGACAATATAATTAATTTATTCATAAAACTCATTTATGAAAATGATTTACCAATTTACATACTCTTGTGGTTCCCACTGTTAGTCTATGTTCCCACTGCCTGTTATATGTACTCCCTGCTGTGAACAATCCAAAACACCCCTGCTGAAAGTTATTAACCCACCGTTTGTGTTTTCTACCTATAATCCCAAACACCCATGCTGGAAACTGCAGTCCCAAACGCACCACTGCTGGAACTGCAGTCCCAAACGCACCCCTACTGTCAAAAACAAAACCCCAAACGCCCCCTGCTGGAACTTGGTTGTGTCTGATCAAACAGGAGCACCACCGAGACTCGAAGTCTCGGCTGGTCAGCCACAAAAATACCACCACGCACCCTTTCATGGTTTGCGATTGGTTTCAGTCGACCACATCGAGACCCCTGTTGGTCTCAGTTCGTGAATCACAGCCAACCTGACACCCTTATTCATTAAAATTCGTTTCTACAATTCTTAATTTAAAACCAATTCGTGATTAAACGAGATACCTGTGATTTGAGAGATAGTGACGATGATGCACGAATCAAATGAGAGAAACGAGGCCGAGACCCTTCCTTTTTGTCTGATTACAATCGGCGCCCATTTTTCTTTCTTTTTTTTTTTTTTTTGTGCGACGGCAGGAACAAGAACCCTAATTGTTCTTATTATATATTTTTTTTTTGTTTAAGCTAAAGTGAAAAAAAATGGTAACTTGTTTCCCCGAGTTTTTTGTTTTCCCAACAGACTGGGCTCAAGGCCCAAGGTCTCCTCTTTTTTTTTTTTTTTTTTTTTTTTTTTTTTTTTTTTTTTTTTTACAAACCGGCCCCTTCTACTCTTTATTTATTTATTTATTTGGCGCAATTGAAGGGGCTACAGATCATGGTGCTGCGGATCACGAGTTGCGGCGCAAGACGCATGAGTTGCGGCGCAATTGAAGGGGCTACAGATCATGGTGCTGCGGATCACGAGTTGCGGCGCAAGACGCATGAGTTGCGGCGCAATTGAAGGGGCTACAGATCATGGTGCTGCGGATCACGAGTTGCGGCGCAAGACACATGAGTTGCGGCGCAATAGATGCTGCTGGCAGTTACGAAATTGTGTCTTTATTTAATAACACTTGTAATAAATAGTACTTTGTAATAAATTTCTCGCGTTTGTTTAAAATTTTCCACGTGTACGTTTTAAGGAAAACTATCCCGCGTAAAATAATAATAAACCGCGTATTTATAAATTCTCGATTTAAAATACGGGTTTTACAATTCTTCCCCTCTAAAAGAAATAATTCGTCCCCGAATTAAAATGCGGCGTACTGGGTTTTACAATTCTTCTCCTCTAAAAACAATAATTCGTCCCCGAATTAAAGATACGACTATACTGGGTTTTACAATTCTTCCCCTCTAAAAGGAGAAATTTGTCCTCGAATTAACGATGATAAGCTGATGAAGTTATAAGAACTGAAAGAACACGTAGACTGAAAAGACAATTAAGCTGAAGGATAAATTGTCTTCTAGTTAAGACATAATGCTGCTGATAAGTATAAACTTGTCATGACTGAAATGATTATGTAATGTGACATGGCTGAAGAGAACATGGAACGTGACATGACTGAAAGAACATAACTAAATTTATTGAAGAAAACAATGAGAGGTCCGGATGGACTCCTCCGTTTCGAGTGGCCTCCCGCTCGAAACGATCCCTTCAAATGTCTAACATAATAAATAAAATCCTGGTCCTGTTGACCCTGTCCTGATGATGCTGACTGGTTTCTGGTTCCATACTTAAGATGGATTTTATGAATGTGATAGAATGAATAAGCTATTGCATGTAGTATACATGAAACGGTACATATAGTTATTCTGAAAAGATAATATTTATATCGCGGAGAAAGCTGTTGAAAATATATATAGGGACGAACTACGTGAACAATTGTGAACCTGCTAAGTGAGCAATTGTGAACGTGGTTCATAATTATATGAGAAGCGCTGGCATGGAATTAGAATATGATAAGTGAATCATACTGTGAACGTGATACTAGAACATATCATGAACATAGGCTGACTGAGGAATGAATGCCAAACGATACGGCCAGAGATGTGAAACGTCTGCCTGGTTATGGAATAGTTGTGCTAAACTTGAGTCTGTTCTCTCAAGCTTTCTGTAACCGTATTCGGTAATAGCTGAGAAACGTGCATCGTGAAATGGCACACGAACTTGAATGTGAACAACGTTATGAACGCTAACGTGAGCTTAAATCAGGAGATAGCATAAAAGATGAACTGAAATAGCATCATACTGCGAATGAGACGTAAACGTGAAAGTGAGAATAAACATGAACTTAAAGTAGACGTAAACATACACTTGATCGTGAACATGGATTCTGTCTGATATGATGGTCAATGGAATGCCTGAAATCGTACGATTTACTGCTAAATTTTTAAAATTTCTGCAGATCTGCTACTACGTGATCCTTTCGGATGAAAGAAACGCGCAGGCTGATTACATGATTGACGATAACTTAGATAGCATCATAATTTCTCTGAGTCTGTGGTAAATTGATTACAATCTCCATGGAGTCTTGTCTCTTTTCGGTCTAGAGTTTCTACTTGTAGTGATAGCATGTCGGTGTTCTATCTTGAACCTGCAGTAGGTCAGGCATCTAGATATGAACATAGTTGCACTAATGTGTGATGCGGATTCTATCAGTGTTTGTCTGGGATTATGGAACATTCTGGTGGAAATCTTGTTGAATAGTCATAGAAGAATTTCTAGTGATGACTGTCGGCAATTTCTGCGGTAGCAGTCAATTGAGTTCTAGAAATTTTATACTACGTTCATAGTCGTCAGTCGGGACCATCAGGTGATGGCCTTCACCTTCGCAGGATTGTCTGGAATTCCTTTCTGTTGAAATAGGGTGGTTCAGATATGCCACCTTGTTCATCTGAACCATACATTTAGAAAGCTTGCGTATATAATTTTCTCCTATCGGAGAATCTGCGGGGTCGTGAAAAGATGATTCCCATGTCCTTCTCTAGAATTTAGGAGATCAAAATCTTGTCAACGAATGTACTGCCAAATTTGTCTGAGAATTCCTAGAAAATTTATTCATACATTTTCATGCTATAGTTGGAGCATTAGGGAGCTCAGAAGTAAAATTCAAAAATTTTTAGAGTGGCTATAATATGTGCAACAACGGTCTGAAGATCATCATGTTCTTCCCTCATCACTGATGGTAGCATGATCTTGAATTTTTCTGGAAGAATGTTTAAGACACCTCGTAGTAGGTCAATTAAACTTTCTATTCGTGGAATGAATATCGATTTGGAATGGTGATCTGATAAATTTTTCGATGGTGCGCTAGGGCGAATAAAGCCTAGTTTTGGTAACTCTTGCAGCAATTGCTGCAACTCTTTTAATCGTAGCTAGAGCCCTGTAATAAAGAGTTTTGAAAACAGGTTCTGTTCTTGAGGCAAGCTCGATGTTAAATTATGTCTCGTGGGTAGGCATGAATTTCTGGAACACCTTCTGGAATGACATCTGGAAATTTTAGGATAATCTGCTGGTCATGGATTCGAGGAATTTCAGAAGTGAATTTATAACTGATAGTCAAAAGTCTTCGTAACTATGTATTGGTAAGTCACGCGCTCGTAAGGAAGAAACAGCTTGTACTGATTTTTCTGGCAAAATATATAATGAATATATTTGGGATTTAATAAGACGGATCTCGTCGTTAACTGAAGGGAAAAACTTTAATAAATATGGTGGTACTGTTGAGTCCTTTCTGGGTGAGAGGCAGATAACTACCTGGTTTGAGATAAAGCTGGCATAGGGATACATGAAGTGGACATGGAGACTTTTCACTGAATGGGTTCGTCTGTAACCTCACAGAGTGAATACTGCGTGTTTTACCTGAGTAATAATCTAGTGGTGGTAACTGAATTTTAATGGTCTGATTTTATGCGTGGCATAACAGAACGAGTATACCCCTTTCTAAAAGATACCCTGAATCACTGAGGGTCTTGCCTGGAACATACTGGAACTAGGAGCTCGGACTCGTACTCTGAGAAGATATTCGTATGACGTGTATCATGACTGGTGCCCTGATATGTGTCTTCTGAATTGATACCTGGGAACTATGTCTTGACTGATGTCTTGGCACGTGTTTTAATAGATGAATATGAACAAGGCTGGAAAATTTTGGTAACTGCTAGGATTGGCGGACCGGTTAGACTGTTGACCTCTGTATTCCTGGTCACGTCCGTTCCGGGGTTCCGATGGTACTGACTGATTAATTATGAGTACGGTGGTTGTCACTACTACTTTGTCTGTCAGTTTCCTGACGGTCGTTATCATGACCGTGATTAATGTAATTATTTCTGCTGAGTGGTCGGCTGGTTACCGGTTCCCACTCTTCTGACAGAAAGATTAGCTGAGTGATGTGTGACATCTAACTGAAGAAGTAACAACATAAAATAGAATGGTAGTGTCTGATGGTTGAATTTATTCTTGTCAGAAATTTCAAATTTGTAGTTTTCGTCCACGTTCCGCGGCATCAGCATCTTGAGGAATCTCCAAAGTTCAGCAGCATCAGCATCTGTGTGGTCTTCAGAGTGTTAGCAGCATCCGCATCTGGTAAAATTTTCAACTCACGGGCAGCATCAGCACCTGGTAGAATATCGACAAGTGGAAACGCCTGGAGTACACGTGAAATATTATACATGGAGTATAACTGAGACACTGTACATGGGGTACATATGAAATACTGTACATGGAGCTGGTGGAAATTTTATGGGATGATCGATACTGGTGTCGCTTGTCTGACATTATCAAAGAAATAAATTGATTTAAACGGTAGTAAATTGAACTGAATTGGGTAACGTGATAGGCTGATAATTTCTGCGTAGACTTAATGTTGGTTGTATAGAGGCTGAAAGTATGATTAAACAGAGTTTCATCAATATTCAGTATGAAGACAGAAGACATGATTGATAAAGACCAGAACATGATTTATCATGAAATAGGATTTTACTGTAACCCTTCTATATTTTAGCCTGAAGGCATCATCACCTTGCTGAAGACATAATCCTCGTAAGGAGACATGAAACTGAATCATCATGTAGATGACTTCAACGTGAGGGTATGAAAATTTGACTGTTATAAGGAACACAAAAAGTTAAATCATCTGAGGTGTAATATTAACTGATGTGGACGGCTATGGTTCAATCCACGTACTTCAAGGAAGGAAACATGAGACTAAGTATGGGCTATTCTGGTTCGATCCATACTGGCCAAAATTTTCTGAGAACTGTCATGTATAGAAATTTATACTCTGGTATTAAATATGGATGGCTGAAGTCCAATCCATACTTGTCAAAATTTATAGAATGTCTTGATATGACAAGGGTGAACAACTGTGGATCGGTTCACAAAACATCATTTGACTGAAAAACATGAAATTTGACTTGAGAAATGGTGAACGTTTATGGTTGGTTCACCAAGTGATATTTGACTGAAAACATGAATCTGTCATGAGTAAGGGTAAACGCCTATGGTCGGTTTACCAATACAAAATCTGAACAGCAAGGGTGAACGCCTATGGTTCGGTTCACCAAAACAAAATTCGAATGAAAAGCACATGCGACTAAATATGGCCAGTCCTGTACCAACCTTTTACTTAGTCAAAAACTTTAAGAAAACGACTGATAATTGAAGAAAAACTGACTGATTAATGCATGAGAAACATGAAAGATAACAACGCCAAAATCTGGAAAGTTCCTGGTGACTACCCACTAGTCACAGGTCAAGTTTTAGAGCCTACAGGTCGAACCTTGCGCTCTGATACCATAATTGTAACACCCCACTTGGATAAGTGGACCGTTACGTGTATTTATGGCGTGTCATCAAAGCATAAGGTAAATGTCCTAAAACATTAACTGACCAAAACGGAAATACCGGAATCAAACATCAGCAATCCAAACATAAGCCCAAAACATGAAAGAATAAAATACTGAAATGAAAGGACTAAACAATGTCCGACTAAGCAGAAAGATGTAAGAATGCATAAAGTAAGAAGTCTGTATAGCTTCCATCCCAATGCACATGCTCTTAGAATCCTAAAAGCGTCCTGGTGTACCTGCCGTTAGAACATGAAAGGAACTACGGCTGAGCATGACGCTCAGTGAACGGATATAAAACATGACAAGAATATACAGAATGAAACAAGCGATAGGATACTGGAGCTGTAAGACTGATATGTAACATGTGGTAGAACTCTGCATAAAATCTGAGAAACCTGGTTCATATATACTGATGCTGAAATATAACTATTAATTCTGAAAACATGCATTTACTGTATTTTATTTGCCAGAGCTTATATAGGTCACGTGCTGTAACAACCGTGCATGAATAACTGGAGGGGTGACCTCGTCATGCTGTAGAGGGGTGACCTCTAAATAACTGTGCTGGGTGGAGGGATCAGCTCCAATGTGAAGGATGTAGAGCACACACCACATTCACCCTGATAACATGAAACACTTATAAGCCTAGGATGCATCCATACGCCCCACTAAAACATACATATAAAAATGGCCAACTGAACATGAGTGGGACGATGCAGGATATCACTCTCCTGCATGTGAGTCACGACACCGGTGCCTCTAGTGTCGTGGTTACGGTACCTCCGTAACTAGTACATAAACTGGTCGTGCTTGTATATAACGCTCAGGCAATTCCATTTAGTTATTAACATGATTACTGATAAATTAAACATATACTGGGGAAAACATTTGGCGGAAGACGGGGAATCCTAATCATGCATAGAAGGGAAGTCCTTACTGAAAGGACGGGAAATCCGTACCTTGTGCCCATTAATGAAATAAGAACGAAAGCTGAAGGATCGATCCCGACTTCACAGGTACTACATAAATAACGTACGCGAAAAATAAGTTGACTGATGTTAAATATTTTACTGCTCTTAACTGTTTTAGTTGGATTTAAGTTATACTTGTATTACTATTTATATAATCTAATAAATTCTTATTGTTCGTAAATATTACTGATTTAATATACCATGTATTTCTGATTACTGGATAATTTATAATCTGACATTACTATAAATAGTAACTCGTCATAATTAGAAAGTTTCCTAATATAGAAATATTTCCAATTTAATATCTTTAGATTAAATTATTTCTAAATCATAAGTTTTAATAGGATAAAATGATAAAGCTAGAATTAATTTACTTTTATTAATTAGACTAATAGATATGACAATATAATTAATTTATTCATAAAACTCATTTATGAAAATGATTTACCAATTTACATACTCTTGTGGTTCCCACTGTTAGTCTATGTTCCCACTGCCTGTTATATGTACTCCCTGCTGTGAACAATCCAAAACACCCCTGCTGAAAGTTATTAACCCACCGTTTGTGTTTTCTACCTATAATCCCAAACACCCATGCTGGAAACTGCAGTCCCAAACGCACCACTGCTGGAACTGCAGTCCCAAACGCACCCCTACTGTCAAAAACAAAACCCCAAACGCCCCCTGCTGGAACTTGGTTGTGTCTGATCAAACAGGAGCACCACCGAGACTCGAAGTCTCGGCTGGTCAGCCACAAAAATACCACCACGCACCCTTTCATGGTTTGCGATTGGTTTCAGTCGACCACATCGAGACCCCTGTTGGTCTCAGTTCGTGAATCACAGCCAACCTGACACCCTTATTCATTAAAATTCGTTTCTACAATTCTTAATTTAAAACCAATTCGTGATTAAACGAGATACCTGTGATTTGAGAGATAGTGACGATGATGCACGAATCAAATGAGAGAAACGAGGCCGAGACCCTTCCTTTTTGTCTGATTACAATCGGCGCCCATTTTTCTTTCTTTTTTTTTTTTTTTTGTGCGACGGCAGGAACAAGAACCCTAATTGTTCTTATTATATATTTTTTTTTTGTTTAAGCTAAAGTGAAAAAAAATGGTAACTTGTTTCCCCGAGTTTTTTGTTTTCCCAACAGACTGGGCTCAAGGCCCAAGGTCTCCTCTTTTTTTTTTTTTTTTTTTTTTTTTTTTTTTTTTTTTTTTTTTTACAAACCGGCCCCTTCTACTCTTTATTTATTTATTTATTTGGCGCAATTGAAGGGGCTACAGATCATGGTGCTGCGGATCACGAGTTGCGGCGCAAGACGCATGAGTTGCGGCGCAATTGAAGGGGCTACAGATCATGGTGCTGCGGATCACGAGTTGCGGCGCAAGACGCATGAGTTGCGGCGCAATTGAAGGGGCTACAGATCATGGTGCTGCGGATCACGAGTTGCGGCGCAAGACACATGAGTTGCGGCGCAATAGATGCTGCTGGCAGTTACGAAATTGTGTCTTTATTTAATAACACTTGTAATAAATAGTACTTTGTAATAAATTTCTCGCGTTTGTTTAAAATTTTCCACGTGTACGTTTTAAGGAAAACTATCCCGCGTAAAATAATAATAAACCGCGTATTTATAAATTCTCGATTTAAAATACGGGTTTTACAGCGAGTTTGCATAAACGTCACATACAACGAGAAGGCGAGCAAAGAAGATTCTTTTTGGTGTTTTTACTTTTTCAATTTTTTTGTGGTTTTTGATTGTTTTTAACTTTTTTGGATTTTTGGAATGTATTAAGTAGACACAAATCTACAAATCTCCTCCTTAATCAAATCTCTCGATTAAAGAAGCCTCAAGGAATGAAAACGATCACGTGAAGTGAACGCCTTCGATGACTTTAGAACGATGGTGGAACACCAAATCGTTCAAGAGGGTTTAATCAATAGAAACCAAGAAAATATATATGATATTTAATAATACTTTGGGCGGCAAAACCCTCGATTAGCTTTCAAAATCAAAATACGCACAAGCAAGCGGAGGAAACGAGGCGGCGCGAAGCACTTAAGAGCCTTTTTCCTTTAGGTCGTGAAATACAACCGCCTTATACCCACCTTATAGTTTGTATTTCTCAAAATCGAGCTTCACGAAAGTATTTATCTATTTTTTCCTTTTTCTTTGGTTTGAGATTCGAATACAATGATCGAGTGATGAAATCCCGAATCAAGGTTGTGATTTCTCACGTATTTGGAGTACTTGTAAATTTATTGTTCTACGTATACAATATAGTAATAATATTCACAAAAAACGAAAAACCGATAATACGTATTAATAGAGTGCTATTAATACAATTACTTTTATGGCTATATATAAAAACAACAATGGTTCAATCAAAACACAACACGCCTCCCCGGCAGCGGCGCCAAAATGATGTAGTGTTTTTGTACCCTTTAGGAAAAGGATGACAAAAGTGGCAAGTATTAAGTGTCGGTTTAAGAAAACCGAGCACTAATGACCCAAATGAAGTCCAAGTTCGTTTTCCCAAGGAGGAAAGTGCGTTGTGTTAAGAGTTGATATTGATTTGTGATTATATTGATAGAGAAAGAATTAGGATTAGAAAAGAAAAGACGGTTACGAAGACGGATCGAGCTAAGACGAAAACGCGTTCACGTAAAACCGTAAAAAACTACAAAATTTAAAATTTTAACCTAAAAATTAATTATAAGCTAAAACAAGTCCAAAATAATATAAATAAGAAATAAAATCCAATAAAAATATTTTAAAACCTTTTATTAATTAAATATTCAATTTTAAATGCTAATTAAAGCCCTAAAATTAAATATAATTAAACAAAATGTCCAAAATATGATTTTATTGAACAAATAACTTACTTATATTATCTAAAAACTAAAAAGTATTTTTTATAATTTTTAAATACTATTTTTCTATTTTTAAATTACTAAAAACTATTTTAAAACCAAAATAATTATAAAAAATAATAAAATAATGCTAAAAATAAACTACCAATTTTAAAAATCCTATTTTACTCTAATGAACAGAAGAAAAATGAAAAAGTTGGAAAAATATTAATTTTACCACTAAAAGACAAAAACAGCTTAATTAAAACCCTAATTAACTTAAATTAATTCTAAAAATTAATAAAAGGATGAACAGTAAAATCTTTTTTAACCAAAAATCTTAAAATATTAATCTAAGTCCAAGAAAATTGATTAAACTGAAAAATATTACTTTTTAGCACTAAAAGACAAAAAACAGAAATATTAAAGTTAATTAAAAATGCAATAAAACCTAAAAATTACCAAATGAACAGTAATTAAAAATTTAATTAAACAGAAAAATCCTAAATTAAATAAGAAAAATACTGAAACAAATTTGGAGTCCTAATTCTAATTTTAGTCCACTAGAGACAAAAAAATCAAGAATCTGAAAGTGACAAGTGTTGGTGTTTGTCTCCTAGTGCAGCAGTGGTAAAAAAGATACTAGCAGTGGGAAAGGAGTTCCCACTGATAGTGTTAAATCTTGGTCTGTTTTTCAATAAGCTTAGGAAAGCTTATTTTGATAGCTTATTTGGGATAATAAGGCACCCTTATACTCTTTGGAGTATAAGGAGTCAGATTATACAAAATAACAAACAATCTCTTAACAAAATAAGCACCAATTAAGCCAAAAAGTTTCTGATTAAGCCACTAAGCAGGTCTAATGAACAGTAGGCTAAATTACAAGCACAAAAGTGAATTTTAAATGCTCATTATTTGCACACAAGCTCACAACATAGCATGCAACCCACACACAATCCTCAGACAATCTATAATCTAACAGCTTCTCAAATTTGGTGGTTAAAATTCAACAAATCAAGCAGAAAAATGCATTACTGGTTTGTTATGCTATTTGCCAAAAAATGAGCATGCAATATCTAACAAACCTACCCAACTTTGAAAACCAAATACTGAAATAACTAAAATAACCTATTTAAACAAGTCTAGGTGGATTTTAAATCAAAAATGTGTTACTTTATCAGCTTAAACCTTAATCCCAAACACACCCTTATATTCTGAAACTTGAAATATTCAGACCAAAACTTTAACAAATCCAACCAAACTAATTTAAACTACTTTAAACTAGCATATAACACCTTAACTAAGCAAATTCCAACTCTCAAACAACCAATAAGCAGATTACACCAAAATTCATACACATTCACAGTGAAACCTAATATTGAAAACTTGAAATGAGAAAGAAAGATTTTACCAAGAGGGACCTACATCCAGGTCCCTCAGTGGCTGTTTGCCACCTCCTACAAGCTCGGGCTTGTGCTGAGCCTTGTGGGAGTTGGATTAGCTTGTGCACAAATGACAATAATAGGGTGAGAATAACCCTTGACTGATCCTTGTTTCCTGCACACCACAAACAACCAAGAAAGAGACACCAAGCTTATAAGAGATTCAATAAGCTTGGTTTAATAAGCTTATTGAATGGCTTATAGCAGTAAGCTGAGAGAATGATGAATAAGATTTTTGTAAAAATCTTGGAGAACCAAAATTGAAAACCTTGTGAAACTCTTGGAACCAAACAAAGAAATTAAACAAGTCAACTCCAGGAGTTAAACTTGTCTTATCAAGACAGATTTAACTCAATCTTGAACTTGGATCCAAACTTTTCAGAAAGAACAAGTTTCTGAAAATTTTGGATATAAGTGAAATTCTTAAAAAAAACTTGAAGATTTAAAAATGAATTCAGGAAAAACAAACTTAAAACTGGAATACTGGAAAGTAAAATTGGAACTCAGTCATATGCAGGTTAAAAACTTTTTCATTAATTCATAGAAAAGAAAATTACATAAAACTGGAACCAACAAAAAAATTACATCTAATGGTCCTTTTATACTAAAAGGATGAACATTCTAGATACAAGAATTGCTGAAAACCCTAATGCTTCAAAATCCCTCTTTTGCCCTTGGAATATTCGTCCTCAATAAGCATCTTTGAAATTCAAACTTTTAGCATGTGAATGCTTTTGCCATCTTGTGAGTCTGCCAGGTGTTATGGTGAATCGTAACCATTGATTTGGAGTGGAGAATACGTTTTTAATCCTGGGCGTTCATGTTTCTGCCAATCTTTTGTCCTCAAGTCCATTTGTGTAGCAGGGGCCATGTGGGTGGGGTTGTATGGTGAGAGTGACATTGTTTTGGGAGTGGGGTTTCATTAAGGGGACCCTTAATTAGGTATCTGGAGATTAAAGAGTAAAACCCCTTTATTTTGCGTCCAATTTAACCTGGGATTATCTAGGGTTTAATGGGGAAGAAGGGGGAAGTTTAATCTGTTTTTTTTGGTTAAATAGATTTAAATGGGTGTTTATGGAGGGAAGGTTAATTTAATTAAGATTAGTTGGGTGGAGTCTGACGTGGGGTTAGGGTGAAAGGTGATTGGGTGAAAACTGGGAGTGGGTGACGTGGCGTTATAGGAGTGGTGGGTTGGTACTTTGTTGTCTGCCAGGAAAGGTCCCTGAACTCCCATAATGTTTTCATTCCAAGCTTAACAGATTTATACTCCTTCTTCCTTTGTTATAACTTTCAAGCATTTGTCAATTTTGGCACAATGATTTTCAAAACTTGTTTAAAGGGCTAAACATGCAATTTCTTCATATTCCAAGGACTGATTTTGACATGTTTTCAAACTTCAAGGCTTTGACTTGTTTGTTGACTTCTTGGAGGACCATTATTGACAATTTAGTTTTGTTGAGGGACTAAATTTGCCAATTCTTCAGAGTTAAGGGTCTTTTTTGTAATTTTGACAAACTTTAGGGACCAAACTTGTAATTATGAAGATACAAGGGTATAAAGTGTCAATTCTTCAAACTTGGAAGACCAATCTTCAATATTCTTCAAATCTTCAAGGGTTTTCTTTGGAAAATTCTTCATTAGGGCTTGGTTCATCGTGCGGCTTCGTTTCTCATGTTCGTTTTTGCATGATTCTTGTGATTCTTTGTCATTTTCTCAATATACGTACCTAAAATACACAAGCAACAAACACAAGCATATATTTGGGTATTTTAATGATATTTAATGCATTTTAAACCCAATTTGGACGATGAGACCATGTATAAAAGCCGTCTCATCAGTCTACTGGTAAGTCAAGCATTTAGATATGAACGTAACTACATCTTGTTTCATGTCGCTCCCTGATAGTAGTAAAAACACGTGTTTAGGAAAACAAAGTATAATGGGCAAGTATTAAACTCGACGATTTAGGAAAACCGGCAAATCGAATAAGTGCGAGTTCATTCTTGAAGGAGATGTGTGAATTAAGTGTGCCAATATATAAAATCAAAGTTTGGATTAGTGTCGTTTTTGGTTGAGAAAAATTAGAATTTAAAGACGAATTACGCTAAAAACTATGCTACGACGATAAAAACGTGAAATCGTAAAATTCAACGAAAAATTAAACTCAACTAAAAATTACCAAAATTTTAAACTAAGTTAAGAAAAATGTAATTAAAACAAAAATGTAATTAAAACAAAAATGAAAACCAAAATTTCCAAAACTTTTTAAATTGTTTTATATTAATTTTTAAAGTTTAATAAAAAACTCAAAAATAAATAAACTTTATAAAAAGTGAAAATGAAAATTTAAAGTTTTTTAAACCTAAATTATACTAATTAAGATCTAAAAAGTATTTTTCCTAAAATTTTAAAACTATTTTTCTTATTTTTAAAGGCTAAAAACAATTTTTAAACTAAAATAATGATAAAAATTAATAAAATAATGATAAAATAAAATTTTATTTTTCTAAAAATTCTATTTTAACTAAATTAACAAGGGAAAAATGAAAAAGTTAAAAAAAACTAAAAAAATGGCTAAAAACGAAAGTACCCCAAAGTACTCCATTTTGGAGTACTTCTATGTTGTCCAAGATCCCACCAAACAACTGTCTTGTCCGATATCGGACAACACTAAAAAAACAAAAAAATGCAGCATTCTCGGTAACAAAGATAAATGCTACTATATGGATTTTGAGTTCGTTTTTGTTTGTTTTAAGCTTGTTTGTCGATGTTTTTGGGCACAAACGGCACCCCTACAACCATGGAGTTGTAGGGAGTCAGTAATAACACAAAAATACACAAAATGCAAACACAATTCAAGCCATAGTTCAACAAAATTCAGCATACAGGACAGAAAAATGGGGGCTGGGGGCGTGTTGTTATGCATACAGTGGGTTATTAAGGGGTTTTTAAGCCAAAGAAAACTTACAATCCTCCAATACCAGCTAATGCATCCCTTAACCTAAACCTATATTACTTGTAAACCTAAAATTCAAGTTATAAAACACACATTTGAGGCCTAATACTCCTGCTGGTGTAAAGTGGATAAAAAGTGGTTGTTGTGGGGTATGTAAGGCGGAATAGTGAGCTATAAGGCATCGAAAAGTTATCCAAACCTCGAGCACCAGATGGTGAAATCCTAGAACTACCCTAGACCTACCTATGTAACAACTTTCCAAACCCCAAATGACAAAATCAAACCTAAGAGTCCTACTGTGGACAGTTGTGTGTTCTGGGCGTGTGTTGGCTTAACAATGAGTCAATTGGTTCTCGTTTGAGCAACCAAATCCTTCTCAAATCAGATTATACGCCACCCTAGACCTGCTTTCCTACCCAGTTTAGACACCTATTTCACTCTAATGATCCTTTAGATGTACTCTAGCATCTTTGACCTGAATGTACTTAAAGTAATGACCAAGTGAAATCGATTTGATGCAGAAGTTCAAAAAACCTATAACAGAACTTCTAAACTTCAAATTTACTAGGACTAATCTAAATGCACTTGAGCAAAGCAAAAATAAGCACCACTAAACACATCGACAGATTATCAATCAAAACTGCATGCAATTAGCAAAAACTAACAACCTATCTAATTCCTTTGTGTTTTTTATTTTAAAAGTGAAATTATGGCTTACTTATATTACAACTAACCTGAACTATGATGAGATTACCTAAGTTACATCAAAACACACTAGAAACAAGCAATAACAACAAGCAAAAACAACAAATACAGCATCAAAGGGGCTGCTGATCTAAGATCATAGAAACTTAAGTTCTACACTGATTGTTTTGTGTGTATTTGAGCAAATGTAAAAGCTAACTATGTTATTCTAACTTAGGTCACATAAAGCACACATAAAGCACACATAAAGTGAGCATAATAAAAAAAATCTATCAGCAACTCGATAACTTGCACAAGTACACAAATAAACAGAAATTCAAGAAAGGGAGTTCAAGAAGAAACCAAACTAGACATTGTTCAGGTCAAGTGGGCTCTTCTGATGCCGCCGGCTTTACAAGGGTTTCTGAAGTATGTGGCTTTGGAAAGTTAGGTTACAAGACCTTGCTGATGGACTACCAAGGGCAATATATGGAACAAGAGTGAAAGGAGGATTTCTGCCAAAACCTACACATCACAAGCAAGAAAAAAAAACTCACGTAGAAGAGCTTCTTGTTAAGCTTATTTGTCAAGTAAGCTTAACAAAGAGCTTTTAGCTACAGTTATATCAAAAACAAAAACAGATTAAGATTTAAAAAAAATTAGTCTCTTGAAAATCGTAACTTTTGAAAACACAATCTTTGGAACCAATTCTTCAAACATATTAAAAATTCCACAAGGAAAATAACAAAAACTTGAAAATATGTTTGTGCTAGTTTGTCAATCCATCACAACCAACAACCTACAAGCCTTTGGATCTCAAACCTTTTTATGCTAAATTACTTGAACAAAAAAAATTGATTTGATAAAAAAAGATTAAATGTCTATACTAAAACAAATAAGATAAAGCGGAAATCAACCTATAATTGCAAGATTTTTGATAAACTCTAAATATTTTTTATTAAGAATAAGTTTCAAAATACAAAATGGAACAAGAAAGAGTGGTCACATGTCGACCCTCTTTATACTACAATATGGAAGGTCCTAGAATTCATTAACAATACAAACCCTAAACTAGAAAATGCCATGAATGCCCTTAAAGTTTGAATGTGCTGTTGACTTATCTTGGTCAAGAGGATACCGGTGATCTCATTTTGAATTGTAGTTTTGTACAGCTGTTGGAAACTTGATCAATACCATCTAATGACCATTGGAGGCCAAGTAATGTTTTTGGATCGTTGATTTCACTGGCCTCTTTTGTCTTCAAGTAGTAAGGTTCACGTGAGGAGAACAGTTGGCCATGGGGGGACCTTATTGAGGGTTGAGGAGTGATTAATTACCCATGAGTTAATATCCTGGAAAAGCCCTGTTAATATCCCTTTTATCTGAAGTGAATAAAGGATTACGGTTCCTCTGACTGGGTTTGGGGGTTTTGGGGTTTAATCATAATAGTATTAGTTTCCCTCTAAGTATACTTAATTTTTCTATAAAATACGTTTAAAGAAAGAGTTAGTGGGTGTGTGGGTATGGAGCGGGTATAGGGTTGGGTAAATGGGTCATGGTGAGGTGGCAAACCATGGTTGGTGGAAATAGGTTTGTTTTGTCCATATTTGGCCCCTGCATTTCCTTTCTCTTGTCTTTTTCATTCCAACAGCAAACAATCTCAATTCCTTTTGTATTATCTTTGACATAGTTTTCAAAAGTGGCACAATGTGTCTTCAAACTTTAAATAAGGACCATATATGCACTTTTATCATTCTCCAAGGGTTGATCTTGTACAATGTTCAAACTTTAGGGACCCTAATGCAAATAATGATAGATGATGGTTATAAAGAGACAATTCTTCAAAATATTAGGGACCAATCTTGACAAATCTTCAAACTTCAAGGACCATTTTGGAAAATAATCATGCGGGTCCGGTTCTTTGTGCGGCTTCGTTTCCCGTGTTCGTTTTTTCTTGATTCCTTTGATCTTTTGTTGAATTCACGATATCCGTACCTGAAATTCACAATTAACGAACACAAGCATATTTTAGGGTATTTTATGACATTTTAAGCGTTTTAAGCCCGATTTAAACGATGAGATTATGCATAAATGCAGTCTCATCACTCCCCCATACTAAACCATTGCCGTGTCCCCGCGCAATGCTAGAATTAAGTATCATAGCACTTCCAAAATTCATTTTTATGTGACATTTATTGAAAACGTAAACTTAAATAAACTAATACACGCATTTTTTGACATAATGTATTGTTTTCATCATGATTAAGTGACTTTTAGGGTCAAAGAATAAGAACACGTGAATGCCTCATAGAGATAAGTTCGTCATCCTCGATTTTCACCCGATTCCATGCTAAGCGTGTAACGAGATCATTGTCATTATAAGTTAGTAGCACAATCATTACTCATGAGTGTTAATTACATACTTAGACTCCCTTATTCCTAATTGGTATCTATTATATTTTATTTTCGTCTTAATGATCACGAGGATGCATTGTTGACTTATTTCGATAATTTATTAAGGCCGAAAATAAAGTACTACGATTTAATCGATGGTTAGCCGAAGGACACGATCTTTTAAAACTGCTTCTCGTAATCTCCTTAAGTTTATATATTGGCATAACTCGTTTCATGATTTGAGACCTTTCTCGGATTGATATTTGGCATGTGTTTCGAACTTCAAATCTTGGAAGACGTTCTTGAAATAATGGTCTTCTCTTCATATATGGAATTTCTTCAAACTTTGACCACGACTTCATCATTTTTCTTCAATCTTTATTTGGGATTGTGATATACAATGATCCGCCTCCTTTTAGGACTTGGATATATTTATCCTCATACCTTGTTAGGGTCTTTTTGGATAGACTTCTCCATGATCTTTAGGGGAGTATTGCTTTTCGTCGTGTGTCTCGATCCTTCATATTGATTTTGGAACAATGATACTTCACATCATCTTGGATCTTTAGCAACAAAATGGAGTTCCTCATGCCTTGTTAGGGCCTTTTTGGAACTTTCCAATCTTCGCATCCCGCTTCAATAAGTTATGCCTTGGCTATGAACTCTATTCGAACACGAACAACTTTTAAACGATCTTGGGCTAGAAGCTAAGTAACCTTTTAAATCGTACGACTTTACTTATTGCATTTATTTAAACAAAAGCATGGGGAGAATAAGCTATAAATTACTACACATGAGATCGTGAAAGATTACGAGACTTATAAATAACTCTATCAATTCTCGTTCTCATTTAAGAGAGTTAGCCTAAAAAGTTAAGGAATCGAAGCTAAGTGCTCAACACGCACGTCGAGTCAAAAATTAATCTTATTCTCACCATCGGAAAACCTACATTCGTGTCTTAAACACTTGTGAAAAATACACAAAAAACTAAAATTTGGCCATTTTTAGCCTTATTTTACAACAAAAGGAGAATAAAAAGATGAATATTGGATTGCGTGTTGACGTAAGCAAGGTGAAGTATCTACTCACCCCCATACTAAAACTAAACATTGTCCTCAATGTTTTGAGTCTAGGGGTGAATCACCCCATACTAGAGACGAAGTCGAATGCTTAATCTCGAGCATGGAAAGGGTAAAACGGATAACCTAAAAGCCGTTTATTAATTATGCTAATAAGATAAACGTTAGAACATAAAAGGATATCATCGGATATCGGAATCTCCAAAGGCAACGATCGAAGCTCGAGTGATCCGTAAAACAAACACGAGAGGCTTCAATGATGACGATGAACCTAGTGAATCACAATCACAAACAACCACGCAACAAAGGTTGGAAGAGCACAAGTCCCCTCGTTACACTATTAGAAAACGATAATATTTACATGGATAAGCATGAGAATCCCCCATGAGGCACCTTGTTTTTTATAATCGAGTCAAAAGTTCGACTCGCATCCCCATAGATGTGAACATTTAGGGATAATCATGGTTTGGTCATTTTTGGTGGGGCTTACATGATAAACAATGCCCAAAAGTACATGGATTACTTTTAATAGCCCGATATACGTATACTGGGGTCAAAGATAGCATCCTTGTTTTCGGATGAAAGACGAAACAACGCCACTCTAACTAGAACCCCAATGGGGTAGAAGAAATTAGATGAGAAGTTGAAAGGTGGGGCAATGGGTAAGTCACTAAAACCATGAGCTACTCGAGGTAGACTCACACCAAGCAAATAGATATGAATTCCATTTATTGCATCGGTGGAAGACCGAGATTTCCCTTTACAAGCAATTCCGGGATCGTAAATCTCGTCCTCGGTGGAGAAACGTGAGGAAACATAAGGGGCTTCCCCCACACTAGATCCACACCAACCGTCATCAAAAGGAGTAGACGAGGTGGTAGCACTAATACAACAATGTGATGACGGAGTAAGAAATGTAGAAAAATCTTTTAAATAACTATTAAAATCTTTCCCTTTTTCATCGTTTGAAAAATCTTTATGAAAACCCGATTTGATAATGTCGAAAATATTTGGCGTGTCAAATTCAAAATTAGTCGCGCTAAAAATCCTCACATTTAAGTCGCGGTTAGGGGGTGGTGGATTGTATAAGTTCTCAAAACATCGATCAACAAAGAACACCGCCCCCTCGGGGTCTACATACTCGTCATCCTCATGTACGTCGATTTCATCGATTTTCTCATCAAATATAGGCTTGTCAAACCAAGTTTGTCATTCCCCTCCTTGAGTATCTTAGAAACTCTCTCGAAAAGATCACGATCAAGCACGAAACCATCATTCATTTGTGGGGATTGTTGATAAGTTAAATCCTCACGAATGTGGTAAACGTAATTCTCATTTGAGGATTGTTGATTAGGTAACTCCTCGAGAATTGGATTTTGGGTCACATGAGTTGGTTCGTGATTGAAAATAAGACGTTCCAACTCATTAAGTTCATCCTCAATTTTGGAAAGATCGACCTCACTCGTAGGTGGAAGTGGAGGCAAACACTACTACACAAAACGCTAAAGAGACCCCCATAAAAAGGCTGGTTATGAAAAAACATGTCTCTATGACCAAAAATGGTGGGAAGGGAATGCATGGAAACTGGTTTTCTTGAAAAAAAATCAGTCTCCATAATGTGAATTCTAAAGAAACCGGTTTTTAAGATGCAACCAATCTTTTTTATAAAAGTAAAGACATTGGTTTTACGTAACAACATGTCTCTATGTGTTTGTTTTATGGACACCATTTTTATTAAAAAAACCAGTGTTTTTACACATTTTAAGACAATGGTTTTTAAAAAACTAGTCTTGTTTTATTTTAATAGATTGTGGTTAAATTTTTTTTAAACTTAAAATCATAAGGACTAAATGGTACATACTTGTTTTTATAACATATTACGTTTTTGGACTTTATAAAGTATATATGTGATTAAAGTATAAGGACCATTAATACATAAAAAATTAAGAATCATAATTTGTGTAAAACTTATATATGAACCGGCATATACGTACTATATATATATATATCAACAACTGTTAAGGAACCACCACCATCGCCAGAAGCACCACTGTGACGTCGCCAGAACCACCATTAAAACTGTCGTCGTGAACCCGTTGAAGTCGGACAAATCTGAGTTTTCCGTATCTGGTCTGATTTCTCCGCTACATCATAAGGTTTTTTTATGATGACGTGATCTATCGGAGGCGTGGATGGAACCGGTCGTAGAATAACGTAACCTCCGGTGAAATGGTAGCAAAAGCCATGATAATAATGATAATAAAGTGTTTGAATTTCGTTTTTTCTTTTTTTTCATTTTTTAATAGGTCTAAGTAAACCGCATCAACCATTAAAAAGCAAGCCCAATTAAATCACTTATTGCTTAGGTAACATATAAACCCAATTAACAAATAGTTATTCTCATTATTGTCTATATGTACTGTAAATCATTTATATACTGTAAATCATTTATATACTTTTATTATTAAAAAGTTAAAAAATTTCGTCCAAGAACTTGAAAATAAAAAAATTACCATAAAAATAATTAAGTAATAGCTTCAATATTTATATCTCAATTAAATCACTTATTTATAACATAATGAGATATTTTATAATACAAAAGTGTTTTACTTTATAACTTGGTCTACAGTTTTATGTATCATAAGAAATAAGAAAGTATTTCGAAAACTTTTAGCCCAAAAATAAAATTACGGGTACCCGCCGCCGCATCGCGCGGGTACCCGGATAGTATATACAAATCTATTAGGGTTTTCTCATTTGAAACAAACCACAAACCTAGCGACTAACCCTAATACAATATACTCTCTCTTTTCCTCTGGCAGCCGTCATTAGAAAAATCACGAGATCCGGTCGCCGGAAAAACACCAACAACACCACAAACACATATCACCATTCGATCTAATCTATATATTCGATCTCCACCTATCGACGTTGTTGCCACCACTGTTTGACAACCGCCGCCCTACTACCGCGACTCAACCACCAGTCACAACACCACCATCACCATCTTCCGTCGATTTTTTCATCACCACCAGGACTACAAATCCACACCATCCACCATCGTGGACCCATCACCACAGCTGGGGTCGCAACCATATGTTATCGCAAACCACCACGATGTGGTGGGTTTGCTGGTTGTTACCAGCCGCTCGAAAACCATCTTGACCACCATCATAGCCACTTTACGAAACCACCACTAGCCACCATGGTTTTCAGCCTACACCAAATCCGTTGTCACCACCATCTATTACCAGCCGAGGGTGTTTGTTTACTTGCTTATATCGAAAACACTAGCCCGTGTGGTGCTCGTGGGTGTTGATTCGATTACAACAGCCTCGGGGGTGTTTGTTTTTAGTTATCACCAAAAACCACCACACCCGTGGTGGGTTTTATTACATCAGTCGTCGGTTTTTGTTGCATTAGTCATTGGGGGTGTTTGTTTCTGCTTAAACTCACCACGAGGGTGCGTTCGGGTCAGCTTAAGGGTGCGTTTTAGCGCCGGTAGAAATGAATACAACAGGGACGTTGGCTCGGGCAGAAAATGAGGACAAAGAGGTGTTGGATTCGCTGTTTATAAACTGCTGGTGTTTGGTTTGCTGTTTGCGAACATCAGGTAGCCTTTGGTTCGCTGTTTGCAGATAACAGGTAGCGTTTGGTTTGCTGTTTAACACAACAGCAGGGGCATTTAGGATAGCAGCATGACTATACGGGTGCAGTCATCGTGTATATAAAGGAGTATTACCTGATGGAAAGACAGTGGCTATCAAACTCAGAAAATCATCAAGAGAAGCGTGGAAAGATTATATACTAGAAATAGACATTATGACTATACTAGAACACAAGAACATCACACCTCTTTTAGGGGTATGTGTGGAAGATGATAACTTGATCTCTGTTTATGATCTCGTACCTAAAGGAAACCTAGAGGACAATTTACATGGTAAATTTTTTCTAAAAAACCTAAACACTCATGTTCATTGTAAGTTTATCTAGAACTATGTAATGCTATATTTTTGGTCTGCAGGTGTAACGAAGGATAAATCTGTCTTGTCATGGGAAATAAGATTAAATATAGCCGTTGGAGTTGCTGAAGCTCTAAACTATTTGCATAAAGAATGTCCGAGGCCGGTTATTCATCGTGATATCATGTCTTCCAACATTCTTCTCTCTGACGAATTTGAGCCATAGGTTTTTCCCTAGATTCATACCATATTATCTAGTTATGCTTTCTGGATTCTGACCCATGAATTTGTTTATTGAATTTGCAACCTTGTTTGCAGCTATTAGATTTTGGGCTTGCTATATGGGGACCCACAATTTTACAATTCCTGAGTCACAGTGACGTAGTTGGAACGTTCAGGTATCTAGCTTCTGAGTATTTTATGTATGGGAAAGTTAGTGAAAAGATGGATGTTTACTCTTTCGGAGTTGTTCCTTTATAACTTCTGACAAGAAAAAGACCGATCAGTTCAGATCCTGTTAAAGGCGAAGATAGTTTGATTATGTGGGTAAGAATCTTGAACACTCCTTGATTTTTGTAAATCTAATGGATGTTGTAAGGTTATTTCTTCGATTTTACTAATCATGCTAAGCGTATCATGCAAAACCAAAACTAGAAAAAGGTGATCTAGCAAGCATATTGGATGTGGACTTGGATAAAGAAGTTCATAAAGATGAGATAGTTCGAATGGCTCTGGCAACAACACTTTGTCTCCCACGTTCAGCTACAAGACGTCCAACGATGAGCCAGGTTCTACAAATCTGTTCACGCCTATAAGTTTTCTTGTGATTGAAGTGGCGATTACGACCCATTTCTAATGAAACACTAGATTTGGGTTACGTCCACATATAAGCGAAATGGATGACTATACGGGTGTAGTGGAATAACGAGCGTCTTGGTTTACATTGTGGCGACAAGTTAAATAAAAACAAATTTGATTCGAAATATGTATTTGACAATTTTAATCCTTCCAATTAATAAAGTTGTCTTTATTTACATACATTTGTTGTTTATGACAATTCAGGTCCTTTAATTTAGTTTTTTATAGAATTCTTGTATTTACATTATTTCATTGTAGAGGGTTAAATTTGTAAAATTTGGAATTTACCAAATTTTTTTTAAAAAAAATTAATCAAAAAGAGACTGGTTTTTAGAGAAAAAACACATTTTTTTATTCCATAAAAAGACTGGTTAGATGCTCTTAAAAAGACTCTTTCTGGAGATTAGTATGGAGACCAATCTCTAAAGAGACTTGTTTTTATGAAGATAACCAGTGTTGATTCTTTTAATATAGACTGGTTTAAAAACTAGTCTCTTTATGTTTCGAGCAAGGAGATCCTCCACATAGAGACGTCCTACAAAACCAGTCTTCATTGCCTTTTTGGACCACTCTCCATGGAACTTTTTGTACTAGTGAAAGAGCTAGCTCTCGTTCAATGATTTCCTCAATCTCGGGATCGAACTTGTAATCATCGTACTTCACAAGTGAAGAGGTCTTTTTAGGAGAATCCTCAAAAATGGCATGTGGATTTTTAAGCACGTGATCAATCTCGGCAATATCGCCATCGTCATCGTCAAAGAAAGAGTCGATGTGAGCACTCACAACCATGGTCTTACAAGTCGAATGACTATGCTTAGGTGACTTTTCTAAAATGAGAGGATCGATGTCGATAAAACCTTTAGCCTAATCGGGTGTTGGTGTAACACCCCCAAATTTATACAACTCAGTTCAGTGGAAGATTGGTTGGTGTTACGGGATAGCACATTACTCACATCATAGACAACGCATAAAAATCGCGTCGTTTAATAATAAATCATTTCCATTCATAAACATCAAATTTACATAGGTCCCAATTCATATTATTTCATACAAAGTTTTACAAAGTATTTGAATGGAAAATATTGTTTAAGTGTGGGCCATGAATTCTTGTCGTCTTCCCGAGAATTACCTTCAAGTACCTGAGATAAAACATGTTAAAAGAAAAGGTCAGCGATAACGCCGAGTGAATTCATAGAGTTTAATAAATTCCATCAATATAACTTTGGTATAAAATTAGTACCAAAAATCAATTCGTACAAATCATTGTAATAGGCCGTAAAAATAGCCAAAATCATTTTATACAAATCTTTGTAATAGGCCATAAAATAGCCAAAATCATTTTATACAAATCCTTATCGAAAATCATAATATAGGCATTTGCCTTAAAATCAATATACGAGCCAAGGTCGTAAAAACATCATACAATACGTCTTATAAGGTTGTATAAAATCAAATAAAAACCGTTATATGAATATGGTTATGAAAACCAAAATACAATCATAATATCAATAGTATGACCCTGTATTGCTAGTCAGGCAATACATCGTAATTCGGAGCGTCTATTAGTATTTCGTTAATTCGGATTATTATAAGTCGCATGACATTGTTACCTTACTAAACCAACAACGGGTAGCTAACCCGATACCAATTTTGCCCATCTAAAGTAGCGTGTCGTCACAAAGGTCACGCTATGGAAATCTTCTTATACATTAATTCGCTTACCAATCAATGTGGCACGACGGGGATCAACCGTCAAGGCGCGAACTGGGGTGATCGTCCCCAAATAGTACTATTAAATGCATAAGCGTCTACCAACTTCCGGTAGTTCACAATTCATGCTAATGGGACTTTTAGTGACCTAACCTAACTTTAATAATCCATTTAATTTCATCTATCGGGTCCATTAATCGTTTATCGGGTCATACAATCGGGTGATTCAATCATTCCGGTCCAAAATCAATAAACAAACAATCGGGACAAATGGTGTCCAAACTTTTATAAAAACTAACATGTTATCTCCCTCGCGGGTTTATAAAGCATTTATAAAAACATTTAAAAGAGTGCGAGGCTATGAACTCACGTTGATGTGGGAAGGCGATTATCGGCGATTCGGATGTACGGTACGTGCTTCAATCACGGAAACCTAGACAAATAATAATCGGTCTTAGACTCTTGTCCAATGACTTTATAAAAATAACAATTATGTATACATATGATGATTATATATATATATATGATGATCAAGTGGGTTTACATATTCTCGTTTACTCCTTTTTGTGTTATATGTCGATAACATTTATATTAGTTTACTAGTTTTACCCGTTTACGTGTCTTAAGTCCAATAAGCTTATTATAAGTTATTTAACTTATTTTAATCCATTTTGTACTCATATTATCAGTACATACACTTTCAAGTCGGGCCCAAATGGGTTAAGTCCAATAATAAGTTTATAAGTGTTCTAGTCCATTTTTGTTGTATTATTAGTCCAATAACGTTAATTTAGTCCGTTAACGTCCGTATTTCTTATAGTTCGGGTTTTATCGGTTTTTACTTGTATTAGTTACTTAAACATCAGTATATGACTTTTATAAACCTTTCATTAGACGGGTTTGGTCGTCTAAGTTTTATTTGGCGAAAAACGTTAATTTCACGGCGATAGCCGAAAAAGTCGTAAAAATCATGTTTATAGTTTTTATTACTTATAAATATTATTTTACCACCATTTATATAATTTACCCATTTAATTAACCTTTTATACATTTATATAAATAAGTTTTATAAGTTAGTGAGTTTTTATTTTACATTTTATATATTAAAATGTGAGTGCTTATATAATAATATTATTCTTTAATTTCCAAAAATCTGATTTTTGACTTCATCTTCACCAAAACTGCCATATCTTGAGTTCTACATGGAGATAGAAGCTCAAATTTTTATCACATAAACTACATGATATGTGCTACATTTAACTCTCGTATAGCTACTGTTGAATCATCCTTTAAGTATTTTCTAAAAATCGTCCAAAACAGTAACTTCAGATTTATACCCTAAAGTTGTTTTGATCATATCTCACTCATTATTTTGATTCCATTGCATGGCCAACTCTCACATGTGTACAAGACCCATAGCTTACTGTAAATCCATTCTACTTCATCATTTTATCAGATTACCATCTAGTTCTTTACTGTTTTATACAGTCATCAAATTTAATCAAGATTTTAACCTTGTTTCTTATGGTTTTTCACCTTTTTATCCATGATTATCAACAACAAATCCCCACATAACATTTTTATCATCATATAATCATCATAAATATATACAAGAGGAAATAAAATACATGTTTACATAATCAAAATAACAAGAAGATGAGGAGGACAATCTTTATACCACCATGATGATGTAAGTTGTGATCAAAACATGGATTTTGATGGAGAAACTTGTGGATATCCATGACCATCTTCAAGACCACCATGCTCCATGGACTTCTTGTGGAAAATCAGCCTCATGACACCATGAAAACTCCTCCATGGATGTTATAAGTACCACCAATCAATAGGGTTTTGAAAGGGCTTCAACATATGCAAGTATAACATATGGTTTCATGGTTGAATCAAGATCAAAGGGTGTTTTTGGGGAGAAAAGTGGACGGCAAGATGGAGCTAGAGAGAGAGTTTGTGTGTTGATTGCATGTTGAAATGGATGGAATGAGAAGTTGCTAGTTTTGCTAATGGTTTTGATGGATAGAAAGCTTAACTTGTAAGCTTGGTTACAAGTGTATCACTTGTTAGCTAAACTTGACACCTCATGGTGTTAAGTTGCTAGTGTGGCCGGTTTTGATGGGGGTGGGACAAGTGTCCCACTTGTCTCATCCCCATTTATTTACGGGTACTCCTTGATTCTAGTTTCCTCGATTTGCGTGCCCTCGGGTCGTTTTACGAAAAACGTTTTTATAAATTATGAATCATCGTCACAAAACGAATCCAATAAAAATTGTTTCATCGAAAACGGAGTTCGAAAACGTAAATGAGTAATCCTAAGGTTTCCGGTTTAGTCGTAAAGGACGTTAAAATAAAATCGTAAGTCCTAATCTCTTCTCGTAAATTTGTGAGTTTATGAACTAACACAAATTTAAAACTCCAAAATAATATTCTCAGATAAATTTATTTTCTGAAATGTCGGACTGTCACCAAAGACGGTGTAAGTAAACGTAAGCACGTAACGTTGAATTCTCCGGTTTAGACGTAGTCGATGCTACTCCAAGACGTAAATCCAAATTTCTTCCCAAAAATATGTGAGTTCATATTGTAACATTAAAATAATGTTTTCAAATAAATATTTGAGAATAAAATATCAATCGTAAATTGACGGATTGTCACAGCATTTACCCCTAAACAGGATCTTTGTCCTCAAAGATCATCTTACCTTACTACTCGCTTCTTATAGAGTTTAAAAGCCATGTGGGTATTTCCTCCACATTCGGTCTTTTCTCACAAGTGTAATCCATTATAATACGCGAGTTTCATCAAACATAACTACGGGAATAAGATCAGGCTTAATGTTGACTTACTTTCTCTATCCATGATGTTCACGGGTTTTTGATGAAAGCAACTTTTCGCCGATCTAAGCTTTACTAAGAAGAATTCAGATTTTCACTTGATAGATATTCCATCAAGTTCGATTTACGAAACAAAATTCACGCAGTCTTTGAAGTCCTAGGGTAGATCCAGCTTGTATGCCTTTCAATCCCAACTTTTACATCATATTAATGGTCCCATACAACGGGGACTGATATCCCATGATTTGTCAGATCATGAATTCATTTTTTTCAAGTTTAAAATTTTGTGGCATAACTTCGCTACCCATTTGGCACTTCAAGATCTACATTTCACATTCACATAACCTCTTGCCCACTATCGGCAGTCAATAATCAAATCCTAATTTCAACAATCATTTCAGATTTCGCGGGTCGGGTATTTTGTAAGGTTAGGTTTGCCATCATAGGAAACCTTAAACCTAAAAGACATGTCCAACTCACAATGGGTGTATGTCGGGTGTCTTTATCTCAACTCCTGCTTACAGATGCTCTAATATTTAGATCCTAACAAGATTCGATCTCAATCCTATTATGATGATTATCAATGATAATATCTCCAAAGGAAAACGATTATACGGTCTATTACCAAAGGTCAATCATTCAAACATAAAACAACACTTATATTACCTTGTATCGTTACTTTACCTCGTCCCTTCGATTTGGGGTGGTACATAGTACTCTCATCAAGGTTCGTTCTCAATGATTTCTGAGCAAATCTCTAGAAATTCGATGCGAAGCGAGGATCTTGATATAGATGATCGATACAGGCACACTATTTTACATAATTCTTTTGCATTTATCATTAACAGGAATGATATTAGCAGATTTGGTCAGTCTGTCGACGATGACCCAAATCGAATCAAATTTAGATGATGACCTTTGCAATAGCTAGACGTTTACTAATGTATGAGGCGATGTCTGCCTTCATAATTCGCCATCAGTACAACTTCTTCAGACAAAGATACTTTTAGTCATAAATGACATAAATAGAATACTTATACTTATACTTACAAATTCCAACATAACTATATCTCACAATCTCCATATTTAGGCAACCACAAGTGGCCTTTTATACATTTAACGCTATCGGCTTCTCAATTCTAATGGTTCACATTAGCCGCGAACCACTTTTTATTATCTATATCATCCTTTTTACAAATATCGCTCATATTTTAAATTGTTCGGCAATTTATTTTGCTCTTTCATTATTAAGGAAGATGTCCTAACTGGTTCTTTATCCTTTATACATAATGCGTCGGTATCTATATTCACTTCTCATGATGATATAATTATCATGTCCACAATTCACTCAGATATTCCTTCTATATTATGTGTCAGTAATTACGTTCACTTTCCTGATGAAATAAATATCATAACCGTATTTATTCAAAATTCCTTCTTCATATCTTTTATGTTTCAGTTTCGTCTCAACTATCATTTTTATCAGTCTTTCTCAATCCGGCGTCTAAAGCGTCGATAATTATTATAATTAATTAAATAATTATTAGTTAATTTTTGTGAAGCGTAAACGTAAAAGTTTTAAATTTCTTAGTTCGACCAATTATATAAAATGTTCAAAATAAATTTGAGTTGAATTAACAAGATTTTCGTTGATTTATCGAAAATAATTAATAAGATTCGTAAATGTTCGAAAAACCTTTGTTTATACTTTGGTCAAAGTTTTCTTAGTTGAAAAGCAAGAATTGTAGTTTTAAGTTTTCAGGTTATGGTATAAATGGTTTTACTCAATTCTTCTTAAGTTATCTTGAGGTATACACAAACATTTACCCCTAAACAGAAGTTTAGTTAAATGGTTTGTGTATAAGGGAATAATCCCTTCAAAAATCCTTTGTTAAAACATTTGTCAGAACATATTTCCATTTCTTTTTGGTAAAATCCAAAGTCTTAAAAGGGCTCTTAATTTTTGAAGAGTCTATATGCATACCTCTTACCATTATTAATCCAACGGTCATTTTATGTAAAGGATTAAGTTTTTAATCCCTAAGAGTTAATGGTTCTAATTTTTTTTTGAAAAGTCAATATAGCTTCCATTATCTATTAATCACACGGTTAAATCATATAAAGGATTAAGTCCTTAATCACATGTTAAATATTTAAGGTATAGGTTTTCATTGTTTAGCCAATTCAGGGCAATTTATAACTAATTATTAACTCATTATTATTCTTATATACAAACAATTGGTCCTTAATGATCTCAAGCATAAATTTATCAATTTACAGCCTACACACGTGATTCACCAAATTTATGAATGCTACATGTGTATTAGTCAATCCAAACGTCACCACGTGAAACTCATAATGTCAATTACAAGTACCGGATGTAGTGATTGGAATAAATAATCCTTTTCGCAGATGCGAAGTTGATGATAATCATGCTGAGGATCAAAAACCTTGTAAATGATCGAACAAATCTTCCATTTCGAGTTATGGATATCGTTTTCGATTGTCAATTTACTCAGTTCACAGTAATCTATAAATATAAGGAAAGATAACACCATAGCTCTTCAGGATGACAGGCTTGGTATAATAAAATCTTTCTCCGACAACTTTCTCAGTTGTACGGTAATTCCTTAAATTCAGATGGTGCTGACGTACAGTGCACAAGCCACAAGTGCAGCACCGGAAATATAATCAATATCAATTTCAACTTGCCTTGATGGCGAAAGTCTAGGTAATTCATCAACAAATACTTACTTAAAGTTTCAGATAAAAGAAACATGTTTTAATAAATTCATATTAGGTTCTTTCTAGATTAAAATATCTATGACTTATTCACAACCATTCACGTTATAATTTCAAGTCTAAATGCAGGATATGGTCATCCATCAAGAATTATTTAGATCACTTTTGATAATCAACATCTTATCTTTTTAGGGGAATTCTACTCGAGTTCCCATCAGTTAAGACAATATCGTCATGTCATCAACAATCAATCCATTCTACCGGCATTATCAACTTTTCAGTTTTATTGCCGTCGATAAGATGTGAACTTCTCAAAAGACTAATAATAATTCATAATCCTTCACAATTTCAGGGATATATGGAGACACAACTACCATCTAAAGAGTAAGGTCAACGCATAATCTACGCGAGAGAATTTCAAATCAGATTCAGATGAAAACATTTAACGAATATGAATATATCCCATGTTTTCATAATTTGAGTACGCATTCGAAAGCTCCTCGGATCGTTACCCAGGTCATTCAAATAAAATCAAATCATAAGAAATGATAAGAACGTCGATACATCCAGTCGGGTATCAACACTCAGTAATCGGATACTTTTCCTAAGAATCTCACTACGGGAGAATTGGACAAGAAAGAATCGTCAATTGTCAAATAAGACAATTTCCACAGATGATTAAATTCGACTCAGAAGAATAGATGCTACAGGCACATATGTGGGTGTCCCTAACATTATGTCCTTATTTTTCACTTCTTGCAGATCTCATTAAAATTTAGTCTTTCACAATCTTCAAAGATAATGTAGTGTTTATTATTCAGTTTTATGGTGACTACTAATCAGCCTTGCATAGTCCATTCCAAATTGTATGTAGGCGCGCAACTATATACAATTTCAAGATTAACGATGCAATACTCAGTTCGTCAAAATTTTATCATCATAAAAACATTTTCATGCTTAATTCTTAAATAAGAATCAAAAATATATTTACAAAGATTTTCTTTGTTATGAAAACAATTAGGTTTTCCAAAGTGTTTTATAAACAACCTCATTTCAATAACAATCACTTATAAATCTCACTATGAATAATCCTTATAGTGATAAAAATTCAATTTTCTCAAAGGATATCGTTTTATCTTATAAAAACAATGAGTGATCTGCAAAAGAGTGATGAAAGCTTGTTCACCAAGAATTTACTACGATATGATAGGAAATGAGCTTAGCCAAATAATCATGAGGTTCATGACTTCGATGGCACTCAGGAATACAAAGAGAATAATCCACAACGTAACTCAAATCAAGATGAGTACTTGTTCAATGGTTGCATCACTAATGCGAACATTAGGAAGAAGCAATAAAAGATAGATAATATCGATACATGTAGAATTTAGCAATCAAAGGTAGTCTTTTCATTAATCACAAACAAGTCAAAATTGTACCGTAACACATTACGTGTCACTATGTCATACAATTCTCAGAACTCATCCTACCAACTGATGTCTCAGTTAAGTTAGGGATTCTTAAATGATACCACAATGAATACTAATCTACAAGAGTCATTAGGTGTTCCATATGTCCCAGAAGATCCATCGGTCCCAATTCAGAAGAAGATTTCTTCAATTTATTTATTGGACACTGGGCATCCTCGTTAGTGGACAACGGCCTAGGAATAACCTTTAACACGAATCAACAATCAATTAAAACCTTATAATTCAATCACAGAACTTAACGACTTCCTCTTAATAATCTCATATTTCATACGGGTTAAATTTTACTTTATTCAAGTTTCAACCAATTTTATACTCAATTCAATATCCTACCTCATATTCCAATACTTTCAATCTTATTCTTCGGCCTTGTAAAGGCAATACAATCTCAATATGAATCAACACTTAATTTCCAATCCTATTAGCTCTTATAAAAACAATTATCCAATGAGTCATTAATATGAAATGACTTGATCATTCAACTAGACTTCTCGGAAAGGTATTAGTGGCATGAGGCTTTTGGGTAATGGTTCCAATAACAGCCTCAAGTGCAACATTCACCCTTTCGATTTCAATTTAAGAATTGGGTGACAACGAATCAGATGACATCTTTCTAGGTGGTAACGTTTTGTAAAACTCCACTCTATAAGGAAAGATCGTCATGACATCGATATCAGATTTAATCTCGCCAATTCTTTTTCAATATCACAATCAACTACTATCTACATTTCTACGAATATCAACCATTTGTCGGGATCATAGATATCCACAACTTGGTTTAGATCTAGGATAGCTAGAATTCCTACGAGAATAGCTTCGATTAATTTACTAGGGGGATTTCGGGTACATTGTGACAATCTACGTCGTATAAATACCTCGTATGAATATCAAAATAATCATAAAACAATCAAGTGATCAAATTACATCATATGTATATATATATATATAATCCAAGTTATATATATATTAAAATAACACTTCTCAGTCAGGCCTTGTCGGTAACTCGGGAATTCTTCGGCACCGTTATAGTCAAAAGATTTTTAGACATTTTTAGAAAAATGTTTTTAGTTAAAAGATTTTGAAATCTTTTATTAAAAACCTTGGTTTTAAAAATCTTTCGTTCTCTATAACGAGAGCTCTGGTACCAAACTGTAACACCCCCAAATTTATACAACTCAGTTCAGCGGAAGACTAGTTGGTGTTACGGGATAGCACATTACTCACATCATAGACAACGCATAAAAATCGCGTCGTTTAATAATAAATCATTTCCATTCATAAACATCAAAGTTACATAGGTCCCAATTCATCTTATTTCATACAAAGTTTTACAAAGTATTTGAATGGAAAATATTGTTTAAGTGCGGGCCATGAATTCTTGTCGTCTTCCCGAGAATTACCTTCAAGTACCTGAGATAAAACATGTTAAAAGAAAAGGTCAGCGATAACGCCGAGTGAATTCATAGAGTTTAATAAATTCTATCAATATAACTTTGGTATAAAATTAGTACCAAAAATCAATTCGTACAAATCATTGTAATAGGCCGTAAAAATAGCCAAAATCATTTTATACAAATCTTTGTAATAGGCCATAAAATAGCCAAAATCATTTTATACAAATCCTTATCGAAAATCATAATATAGGCATTTGCCTTAAAATCAATATACGAGCCAAGGTCGTAAAAACATCATACAATACGCCTTATAACGTTGTATAAAATCAAATAAAAACCGTTATATGAATATGGTTATGAAAACCAAAATACAATCATAATATCAATAGTATGACCCTGTATTGCTAGTCAGGCAATACATCGTAATTCGGAGCGTCTATTAGTATTTGGTTAATTCGGATTATTATAAGCCGCATGACATTGTTACCTTACTAAACCAACAACGGGTAGCTAACCCGATACCAATTTTGCCCATCTAAAGTAGCGTGTCGTCACAAAGGTCACGCTATGGAAATCTTCTCATACATTAATTCGCTTACCAATCAATGTGGCACGACGGGGATCAACCGTCAAGGCGCGAACTGGGGTGATCGTCCCCAAATAGTACTATTAAATGCATAAGCGTCTACCAACTCCCGGTAGTTCACAATTCATGCTAATGGGACTTTTAGTGACATAACCTAACTTTAATAATCCATTTAATTTCATCTATCGGGTCCATTAATCGTTTATCGGGTCATACAATCGGGTCATTCAATCATTCGGGTCCAAAATCAATAAACAAACAATCGGGACAAATGGTGTCCAAACTTTTATAAAAACTAACATGTTATCTCCCTCGCGGGTTTATAAATCATTTATAAAAACATTTAAAAGAGTGCGAGGCTATGAACTCACGTTGATGTGGGAAGGCGATTATCGGCGATTCGGATGTACGGTACATGCTTCAATCACGGAAACCTAGACAAATAATAATCGGTCTTAGACTCTTGTCCAATGACTTTATAAAAATAACAATTATGTATACATATGATGATTATATATATATATGATGATCAAGTGGGTTTACATATTCTCGTATACTCCTTTTTGTGTTATATGTCGATAACATTTATATTAGTTTACTAGTTTTACCCGTTTACGTGTCGTAAGTCCAATAAGCTTATTATAAGTTATTTAACTTATTTTAATCCATTTTATACTCATATTATCAGTACATACACTTTCAAGTCGGGCCCAAATGGGTTAAGTCCAATAATAAGTTTATAAGTGTTCTAGTCCATTTTTGTTGTATTATTAGTCCAATAACGTTAATTTAGTCCGTTAACGTCCGTATTTCTTATAGTTCGGGTTTTATCGGTTTTTACTTGTATTAGTTACTTAAACATCAGTATATGACTTTTATAAACTTTTCATTAGACAGGTTTGGTCGTCTAAGTTTTATTTGGCGAAAAACGTTAATTTCACGGCGATAGCCGAGAAAGTCGTAAAAATCATGTTTATAGTTTTTATTACTTATAAATATTATTTTACCACCATTTATATAATTTACCCATTTTATTAACCTTTTATACATTTATATAAATAAGTTTTATAAGTTAGTGGGTTTTTATTTTACATTTTATATATAAAAATGTGAGTGCTTATATAATAATATTATTCTTTAATTTCCAAAAATCTGATTTTTGACTTCATCTTCACCAAAACTGCCATATCTTGAGTTCTACATGGAGATAGAAGCTCAAATTTTTATCACATAAACTACATGATATGTGCTACATTTAACTCTTCTATAGCTACTGTTGAATCATCCTTTAAGTATTTTCTAAAAATCGTCCAAAACAGTAACTTCAGATTTATACCCTAAACTTGTTTTGATCATATCTCACTCATTATTTTGATTCCATTGCATGGCCAACTCTCACATGTGTACAAGACCAATAGCTTACTGTAAATCCATTCTAATTCATCATTTTATCAGATTACCATCTAGTTCTTTATTGTTTTATACAGTCATCAAATTTAATCAAGATTTTAACCTTGTTTCTTATGGTTTTTCACCTTTTTATCCATGATTATCAACAACAAATCCCCACATAACATTTTTATCATCATATAATCATCATAAATATATACAATAGGAAATAAAATACATGTTTACATAATCAAAATAACAAGAATATGAGGAGGACAATCTTTATACCACCATGATGATGTAAGTTGTGATCAAAACATGGATTTTGATGGAGAAACTTGTGGATATCCATGACCATCTTCAAGACCACCATGCTCCATGGACTTCTTGTGGAAAATCAGCCTCATGACACCATGAAAACTCCTCCATGGATGTTATAAGTACCACCAATCAATAGGGTTTTGAAAGGGCTTCAACATATGCAAGTATAACATATGGTTTCATGGTTGAATCAAGATCAAAGGGTGTTTTTGGGGAGAAAAGTGGACGGCAAGATGGAGCTAGAGAGAGAGTTTGTGTGTTGATTGCATGTTGAAATGGATGGAATGAGAAGTTGCTAGTTTTGCTAATGGTTTTGATGGATAGAAAGCTTAACTTGTAAGCTTGGTTACAAGTGTATCACTTGTTAGCTAAACTTGACACCTCATGGTGTTAAGTTGCTAGTGTGGCCGGTTTTGATGGGGGTGGGACAAGTGTCCCACTTGTCTCATCCCCATTTATTTACGGGTACTCCTTGATTCTATTTTTCTCGATTTGTGTGCCCTCGGGTCGTTTTACGAAAAACGTTTTTATAAATTATGAATCATCGTCACAAAACGAATCCAATAAAAATTGTTTCATCGAAAACGGAGTTCGAAAACGTAAATACGTAATCCTAAGGTTTCCGGTTTAGTCGTAAAGGACGTTAAAATAAAATCGTAAGTCCTAATCTCTTCTCGTAAATTTGTGAGTTTATGAACTAACACAAATTTAAAACTCCAAAATAATATTCTCAGATAAATTTATTTTCTGAAATGTCGGACTGTCACCAAAGACTGTGTAAGTAAACGTAAGCACGTAACGTTGAATTCTCCGGTTTAGACGTAGTCGATGCTACTCCAAGACGTAAATCCAAATTTCTTCCCAAAAATATGTGAGTTCATATTGTAACATTAAAATAATGTTTTCAAATAAATATTTGAGAATAAAATATCAATTGTAAATTGACGGATTGTCACAGTTGGGCTATGAAATGGAGGCACTTTGATGGAGTTAGAAGTTGAAGCCTCAAAGACGTGGTCCTTCGAAGGTGGTGAAAACGAGTCCATTTTTGTCATTGTCGTGATGGCACTAACATCGCCCTTCGGAATTGGTGTTTCACTTGTCTCGCCAAATATATCCCAAAGTGATTTTTCATCCATAAATCTACGCATACCCTTTTGAATTAGGTACACGTATTCTTTGTCGTTAAAATCATCATCTTTAAAACCGTTCTTCTTAATTCTTTCAAAACATGCATTAAGCCTCATATTTTCTGCTAAAGTTAACATTTTGAAATCATTAGAATTTGAAACATTATGTTTTGAAACCTAGGTTTTTTCATGATCATTAGACACTTGGGATTTATTTGCGAAAAAGTCCATTTTATCATCCCCATATCTCATAGTAAGTCTCCCCTCGTGAACGTCGATTACGGTTCGAGCCGTCGATAAAAATGGTCGACCTAAAATAATGGGACATTTAGGATCACACTCGTAATCGGATATGACAAAATCCACGGGAAAAACAAACTTTCCAACTTTAACATAGACATACTCGGCTATTCCAATTGGCATAAGTTGTGTACAATTTGCAAGCTCGATTGTCATGTTCGTGGGGGTAAGTGATGGCAATCTCATCAATTTCCATAGAGAATGAGGCATGAGATTGATGCTAGCACCTAAATTGGCAAGAGCTAAACATCCCTCAATCTCGGAAAAATCACAAGGTAGGAGAAATTGGCCCGGATCCTCTTCCTTTCTCGGCATATGCCTTTTGGGTTTTTTAAGAAGGATCGATGCACGAGTTTCTTCAAGGGTTACTTGGGTGAGGTCAATAAATCTCTCTTTTTGAATCGTGGATGGAATTTGAGGTACACGAGGGTGTGCACTCTTTTCCTTGGTCGCCACGTTCACCCCATCGAATTTAGAACAAGAAGACGTCTTATAAGTCGAGGGTTGAGAAGAAGGAACAACTCGAAATCCATCAAGGTTAGGGGTAATCACACGACTTTTTCCACAAGACGAGGCGGCTTTACATTGTTCCTTCAGATTAGAGACGGTGTCACTAGGTAACGAACTCGATGAAGGACCCGAGGCTTTGTTCATAATAGCCGAAAACATCTTTTTAATATCAATTTGTCCTTGTTCAATCTTCGTGTTCTGAATTTTCAAAGTATTAGAGAAGTCGTTTTTCAAAGTACCAATTTCTCCCTCTAATCGTCTCATATTATCCTCATTCGTTTTCATGTAATTTTGAAAATCGTTTGACGAACTATTTTAATTTGAATTAAAGTTCCCTTGGTTTTGATTACTTCTTTGAAAATTTCCTTGATTACCACTCGAAAAATTGTTTCCTTGATTGTTGTTGTTTTCAAAACTCGATTTTGGTTGTTGTTGTTATCTCGGTTTTGCCAATTCAAATTACGACCTTTATTATAACCTCCTTGATTCGAAAAATCCCTTGTTGATTATTTCCTTGAAAATTGTTTCGGTTTTGATTAAAATTGTTACCTTGGTTATAATAGCCTTGTTGCGATGGACCGGCGTTATTTTGATTTTGATTAGAAAATTGTTGTTTAACGCACTCACATTCGACGTTTGGCCATCCGTAGCCGCACATTCGTAATAATTATGAGGACCACCGCAAAATGTACACGAAGTCTCAACCGCTTTCACCGTAACGGGAGCGTCTTTCTTTTGCATTTCAATGAGAAAAGACGTAAATACATTCATTAGCTTGTCAACTCTCATATCAACCCTCTCAATGTCGCGATTAGAATTACTAACATTGGCGACATTGGCAACACTCGGTGCGTTGCGGAGTTGGTAAACCTTGGATCGATTCTCGATAATCATTAAAGCGTCTTTCGGAGTCTTGCACAAAAAGTTGCCACCGGCACCGGAATTTAACGAATCTTGTTATTGAAAACTAAGACCGTTGTAAAACGTATCGATTTGGTGCAACTCGGAAAATCCATGGTGAGGACATTGCCTAAGCAATTCCTTAAAACGATCCCACACGTCTCTAAAAGATTCATACGATTTTTGCTCAAATCTCGTAATTTTGTTTTTGAAAAACGTCGTCTTAGATGGTGGGATAGATGATTAACGAATTTGGAAACGAGATCCTTCCACGTAATTATGGAATTAGGTGGCTCTTTCTCGTACCAATCCTTGGCGGCACCATCGAGCGAGTATGGAAAAAGCATAAGCTTGATGACATCGGTGTCGACGTTCTTAAACTTGCTCGTGGCTAAAAGACGATCAAAATTTCGAATGTGATCGTGAGGATTATCGGCTTCACGACCTCGAAACTTCGTAGCTTGGATCAACGAAAGCATTCCACTCTTAATCTCAAAATTCTCCGCTTCGATAGCGGGAATTACGATCGCGTCTCCTAACCCTCGGTGGATGCTTGGAGCAATTCCATCATCGAACGATTCTCGGCCATCTCGTCTAAGGTTTCTTCAACAATGATATTAGGAACGTCGGTTTCTAATTCCCGTCTACGTCATCGATTCCTTCGATTACGATTGCATTGATTTGAAGCGTCGCTAGAATTAGAATATTCCTTCGATCGAGTGCGCATGCACTAAGCGTAGAATGGGGGGTAGCAAAGAAGATTCTTTTTGCGGCTTTTCGATTTTTCAATTTTTTTGTTTTTTGATTGTTTTTAATTTTTTTTTTGGATTTTGGTGTATTACGTAGACTCAAATCTACAAATCTCTCCTCGAATCGATTTCTCGATTAAAGAAGCCTCAAAGAATGAAAACGATCACGTGGAGTGAACGTCTTCGATGACTTTAGAACGTTGGTGGAACACCAAAACGTTCAAGAGGGTTTAATCTTGAAAACAAGCAAATATAGTATACGTAGATAATACTTGGGCGACAAACCCTCGATTAGACCTCTTTCTCAAAATACGCACAAGCAAGCGGGGGAAACGAGGCGGGGCTAAGCACTTAAGAGCCTTTTTCCCTTAGGTCGTGAAATACAACCGCCTTATACCCACCTTATAGTTTGTGTTAATAAAAATTAAGCCTCACGAAAGTATTTATCTATTTTGCCTTTAATGTTTTGCTTTAGATTCGAATACAATAATTGAGTGATGAAATCCCAATTAAGGTCGCGTTTTCACGCTTTTGGAGATATTGTATATTTATTGCGATACGTAGTACAATATATTAATAATATTCACAAAGAAATACGAAAATGATAATGGGATATCTACAATATAGTAAAGATTGTTGTGTGTTTAATTTAGGAAAATTAAACACGATTTATTTGGATATTATAATATAATAAGGAAAATAACAAAAATGAGTATGTACGTTATACACGCTTTCCAAAAATGAAAAGCAAAAACGCACTACTCACACAAACATGATAATAATAATGGCAACTCAAAAACACCTCCCCGACAGCGGCGCCAAAATGATAGTAGTAAAAACACGTGTTTAGGAAAACAACGTATAATGGGCAAGTATTAAACTCGACGATTTAGGAAAACCGACGAATCGAATAAGTGCGAGTTCGTTCTCGAAAGAGGTGTGTGAATTAAGTTTGCCAATATATAAAATCAAAGTTTGGATTAGTGTCGTTTTTGGTTGAGAAAGATTAGAATTTAAAGACGAATTACGCTAAAAACTATGCTACGACGATAAAAACGTGAAATCATAAAATTCGACGAAAAATTAAACTCAACTAAAAATTACCAAAATTTTAAACTAAGTTAAGAAAAATGTAATTAAAACAAAAATGAAAACCAAAATTTCCAAAACTTTTTAAATTATTTTATATTAATTTTTAAATTTTAATAAAAAACTCAAAAATAAATAAACTTTATAAAAAGTGAAAATGAAAATTTAAAGTTTTGCAAACCTAAATTATAATAATTAAAATCTAAAAAGTAGTTTTCCTAAATTTTTTAAACTATTTTTCTAATTTTTTAAAGGCTAAAAACATTTTTTAAACTAAAATAATGATAAAAATTAATAAAATAATGATAAAAATAAATTTTATTTTTCTAAAAATTCTATTTTAACTAAATTAACAAGGGAAAAATGAAAAAGTTAAAAAAAAACTAAAAAAATGGCTAAAAACGAAAGTACCCCAAAATACTCCAATTTGGAGTACTTCTGTGTTGTCCAAGATCCCACCAGACAACAGTCTTGTCCAAGATCAGTGTTGTCCGATATCCGAAAAAACTAAAAAAAACAAAAAAATGAAGCGTTCTCGTATAACAAAGAGAAATGCTACTGTATGGATTTTGAGTTCGGTTTTGTTTGTTTTAAGCTTGTTTGTCGATGTTTTTGGGCACAAACGGCACCCCTACAACCATGGAGTTGTAGGGAGTCAACAATAACACAAAAATACACAAAATGAAAACACAATTCAAGCCATAGTGCAACAAAATTCAGCAAATAGGACAAAAAAATGGGGGTTGGGGCGTGTTGTTATGCAAACAGTAGGTTATTAAAGTGTTTTAAGCCAAAGAAAACTTACAATCCTCCAATACCAGCTAATGCACCCCCTAACCTAAACCTATACTACTTTTAAACCTAAAATTCAAGTAATAAAACACACATTTGAGGCCTAATACTCCTGCTGGTGTAAAGTGGACAAAAAGTGGTTGCTGTGGGCTATGTAAGGCAGAATAGTGAGCTATAAGGCATCGAAAAGTTATCCAAACCTCAAGCACCAGATGGTGAAATCCTAGAACTACCCTAGACCTACATATGTAACAACTTTCCAAACCCCAAATGACAAAATCAAACCTAAGTGGCCTACGGTGGATAGTTGTGGGTTCTGGGCCCGTGTTGGCTTAACAGTGAGTCAATTGGTGCTCGTTTGAGCAACCAAATCCTTCCCAAATCAGATTATACGCCACCCTAGACCTGCTTTCCTACCCAGTTTAGACACCTATTTCACTCTAATGATCCTTTACATGTACTCTAGCATCTTTGACCTGAATGTACTTAAAGTAATGACCAAGTGAAATCGATTTGATGCAGAAGTTCCAAAAACCTATAACAGAACTTCTAAACTTCAAATTTACTAGGACTAATCTAAATGCACTTGAGCAAAGCAAAAATAAGCACCACTAAACACATCGACAGATTATCAATCAAAACTGCATGCAATTAGCAAAAACTAACAACCTATCTAATTCCTTTGTGTTTTGATTTTAAAAGTGAAATTATGGCTTACTTATATTACAACTAACCTGAACTATGATGAAATTACCTAAGGTACCTCAAAACACACTAGAAAAAAGCAGTAACAACAAGCAAAAACAACAAATACAACATCAAAGGGGCTGCTGATCTAAGATCACAAAAACTTAAGTTCTACACACGATTTTTTTGTGTATTTGAGCAGATGTAAAAGCTAACTACGTTATTCTAACTTAGGTCACATAAAGCACACATAAAGTGATCATAATAAAAAAACATCTATCAGCAACTCGATAACTTGCACAAGTACAAAAATAAACAGAAATTCAAGAAAGGGAGTTCAAGAACAAACCAAACTGGACCTTGTTCAGGTTAAGTGGGCCCTTCTGATGTCGCCGGATTTACAAGGGTTTCTGAAGTATGTGGCTTTGGAAAGTTAGGTTACAAGACTTGCTGTTGGACTCCCAAGGGCAATATATGGAACAAGAGTAAAAGGAGGATTTCTGCTAAACCCTGCACATCACAAGCAAGAAAAAAAACTCACGTAGAAGAGCTTCTTATTAAGCTTATTTAAGCTTAACAAAGAGCTTTTAGCTACAATTATATCGAAAACAAAAACAGATAAGATTTTAAAAAAAATCAGTCTCTTGAAAATCTTAACTTTTGAAAACACAATCTTTGGAACCAATTCTTCAAACATATGAAAAATTCCACAAGGAAAATAACAAAAACTTGAAAATATGTTTGTGCTAGTTTGTCATTCCAGCACAACCAACAACCTATAAGCCTTTGGATCTCAAACCTTTTTATGCTAAAATTACTTGAACACAAAAAAATTGATTTGATAAAAAAAGATTAAATGTCTATATTAAAACAAATAAGATAAAGTGGAACTCAACCTATAATTGAAAGATTTTTGATAAACTGTAAATATTTTTTATTAAAAATAAGTTGCAAAATACAAACTGGAACAAGAAAGAGTGGTCACAGGTCGACCCTCTTTATACTACACTATGGAAGGTCCTAGAATTCATAAATAATACAAACCCTAAACTAGAAAATGCCATGAATGCCCTTTAAGTTTGAATGTACTGCTGACTTATCTTGGTCAAGAGGATACCCGTGATCTCATTTTGGATTGTAGTTTTGTACAGCTGTTGGAAACTTGATCAATACCATCCAATGACCATTGGAGGCCAAGTAATGTTTTTGGATTGATTTCACTGGCCTCTTCTATCTTCAAGTAGCAGGGTTCACGTTGGGAGAACAGCTGGCCATGGGGGGACCATATTGAGGGTTAAGGAGTGATTAATTACCCATGAATTAATATCCTGGAAAAGCCCTGTTAATATCCCTTTGATCTAATGTGAATAAAGGACTACAGTTCGTCTGACTGGATTTAGGGGTTTTTAGGTTTAATCGTAATAGTATTAGTTTCCCTCTAAGTATACTGAATTTTTCTTTAAAATACCTTTAAAGAAAGATTTAGTGGGTGTGTGGGTATGGAGCGGGTATAGGGTTGGGTAAATGGGTCATGGTGAGGTGACAAACCATGGTTGGTGGAAATAGGTTTGTTTTGTCCATATATGGCCCCTGCTTTTTCTTTCTCTTGTCTTTTTTATTCCAACAGCAAACAATCTCAATTCTTTTTGTATTATCTTTGACATAGTTGTCAAAAGTGCCACAATGTGTCTCCAAACTTTAAATAAGGACCATATATGCACTTTTATCATTCTCCAAGGGTTGATCTTGTACAATGTTCAAACTTTAGGGACCCCAATGAAAATAATGATAGATGAGGGGTATAAAGTGACAATTCTTCAAAATATGAGGGACCAATCTTGAGAAATCTTCAAACTTCAAGGACCATTTTGGAAAATCATCGTTCGGGTCCGGTTCTTTGTGTGGCTTCGTTTTCCGTGTTCGTTTTTACTTGATTCCTTTGATCTTTTGTTGAATTCATGATATCCGTACCTAAAGTTCACAATTAACAAACACAAGCATATTTTGGGGTATTTTATGACATTTTTAAGCGTTTTAAGCCCGACTTGAATGATGAGACTATGTATAAATGCAGTCTCATCACTCCCCTAAAAAGTGGTTTGAGATTATGACATATTTGTAAAAACTGGATACATAGAAGTTTATGAAACTCTGAGTGTCGGTAAATTAGACTTATCTTGACGTAGGATCCACCTGGAACACATGATTTAGTGTAGGATTTTCTCCTTTACGCGTAAGCTTAGTCATGATAACACCTAACCGTGGGGAGAAATGCGATTCAGAATGTTACTGAAGTCAACCAAAATTCGTACTGGAAAAAATTTTAGAGTGAAATTTCTTCTGTCGTAGAATTTGCAACATGACGCGAAGATGGTCTTCATGCTCTTTTCTAGACTTATAGAAGATCAGAATGTTAGCGATGAACAAAATGACGAACTTGTCCAGATTTCATGAAATTCGGTTTATCAAATCCACAATCATAGCTGGGCATTCATGAGACTAAAAGGCACAACAATGAATTCATAATGACCATACGTGTGCGAAGAGCAATCATTGAAATGTCCTGCTCTTTCCCTCGCAACTGTTTGCATTCAGATCGTAAGACGGTCTTGGAAATGTTGAGAGTCTGGTAGCTGATTAACGCGTCATCAATACGTGAAGTAGGATAACGGTTATGAATGGTGATTTGTTTAGATTTTGATTGTGATCAATATATAAATCTCATGCTACCGTCCTTCTTGTTCTTACAACTCCTTGAGCTAGATGTCAAGCTTTACTTCGCGAATGGGTGGTATATCTGGTAGTTCTTCTTGGAAAGCATCTGGGAATACTGAAACAATTGACTGGTTATGAGTAGAGGGAACTTCAGAAGCGGTGTCATCAATTATAGCTAGAAATCATCGCAGCCATGGAATAACAAACACGTGCTTATAAAGCATAAATAATTTGTACAGATTTTCCTGATGGAAAACCATGTTGAATGTATTCAGGAGCCTGAACATCACTGTACAAAATTTGATATAAATGACGACCAATTGTAGCATGGTGTGCTGTTCATAGTCCATAATCATAATCATATTTAACTCACATCTGTCCGAGGTAAGTGTGTTAGCAAATTGGATCTTATCATTAGATTGAAGAGAAAAACCTTTGTATACATGGGTGATACGAATGTCGTCCTTTATGGTCATGGATATATAAAATATGAAATCAAGAAATGAAAGTGTCATGAAGCAAACGTGACAGATCTCACTGAATGTGTTTTGCCTGTCTCATGCAGAATGAATCCTGTGTGCCCAAACGCGAATAATACACCGGTGCTGGTATTGAAATTCTTGTGGCCTGATTAATACATGGCACAACAAAATGTATATACCCCTTAGAGGGTATCCTGAATTTCTTAGGGCTGTTTCAGAAGATAGACGTGAGTCACGTGTCTAGACTCGTGTCTTGAGAAAATATGCTTATGACATGTGTCTTGGCTGATGTCTTGACATGTATCTCGAGGTGTGAAACGAATAAAATTGAAACTCTTAGGTTATCATGCCAAAACTGGCGGATCGGTTGGACTGCTGACCCTTTGTATTTCTAATCTCGTCCGTGACCGGGTTTTCTGTTGTGATTGCTAGAATAGTTGCTGTCACATTAGTGGTTACTATCGTCTTTTCTATCAGTTCCATGACGGTCATTCTCATGCCTGTGATTCATGTAACTATTCAGCTGAGTGGCCGGCTGGTACCGGTTCCCACTCATATGACTGAAAGGAAAACTGAATGACGTGTGACATATAACAAAAATAAGGACGTGGATTGTGATGAAAATTGTCTGGTGGTGAAGCATCTTCTCGTCCGATCGCTTCGGTCTAAAGCCTTTGTCTTCGTCTTGTAGGATCTCTAGGTTGTAAACAACATCAGCATCTCGTAGCGTCTCCAAATATTAAGCAGCATCAACATCTTGTAGAATGTCAGCAAGTGGAATACGCCTGAGATGATTTAGAATCGACTAGTGAATACTCATGGAGTATTGTAGTGAAATACACTTGGATTACGGTACGTGTAATACACATGGGATACGGTACATGGAGTACACGTGGAATGTGGTGCATGGAGTACACGTGGAATACGATACGTGGAGTACACGTGGAATGCACATGAGATGATCGGTATGGTATCAACCATCTAACATGATTTAAAAGGGAAAATTGATTAAACGGTTAGAAACCAAACTGAGGCTAGCAACATGATAACCTAGCCATTCAAGCGTAGACATCATTCTGGTTGCATAGAGAAATACCAAAAATGTGGTTAAAAAAAATTAAACGATAATTAGCATGAAGCATGATTAATGAAAAACAACCATGACCATCAGGAAAGCAGGATTAAATTAAATCCATCAATGTCTAGCATGAAATCATAATCAACATAAAGAGAATTAAGACATAATCAGCATAAAAATGAAATCAGCATGAGAGTATGAAAACATCGTCGTCATAAGGAGCATAAAACATAATCAGCAAGAAAATGAAGTTAACCATGATAGTATGAAAACATAATTGACATAAAGAACATAACAATTAATGAGGGGACATGAAAGAAATATGAATGTAATGAAATGAAATTTGAAAAATCGCTGGTGTGGACGACCATGGGTCGGTTCACAAAACAAGATTGACATGGGTAAGGATGAACGCTATGGGTCAGTTCACCAAAACAAAGTTGACATGGAAAGGGTGAACGCCTATGGGTCGGTTCACAAAATAGAATTGACATGAGAAAGGGTGAACGCCTATGGGTCGATTCACAAAACAAAATTGACATGAGCAAGGGTGAACGCCTATCGGTCGGTTCACCAAAACAAAATTGACATGAGCAAGGGTGAACCCCTATGGGTCGGTTCACAAAACAAAATTGACATGAGCAAGGGTGAACGCCTATGGGTCGGTTCACCAAAACATAATTCGAATGAAAAGCACATGCGACTAAATATGGCCAGTCCTGTACCAACCATTACTTAGTTAAAATACCTGCAACAATAATACATGAAAATAATTAAATGAAAATCAACTGTTAGAAACTTAACAGAAACGGTTGACTAAGTATGAACTACTTTGGCTCATCCCATCTTAGTCAAAATTCACAAGGAACACCATGCATAAAACAATGACATGTAACTAAGTATGGATGACGGTTGTTCAATCCATATTAGTAAAAACAATTCCGAGGAAAACATCATGGTTAAAACAACAAGGTGCTGGAAATATCAATACGTGGAATAACAAGCGTTGGCTTAGGAAGATCCTGGTGACTACCCACTAGTCACATGTCAAGTTTTAGAGCCTACAGGTCTAAACCTTGGCTCTGATACTGTAATTGTAACACCCTATTTGGATAAATGGACCGTTACGTAGTAATTATGGCGTGCCATCAAAGCATGCAAGGAAATGTACTAAAACATAAATGACCAAAAAGGGAAAAGCCGGAATCAAACATCAGTTCCCATACATAAGCCCAAAACATAAATAAAATGAATGAATTGGGAAGGACAAAACAAGTGTCCAAGCAAGCATAAGTATAAGAGGCAAAAGGAGAAGAAGTCTAAGGCAGCTTCCATCCTATGCACGTGCTCTAAATGCTCAAGCCTGTCCTTGGGTACTTGCCGTTTTGGGACATGGAATGTGTTAATCGAAATCAATGCCTAAAAACATTGTTAGTATTAATTAATCTTTCTTAGTTTTGATCACGACAAATTACAAAGACATTTATTGTCAAACACAATCATAAAATAAATTATCTAACAAACACTATCATCAAGGTAATAATCATTACACTAACATATCTTAATCATGCTTAGTGATCATAAAAGTGATTAGCCTTAAAACTCACTTTAGTCAAACATTACAAAAGATTTTCAATAAACTTTATTTTTAAGAAAATGTTTTATTAAAATGAAAATGCAAATTTGAATATGGAATATTCCAAATGCCATAAGAATATCCTTTGAATGTTTAAACAGCCTCAGATATTTCAAATTCACTAAAAGACAAAAAGGAGCGGAGTCTACGCCAGCGGTACCTTAGCAACTACGACGGTTCCTTATTGATAAGGAACCACGGGCTCCAGTAAGGAATCGCGGCCAGATATAGCCGTTGGATGTTGTGTCCTATAAATAGTGGATCTAATCTGCATTCTCATTAACCCTTTTTGGACATCTTCTTCAGCCTTCTTTCTCCTTTCTAATCCTAGTCATTTGTAAATGATCACTTAGTGTGTTAAGTATGTTTACTCATGATTATCCTCTTGATCTTCTTATTTACCTTGTCCAAAGAGAATATCACTCACACACTTGTGATGTGATTAAAGATGTAGCATTGATGAAGATCACCTTCTCCTAAAGATCTAGTCATGTTCATCATTTGTTTATTTGTGTCTTGTGTAAATCCAATGTATTTGTGAATACTTGGACTAGTTGTGTTCATCCAAGTTATTTGTGAATACTTGGATTAGAGTTGTGTACATCCATTGCACATGTGTGTGCTTGGATTTATGTTGTGTAGATCTAACCTACATGTGTGTACTTGGATATGATTAGTTGAGTTGTAATTAGTTGTGTTAGTTCTCACTAAACTATAAAGTGATGTGGTTGTGTCTTGTGAGTTCTCACTAAACTATAAAGTGATGTGGTTGTGTCTTGTGAGTTCTCACTAAACTATAAAGTGATATGTAGTTGTGTTGTGTGAAGTTCTCACTTAGATTCAAAGTGAAGAGTCTTGAAGATTGGTTCTAGCTTTGGATTAGAACTCAACATCTAGCCTTGTGTCGGAAAATGGTGAAGTAGGCAACGTTGTGAAGATTGGTTCTACATTTAGATTAGAACTCGACATCTAGCCTTGTGTCGTAAAAGAGTGAAGTGATCGACGTTGTGTAGATTGGTCCTAGCTAAGATTAGGTCTCGACATTTAGCTTAGTGTCGGAAAATAATGTAAGCGACGTTGTAAGGTTTTCTCCGCCAAGAAGGGAGCTTGTGGATATAGTGGAAATCTCGAGTAAGGTGTACTCGAGGAGTGGAGTAGGAACGAGGATAGAGCCTCGTTGCCGAACCACTATAAATCTTGGTGTCTTCCTACTAGGTTGCTTCTTTCCTTGCTCTTTACTTACATTCATTATCACTACACTTACTATACATTGTTAATGCATTAAAATTGAACCTAATCATTATGCAACTAGCTTTTAATTAAAAGATAGTTTTGTGCACTCACCTAATTGAAAGGAATTTTAATTAGGAGATAAACCGATGAGAAACTATTCAACCCCCCCTTCTAGTTTCTACAATTGGTATCAGAGCGATGGTGACACAAGATCTTTGAAGTATATTTTACATTAAAACTTGGATCGATCCATTGTCTTCTCAAATTAGAAGGTTAAGTTGTACTAAAGTTTTTCTTTGGTCAAAATTATTTCTTTGTTGAAAATAAGCCTTTTAAAATGTTAATATTGCATATTACTTAAATTAGTAGGATTAATGCATTTTAGATTTACTCTTGAAATGTATCTACTAGTTTGAATCTTGTTATGTGTAGGTACTCATGAAGATAAATCATTCTATTGCTTGTGGATTGAGTTACTTACACTTGTAGAAGACTCATCTTCTTTGATTTCTAACATCATTGAATGATGATATCAAGATGGGTAAAAATTATACTAGCCTTTGAGGACTTGGTAGTCATTATTAGTCATAGTTGGGCTTTGCATCGGTTCCTTGAAAGCTTGGAATGTAATTTGTGGCCAAGGTACGCTGTCGTTCTTCCACACGCCCTATTGATCATTATTTTGATCATTAATTGATTATATGCTTATTCTTGGCATCCTTGCCTTGACATTTATTTGTGGTTTGTGATTCTTTTCTTTTTCCCTCTCAAACCTTCATTGCTTGGATAATTGACTCACTATGGAGATGTAGGGTGAGTTAGTAGAAGCTTAAAGTATCAAGCATGATTTCCGTGGTTTGCACCCTTACGGTTAGTAGGCCCTATATCATGTGTAACTTGTGAAATTAAGCTCATCTCTAGGATGATTAGTGAATCCCTTGAGATACCAAACTACTTCATTAAGTTGTAGGTGGATTTTACACATTTGGAATTGAAATATTCCAAGGATATTGTTATTGTTAATTCTAGCAATAATTATCCGATCACGTGGGAGAGAAAGTGAATCTATACTTTGCTCATACTTTGAAATAGAATAAGACTACTCTTGAAAATGATCTTATTCTATGCATCAAAATTGCTTGGTTTAATTCATTACCAAAGCCGTTTATACTATCGCCAGAAAGACACGTCTTAAACCACTATATATGACACAAGCTCTTCACATCATCATTTTGAAGAATGTCATTTGTCCTTTGATCAATGTTCTTGGTCTTGATTCACTTCTCTTGACTCCTCTCCCTTTTCCTTTTTGCTACGAGTAGTCGTTCGTTCATTTCGATCTTTTCCTATCTCGATTCAACTCGTAATCCTTCAACAAGGCATTATTACCTAGTATTGTGGTGGTCCAATGATATCCTAAAAGGTTTAAGATATATTTTTAAGTATTTTAAAAATTTTGGTTTTCAAAAATTCATCGTTTTTCTTTGATAAAAACCTGCCTCTGTAGGCGGTTCCTTATCTTGGCGGCTCAATAGCGCGGTTCCTTATCGATAAGGAACCGCGGGCAGTAGCTTTTGTCAGTGCGCCAGTTTTATTAAAATAACTTTTTCAAACTAGTCTTTCTCTCTCCTTCACACACAGCAAACTTTTTTCTCTGTTTTTCCACCATTGTTGAAGCTTCAAAAACCATTAATCACTCAAATTAATTGATTCAAGTTTGTGGGTTTCACTCATCCATCATCCAAGATCAATTAATTGTAAGTTATTTCTTCAATTTCATCTAATTTGTTCTAGGATTCATACATTCATAATTGGAGATTTTTAAAATTTACATTGAATTGGAACCCTACTATGAATAAGAGTTGACATAGTATTGTTACTATGATTCCTTAGGTTCATATTCATTGAGATTTCACTAAAACCCATTTGTAGAACAAATCCGAATTTTGACTAAATATTTTGGTTGATTGATGGAATTGATATGAACCCATGAACAAGTTGGTAGTGGCATTGTTAAATGCTTACCTAAAAACCTTGTTTTTGAAAAACCAATGTTCTAGTTCATTGTTGATTTTACATAGTTCATATGTTTTGATCAATGATGAAATGGGTACATTGTGAACATGAGAATGACAAGGATTAATCCTTTGTTTGTCAAGCTATTGATGAAACACATTCTCATCTTTTGAAATTTTCTTTTATTTTTCATATGAATAATTGGAGAAATATGTTTATATGTTATTTTATAGGTACTATCATCAAGACCACAGGATATCAAAATGACCATCTACTCACTAGAAGATGCATGCCTAATCCTTCTTTGACAAATCTAACTCGCTCGTTTCATAACACTTATCATAATCTCGAGTCTCGTTGTTTCTATAAAGGACGTATTGTTCCTTCTAACCTTCGTGGACTTGATTTCATTCGATTCATGTTCAATACCATTGGATTCGATTGTTTGCTTGATATTGATTGTTGGGAATAAAATTAGCTAAGTCAATGGAACGCTGACAAGAGGAAATTAGACGCTGACAAGAGTAAACGAGGCGCTGACAGGTGAGACGCTGATAAGAATTATCAAGGCGTTGACAAGAAGAATCTTAAGACAAAGACAAGGACTAAATCTGCCAATGATGAATTCTTCAAGCTGGTGGACAAAATATGAAGATAAGAATTCAGAATATATTCTTAATGTTTAAAAAGATTTAGTCAATAAGTTATGTTTATCTTATGTCTCTTCCTAAAATAGTTGATCTTATCTTTTTGTACAAGGCTCCTTAAACCTACAAAAGGAGGCCTTAGGGTTAGACATACGACACGTCTTTTTCACACACCTCTTCCACATATCTCATAACACTTTAATTGTAACCATTCATTGATATTATTAATCAAAGTGAAAGTTTTGTTTACTTTGTTTTGTTCTTTGTTCTAATTGTCAAATTCCGCATAACACTTAGTTTGTTCAATACAACAAAGTTTCTCTACGTGTATTACTTGATCTAATCTCGTATACATAAAGCTAAATCGATCTAAGTTTGGGATCAACAAGTGGTATAAGAGCTTGTTGAGAAACTTTGACTTGAAGAACGAGATCCAATACCGTGAGGTGAACCAGGCTAAGGAAGAAGGTGAAGAAGAATATGATGATGTTTTCAGTCAAGGCCAAGTCTACTTCAAGTTCCAACTCATCTTCGTCATCTGATAATGAGGTATGTGATAACTCTTCTTGTAGGTTAAATACTGAGAAACTTAACAAAGAGGTGCTAAGATTATTAGATGATGTGAGTACTGAGAGATGCAAATTGTCTAATTATCAACTAGCTCTCACTCAAACTGAGAAGACAATTTCTGAGTACAAGAAAATGGAATTTGACTTAAAAGACAAAATAAACATCTTAAAACATGAGTTAAATGCTAGCAATGATATTAGGAGCATCATGAACAGAGTCAATGCTGAATGACAGGCCAAATTAGAAGAGGCTATCAAGAATAAGGATAATGTAGACCTTAAAATTCAAAGATTTGATAAGACCTCACAAACCCTAGAAAAATGTGTTCGTGAACAAAGGGATTATAGGGATATGTCTGGGATTGGGTTGAAAGAATATGTGGCTGTTCCACCACCTGCTGGGGACTTCTATGGTGTCCATAGAAAGGATCTCTCTTGGACTGGTATTCCAGAACTCCAAGAAGAGGAATTTATTCCTCCATCTAGAGTTCTTTCCCTAGTTGAGGAATATCAACAAAAGGTTATTGACCTAGAAGAGTGGAAAAAGGCCAACCCTACTTTATTTGTTAAAGGTGGGATACTTAGTGAGAGTCCATTTGTGCCTACACCCATTGAGAGTCCAGTTGTATCTACACCTATAACTGTGACAAATCCCATCACTAGAAAAGCTGTTAATCTTGGCTCCCTAATTAAGAAACAACCTAGTGTTAAATACGCTGAAATATATAGGAAACCTAGGTCATTCAGAAGCCAAGAAAGTGTTAATGGGACAGGGTTTTATCAGTCTAAGCCTATGTTTGTGTCCAAAAAGGCTTGTTACTCATGTGGGAGCTTCTCACATTTGGCAAATAATTGTGTGAGTGAATACAATTCATTCACTGACAGTAGGTCATCCAATGTCAACCATAGAACTTTTGTCCACACTAAAGCACAGGCTACTAGACCAGCTCCTTTCTTCTCTAAGGCAGCTAATACCCATGGACAAAGGCCCTTTCAAAAGACCAACACTTGGTCAAACAGATAGTATGTTCCTGTAGCAAACCCTAATTTGGGCGCTGATAGGAACAAATTCAGCGCTGACAAGAACAAATTCAGCGCTGACAGGAACAAATTCAACGCTGACAGGAACAAATGCAGCGCTGACAGCTCCAAGTTTGGTATGAGACCTTATTTTAGACCATATAAACAAAAATACTTGGTTAATAAGGGCCGATGGTCTAAAGCATCATCCCACTTAACATGGAAACCTAAACAAGAGCAAAACTCCAATTTTAATGGTATTTCAATGAGTTGCAATAGACTTAAATATCTTGAGAAGGTCATTACTAGAATCATTGGAACAAATTGGGTGATTAGGTCCCAAAGGGATGAACAGGGATTTGTGGTAAAGAATGAGTCCACTCTAGTTGAACAACTAGACATATCCAAGTCTGACAAGGCTTGGATCTCTAAAGAAAACTAATTTGTTTTCTTTTTGAGTAGACTATCCAAAAGCAGGTTAATGATCAAGGATATTGGGATAGTGGATGCTCAAGGAACATGCATTTTTGGTCTTTCCACTATTATTATTTTTATCCACTAACATGTTATCTCTACCCATTGTTGATGGATAGGGTAGCCTCTGTTGGTGTGTGTTTTTGTGGTTTTTGTCTAACTATGCAGGAAAATGGAGCTACATTTGGATGGATACAGAATTGCAAACTTTTATTTATGATGGTTGGAGTGTTTACATTTCTATCTTGAGATAAAATTTTGCTTCTTCACATATAATGATTTGTATGCTTCTGTAAAGGGGAGGTAAACCTCTAGGTTTTTGGGTACTCTTAGAGCACTCTTGCACAATTCTAGATTGTGTCCACTGGTGAGTGGGGGTTAGAAATAATGAAGGCTCTTTCCTTATGAAATTGTTGGAATTTCTAAACCTCGAGGCACTATAGCATGCACGTAGTTTATTTTGCATGCATGTTGCCAAGACTTTTGACCAAGAATTGGGTGTGGTCGTATGGGTGACTTGGGGTAGATATAATTTTGGGTTACTTGGGGAGTTGCAAAGGTTTTATATGAGTTAACTTTCTCTTTGGGGCATCTGTGAACAAAGGACTCTAGAGTTCATGTGTGTCTATCATGCTTTTCCATGAGTGTATGCATGAACAGTGTTTGTCGCTCTTGCTTATTTGAGTCTAGTTAATTTCCTTAGGATTATTACCTTTGTTTATGTTCTACCTAAAGTTTTCTATATTCTCAAGTCTATTTTATGTTATGACATCTTAGCTGGTGTCATTTATAAACTTCTTTATAAGACCCAAAATGTTTCATCATCCTTTCATTTTTCAAATTTTTGGATATCTGGAAGCCTAATGATCATTGAGATGTTTTTCCTAGTGATTGACATCTAGTAGCAGCTGAGATCACTTTCACAAGGGTGTATAGTGTTATGGAGCTGGCTGAGACTATTGGCACTAGCTTTAATGCAAGTCAAGACAGTCTTATCATCAGTAAGTCCATCCCCATGTCCTATGAATCAACATTGAGGATTCATTTCCCGAATGTGGATGAGGACAGTATGAAACCTTTGACATTAATGGAATTGACGAAAATCTGTATTAGCTTGTAAAAGCATAATACATAAATGGTACAAATTGTCAAAGATCACATTGTTGAACTGATAGACTTGTTATTTTGGAAGCTGATGCAAGGAGGATGTTCTTGGTTCCGTCCTTGTATATTGATCTTGGAGAGGAGTCTTAAAAACGGGAGGAGCAATCTAATTTGAGTGACAAAAGTAATAAAGAAAGCTCCAAAGACTCTACAGGTGCTAAAGATGATTAAGACCAAGTGAAGGTTGAATATACAAGTGATTTGAGTGATTGAATTTTTGAGATTTATTATTACTCAAATTCAGGGATAAGTATATTTGTAAGAATCCTCTCTGTATGTTTTATTTTATTCAGAAACTTGATTACTAGAGTAGATATCAAGTTTAGGGGAGGATTGTTGGGAATAAAATTAGCTAAGTCACTGGAACGCTGACAAGAGGAAATTGGACGCTGACAAGAGTAAACGAGGCGCTGACAGGTGAGACGCTGATAAGAATTATCAAGGCGTTGACAAGAAGAATCTTAAGACAAAGACAAGGACTAAATCTGCCAATGATGAATTCTTCAAGCTGGTGGACAAAATATGAAGATAAGAATTCAGAATATATTCTTAATGTTTAAAAAGATTTAGTCAATAAGTTATGTTTATCTTATGTCTCTTCCTAAAATAGTTGATCTTATCTTTTTGTACAAGGCTCCTTAAACCTATAAAAGGAGGCCTCAGGGTTAGACATACGACACGTCTTTTTTCACACACCTCTTCCACATATCTCATAACACTTTCATTGTAATCATTCATTGATATTATAAATCAAAGTGAAAGTTTTGTTTACTTTGTTTTGTTCTTTGTTCTAAGTGTTAAATTCCGCATAACCCTTAGTTTGTTCAATACAACAAAGTTTATCTACGTGTATTACTTGATCTAATCTCGTATACATAAAGCTAAATCTATCTAAGTTTGGGATCAACATTGATGAGCCAATCTTTCCTTCTTTCCTCATGGAATTCTTTGACTCATTCAAGTTAATACACATCAACAATGGTCTATCTTTAAGATTTTCCATCAAGGGGAAAACCTTTGTATACACTCTCAAGGAATTTGGTGAGATTCTCGGAGTTCCATATGAAGGTCAATGTAAGTTCACCGATGCTTGGGGTGTAAACCACTTAGAATCGGCCCCTGTTGATGTGCATTACTCGACTGAGATTCCTTCGGCTTCGACCATCTCTCGTGCCCTTGCTTCTCCTCGTGAACATCCCATTCTTGGTAATTTTGAAGGAGAATTTCGTGCTCTTACTCCTTGGGAATTACTAACTAGCGATCTTAGTGATTTTATGGTCCCTTGGGCCGAAATCATTAGGGAAAATGCAATGTGTTTGGTTGGTGATCGCAACTATGTGCCTGCTTGTCTTGCACATATGTTGTATTGTGTTGTTACCACTACTCCATACGACCTTGCATTTTTCATGGCTAAAAGGATAATATTTGTTCTCAATGGATCTCGGTCTACTCTTCCTTATGCCATGATTCTCTCACGGCTTCTTAAGAGAGTTCTTCTTGATCATCCTCTTCTTAATCCATCTTCTTTTCATTCCACAGTTCGAGTCATGTTTCCCATTGAAGGAAATGTCCCTTTAATTCTCACACATGACTCAAATGAAGATGAAAATGTCTCTCAAGACAATTCTCTCATTTCTTGTTATGATTTGTCATCATCTATCTCTCAATTGTCTTCACTAGACATTGATTCAGACTATTGGTATTGTCTCAATCTTCATCTTCAGGATCGAATCAGAAGTGAATCAAGGCAAGGAGGAAATGATCATAGATGAATGATATATACCACTCTTGTGAGATTAACATGTGTATAAACATGTATGGATTGTTGAACTCTATCTCTTATCTTATCTCTATTCTTAGTATGTTGTGTATTCTTTAACAAACAATTTGTGTTTGTATTACGTATTATTTTAATCCTAGCTATCCATGGTATCGATTTTTCGATTTACATGGCTCTTTGCATCTTATGTGATTAGATAGCCTCCTAATCTTTGATTATTAGTTCTCTGTGGCTTGATAAACATTAGTATAAAATCCGGGCTAGCAAAAGTATAAGGAAATGTTATTTTCAAACTCCTCTGGTCGCGGTTCTATATCAAAGCCGCGGTTCTTTAGCGATAAGGAACCGCGGACCTGCGTAAGGAACCGCCCAGTACTGTTTCAACAGAATCTTTACTTTACACTATTTTCTTTAATCTGTGTAAAACTTTGAATAAACTTTGGCAATAACCCGCACTTTCCTAAACTAGGCTACCTAATTTCATTGTTCACATAAAATGATTTTAACCTTTACTAGTTTGGATCATCCCCTTCTCTTCTTAAACCCTCTCTTGTTGATTGTTTTCTTCATCCCTTCAACTCTTCTATTAACCTCAACATTCAACCATGGTATCCACTAGAACATCCAACTCCTCCAAAACATCCTCATCCAAAAGAAGCCTTAAAGTGAATCTCAAGTCCTCTAAACTTGGTTCTCCATCTTCTTTCAAACCAAAAAAGTGAAGCCTCACATATCCTCATCTCCTCATCACTTTCACCACCACTTGCCTCATGGAAACAACCTCAACACATGGTACTAACCATTCACATGGTTCTACCTCCTCTTTATTCCAATCAAGAATGAATGAGTTTTCCTCTCAACTCATTTCTAGCCCCCCCTTAAATGTGAATGTTCACCCACAACCTCATCAAAGGATTCCCTTTATTTTTGAGCCTCTTCCCTTCACTCCACCAAATTCACCCATCTCACCTATTTCACCCTTGGATACCATGCCTTCTCCTTATCCTCCTACCAACAACACTCCTCACTTGGGTGTTCCCATTTCCTATCTCTTGGGTGATTCACACTTGTTTGATTTTTTTTCATGCACAATGGAACTAATTACCCTTGTTGCTTGAACAACTTTTACCTCATTGATATACTTAGGTTGGAGATGATTGGGGCTCACATTAAGTTGCAAAGCTTCTTGTTGAACCTATTTGCTAATCCTCCACCTCCTAGGAGATAAATGATGGACTTTAAAATTAACATGCTTTTCAAAAGAAGATCAAGCTAAAAGAGAACTATAAACTCAAGACCTAGTTGTTAGCTATCTTTGTAGTAGTTAATTGTCTTTTTAATTCTTGTATTTCCTTTCCTTTCCCTCATGGTTTTCTCATGTGGATGATTTATGGATCTAGTTTTTATGTGCTTTAATCTATGTGATCACATTTAACAACTTCAATTTATTTAAAATCGAATCTAAATCTATCACAACCTCTAAAAACTTGACTTTAAATTGGACCAAAATGTTATTTAAATATTTTGTCACCCTTTGTCAAGACATTCTTTGTGAATGTGTTGCTTTTATGCAACCCTAGCATTCTCTAGTGCTAAAAGAGGTAAAAATCCAAGATTTTCAAATTTTTGAAAAAGTCGTACCTTTCTCCAAAACTTTTAAAAATCTGGTTTTTCAGTCCACTAGACGCGGTTCTCTAGCCTCTAGGCGGTTCGATATCGATATGGAACCGTGGGCTTCTTTAAAGAACCGCACCCAGTAAAGCCGATATTGGCTTATTTTTTGTCTTTCTTCTTTGACCACTATTTTGGTTAAGATTCTTTGTTTACCAAATTTGGCTAAACATTCTCTAAAACCTTTCTTTTTTATTTCAAATATTTGCCTTGTCTATTTTATTTAAATTCTTCTCTTTTGGGAGTTCTTTCCTTCATCCCTCATAAACCTAATTCTTCCTTTTCTAACCTTGACATTTCTTTGTCACAAACTTCTCAACCTAAAGCTTCTTCTTCTAAGCTTTCAAAGAAACCAAAAATCTCGGTTAAACCCATTTGGATCAAAAAGAACAAGAATCCTCATGATTCTTCTTCTCCAAAATCCTCCAAGAATTCCTCTTTCTCTCCGATTCAATATTGGAATGATACTTACTCTATAAATCCAATTACCGGAGAAAAAGAAATTCTTCCACCACCACCTAAACCTCTCAACTCTCCTCAACTCAATGACCTATCTTCTTTCCCTAACCTCACTAGGCATTGTGAAAACATCTCTTATCCATTATCTCCCTCCCCATCAACCTCTAATCTTGATGGACCTCCCCCATCTAACGACTTTGTTTTGCATCATGGTTCCTCGTGTGCTTGTTGTCGTTTTCAACAAATTGAACTTGCTCATATCTATGACAAGCTAAATTTTCTTGAATTCCTCCTCACTCGACCTCCTCTCAAAGTTTTCGTTCCCGTGAACAAAACTACAAATGATGCTTCGTCTTCTTTCTTTTCCAACTAAGGCACTTTTTGTACTTTAATTGTTTGAGTCAATAAATTTTAAGCAATCTTGGAATATTATCACTATTAGAGTAGCTTATGCTTTGTGGTCTATTTTCCATATTTTTTTTGCTTTAAATATTCATATTGTGTGTATGAATATTTATCTTGTATGTTATTTCATATTTTTGTAATATGAATGTTATGTGTGTTATCTTTCCCTCTAATTATATTTCACACATTTGTTAAGGAGTTGATCATGGTTAAAACTTAAAATTAATTATGGGTGATTCCATAAATTCTAAATTTTAACCCATTGACATTTTAAATCATCTTTGATTGGTTTGGATGTTTCTTTTCTTCCTTTATTCCACCAATTGAACTATGATGTTGTCAATACACACTCTTTGGACATACTTAGCAAATGCTTGCTTCTAATTTGAGATTTCTTTTCCTTCTCCCTCTCAAGTTAGTTAGTAAGTAGTGTACATATATACATTGGTGTTTCTTTTCTTTCTTCTAACCTTTGTGTAGCATGTCACCTTAGCTCATTGACTTGCTGCACCAAGCAAGGGGGAGTAAGCACCAAGGGGGAGCTACTAGCAAAAGTCCGGTTCATTTCTTCTTCACAGACTTGTGCTAACATTTTTGCTTAGACAAAGGGGGAGAAATGATAGTGATAAACTCGTTAATAATTCGAATAAACTTGTATTTTACGTAAATGAGTTTATAGTGTGTCGTAATAAAAAAGGGGGAGATTGTTAATGCAAAGCAATGCCTTATAACATTGTTTGTATTAGTTAATCTTTCTTAGTTTTGATCACGACAAATTACAAAGACATTTATTATCAAAAACAATCATAAAACGAATTATCTAACAAACACTATCATCAAGGTAATAATCATTACACTAACATATCTTAATCATGCTTAGTGATCATAAAAGTGATTAGCCTTAAAACTCACTTTAGTCAAACATTACAAAAGATTTTTAATAAACTTTATTTTTAAGAAAATGTTTTATTAAAATGAAAATGCAAATTTGAATATGGCATATTCCAAATGCCATAAGAATATCCTTTGAATGCTTAAACAGCCTCAGATATTTCAAATTCACTAAAAGACAAAAAGAAGCAGAGTCTACGCCGGCGGTACCTTAGCACCTACGGCGGTTCCTTATCGATAAGGAACCGCGGGCTCCAGTAAGGAACCACGACCAGATATAGCCGTTGGATGTTTTGTCCTATAAATAGTGGATCAAATCTGCATTCTCGTTAACCCTTTTTGGACATCTTCTTCAGCCTTCTTTCTCCTTTCTAATCCTAGTCATTTGTAAATGATCACTTAATGTGTTAAGTATGTTTACTCATGATTATCCTCTTGATCTCCTTTTTTACCTTGTCCAAAGAGAAGATCACTTACACACTTGTGATGTGATTAAAGATGTAGCATTGATGAAGATCACCTTCTCCTAAAGATCTAGTCATGTTCATCATTTGTTTATTTGTGTCTCGTGTAAATCCAATGTATTTGTGAATACTCGGACTAGTTGTGTTCATCCAAGTTATTTGTGAATACTTGGATTAGAGTTGTGTACATCCATTGCACATGTGTGTGCTTGGATTTATGTTGTGTAGATCCAAGCTACATGTGTGTACTTGGATATGATTAGTTGAGTTGTAATTAGTTATGTTAGTTCTCACTAAACTATAAAGTGATGTGGTTGTGTCTTATGAGTTCTCACTAAACTATAAACTGATGTGGTTGTGTCTTGTGAGTTCTCGATAAACTATAAAGTGATATGTAGTTGTGTTGTGTGAAGTTCTCACTTAGCTTCAAAGTAAAGAGTCGTGAAGATTGGTTCTAGCTTTGGATTAGAACTCGACATCTAGCCTTGTGTCAGAAAATGGTGAAGTAGGCAACGTTGTGAAGATTGGTTCTACCTTTAGATTAGAACTCGACATCTAGCCTTGTTTCGTAAAAGAGTGAAGTGGGCGACGTTGTGTAGATTGGTCCTAGCTAAGATTAGGTCTCGACATTTAGCTTAGTGTCGGAAAATAATGTAAGCGACGTTGTAAGGTTTTCTCCGCCAAGAAGGGAGCTTGTGGATATAGTGGAAATCTCGAGTAAGGTGTACTCGAGGAGTGGAGTAGGAACGAGGATAGAGCCTCGTTGCCGAACCACTATAAATCTTGGTGTCTTCCTACTAGGTTGCTTCTTTCCTTACTCTTTACTTACATTCATTATCACTACACTTACTATACATTGTTAATGCATTATAATTGAACCTAATCATTATGCAACTAGCTTTCAAGTAAAAGATAGTTTTGTGCACTCACCTAATTGAAAGGAATTTTAATTAGGAAATAAACCGATGAGAAACTATTCAACCCCCTTCTAGTTTCTATAGAAAGTAAAATATACGACTGAGCAATACGCTCAGTGAACGAATATATGACAATGATATGAATGGCATAAACATAAGTAAAGTATGAAATGACGGTAAGGTGCAACAGAATAAGTGTATGTCCTGGAAAACATGATTTAAGCTTATAAGACTGGTTTATTATTCTTAAAAGACATATGTTTATTTTGTACCGAAAACTTTATTTTAAATATGCCCAAGAGCCCATATAGGTCATGTTATATCAACGTGCATGAATACTTAGAGGGGTGACCTCAGCATGCAATTAGAGGGGCTGCCTCTAATTAATATATAAAAAGAGTGGATGGATCAACTCCTGTAACGGATGCACGGCACACACCGCAGTTACCATGAAATCTTACTAAACTTGTCCTAGGATGCACCCATTTTCTCCACATGAATAGTAACATAGACCAAATAACGTAAGGTACGCTGCGAGCAATCACTCTCACCGCAAAAGAGTCATAACACCGGTGCCTCCAGTGATATGGTCATGGAACCCCCATAACTAGGTGAAACTGGCATGCATGTATACAACTCAGGCAATCTAAAATAATCATGACATATAATGATGTGTTTAAGATACTTAAACTACTGGGAAAAATAGCTGGCTCCAAACGGGGAATCCTAATATAGGAAAGAATGTCCTTACTGAAGGACGGAACATCCGTACCTTATGTCCAGTGAATGAAGAGGAAAATGAAAGTGGAAGATCACTCCTACTTCATTATAGCTACATAATAAAAGGGAAGTGTATGAGTTGTTTGATTGACCTATACTCAACTGATTATTAATTTACTTGGTGTGTTCTTAACTTGTTTTTACTTGTTCTTGTTTTTAAGTGTTCTTACTTATATTACTGATTCATGTTAAATCATTTGTTTTCTTAATGTTTCATGTATTCTGATTAGTGTATTTCATGTTCTTATGTGTTAATATACTGTTATATCATAATGAGTAACTTCCTAAAAATAGCAGGTTTCCAAAAATAGTAAGTTTCGATATTTAGCATGTTATCATAAATAGCATGTTACCATATTTAATATGTTTCCCTAATTATCATGTTGCCATAATTAATATAATTCCATATTTACATGATTCCATAAATAATATATTACCATAAATAATATATTACCATAAATAATAAAAATGACTTAACATATAGTTTTAATAAGCTTACAATATTGTCTTGTACAATTATATCGTAAAGTTTAATAATGACAAAATACTTAGTCTAAACTTATAACTTTAATTAATAATAATATTACATGATATCATAAGTATTTATTAATTAATAATAATCCATGATTTAATGATTAAACTTTATCTTAAAATGGTATAAATTAATTAAGCAAAGTTTTAATTAATTTAAAGCACATGTATAATTGAATTAATAATTATTTAATCATAAGTTATATTTAAATAAAATGGATAAATAAAATAACATGATTTTATTAAATAAAACACATGTCCTAAGTCATGTAAACTAATTAATTTAATTAACATGTTTTTAATTAAACTAATTATGCAATAAAATACATGGTGTATTACTTTAGCCAAACACCCCCTTAACCACCTTAAACCCTGAGCCAAACTCCCCTTACATTACGCACTGTTTAATAGATTTTCTTGCTGCCAGGTTAATCCTTCCCACTGCCTATATATATACTACTATTGATTAACTCTACCCATTGGTTTCACAATTATCCTTGCTGCATGTTTCCCCTACCCATTGTCGCCTACAAAATGACCATCGAGACCTATTAAGGTCTCGGTTCCCACTGTTTTTAACCCAACACCCCTGATGGGGTTTGGGTGTTGCCAGTGTCTGCTCAAAACTCACGCCGGCACCCACTGTGGGTTTGTGGCTGGTGGAGAAATGTTACTACTGAGACCATAGGGTCTCGGTTTGTGTGTAAACTGACCACACGACACATAAACAATCCTGAATCCCTCTATCTTGTTTTTAACACGCTTTAATTTCTTAATACTTTTTTCTTGATCAATCTAAACGCACCAAACAAACCAAAGAAAATGGGGTTAATGATTACCTTTAGCGTGTTTAGGTTTAGGATAAAAAATACGAACACCAAACCTTGATCTCCGAATTACACCCACGATTTTCTCTTGTCCTTGGTGATGTTGTTGACGGCAGGAAGAGTAGGGAGAAAATGATCGTTCTATTATAGTATTATGGTTTCTTTGGATTTCGTCCTAAAATAAAACACCCTTCCCCGTTTTTATTTGTTTTAAGGCTGGTCTAGGCTTGGAAATGGGCCTTGGGCCCTTCTTATTGGTTGCTTCCTAAACTGCCAGCCCAAAACACAACACACACTTAGTTAAATTTCGTATTTAATTTTATACGTACGCGTGTTCTTATTTTAAGTGTCGTGAACTATTTTCTTGGATTGTCTTATACATATACGTAAATACATATCGTATATTAATAGTGATAATAATATACATAATTTTCTTGTCGTACTTAATCAATATCCGTAATAGTCGTGTTAGAATGTTCGTATCGCGTGTTGTATATTAATAATTCCTAAAGTTTTAATTTATACGTAATTTCATGAAATGTTCTAGGTATTTTAAAGCGGGTTTTACAATTTGAGTGAGAGGATGAATTTTAGCCACCTTAGTAAGAATTCCTCCCCCAAATATTATGTTGTCATGAATTGTGGATTCTAAATTGCCAAGATCACCATCATCACTACTTGCATGCCCACTTGAAACAGGGGATATGTTGTCAGCGGCTACATGGTGGCCACTGACACCTTCTTTGGGAATGGGATCTTCATGAACAAGTTCAAGAATATTTTTGGCAGAGGATGAAAGCCAGCTGTCAGCGGCCGAATCTAATGTGTCAGGGCTGCTATGGAGTTGTCAGTGGATGAAGATTCATTCACTGTTTCATTAGGTTGTGGCTCCTCTTGTTGCTTTCTTTCCTCTTCTCTTGCAGCAGCAGATGCTTGAATAAATTATTCACTCCAAATTGATATGTTAATAAAATTGAAAGAAGGAGTGGGTTCATCTGCATGTGATCCTTTCATCTCATTGACCTGTATACCTGAATTATCAACAATAGGTGCTTCCAAAACATTTGTTATTTACAAGCATATAAATCATGGACCTAGATAATGGCTTCAAATCAAATAGCCAATTTGGTCCAGTCTCAGGATCACTAGGTTTACTCTCCAAGAAGTTAACATGTATATTTCCTGTGAGAATTCTAGACTTCTTGTTATAAACCTTATACCCCTTGCTATTCATGGAGTATCCCATGAAATATCCCTCATCACCTTTTGAATTAAACTTGCCTAGGTTATCACTAGTATTCATTATTACTACATGACATCCAAAGGGCCTAAAGAAGTCTATATTAGGCTTCCAATTCCAACACAGTTCATAAGGAGTCTTATTGTGGGACTTATTGACCAAGGCTATATTCTAAACATAGCATGATGTGTTCACAGCCTCAGCCCAAAAAGCAATGGGTAAACTAGCATCTACAAACATGGTTCTAGCTGCTTCTATAAGCGTTCTATATCTTCTTTCAGCTACACCATTCTGCTGTGGAGTTCTTACTATACTAAAATCCATAGTAATTCCTTTATTGACACAGAAGGCATCTAAAAGGTTTTTCTTAAACTCACCACCATTATCACTTCTAAGAATATTAACTTCATATCCTGATTTCTTTTCCATTTGAGTAATGAAATTAATTAAAGTCTTAGTAGTGTCACTTTTCTCTGCCAAAAAGAAGGTCTAAGTAAACCTAGAATAGTCATCAGTAATGACAAAGTAATAAGATTTACCATTGAGACTTTCTATATTGGTGGGGCCAAACAAATCCATATGAAGTAAGTGGAAAGGTTTAGAACTAGAATGTACACTCTTAGACTTAAATGAGACCTTATGCTGCTTGCCTTTAAGACATGTAACACAATTATGATCATTGTGGAATGCTTTTGAAGGCAATCCTTTTACAAGATCATGTCTCACAAGTCTATTCATGTTACAAAGTTTACATGCCCTAATCTTCTATGCCACAAGTTACTTTCATCTACTGAAGCCTTAGCATAAAGACATGATAAGTTGTTGTTCGTTTTAATGCCATTGAGATTAACATTATAAAAATCTTTATGTCTAGGTGTTCTAAACTTAATGAACGTATCAGAAGGAATCTCAAAATCTTTACTTAACACCAAACATTCTGTTTTAGTAAATAGAACTATATTCTTGTTGTCACACACTTGTGACACACTAAACATATTATAATCAAGTTCTTTTACTAGAAAAACTTCTTCAAATCTTAAATTATTAGTGATAAGTGCACCTTTACCAGATATAGTCCCAAAACCTCCTCCCAAGTACACTTTATCACCATCAGCAATGGGAGTGAAATATGTCAAGTAATCCTCCTTTCCAGTCATGTGCCTAGAGCATCCACTGTCCTAAGATCCATGATCATTGACCTGCTTTTGAATGCCCTGCACATAAAGAAAACAAATTAGTTTTCTTTGGGAACCCAAACCTTTGTAGACTTGGATTCATGTGGTTGTTCATCAAGAATTGACTTATTCCTTGTGACAACCCCCTGTTCATCCCTTTGTGCCCTAAACAACTAATTTGTTCCAATAGGTTTGGTAATGACATTTTCAAGATATTTAAATCTATCACAAGTCATAGACACACCATTAAAATTAGGGTTTTGTTCTTGTTTAGGTCTCCATGTTAAATTGGATGAAGCCTTAGACCCCTGTCCCTTAGGTTTCAAATACCTATCATTGTTTCGTCTAACAAATGATCTGACAACAGCTAGTTGTGGCATTTTCACACCAAACCTACAGTTGTCAGTGGCTTGTTTTGTCCTGTCTGTGGATAGATTGTTCCTATCAGCGGCTAAATTAGGGTTTGCTATAGGAACCCACTGTCTATTAGACCAAGTGTTAGTCTTTTGAAAGGGCCTTTGTTCATGGGTATTAGCTCCCTTAGAGAAGAAAAGAGTTGGTCTTGTGGCCTGTGGACTTCATTGGACAAAAGGTCTAGGGTTGACCATAGTTGACCTATTGTCAACGGATGAGGTGTATCCATTGACACAATTATAGGCCAAATGTGAGAAACTCCCACATGTGTAACAAGCCTTCTTAGAAACAAACTTAGGCTTAGTCTGATAAAATCCTGTCCCATTAACACTAGCTTGACTTTGAGGTGACCTAGGTTTCCTATACATCTCAGCATATTTAACATTATGTTTGTTTTTAGTTATTGAGCCAAGATTAATAGTTTTACCAGTATTAGGGTTAGTGAAAACAATGGGTTTTAGGTCAATAGTATCATGACTAAGTAGTCCACCCTTAACAAACATAAAAGGGTTGGCTGTTCTCCATTGTTCTAGGTCAGTCACTTTCTTCTTATATTCTTCAACTGGGCTAAGAACATGTGGTGAAGGAACAAAATCCTCCACAAGGAATTCTAATAAGCCAGTCCAAGAAAGGTCTTTTCCGTGTTGAACCCCATAGAAATTTCCTGCTGGAGGTGGAACATCAGCAAATTCTTTCATTCGAATTCCAGACATATCCCTAGGGTTTCTTTGTTCACTTGCACATTTTTCTAAGAGAACACTAGCCTAATCAAAATTTTCAATTTTAAGCCCTACATTATTCTTAGCTTTAATGGCTTCATCTATTTAAGTTATAATTTAGCTTTAGATTTCATGAGAGAATCCCTGGCCTCATTACTACTCTTTAGATCTCTAGATAAAATAGTGATTTGATCTTTAAGATTAAATTCATTTTCTTATATTCTTCCACCATCCTATCAGATTGTGCAAGACCCCTTTTATATTTTGCTAGCTTGATATCTACATAAAAACATCTGATTTTAATTTTAAAACTTCTTTTGTTAAATTTTTCAGTGCTTAGCCTGCAACCTTTACTACAAAAAGCATCATCATATACCTTATTGTCTAATTAAGAGGAAGATTTAGCCATAAGAGCATATTGATCATGCTCTTCTTTCTTCTCAGCTATCAATGCTTGATTCTACTTCACATCATTTCCATAAAGCTCCAATCCCATCCAAGACCATCAATTCCTTGCATGGCTACCATAGCCTTTGGCTTAACATCTTCAACCTTAATGACTTGACTTGAGCTCTTTCCAGCATCATTCCTAAGTGGAGATCTGCATTCCCTCATAAAGTGCCCCATTCTATGACAGTTATAGCATTCAACTTTGGATTTATCAAATCCAGCGGTTTCTTTGCTATTAAATGTCATCTTCATACCAAATCTCTTGTTCCACCTATTGGATCTTATACTGCTGAGTGCCATATTCCACTTGATGTCCATCTCTTCAAGATCAATATCACTGATTTGCTCAAGATCTTCATAAGAAACTGGAGAACCATTAGGCAAAGCAGCAATGTATGCACACACAGTATCCAAGTCAATTCCAGCTGGTTTAAGACTTGATGAGCTTACATTGTATGTGTCAGTGGCTGATGAAGTTGAGTCGTTGACATGTGAATTCAATCCGCCGACAAGTGAAACATTGTCAGTGGCTGAAGTATCATTATGAGAGATGAATGTCATGCTTCCTGATGTTGATTTACTTCCTTGTTTGAGCATAGCTTCAGGTTCCATCATCTTCAGTTGATTATATATGTCATTAACTGAGGATTTCTTGTGAGCCTTGGTGACAATGATTGACTTAGCATGAATTTCCCAAGCATCACCAAGACCTCCAAGGAAGGCAGCACTAATGTCTTCTTCTTCAAATTCTTTTCCCATGAAAGCCAAATTGCTAGTGATATCTTGAAAACGACTTCTCACCTCATTTATCTTCTCATTAAGATGAAATTTAAACATAGTGAACTCCATTACCAACTGCTTTCTCCTTTGTTTAAGAGTTTCCTTGTTACCATCATAAATGGTTTCAAGGGCTTACCAAAGCTTCTTAGCAGATTCATACTTTTTTGAATTTATGTTGTTGCTTAGGACTAAGATCTAGTTTAAGAGTACTTAAAGCCTTTATATCATTCCTTCTATCTGCTATCTCAGCAGCTGAAACAGCCCTTCCATCTTCAGGTTTTGGAAGTAGCTCATCTCAAGTCTTTTGAGCTTGTCTTCGTGCCTCAATAGCAGCATCAATATTTTCTTCCTTTTTGAATTGGTTACCAAATTCAATAACTTCCTAGAGAACATAGTTATCAACTTGGATATATTTCTCAAAGTTGAACTCCCAAAGTTCAAAGTTATCTGGATCAAGTATAGGAATTTTGAGATTGTGATTTGATGATGAATGTGGAGTTTCAGTTGAAGTAGACATGGTGTTTAGATGTTTTTAGGGTTTCTGTGATTTAGGGTTTGTGTGTTCTTTTGATCAGAAGTTCCTCAACAAGCTCTGATACCACTTGTTGATCCCAAACTTAGATCGATTAATCTTTTGTATTATTGAGAATAGTTCAAGTATAATACGTAGAGAAACTTTGTGTTTTCAATAATCTAAGTGTTATGCCAAATTAACACTTAGAACAAGGAACAAATAACAAAGTACGTATACCAAACTTTCAACTTTGATTAATAATGATCACGGTGAACAATGTAATTGAAAGTGTATCAAACATAAAACCTAATGCCTCTTTTTATAGATATAAGGAGCCTTGTACATTAAGCTATCGTATCAACTATTCTAGAAAGATATTAGAAGATAAACATAACAAACTAAATATTCATATACATCTTCCTAACTTAACAAATGTGTTGACTTTGACAGCTCATAAGTCTTGACAGTGGCTTGATTCTTCTTGTATGTGCCTAATCTGTCAGCGACTTGATAACAATATGTCAGCAGCTTGATGCAATATGTCAGCGGCTAGATGACTTAGCTAATTTTATTCCCAACAATTTACCAGTTTCTTTCTCCTTTACTTAGCAGTGGCTTCATTGCCACCAAAGTTTTTATGAATAGCTTCCCATAACTCTTTAGTAGTCTCATACTTCCTGAACTTAAATTGCTCCTTTTGGCTAAGAGACAATTGAAGACAGTTGAGTGCCTTCATGTCATTCTTTCATACAGCAACCTCATTAATGAAATAGCTCTATCATCTTGTGTATTAGAACTTTCAGTCTCTTCTTCACCATCAACTTTAGCTTTTAGTTTCCTCTTGGCTTTAGCCTCCTCCTTCTTCTCCTCAAGATCAAAGGTGTTTCCAAATTGAATGATCTCCCAAAGGATGTAGTGATCAACTTAAAGATATTGTTTGATTATGAATTCCCATAACTCAAAGTTTTTAGGATCAAGAATAGGGAGTTTGATGTTGCTAGTAGGGTAAGTAGGGTTTGGTGAGTTATCAACTAGATACCACATAGATGAGAGTTGTGAATTTGCGATTAGGGTTTTGTGTGATTTAGAGTTTTGTTCTTTTGATTAAAGTTTCTCAACAAGCTTTGATACCACTTGTTGATCCTAAACTTAGATCGATTACCTTTTGTATTATCGAGATAAATCAAGTATAATACGTAGAGAAACATTGTGTGACTAACAATCTAAGTGTTATGCGGAATTTAACACTTAGAACAAAGAACAAAGTAACACTACCGAATACCAAACTTTCAATCGATTAATATTATCAAAAGTGAACAATGTATGAAGGTGTATCTATTTCTAACCCTAAGGCCTAATTTTATACACCAAGGAGCCTTGTACAAAAAGCTAAGATCAACTAAACTTGAAAGATATACAAAGATAACTATAGAAAATAACATATTCGACTATATCTTCCTAAAATAAAGAAACGAGTCGATCCATGCAATCCCACAATGGGTGGGAGTCTTCTCTATAGTGGTTATACATAAGTGGCTACACAACGCATGACAGTGGATAAATTCTTCTTGTCAGTGGATAGAAATATCTTGTCATCGTATAAGGACTTGGTCATTTTATTCCCAACACCCACTCTTCGTGAGGCCTTATTAACTGAAGCACACAGTTCGCATTTCTCTATTCATCCGGGTTCTACTAAGATGTATGGAGATCTAAAACAACACTTCTAGAGGAATGTCATGAAGCAGGATATAGTTACATTTGTGTCTTGATGTATGATTTGTTAGTAGGTAAAAATCGAGCATCAACGTGCTAGTGGTCTTCTTCAACCCTTGGATATCCCTGTCTGGAAATGGGATGAGATTTACATGGATTTTGTTACGGGACTCCCTAGTACACGGAAGAAAAATGATGTTATTTGGGTTGTGATAGATCGTTTGACCAAGTCGGCTCACTTTCTTCCTATTTGGAAGGACTTTTCGGTTAGTAGGTTGGCAGAGATTTTTTGGCAGGAAATTATTCGATTACATGGTACTCCGGCAGTGATTGTATCCGATAGAGATCCGCGTTTTACTTCTTGTATTCAGAAGGGTTTGTAGAAAGCTTGGGGTACGAGACTTAAGTTTAGTACAACCTTTCATCCACAAACTGATGGTCAGACTGAGCGGACTATTCAGACTTAGGAGGATATTTTAAGATCTTTTTCTTTGGAGTGGACAAGAAATTGGGATGAGTATTATATGCCTTGTGGAGTTTGCCAACAACAATAGTTGGTATGCTAGCATTAAGGCAGCACAGCTTGAGCTTTTGTATGGACGGGAATGTCAGGCACCTATATGTTGGAAAGAGGTAGGTGAGCATATTATTGAGGGTCCAGAATTGATCGATGTGACCAATGAAAAGGTCTTCATTTCTAAAGAAAATCTTAAGGAAGTTAGATCACAGAAAAAGAGTTATGTTGATTGTCATAGGAGAAAGTTATCATTTAATCCTGGTGATCATATGTTTTTTAAATTTTCTCCGTGTCGTGGTGTTCTTCGTTTTGGTATTAAAGGGAAACTGAGTCCGTGTTTTATCTGCCCTTTTGAGATTCAAGATCGTATTGGGGAGGTTCCGTATGTTTGGCTTTGCCTCCGCAGTTATCTCATGTGCATAATGTGTTCCATATTTCGCTTTGGAGGGGATACAAGTATCACCCACTCCATGTTGCTTCGTATCATTTGGATCAAATACAAGAGGACCTACCTTTAGCCTAGGAACCTAATGCCATCTTGGACCGTCAGGAACGAGTTATAAGGAATAAGACTATTCCGTTCGTTAAGATTCTTTGGAAGAACCATGATAAGTGTGAAAACACCTATCAGTTTTAACCTAAAAACCACTTAAAACACAGTCAAATACATTATTTTAAACTATAAATTCTCAGAATTACGCGTGTATTTTGTGTTTATGTGTTTTCAGATAAAGAAGATACATTATGAAGCAAACACGCGTTTTCTCAGGATTTATCTGACAAAAAGACGAAGAAAGGACAAAACAAGACGTTAAGGACTTAACTTGCCAAGTTCATGAAGATTCAAGGGTTTGAAGTGAAACATAAGGGTGTTTATTAAGTTCAAGGGCTGATTTGGAAAATTCTCCAAAGTATTGTATAAATGGGAAATCTTATAATAAAAAGAAGGAAAGATCAAGGGCCATTTATGTCAACAAGCTGAAGTAATAATACAGTTCGCCACTTGGACCAATGATAATCCAGAAAGATGGCTCACATGGATTACAAAAAATCAACCAGTTATATTTCACAAAAAGGGTAACGATCTGTGTATATCTCTTAGAGCCAGTTAGAGCATGCCACGTCACCTATCTTTTCTAAGCCAGATGGAGATCGAATGAGTGGATTTCAGGACTCGATTTAAGAAGCAAAGTTAATCGTGGACACCTCACAAACTCTTCCTAACCATTTAATTTCACTCAATCTTATTTCACCAATTTTCCCCAATTTTGGGAATCCTATAAACCCTAATCATCCACGTGGATGATTCTGATTGGATGAACCACGTCATCACACCCTCACACTCTCTCTATAAAAACCCCACCAGTCTCTCATTCGGAAGCAAGTTAGTAGGTGTAGTTACACACAGTAGAATTAGATGATAGTTAGTTAGAAAGTAGTGTAACCTTTTTACAGTTAGTTTAGTCTCAGTTTGTCAGTTATTTGAAGTTTTGTAAAAGTTAGTTAATGAATTCGGTTTAAGCATTCTGTTATAACAAACTTTACTTCCACCATTAATGAAAGCTTGAAGTTTCCTTACTCCCTGTTCTTATAAAATCTGTTTTCAAGATTTGTTAAGAACCGTTTGAGTTTGTTTTGAATCTCAGTTACTTAATCTGTTAGTATTAGTTGTAACTAACAACGTTCTTTCTCCATTAATAATTTTCAAATCTTTTAAATGTTATACTTTTCAATGGATCACGTTCATAAGCTGTAATTCCGCCATTATTATGAATCATTGTTAATCAAAGTTGTTAAACTAGTCTTTTGAGTTTAAAATTCATTGAGTTTTCAGTTGGTAAAGATTTCATTCAAACTCTATGTTCTTAACAGAGAATAGCAAAGAAAGAGCTCAAAAGCTCATTGTAGCTTATGATAGTTGAGATTAGATAAATACAGGTAATTCAGTTAGATAGCTACTAGCTCATTCGATTTTCAGAGTTCACTCTCATTCAAAGATCGTTGAGTTGATTTTAGTTTACAAGGTGGTCAGACTTTGTGTTTTTTTTTCAGTAGTTATAAGCCAAAAATCTCAAAATCTCATCAGTATCTTTTGAGAGGTTTCTTGAGAGAGCTTTACGACTAACGTTTGTTACAAGTGTTTTTGAGTTTAATCCAGTCTTTCAAGTCAATGCAGGTTTTGCCGATTAGAAAAGTGCTTTTAGAATTGCTGATACGATAAGTTGGTGACAGCTTATGAGTGGTCAATGGTGATATAAGCTGCTGGAGGTCTTTCAAGTCTTGTTAATTCGTCTTCAGTACAGTACACTAGCAGATAGAAAAGGTAGCTCAACGCTAACCTTCGACATCAGTGGAATAGACTACGGATGACCTTGGTTAAGCGCACTTTATTTTCTAAATTTTTAGTTTAATCTGCTAGAGTACAATTGTAGTGTAAATTTGATTGTCTTGCTTTTACTTACTGTGTTAGGTATATGAATTGATTCCAGTGATTGTGCTTATTAAAAACTTGCATTTTAGCTGTAATAGAGTGTTTGGATCAACAAGATTTTTTTTAGTGATTTTGATGTTTTTTCTTGTGGACTCTAGTAGGATTAGGTGTTCAGCAAGTTTGTTTGAACAGGGTTACTTGGTATGGTTTTGATATTAACTGGTAGTTCACCTTTACAAATTACTTTACTACATAAGAGTCAAAGTAAGACTATTTGTGGATTTAGAAGAGCCTTATGATTTCCGATCAATAATTCTCTTTTGTAATGAAAATTAGTTTGTTAGATTGAGTGTTTTTAAGTCATTGACTAGCGATGTTTATATGTTTTAGTTTTTATAGAAATTATTCTTATCGTTTCAGCTTAATATTAGCATCAAAATGACGTGTATAAGTGGTTGACTTAGTAAAATACTGCAATTGTTCAGACTTGTTGTAGCATTCTAATGGACCATTTATTTGTTACATTCTGTTTACATAGTTAATAGCAAAATAGTTGAATTCGTATTGTTACCTACTAGGCCAAATTAGTTAGGGACACTAATAGATATTAGAAAGCGCATATTTGTCATTATAAATCAGAGTAGTAAATGTGTATTAGTAATAGCCAATTAGGAGGATAGATTTAGTAATAATTTTAGCCCATTAAGCCCGTATCATTTGTTGGATATTATATTCATAATTTTCATCGTTTTACGTGCACTTATAGTTTACGTTTTAAGTTTTGCTAAATTTTGTATTTTGTGTAAATAAATGTTGATTTTTGATAAATGTTTTTAGATTAGTACATATACGTAGATAGATACTATTTTTACATTTTACACGTGCTTTATTTGCCAAGTAGCTTAAATACCAAATAACTATATTTAACCAAAAACAATTAATTCAAACTTGATAAACTGGATTTCAATTGGGTAAAACCGAGAGAAAAACGAGCTAGAAAGACAAATATTAAATGGCGCCGCTGCCGGTTCTTTACGTGGAGATGGACGATTGATTGACGGTTGCATATTGGATTTTGGGACCCGTTCACTTGTGGACGTTCCTTTTACGTATCATAAATAAAAAACATAAAAAAATCTCAAAGATAAAAATAAAAAAAATAAAAAACCACAAAAATTAATTCTTTTCCTAAAGAATTGAAACAAAAAAAAATCAAAAAGTAATATTTTTCCTAAAAGATTACACCAAAAATATATTTTATATATCGTTTTTACGTACATATAGTATTTTCTTAAAAATCCAATAAATACAAAAATATTTTCTCTATATTATTATATGTAAATACATATACGTACTACGAACAACCAATAAACCTACTTCCATAAGTATTGCCGAGGCAATACACCGTACTTAGGGGTGTTCCGGTCCTAAGTACGTGTATCGATCAAGATAAATTAAAGACAAAAATAGATAAACACTTTCAATAGGCAGAATTCAAGAAGTACGAATTATTAAGTGAATAGAAAGGCGGTTTTGCTATAAAATGCAAGCCTAAGGGAAACAAGTACTTAAGAGCTTAACGCCACCTCATTCCCCTCGTTCACTAGTAAGTATTTCGAGAAGAAAGGCTTGTTAGGGGTTTTGCCGCCCAATTAGTACTATATATATTATACTTACTTGTGTTTTCATTATTGAACCTCGAAGAAGATAATCCCTTCTTCTTCAAGTCGACCGAGAGCTCCTCTCTCATTCCTCAAGTTGAGTTGCATGCGCACTCGAGCGCGTGTACATATACCTATTGGTGTACAACCCCTTCCTCCCAAAAGGAAGAAAAAGAACAAGAACAAAACCGTCCATCAAGCCGATCACGAGCATCGTGCTTTCAACGACTTACAAGAACCCACGGACAATAGACCATTGATTGAGATTCTCCAATCCAACGTGGATGGGAATGCGGATGCCATAGTCATTCCCGAGATACCCGCTAACAATTTTGAGCTTAAGACATGCATGATTACTATGGTTTCCTCTATCCCCTTACTAGGGAGACCTATGGATGACCCTCATGACCATATCAAGAGATTCATGTCACTTTGTAATACCATTAAGTATAATGGGGTACCTCACGAGGGGTTAAGTTGATCTAATTCCCTTTTTCTTTGGAGGGAAATGCTAGGAATTAGATAGATAAGCAACCTTCTAGTAGCATTTTCACTTGGGATTATTTGAAGAAAAAATTGTGAATAAGTTCTTTCTTCCTTCACGAACCACTGCCTTAAGAAACCAAATCATAGGTTTTCAACAAAAGAAAGACCAAAACTTTAGTGAAGCTTGGGAAGAGTTCAAAGAGTTGTTGAGAAAGTGTCCAAACCATGTTTTTAACCTAGTTCACCAAATTAACACCTTCTATAATGGTTTGAGACCTCACCATCAAGATTCCTTTAACTCGGTTGCGGGTGAGAACATTCTTTCAAAATCCACACAAGATGCATGGGATATCATTGAGACAAAATCCATGGTTCAAAGTAATAGGGAGAGAGATGAGGTGGTACATGTTGTTCAAGAGAGTGCTCATACATCAATGGATCATCAAATACTTAAGCAACTTCAAGAACATCACCAAAATCAAAAGATGCATCAAGAGATGATTCAAGACTTTATGAAGGTTTCTTTGAACAATTATTATACTAACAATGTCAATGCCATCACCCTATCTTGTGAGACATATGGAGGCCCTAACTCCTACTTGCAATGTGATAAAGTTCAAAACTTTCAAGGAGAATGCTATGCTTATCATGATGAGGGAAGAGAACACTTTAAACCCAACATCAACCCTAATCACCTTTCATACAAGTCCAACAATTACCTTGATCCACCGGGTTTACCTCCCCATCAACCTACCTAAAACCAAACAAACACTCCACAATTTCTCAATAGAAACCAAGGGCCAAGAGGAAATTATCAAGGAAACAACAAAAATAGAGGGCCTAATAACTTTAAAAATCAAGGAAACAACTTTCATGGAAATAACCAAGGGTTTCGCCAACCACCTCCACATCAATATCCAAACCAAGGTTTTCATCAAGGAAATATTTAACCTTCTCCCATGGATTTGATTCTTCAAAAGCTTACTGCTCATGAGAGGCAAATGAAGGAAATGCAAGAAGAGACCAATAAGAAGTTTATGTTGCTCTTAAATCAAAGACCACAAGGTGCTTTACCCTCCAACACTCAAACTAATCCAAGGGCAAATGTAAATGCAATCACTATAAGGAGTGGAAAAATATCCATTGATCCTTAAATTCCTCCTACACCTCCTTTGGTGACTCATACTACGGTTCCTTCTTGTGAAAAGCCTACACCTTCCAATCCTACACCCACTAATCCTTTACCTTCTACACCTATCATTGAAGAAACCCACAAAGAGAGTCCTTCAACAATTACCACTCAACCTTTACCCAAACCAAATCTTCAATATCCTTCTAGATTGAGAAAAGAGAAAGTTAAGAACAAAGATGATATACAAGTGTCTAACTTCTTGAGGATGTTTAAGCAACTGAATATCAACATATCTTTTGCGGAGGCTTTAGCTCATATGCCTAAGTTTGCCAAGATGTTTAAGGACGTTCTTTCGAACAAAGAGAAATTGGTTGATGTGCCTAATGCTTCATTGAACGAAAATTGTTCCGCGGCGTTGTTAAAGAAGTTGCCTACTAAACTTGGTGATCTAGGCTGATTCTTGATTCCTTGTAATTTCCCGGGGGTAGAGAATTGCATGGCACTTGCAGACCTTGTTGCTAGCAAAAATTTGATTCCTTTATCGGTTTGGAAACGACTCTCCCTTCCCGCACTTACACCTACTAAAATGACACTTGAATTGGCAAACCGTTCGATTGCTTATCCGGTGGGGATAGCGGAAGATGTCTTTATAGGGGTTGATAAGTTCACATTCCCCACGGACTTTGTGGTGGTGGATTATGATGTAGATTCTCGAGTTCCCATTATTATAGGAAGGCCTTTCTTGAGAACCGGTCATACTCTTATTGATGTTGCAGAGGGGGAACTCATTATGTGGGTGGAAGATCAAAAGGTTGTGTTTAATATGGGGAAGTTATCTAAGAAATCTAATGAGCCTGAGACGGTGAATCATGTTGATGTTCTTGATAAAGAAGTGAATAATGTTGATATTCTTGATGAGGTGTTTGATGAATATTTTCATGAAGCTTGTAAGAGTGGTGAATATTATCTTCCCCATATTGAGACTATAGGTTCCATCAATTCTTCATTTCCTCCCATTGATGAAGGTGATTCTCTTATAGATGAATTTGAGGCAAGCTTAGGGAAAGTGGATTATGGAGTTTATTCTTCTACTTTAAATGGGAAAGACGAGGTTCTTGAGATTGAAAGATTGCTTAGTGAAAATGACTTGATTAATGAAGAGATTGAAGCTTATCTTAGGAGGGATGATCTTATGGTTGATACATCACCTTCCAATTGGGATGAGAATATTCGTGAACTAGAGAGATTGCTTTATGGAGATACCATTCTCACTCAACCTTTTCATGCACCTTCACCTACTACTCTTTCTTACCCACCTTGTTATACACCTCATACCCATAATGCTTCACCTATATCACCATCTTTCTTACAACCTAATTCAAATCCTTTTATTGAGCCTTCAATTGATGAACCAATTTTTGAGAAGTTTCAATATAGAGATTTATATCATTTGGATGTTGAATTGGAGAGATTCTTTATGTCACCTTATGAGGATATTTTTGATGAGGAGTTTTCTAAGAACAAGAAAGAAATTGTGGTTTCTCCTAAGAGTTTGATGACACCTATATTCCACAAACTTTCTCTTAAGATGTAAAGTTTAAGGGGGAATCTTCTAAGGCTACCACCACTTGTTAATTTCCCATGAAGGAAAAGATTTTTGATCCTGGTATAGAGAATGTTGAGCCAACTAAGTATCCACCTGATGCAATAAAAGGAAACCTTATGAGAAATTGTAGAGATTCACGTCATCATCTTATGGGAAACTTATGGCAAAGAATCTTGGACAAGGATGCCTCACTTACCTCACCATTGATTGAGATGTCAACTTTTGGATTGTGCTACTCTTGGGAGGGTAATTATGTATTTGATCCGGGCGGATATTTATGGGGTTTTATGTACTTAGAAACTTGTTTTACCTAATCATGGAGAGTTTTTTCTATAAGGGTAAATCTTTTACTCTCCATGATAGGTTGTCCATAAACACTTTAAGTGTGGGATGAGTCGATCTAGAGACTCTTTAAATCAAGCTTGAATAATTAGGATTAGATCATCTAGAATAGAGTGTGGTAGGCTAGGATTAATAAAAGGGTAATATAGTCGAGATGAAGTATAGGGGGTGCCTATCTTTTGTCTTCTTGGTGTTTGTAGGGTTGCTCTCTCTCACTACATGCATTGGAGCGTATGGAGGAGGCCCTTGTATCGGGTTCACTTTGTTACTTTTGTGATTCAAAATTGACTCTTAATAATGTCTAAAATGAATTCACTTTAGTAGACCTTTCCTTAGCTTGGGTTAAGCAAAGTAATCAATGTCCTAAGTGTAGGGGAGTTTACTCCAATACTCTTAAACATTGAGGACAATGTTTATCTTAAGTGTAGGGGGATCTTCTATCGAAGTGACCTTACCTAGAACATTGCCTTGCCTTCATGATAATTGGAAAAATTAATTTTTCAAACATTTTTCATATTTTTTATCTACTTTGGCCACCAAAAATATGCATTCATAATTTTTGCATAAGTCATTTTTATTTGCATAACACATTTGCATTGTATATATTTCTTCTTTTAATTTTCATCAAAAAATATATGAAACAGGAAAAAATATAATAAAGGATATGGTTTAACAAGTTTAGAGTCTTCGACATATTAGGCCCGCCATGAATACTTTGACTCAACACGAGTTTGCTTATTCAAGCTTACTCTAGCTAGTATCCTTAACCATGTAGACCTTCATTGGTTTATTAGGCTAAGCATCCACTAGTGTCACTATTTGAGATTTTAAACTGTGGAGAACGAGAAATAATAGAGTTTGAAGTAAGTGTAAAGGGCTAGATAAACCTCATATTGATTAATTGTGGCTTTTATATCCCCTTTCGTTACCTTTACTTTCTCGTCAACGCATGTATATTGTTGGAGCCTAATTTGGCTAGGCTGGTCTGACGACTCTCCTGGGCCGTTCGTTGTCTTTTCGGATCCTGAGTAATGCTGCAAACAAAGGTAAACCGGTTAGATGTGGACCCAAGGCCGGATCCCCGGGGTCCACCTCCGACGGTCAAGTTAGTATCATGATGATATGTTGTATAATAGGTGAAGTTATGAGAGAAAAACATGATTATAATGAGAACCCTACCCCTATTTATGTAGGCATAGGGTTTCTTGTAGGATAAGTAAGGTGTGTGTGGGCTGTGGGCCTGTCTGGCCGAGCCCATTACCGACTGTACGTCGACATGTCCCTCAGCCTAGTATGATATGACCCATGATCATGTTATGCTACACTCATTCATGTATCACGCCCACTAACAACCGCGTGCGGCTTGTTGCTAGGACATCCTCGTGGGTCGTCCGTAACATATGGCTCCACTTGTAAATGGGCTACCTTTAGCAAAACGATGATGGGTGGGGGTTGTGAATAGTGAGCAAAGCCACTATACGTCATCATGTCCCCCCAGTCTAGTATGCGAGGTTGTCACCAAGGTTACTAGACTTTACTCCATATCCGCTACCTATAAAGAAATGGGGAACCCGTATGCGTAAGACGGATGATTGTGCTCGAATGCTTAGTTTCCTATTATATGACGGTAAGGACCCCGTAAGAAGAATGTGTGTTCTATAGTCGGGGTAACACTAGCATTAGCAAGGTATAACTCTTATTCATCTCTAACGTGAGGATGATAAGAAGGTTTTATGAATGTGGAGGTGGAACCAGTATGTTGCATCATGATCATTTGAAGGCGTACTTCTTATACCCACTAATGATGCAGCATAGTGCGAATATTTCATTCGTCTTAAGGCCAACAATAGACGTACCTCTGTAGCGAGGTGATGCGGATCTTACATCCGTCTTGCGGCCACGAATCTGATAATGAATGCCAAAATTTATTATAGTTTTTCCTGAACTAAACGTAGTTGATCAAGCTCCGTCTAATCAAGGCCAAACAATATAAACTTTGGAAAAATCACTCCATGGCCGGGTAAAGTAATTCATCGCGGAAGACGTACTTCCGCAACAAAAATATGTGCCAACGGAAGACGTACTTCCTCGACAAAGAAAATGAGCCAACGAAAGAGGTACTTTCGTGGCGAAGATACTTAGCACGTGGAAGAGTACTTCCATGGCGAAAGATAATGAGCCAACGAAAGAGGTACTTTCGTGGCGAAGATAATGAGCCAGTGGAAGAATTACTTCCACGGCGAAGACAATGTGCCAGTGGAAGAATTACTTCCACGGCGAAGACAATAAGCACGTGGAAGAGAAACTTCCACGGCAATGATAATGCGCCAGTGGAAGAATTACTTCCACGACGAAGACAATACGTACATGGAAGAGATACTTCCACGGCGAAGATAATGAGCACGTGGAAGAGATACTTCCACGGCAAAGATAATGCGCCAGTGGAAGAAATACTTCCACGGTGAAGGATAATGAGCCAACAAAAGAGGTACTTTCGTGGCAAAGATAATAAGTACGTGGAAGAGATACTTCCACGGCGAAGATATTGAGCTAGTGGAAGAATTACTTTCACGGCGAAGACATTAAGCACGTGGAAGAGATACTTCCACGGAGAAGATAATGAGCCAGTGGAAGGATTACTTCAACGGCGAAAATAATGAGCCAGTGGAAGAATTACTTCCATGGCGAAGACAATGAGCCAGTGGAGGAATTACTTCCACGGCGAAGACAATAAGCACGTGGAAGAGATACTTCTACGGCGAAGATAATGAGCCAGTGGAAGAATTACTTCCACGGCGAAGATAATGAGCCAGTGGAAGAATTACTTCCACGGCGACGATAATGAGCACGTGGAAGAGATACTTCCACAGCGAAGATAATGAGCTAGTGGAAGAATTACTTCCACGGCGAAGACAATAAGCACGTGGAAGAGATACTTCCACGGCGAAGATAATGAACCAGTGGAAGAATTACTTCCGCGTGTGAAGATAATGAGCCAGTGGAAGAATTACTTCCACGGCGAAGACAATAAGCACGTGGAAGAGATACTTCTATGGCGAAGATAATGAGCCAGTGGAAGAATTACTTCCACGGCGAAGACAATAAGCACGTGGAAGAGATACTTCCATGGCGAAGATAATGAGACAGTGGAAGAATTACTTCCGCGGCGAAGATAATGAGCCAGTGGAAGAATTACTTCCACAACAAAGACAATAAGCACGTGAAAGAGATACTTCCACGGCGAAGAGAATGAGCCAGTGGAAGAAATACTTCCACGGCGAAGATAATGATCTAGTGGAAGAATTACTTCCACGGCGAAGATAATGAGCCAGTGGAAGAATTACTTCCACGGCGAAGACAATAAGCACGTGGAAGAGATACTTCCACGGCGAAGAGAACGAGCCAGTGGAAGAAATACTTCCACGGCGAAGATAATGAGCCAGTGGAAGAATTACTTCCACGGAGAAGAAATAAGCCAATGAAAGAGACACTTCCATGGCTAAGAAATAAACCGGCAGGGGCGGACTTCTGTGACAAAGGAATATATCCAAAGATATTTTCGTGTCATGCGCGGAAATAGTGGTATTATTATACCCTGGTATCCCCCTAAGTTTAATGGTTCTACACTCTATTAGTAGTATTAAACTTAATCAAGTATTCAAAAAATTACGGTCGCGTAGACCAACGCTGTGACAATCCGTCAATTTACGATTGATATTTTATTCTCAATATTTATTTGAAAACTTTATTTTAATGTTACAATATGAACTCACTTATTTTTGGGAAGTAATTTGGATTTACTTCTTGAAGTAGCATCGACTACGTCTAAACCGGAGGATTCGACGTTACGTGCTTACGTTTACATACACCGTCTTTGGTGACAGTCCGACATTTCAGAAAATAAATTTATCCGTGAATATTATTTTGGAGTTTTAAATTTGTGTTAGTTCATAAACTCACAAATTTACGGGAAGAGATTAGGACTTACGATTTTATTTTAACGTCCTTTACGACTAAACCGGAAACCTTAGGATTTCGTATTTACGTTTTCGAACTCCGTTTTTGATGAAACAATTTTTATTGGATTCGTTTTGTGACGTTTATTCATAATTTATAAAAACGTTTTTCGTAAAACGACCCGAGGGCACGCAAATCGAGGAAACTGGAATCGAGGAGTACCGTAAATAAATGGGGATGAGACAAGTGGGACACTTGTCCCACCCCCACTCAAACCGGCCTAACTAGTTACACAACACACTTGATGTGTCAAGTGTAAGCTAACTTCGCTACACTTGTCCTAAGCTTAAGAAATAAGTTAACCATCTAACAAAACCACAAGCCAAAATCACTCTTCTCATTTTCATCCATGTAATCCACTCAAAATTCTCTCCCTTGGCTCCATTGTTGCCGTCCATACTCCACCATCAAACACCACTTTTGATCAAAATCAACCATGAAATCCTATGTTATTCTTGCACATGTTGAAGCCCTTTTGAAACCCTATTGATTGGTGGTGCTTATAACATCCAAGGAGGAGTTTTCATGGTGTCTTGGGACTGATTTTCCACAAGGAGTTTATGAAGATTTGTGGTCTTGAAGATGGTCTTGGTTATCCACAAGTTTCTCCATCAAAATCCATGTCCAAATCATAACCTACATCAACTTGGTGGTATAAAGATTGTCCTCCTCATCTTCTTGTTATTTTTTATTATGTAATTTTGTATTTATTTTACTTATGTATATGTATATGATGATGAATGATGATTAAAAGTATTGTGTGGGGATTTGGTGTTGATAAACATGATTAAAAAGGTGAAAAACTATAAGAAACAAGGTTAAAATCTTGCTTAATTTAGATGGCTGTATAAAACAGTAAAGAAACATGTCATGAACTGATAAAATGATGAAGTATAATTGATATAAAGTAAGCTATGAGTCTTGTACACATGTGAGAGTTGGCCATGCAATGGAATCATTGTAATGAGTGAGATATGATCAAAACAAGTTTAAGGTACAAATCTGAGTTCACTGTTTTGGACGATTTTTAGAAAATACTTAAAAGATGATTCAACAGTAGCTATAGGAGCGTTAAATGGAGCACATATCATGTAGTTTATGTGATAAAAATTTGAGCATCTATCTCCATATAGAACTCTAGATATGACAGTTTTGGTGAATATGAAAATAAAAATCAGATTTTGAGAATTAATGTTTATTATTATTATATAAGCACTCAAAATTATATTGTTTAAAATGTAAAATAAAAAACCACTAACTTATGGATTTTATTTATATAAATATGTAAAAGGTTAAATAAGTGTATAAATTATAAAAATGGTAGTGGAATAATACTTATAAGTAATAAAAACTATAAACTTGATTTTTACGACTTTTTCGGCTATTACCGTAAAATTAACGTTTTTCGCCAATTAAAAATTAGACGATCAAACCCGTCTAATGTAAAGTTTTTAAAAGTTATATACTGATATATAAGTAACTAATACAAGTAAAAACCGATAAAACCCGAACTATAGGACATACGGACATTAACGAGCTAACTAAGCATATTGGACTAATAATTGGACTAAATAAGATAAACACTTATAAAAAGAACTTATTGGGCTTAACCCATTTGGGCCCAACATGGAAAGTATAGATACTGATAATATAAGTATAAAATGGATTAAAACAAGTTAAAGAACTTATAATAAGTTTATTGGACCTAAGACACGTAAATAGGTTAAACTAGTAAGAAGTTACCAATACGTAAACACTAAAATGAGTAAAAGAGAATATGTAAACCCACTTGATCATCATATATATAAAATCATCATATGTATACATAATTGTTATTTTTATAAAGTCATTGGACATGAGTCTAAGACGAGTATTATTTGTCTAGGTTTCCGTGATTGAAGCACGTACCGTACGTCCGAATTATCGATAACCCGCCTTCCCACATCAACGTGAGTTCATAGCCTCGCACTCTTTTAAATGTTTTTATAAATGTTTTATAAACCCGCGAGGGAGATAACATGTTAGTTTTTATTAAATAGGACACCATTTGTCCCGATCGTTTTTTATTAATTTTGGACCCGAATGATTGTATGACCCGATTGTATGACCTGATAAATGATTAAAGGACCCGATAGATGAAATTAAATGGATTATTAAAGTTAGGTTATGTCACTAAAAGTCCCATTAGCATGAATTGTGAACTACCGGGATTTGGTAGACGCTTATGCATATAATAGTACTATTTGGGGACGATCACCCCAGTTCGCGCCTTGACGGTTGATCCCCGTCGTGCCACATTGATTGGTAAGCGAATTTATGTATGAGAAGATTTCCTTAGCGTGACCTTTGTGACGACACGCTAATTTAGATGGGCAAATTGAGTATCGGGTTAGCTACCCGTTGTTTGTTTTATTAAGGTAACAATGTCATGCGGCTTATAATAATCCAAACTAACGAAATACTACTAGACGCTCCGAATTACGATGTATTGCCTGACTAGCAATACAGGGTCATACTATTGATATTATGTTTGTGTTTTGGTTTTCATAACCATATTCATATAACGGCTTTTATTTAACTTTATACAACGTCGTAAGACGTATTGTATGATGTTTTTACGACATTGGCTCGTATAATGATTTTTAAGGCAAATGCCTATATTATGATTTTCGATAAAGATTTGTATAAGATGACTTTGGCTATTTTATGGCCTATTAAAATGATTTGTACAAAATGATTTTCAGTAATAATTTTATACTGATATTATATTGATGGATTTTATTAAACTCTATGAATTCACTCGGCGTTATCGCTGACCTTTTCTTTTAACATGTTTTATCTCAGGTACTTGAAGGTAATTCTCGGGAAGACAACAAGAATTCATGGCCCGCACCTAAATACTTATTTCCATTCAAATGCTTTGTAAAACATGTATTAAATACAATGACTTGGGACATATGTAACTTTGATATTTATGAATAGAAATGCTTTATTAATAAACGACGCGATTTTTAAGCGTTGTCTATGATGTGAGTAATGTGCTATCCCGTAACACCAACGAGTCTTCCGTTGTACTGAGTTGTATAAATTTGGGGGTGTTACAGTTTGGTACCAGAGCTCTCGTTATAGAGAACGAAATATTTTTTAAAACTAAGGTTTTGAATAAAACATTTCAAAATCTTTTAACCATAAACATTTTTCTAAAAATGTCTAAAAATCTTTTGACTATAACGGTGCCGAAGAATTCCCGAGTTACCAACAAGGCCAGACTGAGAAGTGTTACTTTAATATATATATAGCTTGGATTATATATATATATATATGATGTAATTTTATTACATGATTGTTTGATGATTATTTTGATATTTATACGAGGTATTTATACGACGTAGATTGTCACAAGAAACCCTAAATCCCCTAGTAAATTAATCGAAGCTATTCTCGTAGGAATTCTAGCTATCCTAGATCTAAACCAAGTTGTGGATATTTATGATCCCAACAAATGGTTGATATTCGTAGAAATGTAGATATTAGTTGATTGTGATATTAAAGAAGAATTGGCGATATTAAATCTGATATCGATGTCATGACGATCTTTCCTTATAGAGTGGAGTTTGACAAAACATTACCACCTAGAAAGATGTCATCTGATTCGTTATCACCCAATTCTTAAATTTGAAATCGAAAGGGTGAATGTTGCACTTGAGCCTGTCATTGGAACCATTACCCAAAAGCCTCATGCCACTAGTACCTTTCCGAGAAATCTGATTGAATGTGTGAGTCATCTCATGCTAGTGACTCATTTGATAATTGTTGTTGTAAGAGCTATAGGATTGGAATTAAGTGTTGATCATATCGAGCTTTTATTGCCCTTTTAAGGCCTAAGAATAAAGATTGAAAGTATTGGAGAATGAAGTAGGATATCGCATTGAGTATAAGTTGGTTGAAACTTGAATAAAGTAAAATTTAACTTGTATTGAATAAGAAATTATTAAGAAGGAGTTGTTAAGTTCTGTGATTGAATTATAAGGTTTTAATTGATTGATTGGTTCGTGTTAAAGGTTGTTCCTAGGCCATTGTCCACTGACGAGGATGCCTAGTGTCCAAGAAATAAATTGAAGAAATCTTCTTCTAAATTGGGACCGATGGATCTTCCGGGACAGGTGGGACACCTAATGACTCTTGTAGATTAGTATTCATTGTAGTACCTTTTAAAAATCCCTAACTTAACTGAGATATCAGTTGGTAGGATGAGTTCTGAGAATTGTATGACATAGTGACACGTAATGTGTTACGGTACAATTTTGACTTATTTGTGATTAATGAGAAAGACTACCTTTGATTGCTAAATTCTACATGTATCGATATTATCTATCTTTTATTGCTTCTTCCTAATGTTCGCATTAGTGATGCAACCATTGAACAGGTACTCATCTTGATTTGAGTTACGTTGTGGATTAATCTTTTTGAGTGCCATCAAGGTCATGAACCTCATGATTAATTGGCTAAGGCTCATTTCCTATCATATTGTAGTTAATTCTTGGTGAACAAGCTTTCATCACTTTTCTGCAGATCACACATTGTTTTTATAAAGTTAAAACGGTATCCTTTGAGGAAATTAAATTTTCATCACAATAAGGATTATTCAAAGTGAGATTTATAAGTGATTGATATCAAAATGAAGTTGTTTATGAGACGCTTTAGAAAACTTAACTGTTTCCATAACAAAGAAAATCTTTGTAAATTTATTCTTGATCCTTATTTAAGAATTAAGTATGAAAATGTTTTTATTACAAACATGATGATAAAGTTTTGACGAACTGAGTATTGCATCGTTAATCTTGAAATTGTATATAGTTGCGCGCCTACATACAATTTGGAATGGACCATGCAAGGCTGATTAGTAGTCACCATAAAACTAATGAATAAACATTACATTTTCTTTGAAGATTGTGAAAGATTAAATTTTATGAGATCTACAAGAAGTGAAAAATAGGGAAATAGTGTTAGGGACACCTACATATGTGCCTGTAGCATCTATTCTTCTGAGTCGAATTTACTCATCTGTGGAATATGTCTTATTTGACAATTGGCAATTCTTTCTTGACCAATTCTCCCGTAGTGAGATTCTTAGGAAAAGTATCTGATTACCGAGTGTTGATACCCGACTGGATGTATTGACGTTCTTATCATTTCTTATGATTTGATTTCATTTGAATGACCTGGGTAACGATCCGAGGAGCTTTCGAATGCGTACTCAAATTAATGAAAACATGGGATATATTTATATTCGTTAAATGTTTTCATCTGTATCTGATTTGAAATTCTCTCGCATAGATTATGCGTTGACCTTACTCTTTTAATGGAAGTTGTGTCTCCATATATCCTTGAATTTATGAAGGATTATGAGTTATTATTAGTCTTTTGAGAAGTTCACATCTTATCAACGGCAATAAAACTGGAAAGTTGGAAGTGCCAGTAGAATGGATTGATTGATTATGACATGACGACATTGTCTTAATTGATGGGAACTCGAATTGAATTCCCCTAAATGATAAGATGTTGATTATCAAAAGGGATTTAAATAATTCCCGATAGGTGGGCGTATCCTGCTTTTGGACTTAAGATTATACCGTGAATGATTGTGAATTAGTAATAGATATTATAATCTAGAAAGAAGTTAATATGAATTTATTGAAAAGATAATTATGTTATTTGAAACTTTAGTAGGTATTTGTTAATGAATTACCTAGACTTTCGCCATTAAGGCAAGTAGAATTTGGTATTTGATTATATTCCCGGTGCTGCACCTATGGCTTGTGCACTGCACGTCAGCACCATCTAAATTAAAGGAATTACCGTACAACTAAGAGAGTTGTCGGAGAAAGATTTTATTATACCAAGCCTGTCATCATGAAGAGCTATGGTGTTATCATTCCTATAGATTACTATAAACTGAGTAAATTGACAATCGAAAACAATATCCATAACTCGAAATGGAAGATTCGTTCGATCATTTACAAGGTTCTAGCGTATGTTTTAAAGATTTGATCCATGGCATGGTTATCATCAACTTTGCATCTGCGAAAAAGATTATCTATTCCAATCATTACATCCAGAACTTGTGATGAACATTATGAGTTTCACGTGATGTCGTTTGGATTGACCGATACACATGTAGTATTCATAAATTTGGTGAATCACGTGTGTAGGTTGTAAATTGATAAATTCATGCTTGAGATCATTAAGGACCATTTGTTTGTTTATAAGAATAAGAATGAGTTAATAATTATTTATATATTGCCCTGAATTGGCTGAACGATAAAAAAAAACATGTACCTTAAATGTTTAACATGTGATTTAAGACTTAATCCTTTACATTATTTGACCGTGTGATTAATAAGATAATGGAATCTATATTTACTTTTCAAAGATTAGAGGTCATTTAAGACTTTGAGTTATACTAAAAAGAAAGTGCAAATATATTTTGACAAGTGTTTTAACAAATAATTTTTAAGGGATTATTTCCTTATACACAAATCATTTAACTAAACTTCTGTTTAGGGGTAAATGTTTGTGTATACTTCTGGACATCTTAAGAAGAATTGATGAAACTATATAAATTATGACTTGAAATTTGAAACGACAATTTTTGCTTTTCAACTAAGAAAATTTTTACCAAAGTATAACCAAAGATTTTTCAAACATTTACGAATCTTAATAATTATTTTCGATAAATCAACAAAAATCTTGTTAATTAAATTCAAATTTATTTTGAACATTTTTATAATTGGTCGAACTAAGAAATTTAAAATCTTTACGTTTACGTTTCATAAAAATGGAATATTTAATATTTAATTAGTTGTAATAATTATGGACGCTTTAAACGTCAGATTGAGCAAAACTGATAAAAATAATAGTTGAGACGAAATTAAAACATAGAAAATATGAAGAAAGAAATTCTGAGTGAATTGTAGACATGATATTTATTTCATCAAGGAAGGTGAATATAATTACTGACACATTATATAAGAAGGATAAAGAATCAATTATGATGTATTTCTTAAAAAATGAATGTAAAATAAATTCCGAACGATTTAAAAATAACTAATGTTTATAAAAAGGATAATATAGATAATAAAAGTAGTTCGCGGCTAGTGTGAACCATTAGAATTGAGAAGCCGATAGCGTTAAATGTTTTAAAGACCACTTGTGATTGTCTAAATATAGAGGATTGTGAGATATATTTATGTTGGAATTTGTAAGTATAAGTATTCTATTTATGTCATTGATGACTAAAAGTATCTTTGTCTGGAGAAGTTGTACTGATGGCAAATTATGAAGGCAGACATCGCCTCATACATTAGTAAACGTCTAGCTATTGCAAAGGTCATCATTTGAATTTGATTCGATTTGGGTCATCGTCGACAGACTGACCAAATCTGCTAATATCATTCCCGTTAATGATAAATGCAAAAGAGTTATGTAAACATAGTGTGCCTGTATCGAACATCTTTATCAAGATCCTCGCTTCGCATCGAATTTCTAGAGATTTGTTCAGAATTCGTTGGGAACGAATCTTGATGAGAGTACTGTGTACCACCCCAATCGAAGGGACGAGGTAAAGTAACGATACAAAATACTATAAGTGTTGTTTTATGTTTGAATGATTGACCTTTGTTAATAAACCGTATAATCGCTTCCCTTTGGAAGGATTACCATTGATAATCATCGTATTAGGATTGAGATCGAATCTTGTTAGGATCTAAATATTAGAGCATTTGTAAGCAGGAGTTGAGATAAAGACACCCGACATACACCCATTATGAGTTGGACATGTCTTTTAGGTTTAAGGTTTCCTATGATGGCGAACCTAACCTTGCAGAATATTCGACCCGCGAGACCTGAAATGGTTGTTAAAATTAGGATCTGATTACTGACTGCCGGAAGTGGGCAATAGGTTATGTGAATATGAAATGTAGATCTTGAAGTGCCAGATGGGTAGCGCAGTTATGCCAAAAATTTTAACCTTGGAAAAATGAATTAATGATCTGACAAATCATGGGATATAAGTACCCGTTGTATGGGACCATTGGGATGATGTATAAGATTGGTTTGAAAGGCATATCAGCTGGATCTACCCTAGGACATCAAGAACTGCGTGAATTATGTTTCGTAAATCGAACTTGATGGAATATCTATCAAGTGAAAATCTGATTGTTCTTAGTAAAGCTTAGATCGGCGAAAAGTTGCATTCATCAGAAACCCGTGAACATCATGGATAGAGAAAGTAAGTCAACATTAAGCCTGATCTTATTCTCGTAGTTATGTTTGATGAAACTCGCGTATTGTAATGAATTACACTTGTGAGAAAAGACCGAATGTGGAGGAAATACCCACATGGCTTTAACGCTATAAGAAGTGAGTAGTAAGGTAAGATGATCTTTGAGGACAAAGATCCTGTTTAGGGGTAAATGCTGTGACAATCCGTCAATTTACGATTGATATTTTATTTTCAATATTTATTTGAAAACATTATTTTAATGTTACAATATCAACTCACTTATTTTTGGGAAGTAATTTGGATTTACGTCTTGAAGTAGCATCGACTACGTCTAAACCGGAGGATTCGACGTTACGTGCTTACGTTTACATACACCGTCTTTGGTGGCAGTCCGACATTTCAGAAAATAACTTTATCCGTGAATATTACTTTGGAGTTTTAAATTTGTGTTAGTTCATAAACTCACAAATTTACGAGAAGAGATTAGGACTTACGATTTTATTTTAACGTCCTTTACGACTAAACCGAAAACCTTAGGATTTCGTATTTACGTTTTCGAACTCCGTTTTTGATGAAACAATTTTTATTGGATTCGTTTTGTGGCGTTGATTCATAATTTATAAAAACGTTTTTCGTAAAACGACCCGAGGGCACGCAAATCGAGGAAACTGGAATCAAGGAGTACCCGTAAATAAATGGGGATGAAACAAGTGGGACACTTGTCCCACCCCCACTCAAACCGGCCTAACTAGTTACACAACACACTTGATGTGTCAAGTGTAAGCTAACTTCAATACACTTGTCCTAAGCTTATGAAATAAGCTAACCATCTAACAAAACCACAAGCCAAAATCACTCTTCTCATTTTCATCCATGCAATCCACTCAAAATTCTCTCCCTTGGCTCCATTGTTGCCGTCCATACTCCACCATCAAACACCACTTTTGATCAAAATCAACCATGAAATCCTATGTTATTCTTGCACATGTTGAAGCCCTTTTGAAACCCTATTGATTGGTGGTGCTTATAACATCCAAGGAGGAGTTTTCATGGTGTCTTGGGGCTTTTTTCCACAAGGAGTTTATGAAGATTTGTGGTCTTGAAGATGGTCTTGGTTATCCACAAGTTTCTCCATCAAAATCCATGTCCAAATCATAACCTACATCAACTTGGTGGTATAAAGATTGTCCTCCTCATCTTCTTGTTATTTTTGATTATGTAATTTTGTATTTCTTTTACTTATATATATGTATATGATTATGAATGATGATTAAAAGTATTGTGTGGGGATTTGGTGTTGATAAACATGATTAAAAAGGTGAAAAACTATAAGAAACAAGGTTAAAATCTTGCTTAATTTAGATGTCTGTATAAAACAGTAAAGAAACATGTCATGAACTGATAAAATGATGAAGTAGAATTGATATAAAGTAAGCTATGAGTCTTGTACACATGTGAGAGTTGGCCATGCAATGGAATCATTGTAATGAGTGAGATATGATCAAAACAAGTTTAAGGAACAAATCTGAGTTCACTGTTTTGGAAGATTTTTAAAAAATACTTAAAGATGATTCAACAGTAGCTATAGGAGAGTTAAATGGAGAAAATATCATGTAGTTTATGTGATAAAAATTTGAGCTTCTATCTCCATATAGAACTCTAGATATGGAAGTTTTGGTGAATATGAAAATAAAAATAAGATTTTGAGAATTAATGTTTATTATTATTATATAAGCACTCAAAATTATATTGTATAAAATGTAAAATAAAAACCCACTAACTTATGGATTTTATTTATATAAATATGTAAAAGGTTAAATAAGTGTATAAATTATAAAAATGTTAGTGGAATAATACTTATAAGTAATAAAAACTATAAACTTGATTTTTACGACTTTTTCGGCTATTACCGTAAAATTAACGTTTTTCGCCAATTAAAACTTAGACGATCAAACCCTCTAATGTAAAGTTTTTAAAAGTCATTAATGATATATAAGTAACTAATACAAGTAAAAACCGATAAAACCCGAACTATAGGACATACGGACATTAACGAGCTAACTAAGCATATTGGACTAATAATTGGACTAAATAAGATAAACACTTATAAAAAGAACTTATTGGGCTTAACCCATTTGGGCCCAACATGGAAAGTATAGATACTGATAATATAAGTATAAAATGGATTAAAACAAGTTAAAGAACTTATAATAAGTTTATTGGACCTAAGACACGTAAATAGGTAAAACTAGTAAACTAGTAAGAAGTTACCAATACGTAAACACTAAAATGAGTAAAAGAGAATATATAAACCCACTTGATCATCATATATATAAAATCATCATATGTATACATAATTGTTATTTTTATAAAGTCATTGGACATGACTCTAAGACGAGTATTATTTGTCTAGGTTTTCGTGATTGAAGCACGTACCGTACGTCCGAATTGCCGTAACCCGCCTTCCCACATCAACGTGAGTTCATAGCCTCACACTCTTTTAAATGTTTTTATAAATATTTTATAAACCCGCGAGGGAGATAACATGTTAGTTTTTATTAAATAGGACACCATTTGTCCCGATCGTTTGTTTATTGATTTTGGACCCGAATGATTGTATGACACGATTGTATGACCCGATAAATGATTAAAGGACCCGATAGATGAAATTAAATGGATTATTAAATTTAGGTTATGTCACTAAAAGTCCCATTAGCATGAATTGTGAACTACCGGGATTTGGTAGACGCTTATGCATATAATAGTACTATTTGGGGACGATCACCCCAGTTCGCGCCTTGACGGTTGATCCCCGTCGTGCCACATTGATTGGTAAGCGAATTTATGTATGAGAAGATTTCCTTAGCGTGACCTTTGTGACGACACGCTAATTTAGATGGGCAAATTGAGTATCGGGTTAGCTACCCGTTGTTTGTTTTATTAAGGTAACAATGTCATGCGGCTTATAATAATCCAAACTAATGAAATACTACTAGACGCTCCGAATTACGATGTATTGCCTGACTAGCAATACAGGGTCATACTATTGATATTATGTTTGTGTTTTGGTTTTCATAACCATATTCATATAACGGTTTTAATTTAACTTTATACAACGTCGTAAGACGTATTGTATGATGTTTTTACGACATTGGCTCGTACAATGATTTTTAAGGCAAATGCCTATATTATGATTTTCGATAAAGATTTGTATAAGATGACTTTGGCTATTTTATGGCCTATTAAAATGATTTGTACAAAATGATTTTCAGTAATAATTTTATACTGATATTATATTGATGGATTTTATTAAACTCTATGAATTCACTCGGCGTTATCGCTGACCTTTTCTTTTAACATGTTTTATCTCAGGTACTTGAAGGTAATTCTCGGGAAGACAACAAGAATTCATGGCCCGCACCTAAATACTTATTTCCATTCAAATGCTTTGTAAAACATGTATTAAATACAATGACTTGGGACCTATGTAATTTTGATATTTATGAATTGAAATGCTTTATTAATAAACGACGCGATTTTTAAGCGTTGTCTATGATGTGAGTAATGTGCTATCCCGTAACACCAACGAGTCTTCCGCTGTACTGAGTTGTATAAATTTGGGGGTGTTACAAACGCGAATGGACGTACCATAGCCGCGTACGAAAGATAGAAATTGGGTTCGAACGTGCGAACCAACGCGGATGGGTCGTGCCCTAACCACGAATTGTCACATAGTATAAGACGTATCTTAACTAACTTATAGGATGAGCTATGCCATTACGTGCGGCGTACCGCTATTACCATAAGGACGGTCAAAGTTTTGACAAAATGTTGTTAGACATGCACAGTGTGTCTTTTGCAAGTCCATCATGAGTCATGTGGTTTGCGTAACTTACTACAACGTCTTGATAGCAAGGTGTCTAACAAGGATACATGATCCGTGGTCGTTGGGTTTTCAACCCTCTTACACGAAAAGTTGAATTATTAGGTTCACTCAATCCTCTTATTCCTCTTGGGAACGATAAGTACATGTACGCCTAATAAGTGTGTAAACACTTATCCTTTTGCCACTAAAATCAAGGAAAAACAAAACCTAATCATGTGTTTTATATCGATAAAGTCGGAATTACGCGTGGTTTTGTGTTTTTTGTGTAAAATAGGTACAAATGATCAAAAGAAGAGAAAACACAGGATTTCACGGTCAAATGTCGAAGAAAAGTCAAGAAAGAGACGAAGACAAAGTCAAAAGACCAAAAGTGTGCCCAAGATCACGAAAACCGACAAAGTCGACTTTATTTTGAAGAAATGATCAAGAAAGTCGGAATCGAGCTCGTTTTAATGAAATTAATCATTTTTGAGTATATTCGAACCAAGTGGGTCCCACATTTGGTTAATAGGCCTAAAAGCCCATTTAAGAAAATCATTTACTTACTCTAAGCCTTTCATTAGCCCAAAGCCCATTAAAAGCCCTATAACCATTTACTAGAGACGAACGGAGTAAAACTTTGGGCCCAAGCCCAAAGTCATATCAATTGGCTGTGTAATAAGTCCAAGAATGGGAACTGTTTTTTAGACATGAGGAAAGGCCCATAAAGTCAAGAGAGACGATGGATGGAAATATTAAAACAAATATTTACACTCGGTCAAAGATCCTACACCATCACCTTGTACGTTTCCCCAATCCTCACCTCATGTTCATTAAAATAAAACGCGAAGTTTATTCCCAACATTCACTTTTGCTTGGTCAACGTTTAACCCAGTCAAAATAGATTTCCCCATACCACACGTCTCTCCACACGTAACCCCCATTCACCTATTAATAAAACACATTTTTTTATTTACCCAACCCTTTTCCTTTTCATTCGTTACATCCAAGAATAAACACACCCTTTTACTGCTCTTTCTTCTCTCCCATTTTTTTTAACACAGTCACCACCATCTCAAAAACCCTAATTACCCTAAATAAAATTAACCCAATGTAAATTGGGGCTTTTACCTTTAATAGATAATTCACCCAAATCAAATTAATTCCCCCAAGATTCGGAGGCAAGCACTACAAGGTGGTCCTCAAATCTCCCAATCATAATATTCCACCGTGGCAATCCGCGTGAAGAAAGAGAAATAGAAGATCCAACGGTTCAATTTTTAGCTTTCTTCTCAAGCTTAATCAAACGGTTGAGAAAGAATCCCTTGGAGAAAGAGAGTGAAGACCCCAAGCTCATGGTTCATCTATAAATAGTGGGGATACTTAGTTTGAAGATTAGTCCATTTTTTTCTAAGCTTTTTCTTTATTTTCAGTTTTTTTTAAATTAATTAGGAGTAGATTTAAATTAGATTAATTTTTCAGTAAAATTAGATTAGGGTTTTAATCTTGTAATTCTTTTTTTCCAGTCAACTGTAATTTGAATTTTTGATTAATGAAAAAGTTTTATTGTTATTTAATTTTCATCTCATCTTTAATATTTTTTTAAGTTTCATGATAATCTGCTTCATCCGTTTTTAATTCTGTTTCTCGTTATTATTATATTTACTGTTCAAGGTTTTTTGTTTATTCGAGTAATCTAAAAAAAAAAGTACAGTTCGGATTGTTTGGATTTGTTTGGTTCGAGTGGATTGATGTTCGAGAGACGAAAGAGGCGATTCGACGGGGTGACAGTCGTTCGATTCACAAAGTTCGCTCAGCGCGACACTTCGGCTCAACGGTTTCGACTCAAGGTTCCAAATCTTCTTTTTAATTTTATTTGTTAAGTTGTTTATCTGCTTTTATTTGTTTTTGAACTGCCAGTATATTTGTTTAAGTATCTGCTTGTTAAATTGGTTTATTTGGTAAGTTACTGATTGATTTTTTTTGCTTCTAGTTTTAATAATTTTCGGATCTGCTTAATTTGTTTGGTTATTATTCTAAGTACTGCCATATCTGCTTATGTTATTTTGTTTCTTTGATTTTTTTTGTGTCAGCTTATTTGGGTAGTGGCTTATTTGTTTTGGATTTAAGTAATGTTTATTGTGCTTGCTTGGTTTATGATTTTATTCAGCTTAAGTCTGTTATTGCTTTTTAGTCTATTATTTCAGCTTATTTGGTTTTCATTTTTAAATGCTTATTCAGTTTCCTGATTTATGTTATTAGATTGGTGTTTATAGTTTGCTTATTATAGTTTGCTTATTTTATCTAGTTTTGCTTATTGTTTAGTTGATTTAGCTTATTTTTTTCGGCGTAGCTTATTTTTGTTTGGCTTATTTGATCTGCTTATTTTTATTTTTGGGTTTAGATTTCTGGGTTACTGTTTGTTTCATAGTTGATTTTGCTTATCATCAGTACTTTAGGTTGTGTAATTTGCTTATTTGCTTCTCTACTTTTCAGCTTATTCTATTCTTGTTTGCTTAGTTTTTCTCGTTTACTGTATTGCTGGTAGCAATTTGTTCTGTATGTTGCAACTTTCCAATAACAAACTATTCCAAAAAGTCAAAACAAAATAAATATTAGCAAAAAGTGGTCCTAGTGGGATTCGACCCCCAGACCTCCAGCTAAACTGTCAAGCGCCCCAACCAACTCATCTAATAGTCTTTTTGTGTTCACTTTCACAATGATTAATTAATATAGCTTAATAGATGTAGTGGCAGTTTTATTTAAATGGTTTAATACAAATTTTGTTAGTTTTCATTTCTAATTAAAACGTTTTATTTTTATTTTCGTCAATTTAGTTTTTATAAAAATATAAAAAGATAAAAATAAATATATATTTTAATTTTTAATTAATTTTAAATTTAGTTTAAAATTTTACTAGATTTAAGATTAGTTTTATTAGATTTTTATTTAAAAGTTTTTTTAAAGGTTTTCATTTCATTTAAAAGTTTTTAAAGTTTTCATTTAATTAAATTTAAAATTTTAGATTTCAAATAGTTTTTAATTAAGTTCATATAGTTAAAATAGATTTCAATTAAAGTTTTTTAGATTAATTAGATTTATATTTTAAATAGCTTTTATTTTGAATAGTTTTTAAATTAGTTTAAATATACCAAATAGATTTTACCAAAAACAAAGTTAAGTCGTAACGTTAATTGGAAATCAATTCGGGTGAGTCGAGGAACGATAATAGAAATAAAAAGGATAAACAAAATCTACATATTAAATGGCGCCGCTGCCGCTTCGCTCGTACGATTGACGATTTTCGTGAAGACGTTTGGATTTTGGGATCCGTTCTTTTTGAACGTTACGTTTCTTGCAACAAAATCAAAAATACAAAAAAAATCAAAAACTTAAAAATACAAAAAAAAAATTAAAAAAATCACAAAAGCAATTTCTTTCCTAAGAATTGCAACAAAAAAAAAGTAATACTTTTTCCTAAAGGTATTACACCAAAAATACTACGTATTAGTGTTAATTTTTATTTCGATTTTTCTTGTATATATATATTTTTTCTAAAAAATACAAAAATATTCTTCTTTATCCTCTATTGTGTTTAATTCTTTTTCTCAACCCCTCTTATTTATAATTCTTCATGGATTTGTCTTGCGTTCGGTGTGGGAGACCATGGCTCGGTTTTCCAATATGTCCATGGTCTACTTGTGCAAAGTGTGGTTCCGATATCGACAATACACAATTTGGATTTTGTCCATTGTGCAATTCTAGAAATTCGTACTTCTCCTCTTACACAAATTTCTCCCCTCCTCCCGTCTATGACAATCCCTATCCTCAACATGCACCGGGTTTTTCTCAATACCCGTGTTGCAATCATTGTGGGGGCCCTCACGATACTTCTTATTGTCAACCGATGAATTATGAGCCACATCCGTGCTATAATTCCGGTTTTCAAAATTTTGAACCCCCACAAAACTCCGTCGTTCATCAGCCTTCTTTTAAGGAACAAAGCACTAGTTTGGATGAAATTCTCGAAAGCTTAAAACAAATCAAAATCAGCTTGCATGACGAAAGACAACAAGAGCAAGTATCTACTCTTAGTGTTTCTACTCCTCCTCTTGTGCGTTCTTACTATTATGATGACGATGAGACTACTATTTCTTGGAGTGATCTTTGTGCTCAATGTCCTAGTGCAATTGTAATTCCTTCTCTCAATATCCCAAATGCATCTAAGGATTTTGATACATCGAGTGAGATTAGTGATTTTGGGCTCGACAAATTCTTTGATGAAGTTTATGATGTGCCGACTTTCGCTGAGCTTACGAACACAGTCGTTCCGCTAGTCCATGATCACATACTCACAAATCCAAATGCGATAATTGATTCTTTCAATAAGAGTTCTATATGTGGTGAGTATGATGATTTCGTCTTCGAGCCCGAGATTAAGGTAATTATCGACCGAGAGCTAGCTCTTTTACCTCCACTTCCACCTACAAGTGAGGTCGATTTTTCCAATATCGATGTCGAACTTGATGAGTTGGAACGTCTTATTTTTAATAATAATGACGAACCAACTCACATGACCACGCATCAAATTCTCGAGGAGTTACCTAATAAACACTCCTCTAATGAGAATTACGTTTACCACATTCGTGAGGATTTAACTTATCAACAAATCCCACAAATGAATGATGGTTTCGTACTTGATCGTGATCTCTTCGAGAGAATTTCTAAAATCCTCAATGAGGGGAACGACAAACCTTTGTTTGACGAGCCTATCTATGATGAAGAAATTGAAGAGATTCACGTTCATGAGGATGAGTGCTTTGACCCGGGAGGTGACATTGACCATTCTTTGATTGATACCTTTACGGCTGTGCCGAATAGTGACCATCCTATGTCTTTGGGGGATGACAATTTGTCTCCTTTACCCACCCCACCTCCCGTGGATCACGACCTCACATACTTTTCGTATGTTGAGAGGACCTTTTTACCTTCTATGACTTATCCTCCTGCCTCTCATTTATTATGTTCCTCCGGGACCGAGGATAAGATTTTTGATCCCGGTATTACATTCGAGGCTTCCCCATGGACCATTTAATTCGGGGTCGAGTCAGGCTCGTGACTCGGTTAACAAAAACAAGCGCTTCTCGGGAGGCAACCCGATTATCTTTCTTTTATCTATTTTTCTACAATAAGTGTAGGGGGAGCCGTGTAGGTTGTTTGTTTTGTGTGTTGTGATTGTGTAGGGACATGTGCTTTGATGATCCACTTTTGGTACTTTTGACGAGACTCGTGTTACCGTATTTCCCGTGTACCCGATTCCTTCGATAAGTTTTTGCTATTGTGATTCAATCTTGTATATAAATAAAACGAATAAATGTAATCACTTTAGTTGTCCCTTCCTTAGCTCGATTTAAACAACGTACTCAATGTCCTAAGTGTAGGGGAGTTTATTCGCCCACATGCTTAAACATTAAGGACAATGTTTATATTAAGTGTAGGGGGACTTCTATCGAATATTAGTGGCCTTTTCCATGAATTTGACCCCATTTAACCGGAAAATTTTAAAAAATTTCAACGTTTTTCAAATTTTTGATCTATTTTGGCCTAGTAGTATTTTTATTTATTTTCTTTCCTTTTATTATCGCATTGTAATAATTTCCATTTCAAGAATGAAGTCAAAAAATAAATAATTAAATAAAATGGTTTTACAAGTTTAGATATCTTTGATATATTAGGCCCGTCGTGAATATTTTGACTCAACCCGAGTTTACTTATCCAAGTTTACTCTAGCTAGTATCCTTAACCATATGGACCTTAATTGGTTTATTAGGCTAAGCATCCACGAGTCTCATTCCTTGAGATTTTAAATTGTGGAGAACGAGAGATGATAGAGTTAATTATAAGTTCGGTATTCTTTCATTAACTTATGTGAGTTAGTTATGAGCTTTTTCTCCCATCACTTGTTAATAAATATATTTGCAATAAATAAGGTTGTACGATTTAAAAGGTTACTTAGCTTCTAGCACAAGATCGTTTAAAAGTTGCTCGGTATTAATTAGAGTTCATAGCCAAGGCATAACTTATTGAAGCGGGACGCGAAGATTGGCTTATCCAAAAAGGCCCTAACAAGGCATGAGGATACCAGTCCAAAAAGGCCCTAACAAGGCATGAGGATTCACTTTTTTTGCTAAAGATCCAAAGATGACGTGAAGATCATTAATCCAAATCAATATGATGGATCAAGAAACACGACGAGAAGCAATTACTCCCCTAAAGATCATGGAGAAGTCTATCCAAAAAGACCCTAACAAGGTATGAGGATAAATAGATCCAAGTCCGAAAAGGAGGCGGATCGTTGTATATCAAAATCCTAAATAAAGAAGAGGATAAATGAAGAAGTCGTGGTCAACGTTTGAAGCATCTTTCACTCCTTATGAAGATGTATACCAAAATGAAGAGAAGACCATAATTTCAAGATCGTCTCTCAAGATTTAAAGTTTGAAGTAAAAGCCAAATATCGGTCCGATAAAGGTCTCAAATCGTGAAACGAGTTATGCCAAGATATGAACTTTATGAGGTTTCGAGAAGCCGTTTTAAAAGATTTTGTCCTTTAGCTAACTATTGATTAAATCGTCCCACTTTATTTTCGGCCTTAATAAATTATCGAAATAAGTCAAAAATGCATCCTCGTGATCATTGAAGACAAAAATAAAATACAAGAGATACACCGTAGGAATAAGGGGGTCTAAGTGATTAACTAAACCACATGAGTAAGTGTTAGTTGTGCTAACTTGTAAATAACAATGATCTCGTTTTTATGCTTGGTATGGGGAACGTGAAACTTGAGGGTGATTAATATTCATGACACCAAAGCCCTAATTCAAGTCTTAGATTTCTTTACGAGTTTCTTCCATCGAATAATTTCCAAGTTAATAAATGGTTATAACTTTTGTCTCCTTTTAAGTTCTTATCTTTTCATCATAGTAGTAGTAGTAATAATAATAAAGGCCGAGATGGATTAATAATGAGAAAAATGTAACTTAATGCTTTAAAACTATGCATTGCATGGGGTCATTGCAATGGTCAAGTGTAGGGGATTTAATAAGTGTGTAAACACTTATCCTTTTGCCACTAAAATCAAGGAAAAACAAGACCTAATCATGTGTTTTATATCGTTAAAGTCGGAATTACGCGTGGTTTTGTGTTTTTTGTGTAAAATAGGTACAAATGATCAAAAGAAGAGAAAACACGGGATTTCAAGGTCAAATGTCGAAGAAAAGTCAAGAAAGAGACGAAGACAAAGTCAAAAGACCAAAAGTGTGTCCAAGATCACGAAAACCGACAAAGTCGACTTTATTTTGAAGAAATGATCAAGAAAGACGGAATCGAGCTCGTTTTAATGAATTTAATCATTTTTGAGGATATTCGAACCAAGTGGGTCCCACATTTGGTTAATAGGCCTAAAAGCCCATTTAAGAAAATCATTTACTTACTCTAAGCCTTTCATTAGCCCAAAGCCCATTAAAAGCCCTATAACCATTTACTAGAGACGAATGGAGTAAAAATTTGGGCCCAAGCCCAAAGTCATATCAATTGGCTGTGTAATAAGTCCAAGAATGGGAACTGTTTTTTTAGACATGAGGAAAGGCCCATAAAGTCAAGAGAGACGATGGATGGAAATATTAAAACAAATCTTTACACTCGGTCAAAGATCCTACACCATCACCTTGTACGTTTCCCCAATTCTCACCTCATGTTCATTAAAATAAAACGCAAAGTTTATTCCCAACATTCACTTTTGCTTGGTCAACGTTTAACCCAGTCAAAATAGATTTCCCTATACCACACGTCTCTCCACACGTAACCCCCATTCACCTATTAATAAAACGCATTTTTTTATTTACCCAACCCTTTTCCTTTTCATTCGTTACATCCAAGAATAAACACACCCTTTTACTGCTCTTTCTTCTCTCCCATTTTTTTAACACAGTCACCACCATCTCAAAAACCCTAATTACCCTAAATAAAATTAACCCAATGTAAATTGGGGCTTTTACCTTTAATAGGTAATTCACCCAAATCAAATTAATTCCCCCAAGATTCGGAGGCAAGCACTACAAGGTGGTCCTCAAATCCCCCAATCATAATATTCCACCGTGGCAATCCGCGTGAAGAAAGAGAAATAGAAGATCCAACGGTTCAATTTTTAGCTTTCTTCTCAAGCTTAATCAAACGGTTGAGAAAGAATCCCTTGGAGAAAGAGAATGAAGACCCCAAGCTCATGGTTCATCTATAAATAGTGGGGATACTCAGTTTGAAGATTAGTCCATTTTTTCTAAGCTTTTTCTTTATTTTCAGTTTTTTTAAATTAATTAGGAGTAGATTTAAATTAGATTAATTTTTCAGTAAAATTAGATTAGGGTTTTAATCTTGTAATTTTTGTTTTTCCAGTCAAATGTAATTTGAATTTTTGATTAATGAAAAAGTTTTATTGTTATTTAATTTTCATCTCATCTTTAATATTTGTTTTAAGTTTCATGATAATCTGCTTCATCCGTTTTTAATTCTGTTTCTCGTTATTATTATATTTACTGTTCAAGGTTTTTTGTTTATTCGAGTAATCTAAAAAAAAAAAAAGTATTGTTCGGATTGTTTGGATTTGTTTGGTTCGAGTGGATTGATGTTCGAGAGACGAAAGAGGCGATTCAAAGGGGTGACAGTCGTTCGATTCACAAAGTTCGCTCAGCGCGACACTTCGGCTCAACGGTTTCGACTCAAGGTTCCAAATCTTCTTTTTAATTTTATTTGTTAAGTTTATTGTTTAAGTTGTTTATCTGCTTTTATTTGTTTTTGAACTGCCAGTATATTTGTTTAAGTATCTGCTTGTTAAATTGGTTTATTTGGTAAGTTACTGATTGATTTTTTTTGCTTCTAGTTTTAATAATTTTCGGATCTGCTTAATTTGTTTGGTTATTATTCTAAGTACTGCCATATCTGCTTATGTTATTTTGTTTCTTTGATTTTTTTTGTGTCAGCTTATTTGGGCAGTGGCTTATTTGTTTTGGATTTAAGTAATGTTTATTGTGCTTGCTTGGTTTATGATTTTATTCAGCTTAAGTTTGTTATTGCTTTTTAGTCTATTATTTCAGCTTATTTGGTTTTCATTTTTAAATGCTTATTCAGTTTCCTGATTTATGTTATTAGATTGGTGTTTATAGTTTGCTTATTATAGTTTGCTTATTTTTATCTAGTTTTGCTTATTGTTTAGTTGATTTAGCTTATTTTTTTTCGGCGTAGCTTATTTTTGTTTGGCTTATTTGATCTGCTTATTTTTATTTTTGGGTTTAGATTTCTGGGTTACTGTTTGTTTCATAGTTGATCTTGCTTATCATCAGTACTTTAGGTTGTGTAATTTGCTTATTTGCTTCTCTACTTTTCAGCTTATTCAATTCTTGTTTGCTTAGTTTTTCTCGTTTACTGTATTGCTGGTAGCAATTTGTTCTGTATGTTGCAACTTTGCAATAACAAACTATTCCAAAAAGTCAAAACAAAATAAATATTAGCAAAAAGTGGTCCTGGTGGGATTCGACCCCCAGACATCCAGCTAAACTGTCAAGCACCCCAACCAACTCATCTAATAGTCTTTTTGTGTTCACTTTCACAATGATTAATTAATATAGCTTAATAGATGTAGTGACAGTTTTATTTAAATGGTTTAATACAAATTTTGTTAGTTTTCATTTCTAATTAAAACGTTTTATTTTAATTTTCGTCAATTTAGTTTTTATAAAAATATAAAAAGATAAAAATAAATATATATTTTATTTTTTAATTAATTTTAAATTTAGTTTAAAATTTTACTAGATTTAAGATTAGTTTTATTAGATTTTTATTTAAAAGTTTTTTTTAAAGGTTTTCATTTCATTTAAAAGTTTTTAAAGTTTTCATTTAATTAAATTTAAAATTTTAGATTTCAAATAGTTTTTAATTAAGTTCATATAGTTAAAATAGATTTCAATTAAAGTTTTTTAGATTAATTAGATTTAAATTTTAAATAGCTTTTATTTTGAATAGTTTTTAAATTAGTTTAAATATACCAAATATATTTTACCAAAAACAAAGTTAAGTCGTAACGTTAATTGGAAATCAATTCGGGTGAGTCAAGGAACGATAATAGAAATAAAAAGGGTAAACAAAATCTACATATTAACGCCCGTAGGCAGAAGATATCTGAGTGTACGGACTAGCACGGATGGACGTACCATGACCGCGAATGATAAACATATTATTTAAAAAATATATGTAATATATCTTACCGATTTAAAAGATATATATAATGTTTTTAAATATAAAAGATATAAATAATATATTTTATTAGTTATATCGGAATATATCCCAAATAATATCTTATAGTAATTTAAATGATATGTGTAACATCCTTTATTAATATAAAAAATATATCTGAACTTGCGGAGTAATTACGAAAGACGCGGCTCATGACCGTAGTGAAAAAATAAAATATGACTGAACATACAGATAAGCACGGCTGGAGATACTATGGTCGCGAATAAAAAATATAGGTAATATTTTGTTACTAAAAAAATGTTTTTTTATAAACTTAAAAGATCGCGTAATATTTTTTTGATATAAACAATATTCGTATGGACCAAATATTATAATTCGCAGAATAGTTTTGCACTATCTTCGACGATTTGTATCATACATATTCCTTTGGTAGTGCACTACTTATCAAAGACCTTAATATCTACGATAATGATATTTTATCACGCCAGATAATAGCCGTAATTTTTTTCCTTGGGTATATTAGACTATATTTATACAAGATTTTGTTTATGTACATGATAAAGATATATCAGTATTATGATTTGCATTGAAGATGATCAAGATTCACGAAAGGACATAACAAAATTCCAACGGAATATCTAACTTCTTAAACCCACAATTTTGCGCATCCATGGCTGTCTACTGACGTTTTATCAAAGGCTTGTTTCAACCAATGTTAAGTTTATTCATGTGGACTAAGGAGAATTAAATTAAACCAGGAACATGCAAAGTAGCAAATAAGATGTAATGTACATGCACGTGTATGTTAAAATCATGTAACAGAATGCATTGTAGCTATCGTTTACGGTATTTTGCACCTTAAGCATCTACACATATCGTATGAATAAAAAAGGGTTTAGAATTACCGACTTTCCGAATTGATGAGGACACGAAATAAAGTTGTCCATGGTCCCACGGATGGCGCCAACTTGTTGGAGCATAATTTGGCTAGGCCGGTCTGACGACTATCCTGGGCCGTTCGTCGTCTTCTCAGATCCTGAGTAATGCTGCAAACAAACGTAAACCGGTTAGACGTAGACCCGAGGCCGGAGCCCCGGGGTCCACCTCCGACGGTCAAGTTAGTATCATGATGATATGTTGTATAATAGGTGAAGTTATGAGAGAAAAACCTGATTATAATGAGAACCCTACCCCTGTTTATATAGGCATAGGGTTTCTTGTAGGATAAGTAAGGTGTGTGTGGGCCATGGGCCTGTCGGGCCGAGCCCATTACCGATTGTACGTCGACATATATATTGTTAATAAATAATCAAGAACGGTTTTAGTTGGTTTGTAGTCTCTTATGCATTTTTTAGTGATCATTCGTGGTTGGTATAAGTACGTATTAAGATTCTAAGTTGGAATGTTTTATGTGTACTATAATTATGTCATGCTTAATACTTAGCGGGTGTTTTTTCTTTTATTCTTTTCATTTTATTTGTGAGGAATAAAGAAAAATAAGAGCGGCTTATAAAAAAATGAGTGGCTAGAAAAAAAAGAAAAATTTTTTATACAAAACTCCCAAGAGGGGCAGTGAAGTGTTAATTATAGTCACAAGGGCTGCGGGTATTTAATAGTTGCTCCAATCCAATATTACCTTGACGGGTTGCGGGATTGAAAATCCAAGGTCTCAAAAAGGCGGCGGATATAAATTATTGCGTGAGTTTTATTTTTCTTTTCTTAACGAGTGTGTAGCTACTTATTAATGCATGACATAAGGATTTTACACATAAGGTGAAGACTTAGTATTTTGGGTCGGACTTATATTAATTGTGGGCGGTTTTTCAAGTAATGGATAAGATGGTTACTTAGGATTAAAACCGTGCTTCCTTATTTTCAGATTTTACACTTCTTATATTTCACGCTTTAAATAATGACAAATTTTCTTAAAAGCAATTTGCTCAAATAATAACCGGTCTTAGAGGCATAATAAGTGGGGGTATAATAGTAACACAAGTAATTTGTATGAATAAGTCGATGCACTTTCACTTATGGATAACATTGATCTCGTTTTTAAGCTTGGCATGGGGAAAGTGAAACTTGAGGATGATAAGTATTCATGGTACAAAAGCCCTAATCAAAGTAATTGATTTCTTTATGAGTTATTTCCATCAAATCATTTCAAGAAAATACAAAAATAAATAAATAGAGTTTATATTTTGCATTGCATTGTAAAAATCAAAATCATGCATCATGTAGTATAGCATAGTTTATTAAATCATAAAATGGCCAAGGTGGATTAATTATGTTAAAAGTGTAATCTAGAGCTTTAAAATACAGCATTGCATGGGGCCATGGCAATGGTCAAGTGGAGGGGAGTTGATAAGTGTGAAAACACTTGATGGTTGAGTTTTTACTACTCTTTAGGAAAAGGGAGCAAATAGGACAAGTAATGAATACGACGATTTAGGAAAACCGTGTATTAATGACCCTAAAATGAGTTCGTTCTCAAGGAGGCTAGTGTGTTATATATGTAATGACTTGGATTAGATTTGTGATTATATTTTTGAGAAAGAAAAATAGAAATGAGATTAGAAGAGAATGACGGTTACGAAGACGGATTAAACTAAGTCGAAAAAGGTGTACACGTAAAACCGTAAAAGTACCAAAATTAAAATTATACCCAAAAAATTCCTAAAAATTACCAAAAATCCACAATAATATTCTAAGAGTTTACAAAAAATCCAAACTTGCTAAAACATTTTAATTAATTAGATAATGACTTTTTAATGCTAATTAAAGCCCTAAAAATCAAAATTAATTATTAAAAAGTCCCAAACAAGATCTTAAAGTTTGTAAACCTCAAAATAACCTAATTAATCTAAAAAGTATTTTTCAAAATTTTAAAATCACTAAAAACTATTTTTAAACAATTAAAAACTACTAAAATCAATTAAAACATAAATTAATTCTAGAAAATAATTAAAAGACTCTAAAAATATTTGGAAAGTTGCAAAAATCCTAATTAAGTGTTTAGAACCTAGGAAAAATATAAAAACTTAGAAAATCAGACTTTTAATTTTTAACAATAAAATAATATTAAAATATTATTAAAAATCCAAAAATCATAAAAAATTCTAAAAACTTGCAAACTAGCTTAATTTAACCTAAGTAACTCAGAAATGAAAGTGAAATTACCTAAATACCCCTAATGGACCTAGAAAATGGGCTAAACCCAAAACAGTACCTTATTGGGGCCAAATTTGGGCCCAATAACAAAAAGTGTTCAAAATAAGCCCAAAAAGCATAGGTTGACTCAAAATTTGATTTTAAACAACCTTTTCCAAAGGCCCAAAAGCTGAAAGTGTGAAATAAGCTGCTTATACCAAGCAGCTTATTCTTAATGGGCTTTTTGGCCCATTAAGCTATAAGCCAATGCCATAAGCTAAAATTTGACATACAAGCTTATTTTGACCTAAATAAGACTTCTGCAAAAAGAAATTTGAAATAAGCCCAAGGAATAAGCCTGAAAATGCAATAAGCAATCTACAGAAAACGACAAAATAGTCGTTTTTCAGTTCTAGGCCACCCCAAGTGCTGATTCAAGTTCCTATAGCTTCTAAATGACTTAATTAAGCAAAATCAACAAAGAGTTTTCAAATAAGCTGACTCAATAAGCTGGAAAAAGCAAATAAGCACTTATGTAAAAGTCAAATAACTTGGTTTTCTAGCAAAAAGTCAAAGTCAAAGTCTGATAAGCTCCAGTCTACTCAAATGGGTCAAATAATGAAGACCTATTACAAAAAATAAGTTGTTGCACGTCTGGATAAGCTAAAATAGCTTATTGATAAGCTGAGTTCAATTTTACACTAGCAGGGGCTAGTTTTGAGTGTTGAACAGTGGAAACTATTTCTACTGCTTGACTTGTTTGACTTTTTGTCTTTAGTGACTTTTTTGGAGATTCAGATTACACAAAGGCACCCAAATGATCTTTGGATCAAAAGGAGTCAAGAACAATCAAAATATCACAATCACAAACACCCAATTGATACAGTTTAATCAATAAAGTCCCAGATATGATACAGACATGAACAAATAAGCAGTTGAGCACTTATAAGCAGTTTTAGCACAAATCAGCCAGCCAAATTCAACCAAATGCATACACAAGCTATATTAAACTCAAATAAGCAAGTCTAAACAGGTTTCATGCAATGATTCAAAGAATTAAGCAAGATTCAAGCCAATGAATGTTACTGATGAACACTAACACATGCAGTTTTACACTTTGCTGATGTATTTGACCAATAAGCCAGATTCAACACTCAGTATCTATCAAATAAGTTATAATAATGGTGTTTTAACAACTTTCAACCCTAAGCATGCACAAATACTAGATTTCACCAAAATCTTAGGTCAAAAACAGTTAAGTTCACCAAGTTATAGCAGATTGTTTGATTTGAAGTTTCAAACCCAAAAACTTGCAGCAAAACACTCTCAACAAGGCATATATCAGATACCAAGCATAAACAATACCTTCTAACAACACAATATCAAGATGCAATCACAAACAGGTAGACCCAAACACCCCTTTATCTTTTCAAAATCAAAATTTTCAAAGGAAAAGTGAGATTCAAGACCACCCAAGCTCAGATAAACACAATAACAAGTAAGATTAACATATTCAAGCAGATTTAAGCCACAAAATTCACAAGAACACAAGCCACATACAAATATCACCAAAAATCAAGATTTTAAGCAGATTTTAGGATTGAGTATGCAAACCTCATGGATGTACATCCACACCCACGAATTTATGAGCTTATGTACTAGCAAGAACAAGTACAAGCTTCCAATAACACCCCTGCTAAGAATCAACAAGGTTAGAAGCACAAGTATAAAATCAGAAACTTGAAAAATTCTTGATTGATGCAACTCTTGTCCTCCACACTTGATTATCCCCAAGTTATAAGCCTCACCACACCTTAATCAACACAATTAGGATGCTATGATCAGCCCTATAACCCACGAATTCCAAGATAGACCAAGAACTTAGCAAAATATCAAGAAAATGAAGAAAATGTGCAAACTTTTACACACTCCTCTATTGAAAACATGTTTTTAACTTCAAAATCAGTAAACTAAGAACATAAACAAGCAATAATAAGATGGCACTTGGTCTTTCTTCAAAACACTTAACTCAAATTTCATAAAACTGAAAAGGGATTTACAAGTGCTTGAACAAGGAAAAACCAAAAGCAAACGTGAATGTTGGACCCTATACCCTTTATATAGAGGGTGTACATGGTCTGTTTAAACCTAAAAACTTAAAACCCTAACTTGTAGAAGCCCAAAAATGCCCTTGAGGTTTTGTCTTCTTTGGAGAATCATGTGACTGAATTGGCAGTTTGTGTGAGGTGTCCAAGGTGAAAATGCATCCAAAGGCTCACAATGAAGCTTAAGTTTGAAGCTGAATATGAGTGGTAGATTCCCTGGCACCATTTTGGCTTTTTCCCAAAGACGTGTGAAGGGGTTTAAACATGTGAGCAAGATAGTGATGTGGCATGGTTTTTTAAGGTTGGGTTGTGTTTATGATTAGCTTAATCATAAATTTGGAGCAGTTGAGGGTTTAATTACAACACAATTAGGAAAACCCGATTGTGTTCTTGAGGTGAATAGTGCAAGTTTTAATCTGTTTTGGGAGGTGATTAAGGTTTAAATTATTGTTAAGGTGCCAAGTTTAAAAAAATAATAAACCGGATTAGTGGTTTGGTGAGGTGGAAGAAGGGTGAGTTCTGATTGGAGGAGAGAGTGAGTGAGGTGAGGTGGCAATTGGTGATTGGTCTAGGTGTCTTAGGTTGTCTGCCCATTTGAGCCCCTTGTCTTTGTAATTCTTTCCACTTTGTATAAAATAGGCCAGAACTTGATTTCCTTTGTTATGGGAGTTTTGGTTTTCACACTTTTGCCCCAAAAAGTTTCATAAAGTAAATTCAGGGGTATTTCTTGCCATTTTTGAATTCTTCAAGGGCTGATTTGGCATTTTGATGATGGATAATGGTCTTGACTTGTATAAAGGGCATTTTGGAGGACTGAAATTGCCAAGTCTTGTTTGATGAGGGACCATTCTTGCCAAATGTTGAAAGTCAAGGGTCCTTTTTGTAATTTTGGGATTTTCAAAGGACCAAACTTGAAATTTCTTGTACTTTGAAGGGCTTCATGATGGATTTGACTTTGTGGAGGATATTGGTTGACAATTTAGCTTTGTAGAGGGGCTAAACTTGCCAAATCTTCAAAGTGGAGGGCCCTTTTTGTAATTTTGACAAACTTTAGGGACCAAACTTGTAATTATGAAGATACAAGGGTATAAAGTGTCAATTCTTCCATATTGGAGGACCCTTCTTCATAATTCTTCAAATCTTCAAGGGTCGTTTTTGGGAAAGTCTTCATTAGGGCTTGGTTCATTGTGCGGCTTCGTTTCCCGTGTTCGTTTTTGCATGATTCTTGTGATCTTTTGTTATTTTCTCAATATACGTACCTAAAATACACAAGCAACAAACAAAAGCATATATATATGGGTATTTTGATGATATTTAATGCATTTTAAGCCCTATTTGGAGGATGAGACTATGTATAAAAGCAGTCTCATCACTCCCCCATACTAAACCATTGTCGTGCCCTCACGCAATGCTAGAATTAAGTATTGTAGCATCTCCAAAATTCATATTTATTCTCTTTATTGAACGATAAACTAGCTACACTACCACTATTGCTACTACTACTTGCGTTTTAGACATAATGTATGATTTTCATCGCAAAATGGGACGTTTAGGTTCATAGAATAAGAACACGTGAATGCTTCGTTAGAAATAATTTCATTGTCCTCGATTTTCACCCTGATTCCATGCCAAGCGTGCAACGAGATCATTGTCATTATAAGTTAGTAATGCTAACACTACTCATATGCCATAATCACGTACTTATCCTCCCATTATTCCTAAGTTGTATCTCTTATATTTTATATTGTCTTGAATGTTTCACGAGGATACATTGTTTGATTTATGCGATAATAGAGATTTAGGTCTAAAAATAGAGTCCTAACGGTGTAACCAAGACCATCAAATTAATAACCCCTCCTAATAGACAACGATGTTAAAAAATTAAGTTTACAAGAAGAATCGATAAACACGGTTTTATAACGGTTTTGAACATGAGACTTATTACCAAGACTTTTATACGCCCCCTAACGGAAGGGCCTTATTATCTTTGGTTTACCTCCATCTTTTATTCAACTTCGCCATGAAGCTTTTATTATGACTTCGGTCTTGCCTTGCCTTTTATTATCCACCTCATCGGTAGTTTTATTAGCCAAAGACGTATATCCTCACGCTAAGGAGAATTTTGGATCTTTAAAGCTTCGAAGATTAAGGCTTGATTCACTTTCAATTTTGCATAGATTTTTCGGCCTTGTGGGGCTTCAAATTGTTTGCTTGATTTAGGTGAGCACTTGAAATCTTATTATTGGGTGAAGCTTTTGATTATTCGGGTGCCAATACTTCAAAACCGTGACGCTGGCGATACCTTAATGTCTTCCCGATTTAATTACACGGAAGCTACTAGAAAAGACTAGAAACCCAACAATCCCAAATAAACCGCTAAGTCAATATTTATTAAGCAAAAAATATTTACAAGCGAAGGGAGAATAAGCAAACAACGAGAACACATGAGTTTTTGAAAGAATACGAGTACTCTACGTTTAGCATAGTAACTTATAATTAACCCTATCATTTCTCGTCCTCATTTAAGAGACTTAGCCTAATGTGTAGTTAAGGAATCAAAGCTAAGTGCTCAACACGCACGGTCGAGTCAAAAATTACTCTTATTCTCGCCATCGGAAAACCTACATTCGTGTCTTCAAACACTTATAAAACATGAGAAAAATTTTAAAATTTGGCCATTTTAGCCTTATTTTGCAACAAAAACGATAAACAAAAAGATAAACTTTGGAAAGCGTGAAGGTTTGGCAAGGCAAGTATCTATTCACCCCCCCCCCATACTAAATTTAAACATTGTCCTCAATGTTTCGAGTCTAGGGGTGCAAACACCCCCATACTAGAGACGTATTCGAATGCCTAATCTTGCATGGAAAGGGTGTAACCAATAAATTAATAGCCGTTTATGAAGTGTGCTAATAACATAAGGTTAGAACATCGAAAGGATATATCATGGATATTGAGAAAGTCTTCAAAGCAAACGATCGAGTGCTCCCATAAACGAACACAAGAGGCTCCAATCGTGAAGATCATGATCATCTAAAGTCCACAATTCACAAACAACCACGGAACAAAGGTTGGAAGGACACAAATCCCCACACGTTAACTACATTAGAAAGCGATAATATGTACATAGGATAAGCATGGGACTCCCCCACGAGGCACCTCGTTTTTTATTGCCGAGTCATGAGCTCGACTCGATCCCCTCAATACTAATTATCATTGGGGAAGGTGACTTGGTCGAGGTAGTTCAAGGATGGAACTTCCCCGCCAAAGTAGTGCTTCAACCTATGTCCATTCACCTTGAAGTTAGGACCATCCTCTTGAGCTAGCTCGATGGTCCCATACGGAAACACTTGAGTCACGGTGAATGGACCGGACCAACGGGATTTCAACTTACCGGAAAAGATTTTCAAGCGAGAATTAAAAAGCAAAACTTGATCCCCAATGTTAAAAACCCTGTTTTTAATTTTAGAATCATGCAACTTTTTAGTTTTTTCTTTGTAAATCAGTGAATTTTCATAAGCAATATCCCTCAATTCATCCGAATTTCATTTTCCGGTGTTTTCCTGCGGTCTCCATATCATCATTACAATGCTTTAGGGCCCAATAAGCCTTGTGTTCTAACTCGATAGGCAAATGACAATTCTTTCCATACATAAGCTTATAGGGAGTGCACCCAATGGGCGTCTTATGAGCGGTCCTAAAGGCCCATGAAACATCGTCCAACTTATCCGACCAAGATTGTCAGTTTTCCCCAACGGATCTCTCCAAAATCCTCTTCAACGCTCGGTTTGAAACCTCGACCTGCCCACTCGTTTGTGGGTGATAAGTCGTAGAAAGCCGATGTGTAACCCCATTTTTCCTTAGGACCCTTTCGAATTGGTCGTTACAAAAATGGGTTCCACGATCGCTTATGATCGCACGAGGGGTTCCAAACCGAGAAAACAAGCTTTTCAAAAACTTGACTACCACACGAGCATCATTGGTGGGCAAGGCTTTGGCCTCCACCCACTTAGATAGGTAGTCAACCGCAACGAGAATGTACTTATTACCACGAGATGATGGGAACGGCCCCATAAAGTCTATACCCCAAACGTCAAAGATCTCACACACTTGGATGATATTTTGTGGCATTTCATCTTTTTGTGAGGCTTTTCCTTGTTGTTGGCATGAATCACATGACTTCACAAGATCTTGTGCATCTCGGTAAATAGTAGGCCAAGAGAAGCCGGCATCAAACACCTTCTTAGCCGTGAGATTAGCACCGTGGTGACCACCGTGGGTCCCTCATGACAAGCTCTAAGGATCTTAGAAGCTTCGGTGCCAAATACACAATGTCGGATGATTTAATCCGCACAAGTTCGAAACAAGTAAGGGTCGTTCCAAAAGTAGAACTTGACGTCACGAAATAATTTTCGTTTTTCTTGAGTCGTCATACCCTTAATGATGAAGTTACCCGCATGGTAATTTGCAAAATCCGCAAACCATGGGGTGGAAGAATCAAGCTTAGAATTCACTACACCAAGTGTCTCGAGCGGAAATGTTTCGGTGATTTCCTTGGGCTCGTAAACACTTTGGTGAGGATCTTCCAAACGAGAAAGATGATCGGCCGCTAGATTCTCGGCTCCTTTTTTATCAACGATTTTGTGATCAAATTCTTGAAGGAGGAGAATCCAACGAAGTAATCTAGGCTTAGCATCTTGCTTTGCCATGAGATACTTGATAGCCGAATGATCCGTATACACTATGCATTTCGTCAAGACGAGATAAGGTCGAAATTTCTCAAATGCATACACCACGGCAAGGAACTCCTTCTCCGTTGTAGTGTATTTAAGTTGAGCCTCGGTCATCGTCTTGCTAGCATAGTGAATAGGCAAGAAGTGCTTATCATGACGTTGCCCCAAAACGGCCCCTATAGCGTAATCACTAGCATCACACATGAGCTCAAAGGGGAGGTTCCAATTGGGAGCAACAAGAATGGGAGCTTCAGTAAGTTTCCTCTTAAGGATTTCAAAAGCTCGTATACAATCTTCATCAAAGACAAAACGTGCCTCTTTTTTCATGAAGATGTGTAATGGGTCGAGAAATCTTCGAAAAATCCTTGATGAATCGACGATAAAAGCCCGCGTGGCCTAGGAAACTCCTAACTCCCTTAACGGTTTTGGGATGAGGTAATTTGGCGATGACGTCTACCTTAGCTTGATCTACCTCAATCCCCGCTTTCGAGACCTTGTGCCCTAAGACGATTCCACTCTTAACCATAAAATGACACTTTTCCCAATTGAGCACAAGGTTGGTTTCCTCACAACATTTCAACATTCTCTCAAGGTTCGACAAACACGAAGTGAACGAATTACCAAACACGGATAAGTCATCCATGAAGACTTCCATCGTCTTCTCGATCATATCATGAAAAATAGCCATCATGCACCTTTGAAAGGTTCCCGGTGCATTGCAAAGTCCGAATGTCATTCTACGATAGGAAAACGTTCCATATGGACACGTAAACGTAGTTTTCTCTTGATCACGAGGATCGATGGGAATTTGGAAATAACCGGAAAAACCATCTAAAAAGCAATAGAAATTGTTTCCCGCAAGACGCTCCAACATTTTGGTCCATGAAGGGCAAGGGAAAATGGTCTTTTCGAGTGGCTTCATTCAACTTTCGATAGTCAATGCACACTCTCCATCCGGTCACGAGTCTAGTGGGAATCAACTCGTTGGCATCGTTTGGCACAATGGTCATCCCTCCCTTTTTAGGGACACAATGAATAGGACTCACCCAAGGGCTATCGGAAATAGGGTAAATCATTCCCGCGTCAAGGAGTTTAAGGACTTCCTTTTTGATGACGTCATGAATTTTGGGGTTCACCCTCCTTTGACATTGGATTGCGGGCTTGTAATCCTCCTCCATTAAGATTTTGTGGGTACAAAACTTGGGATCGATTCCCTTAATGTCGGATAACTTCCACGCAATTGCCCTCTTGTGGTCCTTTAGAACATCGACAAGTGCGGTTTTTTCATCATTCGAAAGTTCCTTCGCAATAATAACCGGCAACTTGTCGTCCTCCTCCAAATAGACATATTCGAGATGAGGAGGTAAATCTTTCAACTCAAGGATAGGTGGTTCCTCAAGTGAACATTTGGGCTCGATACTCATAACCTCCTCGGGTGGAGGAAATGGGAAATCGTTAAGAAAATCCTTGATAATCGAGAAGTCCTCATCGTTGTCGAGGTCTTCGTTACAAGTACGTGGAACATCGAATTCTTCCAACGTAAAACCACCACCTTCAAATGGAGTGAAGGTTGGTGTCGAATTATCAAGAATTGGATCTAACATAGTGGGATTGCCACTAGTTTCTTCATCACCAAAACCTAGAACTTCTTGTGAAAATTCCTCGCAAACCACGTCGATCATATCAACGAGGTTTATGGTTGCAACGGAATAAACATGAGAAATTTGAGAGTTTTGAGTTGCGTTTATAACAAGTTCCTCGTCGTTAAAACGTAAGGTGATCTTTCTAGAATGAACATCGATCAAAGCCATAGACGTATCCAAAAAAGAACGACCTAGAATGAGAGGAACTTGAGGATCCGTGGGGATATCAACAACGATAAAGTCTATGGGATAGTAAAACTTCCCCACTTTCACAAAAACGTCTTCCGCCAAACCACATGCGGGAATCGTGGAATGGTCGGCCAACTCGATAGACATTAGTGAAGGAGTAAGATTAGGAAGATTGAGCGACTTGAAGATTGCAAGTGGCATCAAGTTAATGCTAGCACCAAGATCGGCCAAGGCGAAGCATTCCTCCGTATCTTGGATTGCACAAGGGATCAAAAATTTACCGGGATCACCGACTTTTTGAGGTATGCAATTAAGATAAACCGATGAACAACTAGACAATTGGTGCAATTTCTCCTTGTTGTTCAACATCCTCTTAAAGTTAGCGGCAAATCGAGGCATCATGACCAAAGCATCGGCGAAACTCACATTAAAGTGCAAATCACGAAACATTTTCATAAAAAGCTCAAATTGATAATTGTCGCGCTCTTGACGTTTCTCCTTCCTAAGTCTCGATGGATAGGGCAAAGGTGGTGTGGGTTGAGGCATAGTAGGCATAACCTTTGGAATCTCGGGTTCTAATGATGGTAATGGGTCAACCGTAGGTGTGGCATGAGCGGTACTTCGTGGGATTGGGACATGCTCCTTTTGGACCACCACCTCGGGTTCTTCCTCAATTGCTTCCTCCGTAGGAGCAAGTGGTTGAGGAGTCGGTTCCTTAAGTGTCTTACCACTACGTGTGGTAATCACTTTCACATCACCCTTAGGGTTGGATATGGTGTTGCTAGGGAGACTACTCGAAGACGGTTTACACATTATTGCCTCAAACATAGACGAGATTTTATCTTCAAACACGGATTGCCTCTTCTCGGCTTTAATAATTTCTTGTTTAATCTCGTGTTGCCCTTGTTCCGTTTTTTGTTGGTTTTGTTGTAACCTAGTGACATTTCCTTCCATTTTGTTGGTGTGGATCTTAAGTTCATTAGCTAACTCATTTTTCAACTCTTTCTTCAAGTCGTTCTTAAACTCGGATCTTAGGCTAATGATTTCTCTTTGAATATTGTCAAACCTAGCATGATTCCCACTAGCATATTCAACAAACTCACTTGGAAGATCTTTCAATGTTTGCAAACCTTTGTTGTTGTTTTGAAAATCATTTTGATTCTTGTTTGAAACTTGATTATTAGCCCCTTGATTCCCATAGTTTCCCTTGTTGAATTTTTTTTTGAAACCAACTTGATTGTTGCGGTAGTTGTTGTTAGCATTTTGATTTGAACCAAAACCCGGTGGAGTCAATTGATTAGAGCGGGAAACTTGACCGTTTTGGTTGTAATTTCCCATGGCCGCGAAGGCACTCGATGTTGGGAATAAATCTATGCTTATTTGTTACCCCTGCTAGTTGCTTATTCGTACCCCTGCTAGAGTAAGTTCCCCCTGCTAAATAACAAAGGCAGGGGGATTGGTTCCCCTGCTGAAGTCAAAGGCCCTGCTATCAGAGATAAACATGGATAGATTTTTACGCGTTTCAGTTATTATTCCTTAATACTTTCCAAGTTTGTTAGTAGTGATCTTGTACGTGAGTCCTTGTGGCTATAAAAGGACTCACTAGGTTAGCATGCAATGTGTGTCTTTCTCATTTGTCTTTCATTGTCATACTTTAAGGTTTTGTAAACCCTAATACCATTTTAGGGTATTCGTATATCATTGATATATTAAAGTTCAACGTTCCAATCATATTGTTCTTGTGCTAAACATTATATTCCGCATCTTGTTTAGTTACTTTGCTTTGCAAAGTTTCTTTAGTGTTAGATTGAATTCTTTCTCTCTATCACAACCCTTAAACAAGCTATTAAGGTTTAAGATCTGACTTTGGGATCAACAAGTGGTATCAGAGCATATGGTGCATACTATTCTCATTGGTGAATCAGGTATATACTCTATGTTTCAGGGGAGGTTAGGTCACACCTTTAGGACTCAGGGTATCCTTAGGATACTCATATATGATCTTAGATCATATCCACTGGTGAGTGAGGGTTCAGGGTAATGAGGACTTGCTGCAAAGCTTGTCAGAACTCTGAAACCTTGAGGCACTATAATGAGTGCTTACATTTCTCTATTAAAACAGCTTGATGTTTAAATACAGATGTGTGGTACACATTGCCAAAACTGACTGACCATAGGTAAGGGACAAGGTAGGGATGGTGACTGGGGTATGCATGTTTTCTTGGGTTAACCTGGTGTAGGGTCACTTATGTATTGACTTTTTGTACTGAGACTGTTGCTGAATAGAGGACTCTTGAGTTTCTATGTATCTATCTTGTGTATACAAGTGTGTGCATTAGAGCAGAGCTAGTTAGCATTGGTCTCTCCATGACTAGTCCAATACCCCTAGGAAAGTTTCCCCTGCTTTCATCTTTTCATTCCCCTGCTATCATAACATTCCCCTGTTTGACCGTTGACCGACAATACCGTTACCCTGTTCATAGCCGTTGGGCCTGCTTGCACAAATTTTGGTTAGGGAATACTTTATTGTTTTTAAAAGATATTTAAGGCGCTTTCTTCGCTGATTGGTAATCTTTTCTTTATTATTTAAATAAATTATTTTTTATCAAGATTTATCTTTGATATTTTTGCAATTTGAAAATTTTGGTCCAATCACAGCTCTTCAATTCGCCTATAAAAACTTAATTTCCTTCACCAGCAGGTCCATCTCTCTCTCTCTCGACTTAATCCCACCTACCTCTCACCTTTATAAACCTTCAAACTATTTTCAAACTTTATCATGACTCTCAAAATTGCTGCTAATCATAACCAAATCGCTTTGTTACATGATGAACCAGCAGAGTTTGCTGATGCTGTGGCCTTTCTAAAGTCATCATACTTTAGAGTGGCCCTTCTCATCAATCCTCGAATCTATACCTCACACATTCAGCAGTTCTGGTCTAAGTCCATGACCAAAACAGTGAATGGAGAGGTTACAATTCAAAGCATTGTTGATGGTCATCCCAAGGTGATTACACTTGCCTCCATCAGGGAGAATCTTCTTCTTGATGATGAGGATGGGATAACCAACTTTTCTGAGGCTGAAATCTTTGCAGGTCTTGTTAAATTGGGGTACAAACTTTCTAAAAAACAAAAATGTAAGTTTGCTAAAGGCCAGTTTGCCCCTCATTGGAAGTATTTGATTCATACAATTTTGCAATGTTTGTCACCAAAAACCACTGCTTTTAATGAGTTTGGTAGTGAGATGGCTTCTGCCCTGATCTGCTTTGCAACAGGGAGGAAGTATTGTTTTTCTCAAATGATTTTTAAAGGAATGGTTAAAAACGTTTCAAGCAACTCAAAATTTTGTATGTACCCAAGGTTTATAGAACTTCTGCTGAATATGAGTGATCATGGTCCAATTAAACACAAAAACTATTTTTCAGCAACCAAACATACCTCCAAACTATTCACCACACTTCTTGCACCATCACCCCTGTTTTCTGGCAAAACCATTCCACTCACTTCAATTATGATGAACCAAATCAGACGGGAAGAAGCCAAGAATCAAACAGCTAAACACCAACCTTCTGATTCCCCTGCCAAGAACCTACACCCTGCTAGTCCTTTACCCCCTGCTGATCCACAACATGAAAGGCGATCTAAATCCAGGTTTGCCAGGTCTCCCTTGCCTGGTGAATCTTCATAAGCAGCAGAGAGGAGAGTCTCCAAGGGTTTGGAGCAACCTGAGGGTTTAGCTGCCACTACTGTCTCATCCTCAAGGGGTGAGCAGGACAGTGACACCATCAGTAAGTCCTCTCCCTCACTCCATGATATCCAAAAAGGGGAGAAATCCCCTTATAGGATTGAGAGCAGTATGAAACCTTTGACTAATTTGGAATTGACGAAAATGTGTATGAGTCTGAAAAGGCAGAATGCACAACTGGTACAAGATGTCAAAAAGTAAGGCCTGGTTATCAATAACTTGGAAACCAGACTTGCTACTCTTGAGGGGAGGAGAAAGCCCAGACTGATTATATCAACAGATGAGGATGCTTCCAAAGGGGAGGAAGTTCCAAATACAGAATAGTCTACTCAGTACTATTCATATCCTGGTGGTGTACATGGAAAGATAGCAAGTGTTAAGAAAGGGATGGAGAAAGGAAGTTCTGATAAGGGAAGTGACAAGGGGAGTGCAACCAAAGATATTGCTCAAACATTGCTCACCATGGGCAATCCAGAAGAAGCCCCTGCTTCAAAAGTTTCCCCTGCTATTGCTGATCCCACTGCTGTAAGTCATTCCCCTGCAAAGAATATTACTCAAACTTTTGTTAGGAAGAACAGAAAGCAACCAGCTTAGAAGGGGATTACAATCAAAGAACCTGCATCTAAAGTGAAACCAGCACCAGCAGTGGATCCAAAAGACAAAGGAAAAGGAATCATGGTGGAACAGCCCAAGAGAAAATACAAGCATATAACTCCTGAACAGCAAAGGGCTCAAGAAGCACATGATGCACAAGTAACTCTCAGGCTACAACAAGAGGAGATGGATATGCAGAACCAAAGAATGCAAAAAATGAGGCCCAAAGATATGCTCAAGCAGGTTGAGATTATGCATAGAGAACTAGATGACAGGGTACCTCATGTTGGAGAGTTTCTTGATCAATGGGAGAAGGAGTTAATAAATGCTCCTTTGGAAGACAGGTATGAGTTGACTTGCCTTGTTTACAAATATCAAACTGAGTATCTGGAAAGAAGGGCAAATCAAATTCAGAGAGAGAAGTATTTGACTTCAGAGAAAGGGCAACTTGAACACTACAAAGTTTTGCTTAAGAGACATAGGAAGTGGAAGGATGGTGACTTCAGAGATATGAGTTTTGAAGCCATAAAACGAGCAGTCAGACCAGTTCTAAGATTGTATGATGTGGAGGATTGGATGATTATCAACACTCCTGAGGAAGCTTAGTATCTTAGGAGACAAAGTGAAATGCTACAGAAAGCTAGGGAATCTAAGAAAAGAAAAGCTGGAGAAACAACTTTGGAAACTACACAAGCAGGTGCATCATCCCAAGCAGGTGCATCATCACAAGCAGGGGCATTACATCAAGCAGGTGGAAGTTTTCCAGAAATTGAGAAGTCTGTACTTAATGTACAAAGAGCAACCAAAAGACTCAAGAGAATGGAGAAAGTTGGCACAGTTACTAAGGAGTCTCAACGGCCTTCAAATGATGAAATTGATAAACAGCTAATTCTGCAGGAAAATGATGATATCTCACCTAGTGAACTTGGAAAGAAGTTTGCTATCATAGAATATGATGTTTATGAACACAAAGGGAGGACTTGGTGGAAGCTTACAAGAGCTGACAATACAGCACAGACATTTCTAAGTCTAGATGTCATGTTTCAAATTTTGGATAGTGAAGACTTAGAAGATCTGTGGAAAATATTGAAGAAAACGTTTGCTGCAAAACCTCCTACCATGGATGGTGTGGAGAAGGATTGGGTAATCTGGAAGTGCATGCATGGGATGTATGAGCATGAGTTATTTGATCCTATATTTGATGCAGTGAATAAAGGAGATTTGTTGTATTGGAAGCTGTTTACCAATTCTGGGGTCTATGAGGTAGTGATGGAAGGTGTAAGTGTGTACTTGATCAATCATAGGTATTATCCCTTCTCTCAGGAGACCTTGAAGAAACTAGCACAGGCTAAGTTAATTGTAGATGCTAAAACGCCTGTTGCTTATGATCTGGTAAGAATGGTTCATAGTCAGATTTGGCCAGAGAGTTTGTAAGCATCCTCATCAACTAGTATTTATTCAGAAACTTGTCTTTAGGGGAAAGCACAAGTTTAGGGGAGGATTGTTGGGAATAAATCTATGCTTATTTGTTACCCCTGCTAGTTGATTATTCGTACCCCTGCTAGAGTAAGTTCCCCCTGCTAAATAACAAAGGCAGGGGGATTGGTTCCCCTGCTGAAGTCAAAGGCCCTGCTATCAGAGATAAACATGGAATAGATTTTTACGCGTTTCAGTTATTATTCCTTAATACTTTCCAAGTTTGTTAGTAGTGATCTTGTACGTGAGTCCTTGTGGCTATAAAAGGACTCACTAGGTTAGCATGCAATGTGTGTCTTTCTCATTTGTCTTTCATTGTCATACTTTAAGGTTTTGTAAACCCTAATACCATTTTAGGGTATTCGTATATCATTGATATATTAAAGTTCAACGTTCCAATCATATTGTTCTTGTGCTAAACATTATATTCCGCATCTTGTTTAGTTACTTTGCTTTGCAAAGTTTCTCTAGTGTTAGATTGAATTCTTTCTCTCTATCACAACCCTTAAACAAGCTATTAAGGTTTAAGATCTGACTTGGGGATCAACACTCGAAGTGTTACCACCGTTGGTAATGCACTCGGAGAAATCATGACCTCCACCACAATACATGCAAGAAACCTCAACCGCTTTAGCCGTAGCGGGAGCACTTTGTTCACCAACTTTAAACTCAATCAAAAGTCCTTTTAGCTTATAAAAAATCTTGTTTTCTAAGTTCGCCTCAATTTGGCAAGCATCGATGGTAGTAGACAAAGAAGGTGAAGCCGAAGACGAAGCCTTACGAACACTAGACGTGCTACGAGGACTATACACCTTAGATCTATTCTCAATTATCACCAAAGCTTCCTCAACCGTTTTACACAAAAAAGTACCACCCGCGGCGGCATTCAAATAATCCCTTTCATGATCATTAAGGCCATTGTAAAACGTGTCAATTTGATGCAAGTCGGAAAAACCGTGATGAGGACATTCATGTAACATTTCCTTAAACCTATTCCAAGCCGTTGAAAAACTTTCATTAAATTCTTGTGAAAACTTTGAAATCTCGTTTTTCAAGTGCGTAGTCTTAGAGGGCGGAAAAAATTGGTTCACAAACTTAGACACGAGATCCTTCCACGTCAATATAGAATTGGGTGGCTCTTTCTCTAACCAAATTTTAGCGGGCCCCGCTAAGGAATACGGAAAAAGCATCATCTTAATCGAGTCATTCGAGACATCCTTAAACTTGCAAGTGGCGGTAAGACGATTGAATTGGCGGATATGGTTGTGTGGATTGTCCTTCTCATCACCACGGAATTTGTTGTTTTGGATCATCGACAACAAACCCGTTTTCACCTCAAAATTCTCCGCAAGGATAGCGGGAATCACAATAGCCTTTCCATAACCCTCGGTGGGTGCTTGAAGTAACTCCATCATAGTTCAATTCGCCATGGTTGGTGCTTCTCTTACAATGGGTTCGTCAATAGGAGACTCCTCACTAGAAAGATTGGGAGTGGGAGTTTTGTTCTTTCGTTTACGTGCACGTCTTGCTTGATTACGAGTTAGCATAAACGTCACGTACAACGTGAGGACGAGCAAAGAAAATTCTTTTTGGTGTTTTGTATTTTTCAATTTTTTTTTGTGGTTTTTTTGATTGTATTAACCTTTTTGGATCTTGGTGAATGTATTAAGTAGACACAAATCTACAAATCTCCTCCTTAATCAAATCTCTCGATTAAAGAAGCCTCAAGGAATGAAAACGATCATGTGAAGTGAACGCCTTCGATGACTTTAGAACGTTGGTGGGACACCAAAACGTTCAAGATGGTTTAATCAATGGAAACCAAGAAAATATATATGATACTTAGTAATACTTTGGGCGGCAAAACCCTCGATTAGCTCTCAAAATCAAATACTCACAAGCAAGCGGGGAAACGAGGCGGCGCGAAGCACTTAAGATCCTTTTTCCTTAGGATATATTTTATAATATCCGCCTTATACCCACCTTATAGTTTGTATTTTTCAAGATTGAGCTTCACGAAAGTATTTATCTATTTTTGCCTTTTTCTTTGGTTTGAGATTCGAATACAATGATTGGGTAATGACCTCCCAAGTCAAGGTTGTGATTTCTCACGTATTTGGAGTACTTGTGAATTTATTGTTCTATGTATACACTATAGTAATAGTATTCACACAAAAACCAAAAACCGATAATACGTATTAGTAGAGTCCTACTAATACATATAGTATTTATGGTTAGTATATAAAAACAACAATTCCAAATCAAAACACAACACGCCTCCCCGGTAGCGGCGTGATGCAGTAAAATGTATATACTTTGTTTTAGGTAAAAACAAAGCACACACAAATGTCGTGGTAAGTATTAATCGATACGATTTAGGAAAACCGTAAAGACGAATAATCGAGTTCATTCTCGAGGAGGTATGGTGTTTAAGCCAAAATTAAGTACGTTATTTATTCGAGTGATTTCGTTTTAGGAAAGAAAGAAATAAAGAAAAACGGAGACGAGTTACGCTAAAAATTAAACTATGACGTGAAAAACGTAAAATCATAAAATGCGACGAAACTTAAAACAAAATATTTTTATCACTAAAAATTTTCTAGATTACTTTTTCTAACTAAAAATGATTTTTTATATATATAAATTATTATTATTATTATTATTATTATTATTATTATTATTATTATTTTAAAGAAACACTATTAAACTATCCTTTTTTAAACAATCCTAAACTATTTTTTTATAAATCAAACTAATTAAAAAAAGAGTAAGTAAAAAAATATATATATATAAATTACTTAAGACTATTTATTTTAGAATAAAAAATCACGGGAAAAGAAAAATTATGTAAACATTACTTGTAAAAATAATAATTTACATAAGACTATATGAAAAATAAGTTTAATTGAAATAACCTATATTAAACTCCAAATGCAAAACAATACACAAATAGGTTGTTAGTTCAGACGGTGGTGGCATGGGATGTTGAATCGTTCAATATTAGTACGAGAGGTTTGGGGTTCAAATCTTACCCTAGACGAATTTTTGAAATATTTTTTTTTACTTTTTTTTATAGCTTACCAATAAGCACTAATAAGCCTTCTTTAAAACACACTCACACAGAAAACGATTTAAGGCTACGTTTTTATTAAAAAAAATGTCACAGTGGGATAAGTTATAACTAAGAACAAGAAAGGAAAAAGGCTAATGTTTGATAGTGCAACTATTACAAATAAGCAAAAGCTTATAATAATAAACTCTTAACACCACATATCAAACACAAAGCATGAAACAATCACACATGTTTAAAGCTCAGAACATCAAAATAAAAACAAAGTGGACAGTTGGTGTTTCTAGGCTAAGGCATAGTAGATTAAAGGTTATCCTATAAGCTTGTAATATGTACTTAAAGACCTTATCATAAAAACAGAGTTGTACTACCAAGAGCACAACTAGAATTCAAATTATCAAAGTCTAAATTCTAAATACCAACCTCAAATGTTGATGCATATGAAACAAGCAGTGGGTGAGTGAACTATCTACGCAAACAAGTAAAATTAAGCTAATTTTGTACTTATGTGAAAAGCAAAAAAATAATCTCGAACTAAAACTAACCTAAAACAGATTGGGGCTTATACCTAAGCTATCTAAATCCACAATCCCAAAATCTGAAACTCTAAAATAAAGCTTGCACAGTGGCTGCAAGTTTTTGAGTACTTTACGCTGAAAAAATAAAATAAAAATCTCCTATAGCACTATCTGTTCTAAAGAAAAACTATGTAAGTCTTTTAGGCAACTAAATGCACACCTCAAGTTACATCTAAGAGACACTATTTTAACCTAAGAAAGCAAACTAAACATAAACCCTATGAATTTTATAATCCAACAATATGTATTAGCAGAAACTTAACTTTATCTATATTTTTATTCTTTTTGTTATTTTAGGAAAACCAAAAGCTAATGTAAGCTTAACTAGACTACACTAAAGTGATTAAAGGTAAACAAAAACTTACGGCGTAACTTAAGCTTATGAATAAGCTTAAGCCAAACACCCCTTAAGCTACACAAAATGAAACTCTATGACTAAGATAAGCAAAATAAAAGTATCATAATGAAAGTGAATGAACAGTGAAACAAACCAGCAGAAATTATCAACAAGTAAACCAAATAAGTCACATAAGCACCTAGCAATGATAAGGAAAAAATAAAGGCGAAAAAAGACAAAATCCTTACAATGGGTCCAATAGCAAAGCTTATCTAACCCAAAACCAATATAACTAAACACTCGCACGATACAATCAATCAATCAACTTATTTGCACAGTGGACACGCCAAAACCAACAGCAGGCCCACTTAACTCTTTGGTTTACTGTTGTTATAAGGGAACAAAACCTCAGCAAATCACACCAACTCACTCAATGAACAAACTGATTCACAGCTATGTTTAAACAAGCAGGGACACTCTCACTTTTTCTTGTGGTACCCTTTTTTATATGCTATTTGGTATTGGACAGCAAAGCACGGTCACCCCACAAGCGTAATGCTTGTGGGAGTCACGAGAATAGCACAGAACAGTCAAATCCAACACTAAACAAAAACACGCAAGTCAAATTCGATAAATCATGCCAAAACTGAACTCAAACACACCCAGTTATGAAAGAATAGCAGACACGCTATTTTGCTTCATTGGTTTTGCTATGTTCGGTTTTAGAACCTGAAAGTTCAAATATCACTTCAGAGACTTTTAGTCACCTAATTTTTTTTGTTTCTTTTTCGATTTACTTTTGATTCACAGGCAACACAATCAAACCCAAAACACTTAAAGTCTAACCTTGACAGATTTTTTTAACAAAGTGCAAATCCAAATGTTTAAACTAAGACCTGAATTCTTACCTATGTTATCCTACTTGTAATGGCAGAATCACCAAACCACAAATGCACACAGAATGGACAGATTTAACAGAAAAATGGAAAGTAACCACGAACTAGCATAGAGTGGGCTATAACTCAAGTAAATGAAAACAGTGAGCTATAAGAGCTTATATTCTTAGCTTATCACTACAAATATAATGCCCTATTTGAAACCACAAATCGCATACAAACAGCGAGACCCACGAATCAAGAGAAATCACAAACATTCATTACTTGAAAAATGGGCAGATTCTCATTGTTTTTGTCTATGGAGAATGGCAGTTAGATGCTTTTGAGTGATTTTGGTGTTCACAAACTACACATTTGTTCAACAAATGGTGTATTTGTGAGACCACATCAAAATCACACCAAAATCAACCAGATTACCAAAACTACAAACCAAGAGAAACACAACGAGTGACTAAACACCCCCTTTAAAACTGGAAATTGAAATTTTAACAAAGATTTACTCCATAACATGCATAATATCCAATCAAATCTACCCTAACCTGTTTTAATCCACAAAGCATAAAATATCAAGCATTTGACCCACATCCTAACATCCTAAATCTACAATTCTTCACAAGCACAAAAGTAATCCAAACAAGTATAGAAAATAGGAAGAAAAAAATTTTACCTTGTGACCCTACATCCAGGGATCACAAAGGCTGCTTTTGCCTTTTCCATCAAGCTCGGGCTTGAGCTGAAAAGATTGGAGAAGAAAGCTGTTGGTATGACATGTAATGATGATGATGGACTTCAACGTCCACCAATCATCCAATATACTTGATTGATAAACCTGCAAAGATAAGACAAGAAGAAAATTGTGACCTGGAAATAAAGAGCTTATAAGAGTATAAGGCTGGCTTATTAATTAAGCCAGCTTATCAACTTATAGCCTTTAAAATTTTTTTTTTTCTGAAATTGATTTCTCCAAACATTGAAAACAAACAGAAACTTGGATGGATGGAACTCAGATTCTAGCTCAAACACATGCTACTTTCAATGTATAAAAAGGAATTGTATTTGCATCAAACATCAACTTTTATAAAAATTAAAAAGAAATTACAAGCTTTGGCTAAAATCTGGAACAACTAAAAACTAAGGACCTAGGTGCCTTATATACTGGCAACAATTGTTCTAGAAGAGAAAAAGAAAAACTAAACCCTAATCCATCGAATTTCCAACAAAGCCCTTGGCTTTTGAATTAAAAAGTTGGTCAACAACAAGAACATGTGATCTCTAGATGTATACAGCTGTTTGCTTTTGATCTCAAGCGTCCAAGATAGTTGTGGAGAGCAAGAAAAACATGAGAGACGTCGATTCCACCTGCCACATTTGTCTTCATCCCTTTGTACACGTTTTTGGGTTAGGGGAGGGGACCATAGGCCATGTGGGTGAAAGTGATGGAGTTTGGGGATGTGGGATAGGGTTAACAAACCACTAATCATGTTTCTGGAAGGTTTAATGATTTGATTTTGGGTAAATCAAATTTGGGGATTAGGGTTTTTGGTAAGTAATTTTGGGTATTTGATCTGTTGATGATGCACAGTAAGTGAAAGGCTCCATCACTGTTAATATATTAATCTGTTTAAAACAGATTATTTGTATTAAACATGACTAAGTGGGGTGTGGGTTTAAGGTTGGGTCGGGTTTTGGTGTATGGGTGGGTTTTATGAGGTGTAAGGTTTTGATTGGTGGACTAAAGTGATGTGGCAGCCCAGTTGGGTATTTAATGGGTGAATTGGGTTTTTTGGTTAAATGACTTTAGGCTTTTGACAACATTAGTCCCCCTCATAACAGCAGTTTAGTACTATTATTAACATCCATGGTCCTTGATATATTACACCGTTAGTCCTTCCCCGTTTGCACCATTAGTCCTTTAACATTAAAAAGGATCTAATATGTAACATCTTCAAACATAAGGGCTGATTTTTGACAAGTCATCAAACTTTAGGGACCCTAAAGTAATTTTGCGATTATTAGGGGTATAAGGTGTCAATCTTCAAAACTTGAGGGACCAAACTTATACAAACTTCAAACTTGAGGGTCTTTTTGGAAAATTCAACAATCGGGTCCGGTTCATTGTGCGACTTCGTTTCCCGTGTTCGTTTTTGCTCCTATTCTTGTGATCTTTTGTTGATTACACGATATCCGTACCTAAAATACACAAGACACAAATACAAGCATATATAGGGGTATTTTCATGATATTTTAAGCGTTTAAAGCCCGTTTTGGACGATGAGACTATGTATAATTGCAGTCTCATCACTCCCCCATACTAAACCATTGCCGTGTCCCCACGCAATGCTAGAATTAAGTATCTTAGCATTTCCAAAATTCATTTTATGATGACATTTATTGAAGACAAAAATTTAAATAAACTACTACACGTGTTTTAGACATAATGTAATGTTTTCATCACGATTAAGTGACTTTTAGGGTCAAAGAATAAGAACACGTAAATGCCTCAAAGAGATAAGTTCGTCATCCTCGATTTTCACTCGATTTCATGCTAAGCGTGTAACGAGATCATTGTTATTATAAGTTAGCAACACGATCACTTCTCATGAGTGTTAATTACGAATCTAAACTCCCTTATTCCTAATTGGTATCTCTTATATTTTATTTTGTCTTAATGATCATGAGGATACATCATTGACTTATGCGTGAATAGAGATTAGGTCTAAAAATAGAGTTTTAACGGTGTAACCAAAATCATTAAATTAATAATTCACCCCAATAGACAACGATGTCAAAAAATTAAGTCAACAAGAAGGATCGATAAGCACGGTTTTATAACGGTTTTGAACGTGAGACTTATTACCAAGACTTTTATTATCCGCCTCATCATCGGTGGTTTTATTATCATGGTTTACCTCCATCTTTTATTCAACTTCGCCATGAAGCTTTTATTATGACTTCGGTCTTGCCTTGCCTTTTATTATCCGCCTCATCGGTGGTTTTATTAGCCAAAGACGTATATCCTCACGCTAAGGCGAATTTTGGATCTTTAAAGCTTTGAAGATTAAGGCTTGATTCACTTTCAATTTGGGCATAGATTTTTTGGCCTTGTGAGCTTCAAAGTTTTGCTTAATTTAGGTGAGCACTTGAAATCTTATTATTAGGTGAAGCTTTCGATTATTCGGGTGCCAATACTTCAAAACCGTGACGCTGGCGATACCTTAATGTTTTCCCAATTTAATTACATGGAAGCTACTAAAACAAATTAGAAACCAACAATAGTGACTAAACCGCTAAATCAATATTTATTAACAATTTATTATCAAAAGCGTGGGGAGAATAAGCTAATAATTACTACACATGAGATCGTGACGATTACGAGACCTATAAATAACTCTATCATTTCTCGTCCTCATTTAAGAGACTTAGCCTAATGTATAGTTAAGGAATCAAATCTAAGTGCTCAACACGCACGGTCGAGTCAAAAATTACTCTTATTCTCACCATTCGTGTCTTAAACACTTATGAAAAATACGAAATTTTTTAAAATTTGGCCATTTTTAGCCTTATTTTGCAACAAAACGATAAACAAAAAGATAAACTTGGAAAGCGTGAAGGTTTGGCAAGGCAAGTATCTATTCACCCCCATACTAAAGTTAAACATTGTCCTCAATGTTTCGAGTCTAGGGGTGCAAACACCCCCATACTAGAGACGTAGTCGAATGCATAATCTAGCATGGAAAGGGTGTAACCGTTAAATCAATAGCCGTTTATGAAGTGTGATATAAACCTAAGGTTAGAACATAAAAGGATATATCATGTGGATATCGAGAAATTCTTCAAAGCAAACGATCGAGTGCTCCCACAAACGAACACGAGAGGCTCCAATCGTGAAGATAATGATCATCTAAAAACCACAATTCACAAACAACCACGAAACAAAGGTTGGAAGGGCACAAATCCCCTCACATTAGGATTAATTAAAAACATTAATATTTACAAGGATAAGCATGAGAATTCCCCCACGAGGCACCTTGTTTTTGATAACCGAGTCAAAAGCTCGACTCGAATCCCCATAAATGTGATCATTTAGGGATCATCTTGGTTCGGTCATTTTTGGTGGGACTTACATGTAATCAAGGCCCAAAAGAAACCGTGAATAAAGGCAAAGCCTTTATACCGGGATCGAAGATCGTATCCTCACATTTTGTTGAAAATAAAACACGTAAAGCCGGAGGATACGTCTTGTAAGGAAGAAAACTCCTTACGACGTAGGTAAACTCATCATATCCGAGGGGATGGGTAGGGATACTTTGAAACGAAGGTGAAATAGAAAGAGAATTGCCAATAATAGGAGTTTCAAAATTTCCCCCCGGATCGAAGGCAAAAGCCTCACTAAAATCCTCACTCTCATCGAGAGGCGGTCTATCGGTGAACCCCTCGAGAATGGAAACGTCACAAGTAGAAGGAGAAGTCTCAACCGTATGAGACTTCGGGTGGGTGACTAGCAAATCCGGCTCATCGAGTTTAAGATCCTTAGAATCCTCACTCTCGATGTCCTCGAACGTCTCATCCAAGAGAGGATTTACGTCACCAAAAATGAACGCGTCATCAAATTATAATAAAGGGTTCGAAAAGATTTTAAAATCGGTATTTTGAACGTCCTCGTCGATTAGTGACTCGTCATCACTAGCGGAAAAATCATCGTCATTGAAAAGAGGGTTCGAAAAAGTCGTTGATTCTCTCCCCGAAGTGTCAATGGGAGAGACATAATCACAAGAAATCGATTCACACTCACTATTGTGATTGGCCTCGTTAGAATCTTCGTGGAAAAATTCATCGAGAGCAAAATCACTAACCTCATCTTCGGAGAAAACCGTAGGCTCACTTTGGATTGGAATAGGGATCTCGACACTAGGATTAGTGCTAAGATTCGTCTCCCCCATACTTAGAGAGGCATCGGTTTCCGTAGTGGGTATAGGAGCGAAAGGCTCGTCATTTGAAGATTTTGCCTTAGTAGTTTCGACATCGGCGTCGAAAAACGTATCAATGTGAGCAAGATCATCGGCGGACTTCTCACATGATAAATCCATAATCTCACACGGTGTGGGATTAGGAGTAAAAGGCTCGTCATTTGAATATTTTTCCTTGATGGTTTCAAATTGGTCCTTTGGAGGGATCGAAAGCGGGTTCTCAAAAGACGTAGAAATAGTAGTAACATGTCCCTCCGGAATTAAATTTTGATACTCTTCAAAAATCGAGGGGTCAATGATTCTCCTTAAAACCTTATCAATTTCTTCTTTTTCAAAATCACTTAACGGACTATCTTCGTCACAATCTTGTGTATTTTGATTTCGAAAATCTTTGATAATTTAACTTCATTAGAAAAATTAGGTTCCAAAGGTTTAACATTCATCGTTCCAACACGTGCTACGAGTTTTTCTTGTTGTTTATTTTCGAAAACATTTTCAAAAACCTCGTTAGTTGACACCCTCGTTTCCTCATCCTCGATGCTCTTTTCAACCTCTTCAACAATTAGGGTATCTTTTTTCTCCATAATTAGTTGGAAGAGCATATCAATTCGTTCATTGAAACGATTAGACCTTTCGTCGACACGACTAGAATCTAGATCATCATCGAAAATATGTCGTGGAGATGGTTGGTCAAAGTCGGAATTGTAACATGGATCGGGCTCATGGGAATTTGGAGGATCGAGATTGTATGGTGAGGCCTCAAAATTATCAAAATCGGAATTATCGTATGAATTGGGCTCATCATAATCCGTTGGTTGGCAAGAAAAAGTATCGCGAGGCCCCCCCACAATTGTCGCAACACGGATTTTGAGAAAAATCTGGTTCGTCGTATGGATAACCACCCCCATTGTCGTAATTGTAACCCATGTCGTGTGATTCGTCAAAACCGGAAAATTGATTCTCGAAATACATATTTTGGTTCATCGTTTGACAATCGTACCCATAGTGAGGTTCATCTCCACAATACTCACATGACGGTGAGTTGCGAAGATTGGTCAACGAAATTCGGATTTGGCTCGTGATTGTGACCATTTGGGTATTGAATTTGACACTCATCGTGCCAATGGGAAGGGCTTCCACAATATCGGCAATGGATAAGACGTTCTTCGTTAGAGTACAAACAATTGTTCGGATTACACGGTGGACATGCCCTAAATATTGCATAGTTGACATATTTTCCGCACCTTTCGCATACACACCATGGACAAGTCACGGAACCAAACTTTCGTCTCCCACAACCTTGGCAATGAAAATCCATGAAGAATTAAAATTTAGAGGGGTTGAGAAAAAGAATTATGAAAATAGAGGGAAAAATCAAAAAATCTTTTTGTGTTTTTGGTTTTTTAATTTTTTTGGAATTTTGGTGTATTACGTAGAAATTAATCTACAAAAACTATCCACTAATCAAAGGTCTCGATTAATAGATCCAAGAAGAATGAAGGTAATTACGTGAAGTAAAAACCCTCGTCGACTTTGAAACGTTGGCGGAACGCCAAAACGTTTCGAGGTTCAATAATTAAAACTCATAAAAATAGATTAATAATATTGATGTGGCAAACCCCTAATTAATCGTCACTTCCAAAATACGCACAAGCGAGCGGAGAAAACGAGGCGGCGCGAAGCACTTAAGAGCCTTTTTTCCTTAGGTCGTGAAATACAACCGCCTTATACACACCTTATAGTTTGTAATCGAGATTAAAACAATTAAGAGTATTTATCTATTTTGACTTTGACTTTCGTTTGAATTCGATACAACAATAGTGACCGGAACGCTCAACTATTGAGGTGCGATTTCTCGCGTATTTGGATAATTATTGTGTGTTAATTGTTCTACGTAAATACAATATATTATGCACAATAAAAACGAGAAAACGATTTTGTGTTAATTGAGTTCAATTTAACACTATTTATTTGTATGGCTAATAGTATAAAAAATAAAAAGAAGTATTTACGATAAAACGTAAACACTCAAACAAACACGATAAATAAATATGGCTAAACACACCTCCCCGGCAGCGGCGCCATTTAATGATGGTTGAGTTTTTACTACTCTTTAGGAAAAGAGAGCAAATAGGGCAAGTAATGAAAACGACGATTTAGGAAAACCGTGTATTAATGACCCTAAAATGAGTTCGTTCTCAAGGAGGCTAGTGTGTTATGTGTGTAATGACTTGGATTAGATTTGTGATTATATTTTTGAGAAAGAAAAATAGAAATGAGATTAGAAGAGAATGACGGTTACGAAGACGGATTAAACTAAGTCGAAAAAGGTGTACACGTAAAACCGTAAAAAGTACAAAAATTAAAATTTTACCCTAAAAATTCCTAAAATTACCAAAACTCCACAATAATATTCTAAGAGTTTACAAAAAATCCAAACTTGCTAAAACCTTTTAATTAATTAGATAATGACTTTTTAATGCTAATTAAAGCCCTAAAAATCAAAATTAATTATTAAAAAGTCCCAAACAAGATCTTAAAGTTTGTAAACCTCAAAATACCCTATTTAAGCTAAAAAGTATTTTTCAAAATTTTAAAATCGCTAAAAACTGTTTTTAAACAATTAAAAACTACTAAAATCAATTAAAACTTAAATTAATTCTAGAAAATAATTAAAAGACTCTAAAAATATTTGGAAAGTTGCAAAAATCCTAATTAAGTGTTTAGAACCTAGGAAAAATATAAAAACTTAGAAAATCAGACTTTTAATTTTTAACAATAAAATAATATTAAAATATTATTAAAAATCCAAAAATCATAAAAAATTCTAAAAACTTGCAAACTAGCTTAATTTAACCTAAATAACTCAGAAATGAAAGTGGAATTACCTAAATACCCCAAATGGGCCTAGAAAATGGGCTAAACCCAAAACAGTACCTTATTGGGCCAAATTTGGGCCCAATAACAAAAAGTGTTCAAAATAAGCCCAAAAAGCACAGGTTGACTCAAAATTTGATTTTAAACAACCTTTTCCAAAGACCCAAAAGCTAAAAGTGTGAAATAAGCTAGCTTATACCAAGCAGCTTATTCTTAATGGGCTTTTTGGCCCATTAAGCTATAAGCCAATGCCATAAGCTAAAATTTGACACACAAGCTTCTTTTGACCTAAGTAAGACTTCTGCAAAAAGAAATTTGAAATAAGCCCAAGAAATAAGCCTGAAAATGAAATAAGCAATCTACAGAAAACGACAAAATAGTCGTTTTTGAGTTCTAGGCCACCCCAAATGCTGATTCAAGTTCCTATAGCTTCTAAATGACTTAATTAAGCAAAATCAACAAAGAGTTTTCAAATAAGCTGACTCAATAAGCTGGAAAAAGCAAATAAGCACTTATGTAAAAGTCAAATAAGTTGGTTTTCTAGCAAAAAGTCAAAGTCAAAGTCTGATAAGCTCCAGTCTACTCAAATGGGTCAAATAATGAAGACCTATTACAAAAATAAGTTGTTGCAAGTCTGGATAAGCTAAAATAGCTTATTGGTAAGCTGAGTTCAATTTTACACTAGCAGGGTGTCACACCCCACCATGGCGGAATATGGGGCACGACGTATGGATATCATCACAACAATAGCGTGTATATAGAGATAACTAAATGATATAAGAAATGTCATAAAATGGTGACACAAATGTCATGACAATATCTCAACAATGCAGGAGTCTAGGTAAGTAGGTAACAATCCTATCACTTACCCGAGACAAACAATAAACATAATCAAATCAAACATATAGGTGCCAACAGTATCACTTATAAAACAAACAACAGAAACTAAGAAGGAACGGGGATCTCCTTCTAAATGCATTTCCTACGCTCTCCAAATCCTAGCCACTTCTATTCTCAAGCTTAACCATAAAATCACCTGAAAGAGACACTAAAACACGTCAACATAAACTTGGTGAGAGTCATAGGTTTAGACTCCAACGCTAAATCAATTACAAGCTGTGAATAACAACCATCAACACAATAACATATGGACAATGTGCTACAATTGTGTATTAAAAACTAGCATTCAATATCAATCATTCCAAACCAAAATCCAAGGCTCCTACCTTGCCAAACAACATGGTACCATAGATGATCACACTATGTACCTATCCCAAGGCCACTACCTTGTCAAACCACAAGGCCACTACCTTGTCAAACCACAATAACTGAGACGGCACGTGTCCCCCGATCCAAATCATACACAATCAAAAATCACATAGCAGTTAATCACATAATGTACACACAAGTCCATCTCAAATCACAACCACATTCACAGCATCAATTTAGAAAATAACTCAACACAGTGTCTCTTCCATCCCATCTGGAAGTCAAAATCAATAGTAAACATGGGACTATGAAACTCACCTGATAGCTTCTTCACAAGTCCTCGCACTAGCAACAAGCTAACAAACCAAAAACACGAAATCAATACACGAACCAATCACTAAGATGGCTCATCAACCTATGATGGACATCTAGTCTATTCCCGTATAATTACCTCATTGTTAAGCTCTAATCATCCCATTACCCTTCCTTAACAAGTCCCTAACTTGGTTAAGTTTAATAGCTATCCCGTTCATAATTTTACACAAAACAGTCCCAGTTTTAGGTCTCAAAACTTTAAGTCAAACGTCCACTTAAACATACCCATGGTTTCTGTAAAAGGAATATTCACACTTTTATACATGTTAGCTAAAACCTCCCACCTGTTCTAACCTTCAAGCTACTGTTAAGGCCCAGATATATGTGTATATATTGCTACCTATCCAGAATTCACTGATTTTAAACGTATGAAAAGTTCATTACCATTAGAGGGTCTTACCCTAAACCACAATCTTAGCCCAAGTGCAGATCCTTACTACAATATATAAACCATCTCTCATGTTCGTGAGAAGATCCCAATGCAACCCTAAGTACCCCAAATAACCCAAAACTTAAAAAGAAAAGAGGCTGAATTCAAAACTGTTTTGACCTCCGACTGTTGTAACCTGTTTTTGACCCACTTCCCTACCTTCAATTTAGTTCTCGTTTCTTGCATTGGAAAGCCACTTCAATTAGCTTTCCAGGGATATGTGGATCGCAAAATAAGAGTTTGTAGAACTCCCTATATGATCAAAACAATGACCTAAAATTATGCCCAGTTTTTAAAAACGGGTTTACCTAAATTAACCTCATTAATTAACCCTAATCCCACTAATTACAAGCCCTAATTTATGTAATCATCATGTTATGATTAGTATAACGTTAATTTACTGTTTTTATAATAAACCCTAACCTTAATTCATCATAAGATGATTAAAGAAAACATAAAAACAATTTAATTATAAAGGGTTTGAAGATTTTACCTTAGATTTTTTGGAAAACAAGATTTTTGATGAAGAACCCTAATTTTCTCCATGGATGTCGACCCATACTTGATCTCCAGGGATTTTATGAAGTGTTTTGATAAAAATAAGGCTTTCTATACTTTCCTAACAAGTCTTTGGCCCATATACAAAAGTCCGGTTCCCTTTTTTCCCTTTTTTTCCCTTTTCTTTTCTTTTTTTCACATAAACGACCTATACCCATTTAATTTTGTTTTTTTTCCTTTTTATTATTAATATTTGTATTAATAATACTACCTTAATTTTTCTTAATTTATTTCAGCTCCTAAAGCCTCCAAAACCTCAAAACCGTAAAACTAGTCAAATTTTCGCGTTTTACCGTAAAAGACGTAAAATATACACTTTTAAAAAAAACTCAAATTTTGAAATAAACTTTATAACTAAGTCCTAAATGACTTAAAACCATCCCGAAAAATATCCATATGACTAATTACCTCATTTGAGACCTCTAAATGTTAAACCGTAAATCATAAAAACACGTTTTTCTATAATACATATACGTATACGTAAAACCACTAAATAACACCATCTCACTTCATAGTCACTACCATGTGAACTCATGAACATGAAATCATCACACCTTGTTTCACTCACAAGGTACCCCGTACCGGAAACGATATCCAAACCACAATCTATACACACCAATAAGCACATAAACACGTAAAGACACGTAACTAGCACAAAATAAAACTAAGTGACGAACCTCAAAACCAGGGTTGTCACATCACTCCCTCCTAATAGAAATCTCGTCCCGAGATTTACTCCTTAGGATCAACACACAACCAACAAATCACACGAGGATACTTGTTCTAAACGAACTCCCCTCATTTCCACGTGAACTTTAGTTCAAGTTTCAAAATACCACGTATACAAACCAAAAATAATTAAACTCATTGCCAAACTCTTGACCTCACAGTCAATAAATCTCACATATGACTCTTTGATAAAACAAAGACTCTTATTAACACAAGTCCCAAATAACCGTACATGCAAAATGCATTCTCAAACAACCTTTACCAATCTCAATACATGAAATGTATCATGTATACAACTCATTTCCCCCAGGTAATTCAATGCTCATAAGCTAATGGTCTGATCTTTCCAAAGATCATAAATGGACCTACAAAACTCTACATCAACTCTTCCATTTTACCAAATCATACCACCCGTTACTATGGGTGAAACTCCCTACATAACTTTGTCACTAAATCTAGTGGTTTCCTCCCTTTTCTACATAGCATCCCTTGTTGCTCTCATCCTTTCCACAAACATTATTACCACATTAGTAGCCTCTTTTACCAATTCTAGTCCACAATGGGGACAACTCACCGTATCCTTTCATATAGTGCCCCAAATGGCATTTATCGACTTCTAGTATGATAACTATCATTATATGAAAACTCAGCCATCGCTAATGAGTTTCCTAACTCCCTTTAATCAATCACTCATGTCCTCAGTGTGACTCCTAAGGTTGTATAAATATCTCACTTGCCTATCCTTTTCCAGTTAGCCGGATATACTCATATCCAGTCATGTTCATCAACTCCCTTTAGTCCCTATGGCATATCACACCTATAACTCCTCATCCATTCGATTATCAATACTAATCCTACCAAACAATCAGTACAGATCAGTGCTATTTCCTTTTCCAATCTCGACCTATTTTATTCTTGCTTCGCTCCTATACACACTTCCTTCTTTTTCCTCAACTCATACCATACATCACAATGTGATGCTTCCCATCATTTCTTCCCTTGCCATAATCCTTCCTAAGGCATTCCATATATATTAGGCTAACTTTTACGCATAACCCTCAATTCTATCACATCCGTACGCAATCCTTCCAACTTCTCAACCACGTGACTTCTCATTCTTCTTGAAATATGAGATGAATTAGTCAGTCTATCGACTATCACCTAACTCTCGTCGTACTTATTCCTCCTCCCCATTATGTATCCCTTTCACTAACTTCGTCCTTACATTTCCCTTTCTAAGCTACTCCTATCTATGTAGGAAGTATAGTCTACGTCCCTTTGTCCATATGATTGTCCAAGCCACGCAAGATACATGTTGACGCGTTCTCTGCTTTAGACAACTCAACTCGTGCAACCTACATCCTTCATCCAAACCACCCTAATACGTCATCCATACAGTTCAAGTTCGTCTCAGCTTCACTTCATCCTTCTTATTCCATGTCTCATCAACCATGCTTGCCTTTCCCAGATGGTACTTGGCCTTGCAATTTTCTTTCATCAATTAACTCCACCCATCACTTTTGCCAAATGTTCAATCAAGATGATTGAATATGTGTTGGAGACGTTCATGATCCGTATAGATCATTCTCCATGTCTCGTACACCAAATGCCTCTAGCATTCTAGGCAGATATAACAGTCCAGCTCCACTAACTAAGTCTATCCAGTTCTTTCAAATCTTCAGTTCCTGCAACGTATAAGCGATCGCCTTTCTTTGTCGTCCTCGTACACCTCCAAATCCTTGCTCCACGTATCGTCATGCTTCGCGAATTCATCCAGTCCTTCCGATAATGCCAAGATCGGCTCATTATCCAATCCACCTCTTCATCCTCCAAAATGCTTCCTCATCCTTCTTCACTTCGCCCCTTGCTGGTTCCATGATATGCCATCATTTCTAACTACTCATCATGGTAGACTTAATACTAAAACTCACACTTGAAAATCTCACGTATAATTCCACTCCAAAACCAACACGTACTTCGCCTCACTCTCCTTCTTAGACTTTGAGTAGATCAAGATGTCGTCGATACTCCCGATGACAACTCGTTTATATACGTTCATGCACCCTCGGTTCATTGACTCCATGAGGACCACTAGTGCTTTGGCGAAGCCAAATGCATAACCGTAAACCCAAAGCGTTCATACAACATCCTTAGCATTTTCAACTATGCCCTCCTTACACCCTCTCTGAGCGGCAATACAAATAAATTCCTACCTCGTTCTACTCGTGAAAGCCTATACGTATTCTATAACACCAATACTTCCTCTTATCAGACCACTCAACCGCTTCCACATCACATTTACTACCAGGCAACTCAACTTTTATCCGGCATTCCTTGCAATTTCTAACAACTCTTGTTTTTAAATCATTCCATCAACAATTTCCTTGGAAAGGCACTAACTACAATTCTCTCACTTCTCCTACTTGCTCTAATTATGGTTCTACCTCACAGTAATAGGCAAACCTACTAAATTTTCAGGAAATTTTCGGAAAACTTACATGCCCTACGAACAATCATAAATACCTTTGAGGTATTACTTCCCCTTCCAACACTCCCTATGGCGCGTTACTTGTGCTATATCCCACAAATCTCTATTCATCTCCTTGGTTCTCCTAAGAGACCTCATGACCACACTAGTTCGTCTACGAACTTCTTTCCTCCCCACTAAGAGTATTCCGACCGTTCTCTCATGGTCACCTACTTAAGCGTGTAGGCGCGACCAAGTCTTTCATATGACTACCTCAACGCTCCCGAACAATACGAAACTAAAACTACATCCTGAGTCCACCAAATACAATCAATGAATCAAACCAACGGATAACTAACGACATTTCACGTGCACGAGTTAAAACAAGTCAAAAACCATGAGACTCAAAATAAAACTCAAACCCAAAACGTGTATCAATTCAAAATGACCCATCACAACGAAAAATAATCCAAGAAACACCCAATGGCAACCAAACATATTACGCCCCGTGACATATTATTTAAACCGTGCAAAAGATCGTCTTTTCCAAAAGAATTTATATCTTTTTTTATTATTATTATTACCTCCCACATCTATGTGACTCAAACAATCTATAAATAACCTTCTAGACGAACTCAAAACTCAACTCAAAAACTAGGTATCCCGTGCATCCCAAATTATAAAAAAATAAACTACTATTCAAACTCAACCTTTAACCCGACACTTGTACAATAATTTTAACCAGGATACTGACCTCCCATGACTATACATTCTGAATATTTGAAAAGTACGTTCCGAGTAAATAATTTTAGGCTTTTAAATCATCCAAAAAGCTCTAAAAACGAACAAGTTATGACCAAAACAATTTTATACTAGTTATTTTAAAATTAAAGAATAAACTTAGTGATTAATGCAATCCTTTTAAATGAAAGATATAATTGTATGTGTAACCTTCATAAACTCAATTTAACCTCGTATTAATAATTATAAATGGCGTGAATCGGTTAAACCCAATTATATAAACTATGTAAGTAGAAAGAAATTTTACTTCGCTTTATTTAAAAGAAAGTCTTTTAGAATTTGAAATAAATAAGTGTTGATTAAAAAATAAATCTTATGTTGCACCTTGTTTCAAACACGACTCCAACACCTTACCCTTATTTTACCGAATACAACCAATTATCTAACCCTATAATAGATTTCCAAGTCCCCCTTTTTCTCAATATATACTGACAAAAGAAATGTAAGACCCAACACAAAAGATTCCATTATCTCAAAAGAAATCCCAAATTATTTCAATAGACTTAAAACCAAGAACACCATTTTTAAAACGTACACGTGAAATACGAAACTCAAAGAATACGCTACAAGACACACTTCAAAAGATTCAAAACGTCGTTGAAACTCCACCAAACTCGGGCACTAATAAATCGTTTAAACACAAGAGAGCACTAGGTACGTTCAAGTAATAATAACTACTGAACGACCGTAAATCATAACATAACATCTATCAGTATATATACATCCGCATATGTATACTATTGAATCCCCCAAACATACTCGTTATCATATATGTCAAGTCAATCAGTCGCTTTATACACTTGTTTTTCCATACGAACCATCTCACCCTGCCACAACAAGGCATAAAGCCCACCTCCAAAACCAAACCATATCGTGTGACCACAAAATCACACAACACCACTATAATCCCAAAACATATAACACAAAAAGAACAATAGCCATATCATAGGTAGCCATTACATAAACCCATATATATACGTATACCCAAATTCCACATCTCATCATATACAAGCATGTACTAACCCTCTTTCATGCAATCGTACTTGAGAACCCATTAAAGTTGTGGTACTTGTATAACTATGTTGGCCACCATACTTATACAATTACCCTTCCCCCAATGGACTCCCTCCTATGACGACACTTATAAGAATCAATACAACATATAAAACATAAATCCATCTACTCACATAAGCTCATAACCACATAACCAAATAGGTCCAAAACCCCATCTATTAAAATAACATAGTAAAACTCTTGGAATACCGAAATCCATAGTCTAGCTAAAACAACATAGACTAAATCCAAAATAAAAACATAATCAGTTATAAGTCATGTCGCCCATAAGAGTGGAAACAGCTTAAAATCCTTCCTACCCATGTACTCCTAGTAACTCGAACCACCACACGATTCTTAGGGAACATGGATTAAACATCAAAAGAAAAATAACATACCTCAGGTATGTAAAATAACTCGATAAAAGATAGAAACTACCTTGTACTAAATTATGTACTATAATGTACAATTTAAGCAAAATACAACAGTGACTAGCGTGAACGATTATGGTTCAACCCGCACTAGTCACAAACCCGAAAAGAAAATAACATGTGACTAAGTATGAACATACTACGGTTCAATTCATACTAGTCAAAACATCGCAATAAATAACATCCAAACACATCAATTATTATAAAATGCACATACTCCTATGACGCCTATATGCAGGGACCCTTAAGCTATAGACTAGGCTACGCGACTAGGCAACCTAATTCTCTATAACCATTGTCTCTGATACCATTCTGTCACACCCCACCATGGCGGAATATGGGGCACGGCGTATGGATATCATCACAACAATAGCGTGTCTATAGAGATAACTAAATGATATAAGAAATGTCATAAAATGGTGACACAAATGTCATGACAATATCTCAACAATGCAGGAGTCTAGGTAAGTAGGTAACAGTCCTACCACTTACCCGAGACCAACAATAAACATAATCAAATCAAACATATAGGTGCCAACAGTATCACTTATAAAACAAACAACAGAAACTAAGAAGGAACGGGGATCTCCTTCTAAATGCATTTCCTACGCTCTCCAAATCCTAGCCACTTCTATTCTCAAGCTTAACCATAAAATCACCTGAAAGAGACACTAAAACACGTCAACATAAAGTTGGTGAGAGTCATAGGTTTAGACTCCAACTCTAAATCAATTACAAGCTGTGAATAACAACCATCAACACAATAACATATGGACAATGTGCTACAATTATGTATTAACAACTAGCATTCAATATCAATCATTCCAAACCAAAATCCAAGGCTCCTACCTTGCCAAACAACATGGTACCATAGATGATCACACTATGTACCTATCCCAAGGCCACTACCTTGTCAAACCACAAGGCCACTACCTTGTCAAACCACAATAACTGAGACGGCACGTGTCCCCCGATCTAAATCATACACAATCAAAAATCACATAGCAGTTAATCACATAATGTACACACAAGTCCATCTCAAATCACAACCACATTCACAGCATCAATTTAGAAAATAACTCAACACAGTGTCTCTTCCATCCCATCTGGAAGTCAAAATCAATAGTAAACATGGGACTATGAAACTCACCTGATAGCTTCTTCACAAGTCCTCGCACTAGCAACAAGCTAACAAACCAAAAACACGAAATCAATACACGAACCAATCACTAAGATGTCTCATCAACCTATGATGGACATCTAGTCTATTCCCGTATAATTACCTCATTGTTAAGCTCTAATCACCCCATTACCCTTCCTTAACAAGTCCCTAACTTGGTTAAGTTTAATAGCTATCCCGTTCATAATTTTACACAAAACAGTCCCAGTTTTAGGTCTCAAAACTTTAAGTCAAACGTCCACTTAAACATACCCATGGTTTCTGTAAAAGGAATATTCACACTTTTATACATGTTAGCTAAAACCTCCCACCTGTTCTAACCTTCAAGCTACTGTTAAGGGCCAGATATATGTGTATATATTGCTACCTATCCAGAATTCACTAATTTTAAACGTATGAAAAGTTCATTACCATTAGAGGGTCTTACCCTAAACCACAATCTTAGCCCAAGTGCAGATCCTTACTACAATATATAAACCATCTCTCATGTTCGTGAGAAGATCCCAATGCAACCCTAAGTACCCCAAATAACCCAAAACTTAAAAAGAAAACAGGCTGAATTCAAAACTGTTTTGACCTCCGACTGTTGTAACCTGTTTTTGACCCACTTCCCTACCTTCAATTTAGTTCTCGTTTCTTGCATTGGAAAGCCACTTCAATTAGCTTTCCAGGGATATGTGGATCGCAAAATAAGAGTTTGTAGAACTCCCTATATGATCAAAACAATGACCTAAAATTGTGCCCAGTTTTTAAAAACGGGTTTACCTAAATTAACCTCATTAATTAACCCTAATCCCACTAATTACAAGCTCTAATTTATGTAATCATCATGTTATGATTAGTATAACATTAATTTACTGTTTTTATAATAAACCCTAACCTTAATTCATCATAAGATGATTAAAGAAAACATAAAAACAATTTAATTAAAAAGGGTTTGAAGATTTTACCTTAGATTTTTTGGAAAACAAGATTTTTGATGAAGAACCCTAATTTTCTCCATGGATGTCGACCCATACTTGATCTCCAGGGATTTTATGAAGTGTTTTGATAAAAATAAGGCTTTCTATACTTTCCTAACAAGTCTTTGGCCCATATACAAAAGCCCGGTTCCCTTTTTTCCCTTTTTTCCCTTTTTTCCCCTTTTCTTTTCTTTTTTTCACATAAACAACCTATACCCATTTAATTTTGTTTTTTTTCCTTTTTATTATTAATATTTGTATTAATAATATTACCTTAATTTTCCTTAATTTATTTCAGCTCCTAAAGCCTCCAAAACCTCAAAACCGTAAAACTAGTCAAATTTACGCGTTTTACCGTAAAAGACGTAAAATATACACTTTTAAAAAAAACTCAAATTTTGAAATAAACTTTATAACTAAGTCCTAAATGACTTAAAACCATCCCGAAAAATATCCATATGACTAATTACCTCATCTGAGACCTCTAAATGTTAAACCGTAAATCGTAAAAACACGATTTTCTATAATACATATACGTATACGTAAAACCACTAAATAACACCATCTCACTTCATAGTCACTACCATGTGAACTCATGAACATGAAATCATCACACCTTGTTTCACTCACAAGGTACCCCGTACCGGAAACGATATCCAAACCACAATCTATACACACCAATAAGCACATAAACACGTAAAGACACGTAACTAGCACAAAATAAAACTAAGTGACGAACCTCAAAACCAGTGTTGTCACACAGGGGCTAGTTTTGAGTGTTGAGCAGTGGAAACGTTTTCCACTGCTTGACTTGTTTGACTTTTTGTCTCTAGTGACTTTTTTGGAGATTCGGATTACACAAAGGCACCCACATGATCTTTGGATCAAAAGGAGTCAAGAACAATCAAAATATCACAATCACAAACACCCAATTGATACAGTTTAATCAATAAAGTCCCATATATGATACAGACATGAACAAAAAAGCAGTTGAGCACTTATAAGTAGTTTTAGCACAAATCAGCCAGCCAAATTCAACCAAATGCATACACAAGCTATATTAAACTCAAATAAGCAAGTCTAAATAGGTTTCATGCAATGATTCAAAGAATTAAGCAAGATTCAAGCCAATGAATGTTACTGATGAACACTAACACATGTAGTTTTACACTTTGCTGATGTATTTGACCAATAAGCCAGATTCAACACTCAATATCTATCAAATAAGTTATAATAATGATGTTTTAGCAACTTTCAACCCTAAGCATGCACAAATACTAGATTTCACCAAAATCTTAGGTCAAAAACAGTTAAGTTCACCAAGTTATAGCAGATTGTTTGATTTGAAGTTTTAAACCCAAAAACTTGCAGCAAAACTGTAAAACCCGCATGCTTTTACCATGAATAGTGCCCTTAAGATCGTACGTCCTAGATTAAAACTTACCTCATTTAGTATTGATCACATTCATGTGCTAATAATCAAGCAAGTGCATACGTGTATGACATGACAAGTATCGATTACGTACGAACTCATGATAAACAGTTAATAAATATGTCACGTGAACATAATTAAATCATGATCACCATTTAAAATACGAACTAGAATAATTACGTAAATACATATAATATAATTACGAGCGTTAAGATTACGATAAACGACATGATAAAATAAACAGAAACACTTTAAACACGAGCACGTTTAACCACGAACGAACACGAAACATCGGGACACGAGAAAGGTACGGGTACCCCATGTGGGGCCCCCATACCCACGGCACAACAACAAGAAATGGGCTAAGCCCATGGACTTTTACAAGTAGAGGGGGGTAAAGAGTAAAACTAGTTTTCATTTTCACTTTTTCAAGAAAGAAAACATAAACCCTAAAAGATTTTCTCCTCCTCCTCTTTGCTTTCTCTTGTGCCGCCACCTAGAACACCACCATAGGAGGGTGTTGTTGATTTTTGACATTAAATACAAGTGTTAGAAACCGTGTTTGTTCATCCCCTTTCAAGCTACGTATTGGTATATCATTCTAAACCCTTCTTTTTAATTCTTTTTAATCTTTGATTATTTTCATGAACATGTTATTATTTTCTTATTAAAACATGATAATTAAACATTGATCTAACATGTTTTGGGGTTAATTAAAATCAAAGAATGATTTAAAAGGGTGTTTGTTTTTAGCCGCCTAGCAAAACAAACCCGAGGGGGGTTTGGTTTGCTTATTGCCGCCACCACCAAGACCATTTTAGGTCTTGGTTGGTGCTTGTGGGACCCACGGCAGCAAGGAGGCACACGTGCCCCGAGTTTGGCTCGGGGTACGGTGTCGAGTTCATGCCCGATTCATGGTTCGTTGGTTAAATCATGATTTATGCTACATGTTAATTTTTATGAATTATGAACTTAGGATATAAATTAATTAATAACATGAGATATTAATTAAATCATGACTTAGGTTATTTTAATTATTAATTTAGCATGATATTAATTTAACCTAAGTATTTTATGTTATAAGTTATAATTAATTAATTATTTAAAACATGCCTATAATTAATTAATTTAGACATGACTTAGGTTATATTATTAATAATAATAATACACATTTTAACCTAAGTATTTATTTCATTTTAATTAAAACATGTTATACTTTAATTAAAATGCTTAACCTATAGTTTAATTAAAGTACATGAAATAATAATTAAACTATATACTATATCCTATGACTTAAGAAATCAGCTTATAAACACTTAGACTTATATGTTAGCTTATGTAACCAGCTTAATTCTAAATATGGAAACTTCTATTTATAGAAACTTAATTAAATAAGGCAACTAATCTATTAATGGAAACCTTCTATATATGGAAATATATCTATTTCAGGCAGCTAATCTAATCATGGAAAACCTTCTATATATGGAAACTTATTTAATTAAGGCAGCTGATCTATTTTTGGAAACTTTCTATTTTTAGAAACTAATCTATTTTAAGCAGTAAATTCTATTTTAGGAAACTTTCTATTTTTGGAAACTTTCTATTTTTGGAAACTTTCTATTTTTGGAAACTTTCTATTTTTTGGAAACTTTCTATTTTTGGTAACTTTCTATTTTTGGAAACTTTCTATTTTTGGAAACTTTCTATTTTTGGAAACCTGGTATTTTTGGAAAGTTACTTATTATTACACAGTAAGTATAATAATACATGAAATACCAGTAATACTTAATCAGATTAATCAGAATACAAGATAAACACAGTTTAAGGCTTTAAACAGTGAACCATGACCTAAAACATACCAAGTCAGCTAAAATGAGACATAAAACCCAGTACGTAATCAGTGAATCGATACTTATACACGTGTGTATTCATGTAGCGTTAGTGATCCAGAAGTAGGAGTCTTTCTTCCGTTCATTCACTGGACTTGAGGTACGGATTCCCGTCCTTTCAGTATGGACATTCTTTCCTTGTTAGGATTTCCCCGTATGCAGCCAACTGTTTTCCCCAGCATTTGTTTTATTGTTTTGAACTGCTTATGTTTAATTAGCATAATCTATAGCCATATACAAGCATGACCAGTTTCACCTAGTTATGGAGGTACCATAACCATAACATTGGAGGCACCAATGTTATGACTTCCCCACGGCGGAGTGATTGCTCGTGGCGTCCCTTTTCAGTTTTGGCCATATTATTATATCAGGTGGGGCGTATGGGTGCATCCTAGTTACATGTTTTATTCAGTTTATCATGGTGAATGTGGTGTGTGCCTTGCATCCTTCACAAGGAGTTGATCCCTCCTACCCAAACCAGTATATTAATTAGAGGCATCCCCTCTAATCAGCATGATGAGGTCACCCCTCCAAGTATTCATGCACGTGACCTTTTCATGACCTATATGGGCTATGGTATATTTATGTTAAAACATTTTTCACAAGATAAACATAAGGCTTTTCAAACTATAAAACCAGTTTTCTTAATACTTAACCAGTTTACTCAGAACTTAGTCTTCCGCTGTTATATGTTACATGCTTATCCTATTTCATGCTATATTGTACATCCGTGCACTGAGCGTCTTGCTCAGCCGTTTTCCTTTTCATGTTCCCAAAACGGCAGGTACTCAGGGACGCTAGTAGATCTCAAACGTACGTGCATATGGATTGGAAGCTTTACTGTCTTTCTTTACTTTATGCATTTCCTTTACTTTAATACAGTTTGCTATGGACATTGTTTCGTCCTTTCCTTTACAGTATTTATGTTTGTGTGTGATGAGCTTTACTTTGGGGTTACCGATGTTTGATTCCGGTATTTCCCTTTTATGGTCGAATAATGCTTAGACATTTATCCTTGTATGCTTTGATGACACGCCATGATTATGAGTAATATTCCATTTCTAAAATGGGGTGTTACAATTATGGTATCAGAGCCAAGGTTTCGACCTGTAGGCTCTCAAATATGACCTGTGATTAGTGGGTAGTCACTACGGTCTTCCTAGAACTGACAGTTGTTTTCATGCATTCATCATTTTTAAGCATACATATACATGTCATTGTTACAGGGTTTTTGACTAAGTAATGGTTGGTATAGGAGTCGCATGTGTTTTATCGAAACTTTTAGATTTGGGACCGACCCATAGGCGTCCCCTCGATATGTCTTTTATTTTGAGTGAACTGACCGGAGGCGTTCACTCTCGAGCATCAAAAGTTTTCATAAAACCGCATCATGCATTCATACAAAGATTTTCTTGCATAAAATTTTTCTCGTGAAATTTTTGGTATAATTTTTTTTTTATATTTTATGTTTGAACTGTTAATCATATGTTTATGTTATACTGTCAGATGGTTCTCACACGCGAGCAAGAGCAGCTCAATGCTGCAATTCAGGCTGCCATGCAAGCCTTACTTCCTCAACTGAGGAATGACATTCGTGCTGAAGTCCAAGCTGCCAACAATCAGCAGCAGCAGAATCAGGCACCTCCTCCTCCTCCTCCCCCAGTGACACTAGCAGTATGGTTGGAAAGATTTAACAAGCTCCGTCCTAGAGCTTTTGAAAAGACTGATAGCCCTAGCGATGCTGAAAGCTGGTTGACTCACATTGAGAAGATTTTCAATGCTATGGGATGTGACCCCGCCTTCAAGGCGAGATTGGCATGCTACCGGTTTGAAGGCGATGTACTCAACTGGTGGCTAGCTTTGACGCAGTCAGAAGGAGGTGATGAATGGGTCGCTGGTTTGACATGGGCCCAATTCAAGGAGAGAGTGATGGAGCAGTTCTTTCCTAAGGCAGAGCAGGACAAACTCAAGCGTGAATACCATGGGATACGTCAGAGAGCGGGCGAGAATAGCAACGAATTCATGCAGCGCTTTCTTCGCCTAGCTGGTTTTCTGGGAGCAGCAGCTGGTACTCCTGAGGAGCAGGCACACCACTTTAGGTGGGCACTTCGCACCTCGGTCGCGAACAATCTGGTATGTGCTACGTTCAATACAGTAGCACAAGTGGCCGACGCAGCAAGGAAGCTTGAGATGTTGCAGGAACGAGATGAGTTCGGGGAAGCTGAAAGACCCGACAAGAGGTAAAACATTTCGTGTTCTAGCGTTAACCAGACCGCATCCTATCATTATATGTTCTTTAATCATCTCTTAAACTGTATCTTCCAGGCAGAAAACTGGGGACCGGTCTCAGCCGGCTACCCAGCAGCAGCCTCATCAGCCCAAAGGAAACGGTCACAATAACGACCGTTCTGTTGTGGAAAGGCGCAACGGTAATGATAATTACCGTAACAATGCGGGACACTCCAACAACAGCAGGTCCTACTATTTACGCATCTTATTATGATTTCATGTTATATCTCTCATGCTGACACTATATTAACCTCTACCAGGAACCACGGTAACGGGAAGGACCAGAACCACAAGGGTTCTCAGCCTAACCGTTCAGCTAACACTGGTAAACATCTTATGACGCTTACGTCCTATACTCGTGCATATACTTTATTCTTAACACGTTTTGTCATCAGCAGGCCCTCAGCAAGCAAGGACTCCTGCTGGAGGATTCACTCATCCTCTTTGCAATACTTGCCATCGCAGACACCCTGGCCCATGTCGTCGTGATTCCGACGCGTGCTACAAGTGCGGCCTCCCTGGCCATCGTATGAGAGATTGCCGTAAGGGTGAGATGGAGGGTACTTCGGGTCATGCTGATACTAAACCGCCTCCTACCACTGGGCGTGTCTACACGACATCGCGCGATCAGGCAAACAAATCTACAGGTACCATTACTGGAATTTTGTATATGTACGGCCAGGCTGCATGTGTTCTTTTCGACACGGGTGCCAGTCATTTAGTTATTTCCACTACTTATGCCAAGAACATCAGGACACTTCCCTTGCCATTAGAAAATAGGCTTACCATTTCCACGCCTTTGAGGGACTCTGTATTAATAACTCATGTATACAAGAGTCTTCCTCTAGAGTTTGACGATAAAGTTCGTGCAGTAGATGCACTTCCCCTAGACATGATTGAGTTCGATATGATTCTCGGCATGGACTGGCTATCCAAGCACCATGCTACCATAGACTGCCACTCATATCGGGTGATCTTCGGCGACATTAATGCACCAGAGTACATTCATAACGGGTTCATACCCGGACGGTCTGTACAAGTCATATCTACCTTGCAAGCACGTGCATTAATGTCACATGGCTGCGAAGGTTATCTAGCTACGGTTCATGACATGGATGCTGAATCCCCATCGATTCAGGATCAACCAGTAGTTTCGGAATTTCAAGACGTTTTCCCAGCTGAACTTCCAGGCATACCACCTGCAAGAGAAGTGGAGTTCAACATCGACCTTGTTCCAGGAGCTGAGCCAATCTCTAAGGCTCCGTATCGTATGGCTCCCATAGAGCTAAAAGAACTGAAGGACCAACTGCAGGAACTTCTTGAACGAGGGTTCATTAGACCAAGCGCATCTCCATGGGGCGCACCGGTCTTGTTCGTTAAGAAGAAGGACGGCAGCATGCGACTTTGCATTGACTACCGTGAACTTAATAAGATTACCATCCGATATCCACTGCCACGTATAGACGATCTGTTTGACCAACTTCAAGGAGCCAAACACTTCTCAAAGATCGATCTAAGGTCAGGCTACCATCAGCTAAGGGTTAAAGAGCAGGATATTGCCAAGACTGCTTTTCGTACCCGCTATGGCCATTATGAGTTTGTGGTCATGCCATTCGGCCTGACTAACGCTCCAGCAGTATTCATGGATCTGATGAACAGAATCTTCCATGAATTCCTTGATAAATTTGTCATTGTATTCATCGATGACATCCTGATTTTCTCAAAGTCCACGGAGGAACACGAAGACCATCTTCGTACGGTACTACAGATTCTTCGTCAGAAGCAGCTGTATGCGAAATTCTCCAAGTGTGAGTTCTGGTTAAACAAGGTGGCATTCTTAGGTCACATCGTATCAGCTGAAGGGATCACTATGGACCCAGCGAAGGTTGAGGCTATCACTAAATGGCCAAGACCAACGTCAGCGACAGAAGTCCGCAGTTTCTTAGGCTTAGCTGGATATTATCGCAGATTCGTGGAGAACTTTTCCCGCCTGGCATTGCCTCTCACCAAACTTATGCGAAAAGGAGAGAAATTCGTCTGGACAGAAGATCGAGAGAAGATCTTCGAAGACCTAAAGCGGAAGTTAGTATCTGCACCTATTCTTACTCTCCCATCTGGTACAGGGGGATTTCAGATCTATAGCGATGCATCGGGGAAGGGACTGGGCTGTGTTCTCATGCAACATGGGAAAGTGATCGCGTATGCTTCACGGCAGCTTAAGCCCTATGAAGAAAACTACCCTACGCATGACCTGGAACTTGCTGCAGTGGTGTTCGCATTGAAGATATGGAGGCATTACTTATACGGAGAATCATGCGACATTTTCACGGATCACAAGAGCTTGAAGTATATCTTCACACAGCGAGAATTGAACATGAGACAAATGAGATGGTTGGAACTGTTGAAGGATTATGATATTAACCTACAGTATCATCCCGGGAAGGCTAATGTAGTAGCAGATGCACTCAGCAGAAAGTCCGGAATGATCAACGGCATTGAGATCCGGGAACAAAACATAAGAGACTTGGAGCGGCTAGACATCCAAATCATGGTACGTGGGCAGCACGGATACTGGGCGAATCTTAGAGTAGAACCTGAGTTACTGACTAGGATCAAGGAAGCGCAGAAGGATGATGGAGAGATTTGGGCGATAATTCAGAATTTGGAGAAGCAGACAGAATTCAGAATGGACGCAGACGGTATCGTTTGGCAGGGCACGAGACTTTGTGTTCCTGACAATCAAGAACTCCGGGAAGCATTGTTAGCTGAAGCTCACAGCTCCCCATTTTCTATACATCCTGGGTCGACAAAAATGTACCATGACATCAGACAGCACTTTTGGTGGAGTGGTATGAAACAGGATGTAGCCACTTATGTCTCCAAATGTCTTACCTGCCAGCAGGTTAAGATTGAACATCAGCGATCGGGCGGTCTCCTTCAACCGTTGGATATTCCAGAGTGGAAGTGGGACAAAATCACCATGGATTTTGTTACCGGTCTTCCGCCTACCAAGAAGAAGCACGATGCTATTTGGGTCATTGTTGATCGACTCACCAAATCAGCTCATTTCTTACCGATACGCAAGGAAGATCCGGTAAGTAAACTCGCAGATACTTACAGAAGGGAGATCATGAGACTCCACGGCACTCCCTCCAGCATCGTCTCAGACAGAGATCCTCGTTTCACGTCGCGATTCTGGAAAGGTCTGCAAAAAGCTTGGGGTACACAACTTAAGCTGAGTATGGCCTTCCATCCTCAAACGGACGGACAATCGGAGCGAACAATTCAGACATTGGAAGATATGTTAAGGTCGTGTGCGTTGGAATGGACAGGTGATTGGGACGATTACATCTGTTTGGTCGAGTTTGCATACAACAACAGCTGGCACGCAAGTATCAAATGTGCTCCTTTCGAAATGTTGTATGGCAGAAAGTGTCGCGCTCCAACTTGCTGGGATCAAGTGGGAGAGCGAACACTCGAAGGACCAGAGATTATAGAAATGAACAATGAGAAGATCGAGGTAGCTAAACAGAAGTTGCAAGAAGCACGGTCACGTCAGAAGAGTTACGCCGATAAGCATCGTAGGGACATACATTTTAATGTGGGAGATCACGTCTTCCTCAAGGTTTCGCCGGCACGTGGTGTTAAACGCTTCGGGATCAAAGGAAAACTCAGTCCTCGTTTCATCGGACCTTTTGATATCATTGAACGAATCGGTGAAGTATCTTACCGATTGGCGTTACCTCCTCAGCTTTCGCACGTGCATAACGTGTTCCATGTGTCCTTACTCAGAGGGTACAATTATCATCCCCTTCACATGGTTCAGTATCCACTGGAACAGATACGTGAAGATCTCACTTTTATAGAAGAACCCGAACGAGTACTCGACAGGCAAGAACGAGTCATGAGAAGGAAGACGATTCCTTTCGTCAAGATTCTTTGGAGGGACCATACCGAGCGGGAAGCCACTTGGGAAACAGAGGAGTCTATCCGGGCTTCTTACCCTCACTTCATATTTTGAGTTCGGGTATGTTACTTCTTTTCAGCTTACTTTATCTATAATTCGGGGACGAATTATTCTTTTTAGGGGGGAAGAATTGTAAAACCCGCATGCTTTTACCATGAATAGTGCCCTTAAGATCGTACGTCCTAGATTAAAACTTACCTCATTTAGTATTGATCACATTCATGTGCTAATAATCAAGCAAGTGCATACGTGTATGACATGACAAGTATCGATTACGTACGAACTCATGATAAACAGTTAATAAATATGTCACGTGAACATAATTAAATCATGATCACCATTTAAAATACGAACTAGAATAATTACGTAAATACATATAATATAATTACGAGCGTTAAGATTACGATAAACGACATGATAAAATAAACAGAAACACTTTAAACACGAGCACGTTTAACCACGAACGAACACGAAACATCGGGACACGAGAAAGGTACGGGTACCCCATGTGGGGCCCCCATACCCACGGCACAACAACAAGAAATGGGCTAAGCCCATGGACTTTTACAAGTAAACGGGGGTAAAGAGTAAAACTAGTTTTCATTTTCACTTTTTCAAGAAAGAAAACATAAACCCTAAAAGATTTTCTCCTCCTCCTCTTTGCTTTCTCTTGTGCCGCCACCTAGAACACCACCATAGGAGGGTGTTGTTGATTTTTGACATTAAATACAAGTGTTAGAAACCGTGTTTGTTCATCCCCTTTCAAGCTACGTATTGGTATATCATTCTAAACCCTTCTTTTTAATTCTTTTTAATCTTTGATTATTTTCATGAACATGTTATTATTTTCTTATTAAAACATGATAATTAAACATTGATCTAACATGTTTTGAGGTTAATTAAAATCAAAGAATGATTTAAAAGGGTGTTTGTTTTTAGCCGCCTAGCAAAACAAACCCGAGGGGGGTTTGGTTTGCTTATTGCCGCCACCACCAAGACCATTTTAGGTCTTGGTTGGTGCTTGTGGGACCCACGGCAGCAAGGAGGCACACGTGCCCCGAGTTTGGCTCGGGGTACGGTGTCAAGTTCATGCCCGATTCATGGTTCGTTGGTTAAATCATGATTTATGCTACATGTTAATTTTTATAAATTATGAACTTAGGATATAAATTAATTAATAACATGAGATATTAATTAAATCATGACTTAGGTTATTTTAATTATTAATTTAGCATGATATTAATTTAACCTAAGTATTTTATGTTATAAGTTATAATTAATTAATTATTTAAAACATGCCTATAATTAATTAATTTAGACATGACTTAGGTTATATTATTAATAATAATAATACACATTTTAACCTAAGTATTTATTTCATTTTAATTAAAACATGTTATACTTTAATTAAAATGCTTAACCTATAGTTTAATTAAAGTACATGAAATAATATTAAACTATATACTATATCCTATGACTTAAGAAATCAGCTTATAAACACTTAGACTTATATGTTAGCTTATGTAACCAGCTTAATTCTAAATATGGAAACTTCTATTTATAGAAACTTAATTAAATAAGGCAACTAATCTATTAATGGAAACCTTCTATATATGGAAATATATCTATTTCAGGCAGCTAATCTAATCATGGAAAACCTTCTATATATGGAAACTTATTTAATTAAGGCAGCTGATCTATTTTTGGAAACTTTCTATTTTTAGAAACTAATCTATTTTAAGCAGTAAATTCTATTTTAGGAAACTTTCTATTTTTGGAAACTTTCTATTTTTGGAAACTTTCTATTTTTGGAAACTTTCTATTTTTTGGAAACTTTCTATTTTTGGTAACTTTCTATTTTTGGAAACTTTCTATTTTTGGAAACTTTCTATTTTTGGAAACCTGCTATTTTTGGAAAGTTACTTATTATTACACAGTAAGTATAATAATACATGAAATACCAGTAACACTTAATCAGATTAATCAGAATACAAGATAAACACAGTTTAAGGCTTTAAATAGTGAACCATGACCTAAAACATACCAAGTCAGCTAAAATGAGACATAAAACCCAGTACGTAATCAGTGAATCGATACTTATACACGTGTGTATTCATGTAGCGTTAGTGATCCAGAAGTAGGAGTCTTTCTTCCGTTCATTCACTGGACTTGAGGTACGGATTCCCGTCCTTTCAGTATGGACATTCTTTCCTTGTTAGGATTTCCCCGTATGCAGCCAACTGTTTTCCCCAGCATTTGTTTTATTGTTTTGAACTGCTTATGTTTAATTAGCATAATCTATAGCCATATACAAGCATGACCAGTTTCACCTAGTTATGGAGGTACCATAACCATAACATTGGAGGCACCAATGTTATGACTTCCCCACGGCGGAGTGATTGCTCGTGGCGTCCCTTTTTAGTTTTGGCCATATTATTATATCAGGTGGGGCGTATGGGTGCATCCTAGTTACATGTTTTATTCAGTTTATCATGGTGAATGTGGTGTGTGCCTTGCATCCTTCACAAGGAGTTGATCCCTCCTACCCAAACCAGTATATTAATTAGAGGCATCCCCTCTAATCAGCATGATGAGGTCACCCCTCCAAGTATTCATGCACGTGACCTTTTCATGACCTATATGGGCTATGGTATATTTATGTTAAAACAGTTTTCACAAGATAAACATAAGGCTTTTCAAACTATAAAACCAGTTTTCTTAATACTTAACCAGTTTACTCAGAACTTAGTCTTCCGCTGTTATATGTTACATGCTTATCCTATTTCATGCTATATTGTACATCCGTGCACTGAGCGTCTTGCTCAGCCGTTTTCCTTTTCATGTTCCCAAAACGGCAGGTACTCAGGGACGCTAGTAGATCTCAAACGTACGTGCATATGGATTGGAAGCTTTACTGTCTTTCTTTACTTTATGCATTTCCTTTACTTTAATACAGTTTGCTATGGACATTGTTTCGTCCTTTCCTTTACAGTATTTATGTTTGTGTGTGATGAGCTTTACTTTGGGGTTACCGATGTTTGATTCCGGTATTTCCCTTTTATGGTCGAATAATGCTTAGACATTTATCCTTGTATGCTTTGATGACACGCCATGATTATGCGTAATATTCCATTTCTAAAATGGGGTGTTACAAAAACACTCTCAACAAGACATATATCAGATACCAAGCATAAACAATACCTTCTAACAACATAATATCAAGATGCAATCACAAACAGGTAGACCCAAACACCCCTTTATCTTTTCAAAATCAAATTTTTCAAAGGAAAAGTGAGATTCAAGACCACCCAAGCTCAGATAAACACAATAACAAGTATGATTAACAGATTTAAGCAGATTTAAGCCACAAAATTCACAAGAACACAAGCCACATACAAATATCACCAAAAATCAAGATTTTAAGGAGATTTTAGGATTGAGTATGCAAACCTCATGGATGTACATCCACACCCACGAATTTATGAGCGTATGTACTAGCAAGAACAAGTACAAGCTTCCAATAACACCCCTGCTAAGAATCAACAAGGTTAGAAGCACAAGTATAAAATCAGAAACTTGAAAAATTCTTGATTGATGCAACTCTTGTCCTCCACACTTGATTATCCCCAAGTTATAATCCTCACCACACCTTAATCAACACAATTAGGATGCTATGATCAGCCCTATAACCCAAGAATTCCAAGATAGACCAAGAACTTAGCAAAATATCAAGAAAATGAAGAAAATGTGCAAACTTTTGCACACTCCTGTAGAATATTGATAATCAATGAATCTATGAAGGGGTTTGTTGATTTCTAGAGAGAGAAAGTTAGAGAGAGAAAGTGAGAGAAACTATGTGTATTTTATTAAGTGGAAAACAAGAAATGACAACAACCAACCCCTTTCCTTAGTGGAAAGGGGTATTTATAGTTCCAAGCATAACATGGGCTTGGGCCGGTCCATGACAAGCCCATGGACCGGTTCTTACTTAAGTTAATAAGCAATTAATAACTAATTACTAACTACGAGCTATTACAACATAAATCATATTGTGGAGTGACCGATACTTCTAATATACGTTAAAACGTATTTCTAACAATCTCCCCCTAAGGGAGGTCACTCCACGTTACAAAGTTCTAAACCTAGCATACTATACTAAGTCTTCGTTCTTTAGCTCGTAGTCTTTTCTTCTTTTCTTTCTTTTGTTGTGAATATGTTGATTTGATCTTTTTGGCTTTGACTTAAGAGCATTGTTCTTTGGCCTTTCACGTGCGATCTTTGCCTTTCTTGTGAACTTTGCCTCCTCGTGACTTCATGTTCCACACACTTACGTCTTTTTGTTGAATTCTCGAAAGCTTTAGAGTTTGGTACAGCGGAAGACTTCATCTTGTACTTTCTTGAATTTTTGTTGCAAAAGACATAAGCATGTGGGAACGACTTTTACAGGTACACCGCAACACCACCGTCTTCACTGGTACACAGCAACGCCACCGTCTTCAACAGGTACTCAGCAACGCCACCGTCTTTAGCAGGTACACAACAACGACACGAATAAAATGGCTTTGAACATCTTATTCTAATTCGGTAGCATTTTACCTCCGGTCGGTGAAGACCGTTGGACGATATTAGATATTGTACCCGTGACGGATAGTTTCAATTAAGTAACTTCCTGACAGGATTTCGCGGGTGAACCCGTTCTCTTTATTCGACCGTCCAAAGCTGACTGCGAACATAAAGAGTGAATCACTTGGATAAATTATCCTTGTGATTAAAAGCCGTCAATTCATGAAACCTGGAACAAGTGAATTTCAATTAAGATTTTCACCATCGTTGCTTTCCAGTTGTCACGAGCTCAATTCATAAAGAATCTTGCACGTTACCTACCAAGTGCTGTTTGATGTTGACACTAGAAGGATTTCCACTCGTCACTGTGGTCAATAAAGAGTCACTCTGAGTGTTCTGGCAAGATCATATGATAATGCGAAGAGGCCTGGAACGAGTTTAAGTTCAATTAAGAATTAAACCACTGTTACCTTCCAGTTTTTCACAAGATTGGTTCTAAAAGAACCGCACGTGTAACCTACCATGAGCTTGTTTGATGTTGGCTCAAGCAGGATTTCCATCTTCATTGTAATACTTGCGTATTACTCGGATGTTCTGGCAATATTACAGGAATACTGCGTAGGACTCATGAAAATCTCTTACTTTTCACAGTGTGTGAGAAAGCAAGGAATAAATGGAAAGTGTCCTAATTAGACTTTTGATGATCTCTTGGCTCTAGACTCGATTGTGCGTTTTGATTTAGTGAGCGATGGCTGGAGAGGAGTGCCACCTTTTCAATACCAGTTTATTCGGAGTGAATAAACCAATAGATAACGTGTTGATCTCCGTGTGATTAAAACAAATACCTTTTGAGAGATATTTGAGTTAGCTGGGGAAGGGTTGTGCATTGCATCACTGGGTCCATGATGTCTTTCTTCAATACCGAGAATCATTAACAAAAATGACCTCAATAGCATATGTATTGACCCGGTTTCTGCCTAAAGTTGTAAGGAGGGCTTCTTTCTTTACACCCTTTATCTTTACATTTCTTTTTCATTCTTCAACCCCTTCAATGCTTACCAATACGTCATCACTAGCACCTTGTTGTGATTGTTCCAGTGCTAGCTTAAGTACTTGGTCGGCATTCAGCTACGTTCACATTCTTTCTCCATCTTTCCTAGGACTTCTAATTCTATCTAGGGAATTGTCCTTGGGAAGATTCCATCGGCTCTGATGAATCATTGGACTTAACCTATTCCTACCACCCTTTTGTCACCACATCCGTCGTGAATTAAGCGTGTTTTGGGAAGGAATTGCCACCATGAAAAATCATTGAAAATCACCTAAAGTACTTGTGATATTGAAATCAAAAGTTTTGTACCTTAGGTGTTTTGTTCATCAAAAACGCTCCCCCTTAACACGTGCTTTACACATATTAAGTTGGATAATCTTTAAGTCTTTTTCATCTTTTAGCCAAGTATCACTTACGTCTCCTTAATCCCATTTTCTCCCCTTATCCAAAATGTTAACCATTAATATTTGGGATATTGAATGGATTAACCGGTCTTTGGGTAAAAATGAAATCGATGTTTGGCCGTAGAACAAGTTATTGCTCCCCCTTAAGTTAATAAGGGATAGTTGTAGTGCTTTGGTATGACATATTTTGAAAGATTTAGAATCTCGTGAGAAATTCTTGAAAAATTATCATACCTTATCACTACAACAAGCCATTCAAGCACATTATTCACAAATATACATATTCACAATTGAAAACCAATATAGAGTGACCTGAAATGTACGACCCATTAGATGGATCGTTGCAGTGTCCTGTAGTGCACTCCATATGGTCTACCACCCACGAATCTTTCCAAGCTCCTCATCAATCTACGTTCACGGAGCTTTTGATCAATCTTCTTGATCACGTACTTCGCCATCTGCCGGTAACCCGGATGCCAATCCTCCGTCATCTCTGGCAAAGTTCCACCCGAGTTCAGATGCTCCAACTTACCTCTGACTTGTATAAGAGTTCCATCACTATACTTGTGGAGCTCCCCCACCCTCATAAACTTCATCAAACCTCGACTGTTCAAGTAGAAAATGCTGTAATTCGGGACAGAAATGCCGGTATAGGGACATCTTTCTACATGTTGAGGTAGCACTTGATTCACAGGACGGGTTAAATTGAGCTTCCTCTGATAGCTTTCGACTCCCAACTGAAGGTCTTCAACTCGTGACTTGATGACAACGCTTCGTGTGAACATACGAAGTGCTGTATTCAAAGCAATCAGGTCTTCACGAGGAATGTGTGTAAGTTGATCTCTGGTCATCAGAAGCAGCATGTCTTCGATATCCTCAAGGCGAATGATGGAAAAATCTCCTTGCTGGATCTTGTATTCCCTGTCATCCTCCCTTTTCAAGCGAATCTCCGTCACATGATAATAGCCGTTCTTGGCTTCCGTTTTCATTCCTAAGATGCTGGAGATGCGGATTTCGGATCTAACATTGCTTCCAGAATTGACCAAGCAGCAACCCCTGTACGCCCTTCGGACTCGTTCGTCCCAATGAGATGCACCTATGACAGCATACATATCATAATTACGATTTATCTTAGGGACCCAGAGTCTGTTTACCTTTTCCTCGATAAAGGGTATTGTCCCCCAGTTGGCAGCTTTCAGCAAGGTCAGGGAGGTTGCGTACTTTGATGATCCCTTCAGTAGATACACAAGATCGTTAGTGACGAAGAAGTCAAGAGCAATCTGATTATCTTGAGCAGGATCCATTGGAGGTGGAGCTCTTTCTGATTCATGAAGTCCTGGCCGTTGAACGGTTTTCAAAGCCTTTATGATCTCATCGGCATAATACTCGAACTCCATTCGGGGTAATCGGGTTTTGGCGCGAAGTCTCCTATCGTGCAGCGCTTTCTTCACCAAGGATGGAGTAACCGAAGTCTTATACTCATGAGCAAGAAATGCACATAAGTCAATCGGACTTCGGATACGGAGATACAGCACATCTTTGTCAGCATCTGTGATCGGATCATATTGTGCTGCTGCCGTGATCCAAGCCTGTGGTGGTGCAGTTTCGTCTATCTCCAACGTATCTTCCCAAACTCGTATGCTTGGTTCAGGAACCGTAGATTGTTGAGCTTGTTGTTGAGGAGTTGAAGTGCGAACATCTGTTGGTTCAGTTTCAGGCATTTCAGCAGTGTCGTGAACTGGAGAGTGTTGTGCAGCTTCGGGTTCCGTCACTGATTCTGCAATCACAGGAGCAACAACAACAGAACTAATGGGGTTAGTGGTAATGGGTAAAGATACAGCGATAGAGATACCGGGAGCCGAAGACGCTGTAGTGGCATTCACATCGTGGCGCCACTTAGTTCGTCTTGATTCCGAGGATGTCGATTTGTCCTTCTGTGCTACATCTTTTGTGGACTTGGTTCCAGTCTTAGCAGCAGTTTTCTTGGAGCTGGTACCCTTGTCTCCCTCTTTCGGCTGTTCACCCCCATCATCATCCTGATTGTCATCCCCATTACTACCTCTAGCACTCTCCTGATTCTCATCACCACCATCATCGCCATCATCATCATCCTCATCCTCGTCATCATCCTCATCATCATCACCACCCTCTTCATCGTCTTTATCCTTTTCTCCTTCTTCTTCTTCTTCTTCCTCTTCTTCACCCGTACCCTCTTCTTCACTTTCTTCCCTTTCTTCCTCAGGTAAGATGTGATATGGTACCACACTTCCAAACGTTTTGAATAATCTATCATCCTCCATGATAGCATCATTCAGGGATTTATATAGAGCCCGTTGAATCCTCGACTTATCAAACGACCCAAGTTCCACCATACGAGCCTTAAGGATCTTCTTCAATTCAAAATCCGTCAGGTCATAAGCAATCTTGTAGGCGGCTTCTGAAGGGTTGGATGATTTGACCATCAAGTTGTCAGCAGCAAGTGTCTTCAACTCATCGCGAAGTTTAGGCATTAGGGATTCAACGGATTCTTGCACTCTTTCTTTCACAGATGCTTCAAGTGCTTCTTTTTGTTCCTTATATTTATCCCTCATCGCTTGAAGTCTGGTAATACGTGCAGCATGCTTATCAGCCTCAGCCTGCTTAACCCGAGCAAGTTCTTCTGCATGTGCTTTTCTAGTCAACTCCATATCTGAAGCGAACCTAGCAATCATCTCCTCTTGGGCTTTCCTAGATTCTTCTTCCCTCTGAGCTCGTCTTTGCAACTCTTGGCGAAGTTCATCCATTTCGCGTTTGTTAGTATCCACATGTTTGTCAAACATTTCGGCCATCACTAATGCAGCCATTGCAGATGTTGCAGAGCTGCTCTGGGTTGACTGGAGGGGCTCGGTTGTTACTGCTGTACTAAGGATGGGGATTATGGGTGGTGGAAGAAATGGTGTTGAAGCCGGTCGGGTTGTTAAGGGTTGTATGGGTGGAGGTTGAGTTGTTAAGGGTTGAGTTGTCACCATGATCGTAGGAGCAACAGGTTCCTTTTCCACACTTGCTGAAATAGGGATTGATGGCTCCTTCGAAGTGGAATAGTGTTCAGGTGACCCAAACTCATCAACATCATCCGGTTCCTCGTACTCATCCTCGATATCTACCCTCGCACCTGAACCACTACCGCCTGTATCTTTCCTACTCCTTTTAATAGCAATCTTCATCATTTGTTGCTCGGATTTATCAAGAGTAGGATCAACAATATCTTCTTCATCACGTAGACGCATCACATCCTTACCCTTTCCCTTCTTACCCTCTGTCTTCTTCTTCTTGGGTTCGGGTTCAGGTAACGCAGCTGGTTGTTTGCGTTTACCTTTACTCTTAACCGTTGTGGACGAGTCTTCTCCAGTCTGAAGGTTTTCTTTCAGCCTCTTGATCTCTATCTGCAGTAGCTTGTAATCAGCAGAACCTTTGATTTTGTCAGACAGAAGGTAATCAGGAATAGGACCCGGAATCACACCAATAGACGGTCCTTCATGCCTCAGATCTACAGTATCATCAGCTTCTTCAGTGTGATAGCGACCTCCTGCACGCCTATCAATAGTAGCATCAAGCTTCATAAAATAATTTATGATAAGCTTAATAAACCGAGGATAAGGAAAGAAGTTTGTCTTCAGCTTCTTGTTGTAGAAGAGTTGAAAGGTGAATTCTTCCCATATCAACAAAGCATAATCTGAATTTGCAGCTTTGTACATGCCATAGAAGAGGTTTATTATCGGACTGCGCAAAGCATCATGGCCACTCGTTTTTGGTGTAAGACATTTACTGAGAATACCCATCAACGCTCTCCAAGGTTGTCCCACCTTTGCAGTGGTAAACTCAGATGCAACTCGTATTTCCGGACATCCAAGTGCGTCAAATAACTCCACGAGTTCATCTTTAGTGGGGTCCCTTGAGAATGACATGCCCTTGGGTGTATCCCGTATACCAAGAATCTTACGGAAGTCTGAAACGGTGAGTGTCTGCTGCTTGTTGTCGATGGTGAAGGTGATCTTGTTCGAAGTGATTTCCTTGGTTGCCCAAAATTCAAACATATACTCATAAGGCACCGAGGCTGTACTCCTAAGGGCGTTCTTGAAATGAGAGTTATCAAGGATGTCTATGGCGACCTTAAAACCATGGTGAGTGGATTTAGAGACTTGCTTCAGCCGGTAGTTATTGGGTATAAACTTAAGAGTTCGTGCTTTAGCAATATCGGCTTCTCTGGATTCTTGGATTGCTTGTACTGTTGGATTAGTCATTTTATCTGCTTAAGATAAGACATGAAAGGTTGATGCACAAAAACATATAGATATATATCATTCTTACTTCTAAGCATAACACATTTCATAAGATAAAACAACAAGTACATAGATATCATGCAAACAAGAATAATAAAACTCTTCATCCGGAACTTTTCCTCATTCGGAACATCTTCATCCGGAACTTTTCCTCATTCGGAACTTCTTCATACGGAAGTTCTTCATTCGGAACTTCCTTCATCCGGAAGTTCTTCATTCGGAACTTCCTTCATCCGGAAGTTCTTCATTCGGAACTTCCTTCATCCGGAACATTCCTTCATTCGGAACTTCCTTCATCCGGAAGTTCTTCATTCGGAACTTCCTTCATCCGGAAGTTCTTCATTCGGAACTTCCTTCATCTGGAAGTTCTTCATTCGGAACTTCCTTCATTCAGAAGTTCTTCATTCGGAACTTCCTTCATTCGGAAGTTCTTCATTCGGAACTTCCTTCATTCGGAAGTATTTCAGAAGAAATCCTTCATTCGGAAGTTTTAAGCCATGTTCATCCGGAACTTTTACAAACTAAACTCAGATGTTTGATCTAGCGCGTTTGTGAGTTTCTAAGGCAAACTAAGGCATATAAAACATCATATCTTACTAATCCGAGTAAAACCCACCACAAATCCTAATCAATTAAGCCTAAATTTAATCATAAACCCTAAATGGATTAAACTGATTAATTGAGCATGTTTAACAGAATTATATGATAAGAAATGTGGATTAGAAGTTAACATATTGATGTAAATTACCTTTTTTAGTGAATGAATAGGAAGGAATGATCAGACGTGATGATTGTAAGAGTTTGTGTGTGTTTAAGCAACAATGGCGGCAAGAATGAAATAGAAACAGTGAATGTAGAAAGTGAGGGGCGGGGTGTTTGATTTTTTGACTTAGGTCAATTTTGACTTGTTCCAATAAATCTCACTTTTAGTCCCTTTATTTTCTATACTTTTCCTTTTTGTTTCTAAATTTTTCATTTCACCTAACTCTTGTTAAACGTACACACAACTTAACAAACGCAATCTATTAGCATATCTCCAATTTCTAAGAGCAATGCCTATCACTTAGAACGAACACAAGTCATATTCTAAAGCAAAACCACTCAATTACCATGTAGCCCTTAATTTTCACAATCACTTTTGAAAATCAATTTTAATGACGAAGATGATTTTACTATTTTCTCCCCCTTAAACGATGACCCGTTTTCTATTTAAAGAGGTGTAGTCATTGTTTAAAGAGTCAAATAGTGATGAAAGCATTTCCAATTTATATCTTGAAAAATTTTGATTCGTGGTTTTAATAAGATTTCTCTTATTTTAACAAATTAATGCACTGAGACGTACACAAATTCGTGTTAGACCAAGTTATAAAGTAAACTTGATCCCTTTGCATGATTTGGCTTGTAAATCACGCCCGAGAAAATTAATTCCCGTTCTGAGCCAACGTTTTCCAAGGAAATACGTGACTTTAATATGAAAACCGGGTTGCAGTCTGAAATAACTACAAGCCATAATGGGCATGTTTTAAAAATGTACAACTTTTATACGGACTCTATTTATGGTACCGTGTCATTATTGATCGACATTTCTAAGGCCGTAAATATTACCGTACTAAAAGACATGCCCGATTTAAAACGAAAAATATTTTTGGTTTTTCTTGATTTTATAATTTTTATGGTTTTTCTAGGTTTTATATTTTTTATGGTTTTTGTTGGTTTTATATTTTTGTATTTTCTTTTTGTGGTTTATATATTTACGATAATATACATGATCACAACCAAAGGATACTCTGAATAGTTTACCACGACTATTCAGCTGATTCTTCTGCCAACTCTTTGAGAGTCGCTGGAGTAAATGATTTCATGCCAAGCTTGTCGATCAAAAACTCGATTCGTCCTCGATCTAAGGCTTTGGTGAACATATCCGCCAGCTGGTACTCAGTAGTGACAAAATACAGCTCGATCACTCCGTTCTCCACCTGCTCCTTAATGAAATGGTAGCGAATGTCAATGTGCTTGGCCCGGGAGTGTTGAACATAGTTGCAGCAAAGGGCAATGGCGCTCTTGTTGTCACAATACATCGGGATTTTGTTAAATCCAAGACCGTAGTCAGTTAATTGTGATCTCATCCAAAGGACTTGAGCACAACAACCGGACATGGCGATGTATTCAGCCTCCGTGCTAGAAATTGCAGCGCTTTTCTGCCTTTTTGAAGACCAACTGATCAATCTATCTCCAAGGAGTTGCACAGATCCAGAAGTGCTACGCCTCGTATCTTGACATCCAGCATGATCGGCATCTGCGTATGATATTAAAGCAATCGAGGAATCTTTCGGATACCATAGACCACGATGAAGTGTTCCTTTTAGATACCGAAAGATCCTTTTCACAACATGTAGGTGCTTTTCGGTAGGCCGAGCCTGATACCGGGCACACATGCATACAGCAAATTGCAAATCAGGCCTGCTAGCAGTCAGATAGAGAAGGGTGCCGATCATTCCACGGTAAAGTTTCGGATCGACAATAATCCCATCCCTATCTTCATCTAACTTGGATTTCTCCACCATTGGAGTGTCTACGGGGTCACAATTCTCAAAGTTATATTTCTTAAGAGATTCTAGAGCATATTTGGATTGATTAATAAAGATGCCTCTGGGATTCTGAGAAATCTGTAATCCTAAGAAAAATGAAATTTTTCCCATCATCGACATCTGAAAGCGTGTGGACATTATCTTCTCAAATTGTTTAGACAATTCTATGTTAGTGGCAGCAAAAATTATATCATCAACATAAATTTGTACCAGAAGCATGTCGTTGCCTTCCTTGAGAGTGAATAGAGTGGGGTCCACTTTGCCTTTGGAGAAGCCTTCCGACATGAGATATGTTGACAGGAGATCATACCACGCGCGTGGAGCTTGTTTCAACCCATAAAGAGCCTTCTTAAGCTTGTACACATGATTAGGAGACTCCGTACTCACGAACCCATCCGGTTGACTAACATAAACCTCTTCCCTTAGTTCACCGTTCAAAAATGCCGTCTTTACATCCATTTGATAGACGATCATGTTCATATGAGCATCAAACGCAAGGAATAGTCTAATCGCCTCCAATCTAGCCACAGGAGCAAAAGATTCCTCAAAGTCTATACCCAAGGCTTGTTTATATCCTCTAGCGACCAGTCTAGCTTTATTCTTCAATACCGCACCCATCTCATCAAGTTTAACCTTATAAATCCATAACAAAGTAAGGATGTTAACCTTGTCAGGGCGAGGAACCAATTCCCATACTTCTAGTCGTTTGAATTCATTGAGTTCCTCCTGCATAGCTTCAATCCAAGATGATTGGGTCATAGCCTGCTGCCAATTTTTGGGTTCAACTTCAGAGAGAAATGCATCAAAGTAACAATAAAGTGCACTCTCTTGTAATTGATGGCGTGTAGAGACTGGTCGATCTAGATCTCCAATAACATTCCTAATTGGGTGATCTTTTGTCCATTTAGTGCTATGGTTTTCAATCCTAGGTGGTCTGGAGTGAACAATAGAAGGAGCTTCTTCTGAGGTAGACGCGGCTGAAGGGTTTTCAGGGATCGCTACACCAAAGAAAGGAAGCTCTTGCAAGTGAGCATATTCCAAGTCGTGATCAGTAGAATCCTCTTCCACATCATTAGGCACAAGTAGGGGTGATGATTCAGGTGTAGTTTGAGAATCACTTGGTGAAGGTGCATCCGGTTCAATGTGAATTGTAGATGCATTAGATAAAGGTTCATTAGCTTGAGCAACCACTTCAGGTATTGGAGCAATTACTACTGGTGCTGGTACTTCATCAGTCGGGGGATCGAAGAATTCATCAAACAACGGTTGAAACAGTTTATCCCACTCGGGCCTTGATGGTGGTAAAAATGATGCAGAAGTAGGATTGTTGGGAACTAATCCGGAACTTATAGCACCGGCTCCCATCTCATGAAGCGCGGGTTCAGAGCTGTGTTGCTCAGAAGCCATCGCTGTCAGCTCGTCGAAATCTGCGTCCATAGTTTCTACGATCTTGCCAAGACGACGGTTATAGATTCGGTATGCTCTTTTGGACGGTGAGTAACCAATGAAAATACCTATATCGGCTTTTGGTTGAAGCTTACCCAAGTTCTCACTATTGATGTTTGGATAACACAAAGCACCAAACACATGGAAAAATGAAACATCGGGTTTGCGGTCATGTAGAAGCTCATAAGGTGTTTTTCCATGGCGTTTCCGAATGATAGAACGGTTTTGGGTGAAACATGCAGTAGAAATAGCCTCTGCCCACAAGAACAATGGAGCGTTCGCATAAATAAGCATGGTCCTAGCAGCTTCCATAAGTGTACGATTCCGTCTTTCAACGACACCGTTTTGTTGTGGAGTGCGTGCAGCGGATGTTTCATGTGATATACCAACTTCTTCATAATAATCACGAAGAGTCTGGTTGACGAACTCAGTACCATTGTCTGTACGAATACGGCGGACAGTGGTATTCAAACGTACTTGGATGAACTTCAGAAAAGTGATGATAGCCTTCGGTGCTTCATCCTTTGTACGTAAAAATCTAACCCATGTAAACCTTGAGAAATCATTCACAATAACCAGAATGAATTTCTTACCGCTCACACTTTTAGTTCTCATCGGCCCACAAAGATCCATATGCAAAAGATGAAGTTTTTCTTGATTGGTGTCTTCAGCTTTGGGCTTGTAAGATTTCTTGGTACTTTTCCCCCTTGAACACGCGGAACATAAATGGTCCTTGTGAAATTTAAGCTTTGGAAGACCACGAACTAACTCGTTTTTAGCCAGATGATTAATAGCATCAAAATTAAGATGAGATAATCTGCGATGCCATAACCATGACTTGGTCTTAGAAGCTTTAGAGAGAAGACATACTGGAGAAGCGGCCATCATGTCTTGTAGGGACAATGTATATAGATTTGCACCACGAGATCCCTTCAACAAATCTTTTCCTTCCAAGTTGCGGATGAAACAAGTGTGTTGTCGAAAAGCCACCTCAAGGTTGGAATCACAAAACTGTCCTACTGAGAATAAGTTGTGACCAAGACCTTCTACATAGTATACCCTAGAAATCGTCACGTTTCCAATCTGATATTCACCGTATCCCATAATCTTTGCTATATGATCATTCCCGAATTTAACCGTACCGAGAAACTTGCTGACGAAATTTCGGAGCATCGAGCGATTTCCGGTCATATGTTTTGAACAACCGGAGTCCAAATACCACAGGATGATTTGGACCACCTGAAAATATCACCACACAAAGACAATGTAGAGGAATCGGAATCTGAGTGTTCCTTGTTATTAGCAGGTACAGATTTAACAATCTTAGATTTGCTAATTCTAGGTTTCTTAGATTTCCTAGCCTTCTTCTTCTTAATTGGTGGTGTAGATTCTAATTCGCTCAAATCCTGAGGTATTTCATCACTGATAGGCACTATAGTGGGGGCTGACCTAATTAAAGGGCGCTGTTTCCATACTTGAGTGCGAGTGTTCCTAACTAAAGGACGCTCAGACCTAACCTCAATGGATGCATTCCTAGTTAAAGGGCACATTTTACCATCTAGTGTAAAGGTCCTACCAGTGGGACGCCATTGCCAGCCAACTTGGGCACGAGTTCTACCCGTTGGCTTCCATTCAAGACCATTCTTAATAGCATTCATTTCATTAACGTGATCAATCAGACACAAATCATGACGCTGGGAAAACATACATTCATTACAATTCCAACAATTTAAATCAGAATTCACGAATGGTTTAGGCTGCTGCACAGGCGCAGAGCTTTTAGTCTTAACATGATTCTTTTTATTTAAAACTGAACTAGCATTCCTATTGTGGACTTCTACTTTCTTCTTTGTGGCACTACTAGTGGCGGGCTTGATCTTATCTTTCTTGAGTGGCGATCCTTTAGCCTTAGTAGTCGCTTTTAATCCTGTAGAAGGCAAATTGGGAACATTAGCAACAGATTTTAAAAGTGTCTTACTTGATTGTGCCAATGACGGTTTCGCTCCTGGAGTCTTATTAAATGGAGTGACAGCAATGGGCCTATTATTAAGTAGTGCAGAACCTGGTGTACCTATGTATTGCAAATAAGCCAAGCAATATTGAACTCGCTTAACATATTCATGAGCCGAATAATAGTCGCTACTTGAGGGATCTAAGGCATAAAGATCGTCTAAAATATCCCTAAGAAGATCGACATGCTTAATGGCATTCCTCATATAATCATCATAGGTAACCGGGTTTCTCTTGTGAAGCGGATTCTTATAAAGCACTACTGACTTGGTTGTTGGAGCACTAGTGGACGGTGCAGAGTCGGTAGCTAAGTTATCAACAACTTCTTGTCGGGTGAGAAGAAGTGTCTCCTTTAACTCAGCCAAAACCATATTTTTGTCTATGAGCAGGATGTTCAAGTCAGAGATTTCCTCGCACTTTTGGTTCAGTTGTTCAACATAATAATGTTGCTGTGCCGCATTAAAAGCGAAGCGTTCTTCTAGTGAACCATAAAGAGCGGATAGTCCCTGCCTGGTTCGATCCATCTCCCCTAGAACAGTTGATAGTCTAATTTCTAAGACCTGGTTTTTAGACTCTGCAGCCTCTAGTTCCATTTTTAATGTTTCCTTTGATGATACCTCTCTCTTCAATCTCATGATTTCTTCCTCTAATGTCTTAACAATTGCAATCATCTTGTCACTAGTCTCAACACCGTTTTCACAACTATTTGATATCAAAAGATCCTCATTTTGAGTTTGTTGTTTTGATTCTAAAGATATACAGTTTTGTTCTAGTTGATTAAAGCGTTTTGAAAGTAAATTGTAAGAATCTTGTAGCTTTAAAAACTCAGCGTTAGATTCGTGACAAGAATGATTATCTACCTCATTTACAGTTTCAGCAACATTTACAGAAATATCACAAACATCATCACAAATATGCACAACATCACAATTCATCATAGCGGATGTAAGCTCATTCGAATAATTAACATTTACAATAGTAAGCACATCACACGAGATTACTTCGGACAAGAATCGGTCATATTCGGTTAAAATCTTTTCTTTTTCAATTAGTTGCAGTTCGTAAGCGGTGTCCATTTCATAAAACACTTTTTGAACTTCACCAATTTCAAACTGAAGATTTTCCTTAAGAGATGCAAAACTTCTTTTTAGACTTTCGACAAACGGATTGATCTCAGTTTTAAACACCTCGTTCATGTGTTCGAAAGCCCATTCTCTGGCGTTTAAGCCATTTGAAGTCGTACATTCCAAGATGACCTTGTCAAAGTTAGTAAAGTATCGGTTAATCTCTTGCAAGTTTAACCATACAGTGCTAACAGGTGGAAGATTCTTTGGAATTTCCTTAGGACCTTCCATGTTGACAAGTGTAGGAAATGTACTAGGGCTTTCTTCCTCTATCATGTAGGTTGGTGCTGTGATGAGATCCTTATCCATATGGAAGCGAACTCTAAAATCAGTTTTTGCAAGCTCCTTATTCATCTTAAAATAATCACAATCGGGATATTTTGCTGAATTGTATGACCGATCCTCATCAACTAGAACCTTACTTGTTCGATCATTGGGAAAAACAATCGGGTCTAAAGCCAATCCTAATTGAGTTGAATTATAAAGTCTAGGACTATGTCTTAAAGCTTGTTTTGCATATCGTGGATTAGGGGGAAGGCCTTTTAGACGTGATAAGTTAAACTCTCTAAACGAAGCATCAAATAAGTGCACTAGTTGAGAAGCAGCGTATTGTCTTAAAAGCAAGTAGTCTAGACTTCTAATCTTATTAGCAGCATTAATCTCCATTTCAGTCTTCTTAGATTCGAGTAATTCAAAATCAGTTTGAAGTTTTTGAAAATTAGTGACCACTAACTCCTTTTCTTTAAGTTCACTAGACAGATTTGCTCTTAAGTTCTCGATTTCTTGCAAGTGACCCATTTGTTTGTTTCTAAAGTGATCATATTCGAGATTTGTGAGAACACTAGACGAAGGCACTAATTCCAAAGTTTGTACTTTCTCATTGCTTAAGGCAAGCTCATCAGACAAATTCTTATTCTTAGCTAAGGTTTCTAAGAGCAGCATTCATTTGGCTAAGTAGTGTAGCAGGAACCATGACCAAATCTTGTTGAGCAGGAGTAGGCGTATGCGAATTGGGTCCCGGTTGTGATTCACTCAAAGTTTGGGAACTCACATTGATATTGCTATCATTGTTTGTCTCCTCGTTTGAAGGACTCACCACCGAAGATTCATTCGAATCAGCACTCTCTTGCCCAACTTGATGTGGTTGAATACTGGCATCAGTGGCATTATCGGTGTTATTAATAAGTACCTCAGATCTCTTATCTGGCCCTAAGCTGGAGAAAGTCGCCATGAAAGCAGCCTTTGCAGTTTGAAAGTCATCACAGTCGGAATCATACGCATCAAGATCATCGGCTTGGTAAGCTGCATTCTGCGTAGTGACAACGTCTTGTTCAGCAATCCCTGGGTCAGCAAGAAATGCAAGCTCCTCTTCATCAAGTTCCCTTCCTTGCGCCTGAGCATTTACCAGATAGATCTTTTCTGCAAACCACTGTCCATCCCTTCTCCTCTTGGGTTTCTTACAATCCCTGGACATATGACCCTCTTCCTTGCAATTGTAGCATGTGATCATTCTCAACTTGCCTGTATTAGCCCGTGGAGGGTTGTTGACCATTGGAGCAGGAGCAGGATTGACGGTGCGAACATTGGTTGAAGTGGAAGTTCTCCCCTGATATGGTTGAATTGGCTGAACCATTACCCTGCCATTCTTAATTGTAGCTTGTTGGCGAGAATTGGATGAATTCCTCAACTGATTGTTGGTAGGAGCTGATCCTCTGAATCCTCGTTTGCTTAAAGTTCTTGTGAGATAAGCAGACATAGTAGTTAGCACTTCAACTGGGTCAGCTCCTTGTTGGAATACAGGAACGGGGACTTCCTCATCATCACAATATAGTGCTTGATCTGGATGAGCTGCATAATCAGTAGAAGGAATACTCATTTGATCAGGGTAGCTTGATGGATATGCTGCATAAGGTGCAACATTTGCTGGATGAAGTTGTGAAGCATACTGTGGTGAAGGTGAATTGAACCGATATTGTTGCTGATGTGAGGTGGGTGGTTGTGGTAGAATCGAGTATTGGGGAAAGGCTGGTGTCATGTAAGGTGATTGATGATAGGCTTGATGTCCCAAGATATAAGGTGTGTTGTTGTGAGACAAGCTTGGTTGATTCGCCATCAAAGCTAAGGAATCTGGGTACATACCGCGAGGAGAACGGTGCATAATCACATGCTTCTCATGCTGCTGAAGGAAGGCATATATTTGATCCAAATTGCACTTATGCAGATCCCTGGTTAACTTGACATCGGTAATGTACTCACCCCATTCAGCTTGAGGTAGAGTATTCAAGAATTTGGTGTTAACCTGGAATGGTGCGATCACAAGATTGTATACATTCAGATCATTCATGAGTGTGGTGAATCTGAAGTAATAATCGTGAAGCGTTTCCCCTGGGTTGTACGTAAATCTATCAAACAGGTCATACAACTGACATTCCCTTTCCTGTTTGGTGAGAGACGTTCCTTGTAGCAACACCTTAAGTCGTTCCCATAGATCCTTTGCCACCGTATACTGACTCACCATCCTATAGATGTCATGGGGAAGAGCTTGGAGAATTGTTTGAAGAGCTTTTTCATCTGCATCTGCAACAAGTTGTTGGGCTGGAGTGAGTTCTTCAAATTCTCGTGGTCTAGTCACGTTGTCAACCGTAATGGTACCATAGTCGAGTGGACCATTCAAAATCGATTTGACCATAAGCCTTCCGTATGTCGGTTTCCCCTTTAGATATTGCATCATTCGACCTTGCCATGCCTCAAACACCTCTTTAATAAGCATCGGTGGACGGCTATCAGTTCCCGTTATGATTGATATATCCGTAAGAGATGTCATCTGAGGCATTACTGAATTTGGATTCATTTTGTTTTCTTCAAAGAAACAGAGATTATTGGTTGATCGAGCAGTGAAGTAAAGCTTGTGAATTGTGTTGTGTTTTTGTTGTAAGAAACCAAGATTAAATCCTCTAAAAAAAATCGTCGAAAAAACAAGCAAAATAACCCTTGATTCGGAACTTTTTGTTGATTCGGAAGTTTGATTCGGAAGATTACCTTGATTCGGAACTTTTTTGTTGATTCGGAAGATTACCTTTTCCGGAACTTCTTGATCCGGAACTCCTTGATCCGGAAGTTTTGCTGAATGAACAGAAACCTTTTCCGATGAACAGTCGAACAGTAACAATGAAGATTAAGCCCAGATTTTGACCAAATAACCCAAAAAGTTTTGTGCTTTCGACTAAAATAAGTAACAACTAATACTTATCCACTAATCCCAATCACAAAAACACCAAAAACACCAAGAATCAAGATGATTTTTCTTAAAGAACACTAATACAATCAAAAACTAAAAAACCACACAAATCACTACCTTAAATCACCCCATAGCTCTTGATACCAAATGTAGAATATTGATAATCAATGAATCTATGAAGGGGTTTGTTGATTTCTAGAGAGAGAAAGTTAGAGAGAGAAAGTGAGAGAAACTATGTGTATTTTATTAAGTGGAAAACAAGAAATGACAACAACCAACCCCTTTCCTTAGTGGAAAGGGGTATTTATAGTTCCAAGCATAACATGGGCTTGGGCCGGTCCATGACAAGCCCATGGACCGGTTCTTACTTAAGTTAATAAGCAATTAATAACTAATTACTAACTACGAGCTATTACAACATAAATCATATTGTGGAGTGACCGATACTTCTAATATACGTTAAAACGTATTTCTAACAACCCCTCTTTTGAAAATAGGTTTTTAACTACAAAATCAGTAAACTAAGAACATAAACAAGCAATAATAAGATGACACTTGGTCTTTCTTCAAAACACTTAACTCAAATTTCATAAAACTGAAAAGGGATTTACAAGTGCTTGAACAAGGAAAAACCAAAAGCAAACGTGAATGTTGGACCCTATACCCTTTATATAGAGGGTGTACATGGTCTGTTTAAACCTAAAAACTTAAAACCCTAACTTGTAGAAGCCCAAAAATGCCCTTGAGGTTTTGTCTTCTTTGGAGAATCATGTGACTGAATTGGCAGTTTGTGTGAGGTGTCCAAGGTGAAAATGCATCCAAAGGCTCACAATGAAGCTTAAGTTTGAAGCTGAATATGAGTGGTAGATTCCGTGGCACCATTTTGGCTTTTTCCCAAAGACGTGTGAAGGGGTTTAAACATGTGAGCAAGATAGTGATGTGGCATGGTTTTTTAAGGTTGGGTTGTGTTTATGATTAGCTTAATCATAAATATGGAGCAGTTGAGGGTTTAATTACAACACAATTAGGAAAATCCAATTGTGTTCTTGAGGTGAATAGTGCAAGTTTTAATCTGTTTTGGGAGGTGATTAAGGTTTAAATTGTTGTTAAGGCGCCAAGTTTAAAAAATAATAAACCGGATTAGTGGATTGGTGAGGTGGAAGAAGGGTGAGTTCTGATTGGAGGAGAGAGTGAGTGGGGTGAGGTGGCAATTGGTGATTGGTCTAGGTGTCTTAGGTTGTCTGCCCATTTAAGCCCCTTGTTTTTGTAATTCTTTTCACTTTGTATAAAATAGGCCAGAACTTGATTTCCTTTGTTATGGAAGTTTTGGTTTTCACACTTTTGCCCCAAAAAGTTTCATAAAGTAAATTCAGGGGTATTTCTTGCCATTTTTGAATTCTTCAAGGGCTGATTTGGCATTTTGATGATGGATAATGGTCTTGACTTGTATAAAGGGCATTTTGGAGGACTGAAATTGCCAAGTCTTGTTTGATGAGGGACCATTCTTGCCAAATGTTGAAAGTCAAGCGTCCTTTTTGTAATTTTGGGATTTTCAAAGGACCAAACTTGAAATTTCTTGTACTTTGAAGGGCTTCATGATGGATTTGACTTTGTGGAGGATATTGGTTGACAATTTAGCTTTGTTGAGGGGCTAAACTTGCCAAATCTTCAAAGTGGAGGGCCCTTTTTGTAATTTTGACAAACTTTAGGGACCAAACTTGTAATTATGAAGATACAAGGGTATAAAGTGTCAATTCTTCCATATTGGAGGACCCTTCTTCATAATTTTTCAAATCTTCAAGGGTTGTTTTTGGGAAAGTCTTCATTAGGGCTTGGTTCATTGTGCGGCTTCGTTTCCCGTGTTCGTTTTTGCATGATTCTTGTGATCTTTCGTTATTTTCTCAATATCTATACCTAAAATACACAAGAAACAAACACAAGCATATATATGGGTATTTTGATGATATTTAATGCATTTTAAGCCCTGTTTGGACGATGAGACTATGTATAAAAGCAGTCTCATCAACACTCATCAGTTTTAACCTAAAAACCACTTAAAACATAGCCAAATACATTATTTTAAACTATAAATTATCAGAATTACGCGTGTATTTTGTGTTTATGTGTTTTCAGGTAAAGAAGATACATTATGAAGCAAACACGCGTTTTCTCGGAATTTATCTGACAAAAGACGAAGAAAGTACAAAATAAGACATTAAGGACTTAACTTGCCAAGTTCATGAAGATTCAAGGGTTTGAAGTGAAACATAAGGGAGTTTACTAAGTTCAAAAATTAATTTGGAAAATTCTCCAAAGTATTGTATAAATGAGAAATCTGATAATAAAAAGAAGGAAAGATCAAGGGCCATTTATGTCAAAAAGATGAAGTAATAATACAGTTGGCCACTTGGGTCAATGATAATCCAGAAAGATGGCTCACATGGATTACAAAAAATTAACCTGTTATATTTCACAAAAATCCGTGTATATCTCTAATAAGTGTGAAAACACTTATCTTTTCACCACTTAAAACAAGTAAAAACGAGACCTAAATGTATATTTAATGTCTTAAAAGTCAGAATTATGCGTGGTTTGTGTTTTTATTGTGTTTTAGGACAAAAATGTGAATAAGGAAGAAAACACGGGCTTTCACGGGGGGAGTTTACTCCAATACTCTTAAACATTAAGGACAATGTTTATCTTAAGTGTAGGGGGATCTTCTATCGAAGTTACCTTACCTAGAACATTGCCTTGCCTTCATGATAATTGGAAAACTTAATTTTTCAAACATTTTTCAAATATTTTATCTACTTTGGCCACCAAAAATATGCATTCATAATTTTTAAATAAGTCATTTTTATTTGTATAACACATTCGCATTGTATATATTTCTTCTTTTAATTTTCGTCAAAAATATATGAATCTGGAAAAAATATAATAAAGGATATGGTTTAACAAGTTTAGAGTCTTTGACATATTAGGCCCGCCATGAATACTTTGACTCAACCCGAGTTTGCTTATTCAAGCTTATTCTAGCTAGTATCCTTAACCATGTAGACCTTCATTGGTTTATTAGGCTAAGCATCCATTAGTGTCATTATTTGAGATTTTAAATTGTGGAGAACGAGAAATGATAGAGTTTGACGTAAGTGTAAAGGGCTAGATAAACCTCATATTGATTAATTGTGGCTTTTATATCCCCTTTCGTTGCCTTTACTTTCTCGTCAACGCATGTATATATTGTTAATAAATAATCAAGAACGGTTTTAGTTGGTTTGTAGTCTCTTATGCATTTTTGACTAATCATTCGTGGTTGGTATAAGTACGTATTAAGATTCTAAGTTAGAACATTTTATGTGTACTATAATTATGTCATGCTTAATCTTAGCGGGTGTTTTTCCTTTTATTCTTTTCATTTTATTTGTGAGGAATAAAGAAAAATAAGAGCGGCTTATAAAAAAAATGAGTGGCTAGAAAAAAAAGAAAAAAAATTATACAAGACTCCCAAGAGGGGCAGTGAAGTGTTAATTATAGTCACAAGGGCTGCGGGAATTTAATAGTTGCTCCAATCCAATATTACAACATGACTTATGTTATTATTATTATTAATAATACATGGATTTTTAACCCAAGTATTTATTATTTAAATTAGACTATATAATTAATTAATTATTAAACATGCCTTATAATTAATTAATTTACATGACTTAGGTTATATTAATAATAAATATTAATGCATGTTTTAACCTAAGTATTTTTACCTTTTATTTAATTAAATCATGTTATATTTAATTAAATACTTTAACCTATAGTTTATTTAATTTACATGAAATAATTAATAAACTATACTATTTAATCACATGACTTAGAATATTAATCAGTAAACACTTAAGCTTATTTTATTAGCTTAATAATCCAGCTTATTTCTATTTATAGAAACTTTCTATTTTTAGAAACTTATTTAATTAAGGCAGCTAATCTATTTATGGAAACTTTCTATTTTTAGAAACTTATCTATTTTTAGCAGTAAATCTATTTTTTGGAAACTTTCTATTTTTGGAAACTTTCTATTTTAAGAAACCTGCTATTTTTAGAAAGTTACTTATTATTACACAACAAGTATAATAATACAAGAAATACAAGTAATACTTAATCAGAATAGACAAAATACATGATATACGCAGTATAAAGCTAAAACCAGTCAATCATGACATGAACATATAAAACAAGCTAAGACATGATATAAAATCAGCTACGTACTCAGTAATCAGAATACTTATACACGTATATTATTTATGTAGCATTAGTGATATCGAAGTAGGACTCTCTTCCGTTCGTCTTCTTCGTTCACTGGACACAAGGTACGGATTCTCCGTCCTTTTAGTATGGACATTCTTCCTTATTAGGATTCCCCGTATGCAGCCAACTGTTTTCCCAGTATATGTTTTATATGTTTTTGAATTGCTTATGTTTAATTATATACCTAAAGCCATATACATGCATGACCAGTTTCACCTAGTTATGGAGGTACCATAACCATAACACTGGAGGCACCAGTGTTATGACCCACCACGACAGAGTGATAGCTCGTGGCGTCCCTTCAGCTTTTGGCCATATTATTATTATCAGGTGGGGCGTATGGGTGCATCCTAGTTTACATGTTTTCAGCAGATTATTTAGGTGAATGTGGTGTGTGCCTTGCATCCTTCACAAGGAGTTGATCCCTCCTACCCAAACACTATATTAAATTAGAGGCAACCCCTCTAATTTGCATGACGAGGTTACCCCTCCAAGTATTCATGCACGTTGATATTTCATGACCTATATTGGCTAATGGTAAACATGATAAACAGTTTTTATAAGATAAACATAAGGCTTTTCAAACTATAAAACCAGTTTTACTAAGATATACCAGGTTATCCAGGACTTAGTCTTTTCCGCTGCTTCATGCTTATATGCTTATATTATTCATGCTATACTTGTATATCCGTGCACTGAGTGTTATGCTCAGCCGTTTTTCCTTTCATGTTCCCAAAACGGCAGGTACTCAAGGACGCTCGTAGACTTTAAGCGTACGTGCATATGGATTGGAAGCTTCCTAGCCTTCTTTACTTTATGCATTTCTTCATACTTTTGGTACTCATTTCAATGGACATTGTTTAGTCCTTTTTTCATTTACAGTACCTATGTTTGTGTGTGATGAGTTCTACTTTTGGGGTACCGATGTTTGTTTCCGGTATTTCCTTTATGGTCATGTGATGTTTTATACATTTATCCTTGTATGCTTTGATGATACGCCATAATCACGCGTGACATTCCATTTATCAAAATGGGGTGTTACAGTAAAAGTCAGAATTATGCGTGGTTTGTGTTTTTATTGTGTTTTGGGACAAAAATATGAAAAAGGAAGAAAACACGGGCTTTCACGGGGGGAGTTTACTCCAATACTCTTAAACATTGAGGATAATGTTTATCTTAAGTGTAGGGGATCTTCTATCGAAGTGACCTTACCTAGAAAATTGCCTTGCCTTCATGATAATTTGAAAAAATAAATTTTCAAACATTTTTCGAATTTTTTTATCTACTTTGGCCACCAAAAATATGCATTCATAATTTTTGCATAAGTCATTTTTATTTGCATAACACATTTGCATTGTATATATTTCTTCTTTTAATTTTCATCAAAATATATGAAACAGGAAAAAATATAATAAAGGATATGGTTTAACAAGTTTAGAGTCTTTGACATATTAGGCTCGTCATGAATACTTTGACTCAACCCGAGTTTTCTTATTCAAGCTTAATCTAGCTAGTATCCTTAACCATGTAGACCTTCATTGGTTTATTAGGCTATGCATCCACTAGTGTCATTATGTGAGATTTTAAACTGTAGAGAACGAGAAATGATAGAGTTTGAAGTAAGTGTAAAGGGCTAGATACAACTCATATTGATTAATTGTGGCTTTTATATCCCCTTTCGTTACCTTTACTTTCTCGTCAACGCATGTATATATTGTTAATAAATAATCAAGAACGGTTTTAGTTGGTTTGTAGTCTCTTATGCATTTTTTTACTAATCATTGGTGGTTGGTATAAGTACGTCTTAAGATTCTAAGTTAGAAAGTTTTATGTGTACTATAATAATGTCATGCTTAATACTTAGCGGGTGTTTTTCCTTTTATTCTTTTCATTTTATTAGTGAGGAATAAAGAAAAATAAGAGCGGCTTATAAAAAAAATGAGTGGCTAGAAAAAAAAGAAAAAAAATTATACAAGACTCCCACGAGGGACAGTGAAGTGTTAATTATAGTCACAAGGGCTGCAGGGATTTAATAGTTGCTCCAATCCAATATTACCTTGACGGGTTGCGGGATTGAAGATCCAAGGTCTCTAAAAGGCGGCGGATATAAATTATTGCGTGAGTTTTATTTTTCTTTTTTTAGCGAGTGTGTAGCTACTTATTAATGCATGACATAAGGATTTTACACATAAGGCGAATGACTTAGTATTTTGGGTCGGACTTATATTAATTGTGGGCGGTTTTTCAAGTAATGGATAAGATGGTTACTTAGGATTAAAACCGTGCTTCCTTATTTTCAGATTTTACACTTGTTATATTTCACGCTTTAAATAATGAAAATTTTCCCAAAAGCAATTTGCTCAAATAATAACCGGTCTTAGAGACATAATAAGTGGGGGTATAATAGTAACACAATTAATTTGTATGAATAAGTCGATGCACTTTCACTTACGGATAACAATGATCTCGTTTTTAAGCTTGGTATGGGGAAAGTAAAACTTGAGGATGATAAGTATTCATGGTACAAAAGCCCTAATCAAAGTCATTGATTTCTTTATGAGTTATTTCCATCAAATCATTTCAAGAAAATACAAAAATAAATAAATAGAGTTTATATTTTACATTGCATTGTAAAAATCAAAATCATGCATCATGTAGTATAATATAGTATATTAAATCATAAAATGGCCAAGGTGGATTAATTATGTGAAAAGTGTAATCTAGAGCTTTAAAATACAGCATTGCATGAGGCCATGGCAATGGTCAAGTGGAGGGGAGTTGATAAGTGTGAAAACACTCATCAGTTTTAACCTAAAAACCACTTAAAACATAGCCAAATACATTATTTTAAACTATAAATTATCAGAATTACGCGTGTATTTTGTGTTTATGTGTTTTCAGGTAAAGAAGATACATTATGAAGCAAACACGCGTTTTCTAGGGATTTATCTGACAAAATATGAAGAAAGGACAAAACAAGACATTAAGGACTTAACTTGCCAAGTTCATGAAGATTCAAGGGTTTGAAGTGAAACATAAGGGATTTTATTAAGTTCAAGGGCTGATTTGGAAAATTCTCCAAAGTATTATATAAATGAGAAATTTGATAATAAAAAGAAGGAAAGATCAAGGGCAATTTATGTCAACAAGCTGAAGTAATAATACAGTCGGCCACTTGGGCCAATGATAATCCAGAAAGATGGCTCACATGGATTACAAAAAATTAACCAGTTATATTTCACAAAAGGGTAACGATCCGTGTATATCTCTAATAGGTGTGAAAACACTTATCCTTTCACCACTAAAAACAAGTAAAAACGAGACCTAAACGTGTATTTGATGTCGTAAAAGTCGAAATTATGCGTGGTTTATGTTTTTATTGTGTTTTAGGACAAAAATATGAAAAAGGAAGAAAACACGGGCTTTCACGGGCTTTTATCGAAGAAAAAGACAAAAGATGAAGTCAAAAGATCAAAAGTGCAAGAAGAACGGAAGTCAAAGGCCTATTCTGAATATTTATCAAAGAAAAAGTCTAAAGACGGAAGTTTAACGAAGTCGAAGAACCAAGTCTAATAAAAGAAGAAAATTAGAAGACGAAGTTCTTTTATCATTCAACAAATCCCGAGACAAAATCGAGAAAGACGAGTTATTTAAAAAGACGAGAAGACTAGAAGAAAGAAAGAAGCAATATCACCACCTCCCCTCCTCCTATAAATACCCTCCTAATCCTTCATTAGGAGGGGGAGTGAGTTAGTTTATTTTTTAAAGTAAGGTAATTAGGAGTAGGTGTTTACTTTCTCTCTCTAGAATTTTCTTTCAAGTTTGCTTAATCTTTCATCTTTTAAATCTTGTTTTTGAATCTTAATCTTTATTAATTCAAGCTTATTAAGTATTTCTCATTCTTCCTTTCTTAATCTTGTGGTTGATTTGATTAAGCATGTAGTTTGTTTAATCTTGTTGATTGTTTGATTGATTTGCTTATTAGATTGTTCTTATTGATTTGGTGTGTTTGATGTTTTAGCTTATTGTGCTTATTGATTAATTAGTGTTTAGCTTATTTTCATTTAAGTATTTTTAATAGTTTAAATCTTTTAAAAGTTGCTTTTTAATATTTAACTTATTTGGTGTTTTCATAGTTTTTAATTTGTGGCTTATTAGCTTTTTCTTAAAATCATTTGGGTTAAAGTTTTAGTTAAGTGCTTATTTAGATTTTGCTTATTCTTGTTACTTCGGATTTGAAAACCCTTTTCCCGAATTATGTGCAACTTCATATTCCGACTTAGTATAAATTTCAAGTATTCCGGATTACATTAGAACCCCTCATTCTGAGTTAGTTCTTAGAAAGCATTCTGGATTAGGTGGTTGATTGTTTATTCCAGATTGCATGTGAAAAGTTTATTCCGAATAAGGTAGACATCAAACATTCCGGATTACTTCCAGTTTCTACATTCCGAATTGATACTAGATTGCAGGATTCCGGATTATCCCTTTAATCACATTCCGGATTATATCCGGAATATAGATTCCGGATTGTATCAAGATATTGATTCCGGATTATCCTAAGATTCCTCATTCCGGATAAGGAACACATTTTGATTCTGAATTGATAGTATACATTGGATTCCGGATAAGGCTGGAATGGTTATACCGAATTAGGTTGGAATTTAGGTTTTTCCGAATTCTGTATTGGACATTGATTCTGGATTAGCTAAACAATACGGATTCCGGATTAGATCAATTTTTGCATTTCGAATTAGGTTAATTTTATTTGTTTTCCGAATTAATTTCAAACTTAATTTTTCCCGCCATTTTCAATGCTTATTTTCTATTGTTTTGTCTTAGTTTATTTTCCGATTTACTTTTCATAAAGTTTTAATCTTTTGTCATTTTATTTTCAAAGTTTTTATTTTTAGTTTATAACTTTAAAGTTTTCAAGTTTAGTTTAAAATAGATAATCATCTTTCTTTCTTTTTACCAAGAACAACTAAGTCTCACTTTAAACCGTGATCAATTCGATTAGACATGAATCTTCAAAGAACAATTTTTCAGTTATTAAAATGGCGCCGCTGCCGGCTCTTCTCGTAAAGATTAACGGTTTTTGGTGAGAGACGCGTTGGATTTTGGGATCCGTTCACTTTTGAACGTTATTTTTCGTGTTTAAAAATTTTCAAAAATCTATAAAAATTAAAATTTTCAAAAATCCAAAAACATTTAAAAATCATAAAAAGCATTTCTTTTTCAAAGATTTTACACCAAAAATATTTTCTTTTCACGTTGACCATTATTTTTCTTCTATTTTGCTATCTTTTTCTTTTGTAGGTGTATGCGTACCCGTTCAAGAAGGAGGAAATCCATTCAAGCCGCCACTATTGCACCTCCTGTTGTACAGCCTCCTATTGTCAATACAATGGAGAACCGTCCAATGATCGAGCTCTTGCAATCACACGTCGAAGGCAACGATGATGCGATTGTGGTGCCGGCTATTGACGCCAACAACTTTGAGCTCAAAACCGGGTTATTCAAATGGTTTTCGCAACACCTTTTCTGGGCCGCACTCATGATGATCCTCACGATCATATCAAGAGGTTCATACACTTATCCAATACTGTTAAATACAATGGGGTTTCACAAGAGGCAATTCGTTTGCTCCTCTTTCCTTTCTCCCTCGAGGGACAAGCCCAGACGCTTGATAAGGAACCACCCCAAAGTATTGCCACATGGACGGACCTTGAGACAAAGTTCATAAATTATTTCTTTCCACCCTCGCGTACTACCGCTTTGCGAAATGACATCATTAATTTCGAACAAAAGTACGGTGAGACATTTAGTGAATCTTGGGATCGTTTTAAGGAACTTTTAAGAAAGTGTCCACAACACGGTTTTACAAAGGTGCATCAAATTAATACTTTTTATAATGGATTAACTTTTTATGACCAAGATTCACTAAATAGTGCCGCGGGGGTAATATTCTTGTGAAAACTATGAATGAGGCTTGGGCAATTATTGAGAACAAAGCCAAAGTCCAAACCAAGAGTGTTAGGGTTACTATGGCTAATGTTAGTTCTAGTGAGACTGACAAGAAAATTGACGCACTTACTTCAATCATGACAGACTTTGGTTTACATGTTAAGAACAAAGTGCAAGTTAATTCCTTGAGTGAGTCATGTGAGATTTGTGGTGGATCACATTCATACTTAAATTGTGATAAGGTTCATGACCCCCTCTCAACAAGATGTGTATGCTTATAACACTAATGAGAGGGTGCATTTTAAACCAAATGTGGATGCTAATAATCTTTCTTACAGGTATACTAATTATTTGGATCCTCCCGGTTTTCAACCTCATGCTAGACCCCCTCCTTAATTGACCTATGCCCAATACCCACCAAGGAACCAAGGCCAACAAATGAATAATTATCAAGGGAATTCTTCCAACAATCAAAGGAATTTTAATCCAAATCAAGGGAATTTCAATGGTCAAAATCAAGTGAATTTTAATGGGCCAAACCAAGGGTTTCAAAATAAGAACTTTAATCAAGGTTTTCATAATAACAATGGTTTTCAACCACAATTTCAAAAACAAGATTTTAATAATCAAGCGTATAATCAAATGAACATGCATAATCCAATGGACTTGGTTCTACAAAAGTCGACTGAACATGAGCGAACAATGAAAGCATTGCAAGAATCGACCAAAGAGATTCAAGAATCAACCGATAGGAAAATTATGCAAATGATTCAAACCCTTCGTCCCCAAGGTGCCCTCCCTTCTAACACCGTGACCAATCCTAGGGCCAACGTTAATGCCATCACTACTAGGAGCGGTAAGACCATCGTAGAATCTTCTTATTCCCCACCTAACCAAGGACCCGAGATTCCTTCTACTTCTACCTACTGTCCTTCACCTTCTACTTGTGACATACCACCCGTTATGCCTTCGTCTACACCTTATGTTCCACATATACCTCAAGTTTATACCACACCTTCGGTTCCAAAACCGGTTCCTCCACCTTTCACTTCTACCCCTCCTCTACCCAAGGATGTGAGTGAGCAATCCACTCCAAGGCCTTCATCTCAACCCAATATACCTTATCCCTCAAGGTTAAGGAAAGAGAAATTGAAGAATAAGGATGATATTCAAGTTTCAAACTTCCTAAAAATGTTCAAACAATTGAATTTTAATATCACATTTGCCGAGGCTCTCGCTCACATGCCTAATATGCTAAGATGTTTAAGGATCTTTTTAAGTGATAAGGAAAAATTGCTCGATATCACCAATACCCAATTGAATGAGAATTTTTCCGCCGTTCTTTTTAGAAAACTTTCGGTTAAGTTAGGAGATCCCGGACGATTCCTTATTCCTTGCAATTTTCCGGGTGTAGAGAATTGTATGGCTTTGGCGGATCTCGGTGCGAGTATCTATCTTATGACATTGTCCATGTGGAAGCAATTATCTTTACCTGATGCTAGTCCCCACTCGTATGACATTGGAATTAACTAACCGTTCGGTTGCTTGTCTGGTGGGGATAGCCGAGGATGTTTTCGTTGGAGTCGAAAAATTCACTTTCCCTGCCGATTTCGTTGTCATCGACTATGAAATGGATCCCCGTGTTCCCTTAATAATGGGACGACCCTTCTTGAGAACCGGGCGTACATTGATTGATGTAGCCGCGGGTGAACTTATCATGAGGGTCAGGGATGATAAAATCGTCTTTAACATGGGTAAACATTCCAAACGTCCCGATGAGCCCGAATCCGTGAATTTCATCGATGTGCTCGACGAAGCATGCGAAGAACATTTTCACGAGGCTTGTAAGCGTGGGACTTCTCCTTTACCTCATGTTGAGAACATAGCTTCTATTGCTCCATCATTGACTCTGTAAAACCCGCATGCTTTTACCATGAATAGTACCCCTAAGATCGTACGTACTAGATTAAAACTTTCCTTTTATAGTATGATTACGTTTACATGTTAGGATTTTACATATTACGTACGTGTTAGAACACGATAAGTATTTATTACGCACGAACACGCAATAATTATTTAACAATAATTAATCACGAACATGAGATCATGAAATCATGAACGTAATTAAATCACGAACTATTATTAATTACGTATATATATTTATTACGAGCGTGAATAAATATATTAGGTCACGGTAAATATTTAACGAGAACACATTAAACGCGAACACAAATAACCACGAAGGAACAATTAAACAACGAGACACGGAAAACGGTACAGGTACCCCATGTGGGGCCCCTACCCGCGGCAACATTAAGGAGATGGGCCAAGCCCATCTCAAAACTTACTAAGAAGGGGTTATGGTAAATTTTGCTAGTCATTTTACACTTTACAGGAAATTAAACAAAAACCTAAAAACTTTTCTCCTTCTCCTCTTTTCTTTTTTTTGGCCGCCGCATATAAACACACCAAGGGGGGTGTTTGTTTGATTTTGATCTTTGTTTTTGGTGCAAGTGTTCGTGTTTGTTCATCCTCGTTTAGATCCACGCATTCGGTATATTCTATTAATCCTTTTCTTTTTTCTTTGATCTAATAAAATAATTAAGAACATGATGTTTTTAAAAACCTAATTAAAAACATAGATCAAACATGTAAATGGTTTTTGGATAAATCAAAAAGGTTGTTTTTAGGGGTGTTTGTTGGCCGGCGCCTAAACCGAACCCTAAGGGGGTCTCGGTTTGGCTATTAAACCACCACCGAGACCATATGGTCCCGGTTGAGTGGTGTGGGTCCTACAGCAGCAGCAAACCAAAGGGAACCCTGAAGTGGTTCGGGGTATGGTGTCGATTTCATGTCCGGTTCATGGTTTCTAGTCAAGATCCGGTTCACGGTTTATGTTAAGATTATTTTTTTTATAATCATATGTTAAAATTAAATTAATAAATATGACATGATTAATTTAATAAACATGACTTAGGTTATATTTAAATTATTAGATCATGAAATTATTAACCTAAGTATTTTATATTTTCTAGACTTATAATTAATTAATTATTTAAAAATCATGGTTATAGTTAATTAATTAACATGACTTAGGTTATATTATTAATAAATAATAATACATGTTTTAACCTAAATATTTAACTTTATTTAATTAAAAACATCATATATTTTAATTAAATACTTTTAACCTATAGTTTATTTAAATTACATGAAATAATTAATAAACTACACATTATAATCAGAAAAACACTTAGGCTTATATACTTAGCTTATTTAACCAGCTTATATCTAATTATGGAAACTTTCTATTTTTAGAAACTTATTTAATTAAGGCAGCTAATCTATTTATGGAAACTTTCTACTTTTAGAAACTTATTTAATTCAGGCAGCTAATCTATTTATGGAAACTTATTTCAGGCAGCTGATCTATTTATGGAAACTTTCTATTTTTAGAAACTTATCTATTTTAAGCAATAATTCTATTTTTGGAAACTTTCTGTTTTTGGAAACTTTCTATTTTTGGAAACTTCTATTTTTGGAAACTTTCTATTTTTGGTAACTTTCTATTTTTGGAAACTTTCTATTTTTGGAAACTTTCTATTTTAGGAAACCTACTATTTTTGGAAAGTTACTTATTATTACACAGTAAGTATAATAATACATGAAATACCAGAAATACTTAATCAGAATATGAGATAAACACAGTTTAAGGCTTTAAAACAGTAAAACATGATATGAACATATAAAATAAGCTAAGACATGACAATTAAACCAGTTACGTATTTAGTAAGCAGATACTTATTCATGTATGTATTTATGTAGCATTAGTGATACCGAAGTAGGATTCTCCTCAGTTCATCTTCTTCGTTCACTGGACATAAGGTACGGATTCCCGTCCTTTCAGTATGGACATTCTTTCCTTATTAGGATTCCCCGTATGCAGCCAAATGTTTTCCCGTAGTATAAGTTTATATGTTTGACTTGCTTATGTTTAATTTAGAATACCTATAGCCATATACATGCATGACCAGTTTCAACTAGTTATGGAGGTACCATAACCATAACATTAGAGGCACTGATGTTATGACTTCACCACGGCAGAGTGATTGCTCGTGGCGTCCCTTCAGCTTTTGGCCATATTACTATATTTATCATGTGGGGCGTATCGGTGCATCCTAGGTACATGTTTTCAGCAGATTACTCAGTGTGAATGTGGTGTGTGCCTTGCATCCTTCACAAGGAGCTGATCCCTCCTACCCAAACCAGTATATTAAATTAGAGGCAACCCTTCTAATTTGCATGATGAGGTCACCCCTCCAAGTATTCATGCACGATGGATTTTCATGACCTATATTGGCTAATGGTAGAACATGTTAAACAGTTTTTATAAGATAAACATAAGGCTTTTCAAACTATAAAACCAGTTTTACCAAGACTTAACCAAGTTATACGGGACTTAGTTTCTTCCGCTGTTATATGTTATATGCTTATCCTATTCATGCTTTATTGTACATCCGTGCACTGAGCGTATTGCTCAGCCGTTTTCCTTTTCTATGTTCCCAAAACGGCAGGTACTCAGGGACGCTCGTAGAGTTTAAGCGTACGTGCATATGGACTGGAAGCTTTCTAGCCTTTCTTTACTTTATGCATTATCTTTACTTTGATACTCTGCTATGGACACTGTTTAGTCCTTTCCTTTACAGTACTTATGTTTGTGTGAGATGAGCTTTACTTTTGGACTACCGATGTTTGATTCCGGTATTTTCCTTTTATGGTCATGTAATGTTTAGACATTTTTCCTTGTATGCTTTGATGACACGCCATAATTACGCGTGACATTCCATTATCAAAATGGGGTGTTACAGACTCCATTTGGAGAAAGTGACTTTCTTTTAAAAGAATTTGAAGCAAGTTTAGGGGATATGGACTTAAAATATGACGATTCTCCCTCCGATTGGGAAGAAGACATTCGTACCATTGAGAAACTTCTCAATGAGGACCATATTTCTCCACCTTCTCCTATGGAAATTACAAACGAAGATCCTAATTTGACTAAGCCTTCCATCGACAATCCTCCGGATTTAGAGCTTAAGGATTTACCGTCTCATTTAAAATACGTTTTCCTAGAAGACAATAAGAAGTTACCCGTCATCATTGCAAAGGACTTAAAAGAGGATGAAAATTCTCGACTTATCGAAGTACTCAAAAATCATAAGAAAGCAATTGCTTGGAAAATTTCCGACATCCGCGGAATTGATCCTAACTTTTGCACTCATAAAATTCTCATGGAAGATGACTTTAAACCCGCAATCCAAAGCCAAAGAAGGGTTAATCCAAAAATTCATGACATCATCAAGAAAGAAGTTATCAAACTTCTAGATGCCGAAATGATTTATCCTATTTCGGATTCGCCATGGGTTAGTCCCATCCATTGTGTGCCTAAGAAAGGAGGAATAACCGTTGTTCCCAATGAAAACAACGAGTTGATTCCTACTCGACTTGTCACGGGTTGGCGAGTTTGCATAGACTATCGCAAGCTCAATGATGCCACTCATAAGGATCATTTTCCTCTTCCTTTCATGGATAAAATGCTCGAGCGTTTAGCGGGTAATGACTACTATTGCTTCTTAGACGGTTTCTCCAGGTATTTTCAAATTCCTAGCGATCCAAAAGACCAAGAGAAAACCACATTCACTTGTCCTTATAGAACATTTGCTTACAAAAGAATGCCTTTCGGCTTATGCAATGCTCCTGGGACTTTCCAAAGGTGCATGATGGCTATATTCCATGACATGGTTGAAGAAACTATGGAAGTCTTTATGGACGATTTCTCGGTCTATGGTGATTCTTTCGCTTCTTGCCTTGCCAATTTAGAACTTATGCTTAAACGGCATGAAGACACTCGTCTCGTTCTTAATTGGGAAAAATGCCATTTCATGGTAAAAGAAGGCATTGTCCTCGGTCACAAAATTTTAAAAGCCGGTATCGAAGTCGACCGTGCTAAAGTTGACGTCATTGCTAAGTTACCTCCACCTACCACCCTCAATGGAGTTAGGAGTTTTTAGGTTATGCGGGATTTTATCGTCGTTTCATCCAAGATTTCTCTAAGATAGCTCGACCAATGACGCATCTCTTAGAAAAGGATGCTCCTTTCATCTTTTCTCAAGAATGTCTCGACTCTTTCGAACTTCTTAAAGGTAAATTAACTAAGGCACCCGTCTTAGTCTATCCAAATTGGGAGTTACCTTTCGAGCTCATGTGCGATGCTAGTGATTTCACGGTAGGATTGGTTTTAGGTCAACGAGTGAACAAACACTTCCAACCAATCCATTATGCTAGGAAGAGAATGATGGGGACTCAATTGCATTATACCATTACCGAAAAAGAGCTTTTACCCGTAGTGTATGCTTTTGAGAAATTCCGCCCCTATCTTGTGATTTCTACCACCATCGTTTACACCGACCATTCCGCCTTGAAATACTTGTTGACCAAGCAAGATGCTAAACCGAGACTCCTTCGTTGGATTTTTCTCCTACAAGAATTTAAAATCGAAATTCGTGATAAAAAGGGAGCGGAAAACCTAGCCGCGGATCATCTTAGTAGACTCGAGGATCCTTATCAAGGGGAACTTCCTAATCAAGAGATTAATGAATACTTTCCCCATGAGGCCTTAATGTCTATTAACTCCAATCTTGACGATACCCCATTGGTTTGCGGACATTGCAAACTATTTAGCGGGTGATGTTCTTATGGAAGGGTTAACGTCCCAACAAAAGAAAAAATTCTTTAAGGATATTAAACACTATTATTGGGACGACCCTTACCTTTTCAAGCAATGTGCGGATCTTGTCATTCGTAGGTGTGTTGATGGGCCAGCAGCTTTACTAATCCTTGAAGCTTGCCACAAAGGACCAACCGGTGGTCACTTTGGTCCGAACTATACCGCGAAGAAAGTTTTCGACTCCGGATTCTATTGGCCCACCATTTATCATGACGCTCATGAAATGGTTAAGCATTGTGATGCTTGCCAAAGACAAGGAAAGATCACACATAAAGATGAGATGCCTCAAAATTTCATCCACGAATGTGAAATCTTTGACGTATGGGGCATCGCTAACCTTCGACATCAGTGGACTAGACTACGGATGACCTTGGTTAAGCGCACTTTAATTTCTGGATTTTTAGTTTAATCTGCTAGATTACAATTGGAGTGTAAATTTGATTGTCTTGCTTTTACTTACTATTTTAGGTATATGAATTGATTCCAGTGATTGAGCTTATTAAAAACTTGCATTTTAACTGTAATAGAGTGTTTGGATCAGCAATATTTTTTTTTGTGATTTTGATGTTTTTTCTTGTGGACTCTAGTAGGATTAGGTGTTCAGCAAGTTTTTTTGAACACGGCATATTTGTCATTATAAATCAGAGTAATAAATGTGTATTAGTAATAGCCAATTAGGAGGATAGATTTAGTAATAATTTTAGCCCATTAGGCCTGTATCATTTGTTTGATATTATATTCATATTTTCATCGTTTTATGTGCACTTATAGTTTACGTTTCAAATTTTGTTAAATTTTGTATCTTGTGTAAATAGATGTTGGTTTTTGATATATGTTTTTAGATTAGTACATATACGTAGATAGATACTATTTTTACATTTTACACGTGCTTTATTTTACAAGTAGCTTAAATACCTAATAAATATCTTTAACCAAAAACAATTAAGTCAAACTTGATAAACTGGATTTCAATTCGATAAGACCGAGAGAAAAATTAACTAAAAAAGATAAATATTAAACCATTCCGAACACGAGGCCACTTAGGAGATCGAAGAATATATGCGCTCTAGTTATCCGCACTTCTTTGCATGACTCGGTATATTCTGTTTCATTGTGCAATCATTTAATTTCACGGCCGAAATTTCTTTTAGAGGGGAAGAATTATAAAGCCCGTAATACTAATTTAATTTCGAGGAAGAAATTTTCTTTTTAGAGGGGAAGAGTTGTAAAACCCGCATTTTGAAAATATTAAATTTGGACATTTCATTTCATTTAGAAAATCTGAAGTTCATTTCTGAAAATATCATTTCATTTCATTTTGGAAAATTTTGATTTCTTTTTATTATATTTAAATGTGTACTTAATTATTTAATAAGGTCGAATTAATTAAACCTTATGTTATAAAATCTAGTGGTGAGCACAAAAACTGAAAAACCGAAAAACCAAAAACCCGCATCGAATAAACCGAACCATTTGAAAAACCGACGTCAACGGTTTTGAGTTTTTAAAAAATCGAATGTTTGGGGGCGGTTTTTGGTTGCATACAAAAAATCGAACCAAAAAAACCGCCCCGCCCCACCTTTAAATATCTTTTAAGTTTTTAAATATATATATATATATATATATATATATATATATATATATATATATATATATATATATATATATATATATATATATATATATATATATATATATATATATATATATATATATATATATATATATATATATATATATATATATATGTTTACAAAAATAATTATGTTAAACTATTTATAACAAAGATTTGAATATATCATTTGAAGACTTTTTTGACAAGTAATACGGCTATATATTCGATCATGAATCATGGACATTTTATTTCTTCTTACTTATAGTTTATTAGTGTGTAACTAAAATAAATATATAATGCAAGTACTAGCTATTATGTTAATTTGTTATCACTTGTATTTCTTCTCGTTAATAGATGGCTGAATTTTGGTTATGAATGTTGGTGTAATAAACTAATAATCACTTTTTGTTTCTTAATCCAACTATGGTTTACGTCGTTATTTTAGTAGTTTGTTATATATACGTATAAAATGTTTGCATATAAACTAGAAAAACAAAGATATTGATTCTAGTTTGTGGCCTAATATCTTAACTCGTTATTCTATAATTTTAATTTATCAAGCTCGTCATAACTAATACTAGTAATTAAACTAGTGGATTATTTGTTGTAAAAGATTGTTACTTATGTAATTTATGTTTTCTATGTATAAAATGATTATCTTGTTGCTTTTTAGCTATGCACCTCAAATCCTCAACGAGGATAAGGTTAGCAATAAAATGGACGAAGATATTTTTTATTTGGATAGTGAACATGTTAAACGATGAACAGGTTGTTGAGAGTGATATGAAAACTATTAGTTGCTTGTTTTATATATAGACGAAACCAGCTAAAGTTGGGATCATAATTTAAGTTAACAAATTGGTAAACTTTAAAGAAACGAAAAAAACCGAAACCGAACCGATTTAATAGGAAAAACAGAAAAGCCGAAACCGAATAAAACCGAAACCAAACGGTTTATGATTTTTCAAAAACCGAAATTTCGGTTCGGGGTTTGGGTTTAGCTAAAAACCGCCTCAACTCGCCCCATGCTCACCCCTAATAAAATCTATGAAAAATAATAAGGAAATAATACATTGTTTATTGAAAAGGAAAAAAATATTTTCATAAAAACATTAAATATGATCGGTTTTATATTATATAAAATAAAGATTTTCTTTGTTTTGTTACCTAATTTAATAAGGCTTTTTAAAAGGAAAAAGAGTGCAGGTTTTAATAGAAAATATATATAAGACTTTATATAAATGGTAAAATTAAATTTGATCTCCTCCATGGCCTTTGTTTGTCCGGTTTTGGTACAAAAAAAAGGAAAGGAATTTGTTTACAAATAATGGTTTTAACGGAAACTATATAAAAACAAATAAACATGTTTCTTCTAATTTTGGTATTCGCTAAAAAACATAACCCTCCCATAGTGTTATTTTGGCCGTCCCATATCTCCTCTATGACTCTCCTCAATTGTTTAAAATTATTAAGCTATTCTCTCTAAAACCTCCATTAAAGAAACCTTGATTATTAAGTTTTCTTGGTGTTCTTCCTTCCAATCCTTATCCATCCTTGGTGCTTTTGGTGTGTTATGATTTCCAAATCATCTTATTCATCATATATGTAAGTTTTATTCAGCCTCTAATCCATGTGTCACCATGGAATGATTTTATGTCTTATTTTTGTGAATTGGGGTTTTATAAATCCTAATTTTATGTTTATGATGGTTGATTAGTTTTGAAAAGTAAAAATTGTTTAGATCTATGTTTAAACAGCCTTTAGGGGTTTTAAATGAGTTATTTTATCATAGTAATCAAGATCTAGACACCCGAAAGTGATCTAGATAAGTAAAATACACTTTTTAAAACTAGGGTTTTGGGCAGTGTGAAAAAAGGTCACCTTAAAACCTTCATAAAATGACTTTTACTAGAGCTTTTAATATGATACTTCGGTCTAAGATTAACTAATTTGAGTCTAGTTTTCAGAACCGTTAGCCTTTTATTTTTATAAGGCTTGTAGGTACGAATTTTTGATTTTACAAGTTAAAGTGTTAGAAACTGATTTTTGAGACTAAAAATGTTAGATACACCATAAAAATTCTAACTCCTTAAAAATAATAAATTTTATTAAGATACTTAATATGTATGATCTTCATATATTGGGACATTCCCTGGATGTTTTATGAAAATTATAAAGGTGTTTAAGTGGATCAAAACCGTCACAACTTTCTGTATGTTCTGACTAGAATTGTTTTTAGGCTAGTTTGGGCTTTTGGGTCATACCTTGGGTTGGGTTACTAATGGGTTGAAACCCTTTTACAGAGGATTTATAGCCCTATAAAGGAGCCTCTATGAGTTTTATAAGAATTTATAGAAATCTATTTATGGGGTAACTAAGTAGTGATACTAACCTTAAAATACCAGCACAATGTTTTAAATATAGAAACTATGATTTTTAGTATGTCAACCACCTATTTATGGTAACTTTGTAGTATGATTTATTTTATGTTATATGATGTGTATGTACATATACTTTGTATTTACGGTGACACTTGGTTAGATCCATTAGCGTTTTTGTGCGGTTCCGTGTGTACGCAATTGCTAAAGGTACAGATATTCCGTCCTTTCAGCAAGGACCTTCCTATCTCTTTTTAGATTTGATTATTACCTTTAAGATTACTCGCTGATTTTATATGATCTATTTGATTCCTTTTATTCACCATGATTCATCTGTTCCACTTACTTTCGTATGCTGCATCTGCTTTGTTTTGGTGACCTCTTTGATTTGTATGCTTAATGATAATGATATGCCTTCCTTTTGTCCGAGCTATATGTAAATAGTCATGGAGGTACCATGACCATGTCATCAATGCACCGATGGCATGAAACAATCTAGGGTGGTGTGATTAGACCTCGGCGTTCCCTTTCGGTGCACATTTATATATATGATTATGTGTGTGTGTATGTTAGTCATAAGCTATTATACATACTATGAATTTGTTTTGCAGTGAGCGTATGGATGCATCCTAAGCCACATAAGTATGATTATGATTTATTGAATGGGTTGTGTGCAATACACCCCATATCGCTTTCGGTACATGTGTGTGGCACTTAGTCTCTTTTCGGAGCAGGTGTTACAGTGTCTCTACACCTAGTTTCTTTCTCATCTAACTTGATGCACGTTAAGCACACATCTTTGTGTTTCTACATCTATTTTATTTCTCATCTAACTTTGATGTAGGTTAAACACACCGCTTTATGTTTATACATCTATTTTCTTTCTCTTATAACCGTGATGCAGATTAAGTCTTTTAATTTGATCCATGGATCCGTTGGTGATCATAGATCAATGGGGAGAACTTACACATTCTTCCATTTTGTGCTAGGTCTAAAACAACCATGGCATCAATATAGTTTCTATCTATCTCTTTCTAAACTTGAATCAATCTATTTCTCTCACTATCATCTCTATTTGTAGGATCTACCACTCATTCTATCTATCTCTTTCTAACCTTTGTTTTGTAGATTTTCACAATCCATGTATTCATTGATTCTCCTACTTAGGGGGAGTATATGAAAATCATTTTCTATCTAGATTTTCAATTTAAAGTTCTCAAAATTCAAAATATCTCTCTAAAATCATTCTTCTTTCATCCACGCCTTTTTTTGACAAAAAGGGGAGAAGATTGTAAACAAAGACGGTAACTTTTACACTTTACCATCTATTACGTTTACATTGTTTGTCATCATAAAAAAGGGGGAGCTTATTTGTGCAAATGTGACGATATTTAATCTATACATTCTTGTCTGTTTTGTTGATGACAAACATGTAACTTGTAATGCATAACGTAAAATATACAAGTTACTTGTAACATTACTAGAAGTCTTTTATAAACTCATGTATTTTTTTATAATGTTACAAACACAAAAATGGTACATGCACACTCTAATAAATCTGATCAAGAAAGTCAACTACAAGGTAGAAATGAATTTGAGTGTAATCTTGGACAAGAGATTTGGTATTTATGGCAAAACCAGAGTCAATTATCACGGACCCCTTTGTGAAAGGACGAACCCCTTTCTGAAAAAGGTATGCGGGGTCCGTGAACAGCTGAGCTTGGTGCCTATAAATTCCATGCATTCTCCAAGCTTACACCTAACCCCTTACCATCATAATCTCTCTATCCTTCTCTCTATATGTGATTATATATCACACATGTATGCTCTCTAATATGTAGATATTAGATCTATACTTGTTCATCTCTTTGTCTAGTGTCTTTTCTTTGTAGATATGGAGATCACTTAGTTTGTATGCAAAACATCCAAGATCAAGCTTCATCTCAACACCATGGCTAAGACCTGTCTTCTCAAATCTCTCAATATCAAGAAACCTCTCCAATATTTTATCCTTTGTTGCTTAAGTGTGTGAATGTATTTAATGTTACATATACATCCATCATTGTTGTATCTATACATCTACTACTTGTGTAATAGTGTGGTTAGCATTTTAGTCCTTAAAATGCTTAGTGTGAAGGGAGTTGTTATACCCATGTGAAAGAACACGACATCCTAGCTTAGGTGTTGGAAAATATTATATGCGATGTAAAAGGGTGTTTGTCCCATCCTTTGTGCAAGGACCTAGTGTTTAGCTTAGTACCAGATAAAGTATAAGTGATGTAGAAGGGGCTTGTTGTACCTGTGTGAAAGAACACATCATCCTAGCTTGGGTGTCGATAAATATTGTAAGCAACGTATAAGGGTTTCTCCACTGGTATAAAGGAGGTTGTTGATTTGTGAAGTCGAACTTTTGATTAGGTGACCCGGGGATTGGATGTAGGGAAAGGACGGAGTCCTTGTAGCCAAACCACTATAAACCATTGTGTTGGTTTGTATTTACTTTTCCTTATTGCTTTATCCTTATAGTTGCATTACTTGTGTGTGCATCGTGATCACTCAATATGGTACTTGACTCATAATATAGTCATTGACTATAAAAAAACGCCTCTCATACTATGTCCCTCTTGATGGATATTTAATACAGAAGTTTTATAAACGTATTCACCCCCCTCTACGTTTTCCACAAAAGTATCAATGGGAAGAAATACATTTTGGTAATTTTTTATGATTACTCAAGGTACACGTGGACTCACTCCTTGAGGTACAAGGATGAAATACCCGAAATTCTCATTAACTTCCTAAAGTAGATAAAAAGGGTCTTCAAGCTCAAGTAAGAGTTGTTCGTACCGACAAAGGGACAAATTTTTTGAATTCAACTCCGAAGACATATTTTGAAGACAAAGTATTGAACATGAGACATCTATTGCTAGAACACTGAAACAAAACGGTGTTGTTAAAAGACGAAACCGTACTTTGGTTAAGGCGGCTCGAACATTGTTATCCGCTTCAAAACTTCCACTATTGTTTTGGGCAGAGACTATGTCAACCGCTTGCTACACACAAAATCGTTCCTTAATTATTCCAAGATACGAAAAGATACCATATCACATAATTCATGATCGAAAACCTTCACTCAAACACCTTCACATTTTTTTGATGCACGTGCTACATAATCTGAGATGTTGAAAATTTGGATAAGATGAAAGAGAAAGGTGATCCATGCATTCTTGTAGGATATGCAACTCAGTCTAAGGGATATAGAGTTTGCAAGAAGAGAACAAGATTGATTGTCGAAACTATTCATGTCAGATGTGATGAATTGAAAGAAATGGCACTTGAACAAAGTAGTTTAAGTCCCGATCCACAACGACATAAGACGTTTGTGCACAACCGTGTAGAACTCGGAGCTCACAACTAGAACGATGAACCGTCCAGTTCAAAGTTGGATCAAAAAATGTTCCCACGACATATATGACCGTGAACATGACAATTCAAGAGTTGTAAATGTTATATGGACCAACTATAACATCCCGTAGTTTTGGTTAATGTAATATCCATGTTCATAAATAAAAAGGTGACTTTACTCTGAAAATTTTGCATTTTCACTATACTTCATGACTGACTTATGGATCTCACTATCACAAATTCCACATCAACATATGCCTATATGTTGTAAACACTATGTATATATCAAGTATGAGTTCTAAAAGTTATCATATGAATAAACCATGAATAAGAACAACTCAAATATAACAAAGATACCCTAAATTCCCATAGAAACCCTAGAAATCCCTTATAAACCAATATTTCAAGCAATGTAACCTCAAAATGACATTGTACTATTATTAAACACTCTACACTAATTCTAATCCACCATATAAAGAAAAGTTAAATAATCACAAAACACTAATATTCACTAATCACAAGCTAATTATAAGAAAATGACCTAAAACCAAGATTAGCATATAAAATCCAATCTATAATGAATTAGACTCTAATATTTTGCAACAAAACATAAAACTCAACTAATTATCATAATATAATCATACATTTATCTTGAACCAAGTTACAAATTATTAAAGCATAAAGTACAAGTTTTTAAAGCATAGAACCTTAATCTTATTTAAATAACCTAAGAATATGATCAACTTATATAAACCCTCAAACTAAGAATGTAGAACCCATAGAAGTCATAAAGATATCATATAAGCCCTAGAATAAGCATACATTAAAATATAAACCCTAATTACCCAAGTTAGAAAATCATTAGGATTAATGACCTAAAAACCCTAATATTAAGAAATCTACATGGAATATTAAGAAATCTACATGGAATCACTACATAGTTCTTTTTGGAGAAGTCTAAAAATACCTATAGGACTTCATTAAGAATATAAGATGATATTAAGACAATGTACAAGTACCCTAATGCACAAGGTACAAGATTTCAATGCAGACTTCTAAATTAGGTCAAAATAGGTATTTTCACTCTTTAGTCATGTTTACCTAAACTAAACCCTTAAAGCAAGTGTGAGAACTCATTGGAAACTTAAGACACAATGTCGAGGACCTAAATTAAGTTTACATCAGTATATAAGAGGAGGATAATCACATTTACTAAGATTAGACCCTAGATAATTAGAAAACCCTAATCTACAAATGTATACTTCTCGTTTTCACATCAAACCTTTGTTAAACTTCAAACCAAGGACCCAAATCTCTTAAATAGAACTTATAAACCATAATTAAGCCCTAATCATTCACTAATCACTTTCCTAAGCCCTTAATCACCAAAAATACAAAGCATAAGTTACAAGCCCTAGATTTTAGATCCGGTTTTGTATTTTCCCTCCAAAATTCGAGTGAAAAGCACATGCGACTAAATATGGCCAGTCCTGTACCAACCTTTTACTTAGTCAAAATTTATAAGAAAGCTGACTGATAAATGAAGAAAACTTACTGGTATATGCATGAGAAACCTGAAAGATAACAACGCCAAAATTTGGGAAGTTTCCTCGTGAGCACCCACTAGTCACAGGTCAAGTTTTAGAGCCTACAAGTCGAACCTTGCTATATGATACCATAATTGTAACACCCCACTTGGATAAGTGGACCGTGACATGTATTTATGGCGTGTCATCAAAGCATATAAGGTAAATGTCCTAAAACATTAACTGACCATAAAGGGAATACGTTATCAAACATCGGTAATCCAAACATAAACTCAAAACATGAAAAGTAAAATATTGAAAGAAAGGATTGAACAATGTCCAAACAGGAAAATAAATGTATGAAGTGCATAAAGTAAAGAAGTCTGGATAGCTCCCATCTAATGCACGTACTCTCATAATCCTACAAGCGTCCTAGTGTACCTGTCGTTAGAACATGAAAGGAACTACGGCTGAGCATAAAGCCTAGTGAACGGATACAAAGCATGATAAGGAAACTGAAATGAAGCAGATAATAAAATACTGAAGCTGTGAATACTGATATATAAATTTCAGCGTAAAACTGTGTAAGTTCTGATGAATCTGGTCTATTACTGGTAAAGCTGTACTATCAATTGTTAAATCTGAAAACATGTATTAACTGTATTTTAAGTGTCAAGAGCTTATAGAGGTCATGTGTTGTAACAACGTCTGCATAAATACATGGAGGGGTGACCTCGTCATGCTGTAGAGGGGTGACCTCTAAATAATGTGCTGGGTGGAGGGATCAACTCCAATGTGAAGGATGCAGAGCACATACCACATTCACCTGATAAGTTGTAAACTGATAACCTAGGATGCATCCATACGCCCCGATGATAATACTGATAAATGGCCAAGCCGAAATAAATGGGACGCTGCGGGAAATCACTACCCCGCAGAGGAGTCACGACACCGGTGCCTCAAGTGTCATGGTTACGGTACCTCCGTAACTAGTACATAACTGGTCATGCTTGTATATAAAGCTCAGGCAAATTTAACTTAGTTATTAAATGATTACTGATAAAACTTAGAACATATACTGGGAAAACATTTTGCAGACGGGGAATCCTAATCATGCATAGAAAAGAAGTCCTTACTGAAGGTTGGAAAATCCGTACCTCGTGTCCAGTAATGAAATAAGAATGAAAGCTGAAAGGTCTACTCCGACTTCAAGGTTACTATATGAATAAGGGACGTGAAATGAGTTGTCTAATTACTCTTTACTATTTATTATTAGTCTTAATTCATTTTATGTGTTCTCGTATTATTTTACTGGTTGCGTATAAACTGATTAATCTGAGTGTCCGGTGTATTTCTGATCAATCTGACTGTTCTTTAAATGTTTACCAATTAGTATATATCATGTATTTCTGGTTATTGTGTATTATACTGTGTTCTGATATTTACGATATTACTATATATAGCAACTTGCCATAAATAGAAAGTTTCCTAAGATAGCACGTTCTTAAATAGAAAGGTTATCCAAAATAGTTTCATAAATAATTAAATCGTTTTATAATAATCAAGTATTAAATAAGCAATTTCATATAAAGTGATTAACTTTAATAAACGCTAATTAAATTAAAGTGAAAAGGTTTATAACTTGATTAATTCATTCAAAACAATTTAATTAAAACATACTTTTAGAATCGCTAAAACATATGCGTCTTGTTAAATTTTTCGTGTCACCCGAACCCGAACCAAAACTAAACCTAACCCCAAGACGCCCATGTCTCGGGTTAGTCCAACATCGAGCCCACCACAGCCCGTGGTTGTGGTTACCCCGCTGCCGACAACAAATAGTAGCCATCGACTTTAGCCGGAAGCCACTGTTTCCCCTTGGGGTTCCCACTGTTTGGGTCTAGTTCCACTGCTTTGCATTAAGTTCCCACTTCTTTATACAAACACCCCCTGACTGTTTTTTTCTTTCTTACCCACTGTCCAGAAAACCCAACACCCCTGTTGTAAACTAAACGCCCCCCTTATGGTGGTCGTTTTCTGCTGTCGTCCCAAACAAGTCCCCCTGTTTCATACTGTTTACAAACCGAACCCCTCCCCCCTGATGGGCTTTTGCTGCAGTCGATTGAACACAGCCACCACCGAGGCTGGTAGTCACGGCTGGTCACAACCAAACACCCCCGAACCTGATTTTATTAATGCTTATTACATGTATATGATATTAATGCCAATTTCACATGATTAAGGATGAGCACATAAATCTAAACCATTGTAGGATCAAAATCGTTTTTTTTTCTTGTTTTCTGTCTTCAGCCGTCAGCCACCCACAACAAACCGTTTTCCTTTTTTTATTAATGTTTGTGAAAAGGGGGTGGGGTGAACCCCCCATTTGTTTTTTTCTTTACAAAAATGGGTTGGGCTAGGAGGCCTATTTATCCTTTTTCATTTGTTATTTACTCTAAAACCGCGCCCAATAAAACATATGCGTAATTTGTTTCGTTTCACGTTAATTTCTTAGACGTTCATGATTCGGTTTCTGTATTATTTATTTTCTGAATAAATAATAATCAATATTCATTTCGAAATACTTGTAAGGTTTGAAAAGTATTATCATTTTATATTTTTAAACAACTGGAATAATTAACTGCGTAAACTTTAATTTAATCTGGAATAATTAACTACGTAAACTTTTATTTAGTTTGAGACTGCGTATGTGACAAAAGTGAATTTTGAATCTATTTAATTTACATGAAACGCGATGGTTCGGGTTAGACTTGTGTGTCTACTGATGTACCCGATTGATTACGCGTATTTTGTGTACGAATTTAAAAATTTTATGAATGACAATCATGAAAATTATTATTTGAATGACTACCATTACCTTACGTATAAGAACTACTATGATAAAAGTCGACACTTATTTAAATCAACGTAATTTAATTAATTAGCTCTCTACGCAAATTAAGTTATCCACCCATTATGTTTACGACACACTTTGAAGTTACGCACCTTTCTCTTCAAACCGAATTTACTAAAACTAATACTACTTAAATTGTGCTTAAACTCAATACTACACCTAAACCTTTAAACTTACATTTATACAAAAACTAAACCTTACACAATATTGAAAATGAAAGAATACAATAATCCTTCCTTTCCACTACATTTCCTACACCGGTCCCCCATGCCCTTTTGCTACAACCCACATTTTGTATTTTTGCAACCTCACAATTCAACCTAGTACTACACTTGACTCATTAAAGCTTGTACAATGTGTCCCCTTCCCTCTCTTTCAAACCAACGGATACACATCCTTTCCACCATAGAATTCCCAAAGCCTTAAAACTACAACTAACATTGAAGTAGTCAACTTGTACATCACCTTTTCCCTTCTTTTCTTGTGGCCATGGACGAAAATCAAGGGATTATTCTTCCCCAACATAAATCCAACTTACCATGATGTACTATCATGGTTGAAAACTAGTTATGAAACAACTAAAAACCCTAACTAAGTAATAATAACCCTAAACTCATTTGAAGCCTATAAATACTAACCCATTTCTCCACTTAAACACACACACTCAAGATCAAAAGCTCATCAAGAAAAACATCAAAACTCATTGATATTAGGTCATGGCTAAAGAAAGAAGCAAGGGTCACGAGTTGCTTGATTTACGAGCTAAGGATTTAATAAGTATTTGGTTGATCGGGTGTATTTGATTCGGGTTAAGATCATTAGTTCTATTCCATCTTCATCAATTATATTAGGACCCTCTGTAAGTTCATATACTTTGTTCATTTCACATTGGTTGATAATATACTTGCTAAAAACTTTGCAAACATGAATAACAAAAGTCACGGCTGGGGATTGGGTTTTATGGTAAAAGTAAACTTCAAACCTTATGATTTTATGTGAGGTCTAGACCTGCTGTTGACCACCACAACCTTGGAACCACGTCTAGTTTTATAGAGAACATACTAGGTCTACTTAACTAAATGAAACTCGGGTGTTAAATAACCATCATGTAACGTTTGGAGTGGTGTAACGTTTGGAGTGGTGTAAATACAACTAGAACTCGTTTCGAACATCATGATTTTATGTGCATAAATAGTATGTGTGGCATGGCTATGACCTACGTAGACTATATAATTTTATGAAGAAGTGAAATATGATTTAGAGGTTATGTTTATATGCATGCATGAAAAGCTATTCCCTGCCAAGGAAACTCATATGTGTATTTAAGTTGTACTGCGTATACGTGTTTCATGTTGAATGTATGTTATGTGCTGTGTGCATGGGTGGGTTAAGGAAGCTAGAAACATGAACTTAAAAGTATCAACACATGACCCTTTTTGTGAACCATACTGATGTGTAAAAACGAACAAAGTCAACAAAAATAGTTTTCCTCTTCTGTGGTTATACTATGTATGATAGGATTTCAAGTAACTTGTAAACCAATTTCTTTCTTTCCTGTAGTAAAAGCGGGTATGCATGCATGTAATGAAATTTTGCTTTGCATAAAGTGGTGGGTTTGATGTGCGTGTGTATCTCAGGCGTGTACTCAAACAATACAAAAACCGAAACCAAGAAACTGAGGTGTATGCTTATGTATGTATGTATTAGTGATATGCCTTGGAACAAATAAAAGACCACCTGCCTTTCCTTTTCTTTTGCCTGCGTGAATAGTAAACCAAAACAGTATATATGTATATTCATGAATGCTACAATTAAAACAAGTACTCCTGCTATGTGTAAGAAACAAATACTAGTAGCTAAGCCAAGTGGGTAATAAGATATACAAGTGAAAATGATATGATTGTATAGCAAGTGTAGTTTGATAACCTGCTGATACTTTGAATTGGATAGGTTCAGATTTAAGTTCTCGGTATCTCCTCGAATTGATTTCCGGTTAATTGTGTGAGATTAGTTGTTCTTGGTGAAACAAATATTTGGTTTTGGTAAAATAAATGTGCAAGACTTAATAATAAAAGTCGGGAAATTAAAACTAAAACTAGTTGAAACATAAACGGTGCAGTATTTAAAACGTTAAAAGTAAATGATGTGAAATTAAATTGACGTAAAATTAAAGCTTAACGAAAAGTAAACTGACAACTAAATAAAAATGCGAGACGTAAATAAAACGAGGAAAGTTAATACTTAAACTAAAACAAAATATTAAAACAAAACAAACCACCGATCGGAATGTACCCATCGGAAAGCTATGATCGGAATGTGCAAAAGGGTCCGATCGGAATATATTCCGATCGGTTAATCGGAATATATGAAAACATCCAAATCGGAAGAATTGAAGAGTATGCTAATCGGAAAAAGGAACTAATCGGAATACATAAACAAATCAACACAATCGGAATAAAGTAAAATGCATGTAATCGGAATAAGGAAAAAGGTCCTGATCGGAACACTTGGCAGAGGGTCCAATCGGAATATGCCAACTAGGAGCTAATCGGAATAAGCAAAACCCTTTTCCGATTTGATGATCGGAAAAAGGGGTTGTTGATCAGAAAGAGTTGATCGGAAAAGGGTTTTAACACCTTTTCCGATTTGCGTATGATCCGAAACTTTAGCAAAGAAAATAAGCTACAAAAATAAGCTAATCTATAAAACAAGAACGAATCTAAAGTGAGATGAACTCAATAAGCATGAATAACAACTTATCAAAACTTTAAATAAACAAACTTTTAAAATCAAACTATAAAAAGATGAACTTTTAAGCACGAAAACATGAATGAACAACACGGATCAAATGTAAATCGCACCAAAAGCAAACAAGAATCAAGAAAGGAAGATGAGAGATTAAGACAAGAAAAGTAAAGATTAAAGAACAATGAATGAAAACTTACTTGAAAATTTAAATGGATTAAAGGTGCATAACAAGTAATTAAAATGCAAGAAAATTAATGACAAGAAATGAAAATGGTGGAAGGGGTGGTTTGTCAAACCACCCAACAACATGAAAATGAACTAGGCCTAATCTATTTATAGGGGTGATTAGGGAGGAGCTTAGGAAGCTTCCTCCCTCTTTCCTCTTTGCCTTAATTGCACACTTAAGTCCTTTTCTTCTTTATCTTTTGTTAATCTTGGACTTTGTCTTGGGATTTCTTTAACTCGTCTTGATTTTTCTTTATAAATAAGACTCGAGTTCTTCGGCTTTTTAGTAAACTTCCGTCCTTTAAATTTTTCTTTGATAAATCTTCAGAATTGGTCTTGGACTTCCGTTCTTTTTTCCACTCTTGATCTTTCGACTTCATCTTTCGTCTTTTTCTTCGATAAAAGCCCGTGAATGCCGTGTTTTCTCCACTTTTCACCCTTTTCGTCCTAAATTACAACAAAAACACAAACCACGCATAATTCCGACATAAATGACATAAAATACACGTTTTGGCTCGGTTATTATTGTAATTAAGTAGTAAAAAGGATGGGTGTTTTCACACCTATCAAATCCCCTACACTTAACCATTGCAATGTCCTCATGCAATGCATTAGTTACAAAGCACGTTTACATTTTTCATCATAACCAATCCACGTTGGCCTTTATTAAAGAATAGAAAATTATAAACATTCAAAGTAAAGAAATTAAAAACATACCTTGGGTTTTGGAAATGTCGTGAATGATCATCATCCTCAAGTTTTCACTTTCTCCAAACCAAGCTTAGAAACGAGATCATTGTTATTATAAGTTAGCAAACTAACACGAACTCATGTGGGCCAATTATTCACTTAGACTCCCTTATTTCTAGGGGTATCTCTTATATTTTATTGTTGTCTTGAATGATCACGAGGATGCATTTTTTACTTATTTCGATAGTTATTTAGTCCGAAAATAAAGTGAACGATTTAATCAATAGTTAGCTAAAGGACAAAATCTTTTAAAATTGCTTCTCGGGACCTCATAAAGTTCATATCTTGGCATAACTCGCTTCACGATTTGAGACCTTTCTCGGACCGATATTTGGCAGCGACTTCATACTTCAAACCTTGAGAGACGTTCATGAAATAATGGTCTTCTCTTCATAATAGGAATTTCTTCACTTGAAATTTTGAGAGATTCTTCATATATGGACCACGACTTCTTCATTTTTCTCCAATCATTACTTTGGACTTTGATATACAACGATCCGCCTCCTTTTATGACTTGGATCTATTTATCCTCATACCTTGCTAGGGTCTTTTTGGATACACTTCTCCATGACTTTTGGGAGTTTTTGCTTTTCGTCGTGTGTCTCGATCCTTCATATTGATTTTCGATAAATGATTCTTCACATCACTTGGGATCTTTACCAACAAAATATAGCCCTCATGCCTTGTTAGGGCCTTTTCGGACTCGCCAATCTTCGCATCCCGCTTCAATAAGTTATGCCTTGGCTATGAAATCTAATTAATACCGAGCAACTTTTAAACGATCTTGGGCTAGAAGCTAAGTAACCTTTTAAATCGTACAACCTTATTTATTGTAGATAAATTTATTAACAAGCGAAGGGAGAATAGGCTTATAATTAACTCACATAAATTCCCGAAAGAATACCAAACTTATAATTGACTCTATCATCTCTCGTTCTCCACAATTTAAAATCTCAAGTAATGAGACTCGTGGATGCTTAGCCTATTAAATCAAAGTTTTGGGTTTTCGAGTCGCCTATAGGATCTTGCAAATTCTTAGAGTTTTTCAAGTTTAGAAATCGCGTTTTAAAGTTCCCTTGATAAACGACTCTCTAGGATCAATTATAGGAACTTACGAAAAGTTCTTGTTCTTAACCCGTGAGAGTTAAGACTTTCGCGTTTTATAGCTCCCTATATAAAAGCCTAGCAAAACTTGACTTAAACATGTTAAGGATACTAGCTAGAGTAAGTTAGATAAGTAAACTCGGGTTGAGTCAAAAGATTCACAACGTTTTGAAAATTAAAACACTTTATTAAAGATTTATTCTAGCAAGGAAAGAAAATAACTATACAAAGGGAAAAACAACTTATGCAATTAGGCCAAAATAGATTAAAAATTTTGAAAAATGTCGAAAAATCGATTTTCCAATACAAGGAAAAGGCCACTTAACTTTGATAGAAGTCCCCCTACACTTAATATAAACATTGTCCTCAATGTTTAAGTATGTGGGAGTAAACTCCCCTACACTTAGGACATTGTGCACTTTGTTTTAAGGAAGAGACAACTAAAGAGATTCCTATTTTAATATTGAGAAAATATAAAATAGTGAATCGAAAAGAGTTTAGGATAGAACCGGGAAGAAGGGAACACGGAATCACGGTTCGTCAAAAATCATCAAGAGTGTGTCGTTAAAGCTCTAATCCCTGCACATGATAAGAAAGAAAGCAAGAAACACCACGGGGCTCCCCCTACACTTATGGTGAAAATAGATAGATAATTGGGTTGCCTCCCAAAAATCGCTTGTTTTTGTTAACTGAGTCACGAGCCTGACTCGTCCCCGAATTAAATAGTCCATGGGGAAGCCTCGAATGTGATACCGGGATCAAAGACCTTGTCATCATTCCCGGTTGACATCAACAAAAGAGAGGCGAGGGGATAAGTCTTGAATGGGAGAAAGGTCCTTTCAACATATGAAAAGTATGTGAATTCAAGATCCACGGGAGGTTGGGTGGGTAAAGTAAGCACATTGTCCTCCCCCAAAGACAATGGAGGCTGAGCAAGCGGCAAAGCCGTATTGTTATCAATCATAGCATAATCAATGTCACCTCCCGGGTCAAAGCATGTTGGGAATAAAATATGGGTCAGATCACCAAACGCTGATAAGAAGAAAGTCAACGCTGATAGATTGACTTTGGACGCTGATAGAAGTCAACGCTGACAGCTTTGAAGATTGACACTGATAGAATATCTTTTGTTTATTTGTTTCTTTATTTATGTATGGTAAAGATAAGCACGACATTGTATTTTCTATTATTATCTTTACCTAGAATAGTTGATTCATAGCTTATTGTACAAGACTTCTTGTTCTATAAAAGAAGGTCTTTTAGGTTAAAGTCATATATCAGTTTTCATAGTATTCGCAAGTTAAACCTTTCATTGTAATCAACACGATTATTCTAATACAAGTGAAAGTTTGTTTAACATCATTGTGTTTTAGATCAAGTGTTAATTCCGCATAACACTTTGTTACTTTATTCATAAGCAAAGGTTTCTCTACGTGTAGTACTTGATCTAATCTCGTATACACAAAGCTAATCGATCTAAGTTTGGGATCAACAAGTGGTATCAGAGCTTGTTGAGAAACTTTTGATCTTTAAGTAACGCAGAACCCTAAAACACCAAACCCTAAAAACCCTAAATTCTCAAAACCCTAAAAACACCATGTCTGGCACAAATCAACCTCCTGCTTTGCTTCAAAACAACTTCTCAAACCCTAGCATCAAAATTCCCATGTTTGATGCCAGGAACTTTGAACTTTGGAAGTCCAATTTTGAGCAATACATAGCTATTCATGACTACACTCTTTGGGAAATTATCGAATATGGGAACACATTCGATAAAGCAGCAAAGATTACTGCTGCTATTGAGGCAAGGTCAGCTATTCCTAATTGTCCAGAAGCTGATAAAGTGGAAAAGCCTGATGATGGGAGAGCGGTAGCTGTTGAAGACATAGCCAAGAAGAGGGTGGACATGAAAATTTTGAACATCTTGAAACATGCCCTAGGTCATGAGAATCAGCATAAGTACAAACGTTTTGATTCTGCAAAAGAGCTTTGGGAAGCTCTTGAAGTAGCACATGGTGGCAATGCTGACACAAAAGAAGAAAAGAAGAAGCAACTCTTGCATGAGTATGCTGTCTTTAAAGCTCAACCTAATGAGAATCTCAGCAGTGTGAGAAGTAGACTTCTTGACATCACAAGTCAACTTGCCTTCATGGGAAAACAGATTGATGACCCTGAATTGAATGCTACTTTTCTCAAAAGCCTTGGTGATGTATGGAAGATTGAGACAAGATCTATTCTTGTCAATAACACCCACAAGACTTCCAGGTTTGATGACATCTTCAACAAGTTAAGGCTGTTGGAGAATGAATGGCAATTGGAGAGTGATAACAAATCTTCCAGCAGCAACATGGCCTTCTTTTCACAAAGTGAAGGCCAATTTGATTCCATGAACTTTTATGGACATTCAGCCTCTGGATCTCAAGGTGTCAGTGCTGGATGTCAATCTGTCAGCGCTGGATCATATCCTGTCAACGCTTTGTACTCAAGCGCTGACACACACAATCATGGCGCTGATAGAATTAAACCTGCTGGTTTTGATCTTGATACTGTGTGTGCCTTCATTGCTTCTTTGCCTAGTGATTCAAGGATCACTTATGAAGATCTTGAGCAGATAAGTGATGAACAATTGGAAGAGATGGATATAAAGTGGACTATGGCTCTTGTAAGTTTAAGAGCAAACAGGTTCAATAAAAGGTTCAAGAAGAAGATGACCTTTAATGCTAAGGATGTTGCTGGATTTGACAAGTCCAAGGTGGAGTGCTACAACTGTCATAGGATGGGGCACTTTATGAGGGAATGTAGATCTCCAAGGAGATCTGATGCTGGGAAGCCTTCTAGCCAAATGATTAAGAACCCAGATCCCAAGGCCATGGTTGCTGTTCAACAAATTGATGGCGTTGGGGAATGGGATTGGAGCTGGATGGCTAAGAATGAGGAAGAGGACAGAGCTTTGGTTGCTGAAGTTAAAGAAGAGCATGCTGAATATGCTCTCATGGCACACTCCTCCTCTTCATCAGATAATGAGGTATATGATGATGCTTTCTGTTCTAAGGGTTGTCGTTTAAATACTGAAAAATCAAAACAAGAGATAGTTAAGTTATTAGATGAAGCAAGTACTCTAAGGTGCAAATTATCTAACTATCAAATTGCTCTTACCCAAACAGAAAAGACAGTAACTGAGTATAAGAAAATGGAGTTTGATTTAAAGGATCAAATAAATATCTTAAAACATGAGTTACATCAGAGTAAGGATGTTCAAGATATAGTAAATAGGGTTAATCTTGATTTGATAGCTCAGTTAGAGGAGGCTAACAAAAACAAAGATAATGTGAGTCTTAAAATCCAGAGATTTGATAAGGCCACACAATCCCTAGGAGAGTGTGTTAGTAAACAAAGAGACTCTAAGGATATGAGTGGGATTGGGATAAATAACTATAATGTTGTTCCACCACCAGCTGGGGATTTCTATGGTGTCCAATCAAAGGACTTATCTTGGACTGGCTTGCCAGAATTCCAAGAGGAGGAGTTTATTCCTCCACCTAGAGTGACTTCCCCAGTTGAGGAATATCAGCAAAAGCTGACTGACCTAAAAGAGTGGAAGAAAGCTAACCACACCTTGTTTGTTAAGGGAGGGTTATTGTGTGAAAGTCCAAATGAGCCCACACCAATCACGAGCCTTGATCCTAAACCTATTAAGATCACACACCCTACCACTGGCAAACCTGTTGATCTTGGCCCACAAAATGTTAGAAAACCTAGTGTTAAATATGCAGAGATGTATAGAAATTCTAGGTCACCAAAAAGCCAAGTAAGTAATCATGGAACAGGCTTCTTTGCTTCTAGACCTAAGACTATGTCTAGAAAAGCTTGTTATACATGTGGTAGCTTCTCACATTTGGCCTACAAATGTGTCAATGCTTCCAATGTCAACGCTGACAGGAACCATTTCAGCGCTGACAAAGGTCAACATAGGTCAAACACTGTCAGACCCAATACCTTTGTGAACAAAAGTTCACAAGTTGTTAGACCAGCCCCATTCTTTTCTAGAGGGTCTAACACACAAGGCCTAAGACCTTTTCAAAAGTCAAATACTTGGTCAAATAGGCAATGGGTTCCTGTAGCAAACCCTAGGTTCAACGCTGATAAGAGCAATCGGGGCGCTGACAAGGGAACTTTCAGCACTGATAGAAACACTGCTAAACCTAGGTATTTGCAGCCACAGGGAAATAGGTCTAAAGCTTCTACTAGCTTAACATGGAGACCAAAACAAGACCAGAACCCTAATAATACTGGTATTTCTATGACATGCAACAGGTTCCATTATATTTCAAAGGCATTGTCAACACCAATTGGGGTTAACTGGGAATTTCATTCAAACAGGGATGAAAATGGGGTTGTTATGAGAACCAAGTCTGTTCTTGTTGAACAACCAAATGAATCCAAGTCTTCTAAGGCTTGGGTTCCCAAAGAAAACTAATGTGTTTTCTTTATGTGCAGGGCATTCAGAAGAAGATCAATGACTATGGATACTGGGATAGTGGATGCTCAAGGCACATGACTGGAAAGGAAGACTATCTGACCAATTTCTCTCCTATTCAAGATGGTGATAAAGTATACTTTGGAGGGGGCTACGGCACCATCACTGGAAAAGGAACTCTTGTCACCAACAATCTTAGGTTTGATAATGTCTTCTTGGTGAAAGACCTGGATTATAATTTGTTTAGTGTATCACAAGTGTGTGATAACAAAAATAAGGTTCTTTTCACAGATACTGAGTGCTTGGTGTTAAGCAAAGATTATAAGCTCCCTGATGAGAAATACATAGATTTTAGAACACCAAGGCATAAAGACATATATAATGTGAATCTTAATGGAATTAAGGTAAATAATAAAATGTCATGTCTGTATGCTAAGGCCTCAGTAGATGAAAGTAATCTTTGGCACAGGAGACTAGGGCACATAAACTTTAAGAATATTAATAGACTTGTGAGGCTTGGTTTAGTTGATGGTTTGCCTGAAAAGGCTTTCCACAATGACCACACTTGTGTTGCATGCCTTAAGGGCAAGCAGCACAAGGTCTCATTCAGGTCTAAACAGGTGCACTCTAGCTCTAAACCCCTTCACTTATTGCATATGGACCTCTTTGGTCCTACTAATATAGAGAGTTTGAAGGGTAAATCATATTGTTTTGTCATTACTGATGATTACTCCAGGTTCACATGGACTTTCTTTTTAGCTAAGAAAAGTGAAACTGCACTAAGTCTGATCAATTTCATTACCCAAATTGAAAAGAAGAATGGTAATGAGGTCAAAATTATTAGAAGTGACAATGGGGGTGAGTTTAGAAATCAGTTATTAGATGATTTTTGTGCCAAGAAAGGGATTACTAGGCAGTTCAGCATAGCTAGAACTCCTCAGCAAAATGGAGTTGCTGAAAGGAAGAATAGGACCCTTATTGAAGCAGCCAGAACCATGTTGGCTGATGCCCACTTTCCTATAGCTTTTTGGGCTGAAGCTGTTAACACAGCTTGTTATGTTCAAAATAGGGCATTGGTCAACAAGATACATAATAAGACACCTTATGAATTACTTTGGGGAAGGAAGCCAAATATTGGTTTTCTGAAGCCTTTTGGTTGTCATGTAGTTGTGTTAGAAACTAGTGAGGCCCTAGGTAAATTTGATTCAAAAGGTGATGAAGGCTACTTCATGGGTTATTCAGTGCAGAGTAAAGGATATAGGGTTTACATTAAAAAGGAAAAACGTATACTTGAAAAGGTACATGTTAGGTTTTTAGAGGGTAAACCTAGTGATCCTGAGAGTGGTCCAAATTGGTTGTTTGACTTAGAACCTTTGTCTAGAGCTTTAAATTACATGCCTGTTACTGATCCAGACATTGTGAAGGTAATTTCAAGTGTTTTGGAAAAGAGAATTGGTAATGTTTCAGGTATACAGGTTGCTAAGGAGGATGGACCACCAGCAGTTATATCATCTCCCACACAAGAATTTGTTACACTTCCTATATGGACAGATGAGTATTATGCTGCTGCTACTGCTGCAAGGAAAGATAATGGTGGTGTTCAGATACCACCAACTACAAACATGCATGATTCTTCAAGCGCTGACAAAGGGAAATCCAGCGCTGACACGACCACTTCAGACGCTGATGGCTCCAACGCTGACAACAACAGTTCAAACGTTGTTAGCCCGAACGCTGACAAGCAAGGTTCAGACTTTGGAGACACTTTTACACAGCTTTTCTCTTCTCATTTTGAACAAGGTGGACCTTCCAATGTTCATGAAGAGATCTCTGTTGATCAAGAAGAATCTGAAGAAGATATTGGCAACATGGAGCGTGAAATTGAGGACACCAGACTTTTTGAAGGAGGAGTTCTCACTTCCACAGCTAAAGATCACCCCACATCTCAAATCATTGGTGATGTTATGGCTCCAGTTCAGACAAGAAGATCCCATCAAGGTCTTGGTGGATTTATTGCCAATATACACAAGAAGGTTGATACCCCTCTTGTACAAGCATGTTTGTTTGCCTGTTTTCTGTCACAGGAAGAACCCAAGAAAATTTTTGATGCTCTCAAGGAACCAAGTTGGGTGGAAGCAATGCAGGATGAGCTTCACCAATTTGCTATACAGGATGTTTGGGAGCTGGTTGATTGTCCTAGATATGTGAGACCAATTGGGACAAGATGGGTTCTAAGGAACAAGAAAGATGAAAGAGGCATTGTGGTCAGAAACAAGGCACGTTTGGTAGCTCAGGGTTATACACAAGAGGAAGGAATTGATTATGAAGAAGTCTTTGCTCCAGTTGCAAGAATTGAAGCTATCAGAATTTTCTTAGCTTATGCCTCTTGCATGAATTTTACTGTTTATCAAATGGATGTGAAGAGTGCTTTCCTCTATGGCACAATTGTTGAGGAGGTTTATGTAATGCAGCCTCCTAGTTTTGAAGATCCTGAGAATCCAGACAAGGTTTATAGAGTAAAGAAGGCAATGTATGGCCTTCATCAAGCCCCAAGAGCATGGTATGGTACCTTGTCCACCTACTTGGTGGAAAATGGTTTCAAGAGGGGCACCATAGACCAGACACTGTTTACCAAGAAGAAAGGAAAACATGTGTTACTTGTGCAGGTCTATGTTGATGACATCATTTTTGGCTCTACTGATCCAAAAATGAGTGAGGAATTTTCCAAGCTCATGACAGATAAATTCAAGATGAGTGCAATGGGTGAGATGAACTTCTTTCTAGGTTTACAAGTTCAGCAGAAAGAAGATGGTATCTTCATCTCTCAGGACAAGTATGTAGCTGAAATCTTGAAGAAATATGGTTTTTCTCCACATGAGAAGGAGGCTTCTACTCCTATGGACAGACAACACCCCTGGGGAAAACTTGGAGCTGGAAAGGATGTGGATGTTAGGCACTATAGATCAATGATTGGTTCACTGATGTATCTTACAGCCTCAAGACCTGACATCATGTTTGCTGTGTGTGCATGTGCACGCCATCAAGTGACTCCCAAAGAATGTCACCTTTTTGCTGTGAAGAGGATTTTCAGGTACCTAAGATGCTATCCAGATCTTGGATTGTGGTACCCAAAAGATTCTCCCTTGGATCTTATTGCTTATTCAGACAGTGATTATGGAGGTGATAAGTTTGATAGGAAATCCACAACTGGTGGATGCCAATTTCTTGGGAGCAGATTAATATCTTGGCAATGCAAGAAACAAACAGTGGTGGCAAACTCTACAACTGAAGCAGAATATGTGGCAGCAGCTGCTTGTTGTGGACAAGTCTTATGGATTCAGAACCAGCTGTTGGATTATGGGTATAATTTTATGCATACCAAGATTTTTGTAGACAATAACAGTACTTTATGCATTATTAAAAATCCTGTACATCATTCTAAAACCAAACACATAGAAATTAGACATCATTTTATAAGAGATTGCTTTGAGAAAGGTTTAATACAACCAGATAGGGTAGATACTGAAGATAATGTAGCTGATTTATTAACTAAACCTTTTGATGCTGGAAGATTTCAATATTTGGTAACAAATATTGGAATGGTTAATCTCACTTAATATGTGTTTTGGAATATTTTTTTTTGTAAAAGTATGTACAGGATAATGCATTGTTATTGGTCTTTGTGATGATTTAGATTTTCCACAGTATTTTTCTAACACTGACAAAGGTATATGTAACACTGTCAAGTGTTATTTTGCCGTTGTTAGAGATATTATGGTCGAACGCTGACAAGAGTTCCTTCAACGCTGTTAAGTGTTGTCGGGACGCTGTCAGCAACAAATGTTAGTTTTGTGGTTTTCATCTAAATGTGCAGGTAATGGTAGCTTTATGCCATTGGATACAGAGTTGCTTATGGATCTTTGAAAGAGCTATTTGGACATGTTTTGTTTATGGATGATGGTTGGAATATTTATATTCCTATCTTGACATAAATTTTTAATGTTCATATATATTGTTGAGAACTCATGTATCATAGTTTGAGGGGAGGTTTAAGGAACCTTTAGGACTCTTGGGTATTCTTAGAATACTCTCATCACAATTCTAGATTGTGTCCACAGGTGAGTATGGGTTAGTTTTACTAAACCATGAGGCACTGTAGCATGCATAGTATATCAACTTTGCATGCTGCCAAGACATTTTTGACTTAGAATTGGTTATGGTCTGATGGGAGACTTGGGAATACTTTGGATATGGGTTTACCTGGGAGTTACAAAGAATTTTATGAAATAACTTTGTTGGTAAGTATTTTGGTTAGCAAGGGACTCTAGAGGACATTTGTGTCTATCTTGCTTATGCAAGTGTGTATAAATGGACAGTGCTTGCCGCCCAGTAATTATTATCAACTTGTAAGATATTTCCCTTAGGATAAATTTCTTTGTTAAGGTCTTTTTCTTTTTAAATATTTTTATTTTTACTTTTTAGACGCTGACAAGTTTTTCTCCAAACGCTGTTACGTTCAATCGTGACGCTGACAAGGCTTTAGGCAAACGCTGACAAGGAAATATAGCCGTTGGGCGCTGATGGGCTATTTTTGACCGTTGACACCTAGTGGGCCCTACCCAGTTGTTATTTTTTGACTAATCTTTGGCCGTAATTTTGGGGAGAAGTTACTTTTAATTAATGCATGAGATAAGTTATATTTGATTCAAGATTTTCATGATTGCTCTTTGAATATAACCACCTCATTTTTGACCAATCAAAATCATGCATCTCTCCTATAAATTTGGCTAATCTTTTTATTCTGGGTATTCATATTTTCTTGTCTAACACTTTTTCTCCTAGATTTTTCCCATATCATATAACTTAAACAGCTTTCAATCATGGCACCCAAATTCAACTCAAAGAATTTAACATTGGAGTTCAAGAGCCAACACAATATGATCGCTTACTTGACTGCTGATGATGCTTTATTTCCTCAGTATTCACAGATGGTGGCATTTTTAAATGCATCTTCATTGAGGTATGCACTTTCTCATACACCATTAGTCCCTGTCGCACACATTAGACAGTTTTGGAACAATGTTAGTTCCACAACAACTAATGGAGTGACCACATTAACATCTACTGTTCATGGAAGAACATGGGTGGTCACTGAAGCTTTGGTTCGCCAAGCTTTGCGTTTTGATGACGCTGATGGTGTGACTACTCTTGCCATAGCAACAATAGAACAGGGTCTTAGGGAATTGGGTTATCCTATTCCTGCTGATGTCACTTTAAATAAATATCATAAGCAGGAATTTCCCTCTGACTGGAAATATTTGATACATGTCCTTTTACAATGCTTAAGTCCAAAATGTACTTCTTTTAATGAGATAAACAGGTCAATTGCAAGTGCTTTGGTTTGTATAACACGTGGGCTTAAGTATAATTTTTCAAAAATGATTTTTGAAGGGATGTGTAAAAACAAGGGAAGTAAAATGACTTTGGCTTACCCTAGATTTTTGCAAATGGTCTTTGATTTACAAGAATATTGTTCTAGGGATCATGACACTTTTTATGAGATCCCTAAACAACAGAAAACCATTTTTGCTAAAATGAGCTCCACAAACGATCCCATACCTCTTACCCAACCCATGCTTGAAGTAATTCAGGCTGCTCAACCACAACCAGACCCACAACAAGGCCCTATTCATGAACCATCACCTTCACCAGAACACATGGACATTGACCAACCCAGCGCTGACACTCAAAATGTGGGCGCTGACACAGCCAATCCCAACACTGATACACTTCCTGAACAATCCCAAACACCCCTTAATCAACCCACACCCACACAATCTACTTCATCTTCTACCCCATTACAATCTAGGTTGACTAAACGCCAAAGGGTTACTGGAGTGTTCTCCTCTAGTGATCCTAGCCTTGTAGCAGAGAGAACCACCTCCACAAGTGTGGCTGGTGAAATGGGTGAGGCTGGGGCTATTGACACAGGCTTAGATGCTGGTCAAGACAGTCCCAACATCCTTAAGACCTCATCCATGCCCCATGATCCTATTTTGGGAGGTCAAATTCCCATTCTAGCTGAGGGCAGATTGGAACCTATGACAATAATTGAATTGACGGCGGCTGTCATTAGCTTGCAAAAGCAAAATGTCAGTCTTGTACAAACTGTCAACAACCAGGGAAGAGAACTCCAAGCTTTGAGGGAGAGAGTAACTGTTTTGGAGAATCCAAGCAGCAGGAGTCTAATGGAGGAATCTTCCAAAGGGGAGGAAAAAGAGGATGAGGAGGATGAGTTGATTCACACAGCTAGTGAAAAGAGTTCAGAAAAGAGTTCACAATTTAGTGAATCTTTGCAGATTGCTGAAGCTCTCACCAACTTGAAGAAGCATCCAGTTGTTGATATATCCAAGATGACACCAAAGAACTTGGAAGGATGTTTCAAAGAAACATTGGGCGCTGATACAGGTTTGGACGCTGACACATCCAACGCTGATAAAGGTAATCGTGGCACTGATAGGAGCAACTTGGACGCTGACAAAGTTGCAGGTAGTGTTGATGTATTCCAGCCATCAACAATTATCAGAGATGTGTCCACACATGTTTCTTCTTCTACTTTACCAATTATTGATCCAAAAGACAAAGGTAAAGGTATTTTGATTGAAGAAGATGTTCCAAAGAAAGATGCAGCACAAATAGCATTTGATGAACAGTTGGCTGCACAACTTGTGGAAAGAGATTTGAGGAGGAGTAGAAGATCACCATTTGTTGTTTCTGAGAGTGAGGAGGAAAGTGGTGATGATAAAGAAGGTGATAGCTCAGATTCAAGCATTCAAATTATTGAAGATCCAGAAAGGCTTGAATATGGAGATGAGCTAGCAAAGGAAAGGTTGAGTGAGTTGAAGAATCAGGTTGATTGGGACCTACCAGAAATCACCAGAATGTACCATGCTTGGGAAGACCAGGTGATGGACAACCCAGGTATGAGTTTATCAGATCAAATTTGGGGGTTGGAAGTTCTTCTTAGGGTACAAGAAGACATAAAGGTGATTATGAGATTTAATGCACAAGAGGTCAAGACCTGGCTCAAAAGAGATAGAAGGCAGTTGTACTATAAGTTGCTTAGATGTCATCAGCCTAATTGGACATCAAAGAAGTTGCTGGCCTTGTCTTTTGAGGAGTTAGAGTATAGGGCACATCCTATTTGGAGGAAGGTGCAAGAACAGAATGTCTACCAGTTTCTTTCAGAAGAAAGAAAACAAGAGCTTGCAGAGGAGATGCAAATTCAAAAGGAAATAAGGATTGCTCAAAGACCAGTGAAGAAAGGAGATCCTTTTCAATTTCCTAAAGACATGGATGTGTATTTTCCAACTGAAGGTGTTATAAGGAAGCATCTCAAGCTTTCTCCCTTGGAAGCTTCAGATTTGGTAAATGTGATACCTCTAGATGACAGAAATCCAATCATCAGTTTTGATGAAGATGAGTGTGGATTTTGGAAGGTTGGACGATTTGGAAAGGAGGTACATACTTTCACTTCAGTTATTTCTATATTTGCAAGCATAGACAGGGAAGACTTGGTGCATCTATGGAGGTTAATAGAGGCCAAGTATACAGCTGAAGCACCTACTTCAGCTAATGGAATAAGACTTTGGAACACATTTATGACTTTGTGTGGTCCAAAAGAAGCAGATCCTGCCATTTGGAAGGATCTTGAAGATGATCTCAGTAATCTTCATTGGAGGCTATATTCTACTTGTGGTGTATTTCATATGAGCTCTACAAAGTTTTCAGAATATTTGCTTGTGGATGCTGACTATTTCTTGTCCAAAGAAGTATTGGAGAAGATGCTAGAGACACCCTTGGAGATTGATTATACGAGTGATGTGGCCAAGGACTTGATCAGATATGTTTATCACCAACATAAGAAGTTATTGAAAGATTCCTCCTAAGCCTTTAGTTTTTATTCAGAAACTTGATCATTGGTATGGATATCAAGTTTAGGGGAGGATTGTTGGGAATAAAATATGGGTCAGATCACCAAACGCTGATAAGAAGAAAGTCAACGCTGATAGATTGACTTTGGACGCTGATAGAAGTCAACGCTGACAGCTTTGAAGATTGACACTGATAGAATATCTTTTGTTTATTTGTTTCTTTATTTATGTATGGTAAAGATAAGCACGACATTGTATTTTCTATTATTATCTTTACCTAGAATAGTTGATTCATAGCTTATTGTACAAGACTTCTTGTTCTATAAAAGAAGGTCTTTTAGGTTAAAGTCATATATCAGTTTTCATAGTATTCGCAAGTTAAACCTTTCATTGTAATCAACACGATTATTCTAATACAAGTGAAAGTTTGTTTAACATCATTGTGTTTTAGATCAAGTGTTAATTCCGCATAACACTTTGTTACTTTATTCATAAGCAAAGGTTTCTCTACGTGTAGTACTTGATCTAATCTCGTATACACAAAGCTAATCGATCTAAGTTTGGGATCAACAAAGCACTCATCCTTCGTGATAGTGGCTAAAGGGGAGGATGAAAGGTGCTCGGGAGGGGGACTTGGGTCAATACTTTCCTGCAGCAAATTATCAAAAATAATGTCCCCCTCCGTGTCATAATCATCAATACCTAGAGGGATGGAGTGAATATCGATTTCTTCCAGCAATGGGTCATTATCTTCAACGGGAGGAATAGATGGAGGTAAAGACTTGGAAAGAGAAGGAGAAGTCAATGCTTCGATTTGAGCAATAAGAAGGTGCACTTTCCGTAATCGATCGCGAAGAAGCACGTCTTCCACCTCATCCACAAGATCATGTTCATCGGTGAACTTCTCGTAAACCGGAGAGAATAAATCGTCATCATCTGCATCTCCTGGTGGAGATTGAGAAATTTCAAAAGTGAAATTCTCATAACAGAGAGAAGAATCGTCATCACTAGGATCGACCTCTTCCGTAAGAGCAACGTCGTCCTCAGGCTCCATAGCAGGTAAGTCACAAACCTCATCATCCAATACTTTGTCGAGACCAACATCACTAAGTTCATTCAACGAATCTAGATCCTTAGATGCAGTAGGAACATCGACAGTAGGAGCAGCAACTTCAGAAGATTGGTTGAAAGTGTAGACATCATCGTCGTCGTCATCATCATAATAGATGGGACGAGTCCAATTAGGAGTGACGTAGTCGGCTAATGTCACACTCCCAAAATATCAGAGTATAATGGCGACAAGGGAGTGGTGACGTCATGATTATCATACGCACATAGTCACAAAGAACGACCTCTAAATGAGACGTTCGGAAAATAGATCACTTGTAATTAATAAAATAAATTGTTTTAACAAAGTGCGGAAGCATAAACTGAATACGGTTACAAAACATAGTTTTCTCAAATGGTACAAATGATCGTTGTTTCAAAGAAATGACGGCAATGCATGAGACCTCATTTAGCATCTTCCTTCTTAATACCTGAGAAAAACATTGCTAAAGTGTCAACATAAAGTTGGTGAGTTCATAGGTTTAGTTAAGTGGAAATGTTTAATGAACCACAAGATTTTCCCAAATGTGATGACAATATAACAGATACAAAGTCATCCCAAAAGTATTTATTACAGTCTAAGCTCGTGACACCGAAGTGTTAACAACACCGGCAGTATAATCATATAAATGTAGCCCAAACTAGATGCCTAAACCCACGACATCCTATATCAGATTCAAATGAAACTGTGCCCGCTTGTCCCCTTGTTGGACAAGACAGACAGGGACGTCAATCCCGATAGATCTATCCATTACATTCGCGCTTACACAAAGTAATTAACGGTTCACGATTCACGGGCCAAAGCAACTGGGTTTTTAGTGGGACTTAGACTAATATATAAATCAGTAAATGCACTTGTGTTCACACGTTAAAATCAAGCAATGTCTCACCCCAAAAAGCAGTAAAAATAGTAAAGTATGGGGCTATAAACTCACCTCGTTAATTCAGCAAAGAGAAACGAAGATAAAATAGCTCGAGAGTACGGTTACACTAGCCGCGACCTAATTAATTTAAGAATCGAGTTACGATACAAATAATTGTATTATTAAATGACTCGACACCCTAGTTGTGCTTGACGAAACCATACGTTTATGAAAAGTACGATTTACGGAAAAGTACGATAAATAAAAATTGGTTTATTAAATGGTCGGGTTTCACGGGTTAAATTATAACCTAAATTTACAAAATTCGTTTTGGGCTTATAACTAAAACAAATAAACATATAAGGCCCAAGATGGGATCCAATATCATTACACACCAACCGGCCCAAGGGTCATGGACCCGGCCCGGTCCACTTGGCGGAATAAACAAGAACGGGAGGAGTAAATATGCGTGTTTAACACACACACTCCCATAACAGAGAGTGAAACTCTCTCTCTTCCCTCGATATCATCTCCACCGTCCCAAAACTCTCTCTCTCTTAATCTAGATCGGTTCAATCATTTTCCCATGGCTAATATCTAATCATTTGAGATATAATAATCATGTGTGGTGGTCTGAGGTGTTCTAGATCGCGTGAGATGTGGGGTTTAATCCTCACATCAAACCGATTTGGGTTTTCCTGATGTGTTCATCCTTGTGGTCACGCGAATCAATAGCCAAGAACAAAGATAAGTTCGTTTTTCCTTTATTTCTTTTTAAAAACTTATTTGATTTTCGATTTAATAAATATCAGTGGGTTTATTTGATTCGTATAAACTTGTTGTGAATCATATGATTCTCGGATTTAAAATTAATAAATTTAGGGTTTTGAAATATTTGGGGGTTTTCATCAAACTCGGGTTTAAACATAATTAATTTATGTTTTCTATCATAAAATCAAACAAATTTCAATATAAAATCAGTTTATAAAAATTAGGGTTTCGGTTAATTGGGGGTTTTTGCATAACTCAATTTCAATTAAATTAAATATGGGGCTTGGGTTTAGATTAGGTTTAATTAACGTTTTAGTTAATAAAATTCGATCTAGGGTTTTTATGAAATTGGGGGTTTTTATATATTCGGCTGATTCTTATGTTTATGTGGTGTTTTGAAAGATGAAAAGTACTAATTTAATGTTTAAAAAAGGTTTTTAAATAATTAGGGTTTTGACTTGAATTGGGGGTTTTATACCCGCGGCAAGATTAAAGGTTTTTAGGATGTTTCTGTAAAAAAAACTTGGTTAAGACATTTGGATTGGTTGGTAATGGTTGTTGATACTTTTGGCAGTAAGAACTTGGTTGGTTTGCTTTGATTCTCGGTTTGGTTCTTGATTGGGTCTCGGTTTGGTTGGACATGGGTCTCGGTTTGGTTCTTGATTGAGGTCTTGATTTGGTTGGACATGGGTCACGGTTTGGTTCTAAGTCGAGTCTCGGTTTGGTCTCAATCGGGTCTCGGTTTGGTCTAAATTGGGTCTCGGTTTGGTTTAAATTGGGTCTCGGTTTGGTTGACAGCAAAGTAATATCATATACATGTTTGCCTTAATTAAAAGTTTAACAATTTTCAGTTTTTAGTTAAAAGTATAAGGCCTTTACAATGACTAACACATTATTTCGTTTATTCGTAGGTTCGTACAAAACAAGCACATCTAGACTTAAAAAGGAAAGACGAAAAGACAAAGACTCACAATGGGATGCTGTGTTCGGTTTGTAGGTTCGGACAGGATGGAAGACTTTCGGTTGTGCAGGTTTGACGCGATGGAAGACCCTCGGTTTTGCAGGTTTGACGCGGCGTGTGGGTCGGCTGGACCAAGTCTTCACTCTACCCAGAAGTTGTATTTGGAAAGATTTGTGCAGATTTTTGTGTTTGTATTTTGGACTGAGATAAACTTGTATTTGGACATTGGGTAATACTTTGGGTTTGTATATAAACTTGTATTGTTAGTCTAGGGTTAGTGTAAATCTGAAAATGTTTACTTGTGATATACCCAAAAGGGGTAAACTAGGCATGTGTGCTGTCCTTTAGTGGGGCAAATAAACTATGAAGTTTATAGGTAGCTAAGACATGTGACTGATTTTTGAGACCCTTGTAAGGCAAGCTTGGCAATATAAATGAAGGTTTATACTCAGTATATGTACACATGCTGTGATAGCTTATACACTCGACTTGGTTCACAATGGTTAAGTTTAGACGCGACTGAATAATCCCGACACCAAAACCGTTTAACATACGATCCCAAAACAAAACGATTGTGCGAGACGTCACGAAATCTTAATAACTATATCAAATAAGTGTACGGCAAAACATAAAACGCTCACAAACTTGTGTATTGCATTCAACTTAATACTCGCGAATACTCGATGTTACATATGCTCTCCCTAAAAAGGGCTTTGTCCGCAAAGCAAAATGATTAACACATTCACGTCGACAACTCGTCGGTAAACAGTTAAAATACTCGTACTATATGAATAAATTAAGATGGAATTTTGACGAATGTCACAGTATTCCCATGTTTTAGAGATTTCGTCACGAAATCAAGACGTTGTTGTAGTGGGTTGGTTAGCGAAAAGATGAGGATACTTGCTCTTGAATTGATCTTCACGTTCCCACGTATATTCTGGACCTCTACGCGCGTTCCATCGGATTTTCACAATCGGTATACGGCTTTGCTTGAGTTGTTTAACTTGACGATCCATAACTTCTACGGGTTCTTCTACGAAGTTGAGTTTGTCGTCGAGTTGAATCTCTTCCAAAGGGATAACGAGTGCTTCGTCAGCTAAGCATTTCTTCAGATTGCAAATGTGGAACACATTATGCACTCGGCTAAGTTCTTGAGGTAATTCCAAACGATAGGCTACGGGACCAATCCTCTCTATAATCTTGAAGGGTCCAATGTAACGAGGATTTAACTTTCCACGCTTTCCAAAGCGAATCACACCTTTCCAAGGTGAGACCTTCAACATAACTTTATCACCAACCTCAAACTCAAGAGGTTTGCGTCGCATATCAGCATAACTCTTCTGTCGATCCCTTGCGGCTTGCATACGGCTCTTAATCTTAAAGATCTTCTCAGTAGTCTCATGTATGATCTCAGGTCCAGTGAGTTGTGTTTCACCGACCTCTGCCCAACACACGGGTGAACGACACTTCCTACCATACAGTGCTTCGAACGGCGCTGCCTTAATGCTAGTGTGATAACTATTGTTATATGAGAATTCCACCAGAGGTAGGTGTCTATCCCATCTATTTCCAAAGTCAATCACACAAGCTCTCAGCATATCTTCTAGGGTTTGAATGGTCCGTTCACTTTGACCGTCAGTCTGGGGATGATACGCAGTGCTCATATCCAACTGCGTTCCCAATGCCTTCTGTAGTGACTTCCAAAACTGCGAAGTAAATCGGCTGTCTCGGTCGGAGATTATAGACACAGGCACACCGTGCTTCGTGACTACTTCCTCCAAGTACGTCCTTGCTAACTTATCCATTCCATCAGTCTCCTTGATGGGTAGGAAATGAGCCGATTTGGTGAGTCGGTCGACGATTACCCAAATCGTGTCGAATCCGGCTGCGGTCTTTGGTAGCTTGGTAATGAAATCCATAGTGATCCTTTCCCACTTCCATTCTGGCAGTTCGGGTTGGACCAATAATCCTGATGGTTTCATATGTTCGGCTTTGACTTTGGCACAAGTCAAACACTTGCTAACGTATGTAGCAATATCCGCCTTCATGTTCGGCCACCAATACAACATCTTCAGATCATGATACATTTTATCAGATCCCGGATGTATGGAGTACTTTGACTTATGCGACTCATGCATAATCAAGGATCGTAGGTCACCATGGAATGGTAACCAACTCCTATTATCAAGGCATAACGTTCCATCCGAACGTGCTTCCAACTTCTTTATCATTCCTCCAACATCTTCAGTCTTGAGAATTTCTTCCTCGACTGCCTCTTTCTGAGCCTTGAGAATTAAGGATGGAAGGTCTAAGTCAATGGTCATCATTAAAGCCTTCACCCTAAGAACTCTCTCCTTTCGACTCAAAGCGTCGGCCATGACATTTGCCTTGCCCGGGTGATAACGGATCTCGCAATCGTAATCACTGAGCAACTCTAGCCAACGTCGTTGTCTCATGTTGAGTTCCTTTTGATTCAAAATATGTTGTAGACTCTTATGGTCAGTGAATACAACACACTTAGTACCATAAAGGTAGTGTCTCCAAATCTTCAAGGCAAACACCACTGCTCCCAACTCTAGGTCATGAGTTGTGTAGTTCTTCTCGTGCACTTTTAGTTGTCTTGATGCGTAAGCTATGACCTTAGTCCTTTGCATCAGTACTGCACCTAACCCTTTTATGGATGCATCACAATACACCACAAAGTCTTCATTACCCTCGGGTAGGGCTAGTATAGGTGCTTCACACAACATCTGCTTCAACGTCTGGAATGCCAAATCTTGATCTTCCTTCCACTCAAACTTCTTATCCTTTTGAGTCAATTCCGTCATTGGTTTAGCTATCTTGGAGAAACCTTCAATGAATCTCCTATAGTAACCAGCAAGACCTAAAAATTGACGGATCTCCGTGGGTGTTGTTGGAGTCGCCCAATCCTTTACAGCCTCGATCTTAGCAGGGTCAACGTGAATACCACTGTTGTCGATCACATGCCCAAGGAATTGCACTGTGTTTATCCAAAACTCACATTTGGAAAACTTTGCATATAACTTCTCCTTCCTTAGCAGCTCTAATATGGTCTTCAAATGCTCCTTGTGCTCTTCTTCGTTACGAGAATAGATAAGAATGTCATCGATAAATACAATCACGAACTTGTCCAAGTATGGTTTGCAAACTCGGTTCATGAGATCCATGAATACCGCAGGTGCGTTTGTCAAACCAAAAGGCATAACTTGGAACTCGTAGTGTCCGTACCGGGTTCTAAAAGCCGTTTTATGAACGTCTTCCTCTCTAACCCTTAGTTGATGATATCCTGATCTTAAATCGATCTTCGAGTATATGCTAGATCCTTGCAATTGGTCGAAAAGATCGTCAATCCTCGGCAATGGGTAGCGGTTCTTTATCGTCAGCTTATTCAATTCTCGGTAATCGATACACATTCTAAAGGATCCATCTTTCTTTTTGACAAATAAGACCGGCGCTCCCCAAGGTGAGGAACTTGGTCTAATGAAACCTTTGTCAGAAAGTTCCTTTATCTGTTCAGCTAACTCTGTCATCTCGGCCGGTGCTAGACGGTATGGGGCTCTAGCAACAGGCGCGGCTCCTGGTGTAAGCTCGATGTGAAACTCCACTTGCCGTGCTGGTGGTAGTCCGGGTAAATCCTCTGGGAATACGTCCGGAAAGTCTCTAACGATCGGTACATCTTCTACCTTCTTCTCGCGTTCTTCTTCTCCTTCCTTTTGTGTTACTTGAACCAAGAATACCGGACATCCCTTCTCAATGTATCTTTGGGTCCTGATACATGAGATGACTTCCAATCTTGATCCATTCTTCACACCACTTCTTTCGCCTTGTATGATGAGTACGTCGCTTCCATAAGGAACACGGACACACTTCTCATGACATACAATCTCCGCGTGATGCTTCGACATCCAATCCATTCCAATGATGACGTCAAAACTTCCCAATTCTATAGGGAGTAGGTCGATACTAAACGAACGACCTTGTAGCCTTACACTACATCCTTTCAGAATAACGTCGGTGGTTACTGACTTCCCATCGGCTAATTCTACATTATACTTAACGTCTAACGCAGTAGGGGTAACATCTAGGCGTTCACTAAATATAGACGACACAAAACTCCTATCCGCACCAGAATCAAATAGTACTGAAGCATAGTTGTTATTGACTAGAAACGTACCAGTCACAACATTGTTGTCTTGCACAGCAGCTTCAGCACAGAGATGATACACTTTGCTAGGTGCCGTGAATCCTCCAGGAGTACTAGTTGTGGCTCGGTTATTCCCTCCTCGGTTCCCTTGATTCTGCTTCTGGTTCCCTTGGTTCTGATTTTGATTCCCTCGAATCTGGTTACTACGACCTTGGTTCCCACTGCTTGGACATTTGTTCTTGTAGTGACCTTTCTCTCCACATCCAAAGCAAGTGACATTTGCTCCTTGGCCACCTTGCGTTCCAGGTCCTCTTTGATTAGTAGAACGAGGTGGTGCTCGGCATTCCTTTGCCTTATGTCCCGCCTTCCCACAATTGTAGCACGTAGGGGGACATGCTCCTTCGTGGTGTCGGCCACTTTTTCCGCAGAAAGGTAGTCTTCCAGCGTAGTTCCCAGTATTTCCTTGTCCAGCAGTGAACACTCTTGCTACTTCCTGTCGCTTGTTCTGGTTGTAGTTGCTTGGATTGTTGTTGTTGTTGGTATTGTTGTTGTAGTGGTTGCCAGACCACTTTCTTTTATCCCCAGTATTTTCTCCCAACTCCTGTACCACTTGGTACATCAGACTCTGAGCCATGTCGATTGCCTCGTGCAAATCAGTCGGCTTGGATGAAGTCACATTCCCTTTGATGCTCAAAGGTAGTCCTTCAATGTATCGCTCCAATAGTCGGTCATCGTTGGGCACCATTTCAGGACATAACAAAATCAGCTCTTGAAAGCGCTGATTGTAAGCAGTAAGAGCAGTACCCTTGACCTTCAGGTTCCACAGCTCAACTTCCATCTGCTTGACTTCATTTCGGGGACAGTATTTCCTCACAAACATAGCCTTAAATTCACTCCAGGGCGTCGCTTGGGCAACGTCGATGGTCACTGCACGAGCATAGACGTTCCACCAAGTCAAAGCACCATCCACTAACGTGCTTGACGCAAACTTCACCTTGTCGGCTTCAGCGACATTGCTAATCCCAAATTGGGATTCTAGCTTCTCAAACCATCTGGTTAATCCTACTGCTCCTTCAGTACCACGGAAACTTACTTGCGTAACTGCACGAAATTCCTTGTAGGTACAAGTACGTGCAACAGCATTAGTAGCTCCTTGGTTGGTCTCCTCCTGTGTGCTAGCTGTACGGTTTGCTTCAGCGGTCGCGAGTGCCTCGGCCACTCGTTCGGCTATCATTTGGCTATCATTTGGCTTAACAGGGCGGTGTCAATTCCACCGGTAGCGGCTGGCGGATTCTGCGTTTCGGATCTTCTAACTGGCGCCATAATCTAACAAGGTAATAGGATAATGAGTTCTTGCCAGACATAACATGCATGGCACACACAACACAATTATGAAATGCTCCAAAATATAATACACAATATATAATGATCTCACAATTTTTGCAACTCATAATATCATTCATGAAATCGTTTGATAATACTTCATGGTTTGTCATAATATAATAAAATAAAATAAAATACCAACTAGCTAAGACAATCTTCAAAGCTTAGTGGTCATACAGGGATAGGTCGATGGTACAAGATAAATCTAACTAGTGCCCTCACGGCGCTGATGAAGCTCCTTCTCCAACTCTGCTAACCTCCTCTCAACCACTAGCTCACGAGCCTGGGAATCTCTCAATCTAACATCGGTGTCATGACAAGCGGCTCTAAACCTCTTATCCAAGTCTGCAACAGGGTCATCCACTGGTGCCTCTAGTCCGCCTGTCTCCACCAATGGCTCTACTCCCCAACGGGTCATCAGGCTTTCAATCTCCTCAAGACGAGTGTTCGACATGGATTCCATCTGATCAAGAACAGTAAGAAGCTGTCCTCGTAGACGGGTCACACATACTGTCAACACTGTCTCATCCCTAACTGGACTCTTCCTCGCCAGTGCCTCCAACTTATCCTGCACTTCGTTATACTCTTCACCTAAATCCTCTACAGCATCCTCCAACCTGTTCAACCGTGTCGTCACACATCCATCTGCCGCCCCAAGCATCACCACCGTCGACGTAGCTCTCCTAGGAAGAGGAGTCGTAGCTCTCGGTCCTGTAGAGATACCAGCGTCAGTAAGCATCTCCTGGTACACTGCAGGTACAGTCTCTGGTGGTGGTAGTAGTAATGGTGTCTCTGGGACAGAACTGGCAGGTGTGCGGGCTGCATGCCTGTCAGTGGCAGTGAAAGGTATGAGGGGTCGGTAAGGTGAAAGTGGTGGTCGAGCAGCTCTCCCCCGAAGACGTCGTCTCACATAGTAGAAAGGTAGAGTACCAGGTGCTGGAGCAGGAATAGCAGTCCTTTCTCCTTCGTCTTCAGATGAAGATGAGGAGATGTGTGCCAGGGAAACCTCAGGAGTAGCGGCATATGCAGTAGGAGGGTCCTCAGTGTCTGTGACCTCCATAGGCTCTCCTTCCCCATCTGTAAACTCCATCTCATCATCCTCTGTCTCCTCTACCGTCTCATCTCCAGTCACTGATGTCTGACCTGGTGACTGCACCACGTCAGTGTCTAAGTCATCCTCTTCCCCGCCTTCTAGGCTAAGCACATCGTCAGCTGATGCATCAGGAATACGAATCGGTGAATGACGAACCTCCTCAGCCTCTCTCTCTATACCGTCATCTGAAACCATCCGGTACCACGGATATCCTGACGGCGATCCTCTAGGTAGTCCTACTGATGAACTGATGGTCGACTGTGAACTACGGTTGTAGTACGCTCCTGTAGACGTGGAATCATCGGATGAAGACATCGCTGTAATCATAAACAAAATAAAGGTGTGTAAATATCTCATAAAATTAGTCCGTAAAAAGGACATTATCATAACATAGCAATCATTGTTGAATCCACATGTATCCCATATAACATAATTCAGATTTTGTTGTTGCACATGTAACCCATGTAAATATACCTCGTAATTATTAATTCACATGTATCCCATTTATTACTTATGTATCTACATATACTTAATACTTACAATCTGTATGATAATCGATTAAACATAGAGCAGTTATAGTCTAGAGTTACTAAATGCAACCTAGTTCTCTATAACTAGTGCTCTGATACCAATCTGTCACACTCCCAAAATATCAGAGTATAATGGCGACAAGGGAGTGGTGACGTCATGATTATCATACGCACATAGTCACAAAGAACGACCTCTAAATGAGACGTTCGGAAAATAGATCACTTGTAATTAATAAAATAAATTGTTTTAACAAAGTGCGGAAGCATAAACTGAATACGGTTACAAAACATAGTTTTCTCAAATGGTACAAATGATCGTTGTTTCAAAGAAATGACGGCAATGCATGAGACCTCATTTAGCATCTTCCTTCTTAATACCTGAGAAAAACATTGCTAAAGTGTCAACATAAAGTTGGTGAGTTCATAGGTTTAGTTAAGTGGAAATGTTTAATGAACCACAAGATTTTCCCAAATGTGATGACAATATAACAGATACAAAGTCATCCCAAAAGTATTTATTACAGTCTAAGCTCGTGACACCGAAGCGTTAACAACACCGGCAGTATAATCATATAAATGTAGCCCAAACTAGATGCCTAAACCCACGACATCCTATATCAGATTCAAATGAAACTGTGCCCGCTTGTCCCCTTGTTGGACAAGACAGACAGGGACGTCAATCCCGATAGATCTATCCATTACATTCGCGCTTACACAAAGTAATTAACGGTTCACGATTCACGGGCCAAAGCAACTGGGTTTTTAGTGGGACTTAGACTAATATATAAATCAGTAAATGCACTTGTGTTCACACGTTAAAATCAAGCAATGTCTCACCCCAAAAAGCAGTAAAAATAGTAAAGTATGGGGCTATAAACTCACCTCGTTAATTCAGCAAAGAGAAACGAAGATAAAATAGCTCGAGAGTACGGTTACACTAGCCGCGACCTAATTAATTTAAGAATCGAGTTACGATACAAATAATTGTATTATTAAATGACTCGACACCCTAGTTGTGCTTGACGAAACCATACGTTTATGAAAAGTACGATTTACGGAAAAGTACGATAAATAAAAATCGGTTTATTAAATGGTCGGGTTTCACGGGTTAAATTATAACCTAAGTTTACAAAATTCGTTTTGGGCTTATAACTAAAACAAATAAACATATAAGGCCCAAGATGGGATCCAATATCATTACACACCAACCGGCCCAAGGGTCATGGACCCGGCCCGGTCCACTTGGCGGAATAAACAAGAACGGGAGGAGTAAATATGCGTGTTTAACACACACACTCCCATAACAGAGAGTGAAACTCTCTCTCTTCCCTCGATATCATCTCCACCGTCCCAAAACTCTCTCTCTCTTAATCTAGATCGGTTCAATCATTTTCCCATGGCTAATATCTAATCATTTGAGATATAATAATCATGTGTGGTGGTCTGAGGTGTTCTAGATCGCGTGAGATGTGGGGTTTAATCCTCACATCAAACCGATTTGGGTTTTCCTGATGTGTTCATCCTTGTGGTCACGCGAATCAATAGCCAAGAACAAAGATAAGTTCGTTTTTCCTTTATTTCTTTTTAAAAACTTATTTGATTTTCGATTTAATAAATATCAGTGGGTTTATTTGATTCGTATAAACTTGTTGTGAATCATATGATTCTCGGATTTAAAATTAATAAATTTAGGGTTTTGAAATATTTGGGGGTTTTCATCAAACTCGGGTTTAAACATAATTAATTTATGTTTTCTATCATAAAATCAAACAAATTTCAATATAAAATCAGTTTATAAAAATTAGGGTTTCGGTTAATTGGGGGTTTTTGCATAACTCAATTTCAATTAAATTAAATATGGGGCTTGGGTTTAGATTAGGTTTAATTAACGTTTTAGTTAATAAAATTCGATCTAGGGTTTTTATGAAATTGGGGGTTTTTATATATTCGGCTGATTCTTATGTTTATGTGGTGTTTTGAAAGATGTAAAGTACTAATTTAATGTTTAAAAAAGGTTTTTAAATAATTAGGGTTTTGATTTGAATTGGGGGTTTTATACCCGCGGCAAGATTAAAGGTTTTTAGGATGTTTCTGTAAATAAAACTTGGTTAAGACATTTGGATTGGTTGGTAATGGTTGTTGATACTTTTGGCAGTAAGAACTTGGTTGGTTTGCTTTGATTCTCGGTTTGGTTCTTGATTGGGTCTCGGTTTGGTTGGACATGGGTCTCGGTTTGGTTCTTGATTGAGGTCTTGATTTGGTTGGACATGGGTCACGGTTTGGTTCTAAGTCGAGTCTCGGTTTGGTCTCAATCGGGTCTCGGTTTGGTCTAAATTGGGTCTCGGTTTGGTTTAAATTGGGTCTCGGTTTGGTTGACAGCAAAGTAATATCATATACATGTTTGCCTTAATTAAAAGTTTAACAATTTTCAGTTTTTAGTTAAAAGTATAAGGCCTTTACAATGACTAACACATTATTTCGTTTATTCGTAGGTTCGTACAAAACAAGCACATCTAGACTTAAAAGGGAAAGACGAAAAGACAAAGACTCACAATGGGATGCTGTGTTCGGTTTGCAGGTTCGGACAGGATGGAAGACTTTCGGTTGTGCAGGTTTGACGCGATGGAAGACTCTCGGTTTTGCAGGTTTGACGCGGCGTGTGGGTCGGCTGGACCAAGTCTTCACTCTACCCAGAAGTTGTATTTGGAAAGATTTGTGCAGATTTTTGTGTTTGTATTTTGGACTGAGATAAACTTGTATTTGGACATTGGGTAATACTTTGGGTTTGTATATAAACTTGTATTGTTAGTCTAGGGTTAGTGTAAATCTGAAAATGTTTACTTGTGATATACCCAAAAGGGGTAAACTAGGCATGTGTGCTGTCCTTTAGTGGGGCAAATAAACTATGAAGTTTATAGGTAGCTAAGACATGTGACTGATTTTTGAGACCCTTGTAAGGCAAGATTGGCAATATAAATGAAGGTTTATACTCAGTATATGTACACATGCTGTGATAGCTTATACACTCGACTTGGTTCACAATGGTTAAGTTTAGACGCGACTGAATAATCCCGACACCAAAACCGTTTAACATACGATCCCAAAACAAAACGATTGTGCGAGACGTCACGAAATCTTAATAACTATATCAAATAAGTGTACGGCAAAACATAAAACGCTCACAAACTTGTGTATTGCATTCAACTTAATACTCGCGAATACTCGATGTTACATATGCTCTCCCTAAAAAGGGCTTTGTCCGCAAAGCAAAATGATTAACACATTCACGTCGACAACTCGTCGGTAAACAGTTAAAATACTCGTACTATATGAATAAATTAAGATGGAATTTTGACGAATGTCACAGCTAACTCTTCCTTGATAACCTCCACATCTTTAAGAAGCTCATGCAGCAACTTTTGTTGTTCATCGCCCCGAGTATGTTCAATTTCACCAATCTATCCCACGCTGTAATTCAACATTTTGGTGTAGAAAAGAAGGGAAAACGACTAAATTGGCTCAAAAAGGTGTCGGTGGTTTTCAAGGTTTCGTCCACATCAAGCAACGGTTGCCTTTCCTGATGTAAGTCAGGTCGAAGTTGAGCTATACTTTCTAGAATGTCATTCAAAGAACTGAGTTGTTGATCAAGACTAGTTTGCTGAGAGGATTGATGATTGAGGGTGTGATGTGGGGGTTCAAAATGTAGAAAACCTGAATTATAGCATGGTTGTGGCTCATAGTAGTTCATCGGTTGGGAAGAATTAGAAACCGGGTTTGGTTCATAATAATCCATTGGTGAAGAAAACTGAGGACACGGATTTTGCTCATAATAATTCATTGGTTGGCAATAATACGTATCTTGAGGACCCCCACAGTTGTTGCAAACCGGGTATGGAGAAAAATTAGGTGCGTCTTGTGGATAGTTATTATCATTGTCATAATTGTACCCCGGTTCTTGCCCGTGACCATACGGGTATCGAAACGGGCACGAAACATGCCAATGAGAATCGCTTCCACAATAGATGCACGGGGGAACAGGAGGTGGGTTCAAAAAGAATGAATTAGTCGAGTTGCACAAGGGACAAAATCCGAATTGTGTGTTGTCGATATCGTTTCCGCACCGCTCACATGTACACCATTGACAAGAGTTGTTCCCAGATAATTGTTTCCCACACCGGACGCCATGGACATAAAAATCCATAAAGAAAGATAGATAAGCAAGAAGAATATTTTTGGTGCAAAACTTTGAAAAAGAAATGCTTTTTATGATTTTTCAAATGTTTTTGGATTTTTGAAAATTTTTGAATACGAAAATTAACGTTCACGAGTGAACGGATCCGAAAAGCCAACGCGTCTCTCACAAAAAACTGTTGATCTTAACGAGAAGAGCCGGCAGCGGCGCCATTTGATACTTTGAATTGGATAGGTTCAGATTTAAGTTCTCGGTATCTCCTCGAATTGATTTCCGGTTAATTGTGTGAGATTAGTTGTTCTTGGTGAAACAAATATTTGGTTTTGATAAAATAAATGTGCAAGACTTAATAATAAAGGTCGGGAAATTAAAACTAAAACTAGTTGAAACATAAACGGTGCCGTATTTAAAACGTTAAAAGTAAATGACGTGAAATTAAATTGACGTAAAATTAAAGCTTAACGAAAAGTAAATTGACAACTAAATAAAAATGCGAGACGTAAATAAAACGAGGAAAGTTAATACTTAAACTAAAACAAAATATTAAAACAAAACAAACCACCGATCGGAATGTACCCATCGGAAAGCTATGATCGGAATGTGCAAAAGGGTCCGATCGGAATATATTCCTATCGGTTAATCAGAATATATGAAAACATCCAAATCGGAATAATTGAAGAGTATGCTAATCGGAAAAAGGAACTAATCGGACTACATAAACAAGTCAACACAATCGGAATAAAGTAAAATGCATGTAATCGGAATAAGGAAAAAGGTCCTGATCGGAACACTTGGCAGAGGGTCCAATCGGAATATGCCAACTAGGAGCTAATCGGAATAAGCAAAACCCTTTTCCGATTTGATGATCGGAAAAAGGGGCTGTTGATCGGAAAGAGTTGATCGGAAAAGGGTTTTAACACCTTTTCTGATTTGCGTATGATCTGAAACTTTAGCAAAGAAAATAAGCTACAAAAATAAGCTAATCTATAAAACAAGAACGAATCTAAAGTGAGATGAACTCAATAGGCATGAATAACAACTTATCAAAACTTTAAATAAACAAACTTTTAAAATCAAACTATAAAAAGATGAACTTTTAAGCACGAAAACATGAATGAACAACACGGATCAAATGTAAATCGCACCAAAAGCAAACAAGAATCAAGAAAGGAAGATGAGAGATTAAGACAAGAAAAGTAAAGATTAAAGAACAATGAATGAAAACTTACTTGAAAATTAAATGGATTAAAGGTGCATAACAAGTAATTAAAATGCAAGAAAATTAATGACAATAAATGAAAATGGTGGAAGGGGTGGTTTGTCAAACCACCCAACAACATGAAAATGAACTAGGCCTAATCTATTTATAGGGGTGATTAGGGAGGAGCTTAGGAAGCTTCCTCCCTCTTTCCTATTTGCCTTAATTGCACACTTAAGTCCTTTTCTTCTTTATCTTTTGTTAATCTTGGACTTTGTCTTGGGATTTCTTTAACTCGTCTTGATTTTCTTTATAAATAAGACTCGAGTTCTTCGGCTTTTTAGTAAACTTCCGTCCTTTAACTTTTTCTTCGATAAATCTTCAGAATTGGTCTTGGACTTCCGTTCTTTTTTCCACTCTTGATCTTTCGACTTCATCTTTCGTATTTTTCTTCGATAAAAGCCCGTGAATGCCGTGTTTTCTCCACTTTTCACCCTTTTCGTCCTAAATTAAAACAAAAACACAAACCACGCGTAATTCCGACATAAATGACATAAAATACACGTTTTGGCTCGGTTATTATTGTAATTAAGTGGTAAAAAGGATGGGTGTTTTCACACCTATCAAATCCCCTACACTTAAGCATTGTAATGTCCTCATGCAATGCATTAGTTACAAAGCACGTTTACATTTTTCATCATAATCAATCCACGTTGGCCTTTATTAAAGAATAGAAAATTATAAACATTCAAAGTAAAGAAATTAAAAACATACCTTGGGTTTTGGAAATGTCGTGAATGATCATCATCCTCAAGTTTTCACTTTCTCCAAACCAAGCTTAGAAACGAGATCATTGTTATTATAAGTTAGCAAACTAACACGAACTCATGTGGGCCAATTATTCACTTAGACTCCCTTATTTCTAGGGGTATCTCTTATATTTTATTGTTGTCTTGAATGATCACGAGGATGCATTTTTTACTTATTTCGATAGTTATTTAGTCCGAAAATAAAGTGAACGATTTAATCAATAGTTAGCTAAAGGACAAAATCTTTTAAAATTGCTTCTCGGGACCTCATAAAGTTCATATCTTGGCATAACTCGCTTCACGATTTGAGACCTTTCTCGGACCGATATTTGGCAGCGACTTCATACTTCAAACCTTGAGAGACGTTCATGAAATAATGGTCTTCTCTTCATAATAGGAATTTCTTCACTTTAAATTTTGAGAGATTCTTCATATATGGACCACGACTTCTTCATTTTTCTCCAATCATTACTTTGGACTTTGATATACAACGATCCGCCTCCTTTTATGACTTGGATCTATTTATCCTCATACCTTGCTAGGGTCTTTTTGGATACACTTCTCCATGACTTTTGGGAGTTTTTGCTTTTCGTCGTGTGTCTCGATCCTTCATATTGATTTTCGATAAATGATTCTTCACATCACTTGGGATCTTTACCAACAAAATATAGCCCTCATGACTTGTTAGGGCCTTTTCGGACTCGCCAATCTTCGCATCCCGCTTCAATAAGTTATGCCTTGGCTATGAACTCTAATTAATACCGACCAACTTTTAAACGATCTTGGGCTAGAAGCTAAGTAACCTTTTAAATCGTACAACCTTATAAATTTATTAACAAGCGAAGGGAGAATAGGCTTATAATTAACTCACATAAATTCCCGAAAGAATACCAAACTTATAATTGACTCTATCATCTCTCGTTCTCCACAATTTAAAATCTCAAGTAATGAGACTCGTGGATGCTTAGCCTATTAAATCAAAGTTTTGGGTTTTCGAGTCGCCTATAGGATCTTGCAAATTCTTAGACTTTTTCAAGTTTAGAAATCGCGTTTTAAAGTTCCCTTGATAAACGACTCTCTAGGATCAATTATAGGAACTTGCGAAAAGTTCTTGTTCTTAACCCGTGAGAGTTAAGACTTTCGCGTTTTATAGCTCCCTATATAAAAGCCTAGCAAAACTTGACTTAAACATGTTAAGGATACTAGCTAGAGTAACTTAGATAAGTAAAATCGGGTTGAGTCAAAAGATTCACAACGTTTTGAAAATTAAAACACTTTATTAAAGATTTATTCTAGCAAGGAAAGAAAATAACTATACAAAGGGAAAAACAACTTATACAATTAGGCCAAAATAGATTAAAAAATTTTGAAAAATGTCGAAAAATCGATTTTCCGGTTAAAATGAGGACAAATACAAGAAAAAGGCCACTTAACTTCGATAGAAGTCCCCCTACACTTAATATAAACATTGTCCTCAATGTTTAAGCATGTGGGAGTAAACTCCCCTACACTTAGGACATTGTGCACTTTGTTTTAAGGAAGAGACAACTAAAGAGATTCCTATTTTAATATTGAGAAAATATAAAATAGTGAATCGAAAAGAGTTTAGGATAGAACCGGGAAGAAGGGAACACGGAATCACGGTTCGTCAAAAATCATCAAGAGTGTGTCGTTAAAGCTCTAATCCCTGCACATGATAAGAAAGAAAGCAAGAAACACCACGGGGCTCCCCCTACACTTATGGTGAAAATAGATAGATAATTGGGTTGCCTCCCAAAAAGCGCTTGTTTTTGTTAACCGAGTCACGAGCCTGACTCGTCCCCGAATTAAATAGTCCATGGGGAAGCCTCGAATGTGATACCGGGATCAAAGACCTTGTGCTCGTTCCCGGTTGACATCAACAAAAGAGAGGCGGGGGGATAAGTCTTGAATGGGAGAAAGGTCCTTTCAACATACGAAAAGTATGTGAATTCAAGATCCACGGGAGGTTGGGTGGGTAAAGTAAGCACATTGTCCTTCCCCAAAGACAATGGAGGCTGAGCAAGCGGCAAAGCCGTATTGTTATCAATCATAGCATAATCAATGTCACCTCCCGGGTTAAAGCACTCATCCTCCGTGATAGTGGCTAAAGGGGAGGATGAAAGGTGCTCGGGAGGGGGACTTGGGTCAATACTTTCCTGCAGCAAATTATCAAAAATAATGTCCCCCTCCGTGTCATAATCATCAATACCTAGAGGGATGGAGTGAATATCGATTTCTTCCAGCAATGGGTCATTATCTTCAACGGGAGGAATAGATGGAGGTAAAGACTTGGAAAGAGAAGGAGAAGTCAACGCTTCGATTTGAGCAATAAGAAGGTGCACTTTCCGTAATGATCGCGAAGAAGCACGTCTTCCACCTCATCCACAAGATCATGTTCATCGGTGAACTTCTCATAAACCGGAGAGAATAAATCGTCATCGTTTTCATCTCCCGGTGGAGATTGAGAAATTTCAAAAGTGAAATTCTCATAGCAGAGAGAAGAATCGTCATCACTAGGATCGACCTCTTCCGTAAGAGCAACGTCGTCCTCAGGCTCCATAGCAGGTAAGTCACAAACCTCATCATCCAATACTTTGTCGAGACCAACATCACTAAGTTCATTCAAAGAATCTAGATCCTTAGATGCAGTAGGAACATCGACAGTAGGAGCAGCAACTTCAGAAGATTGGTTGAAAGTGTAGACATCATCGTCGTCGTCATCATCATAATAGATGGGACGAGTCCAATTAGGAGTGACGTTGTAACACCCCATTTTGGAAATGGAATATTACGCATATCATGGCGTGCCATCAAAGCATACAAGGATAAATGTCTAAGCATTATTCAACCATAAAAGGAAATACCGGAATCAAACATCGGTATCCCAAAGTAAAGCTCATCACACACAAACATAAATACTGTAAAAGGAAGGACGAAACAATGTCCAAAGCAACTGTATCAAAGTAAAGGAAATGCATAAAGTAAAGAAAGACAGTAAAGCTTCCAGTCCATATGCACCTACGTTTGAAATCTACGAGCGTCCCTGAGTACCTGCCGTTTTGGGAACATGAAAAGGAAAACGGCTGAGCAAGACGCTCAATGCACGGATGTACAATAAAGCATGATATAGGATAAGCATGTAACATATAACAGCGGAAGACTAAGTACTGAGTAAACTGGTTAAGTAACATGAAAACTAGTTTTATAGTTTGAAAGCCTTATGTTTAACCTGTGAAAACTGTTTTAACATATATATACCATAGCCCATATAGGTCATGAAAAGGTCACGTGCATGAATACTTGGAGGGGTGACCTCATCATGCTGATTAGAGGGGATGCCTCTAATCAATATACTGGTTTGGGTAGGAGGGATCAGCTCCTTGTGAAGGGTGCAAGGCACACACCACATTCACCATGATAAACTGAATAAAACATGTAACTAGGATGCACCCATACGCCCCAACTGATATAATAATATGGCCAAACTGAAAAGGGACGCCACGAGCAATCACTCCGCCGTGGGGAAGTCATAACATCGGTGCCTCCAATGCTATGGTTATGGTACCTCCATAACTAGGTGAAACTGGTCATGCTTGTATATGGCTATAGTTTATGCTAAATTAACATAAGCAGTTCAAAACAATAAAACAGATGCTGGGGAAAACAGTTGGCTGCATACAGGGAAATCCTAATAAGGAAGGAATGTCCATACTGAAAGGACGGGAATCCGTACCTCAAGTCCAGTGAAATGAACGGAAGAAAGACTCCTACTTCTGGATCACTAATGCTACATGAATACACACGTGTATAAGTATCGATTCACTGATTACGTACTGGGTTCTGTGTCCCATTATAGCTGATTTGGTATGTTTTAGGTCATGGTTCACTGTTTAAAGCCTTAAACTGTGTTTATCTTGTATTCTGATTACTTTGATTAAGTATTACTGGTGATTCCTGTATTATTATACTTACTGTGTAATAATAAGTAACTTTCCAAAAATAGCAGGTTTCCAAAAATAGAAAGTTTCCAAAAATAGAAAGTTTCCAAAAATAGAAAGTTACCAAGAATAGAAAGTTTCCAAAAATAGAAAGTTTCCAAAAATAGAAAGTTTCCAAAAATAGAAAGTTTCCAAAAATAGAATTTACTGCCTAAAATAGATTAGTTTCTAAAAATAGAAAGTTTCCAAAAATAGATCAGCTGCCTTAATTAAATAAGTTTCCATATATAGAAAGTTTCCATGATTAGATTAGCTGCCTGAAATAGATTGATTTCCATATATAGAAGGTTTCCATAATTAGATTAGTTGCCTTATTTAATTAAGTTTCTATAAATAGAAGTTTCCATAATTAGAATTAAGCTGATTCCATAAGCTAACATATAAGTCTAAGTGTTTAAGCTCATTTCTTAAGTCATATGATATAGTGTATAGTTCAATTATTATTTCATGTATTTAAATTAAACTATAGGTTAAGCATTTTAATTAAAGTGTAACATGTATTAATTAAAATGAAATGAAAATACTTAGGTTAAAATGTGTATTATTATTAATAATAATATAACCTAAGTCATGTCTAAATTAATTAATTATAGGCATGTTTTAATAATTAATTAATTATAACTTATAACATAAAATACTTAGGTTAATTTAATGTCATGATAAACAAATAATTAAAATAACCTAAGTCATGATTTAATTAATATTTCATGTTATTAATTAATTATATCCTAAGTTCATGATTCATAAAAATTACATGTAACATAGATCATGATTTTAACCAACGAACCATGAATCGGGTATGAATTCGACACCGTACCCCGGGCCAAACCCGGGGCACACGTGTCCCCTTGCTGCCGTGGGTCCCACATGAGCCAACCAAGACCAATTGTGGTCTTGGTGGTGGCGGCAATAGCAAACCAAACCCCCCCTCGGGTTTGTTTGCTAGGCGGCCAAAAACAAACACCCTTATAAACCATTCTTTGATTTTAATTAATACCAAAACATGTTAGATCAATGATTAATTACCTTGTTTTCATAAGAAAAATAATAACATGTTCATGAAAATAATCAAAGATTAAAAGAATTAAAAGAATTAAAAAGAAGGGTTAGAAAGGTATACCACTATGTAGCTTGGAAAAAGGATGAACAAACACGTATTCTAACACTTGTTTTTAAGATCAAAATCAAACAAACACCCTCCTATGGTGGTGTATAGGTGGCGGCACAAAGGAGGCAAAAAGGAGAGGAGAAAAACTCTTTTAGGGTTTTTGTTTATTTCTTGTAAAATGAAAAGTGAAAACATGTTTTACTCTTTACCCCCCTTAACTTGTAAAGTCCATGGGCCAAGCCCATTTTGTCTATGTGTGCCGTGGGTATGGGGGCCCCACATGGGGTCCCCGTACCTTTCTCGTGTCCCGATGTTTCGTGTTCGTTCGTGGTTAAACGTGCTCGTGTTTAACGTGTTTCTGTTTCTTTTAACGTGTCGTTTATCGTAAACTTAACACTCGTAAATATATTATAAGTATTTACGTAATTATTTTAGTTAGTATTTTAAATGGTGTTCATGATTTAATTATGTTCACGTGATATATTATTAACTGTTTATCATGGGTTCGTACGTAATCGATACTTGTCATGACATACACGTATGCACTTGCTTGATTATTAGCACATGAATGTGATCAATACTACATGAGGTAAGTTTTAATCTAGAACGTACGATCTTAAGGGCACTATTCATGGTAAAAGCATGCGGGTTTTACAATTCTTCCCCCCTAAAAAGAATAATTCGTCCCCGAATTATAGATAAAGTAAGCTGAAAAGAAGTGACATACCCGAACTCAAAATATGAAGTGAGGGTAAGAAGCCCGGATAGACTCCTCTGTTTCCCAAGTGGCTTCCCGCTCGGTATGGTCCCTCCAAAGAATTTTGACGAATGGAATCGTCTTCCTTCTCATGACTCGTTCTTGCCTGTCGAGTACTCGTTCGGGTTCCTCTATAAACGTGAGATCTTCACGTATCTGTTCCAGTGGATAATGAACCATGTGAAGGGGATGATAATTGTACCCTCTGAGTAAGGACACATGAAACACGTTATGCACGTGTGAAAGCTGAGGAGGTAACGCCAATCGGTAAGATACTTCGCCGATTCGTTCAACGATATCAAATGGTCCGATGAACCGAGGACTGAGTTTTCCTTTGATCCCGAAGCGTTTAACACCACGTGCCGGCGAAACCTTGAGGAAGACGTGATCTCCCACATTAAAATGTATGTCCCTACGATGCTTATCGGCGTAACTCTTTTGACGTGATCGTGCTTCTTGCAGTTTCTGTTTAGCTACCTCAATCTTCTCATTGGTCATTTCTATAATCTCTGGTCCTTCGAGTGTTCGCTCTCCCACTTGATCCCAGCAAGTTGGAGCGCGACACTTTCTGCCATACAACATTTCGAAAGGAGCACATTTAATACTTGCGTGCCAGCTGTTGTTGTATGCAAACTCGACTAAACAGATGTAATCGTCCCAATCACCTGTCCATTCCAACGCACACGACCTAAACATATCTTCCAATGTCTGAATTGTTCGCTCTGATTGTCCGTCCGTTTGAGGATGAAAGGCTGTGCTCAGCTTAAGTTGTGTACCCCAAGCTTTTTACAGACCTTTCCAGAATCGCGACGTGAAACGAGGATCTCTGTCTGAGACGATGCTGGAGGGAGTGCCGTGGAGTCTCATGATCTCCCTTTTGTACGTATCTGCGAGTTTACTTACCGGATCTTCCTTGCGTATCGGTAAGAAATGAGCTGATTTGGTGAGTCGATCAACGATGACCCAAATAGCATCGTGCTTTTTCTTGGTAGGCGGAAGACCGGTAACAAAATCCATGGTGATTTTGTCCCACTTCCACTCTGGAATATCCAACGGTTGAAGGAGACCGCCAGATCGCTGATGTTCAATCTTAACCTGCTGACAGGTAAGACATTTGGAGACATACGTGGCTACATCCTGTTTCATACCACTCCACCAAAAGTGCTGTCTGATGTCATGGTACATTTTTGTCGACCCAGGATGTATAGAAAATGGGGAGCTGTGAGCTTCAGCTAACAATGCTTCCCGGAGTTCTTGATTGTCAGGAACACAAAGTCTCGTGCCCTGCCAAATGATACCGTCTGCGTCCATTCTGAATTCTGTCTGTTTCTCCAAATTCTGAATTATCGCCCAAATCTCTCCATCATCCTTCTGCGCTTCCTTAATCCTAGTCAGTAACTCAGGTTCTACTGTAAGATTCGCCCAGTATCCGTGCTGCCCACGTACCATGATTTCGATGTCAAGCCGCTCCAAGTCCCTTATGTTTTGTTCCTTGATCTCAATGCCGTTTATCATTCCGGACTTTCTGCTGAGTGCATCTGCTACTACATTAGCTTTCCCGGGATGATACTGTAGGTTAATATCATAATCTTTCAACAGTTCCAACCATCTCCTTTGTCTCATGTTTAATTCCCGCTGTGTGAAGATATACTTCAAGCTCTTGTGATCCGTGAAAATGTCGCATGATTCTCCGTATAAGTAATGCCTCCATATCTTCAATGCGAACACCACTGCAGCAAGTTCCAGGTCATGCGTAGGGTAGTTTTCTTCATAGGGCTTAAGCTGCCGTGAAGCATACGCGATCACTTTCCCATGTTGCATGAGAACACAGCCCAGTCCCTTCCCCGATGCATCGCTATAGATCTGAAATCCACCTGTACCAGATGGGAGAGTAAGAATAGGTGCAGATACTAGCTTCTGCTTTAGGTCTTCAAAGCTCTTCTCTCGATCTTCCGTCCATACGAATTTCTCTCCTTTTCGCATCAGTTTGGTGAGAGGCAATGCCAGCCGAGAAAAGTTCTCCACGAATCTTCGATAATATCCAGCTAAGCCTAAGAAACTGCGGACTTCTGTCGCTGATGTTGGTCTTGGCCATTTAGTGATAGCCTCAACCTTCGCTGGGTCCATAGTGATCCCTTCTGCTGATACAATGTGACCTAAGAATGCCACCTTGTTTAACCAGAACTCACACTTGGAGAATTTTGCATACAGCTGCTTCTGACGAAGAATCTGTAGTACAGTACGGAGATGATCTTCGTGTTCCTCCGTGGACTTTGAGAATATCAAGATGTCATCGATGAATACAATGACAAATTTATCAAGGAATTCATGGAAGATTCTGTTCATCAGATCCATGAATACTACTGGAGCGTTAGTCAGGCCGAATGGCATGACTACAAACTCATAATGGCCATAGCGGGTACGAAAAGCAGTCTTGGCAATATCCTGCTCTTTAACCCTTAGCTGATGGTAGCCTGACCTTAGATCGATCTTTGAGAAGTGTTTGGCTCCTTGAAGTTGGTCAAACAGATCGTCTATACGTGGCAGTGGATATCTGTTGCGGATGGTAATCTTATTAAGTTCACGGTAGTCAATGCAAAGTCGCATGCTGCCGTCCTTCTTCTTAACGAACAAGACCGGTGCGCCCCATGGAGATGCGCTCGGTCTAATGAACCCTCGTTCAAGAAGTTCCTGCAATTGGTCCTTCAGTTCTTTTAGCTCTATGGGAGCCATACGATACGGAGCCTTAGAGATTGGCTCAGCTCCTGGAACAAGGTCGATGTTGAACTCCACTTCTCTTGCAGGTGGTATGCCTGGAAGTTCATCTGGGAAGACGTCTTGAAATTCTGAAACTACTGGTTGATCCTGAATCGATGGGGATTCAGCATCCATGTCATGAACCGTAGCGAGATAACCTTCGCAGCCATGTGACAGTAATGCACATGCTTGCAAGGTAGATATGACTTGTATAGACCGTCCGGGTATGAACCCGTTATGGATGTACTCTGGTGCATTAATGTCGCCGAAGATCACTCTATATGAGTGGCAGTCTATGGTAGCATGGTGCTTGGATAGCCAATCCATGCCGAGAATCATATCGAACTCTATCATGTCTAGAGGAAGTGCATCTACTGCACGAACTTTATCGTCAAACTCTAGAGGAAGACTCTTGTATACATGAGTTATTAATACAGAGTCCCTCAGAGGCGTGGAAATGGTAAGCTTAGTTTCTAATGGCAAGGGAAGTGTCCTGATGTTCTTAGCATAAGTAGTGGAAACAACTGAATGAGTGGCACCCGTGTCGAAAAGAACACATGCAGCCTGGCCGTACATATACAAAATTCCAGTAATGGTACCTGTAGATTTGTTTGCCTGATCGCGCGATGTCGTGTAGACACGCCCAGTGGTAGGAGGCGGTTTAGTATCAGCATGACCCGAAGTACCCTCCATTTCACCCTTACGGCAGTCTCTCATACGATGGCCAGGGAGGCCGCACTTGTAGCATGCGTCGGAGTCACGACGACATGGGCCAGGGTGTCTGCGATGGCAGGTGCTGCAAAGAGGATGAGTGAATCCTCCAGCAGGAGTCCTTGCTTACTGAGGGCCTGCTGATGAGAATACGTGTTAAGAATAAGGTATATGCACGAGTATAGGACGTAAGCGTCATAAGATGTTTACCAGTGTTTGCTGAACGGTTAGGCTGAGAACCCCTATGGTTCTGGTCCCTTCCGTTACCGTGGTTCCTGATAGAGATTAATATAGTGTCAGCATGAGAGATATAACATGAAATCATAAGAAGATGCGTAAATAGTAGGACCTGCTGTTGTTGGACTGTCCCGCATTGTTACGGTAATTGTCATTACCGCTGCGCCTTTCCACAACAGAACGGTCATTAGAGTGACCGTTTCCTTTGGGCTGGTTGGGCTGCTGCTGAGTAGCCGGCTGAGACCGGTCCCCAGTTTTCTGCCTGGAAGATACAGTTTAATAGATGATTATAGAACATATAACGATAGGATGCGGTCTGGTTAACGCTAGAACATGAAATGTTTTACCTCTTGTCGGGTCTTTCTGCTTCCCCGAACTCATCACGTTCCTGCAACATCTCGAGCTTTCTTGCTGCGTCAGCCACTTGTGCTACCGTATTGAACGTAGCACATACAAGATTGTTCGCAACCGAGGTGCGAAGTGCCCACCTAAAATGGTGTGCTTGCTCCTCAGGAGTACCAGCCGCTGCTCCTAGAAAACCAGCAAGGCGAAGAAAGCGCTGCATGAATTCATTGCTATTCTCGCCCTGTCTCTGACGTGTCCCGTGGTATTCACGCTTGAGTTTGTCCTGCTCTGCCTTAGGAAAGAACTGTTCCATCACTCTCTCCTTGAATTGGGCCCATGTCAAACCTGCGACCCATTCATCAACTCCTTCTGACTGCGTCAAAGCTAGCCACCAGTTGAGTACATCGCCTTCAAACCTGTAGCACGCCAATCTTGCCTTGAAGGCGGGGTCACATCCCATAGCATTGAAGATTTTCTCAATGTGAGTCGGCCAGCTTTCGGCATCGCTGGGGCTATCAGTCTTTTCAAAAGCTCTAGGACGGAGCTTATTAAATCTTTCCAACCATACTGCTAGAGTCACTGGGGAGGAGGAGGAGGAGGTGCCTGATTCTACGGCTGCTGATTATTCGCAGCTTGGACTTCAGCACGAATGTCATTCCTCAGTTGAGGAAGTAAGGCTTGCATGGCAGCCTGAATCGCAGCATTGAGCTGCTCTTGCTCGCGTGTGAGAACCATCTGACAGTATAACGTAAACATATGATTAACAGTTCAAACATAAAATATATCCAAGAAAAATTTTATGCCAAAATTTCACGAGAAAAATTTTATGCAGGAAAATCTTTGTATGAATGCATGATGCAGTTTTATGAAAACTTTTGATGCTCGAGAGTGAACGCCTTCGGTCAGTTCACTCAAAATAAAAGACATATCGAGGGGACGCCTATGGGTCGGTCCCAAATCTAAAAGTTTCGATAAAACACATGCGACTAAATAGGGCCAGTCCTGTACCAACCATTACTTAGTCAAAAACCCTGTAACAATGTCATGTATATGTATGCTTAAAAATGATGAATGCATGAAAACAACTGTCAGTTCTAGGAAGACCGTAGTGACTACCCACTAATCACAGGTCATATTTGAGAGCCTACAGGTCGAAGCCTTGGCTCTGATACCATAATTGTAACACCCCATTTTGGAAATGGAATATTACGCATATCATGGCGTGTCATCAAAGCATACAAGGATAAATGTCTAAGCATTATTCAACCATAAAAGGAAATACCGGAATCAAACATCGGTATCCCAAAGTAAAGCTCATCACACACAAACATAAATACTGTAAAAGGAAGGACGAAACAATGTCCAAAGCAACTGTATCAAAGTAAAGGAAATGCATAAAGTAAAGAAAGACAGTAAAGCTTCCAGTCCATATGCACCTACGTTTGAAATCTACGAGCGTCCCTGAGTACATGCCGTTTTGGGAACATGAAAAGGAAAACGGCTGAGCAAGACGCTCAGTGCACGGATGTACAATAAAGCATGATATAGGATAAGCATGTAACATATAACAGCGGAAGACTAAGTACTGAGTAAACTGGTTAAGTAACATGAAAACTGGTTTTATAGTTTGAAAGCCTTATGTTTAACCTGTGAAAACTGTTTTAACATATATATACCATAGCCCATATAGGTCATGAAAAGGTCACGTGCATGAATACTTGGAGGGGTGACCTCATCATGCTGATTAGAGGGGATGCCTCTAATCAATATACTGGTTTGGGTAGGAGGGATCAGCTCCTTGTGAAGGGTGCAAGGCACACACCACATTCACCATGATAAACTGAATAAAACATGTAACTAGGATGCACCCATACGCCCCAACTGATATAATAATATGGCCAAACTGAAAAGGGACGCCACGAGCAATCACTCCGCCGTGGGGAAGTCATAACATCGGTGCCTCCAATGCTATGGTTATGGTACCTCCATAACTAGGTGAAACTGGTCATGCTTGTATATGGCTATAGTTTATGCTAAATTAACATAAGCAGTTCAAAACAATAAAACAGATGCTGGGGAAAACAGTTGGCTGCATACGGGGAAATCCTAATAAAGAAGGAATGTCCATACTGAAAGGACGGGAATCCGTACCTCAAGTCCAGTGAAATGAACGGAAGAAAGACTCCTACTTCTGGATCACTAATGCTACATGAATACACACGTGTATAAGTATCGATTCACTGATTACGTACTGGGTTCTGTGTCCCATTATAGCTGATTTGGTATGTTTTAGGTCATGGTTCACTGTTTAAAGCCTTAAACTGTGTTTATCTTGTATTCTGATTACTCTGATTAAGTATTACTGGTGATTCCTGTATTATTATACTTACTGTGTAATAATAAGTAACTTTCCAAAAATAGCAGGTTTCCAAAAATAGAAAGTTTCCAAAAATAGAAAGTTTCCAAAAATAGAAAGTTACCAAGAATAGAAAGTTTCCAAAAATAGAAAGTTTCCAAAAATAGAAAGTTTCCAAAAATAGAAAGTTTCCAAAAATAGAATTTACTGCCTAAAATAGATTAGTTTCTAAAAATAGAAAGTTTCCAAAAATAGATCAGCTGCCTTAATTAAATAAGTTTCCATATATAGAAAGTTTCCATGATTAGATTAGCTGCCTGAAATAGATTGATTTCCATATATAGAAGGTTTCCATAATTAGATTAGTTGCCTTATTTAATTAAGTTTCTATAAATAGAAGTTTCCATAATTAGAATTAAGCTGATTCCATAAGCTAACATATAAGTCTAAGTGTTTAAGCTCATTTCTTAAGTCATATGATATAGTGTATAGTTCAATTATTATTTCATGTATTTAAATTAAACTATAGGTTAAGCATTTTAATTAAAGTGTAACATGTATTAATTAAAATGAAATGAAAATACTTAGGTTAAAATGTGTATTATTATTAATAATAATATAACCTAAGTCATGTCTAAATTAATTAATTATAGGCATGTTTTAATAATTAATTAATTATAACTTATAACATAAAATACTTAGGTTAATTTAATGTCATGATAAACAAATAATTAAAATAACCTAAGTCATGATTTAATTAATATTTCATGTTATTAATTAATTATATCCTAAGTTCATGATTCATAAAAATTACATGTAACATAGATCATGATTTTAACCAACGAACCATGAATCGGGTATGAATTCGACACTGTACCCCGGGCCAAACCCGGGGCACACGTGTCCCCTTGCTGCCGTGGGTCCCACATGAGCCAACCAAGACCAATTGTGGTCTTGGTGGTGGCGGCAATAGCAAACCAAACCCCCCCTCGGGTTTGTTTGCTAGGCGGCCAAAAACAAACACCCTTATAAACCATTCTTTGATTTTAATTAATACCAAAACATGTTAGATCAATGATTAATTACCTTGTTTTCATAAGAAAAATAATAACATGTTCATGAAAATAATCAAAGATTAAAAGAATTAAAAGAATTAAAAAGAAGGGTTAGAAAGGTATACCACTATGTAGCTTGGAAAAAGGATGAACAAACACGTATTCTAACACTTGTTTTTAAGATCAAAATCAAACAAACACCCTCCTATGGTGGTGTATAGGTGGCGGCACAAAGGAGGCAAAAAGGAGAGGAGAAAAACTCTTTTAGGGTTTTTGTTTATTTCTTGTAAAATGAAAAGTGAAAACATGTTTTACTCTTTACCCCCCTTAACTTGTAAAGTCCATGGGCCAAGCCCATTTTGTCTATGTGTGCCGTGGGTATGGGGGCCCCACATGGGGTACCCGTACCTTTCTCGTGTCCCGATGTTTCGTGTTCGTTCGTGGTTAAACGTGCTCGTGTTTAACGTGTTTCTGTTTCTTTTAACGTGTCGTTTATCGTAAACTTAACACTCGTAAATATATTATAAGTATTTACGTAATTATTTTAGTTAGTATTTTAAATGGTGTTCATGATTTAATTATGTTCACGTGATATATTATTAACTGTTTATCATGGGTTCGTACGTAATCGATACTTGTCATGACATACACGTATGCACTTGCTTGATTATTAGCACATGAATGTGATCAATACTACATGAGGTAAGTTTTAATCTAGAACGTACGATCTTAAGGGCACTATTCATGGTAAAAGCATGCGGGTTTTACAGACGTAGTCAGCTAACTCTTCCTTGATAACCTCCACATCTTTAAGAAGCTCATGCAACAACTTTTGTTGTTCATCGCCCCGAGTATGTTCAATTTCACCAATTCTATCCCATGTTGTAATTAAACATTTTGGTGTAGAAAAGAAGGGAAAACAACTAAATTGGATCAAAAAGGTGTCGGTGGTTTTCAAGGTTTCGTCCACATCAAGCAACGGTTGCCTTTCCTAATGTAAGTCAGCTCGAAGTTGAGCTATACTTTCTAGAATGTCATTCAAAGAAGTGAGTTGTTGATCAAGACTAGTTTGCTGAGAGGATTGATGATTGAGGGTGTTATGTGGGGGTTCAAAATGTTGAAAACCTGAATTATAGCATGGTTGTGGCTCATAGTAGTTCATCGGTTGGGAAGAATTAGAAACCGGGTTTGGTTCATAATAATCCATTGGTGAAGAAAACTGAGGACACGGATTTTGCTCATAATAATTCATTGGTTGACACTAATACATATCGCGAGGACCCCCACAGTTGTTGCAAACCGGGTATGGAGAAAAATGAGGTGCGTCTTGTGGATAGCTATTATCATTGTCATAATTGTACCCCGGTTCTTGCCCGTGACCATACGGGTATCAAACCGGGCACGAAACATGCCAATGAGAATCGCTTCCACAATAGATGCACGGGGGAACATGAGGTGGGTTCAAAAAGAATGAATTAGTCGAGTTGCACAAGGGACAAAATCCGAATTGTGTGTTGTCGATATCGTTTCCGCACCGCTCACATGTACACCATTGACAAGAGTTGTTCCCAGATAATTGTTTCCCACACCGGACGCAATGGACATAAAAATCCATAAAGAAAGATAGATAAGCAAGAAGAATATTTTTGGTGCAAAACTTTGAAAAAGAAATGCTTTTTATGATTTTTCAAATGTTTTTGGATTTTTGAAAATTTTTGAATACGAAAATTAACGTTCACGAGTGAACGGATCCCAAAAGCCAACGCGTCTCTCACAAAAACTGTTGATCTTAACGAGAAGAGCCGGCAGCGGCGCCATTTGATACTTTGAATTGGATAGGTTCAGATTTAAGTTCTCGGTATCTCCTCGAATTGATTTCCGGTTAATTGTGTGAGATTAGTTGTTCTTGGTGAAACAAATATTTGGTTTTGGTAAAATAAATGTGCAAGACTTAATAATAAAGGTCGGGAAATTAAAACTAAAACTAGTTGAAACATAAACGGTGCAGTATTTAAAACGTTAAAAGTAAATGACGTGAAATTAAATTGACGTAAAATTAAAGCTTAACGAAAAGTAAATTGACAACTAAATAAAAATGCGAGACGTAAATAAAACGAGGAAAGTTAATACTTAAACTAAAACAAAATATTAAAACAAAACAAACCACCGATCGGAATGTACCCATCGGAAAGCTATAATCGGAATGTGCAAAAGGGTCCGATCGGAATATATTCCGATCGGTTAATCGGAATATATGAAAACATCCAAATCGGAATAATTGAAGAGTATGCTAATCGGAAAAAGGAACTAATCGGAATACATAAACAAATCAACACAATCGAAATAAAGTAAAATGCATGTAATCGGAATAAGGAAAAAGGTCCTGATCGGAACACTTGGCAGAGGGTCCAATCGGAATATGCCAACTAGGAGCTAATCGGAATAAGCAAAACCCTTTTCCGATTTGATGATCGGAAAAAGGGGTTGTTGATCGGAAAGAGTAGATTGGAAAAGGGTTTTAACACCTTTTCCGATTTGCGTATGATCCGAAACTTTAGCAAAGAAAATAAGCTACAAAAATAAGCTAATCTATAAAACAAGAACGAATCTAAAGTGAGATGAGCTCAATAAGCATGAATAACAACTTATCAAAACTTTAAATAAACAAACTTTTAAAATCAAACTATAAAAAGATGAACTTTTAAGCACGAAAACATGAATGAACAACACGGATCAAATGTAAATCGCACCAAAAGCAAACAAGAATCAAGAAAGGAAGATGAGAGATTAAGACAAGAAAAGTAAAGATTAAAGAACAATGAATGAAAACTTACTTGAAAATTAAATGGATTAAAGGTGCATAACAAGTAATTAAAATGCAAGAAAATTAATGACAAGAAATGAAAATGGTGGAAGGGGTGGTTTGTCAAACCACCCAACAACATGAAAATGAACTAGGCCTAATCTATTTATAGGGGTGATTAGGGAGGAGCTTAGGAAGCTTCCTCCCTCTTTCCTCTTTGCCTTAATTGCACACTTAAGTCCTTTTCTTCTTTATCTTTTGTTAATCTTGGACTTTGTCTTGGGATTTCTTTAACTCGTCTTGATTTTTCTTTATAAATAAGACTCGAGTTCTTCGACTTTTTAGTAAACTTCCGTCCTTTAACTTTTTCTTCGATAAATCTTCATAATTGGTCTTGGACTTCCGTTCTTTTTTCCACTCTTGATCTTTCGACTTCATCTTTCGTCTTTTTCTTCGATAAAAGCCCGTGAATGCCGTGTTTTCTCCACTTTTCACCCTTTTCGTCCTAAATTACAACAAAAACACAAACCACGCATAATTCCGACATAAATGACATAAATTACACGTTTTGGCTCGGTTATTATTGTAATTAAGTGGTAAAAAGGATGGGTGTTTTCACACCTATCACCTGCGTAGACAAGGTACAGAAAGCAACAAATACATTTCCTTTTATTCTTGTTATGTGTTATGTGTGCTATGAGTATGTGTTTATGTTCATACATGTATGGTTAAAGAAGTACGGAGTACAAGAATGACCATTCTTTCTCCTTTGGTTTTGGGGCTGCGAACAAACAGTGGGTACATCATCCAACAGAATACTTTTGTCACCTTTGCTAAATATAGCATGTATGTATGTATGGTGTGCAAAGATAGGAAAAACAAATAAGGACCACCTCCCTTCTTGTGTAGCCTGCGTGGGCAGGGGACAACAACCAACAAAAGCAAATTCCCCTTTCTATGTTATATCTATGATGCCATGTATATGCATGCATGTAAGGATGTATAATAAAAATGGTAGCAACATAGGGTCACCCATAGTGTCCTTTTCGTGTGGACTGTACCAACAGGGAAACAATGGACAAACATGTACTACTTAATTGGGAAAGTGGGTATGTTAACATGCGTGTATAAAAGTAAACACAAAAACTAGTATTTTACTTTTATTTCCAAGATCTCTAGATAGTACATATAACATCATAAACTTCGACCCATAGGCCCTACTTCACGACTGATTTTGATTGACCAAACAACCATGCCCTGGAAATCTAAAAAAAAATATCTTATTAAACTTGACACGACCTGTTTTTCAAAACAGCTTTCCGTTTGTCTTAAGGTTAAGTAATGAACCCGCAATTTATTCCCAAAGATGGTTGATTAACCCTTGTATATAATTGAACTTTACTTGTTTATTTTTTTTACGAGTGAACTACTTTGCATAATTATTTGCTAGACTTAGAGACTTCATAAAAATGCGATATTTATCAAATATCGAAGACCTCGCGGCCTAGTTTTTATAGTGAGAACCCATTTATTTTTCGGACTATTATTTATCGAGATATCAAGACCCAAAGTTGACTCCGTGACTAAAATGGTTGAACATGAAAAATGTATAAAAATATTTTATAAATCAATAGCAAGAATAAATTATCAACCAAATGCATTGTACGTTACCACTTGTATTTAGCCTAAGTACGGATATTTACTTAGGTTACGAGTAGATCATTTACGCATCGTTTTGCGTGCCTTGATTTTCCGTTCTTTGTTGATCACATTTACTACTTCATCGAGGTGAGTTTCATAGCCCCACTTTTAATTGTTTTAACTATTTTGGGGTGAGAACATTGTTTGTTTTAAACGGATGAACATAAGTGCTAAAACTTGATACGTTTGCCTACATGATGTCTAAGTAGCGATATCCCTAGATGCTTTAGCCCACTATCGTGAACCGTTAATTACTTTGTGTAAGCGCGAATGTTATGGTAAGATCTATTGGGATTGACCTCCCTATCCAATGTTGGTTGTGTGACCAAATTAGATACACTTACATTTGAGTCATTACGAATGCTTTGGGATAGGCATTTGCTCGGGCTCTCATTAAATCTTGTTGGTTGGTTAACGATTCGGTGTCATAAGCTTAGACGTAGGTTGTTGAAACATATACTTTTGATTATAATCTTGTATTTTTTATAAGATTATATGTTGGTTTCCTTGAAAATCTTATGGTTCATCACACTATTTAAACTTAAACCTATGAACTCACCAACCTTTGTGTTGACGCTTTAGTAATGTTTTTCTCAGGTATCAAGACGGAGGAGTGACGTGGTTGTGCATGGGAGATTTTTAATAAAAATAGTCGTGAGTAGTGTATGGATATTTGGATCAATGTTAAAGTCTTTTGGAACAACGTTTTTATTATGATCCTGTGTAATTCGCTTCCGAACAAGTTTTATGATTTTAATTAAACGAAAACGGCTTTTAAATAGTCGTTCTTTGTATCTATGTCTTGTGCTAGTCATGAGCGTCTCACCCCATTGTGTTGCCTTACTCTGATAAATTGGGGTGTGATAGATTGGTATCAGAGATGTAGTTATAGAGAACTAGGTTATTTTACAAGATGATTTTTATAAACGTGAGTCAAAATTTAATTTTGGAAAAAAAAATAATTCTAGACTATAACTAACTCAAAAATCTCCAAGAACCACTTCACTCCGCGTCTTCGATAAAAGTAAGTTGTAACTTGAATTATTCCATGTGATTTGCTATGTTAGTTTAAACTTGATTGCTACGTGTTATTAGCATTAAGTATTTCCTATCTTGTTTGAATGATCCCTATGCAAGATGTAATTATAGGAATGTGTACTAAGAGGATTTTTCTTATATTTCGAAGTAAGATACCTAGCATCCTTGTTTGGATTGTTATGCTGCTAAAATGGTTTGTGCCATGTTTAATCGAACTAAGATGGTTTGTGTCATGTTTAATCGAACAAAGATGATTTGTGCCACGTTAATTTTGGGAGTAAAACGTACACATATTTATGCTATTACGTATTTCGTTGAAACAGTCCACTAGACTACTATCAACTATTGGAACATTTGTGTGTTTCTATGTTACCCTATATCGATATACGCCGAATTAAAAATATACGCCAAAACAGTACTTGGGCGCGGTGAGATTTAGTAATGGTTGATGATAAGTAGTGAGTAAAGCCAAAACCAAGACAAATCATCAAAAATGTTAAAGGGTATAACGATACTTAGCAAGGTCTCAAGGTTGTTCTTGTTTGATTGGGTTGCGAGACTAAGTTAAGTGTCAGTCGTTATACAACTTAGGGTTTATGATGAGTTTTCTTGAGGATGGGTAAAGCTCATAAATTTACATGTTGCGTGATTAGTGTGATCGTTATGTTATAACATATATGATGAGTTTTATATGGGTTTAATCAATGTCAAATTGTGTGAGTAATATCTAAAGAAGAGTAAATTCACCAAAGATATTAAGAAGTTTAACGACTAATACTTGACTAAACCTCAAGGCTGTTCTTGTTTGATTGGGTTGCGAGGCTTAGTCAAGTTCCAGTTGTAACGCACATTAAGATTTTTAGTAAATTTCCCCAGGGATGGATAAGACTTACATGATCTGACAAAGTGATTACCTCATTGACGTTTGACTAGTACGATACATTAGTACCATTAGTTTGCATGGTGTGCGAACACTAAAATAATGAGAATCGTCGTCTCTATTTTTTATACAATATACGACGATAAACACTCTACACAAAGTATTACTCCTGTAATACCCCAGAAAATACTATAAGGAACAAATATAAACTAGTATTACAAAAATATGAAAGCTATTTGGAAATACGCCGACACGTAAGTCGAATGCATATCAAGGAGATATTTATGTAGAAAGAAATTGTTCAAAAACGAATCTAAAAGAGTTCTAGTCCATTGGTTTGCAACTAAGTTCCTATGAAGCTAATATAAATTTACAAAGTATGATATAACAACTAATATCAAAGGGTAGAACTCAGGTATATGAGGATTATGCCATATTTTAAATTAAAGAGATTATCGCATGTCACAAAGCTTGGGAACCATAGATGTGAATTTTGGTTACTTCTTAGAAACCCTAATAGCGCGTGTCGAACATAAAAAGTCTACAAAATGATTATGAACAAACAACAGATAAAAAAAATATGAACAATTTTTGTGATGAAACTTCTTGTGATGGAATTAACTAGTTGACCAGATTAAACAAATTGAACAATTTTAGGATAAAAACAAGTTGAAGTGTATCAGATGTAATAAAGCATCATTAAAGCTCTGGAAAATTATGTGATAGAAATGAGTGACTGATGTGAAATATTAAATAATTTATTTTTATGAAGATCAAGTGACTCGACATCTGTCGATGTCACACCAACAAAAATTGGGTTATGAAACGTACTTTAAAAAAAATTATTTTATTGTTTCCAGTTATTTTTTTTTAAAAAAGTTATCTTTTATATCTTGTGAAACTTTTACTTAAGAAATTGTTTTTATCCTACAATATTTTTATATATGTCGGAGCAAAATTTATCAAATAAATTTTCTTTTAAGAAGGAGTTTTATAAAATATTTTTGGAAAACATTATAAAAAAATACTTTCAAGGAAACATCACCGAGAACTTTATTAGTAAGAATGTCAGAAATTTTGATAAAACGTTTTGGTAAAATCAGTTAAGGTATTTCTGATGAAAACACCACGATTTATGACGAAATATTTTAGTGTAAATTATCATGCAAAGTTTTGGAAAATTTTGGCTTGACGACTAACTTAATGTATAAACCACCGCGACTAATGTTGAAACATTTTTAGTAAGGACTACCATGTAAAGTTTTAGAAAAAAAAATCTATTTTTACGAACGACATGATTTGGAGGACGCAAACTATTGCTAAACTTGATGAGAACTAGTACTGAAAGCATCCATATCCTTTCAAATCTTTCGTGTAGAGGCATGTAAATTATTTTGTTGATGGTTAAAAGTGAGCAATGATAACAAATAAAATGAACTATGGACTAATTTGTTGATTGTGAAAGTGAATAATGATAACTAACGAAAAGAACTATGGACTACCAATTTAAAAATTACAACCTCAAAGAGTTAAATTATGATGAAAAGGAGGATGCAACCGTTTGTCCCGAGACGTACGTAGCCTGATCAACTACGTATAACCGTGGTCCAACGCGAGCATGCTCATAGTAGTCATCGTAAAAATGAAATATATTAGTATTAGTAGAATATATTCAAGATTCCCTATTCGTCAATTTTTTTAAGTGCTATGATCGTCGAACATTTTTCTACTGTCTTAAGTAAGAACGTCTACACGATACGAGTAAAAGTAGTACGATTATTTCCTTACCCACTATCACAAGCTAGAGCTTATATGGCACGAAAAATACTAAGAGCGGAAATTGTTTTGACGACAATAAAACTCAAACAGATTAGAGTCGGAAAAATCTAAAACAAATTTTAAATAATAATAAAAAGAAAGAAACACCATTTGAGTAAAACTCAATTTAACGGGTTGAAGAACCCATATAAACTGTAGACCGTGAAATGAAACGACTTAGACATAGTCGTATACCGATCGTGGAAGTGCGTTAGAATGCATAAAGAGGATCCGAGTTTACTTGGGAGTGTGGAGACCAATATAAGCTTAAATACCCTAATTTTTTTTATTAGATAAGTTTCATCGAAGTATGAGATTCGGGATCGAAGCTCAAATTTAAGGGATGTCGAATGTCACAAACGTGAATTTTGAATCTATTTAATTTACGTGAAACGCGATGGTTCGGGTTAGACTTGTGTGTCTATTGATGTTCCCGATTGATTACGCGTATTTTGTGTACGAATTTAAAAATTTTATGAATGACAATCATGAAAATTATTATTTGAATGACTACCATTACCTTACGTATAAGAACTACTATGATAAAAGTCGACACTTATTTAAATCAACGTAATTTAATTAATTAGCTCTCTACGCAAATTAAGTTATCCACCCATTATGTTTACGACGCACTTTGAAGTTACGCACTTTTCTCTTCAAACCGAATTTACTAAAACTAATACTACTTAAATTGTGCTTAAACTCAATACTACACCTAAACCTTTAAACATACATTTATACAAAAACTAAACCTTACACAATATTGAAAATGAAAGAATACAAAACTCCTTCCTTGCCACTACATTTCCTACACCGGTCCCCCATGTACTTTTTCTACTACCCACATTTTGTATTTTTGCAACCTCACAATTCAACCTAGTACTACACTTGACTCATTAAAGCTTGTACAATGTGTCCCCTTCCCTCTCTTTCAAACCAACGGATACACATCCTTTCCACCATAGAATTCCTAAAGCCTTAAAACTACAACTAACATTGAAGTAGTCAACTTGTACATCACCTTTTCCCTTCTTTTCTTGTGGCTATGGACGAAAATCAAGGGATTGTTCTTCCCCAACATAAATCTAACTTCCCATGATGTACTATCATGGTTGAAAACTAGTTATGAACCAAGTAAAAACCCTAACTAAGTAATAATAACCCTAAACTCATTTAAATCCTATAAATACTAACCCATTTCTCCACTTAAACACACACACTCAAGAACAAAAGCTCATCAAGAAAAACATCAAAACTCGTTGATATTAGGTCACGGCTAAAGAAAGAAGCAAGGGTCACGAGTTGCTTGATTTACGAGCTAAGGATTTAATAAGTATTTGGTTGATCGGGTGTATTTGATTCGGGTTAAGATCATTAGTTCTATTCCATCTTCATCAATTATCTTAGGACCCTCTGTAAGTTCATATACTTTGTTCATTTCACATTGGTTGATAATATACTTGCTAAAATCTTTGCAAACATGAATAACAAAAGTCACGGCTGGGGATTGGGTTTTATGGTAAAAGTAAACTTCAAACCTTATGATTTTATGTGAGGTCTAGACCTGCTGTTGACCACCACAACCTTGGAACCACGTCTAGTTTTATAGAGAACATACTAGGGCTACTTAACTAAATGAAACTCGGGTGTTAAATAACCATCATGTAACGTTTGGAGTGGTGTAAATACAACTAGAACTCGTTTCGAACATCATGATTTTATGTGCATAAATAGTATGTGTGGCATGACTATGACCTACGTAGACTATATGATTTTATGAAGAAGTGAAATATGATTTAGAGGTTATGTTTATATGCATGCATGAAAAGCTATTCCCTGCCAAGGAAACTCATATGTGTATTTAAGTTGTACGGCGTGCACGTGTTTCATGTTGAATGTATGTTATGTGCTGTGTGCATAGGTGGGTTAAGGAAGCTAGAAACATGAACTTAAAAGTATCAACACATGAACCTTTTTGTGAACCATACTGATGTGTAAAAACGAACAAAGTCAACAAAAATAGTTTTCCTCTTCTGTGGTTATACTATGTATGAAAGGATTTCAAGTAACTTGCAAACCAATTTCTTTCTTTCCTGTAGTAAATGTGGTTATACCATGTATGTATGTATAGTGTGAAAAGATAGGAAAAACAAATAAGGACCACCTCCTTTCTTGTGTAGCCTGCGTGGGCAGGGGACAACAACCAACAAAAGCAAATTCCCCTTTTTATGTTATATCTATGATGCCATGTATATGCATGCATGTAAGGATGTATAATAAAAATGGTAGCAACATAGGGTCACCCATAGTGTCCTTTTCGTGTGGACTGTACAAACAGGGAAACAATGGACAAACATGTACTACTTAATTGGGCAGGTGGGTATCTTAGCATGCGTGTATAAAAGTAAACACAAAAACTAGTATATTACTTTTATTTCCAAGATCTCTAGATAGTACATATAACATCATAAACTTCGACCCATAAGCCCTACTTCACGACTGATTTTGATTGACCAAACGACCATGCCCTGGAAATCTAAAAAAATATCTTATTAAACTTGACACGACCTATTTTTCAAAACAGCTTTCCGTTTGTCTTAAGGTTAAGTAATGAACCCGCTATTTATTCCCAAAGATGGTTGATTAACCCTTGTATATAATTGAACTTTACTTGTTTTTTTTACGAGTGAACTACTTTGCATAATTATTTGCTAGACTTAGAGACTTCATAAAAATGCGATATTTATCAAATATCGAAGACCTCGCGGCCTAGTTTTTATAGTGAGAACCCATTTATTTTTCGGACTATTATTTAACGAGATATCAAGACCCAAAGTTGACTCCGTGACTAAAATGGTTGAACATGAAAAATGTATAAAAACATTGTATAAATCAATAGCAAGTATAAATTATCAACCAAATGCATAGTACGTTATTATTTCTTGTATTTAGCCTAAGTACGGATATTTTACTTAGGTTACGAGTAGATCATTTACGCATCATTTTGCGTGCCTTGATTTTCCGTTCTTTGTTTGTTGATCACATTTACTACTTCATCGAGGTGAGTTTCATAGCCCCACTTTTAATTGTTTTAACTATTTTGGGGTGAGAACATTGCTTGTTTTAAACGGATGAACATATGTGCTAAAACTTGATACGTTTGCCTACATGATGTCTAAGTAGCGATATCCCTAGATGCTTTAGCCCACTATCATGAACCGTTAATTACTTTGTGTAAGCGCGAATGTTATGGATAGATCTATTGGGATTTCCCTCCCTATCTAATGTTGGTTGTGTGACCAAATTAGATACACTTACATTTGAGTCGTTACGAATGCTTTGGGATAGGAATTTGCTCGGGCTCTCATTATATCTTGTTGGTTGGTTAACGCTTCGGTGTCATGAGCTTAGACGTAGGTTGTTGAAACGTATACTTTTGATTATAATCTTGTATTTGTTATAAGATTATAGGTTGGTTGCCTTGAAAATCTTATGGTTCATCACACTATTTAAACTTAAACCTATGAACTCACCAACCTTTGTGTTGACGCTTTAGCAATGTTTTTCTCAGGTATCAAGACGGAGGAGTGACGTGGTTGTGCATGGGAGATTTTTAATAAAAATGATCGTGACTAGTGTATGGATATTTGGATCAATGTTAAAGTCTTTTGGAACAACGTTTTTATTATGATCCTATGTAATTCGCTTCTGAACAAGTTTTATGATTTTAATAAAATGAAAACGGCTTTTAAATAGTCATTTTTTGTATCTATGTCTTGTGATAGTCATGACCGTCGCACCCCATTGTGTTGCCTTACTCTGATAAATTGGGGGTGTGACAGCGTATATTTAATATTCCTGGATTAAAAAATGGTTAATATCTGGATAGCTAAAGATGATTATTTTACTGAATAATTAGTTAAGTCACGCTTTAAATAAAAAAGAATCTGTGTATAATTTATGTTCTTGGATTTTAAATGCGGGGTTTACAGTGATTCTCCTCTCTTATTAAAGTTATAATGCAATCATGAGATTATTCCATTTGTGGTTGGTCATAGGTTGATGAAAAATAGATTGCTTCCAATTTGAAGGTCTTTTGTTGTTAAATAACACACGCAGTGGGCTTATGTTTCATAATCAATGCGGTAGTGACCTGTGCTGCATATTTTTTATATAGTTTTGAGAAAGTGATAATGAAGAGTTGTTGGGAATAAATTTAGGCCAGAACACTTGAACGCTGACAAGAACAACTTAAGCGTTGACAAGAGCAAAGTGAGCGCTGACAGCATAAGCATTGACAAGATAAAGTCAAGCGTTGACAGATTGAAGACAAGCACTGATGGAAGATGTGAGCTACACGTATATTATATTCTAGATTACTTCTAGTAAGGATAGAAACGACAATGTATTTTCTATGTTTATCTTTACCTAGAATAGTTGATTCGTAGCTTATTGTACAAGACTTCTTGTTCTATAAAAGAAGATCTTTTAGGTTAATGTTTAATATCAGTTTTCATAGTATTCGTAAGTTAAACCTTTCATTGTAATCAACACGATTATTCTAATACAAGTGAAAGTTTGTTTAACATCATTGTGTTTTAGATCAAGTGTTAATTCCGCATAACACTTTGTTACTTTATTCATAAGCAAAGGTTTCTCTACGTGTTATACTTGATCTAATCTCGTATACACAAACCTAATCGATCTAAGTTTGGGATCAACAAGTGGTATCAGAGCTTGTTGAGAAACTTTTGATCTTTAAGTAACGCAAGAACCCTAAAACACCAAAAACCCTAAAAACCCTAAAATTCTCAAAACCCTAAAAACATCATGTCTGGCACAAATCAACCTCCTGCTTTGCTACAAAACAACTTCTCAAACCCTAGTATCAAAATTCCCATGTTTGATGCCAGGAACTTTGAGCTCTGGAAGTCCAATTTTGAGCAATACATAGCTATTCATGACTACACTCTTTGGGAAATTATCGAATATGGGAACACATTCGATAAAGCAGCAAAGATTACTGCTGCTATTGCCACAAGGACAGCTGTTCCTAATTGTCCTGAATCTGATAAGGTGGAAAAGCCTGAAGATGGGAGAGCTGTTGTTGTTGAAGATATAGCCAAGAAGAGGGTGGACATGAAAATCTTGAATATCTTGAAACATGCCCTAGGTCATGAGAATCAGCACAAGTACAAACGATTTGAGTCTGCAAAAGAGCTTTGGGAAGCTCTTGAAGTAGCACATGGTGGCAATGCTGATACAAAAGAAGAAAAGAAGAAGCAACTATTGCATGAGTATGCTGTCTTTAAAGCTCAACCTAATGAGAATCTCAGCAGTGTGAGAAGTAGACTTCTTGACATCACAAGTCAACTTTCCTTCATGGGAAAACAGATTGATGACCCTGAATTGAATGCTACTTTTCTCAAAAGCCTTGGTGATGTATGGAAGATTGAGACAAGATCTATTCTTGTCAATAACACCCACAAGACTTCCAGGTTTGATGACATCTTCAACAAGTTAAGGCTGTTGGAGAATGAATGGCAATTGGAGAGTGATAACAAATCTTCCAGTAGCAACATGGCCTTCTTTTCACAAAGTGAAGGCCAATTTGATTCCATGAACTTCTATGGACATTCAGCCTCTGGGTCTCAAGGTGTCAGCGCTGGATGTCAGTCTGTCAGCGCTGGATCATATCCTGTCAACGCTTTGTACTCAAGCGCTGACACACACAATCATGGCGCTGATAGAATTAAACCTGCTGGTTTTGATCTAGATACTGTATGTGCGTTCATTGCTTCTTTGCCCAGTGATTCAAGGATTACATATGAAGATCTTGAGCAGATAAGTGATGAACAATTGGAAGAGATGGACATCAAGTGGACTATGGCTCTTGTAAGTTTAAGAGCAAACAGGTTCAATAAAAGGTTCAAGAACAAGATGACCTTTAATGCTAAGGATGTTGCTGGATTTGATAAGTCCAAGGTTGAGTGCTACAACTGTCATAGGATGGGGCACTTTATGAGAGAATGTAGATCTCCAAGAAGATCTGATGCTGGGAAGCCTTCTAGCCAAATGATTAAGAACCCAGATCCCAAGGCCATGGTTGCTGTTCAACAAATTGATGGTGTTGGAGAATGGGATTGGAGCTGGATGGCTAAGAATGAGGAAGAGGACAGAGCTTTGGTTGCTGAAGTTAAAGAAGAGCATGCTGAATATGCTCTCATGGCACACTCCTCCTCTTCATCAGATAATGAGGTATATGATGATGCTTTCTGTTCTAAGGGTTGTCGTTTAAATACTGAGAAATTAAAACAAGAGATAGTTAAGTTATTAGATGAGGCAAGTACTGAAAGATGCAAAGTATCTAATTATCAAATTGCTCTTACCCAAACAGAAAAGACTGTAGCTGAGTATAATAAAATGGAGTTTGATTTAAAGGATCAAATAAACATCTTAAAACATGAGTTATTTCAGAGTAAAGATGTTCAAGATATAGTAAATAGGGTTAATCTTGATTTGATAGCTCAGTTAGAAGAGGCTAACAAAAATAAAGATAATGTGAGTCTTAAAATCCAGAGATTTGATAAGGCCACACAATCCCTAGGAGAGTGTGTTAGCAAACAAAGAGACTCTAAAGATATGAGTGGGATTGGGATGAATAATTATACTGTTGTTCCACCACCAGCTGGGGATTTCTATGGTGTCCAATCAAAGGACTTATCTTGGACTGGCTTGCTAGAATGTCAAGAGGAGGAATTCATTCCTCCACCTAGAGTGATTTCTCCAGTTGAGGAATACAAACAAAAGCTGACTGACCTAGATGAGTGGAAGAAAGCTAACCACACCTTGTTTGTTAAGGGAGGGTTATTGTGTGAAAGTCCAAATGAGCCCACACCAATAACGAGCCTTGATCCTAAACCTATTAAGATCACACACCCTACCACTGGCAAAGCTGTTGACCTTGGCCCACAAGCTGTTAGAAAACCTAGTGTTAAGTATGCAGAGATGTATAGGAATACTAGGTCTCCAAAAAGCCAAGTTAGTGATCATGGAACAGGCTTCTTTGCTTCTAGACCTAAGACTATGTCTAGAAAAGCTTGTTACACATGTGGGAGCTTCTCACATTTGGCATACAAATGTGTCAACGCTTCCAATGTCAACGCTGATAGGAACCATTTCAGCGCTGACAAGAGTCAACATAGGTCAAACACTGTCAGACCCAATACCTTTGTGAACAAAAGTTCACAAGTTGTTAGACCAGCCCCATTCTTTTCTAGAGGGTCTAACACACAAGGCCTAAGACCTTTTCAAAAGTCAAATACTTGGTCAAATAGGCAATGGGTTCCTGTAGCAAACCCTAGGTCCAACGCTGATAAGAGCAATCGGGGCGCTGACAGGAGTAATTTCAGCGCTGACAGACACACTGCTAAACCTAGGTATTTGCAACCACAGGGAACTAGGTCTAAAGCTTCTACTAGCTTAACATGGAGACCAAAACAAGAACAGAACCCTAATTCTACTGGTATTTCTATGACATGCAATAGGTTTCATTATATTTCTAAGGCATTGTCAACACCAATTGGGGTTAACTGGGAATTTCATTCAAACAGGGATGAAAATGGGGTTGTTATGAGAACCAAGTTTGTTCTTGTTGAACAACCAAATGAATCCAAGTCTTCTAAGGCTTGGGTTCCCAAAGAAAACTAATGTGTTTTCTTTAAGGTATTTGAATGCATCCCCATTAAGGTATGCTCTTTCTCATGCCCCACTCATTCCAGTCACACACATTAAACAGTTTTGGAACACTGTCAGTTCCTCAACAGTTAATGGAGTGACAACATTGAATTCTATTGTACATGGGAGACCTTGGGTGGTTACTGAGGCCTTGGTACGCCAGGCCTTGCATCTTCATGATGTTGATGGTATAACCATGCTTCCCATATCTGAAATAGAACAAGGGCTTAGGGCTTTGGGATACCCTATTCCTGATGAAGGTACTCTTAATAAGTACCATAAGCAGGAATTTCCCCCAGCCTGGAAGTACCTAATTCACATTCTCCTTCAATGTTTGAGTCCCAAATGTACTGCACACAATGAGATCAATAGATCCATTGCAACTGCTATTGTGTGTATTGCAACAGGGCAAAATTATAACTGGTCTAAAATGATTTTTGAAGGAATGTGTAAAAACAAGGGGACAAAAATGACTTTAGCTTATCCCCGTTTTCTGCAAATGGTTTTTGATGCTCAAAGATATTGTTCAAGGGATCATAATGACTTTTATAAGATCCCTGAACAAAAGAAGGCTATTTTTACCAAGATGAATTCACCACCTCATAGAGACCTACCATTAACCCCAGCCATGCTTGCTGTTATTGCAGCAGCACAACCCCAACCAGACCCTCAACCTCATATTGACCCTCAACCACAACTTGAACCTATCCCTGAACCTTTACCCTCACCTGACCATATGCAAATAGACCAAAATCCCTTTGACGCTGACACATCTAATGTGGGCGTTGATATGCCTATTTCAACTGCTGACACCCAACCATCACAATCCCAAACACCCCTTCATCAACCTACATCTACACCATCTTCTACACCATCTTCCACACCACCAGAATATAGGTTGATTAAACGCCAAAGGACTGCTGGAGTGTTCTCCTCTGGTGGTCCTAGCCATGTAGCAGAGAGAACCACCACCACAAGTGTGGCTGGTGACCTGGATGAGGCTGGGGCTATTGATACAGGCTTAGATGCTGGTCAAGACAGTCCCAACATAATTAAGTCCTCATCCATGCCCAATGAACCTGACTTGGGAGGTCAAATCCCCATTTTGGAAGAGGGCAGACTGGAACCAATGACGCTTTTAGAATTGACGGCTGTCTGCATTAGCTTGCAAAAGCAAAATGCAGACTTGGTACAAATTGTCAGTAACCAAGGCCTTGAACTCAAAGAATTGAGGGAGAGGATTGTTGTTTTGGAGAGTGCTCATTCAAGGGGAGGTATGGAGGAGTCTTCCAAAGGGGAGGAAGCAAGAAATCTGAGTGATAAGAGCAGTCAAGATGGTCAATCATTGGATATTGCTGAAGCTCTTACTACATTGAAGGAACAAAAAGGTTTTGATACGTCCTTAATCTCTCCAACAAATTTAAATTTATCATTTACAGATATGTTGAGGGAGGTTACACAAGGCGCTGAGGGAAAATATTTGAGCGTTGACAAGACAAGTTTGGACGCTGACAGAAGTATTTTGGGCGCTGATAGAGGAAATTTGGGCGTTGACAGATCTGCATATGGAGGTGATGTATTCCAGTCATCATCTATCATCAAAGACGTTCCTACTCAGGTATTATTATCTACCCTACCAACAATTGAATCAACAGATAAGGGTAAGGGTAAGTTGGTAGAAGAAATTGTTCCAAAGAATGCAGCTCAGGTTGAATTTGATAGAAGATTGGCTGAGCAAATGATGGAACAAGGTGAAAAGGAAAAGTCACCATTTGTTGTGACTTATGAAGAAGAAAGTGATGGAGCTAGCTCAGATTCAAGTGTGATGATTGTTGAACCAGAAAGACTTGAGTATGGTGATGAGCTTGCTAGGGAAAGGCTGAGAGATTTGATGTTGCAAATTGATTTTGATATGCCAGAGGTAGTTCAGATGTACAATTCTTGGGAAGAAAGCTGTATGGATAATCCAGACTTGACCATTTCAGACCAGATATGGGGTTTGGAAATTCTTCTTAGAGTTCAGCAGGATTGTAAGGTGATGTTGAAGTACAGGGCAAGCAACATTCTCTCTGAATTGAAAAGGGATAGAAGGAAGCTCTACTTTATGTTGCTCAAATGTCATGGAGTTGGATGGACACATCAGAAGCTGAAGGCTTTGACATTTGATGAGTTGGAACATAGGGCTTATCCTATTTGGGTGAAAGTGCAAGAAGAAAACACTTTCAGACTTCTTTCAGATGAAAGAAAGGAGCAACTTGCAGAAGAGATGGCAATCAAGAAAGCTATGATAGTTCCTAGACCAGTAAAGAAGGGATTTATTCTTGAGTTTCCAAAAGATATGTCTCAACTGTATCCAAGTGAAGCAATCATTAGAAAGAGCCTCAAACTCTCTCCATTAGAAGCTTCAGATATGGTTCATGTGTTACCACTAGATTCCAGGAATCCAATAGTAAGTTATGAGGAAGATGAATGTGGATTCTGGAAAATTGGAAGATTTGGCAAGGAGGTACACACTTTTACCACTCTCATATCTTTATTTGCAAGTTGTGACAGAGAAGACTTGGTAGACCTTTGGAGGTTGCTAGAGACCAAGTATGAGGCTGAAGCACCAACTTCAGCTAATGGAATAAAACTTTGGACCACATTTAAAAGAATGTGTGGGACAAAAGAAGAAGATCCTGAAATATGGAAGGATCTTGAAGATGACCTCAGTGGTCTTCAATGGAGGTTATATTCAGCTGCAGGTGTATACCATTTGAGTTCTACAAAGTTTGCTGAGTATTTACTTGTAGATGCTCAGTATTTCATATCCAAGGCTGTTTTGGAGAAGATGAAGGACACCCAGTTGGAGATAGACTATACAAGTGACGTGGCAAAGAATTTGATCAGATTTATTTATTACCAATATGATAAGTTTTGTCAGACTCCTCCAAGTTCTTAATGTTTATTCAGAAACTTGATCATAAGAGTGGATATCAAGTTTAGGGGAGGATTGTTGGGAATAAATTTAGGCCAGAACACTTGAACGCTGACAAGAACAACTTAAGCGTTGACAAGAGCAAAGTGAGCGCTGACAGCATAAGCGTTGACAAGATAAAGTCAAGCGTTGACAGATTGAAGACAAGCACTGATGGAAGATGTGAGCTACACGTATATTATATTCTAGATTACTTCTAGTAAGGATAGAAACGACAATGTATTTTCTATGTTTATCTTTACCTAGAATAGTTGATTCGTAGCTTATTGTACAAGACTTCTTGTTCTATAAAAGAAGATCTTTTAGGTTAATGTTTAATATCAGTTTTCATAGTATTCGCAAGTTAAACCTTTCATTGTAATCAACACGATTATTCTAATACAAGTGAAAGTTTGTTTAACATCATTGTGTTTTATATCAAGTATTAATTCCGCATAACACTTTGTTACTTTATTCATAAGCAAAGGTTTCTCTACGTGTTATACTTGATCTAATCTCGTATACACAAAGCTAATCGATCTAAGTTTGGGATCAACAAGAGTGTTTAAAGAGGTTGTGATGATGGTATTTGAACTGGTTTAACTGGGTTCACGTAAAAATTGGATTACGTGGAGCTTGGCGGAGGACCCAACCATGGTGGCTGTATCTTATTTTTCCGATTACTTATTTATCTGAGCCTACGTAGTTGGTCGCTTCTTTTCAAAATCCTTTTAATATAATAGAATAATATATAATATATAATGTGGCCAATGATGATAATTTTACGTTCACCATGCGTGGCTCGCCGGTGCTGTTGCTCTCTCCCTCAAGGCAAACTGTTGTACCGATATACTACTTCAATCAGGTATAAAAGGGTTGTGGTTTCAGCCGAGTGAGGTTGTAGAAAAACCTTTCATGTGTTTGAGGGTAGATATGAGTCGCGAGGGGTGTGAGAAGTAAGAGGCCGTTTGGGACTGTCTATATGATCGTCTGCTTATTGCATTTTTATGTTATTTTATGCATATTATTTAAAATGTGTTCCAGATTGCTTATTTTTCCACTATATCTTTCAGGTCCTCCTGCTCGGCTATGTTAGTATTTCACGTGGGATAAATAGTGTCATGGCGAACCTAATGTAAGCATAACCATTCGAATACCTTCTGATGAAAGTTCAACAATGTGTCCAAAGGTATAATGTGTTTCACTTCTTAACAGATATTGCTGGTATGGATCATCTATGAAAAAACATCTTCGTCAAAACATCTTTGGTTAGTTTCTGTGTGTTTGCTTTAGTGTGTTCTCAAAATGGGAATCCTAATATTAGTGCAACAAATTAGATCATCTATGAAAAAACATCTTCGTCAAAATATCTTTAGTTTGCCTTGTTATCTACTTGTTGAAGATGTTGTTTTTTCACGTGCACGACGGAGATCACTACAAAACTCTAGTCCTTCCCTGGCAAAATTTCAAGCGTTTCCCTGGCGACATGTCGCGAGGGAAAACGTATCCCTGGCGACATGTCGCCTGGGAAAATTCGCCAAAGAAAGCTGGTGCGAGAAAGTTTCCCTGGCGACTTTTTCGGATTTCCCTGGCGACTAAGTGGGCCCCGCAGCTCTTGGGTTCAAAAACTAGTGCCAGGCTGGATTTGGTGCGGGAAAGTTTCCCAGGCGACACATGTCGCCATGGAAACTTTGGGTGATTAACAAACTTAAGTAAACATGCTACTTAAACCTCACTTTTCCCTGGCGACATGTCGCCAGGGAAACTATTCGCTACGTTGACAAGTCAATGCCTCGCGTTGATAAGTCAACGTTGTGCCAGAGTTTCCCTGGCGACATGTCGCTAGGGAAACTATTCGTTACGTTGACAAGTCAATGCCTCGCGTTGACAAGTCAACGTTGTGCCAGAGTTTCCCTGGCGACACGTCGCCAGGGAAACATTGCTGACTTTTCAGAAAGTCAAGCGAGCCTCAGGTTTCCCTGGCGACATGTCGCCGGGGAAACTTTGTCGTTTTTTTTGCAGCCTGCACAGCAGGCTATTTCCAGATATTTTCTGGAATTTTTCCGGAAAAAATCTACCAAAACCTGGGAATACAAATACAAAACCTGGGGATACAAATACTAAAAATCTACCACGAATCTAGTACTAAAACACAATAACATGTAACCTCTCGATCGATTAACTCGATCAATACAAATACATATGTCACAACTTGAGTACAAAGTTCCTAGTTACACTTATTAAACTTGCAATTCGGGGTTTAAAATTATTAAACTTGCATGCTAAGGTAGGAAAAACAAGACATACTAACCATTATTGCCACTACCGCCACTCCCACCGGCGCCACTACCGCTGCCTCCCGTGCCACTCCCACCGGCGCCACTACCGCTGCCTCCCGTGCCACTCCCGTCGGCGCCACTACCACTGCCTCACGTGCCACTCCCGCTAGCACCACCCGATAGGAATGCTGAGAACGCATCGGCGAACCTAAAGTCACTTCTCATAAATTCAAACACTTGAGACGCTTGTTCTAATCGTGGGTCAATGGCAGGGGAGGACTATATCGAGCAGTCCTTCTCGGCACTATCTGACCGACACTAGGCATGTGGCCTCGCTGCTTTCCGCCTCTGACGATACGGTTGATCTCGTTGTCCGTATGTTTGCCTTCAGCCTTCATCGCAAGCATCTCCTCCTAATGAAGTGACAAAAACAAACGACAGTTAGTATATTATTTATTAGTCGGGTTGGTACTTTATTTATCGACAGGGAATAGTAAAAAACCAAGGTATATCCAAAAAAAATTAATTAATTAATTTAAAAAATAAAAAAAATACTTACATACATAACGCGGTCCGCATCGCAAGGAAAATTCCCATCCTGGTCGGTGTGCATAAGGAAGAATTGGTCAATGACAGTCGGGGGTGGCACATCAGCTTGAATAGTAGCTTGGGTCTGTACATACATAGACACGCATATATAGAATGAAGCAAATTCAAAACAAAAAATCACAACACCAAAACATATAATAAAAGACATATATGTATGTAAATTAATTATACAATTTCTCACCACTTTGTCTCTAAGGAGTGCTAACGACCGAGATCTCTGCCGACTCGTTGTCTTCTGCTTAGACCGATTTTGGGAGTTTGTCAGGCATCTTTTCTCATAATCCGGATTACTCCAAAGTGCGATATGTTTTTCCCAGTCCTTGGAAGTAATTTCCTGAGGACGCTCGCTGCGGACTCTGCCGATGTCTACCGTGCCGGTATCGATGTCTCTGCGCCAATGCTTCGTCTTCAACGTATTTTTTCGAGAATTGTAACTCTTTTGAAGCATGTGATTGATGCCGCCACGTATACCCCTCCATGTATCGGGATCACTCTTGTGTGCTGTCAAATTAAACTTAGACTGTATTCATATACAACAAATAAAACAAACATAGAGTTAGAGTTAGAGATATAATTTATACATTATTTTTTTATTTATTTAATGGCTTATATATTTATTTAAATTTTTATAAAAAAAACAACTTATCCTGATAAGCATAAGCTTTTTGAAAACAGCTTGTTCTGATAAGCTTATCAGGACAAGTTGTTTGAAAACAGCTTATCCTGATAAGCTTATCAGAACAAGCTGTTTGAAAATAGCTTATCCTGATAAGCATATCAGAACAAGCTGTTTTCACACAGCTTGTTCTGGTAAGCTTATAAAGATAAGCTGTATTCAAACAGCTTGTTCTAATAAGCTTATTAGGATAAGTTGTTTGAAAACAGCTTATCCAAAAAAGCTTATTACCTTATTCTCATCAAATATATATTTATTTAAAAAAAATTATTTAAATTTTTTTATATTTATTTTAAAAAAAATTATATGATATAAATAAATAAGATACAATTTGTATATTTATTTAAATTTGTTATTTATTTATATGATATAAATAAATAAACAAAATTATTTAAATATATACACCATTAAATAATTAAACACAATAATGTTATGAACATAAAAATGATAACAGACCTCTATGTTCGCCCAAACAATCGCCGTGATCTCATCAGGGACATCATTCCAACTTGGGTAGTACAGTGGCACGAGCCTCCTGATACAATCCCCGACGTAATTAGCTAAATGTTGAGCATGTGTGCCGCGAGGCCGGAAAGAGACTTCTTCAAAATCTATCGGGACAACGCCATGTTCTTCAACTTCGTCCAACAAATCGAGACATCGGGTAATGCCCCGAGTCTTTCTACAGGCCTCTCTGCCTCCCAAATTTTATTTTCTTTTGCCTTTGCTTGCAAAAATCAAGTGAGTGACAAAGTCATAAAAATTCAAGGCAAGCAACATATATATGAACCAAATTTATGATTGTGTTACAATAATCCAAATATTCTTACCTTTATTTCTAAATACGGCGAAACAACCGTTGCGGATGTTTGGCGTAGGAGGTTCATCCTCCCCACCACCGTCACCACCGTGTGATCGTGCAACATCTGCTGACATCTGTACAAGTACAATTAGCATAACATAGACAAATTCATGAACAAAATAATATAAGCATGCACAAATCCAAAATTAATCGCTAAAATCTGAAATTAATCGCTAAAATCCTAAAACATTCCTAAGGTTTAGTCCAATAAAACATTTATATCATATAATAAAAACAGCTTATCCTGATAAGCTTATCAGAATAAACTGTTTGAAAACATCTTATCCTGATAAGCTTATCAGAATAAGTTGTTTTCAAGCAACTTATCCTGATAAGCTTATCAGAATAAGCTGTTTGAAAACAGCTTATCCCGATAATTTTATCAGAATAAGCTGTTTGATAACAGCTTATTCTGCTAAGTGTATCAGGATAAGCTGTTTTCAAACAGCTTATTCTAATAAGCTTATCAGGAAAAGCTGTTATCAAACAGCTTATCCTGATAAGCTTATTAGGATAAGCTGTTATCAAACAGCTTATTCTGATCAGCTTATCAGGATAACCTGTTTGAAATTAGCTTATCCAAAAAGCTTATTATAATTTATTCTCATCAAATAGGTAACATAAGGAGTGTTTGGATTTACGTTTAACAAAAATTAACAAGTTTAAACATCCCGGACGACATGTCGCCGGGGAATCTAAAAAAGGTAAAAAAAACAATATGTATTATCAATTACAATTAAAAATTAAAAAATACCGTTAAAGAGTCGTCGGGTCTCGGCTGTGGTCGGGGCGCGGCTGTGGTCGGGGCTCGGCTGCGGTCGGGTCTCGGCTGTGGTCGGGCTCGGCTACGGTCGGGACTCGGCTGCGGTGACCGGATATGTGAAAACAAAACCAAATATACTATCAATTATAAAATAAGTTATATAAAAAAATCAATTACAATATAAATTAAAAAAAATTATATAAAAAACCTTAAACTATCAATTACAATATAAATTATATAAAAAACCTTAATAGAGGACGGAGATGGAGTGGTGGTGGTGCCGGTGAACGTAGATGGCGGTGGTGTTGCTGGCGGATGGAGATGGCGGGGTAGTGTACGTGTGCAAGTGTGGAGAAGAGTGGTGGTGAGTGGTGGTGGTGATGATAATGATGGTGGTGATGATAAAGATGGTGGTGATACAAGGTGGTGATAGCAGGTGGTGATGGTGGTGATAGCAACTGCGTGGGTTTTATTTTTGAGGATAAGAAAAAGTGTTATGAGAAAAGTGAGGATCTGGTCAAAAAATGTCCATTTTTTCCCCGGCGACAATGCTTGGTGACATGTCGTCAGGGATACTTTCTACTTTTGTCGTTTAGCCAAAAGCGCGTGATTGAAATTTTTTGGAGGGGGGTGACCAAGTTTCCTTGGCGACATGTCGCCAGGGATACGTTTGACTTTTCAACGCATATATACGTACCTAATTTCTTTTGTCGTTTCTCCCAAACCTTCCCTGGCGACATGTCGCTAGGGAAACTATCCCTGGCGACACGTCGCCAGGGATAGTTGCAAATGTCGTAGGGGATAATTTTTGTCAAAATAAAATTTATTATTACTTATATATTATTATAATTAGTAATAAAATAATAATAATTATTATTATTATTTATAAAATAATAATAATAATTATTATTTATAAAATAATAATTATTATTTATAAAATAATAGTATCATCCCGGTCAGTCTAATTTCTAAATTCATTCCGATTTAGTCCGTTTAGTTTCTCGATTTATTCTAATTCGGTAACCATTGAACATCTAACGTTTAACAAATGCATACCGAGTGATCTATTCAACATCTAACATGTAACCAAGACATGTCGAGTCATCCATTGAACATCTAACGTGTAACCAAGACATGCTGACTCATCCATTGAACATCTAACGTGTAACCAACACATACCGACTCATCCATTGAACATTTAACGTGTAACCAAGACATACCGACTCATCCATTGAACATCTAACGTGTAACCAAGACATGTCTACTCATCCATTGAACATCTAACGTGTAACCAACACATACCGACTCATCCATTGAACTTCTAACGTGTTACCAAGATATATCGACTCATCCATTGAACATCTAACGTTTAACAAATGCATACCTACTCATCCTTTGAACATCTAACGTCTACATACTGGGTCATCTATTGAACATATAACGTTTAACAAATGCATACCGACTCATCCATTGAAAATCTAACATGTAACCAAGACATGTCGAGTCCTCCATTGAACATCTAATGTGTAACCAAGACATGCCGACTCATCCATTGAACATCTAACGTGTAACCAACACATACTGAGTCATCCATTGAACATCAAACGTGTAGCCAAGACATACCGACTCATCCATTGAACATCTAACGTGTAACCAAGACATGTCTACTCATCCATTGAACATCTAACGTGTAACCAACACATACCGACTCATCCATTGAACATCTAACGTGTAACCAAGACATAACGACTCATCCATTGAACATCTAACGTTTAACAAATGCATACCGACTCATCTATTGAACATCTAACGTGTAACCAAGACATACCGGCTCATCCATTGAACATCTAACGTTTAACAAATGCATATCGACTCATCCATTGAACATCTAATGTGTAACCAAGACATAACGACTCATCCATTGAACATCTAACGTTTAACCAACACATACCGACTCATCCATTGAACATCTAACGTGTAACCAAGACATACCGACTCATCCATTGAACATCTAACGTTTAACAAATGCATATCGACTCATCCATTGAACATCTAACGTGTAACCAACACATGCCGACTCATCCATTGAACATCTAACATTTAACAAATGCATACCTACTCATCGATTGAACATCTAACGTGTAACCAAGACATACCGACTCATCCATTGAACATCTAACATTTAACAAATGCATACCGACTCATCCATTGAACATCTAACGTGTAACCAAGACATGCCGACTCATCCATTGAACATCTAACGTGTAACCAACACATACCGATTCATCCATTGAACATCTAACGTGTAACCAAGACATACCGACTCATCCGTTGAACATCTAACGTGTAACCAAGACATGTGTACTCATCCATTGAACATCTAACGTGTAACCAACACATACCGACTCATCCATTGAACATCTAACGTGTAACCAAGACATACCGACTAATCCATTGAACATCTAACGTTTAACAAATGCATACCGACTCATCCATTGAACATCTAACGTGTAACCAAGACATACCGGCTCATCCATTGAACATCTAACGTTTAACAAATGCATACCTACTCATCCATTGAACATCTAACGTGTAACCAAGACATACCGACTCATCCATTGAACATCTAACGTTTAACAAATGCATACCGACTAATCCATTGAACATCTAACGTGTAGCCAAGACATGCCGACTCATCCATTGAACATCTAACGTGTAACCAACACATACCGACTCATCCATTGAACATTTAACGTGTAACCAAGACATACCGACTCATCCGTTGAACATCTAACGTGTAACCAAGACATGTGTACTCATCCATTGAACATCTAACGTGTAACCAACACATACCGACTCATCCATTGAACATCTAACGTGTAACCAAGACATACCGACTCATCCATTGAACATCTAACGTTTAACAAATGCATACCGACTCATCCATTGAACATCTAACGTGTAACCAAGACATACCGGCTCATCCATTGAACATCTAACATTTAACAAATGCATACCGACTCATCCATTGAACATCTAACGTGTAACCAAGACATACTGACACATCCATTGAACATCTAACATTTAACCAACACATGCTGACTCATCCATTGAACATCTAACGTGTACCCAAGACATACCGACTCATCCATTGAACATCTAACGTTTAACAAATGCATGGCGACTCATCCATTGAACATCTAACTATAACCACACATGCCGACTCATCCATATAACAGCTAATGTTTAACAAATGCATACTGACTCATCCATTGAACATCTAACGTGTAACCAAGACATACCGACTCATCCATTGTGTAGAAACTAGAAGGGGGGTTGAATAGTTTCTCTTCGATTAGTCACCTAATTAAAGTTACTTTCAATTAGGTTTGTATCAAAACTATCTTTTACTTGAAGCTAAGTTGTATAATGATTAGGTTCAATTCAAATGCATTAGCAATGGTAATAGGTAAGTATAATGATAATGAAATAAGTAAAGAGTAAGGAAAGAGATAACCTAATGACAAGACACCAAGATTTATAGTGGTTCGACAACGAGGCTCTATCCTCGTTTCTACTCCACTCCTCGAGTATACCTACTCGAGATTTCCACTATATCCACAAGCTCCCTTCTTGGCGGAGAAAGCCTTACATCGTCGCTTACATTATTTTCCGACATGAAGCTAAATGTCGAGACCTAATCTTTAGTTAGGACCAATCTACACAACGTTGCCTACTTCACAATTTAACGACACAAGGATAGATGTCGAGTTCTAATCTAAAGCTTGAACCAATCTTCACGACGTTGCCTACTTCACAATTTAACGACATAAGGCTAGATGTCGAGTTCTAATCTAAAGCTAGAACCAATCTTCACGACTCTTCACTTTGAAGCTAAGTGAGAACTTCACACAACACAACTACTAATCACTTTCAAGTTTAGTGAGAACTCACAAGACACAACCACATCACTTTATAGTTTAGTGAGAACTTCTACAAAATCTATTACAACTCAACTAGACATATCCAAGTACACACATGTAGCTTGGATCTACACAACATAAATCCAAGCAAACACATAGGCAATGGATGTACACAACAAATTCAAGTATTCATAAATAGCTTGGATGAACACAACTAGTCCAAGTATTCTTAAATACAAATGGATCAACATAAAACAAAAAAGGCTAACATGATGAACATGACTAATTTATGGATTCATCTTTATCACAATACTAGTGAGTGAGTGACCTTCTCTTTGGACAAGGTAAAGGAGGGGATCAAGAGGATAATCATATGTAAACATACTTAACACATTAAGTGATCATTTACTAATGATTATGCTATAGAAAAGAGAAAGGAGGCTGAGAAAAACGTCCAAGAGGGTTATCGGAAAATGAGATTTGATCCAATATTTATAGAAGACAAAGTGCAATGGCTAGCTGGGCGCGGTTCTTTAACTAGCCCGGCGGTTCCATATCGCTAGAGAACCGCCTAGCTATTTAAGGTACCGCCCAGTAGACTACGCTCCTTTTTTGTTTTTAGTGGGGTAGGAATATTTGAGGTTTTTTAAACCTTCAAAGGATATTCTTATGGCATATGGAATATGCCATTTTCAAATTTACATTTTCCATTTTAATAAAAAATTTCTTAAAAAGAAAGTTTATTAAAAAATCTTTTGTCATATTAACAAAAGTAAGTTTTAAGGATAATCACTTTGATGATCACTAAGTATGATTAAGAAAAGTTAGTGATATGATTATTACCTTGATGATAGTGTTAGTTAAATAATTCATTTTGTGTTTTACACTAAATGTGTTGTATAGTTTGTTGTGATCAAAACTAAGAAAGATTAGTTAACACTAATAATATTTTTAGGCATCACTTGCATTAACAATCTCCACCTTTTTTATTACGACAAACTATAAACTCATTTATGTAGAAACACAAAATATCGAATTATTAACGAGTTTATCACTATCATTTCTCCCCCTTTGTCGTAGCAAAAAGGTAAGCACAAGTCTTCGAAGAGAACCGGACTTTTCTAGTAGCTCCCCCTTGGTGGTTGCTCCCCCTTGCTTGGGGCACCAAGTGTATGAGCTATGGTGACATGCTACACAAAGGTTAGTAGAAAGAAAATAAACACCAATGTATATATGATCACGACCTACTAAGTAACTTGAGAGGGAGAAGGAGAAGAAATATCAAATTAGAAGCAAGTATTTGCTATGTGTGTCCAAAGAGGTAAATGACAAAATCTAAGTTCAATTGGTGGAATGGAGGTAGAAAAGAAACATCTAACCAATGAAGATGATAAATTTGTCAAAGGATTAAAATTTAGAATTGATGGAATCACCCATAATCAATTGTAAAGATTAACCATGATCAACTCATAAGAAAGAGAGAATGATCAAATAAAGAAAAAAAACACAACACAAAGGTTTCATATTACATAAATATGAAAGAAACAAACAAGGTAGATAGTCATACACACAATATGAGTATCTAAAGCAAAAGATATGGAAAATAAACCACAAAGCATAAGCTATTCTAATAGTGATAATTTTCCAAGATTTAAATGTTATTGACTCCAAAACAACTAAAGTATTATTGACTCCAAGAGTGCTTAGTCCTTTAGTTGGAAAAATAAGACGACGAGGCATCATTCGAAGTTTTGTCCACGAGAACGAAAACTTTGAGAGGAGGTTGAGTGAGGAGGAATTCAAGAAAATTTAACTTCTCATACACATGAGAAAGTTCAATTTGTTGAAATCGACAACAAGCACACGAGGATCCATGATGCAAAATAAATTTGGTTGATGGGGAAGGCCTAGGGTTTGGTGGTGGTGAGGAGAGTGGGTAGGAAATGTTTTCACAATGCCTTGTGAGGTTTGGGAAGGTTGAAAGGTCATTGAGTTGAGGGGTGTTGAAAGGTTTTGGTGGTGGGGGAAGATTTTCCTTTTCTCCGGTAATGGGGTTAATGGAGTAGGTCTCATTCCAATACTTGATTGGAGAAAAGGTGGGGTTCTTGGGTGGTTTGGATGAAGTGGGTTCATTTTTCTTGATCCAAATAGGTCGAACCGAGATCCTCGGTTTTTTAGAAAGCTTGGATGAGGAAGCTTTGGGTGAGGAAGTTTGTGACAATGAAATGTCAAGGTTATGAAAGGAGGAGTTAGGCATTGTTGAGGTGTGAGAATGAAATCTCAAGGTGGGGGTATAAGAAGAAAGTAGACAAGGCAAAGGTTTGAAAATCAAATGTAAAGTGTCAAGGAATGTTTAGCCAAATTGAGTAAACATAGAATCTTGATAGAGGATGGGGTGATGAAGAAAGACAAAAAAACGAGCCAAAACTTAGCTATCTGTCCACGGTTCCTTATCACTTAAGGAACCGCGCAACTTTAATGAGCCGCGTGCAGTGGACTTGAAACCATGATTTTCCAGGGTTTTGAGAAAAACTAAGACTTTTTAAAAAATTGCAAATGTTGGAATTTTACCTCTATTAGCACTAAATTATGCTAGGGTTGCATAAAAGCAACACATTCACAAAGAATGTCTTGACACAGGGTGACAAAATATTTAGATAACAGTTTGAACCAATTTTAGTCAAGTTTTAGAGGTTGTGATAGATTTAGATTCAATTTTAATTTAGAATTAAAGTTGATTAATGTGCACATAAAGATAGAAACACATAAAGCTAAATCCATAATTCATCCTCATGAAAAACTCATAGAGGGAAAGAGATACATTAAGGAAATAAAAAAAACAACGAACTAAAACAAAGTTAGCTTAAAACTAGGTCTTGATGAGTAGTCTTCCTCGGCTTGGTTTTTCTTGAAAAACACTTATTAGGGAAAATCATCATTTATCTCCTAGGAGGATGATTGGCAAAGAGATTCAACAAAAAGCTTTGCAACTCTATGTGAGCCCCAATCATCTCCAATCTAAGGATATCAATGAGATAGAAGTTGTTGAGGCAACAAGGGCAATTAGTGCCATTGTGCATGAAATACTCATAAAAGCTAGGATCACCCATGTTTGGAGTGTTTGAGGGAGGTGGAGGTGGAGGAGGTATATTCTCCAAGGGTGATGTGGTGAGTGTAGAGGTATGCTCTCCAAGGGTGAAATGGGTGAGTTTGGAGGGGTAAATGGTGAAGTCACCTGTTGTCCCATATATTTAGGTGATATAACACGAATTTAAAGAAGAAAGGTAGATATGAGATGAATTCTAGAGAGAGGAATTAGAGAGAGAAAAGAGAGAGAAATGGTTGGAACTAGGTGATATTAGATTAAGAGAAAAATGAGAATAAAATGAACCAACACCCTTCCTAACATGCTAAGAAGGGTATTTATAGTCCCCCTACATGTGGGCTTGTATGGACTATACTACATGGGCCGGTCTTTCCTTTTGGGCTTTGGTTACTTATGAATGAACCTTAGCTTAAAGTTAAGCCCGTTATATACGACTAATCTACTACCTATTACAACGTTCTAAATTACGATACATAATAAACATATGACAGAGCATTCTTGTTTGACTCAATATTTTGAGGCTAACAATCTCCCCCAATGAGAGGTCATAAACCTTGGTCATTTAGGAAATTTGTAGAGATTACTGATCTCGCCATAAATGGGTCTTGAACTTGTAATCGTAGTCTTTTTCCTTCATGCTGTGATCTTTGAGCCTTTGTCGTTGTCTTTCGACTTTGTCTTTAAGTTTGAGATCTTCAAATCATCCTTGACTTGTTTTTGCCATCTTGCAATCTTGTGTCTTCATCCACATGCTCACACTATTAATTATTGAATATGTCTTTAGGCATGAGTATGTGGTTTTGAATCTTTGACTTTGCTTAGTACACCGTGACACCACCTTCTCGAGACAAAACATAGACACGGACTGAATGGGTTTGACATTCGTCCTAAATCGGTAGCGTTTTACCTCCGGTCAGTGAAGACCGTTATACGATATTAAATATCGTACCTGTGATCAGGTAGATTCAATTAAGAATCTCCTTGACAGGGTTTCGCGGCTGTACTAGCCGTTCTCTTTACTCGACCGTCTCAAAGCAAGACTGCGAACATAAAGAGTGAATCAATTGGATAAATATCCGCTTGATTAAAATCGTCAATTCATATTCCTGGAACAAGTGTGATTCATAAAGAATCTTACCATTGTTGCTTTCCAGTTGACACAAGCTTGATTCATAAGAATCTCACAAGTCACCTACCGTAGCGCTGTTTGATGTTGACGCTAGAAGGATTTCCATTCGTCACTGTGAATATTAATGAATATCACTCTGAATGTTCTGGTAAGACCATAAAGATATTGTGTAGAAACTTGAAACGAGCTTGAATCAATTTAGAATCAAACCACTATTGCTTTTCCACATGTTTAATTCATAAAGAATCTTGCATATGACCTATCGCAGTGCTGTTTGATGTTAACACTGGAAGGATTTCCAGTCATCATTGTGAATACTAAGTAGTATCACTCTGAGTGTTCTAGCAATATCATAAGGATATAGCGTAGGACTCTCTTGATCTTCATCCGTGTGTCCTAACGAGATTTGATTGATCTCTTGGCTCTAGACTCTATTTGTGCACTTTTAGTGGTCGGAGGCTGGAGCAGATGCCACCTATTCAATATCAACTATCTCGGAGTGAGAAAGTCAATAGAAATCGTGTTGATCTCCGTGACAATAAAACAAACTTCTTTTGAGAGAAGTCTGAGTAGCTAGGAAAGGTTTGTGCTTCACATCACTGGGTCCATGATGAGTTTGTCTTCATGATGAGTTGACCCGGTTTCTGCCTAAGTTGTATGGAGGGCTTCTTTCTTTACACCCTTTATCCTTACATTTCTTTTTCATTCTTCAACCCCTTCAATGCTTACCAAGACATCATTACTAGCACCTTGTTGTGATTGTTCCAGTGCTAGCATCAGTACTTAGTCGGCATTCAGCTACGTTCACATTCTACTCTATCTTTCCTAAGGACTTCTAATAATCTATTGGATTGTCCCTGGGAAGATCCCTCCGGTTCTGGTTGGATCATAGGACTTAAACCTAACCACCCTTTTGACACCAATAACGTCGTGAATTAAAGATGTTGTGGGTATTTGATCGTAACCATGAAAACCACTTTAAGTTCTAACAAAGTGTTTGAAAAACATTTAACACCTTGCTAGTTTTGTCGTTTCAAAAATGCTCTCCCTTCACATGTGCATCGATAATCGAAAGTGTTTCGCACATGTAGGTAAGAGTTAAAGTGCTTTAGTCTTATATAAGATCACATTTTAATCACATTTTCTCCCCTTAACTCTAATATATAAAATCTTTTGATATTAGAGATACCAAATTTGATTAAAATATATTTTGAAAAATAGTATTGAAAATATTCGGGAGAAAGATGTGTCAAACTTAGCATGAATTTTGGAAAGCTCCCCCTCAAAAATTGATCCAATTGAATTGTCATTGTGAGGATGTGATCCACATTTCTCTTTTTGAGGATGGGAGTTGTTGAACACACTATTTTTTGAAAGATTTTGATTAATCATTGAAAAATTCTTGAAAAAATTGTGTTTAACGCTTTTTGAAAATCCTATTTCTTTTTGTCGAAGAGGTTTTTCTAAAGCATAAACTTGAGTTCATAGACTTTGAATGTCTTGACGAATCCACTCAAGTGTAAGAAGATTTCTCTTCTTTTGCTGAGGGTAAGCGCACTACATCATACACTCCCCCGTGAATATTGATCCGGGTTGCAATCTGAAAGTGATTACAAGCCATTGTGTTGAGCTCAAAACGTTGAATGTTTTATGACAATCTCAACCCGAGATAGATTGCTCTACCCGTTGTTGGAAATATTGTCCACAAGAGACAATTTCCTTTAAAAAAATAGAGATGACATGTTTTGAAAAATATTTACAACTTTCATTCGAGCTTTATGTACACACCCGCGTCGTTATTGAGCGACATTTCTAGGTACGTCCATATTATCGATACTAAAAGACATGTCGAGAAGAATATTTTTGGATTATCAAAGATTTTTTAATTTTGTATTTTGCTTTTTCATTAATATTTACAAATAGATGTTTGATAGATGAATCAAGCAGGCTTCTTTGCAAGAACCTCCAGTTCTGTTGGAGTCAAACATCTCATACCAATTTGCCTAACTAGATACGCAAACCTCTCTTTCGAAAGAGCTTTTGTAAACAAGTCAGCTAATTGGTAATCAGTTCCAACAAAGTATAATTCAACAATACCCTTTTCAACTTGTTCCTTAATGAAGTGATATCTGACATCAATGTGCTTCGTGCGAGAATGTTGTACCGGATTGCAGGAGATGGCTATGGCAGACTTTGAGTCACAGTACATAGGTACTTTATCAAAGTGGAAGCCATAATCCGTGAGTTGTGTTCTCATCCAAAGAACTTGAGCACAACACTCAGATAGAGACACATACTCCGGTTTGGCTGATGAAAGTGACGTGCAATCCTGCTTCTTGGAAGACCATCCCACAAGCTTATCTTGACCTAGAAATTGTGCACCACCATAAGTATTTTTACGTGTATCAAGACACCCTGCATGATCAGAATCTGAATAGGCCGTTAGAAAGAAACCGGTTTCCCTCGGATACCAGAGTCCCATGTGAATGGTATTATTAAGGTACCGAAAGATCCGTTTGACCTCCTTGAGGTGCTTTTCAGTGGTTCATGCTTGATATCGTGCACAATAACATGTAGCATGATGAATATCAGGCCTGCTTGTTGTCAAGTAAATGAGGGACCCGATCATGGAACGATATCTTGTTTGATCTATGGGTAATCCCTCCAAATCAGCATCTAGGGATGTGGTTGATAATGGTGTCCCAACGAGGTCACATGAGGTCATACCATGCTTTTTGATTATCTCTTGACAATACTTAGCTTGGTTAATGAAGATACCACTTGGGGATTGGTGAACTTGAATTCCTAGAAAGAATTTTAGTTCGCCCATCATATACATTTCAAATCTGTTGTGCATTACTTTTTCAAACCATTTTGAAAGTTTTGGGTTTGTAGACCCGAAAATAATGTCATCAACATAAATCTGCACAAGAAAAATGTCATCCCCATATGTATAAGTGAACAAAGTTAAATCAATGGAACCTTTTGAGAAACCTTTGGAGACCAGAAATTTCGAAAGTTCGTCGTACCACGCCCTTGGAGCTTGCTTGAGTCCATAAAGTGCTTTGTGGAGACGATACACCTTGTCAGGATAATGAGGATTGACGAATCCTTCCGGCTGTGTGAAATAGACTTCTTCCTTCAAAGGACCGTTAAGAAACGCCGTCTTTACGTCCATTTGATAAAAAATGAATCCCTTATGTGCAGCATAAGCCAGAAAAATCCTGACCGCTTCCATTCGAGCTACTGGTGCAAATGATTCTTCAAAATCAATACCCTCTTTCTGTCCATACCCTTTAGCCACTAGCCTAGCTTTGTTCTTGATGATCGTGTTTTCTTCATCCATCTTGTTTTTCTAGATCCAACAAAGATTTAAAGGAATCACATCGTATGGTCTGTCAACAAGTTCCCAGACTTTAAGTCTTTCAAATTGTTGAAGTTCATCCGTCATCGATTCTATCCAAGCATGATCAGCCATGGCTTCTTTGATGTTTTTCGGTTCAGCTGAACTCACGACGAGTGCGAACATACAAACATCGCCATCGGTGTTAAGCTGCCGTCTTGTGCGAACGGGCTGTGAAGGGTTTCCAATTACATGAACCAAAGGATGATCTCGGGTCCAATGATGTGTTGAAGGATGTCGTTGATAGAATGTATGCATATTTGACGGATCAACATGGCGAGTAGAAGACTCTCCAATTTCGTGTACCGGTGTACGAAATGGGTTGATAAATTCGTCTTCGTCAGATAATGCATCTTCTGCTTGATTTATGTTCTCTAGAGCAATGACAGTAGTTGTGGATGTTGTAGGATCGATTGTTGAATTGATATTCTGAGGAGGTAAATCTGCAGCAACCGGTGTTGAAATATATGAAGTTGTATCCTTTTGTTGACGATGATCGGTATCATCATTCTTATCATGAGTGACAGCGAAAGACTTCGATACAACTTGTTTCTCCCCCGTGAAATATTCATCATACATTGGTCCATATAACATTTCCAACTCTTCAATTGTCGTGTCGACTGTCATATCAGCTCTAGGAACATTTTCTGGAACCAGCGTTGAACTTGACGGTTCATTGTTGTGGTCTTGAGTTCCGAGTTCCGTGCGGTTGTGAACGGAAGTCGTTTGTCGTTGTGGATCGGGACTTAAACTGTTTTGTTCAAGTGCCATTTCTTGTAATTCATCAAATCAAATGTGAATGGTCTCGATAATCAATTTTGTTCTCTTGTTGTATACTCTATATCCCGTAGACTAAGTTGCATATCCCACAAGAATACATGCATCACCTTTCTCTTTCAACTTATCTAAATTTTCACCATTTCGAATAATGTAACAAGTACATCCAAAAACATGAAGGTGTTTGAGTGAAGGTTTTCGATCATGAATTATGTGATATGGTGTCTTTTCGTGTCTTGGGATAATTAAGGAATGGTTTTGTGTGTAGCATGCGGTTGACACGGCTTCGGCCCAAAAGTATAGTGGAAGTTTTGAAGCGGATAATAATGTTCGAGCAGCCTCAACTAAAGTACGGTTTCGTCTTTCAACAACGCCGTTTTGTTCGGGTGTTCGAGCAATAGATGTTTCATGTTCAATTCCTTTGGCTTCAAAATAGTTTCTCAGTTTTGAATTCAAAAATTATGTACCTCTGTCAGTACGAACCACTTTGGCTTGAGCTTGAAGACCACGTTGTATCAGTTTAAGAAAGCTGATGAGAACTTCAGGTGTTTCATCCTTGGACCTCAAGAAGTGAGTCCATGTGTACCTTGAGTAATCATCGACAATTACCAGAATATATTTCTTTCCATTGATACTATGAACAAGCATGGGACCACACAGATCCATATGAAGAAGATCTAACCGTCCTTTAGAGCTTGGTGTAGTCTTTGTTTTGAAGCTACTTCGTTTAGCTTTACAAAGCTCACAAGAAGAACAAAGGTGATCTTTCATGAATTTCAAACTTGGAAGGCCTCTCACAATATCTTTCTTGGAAAGCAAGTTGATGGTATCAAAATTAAGATGAGATAAACGTCGATGCCATAACCATGCCTGAGTCGTTGAAGCTTTAGCCATGAAGCAAATTGGAGTTGATGAAGTTGTGTCTTGAAGTGAAATTGTGTAAAGATCAGTACCCTGTGTACCGGTAAGTAAGTCATTCCCATCATAATCACGAACAAAACATGTCTTCTTTCTGAAAGCAACCTCCAAATCCGCATCACAGAACTGACCAACCGATAAAAGATTGTGATTGAGCCCTTCGACGTAGTATACCCTTTTGATTGTAATATTCCCCTGAACCAAATCTCCATATCCTAGGATCGGTGCAAATTGATCATTTCCGAATCGGACCGTACCCAGGAACTTCTCCACGAAGTTAATTAGAAGCTTGAGATTCCCCGTCATGTGCTTCGTGCATCCGGAGTCCAGTATGAAGAGAATTATTTGTATCACATGCAGAAGAGTTGGAACACGATGGAGCATTTGCTAAATTGTATACCACAGTAGTTGTGATAGTAGAATCATTAGTGTCCTTATCAACATTTAAAGGCAAACTAACACTCGTTTTCACATTTTTTGTCCTAGCTTTCGGCATCCATTTATATCTTGGAGGACATTGATTAGCAAACCACCATTTCCAAGACTTTCTAGCAGACTCATATAATTCCTTAATTGTGCTTCTAGGGTTCTTAGTGGTGGAGTCTGATGCATTACTTTTCTTAGTGGGGGTTGCACCATAATGGTTCATTTTGCGTTTGGGTTTTCTAGCACTAATAGGCATCGCAGTTTGCTTATTAGTTCTAGTATCTACGCCTTTGACATTATTCGAAACACACATAGCATGATTAGCATTAGCACACTTTCCACATTTCACACAAACAAACTTAACATTCAAAGTCGAATCATTCAAATCATCATTACACGCGATTACAGACGTTTTATTCTTAGAAACATTGATAATCCTAGGGTGGTCTTCTACTGTCTTCATCTTCCCTTGACTTCTGTTTTGCCAAACCTTTTCATTCATGCGAGTGCTCTTAAGCTGAGGTCATCTAACACTATCAGTGGGGATTACTCCTGTAGTAAAAGACACACGTCTATTAGTGTTTCTAGAAGTCTGAGGTGATTGACTTTCTTTGTTTTGTGTAGGTTTAGTGTCCAATCTATACATCCCTGGTTTAATCACATTATTGTGCTTAACGCTTGGTGCTATGACATTTCTTATGGGTTGATTTTGTGGTAACCTTTCCTTTCCATCCATCTTGGGGGCAAACACAGGTTTTGCAAACGAGGAATTTGATAAAGCAGATGGTTTTCCCAAGATAGAGGATCTCTTCACTTTAGAGGCATTGGGTTATCTAACAACAGGTTTCTTAACGCTAGGTTCCACAACTTTCCCACCCATCTTAGCAACGAGTTTCTGCAACTCTGCTATCGCTGTTTCCCTGTCTTGTAACTGAGCTTTCAACCCTTTAATTTCCAAATTCAGCTCATTCATTTCTCGAAACGTTTTGGAAAGTTTTTCTTGCAAGTTATTATCATGTGGAAAACTACCAACGTCTTTTTGCAAAGCAAGTTCAAGAGAATGACAATGTTTTTTAAGGAAATCAGTTTTGTGTTGAAGTAACTCAAAAGCCTTTTTATCAACATTTTCTTTACATTTCGAAAGCTCAAGTTCAAGACGCTCACATTCTTTGATTTTATCAAGATATTTGCATGCAACATCAGAATATTCATCGATATCAGCACAAGATTGAAGAGTAACACACAAAATATCTTTGAAGAGACATTCTTCTAAGAGTAAATCATATTCATCTGAAAAACGGACTTGTCCATTTGAAGATCGTCAATTTCTTTCTCAATAGACTCAACATATTTTAAATCATCAAACATTTCAGACCGAATTAATCTTTCAAATTCAAGCATATTTTCTTTTAATGTGGTCGTGTTCGGTATTAAGATTTGTTTGATAAGCACAGTTATATCTTGAGGAATTGGTTTTTTCCACTCGTCATTTTCTCGTTGTTTCCATTCATTGTCAACAATGGGTTTAATATTATCAATGTAATGTTGTAGAAAACCAAATGTCTGCCTACTCTTTCTTTTAGAAGCATCAAGAGGCAAGTAGTTGATAAACTTAGAAACGTTTGTTTTCTTAGTAGCAAAAGCTTTCTTCCAGTGAATTCTTCTTTGTTTGCATTCTAAAAATAATTCCTCACGAGACTTTTGTTTTTGTGTAGTGAAAAGACCATATAGACTATTCTCATAAGCATAATTGTATGGTTTCACAAACTCTTTATTGACCGGTGATCTACTCTCCTCTTCCCAAAGGGATGTCTCATCATAACCAAGAGGATATTCGGGATCGGTCCATTTGGACTCATCCATATAAAGGCGCGGGTTCGCAGCTTGAGCTTGGGCAAGATAATCAGGACTTGCAAAGCTAGCTTGACCCTTAAACATAGACAGAGGTGCTATCATTCTTACGGTTTGAATAGATTCATGTGTTTTATAAACAACTTTCTTCAAAAATTCGACTTGTTTTTCTAGTTCCGTTACTTTTTCAGTATCTTTTTCATGTCGACTTTTGAAATCTTGTTTTAACGTTTCAACCTCTTGTTTCTTAACATCAAGAATTTTAGCAGACTCGGTGTTATCCATCGAAAGCCGTTGTTCAAGTTCGTTAACTTTGGTGGTAGCAAGGTACGTTTTTTGACGTTCATCCATTAACAGAACATTAAATTGACATTTCTCTTTGGTTAATAACTCAAGAGTTTCGTTGTATTTCTTTTCAAGATCGTCCTTTTGACTTTTTAACGCAATACCCTTGTATCCCTCAAGTTCTTTGGTTTTCTGAAGAAGCTCATCTTTATAGTGTTCAATGGTCTCACTAGATGTAATTAGGGCGGCTTTGCATTCTTCAAAATTTTGAGTGAGCGTTACGTTTGCCTTCTTTAATTGCTTTTAACTTTTTCTAGTTTCATTGACATATTTTTGTAAACTGGCAATTTAATTAGCAAGCACGACACGCTCCTCATCATCATACTCATTTGCATGTTGATCATCCTCAAACTCATTATTGCACATGTCTGATGAATCGGGTGTGGTATTGCTATCAACCTTTTCCGTCATACATGTGTCATTAATGGCATTGGGTAGCTCACAATGCTCATGAGTATCACCAAACACATTATATTCATCAGTGGTGTGTACCTTATCGAGTGGCTCGGTGTCAAAGATAGGTCCATTGTCATCTTCAGTGACGTTGAGAACTTCGTCAACCTTTGCCATGTACAAGTAATGTGCTTCTAATTCTTGGTCGGAGGCTTCATCATCAGTATCATCAAGCATTGCTCCTTCCTCAGCCGACAATTTGACCCTTGCTTCCATCTTCTTGCATAACAACATCTTCTCTTTATGATAGCTAGAGTCCCTAATCCATTTCGGCTTTCTGCATTCCTTTGCCATATGCCCATAACCTTGGCAATTATAACACTGAATCCCACTTTGTTGAACCACTTATGTTCCAACAGTTTCCCTATTCCCAGTAGCAGCAGCAATCCTCTGAGTATCATACTTGGCAGTTTGTCGATCATACCTTGCAGAACCCTCAACATGTGTTGGATTATGTTGATCATACCTAGAAGGACTTTCACCACGTCGACGTGTGTCATACCGTGAAGGATTCTCAACATATTGGTTCTTTGTGTTGGATGATGTTCGAAGATTGTTGTTGGTGGGTTTGAAGATTTTCTTGTAGGTCTTCATAATGAAATCAATTTGTTGTTTCATTTCCTGATTCTTCTGAGCTTGATCTTCATCACTATCCTCTTCAGATGATGACTAATATGGTGGTGATGGTGCTCTTGGTTCTTTGCCACGTGATCTTGTGGATAATGAAGACTTGGATGATGTGGAATATCGTAGGGAGGATGATTGAATGGAATATGACTTTGGAGTACGAGATCGATGATCTTGAGTGGTAGACACTAGAGCAAGTGGATTAGCCGTCTTTGCAACTTGTTCAGCTCGAATTTCATTTTCCTCATGCTGAAATTGTTTCAAGATATCAAAGAGAGTGTGATAGTTTACCTTGTCTAACTGCTTCTGTTGTTTCACCAAAGTAACAAAACGTGTCCACTCTGGTTGAAGTTGTTGAAGAAATTGCACATTGACTTGCATGGTGGAGACCTCCAGGTTGTTTCTTGTCATGTCGTTGATCATCTTGTAGAATCATGAATAATAAGACTCATTTGATTCTCCATCCAATGCAGTAAACTTACCTAAATTCCAAAACAAGTTTTTTTTAACATCTTGCTTGTTGAGTGATTCTCCTTGTTGCAAGCGTTCAATAGCCGTCCACATTTCTTGTGCCGTAGGACATGCATCAACCGTGGAATAAATATCATCTCCAATTCCACTTAGAATCATATAGATCGCTTCTTTTTCTTCATCATACCAAGCACGCTTCTCTGGTGTGTAAGATCAGATAACGTTTCTTTTCTTGTGGTTGCAGGTACTTCTGTGGTAGTGTCAGTGGCTGGTGTATGAGGAACAGTGATATCGGAGAAAACATATGGTCCATTGTTAATACATTGCCTCAATGCATCACCATTATATCTTGTATCAAGATAACGAAGAAAACGTGATTGCCATTGAGCATATCGACCGGCCACAAGCATTGTGGTCTCTCTTTGTTACCCGCCACCATTATGTTGTTGTTCGTCACACGATATTCTGCAGTAGAATCCATTTCAAAATTCTCTGAAATGATGAAGTGAATATGGATCTTAAGTAGATATGATGTGATTGAGTTGTTGAAATTCCGAAAATTCCTATTTTTTCTCAGTCCGACAATAAATTCCCCAGTCCGACAAAACGGTAGACCAAAAAAATTTGTAATCTCCAAATTTTGAAATCGAGCTAGAAATGTCCTAAAACTAGTATGGAAAAAATTTGAATTTACTTGACGGAAAAATTTTAACTCTTTCTTTTTTTTTAATCTTCGTGTAAACGATGTTCCGAAACTAGTCTAGATGGTGGCTAAGTCTAAAATTTACTCGAACAAAATTTTGCTAAACATGTCATCGGAATGTGCCATCGGAATGTCCATCGGAATGTTGGCTGTCAGAATGTAGGCTGTCGGAATGTAGGCTGTCGGAATGCTGTTGGAATGATCTGTCGGAATAACCTATCGGAATATTGTATCGGAATGTTGGTTCTATCGGAATGTTGGTTCTATCGGAATATCAATCTATCGGAATGTCCTTCTGTCTGAATGCTTAGATCGCAATGTTTACCTGTCGGAATGCTTAGATCGCAATGCACTGTCGGAATGTTTAGATCCGAATATGGCTAAAACAAATTGGACAGAGTAACGACTCAAAAATCCCTTGAAACCGTCGGAATCCCAGATCGCAATGTACGATCGGAATGTCTCTTCGGAATAAGGTATCAGAATCCTTAGATCGCAAAGTAGAACCAAATGGTTATTGCGATCAAGCCACGCTAACTTGTACTTTCCGATGGAGACACTTGCTGGAATTTCGAAATGAAGAAACACATAAAGTTTTGAACGTTTGATCATAGAAAGTTTGTGTTTTAACCAAAACCAAGATACCCAAATCATTACGATACGAATAAAGAAGTTATACGACTTGAAGAACACTAAAAAACATAAAAAATCTTGAATTCGTGGAAGAAATAAGGATCAAATCAAATAAATCAAATGAAAACACAACAACTAATCACAAAACTACCCCATGGCGATTGATACCAATTGTTGTCCCATATGTTTAGGTGATATAACACGAATTTAAAGAAGAAAGGTAGATATGAGATGAATTCTAGAGAGAAAAACTAGAGAGAGAAAAGAGAGAGAAATGGTTGGAACTAGGTGATATTAGATTAAGAGAAAAATGAGAATAAAATAAACCAACACCCTTCCTGACATGCTAGGAAGGGTATTTATAGTCCCCTTACATGTGGGCTTGTATGGACTATACTACATGGGCCGGTCTTTCCTTTTGGGATTTGGTTACTTATGTATGAACCTTAGCTTAAAGTTAAGCCCATTATACACGACTAATCTACTACCAATTACAACGTTCTAATTTACGATACATAATAAACATATGACCGAGCATTCTTGTTTGACTCAATATTTTGAGGCTAACATCACCAAGGTATGAACAAAGTCATTCTCAATGGGAATGCTTTGGAGGGGTTGAGGTTGGGTAGTCACATCCAAGAGATTACTTGGAGTGAAGGGTAAGGATAGCTCATTCATTCTAGATTGGAATGAAGAGGAGGTAGAACCATGAGAATGGTTGGTACCATGGGTTGAGGTAGTCTTGCATGGAGAAACAGGTGGTGAGGTTGATGAAGAGATGAGAATTGGGACAATCTCATTCTTGGGTGTGTGAAAGGGTGAAGAGTTAGGTTTGGGCAACTTAATCTTAATCTTAAGATTTTTCCTTGAAGTGGAGGTTTTGGATGAGTTTGAGGTTCTTGTAGAAACCATGGTTGTAAGGAGAGGTTTAAGGGTTAAGGATGAATGGTTTGATGTGTGAAGAACATGGCTAACAAGGAGGGTTTAAAAGGGTGAGGGGATGATCCAAACTAGTAATGCGTCAAAAACATTTTTTGTTAATAATGAATTTAGGTAACCTAGTTTAGGAAATGTGCAGATTTTTGCAAAGAACCAAGCAAAATAGGATTAAAATAAAAAGTAATCCAAACAAGTAGTATTAGTTAATACACAACCAAAATAAAAAAAATTGTTCAACATCACATTACATGTTTACCAACATGTATACTTTGAAACACTCCAAAGTCTTCATCTTCTTTTCTTGCCCAATCCCTTGATCATGTTTCCCAAATACTTGAATCCCTTCCTTGACTCAACCCGATGTTCATGTAACTCACCTTGGGTTCGAAGACTTTGACGGTAAAGTTCTTCCATATTGAGATTATTAGGAACTTCACTAGAGGAATGATGAGGAGGGGGAACAATGTCATCTAAACCGTCCACGAATGAGTTTGTGGAGTGGTGAGAAGTACTCGAAGAGCCAATGGGAGCACTTGTGCCAATGCCATCAACAATCACTTGTTGGCATGTCAATGTCCTCATCATTGGACTCTTGTTGGTCGGATTTACGATCACATCTTGTCTTTCTCTTATATACCTCTTGAGTAGGTAGCATAACCCGTTTGATCGGTTGAAAATGAGAAAGATCATTTGGAAAATCACGGCCAACCCTTTTAAAAAGGTGAGTGAGAAGCATTACGTAAGGGAGGTTTGTTTTAGGCTTGTAAATAGCATAATTGATCTGTTGAGCGATAAAATATGCCAAATTATAATTGGTGTTGGTAAAGATGCAAAATAACATATGCACTAAACACGTCGGAACATGATCCCGGTTTCCACCAACACAATACACATTTTCCCTAAGGATATTGGTCCATTGGACCATATTATCATTAAGGTCGCTTAAGAGAACCTCATGACGTTTCACCGAACGTACCTTAGTATGAAGGCTTCTTTTAACGGGTCGATTACGCTTTTTAGAGAGTCAAGATCAATTTCTGCATGATCATTTGGAGGACAATTGTTGGATTCAAGGAGAGCACTAAGCTTCCACTTATCCGTGAAACGACAAGTGCCTACAAATGGGACTTCAAGAATTTGACCAAAGACTTCGAGAGAGTATTGTATGAGTTGACCATTCAAGATGAACCTAACAAATATTCCATCATTGTTTTCAATGACGGAGTATGTGCTAAAGAAATCCAATAGGAATCGAGGATAGATGTCTTCCTTAATGTGCAACAAACAATCAAACCCAATGTTTTCAAACATAGATTTGATGTAGACATAATCCTTAATATCCTTTTGGACAACTCTACCCTCATGAAAACAACGGGATTGAAGGGAGGAATAAGTATGGGCGAGATGAGTTGAGTGACAAAAGTCGAAAAGGTTAGGCATATACTGTTTAGTGAGTTGATGATCCTTTTGGTATTGTGAAGGCATGATTAGTACCTAAATAAACACAAGAAAATATTTTTCCAGTCACTTATATGAAAATTAAATCAAAAGTCAAAATATGAGAATGTGTTATATCAATTTCTTGACAAACAAAGGATTGATTCCATATCATTCTCATGTTCACAATGTATCTATTCCATTATTAACCAAGAACATATGAACTTTGTTGGATCAACAATGGACTAGAACATTGGTTTTTCAAAACAAGGTTTTTAGGTAAGCATTAACAATGCAATTACCTATTTGTTCATGGGTTCATCTCAATTCCATCTTTTAACCAAAATCATTTAGCCAAAATTCGGATTTGTTCTACAAGTGGGTTTTAGTGAAATATTAATATATATGAACCTAAGGAATCATAGCAAAATAACCATGTCAACCCATATTCCTATTAAGGTTCTAATTCAATTTCAATTTTAAAAATCCCCAAGTATGAAAGGATGAACCCTAGAACAAAATAGATGAAATTGAAAGAAAATACTTACAATTAATTGATGTTTGATGAAGGATGAGTGAAACCCACAACTTGGAATCAATTAATTTGAGTGATTGAAGGTTTTTGAAGCTTCAACAATTGTGGAAAAGGTGGAACCCGTCGGTTGTGTGTTTTTGGGAGAGAGAGAGAGTTTAGTTTGAAAAAGATTAATTTAATAAAACTGGCGCTCTGCCGAGTTTTACTGCCCGCAGTTCCATATCGATAGAGAACCGCGGGTTTGAACCGCCAGAGAGAAAGAACCGCCTACAGAGGCTGGTTTTTATCAATGAAATACGCCAAATTTTTGAAAACCAAGTTTTCTAAAATACTTAAAAATATATCTTAAACCTTTTAGAATATCATTGGATCATCATAACATTAAGCAATATGCCTTAATGAAGGATTACGAGTTGAATCGAGATCGAAAAGAACCGAAACGGACAAACGACTACTCGTAGCGAAAAAGCAAAGTGGAGAGAATTCAAGGGAAGTGAATCAAGACTAAGACCAATGCTCAAGGGATTAATGACAATCTTCAAATCGAGGAGACGAAGAGCTTGTGTCATATATAGTGGTTTAAGACGTGCCTTTCCGGCGAAGTTTTAAACGGCTTTGGTAATGAATAAACACAAAGCAAATATTGATGCATAGACTAAGATCACTTTCAATAATAGTCTTAGTCTAAACCAAAATATGAGCAAGGTATTAATTCACTTTCTCTCCCACAAAGGGCCTACTAACCGTATGGGTGCAAATCATGGATATCATGCTTGATACTTTAAGCTACTACTAACTCACTCTACATCATCATAGCGAGTCAAGTATCCAAGAAATGAAGGTTTGAGAGGATAAAAGAAAAGAATCACAAACCACAAACAAATGTCAAGGCAAGGATGCGAAGAACAAGCACATAGTCAATTAATGATCAAAAGAATTATCAAAGGGCGTGTGGAAGAACGAAAGCGTACCTTGGCCACAAAGAGCATTCCAATCCATCAAGGAATCAATGCAAAGCCAAACACTGACTATGATGAGTACTAAGTCTACAAAGACTAGTATCATTTCCAATCATCTTGATATCATCATTCAAAGATGTTGAAGATCAATGAAGACGAGTCTTCTACAAGTGCAAGTAACTCAATCCACAACTAATTAAATAATTGATCTTCATGAGTACCTACACAAAGCAAGAAGCAAACTAGTAGATACATTTCAAGAGTAGATCTAAAATGCATAAAGGCTACTAATCTAGGAGGGATGCAATATTACCAATTAAAAGACGTATTTTCAAAGAAAAAATAGTTTTGACCAAAGAGAAACTTTAGTACAACTTGACCTTCTTATTTGAGGAGACAATGGATCGATCCAAGTTTTAAAGTACAATATACTTCAAAGATCTTGAGTGACCATCGCTCTGATACCAATTGTGTAGAAACTAGAAGGGGGGGTTGAATAGTTTCTCTTCGATTAGTCACCTAATTAAAATTACATTCAATTAGGTTTGTATCAAAACTATCTTTTACTTGAAGCTAAGTTGTATAATGATTAGGTTTAATTAAAATGCATTAGAAATGGTAATAGGTAAGTATAATGATAATGAAATAAGTAAAGAGTAAGGAAAGAGACAACCTAATGACAAGACACCAAGATTTATAGTGGTTTGACAACGAGGCTCGATCCTCGTTTCTACTCCACTCCTCGAGTACACCTACTCGAGATTTCCACTATATCCACAAGCTCCTTCTTGGTGGAGAAAGCCTTACATCGTCACTTACATTATTTCCGACACTAAGCTAAATGTCGAGGCCTAATCTTTAGCTAGGACCAATCTACACAACGTTGCCTACTTCATAATTTAACGACACAAGGCTAGATGTCGAGTTCTAATCTAAAGCTAGAACCAATCTTCACGACGTTACCTACTTCACAATTTAACGACATAAGGCTAGATGTCGAGTTCTAATCTAAAGCTAGAACCAATCTTCATGACTCTTCACTTTGAAGCTAAGTGAGAACTTCACACAACATAACTACTAATCACTTTCAAGTTTAGTGAGAACTCACAAGACACAACCACATCACTTTATAGTTTAGTGAGAACTTCTACACAATCTATTACAACTCAACTAGACATATCCAAGTACACACATGTAGCTTGGATCTACACAACATAAATCCAAGCAAACACATATGCAATGGATGTACACAACAAATCCAAGTATTCACAAATATCTTGGATGAACACAACTAGTCCAAGTATTCTTAAATACAAATGGATCAACATAAAACAAAAAAGGCTAACATGATGAACATGACTAATTTATGGATTCATCTTTATCACAACACTAGTGAGTGAGTGATCTTCTCTTTGGGCAAGGTAAAGGAGGGGATCAAGAGGATAATCATATGTAAACATACTTAACACATTAAGTGATCATTTACTAATGATTATGTTATAGAAAAGAGAAAAGGGGCTGAGAAAAATGTCCAAGAGGGTTATTGGAAAATGAGATTTGATCCACTATTTATAGAAGACAAAGTGAAACAGGTAGCTGGGCGCGGTTCTTTAACTAGCCTGGAGGTTCCATATCGCTAGAGAACCACCTAGCTATTTAAGGTACCGCCCAGTAGACTATACTCCTTTTTGTCTTTTAGTGGGGTAGGAATATCTGAGGTTTTTTAAACCTTCAAAGGATATTCTTATGGCATATGGAATATGCCATTTTCAAATTTACATTTTCCATTTTAATAAAATATTTTCTTAAAAAGAAAGTTTATTAAAAAATCTTTTGTCATATTAACAAAAGTGAGTTTTAAGGATAATCACTTTGATGATCACTAAGTATGATTAAGAAAAGTTAGTGATATGATTATTACCTTGATGATCGTGTTAGTTAAATAATTCATTTTGTGTTTTACACTAAATGTGTTGTATAGTTTGTTGTGATCAAAACTAAGAAAGATTAGTTAACACTAATAATGTTTTTAGGCATCACTTGCATTAACAATCTCCCCCTTTTTGATTACGACAAACTATAAACTCATTTATGTAGAAACACAAAATATCGAATTATTAACGAGTTTATCACTATCATTTCTCCCCCTTTGTCGTAGCAAAAAGGTAAGCACAAGTCTTCGAAGAGAACCGGACTTTGCTAGTAGCTCCCCCTTGGTGGTTGCTCCCCCTTGCTTGGGGCACCAAGTGTATGAGCTATGGTGACATGCTACACAAAGGTTAGTAGAAAGAAAAGAAACACCAATGTATATATGATCATGATGTAGTGGTTTTGCAACCCTTTAGGAAAAGGAAGCAATAAAAGTGGCAAGTTAATGTGTAGATTTTACTAGTTGAAAGTGTTCGTTTTCTCGGTGTCTAATCGAATTGATTTCCGGTTAAATGTGTGACTCAATTGTTTTTGGCTAAGAAAAAGGGAAGTTGATTATCTATAACTAATTAAAAAGTAAATGCGAAAAGTGTTTAAAAACAAACTAAAGACAAGTACAAATAATAAAAGTAAAAGAAGGTGAATTTTAAATAAACTAAAAGTTAAACGATATTAAAACTAATAGTAAAACAAATAATAAAACGTAATTTAAAGCGAAACAATTAATAAAAATAAAACTAAACGAAGAAATTAATTATCGACTCGAAAATAAAGTTTACTAATTGAAAAAGGAGAGAATAAAACTAAAATGGTACTTTAAAGCTAAACGAGTCAAAACCTAAAGCGGGTACTAAATAAGAGATAAAACTTGAGCTTTACGAAAAAATATTAATTTTAAAATTAGAAGAAAAATTCAACTAAAAATACGTAACTTTCAGAAATAAAATCGGAACAACTTTCAGATTAAACTAAACGATTACCGAAAAAAACAATAAACAAACAAGCTAGCAGGCAGCTAGCTCAAGCTAGCAACCTGCTAGCTCAAATTGGCGCCAATTTAGGAAGTAGGAAGACATGTGTTTGGTCGCAATGTGTATTGTAGTATCGGAATAATTGTAGTATCGTAATATATATATATATATATATATATATATATATATATATATATATATATATATATATATATATATATATATATATATATATATATATTTTTTTTGTTTTTTAAACTACAAAAATGTCTAAAAAATAAAAACTGTCGGAATAAGTAAAGTATCAAAATCCATCGGAAAGTGGCTATAGAAAATTGGGCAGCATTTCGACTTAAAGAAACCTTAAACTCCGTCGGAATATGCGATCGCAATGAGCGATCGCAATCCCGATCGGAATAAGGGGGATGAAACACAAGCCATCGCAAAGTAGAACCAAGAATGGTTATTGCGATGGAACATTGGCTGCCCGTCGGAATGTGTATAAACCCTTATATTGCGATGAGCACAAGCAATAATCCGAAAATGAATTTAAGCTTGAAAATCAATAAGCACGGCCAATAAGCTACTACACCGAAACTTAAACAACTTGATAAACATAAATTTGAAAGCTTTTAAAAGATGAAATTCATAAACTTTATAAAAACACAAAATAAACAAACACAAAATAAGCAAACTTTAAAATATAAAAACTTTTAAGAAAACTTAAAAATCAAATAAGCTAGACACAAATTAAGCCAATAAGCATGTCAAGCTCAAAGCTTGATTCGTATGGAAACTTAAAGATTAACAAAAAGATAAACTTTTTAATAAATCAAACGTGAAGCTTAAACAAATCGTGTAAAGAAATTTCGGATTAAGCACAAATAAAAAGCTAAGAAAGGTAGAATAAGAATAAGATTAAAAACAAGAATTAAATTAACAAAGGTAAAGACTTGATTAAAAACAACAAGAAAGGAAGATGAAAGATTGGGATCCTAGTGAGAGAAACTGTCACTTTCTCTCTCTAGAATCACCTACAAAATGAAAAGGAAAACTAAACTAACTAAAACTAACCAACCCTTCTAAATGAGTTTAGGAGGGTATTTATAGGAAATGGGGAGGTGCATGTGTTGCCTCCTCTTTCTTTCTTTCTTCACGTCTTCTTGTCTTTTAAGTTCTTCGACTTTATCGACTTTGTCTCGGGATTAATTAAACTCGTCTTATAATTTATTTATTTATTAGACTCGAGTTCTTCGGCTTTAAGTAAACTTCCGTCTTTAGACTTGTTCTTCGATAAATCTTCAGAATAGGCCTTGGACTTCCGTTCTTTTTGCACTCTTGATCTCTTGACTTCGTCTTTTGTCGTTTTCTTCTATAAAAGCCTGAAAATGCCCGTGTTTTCTCCACTTTTCACCTTTTCGTCCTAAATCACAATAAAAACACAAACCACGCATAATTCCGACATTTACAACATAAAATACACGTTTTGGCTTGGTTATTATTGTAATTAAGTGGTAAAAAGATGGGTGTTTTCACACCTATCAAATCCCCTACACTTAACCATTGCAATGTCCTCATGCAATGCTTAGCAATAAAGCAAGGTTTACACTTTCCATCATAATCAACCTACCTTGGCCTTTATTAAACAACTAAAGAAAATAAAAAAGATAGAAAATAACAAGATGCAACAAGGAAGAAACTTGTAAATAAATCTAAGACTTACATTAGGGCTTGTATGTCATAAATTTTTATCACCCTCAAGTTTCACGTTCCCCATGCCAAGCTTAAAAACAAGATCATTGTTAGTACAAGTTAGCATAACAAACATTTACTCATGCGGTTCAATTAATCACTTAAACTCCCTTATTCCTATGGGTATCTCTTATATTTTATTGATGTCTTGAATGATCACGAGGATGCATTGTTGACTTATTTCGATAGTTTATTTAGGCTGAAAGCAAAGTAGGACGATTTGATCAATAGTTAGCTAAAGGACAAAATCTCTTAAAACTGCTTCTCGGGATATCAAAAAGTTCATATCTTGGCATAACTTGGTTCGCGATTTGAGACCTTTCTCGGGCCGATATTTGGCATGTACTTCATACTTCATATCTTGAGAGACGTTCTTGAGATAATGGTCTTCTCATCGTTAATAGAGTTTCTTCACTTGGAGACTTTTGAGGGGTACTCCAACTTTGTTGACCACGACTTCATGATTATTTCTTCAATCTCTAATTGGGATTTTGAGATACAACGATCCGCCTCCTTTTCGGACTTGGATCTATATATCCTCATACCTTGTTAGGGTCTTTTCGGATAGAATTCTCCATGATCTTTATGGGAGTTGATTGCTTTTCGTCGTGAGTCTTGATCCTTCATATTCATTTTGGGAATAATGCTTTTCACATCACCTTGGATCTTCAGCAATAAAATGGAATCATCATGCCTTGTTAGGGCCTTTTCCGACTCTCCAATATTCGCGCCCCGCTTCATAAGTTATGCCTTGGCTATGAACTCTCGTCATTACCGAGCAACTTTTAAACGATCTTGGGCTAGAAGCTAAGTAACTTTTCAAATCGTACGACCTTACTTATTGCAGATAATTTATTAGCAAGTGATGGGAGAAAAAGATCATAATTAACTCACATAAGTTAATGAGAGAATACCAAACTTGTAACCAACTCTATCATTTCTCGTTCTCCACAATTTAAAATATCAAGGAATGAGACTCGTGGATGCTTAGCCCAATAAACCAATTAAGGTCTACACGGTTAAGGATACTAGCTAGAGTGAACTTGGATAAGTAAACTCGGGCCGAGTCAAAAAATTCACAACGGGACTAATATATCTAAGATAACTAAACTTGTTAAAACCATTTTATAGCAAAAATAAAGGGAACTACAACTAGGCCAAAATAGATTAAAAATTTTGAAAAATGTCGAAAAATCAAATTTTCCGGTTAAAATGAGGACAAATACAAGGAAAAGGCCACTTAACTTCGATAGAAGTCCCCCTACACTTAATATAAACATTGTCCTCAATGTTTAAGCATGTGGGAGTAAACTCCCCTACACTTAGGACATTGTGCACGTTGTTTAAATCTCGCTAAGGAAGAGACAACTAAAGAGATTCCTATTTTAATATTGAGAAATATAAAATAGGGAATCAAAAAGAGTTTAGGATAGAACCGGGAAGAAGGGAACACGGAATCACGGTTCGTCAAAAGTCATCAAGAGTGTGTCTTTGAAGCTCGAATCCCTGCAATGATAAGAAACAAAGCAAGAAACACCACGGGGCTCCCCCCTACACTTATGGTGAAAATAGATAGATAATTGGGTTGCCTCCCAAAAAGCGCTTGTTTTTGTTGACCGAGTCACGAGCCTGACTCGTCCTCGAATTAAATGGTCCATGGGGAAGCCTCGATTGTGATACCGGGATCAAAGACCTTGTCCTCGTTCCCGGTTGACATCAACAAAGGAGAGGCGGGGGGATAAGTCTTGAATGGGAGAAAAACCCTTTCGACATACGAGAAGTATGTGAATTCAAGATCCACGGGAGGTGGGGTGGGTATAGTAAGCACATTGTCATCCCCCAAAGACAATGGATGTTGAGCACTCGACAAAGCCGTGAGAGTATCAATTATAGAATTGTTAGTGTCACCTCCCGGGTCAAAGCACTCATCCTCATTTCCTGGTATGAAACGAGGAGAGTAAAAGTGATACATCACCCGCTTGGGTGTGCACGTGGTAGGATGAGGTGGCAATGTAATATGAGAAGTATGAGAACAATTACCTTCCACCGGTGTCTCCTTTTCAGTAGATTCACGTCTTTCCACCTCTGGGATAGAAGGAGGTGTGGCTAACAAAGTATGCTCATTAATAGCAAGAAAAGCAGCGCTATCAATGTCCTCAATCCCTTCGTCAAAGAGCGGATTCACCTCACTAGATATGTAGGCGTCATCAAAATCAAATAAAGGGTTCGAATAAATCTTGAAAGTTTCATGCAGAACGTCTTCATCGGATAGTGACTCGTCATCACTAGAAGTAAAATCATCATCTTGATCGAAAAGAGGATTAGAGAAAGCCAAAGAAGCATTTCCCAAAGTATTGGTGGAAGGAACGTCATCATTAAGAACGACCTTATCCGTAAGCTCCTCAAAAGTTGGCACATCATAAACCTCATGAAAGAATTTATCAAGACCGAAATCACTAATCTCACTCGAAGTATCACAATCCTTAGAGGCGTTGGGGAAATTGAGAGGAGGGATGACAATAGCACTAGGACATTGAGCAGTAAGATCATTCCAAGAAATAGTAGGCTCATCGTCATCATCATCGTAATAGTATTGATGCACAAGAGGAGGGGTATAATCACTAAGATTAGATACTTGCTCTTGTTGCAGTCGCTTTTCCTCGTCCCTAAGTTCTTTAAGCAAAACAACGGCTGCTTGAAGTTGCAAAACAATGGAGTGTGTTTCTTCATTCAAGGTAGTGAGTTGTGGGTCAAGATTAATTTGTTGAGAGGATTGATGATTGAGGGTGTGATGTGGGGGCTCAAAGTGTTGAAAACCTGAATTATAGTAAGGTTGTGGCTCGTAGTTGTTCATCAGTTGAGAAGAATTAGAAACCGGGTTTGGTTCATAATAATCCATAGGTGAAGAAAACTGAGGACACGGATTTTGCTCATAATAATTCATTGGTTGACAAAAATAGGTATCGTGAGGACCCCCACAGTTGTTGCAAACCGGGTATGGAGAAAAATCAGGTGCGTCTTGTGGATAGCTATTATCATTGTCATAATTGTACCCCGGTTCTTGCCCGTGACCATACGGGTATCGAACCGGGCACGAAACATGCCAATGAGAATCTCTTCCACAATAGATGCACGGGGGAACAAGAGGTGGGTTCAAAAAGAGTGAATTAGTCGAGTTGCACAAGGGACAAAATTCGAATTGTGTGTAGTCGATATCGTTTCCGCACCGCTCACATGTACACCATTGACAAGAGTTGTTCCCAGATAATTGTTTCCCACACCGGACGCAATGGACATAAAAATCCATAAAGAAAGATAGATAAGCAAGAAGAATATTTTTGGCGCAAAACTATGAAAAAGAAATGCTTTTTATAATTTTTCAAATGTTTTTGGATTTTTGAAAATTTTTGACAAGAAAAATAACGTTCACAAGTGAACGGATCCTAAAATCCAACGCGTCACTCACAAAAAAACCTTCGATCTTCACGAAAAGAGCCGGCAGCGGCGCCATTTTAATGTGTAGATTTTACTAGTTGAAAGTGTTCGTTTTCTCGGTGTCTAATCGAATTGATTTCCGGTTAAATGTGTGACTCAATTGTTTTTGGTTAAGAAAAAGGGAAGTTGATTATCTATAACTAATTAAAAAGTAAATGCGAAAAGTGTTTAAAAACAAACTAAAGACAAGTACAAATAATAAAAGTAAAACAAGGTGAATTTTAAAAAAACTAAAAGTTAAACGATATTAAAACTAATAGTAAAACAAATAATAAAACGTAATTTAAAGCGAAACAATTAATAAAAATAAAACTAAACGAAGAAATTAATTATCGACTCGAAAATAAAGTTTACTAATTGAAAAAGGAGAGAATAAAACTAAAATGGTACTTTAAAGCTAAACGAGTCAAAACCTAAAGCGGGTACTAAATAAGAGATAAAACTTGAGCTTTACGAAAAAATATTAATTTTAAAATTAGAAGAAAAATTCAACTAAAAATACGTAACTTTCAGAAGTAAAATCGGAACAACTTTCAGATTAAACTAAACGATTACGGAAAAAAACAATAAACAAACAAGCTAGCAGGCAGCTAGCTCAAGCTAGCAACCTGCTAGCTCAAATTGGCGCCAATTTAGGAAGTAGGAAGACATGTGTTTGGTCGCAATGTGTATTGTAGTATCGGAATAATTGTAGTATCGTAATATATATATATATATATATATGTATATATATATATATATATAATTTTTTTTTTAATTTTTTTTTGTTTTTTAAACTACAAAAATGTCTAAAAAATAAAAACTGTCGGAATAAGTAAAGTATCAAAATCCATCGGAAAGTGGCTATAGAAAATTGGGCAGCATTTCGACTTAAAGAAACCTTAAACTCCGTCAGAATATGCGATCGCAATGAGCGATCGCAATCCCGATCGGAATAAGGGGGATGAAACACAAGCCATCGCAAAGTAGAACCAAGAATGGTTATTGCGATGGAACATTGGCTGCCCGTCGGAATGTGTATAAACCCTTATATTGCGATGAGCACAAGCAATAATCCGAAAATGAATTTAAGCTTGAAAATCAATATGCACGGCCAATAAGCTACTACACCGAAACTTAAACAACTTGATAAACATAAATTTGAAAGCTTTTAAAAGATGAAATTCATAAACTTTATAAAAACACAAAATAAACAAACACAAAATAAGCAAACTTTAAAATATAAAAACTTTTAAGAAAACTTAAAAATCAAATAAGCTAGACACAAATTAAGCCAATAAGCATGTCAAGCTCAAAGCTTGATTCGTATGAAAACTTAAAGATTAACAAAAAGATAAACTTTTTAATAAATCAAACGTGAAGCTTAAACAAATCGTGTAAAGAAATTTCGGATTAAGCACAAATAAAAAGCTAAGAAAGGTAGAATAAGAATAAGATTAAAAACAAGAATTAAATTAACAAAGGTAAAGACTTGATTAAAAACAACAAGAAAGGAAGATGAAAGATTGGGATCCTAGTGAGAGAAACTGTCACTTTCTCTCTCTAGAATCACCTACAAAATGAAAAGGAAAACTAAACTAACTAAAACTAACCAACCCTCCTAAATGAGTTTAGGAGGGTATTTATAGGAAATGGGGAGGTGCATGTGTTGCCTCCTCTTTCTTTCTTTCTTCACGTCTTCTTGTCTTTTAAGTTCTTCGACTTTATCGACTTTGTCTCGGGATTAATTAAACTCGTCTTATAATTTATTTATTTATTAGACTCGAGTTCTTCGGCTTTAAGTAAACTTCCGTCTTTAGACTTGTTCTTCGATAAATCTTCAGAATAGGCCTTGGACTTCCGTTCTTTTTGCACTCTTGATCTCTTGACTTCGTCTTTTGTCGTTTTCTTCTATAAAAGCCTGAAAATGCCCGTGTTTTCTCTACTTTTCACCTTTTCGTCCTAAATCACAATAAAAACACAAACCACGCATAATTTCGACATTTACGATATAAAATACACGTTTTGGCTTGGTTATTATTGTAATTAAGTGGTAAAAAGATGGGTGTTTTCACACCTATCACAAGTATTAAGTGTCGGTTTAGGAAAACCAAGCACTAATGACCAATTAAGTTCAAGTTCGTTCACGAGGAGGCTAGTGTGTTATGTGTGTAATGATATGGATTAATTTATGATTATATTTGAGAAAAGAAAAATAGAAAGGGGTTAGAAGAAAATGACGGTTATGAAGACGGATTAAACTAAGTCTAAAAAGGCGTACACGTAAAGTCGTAAAAACCACCAAAATTAAAATTTTAACCTAAAAATTTCTAAAAATTACCAAAAATCCCCAATAATATTCTAAGAGTTTACAAAAAATCAAAACTTGCAAAAACCTTTTAATTAATTAGATAATGACTTTTTAATGCTAATTAAAGCCCTAAAAATCAAAATTAATTATTAAAAAGCCCTAAACAAGATTTTAAAGTTTGTAAACCTCAAAAATACTCTAATTAAGCTAAAAAATATTTTTCAAAATTTTAAAACCAATTAAAACTATTTTTAAACAATTAAAAACTCCTAAAATCAATTAAATATTAAATTAATTATAGAAAATAATTAAAAGACCTAGAAATTAATTGGAAAGTTGCAAAAATCCTAATTAAGTATTTAGAACCTAGTAAAAATATAAAAACCTAGAAAATCAGACTTTTAATTTTTAATAATAAAATAATATTAAAATAATATTAAAAATCCAAAAATTATAAAAATTTCTAAAAACTTGCAAACTAGCTTAATTTAACCTAAATAACTCAGAAATGAAAGTGAAATTACCTAAATACCCCTATTGGGCCTAGAAAATGGGCCAAACCCAAAACAGTCCCTTATTGGGCTTAATTAAGGCCCAATAAGAAAAAGTGTTCAAATTAAGCTCAAAAAGCATAGGTTGACTCAAAATTTGATTTTAAACAACTTTTTCCAAACGCCCAAAAGCTGAAAATGTGAAATAAGCTAACTTATAATAAGCAGCTTATTCTTAATGGGCTTTTTGGCCCATTAAGCCATAAGCTGATGCCATAAGCTAAAATTTAACAAACAACCTTCTTTTGACCTAACAAAGACTTCTGCAAAAAGAAATTTCAAATAAGCCCACTTAATAAGCCAGAAACAAGTCACAAACTTATTCACAAAACGACAAAATAGTCGTTTTTATGATCTAGACCACCTCAGAAGCTGATTCAAGTTGCAAAATGTTTCTTTTGACAAAACTAAGCTTAAAAACCAAAGACCTTTCAAATAAGCACACTCAATAAGCTGGAAAATCAAATAAGCACTTATGTTAAAAGTCAAACAAGTTGGTTTTCTAGTAAAAAGTCAAAGTCAAAGTCTTATAAGCTCCAGTTCACTTAAATGGGTCAAATAATGAAGATCTATTACAAAAAATAAGTTGTTGCAAGTCAGAATAAGCTAGAATAGCTTATTGTTAAGCTGATGACAAAATTGCACTAGCAGGGGCTAGTTTTGGATGTTGAGCAGTGGAAACTTTTTCCACTGCTTGGCTATTTTGACTTTTTGTCGTTAGTGACTTTTTCTTGGATTCAGATTTCACAAAGGCACCCAAATGATCTTTGGATCAAAAGGAGTCAATCATAATCAAAATAACACAATCACAAACACCCAATTGATACAGTTTAATCAATCATTCATCAGACATGATACAGACATGAACAATAAGCAGTTTAGCATTCAAGAGCAATTTTAGCACAAATCAGCCAGCCAAATTCAACCAAATGCACACACAAGCTATAATAAACTCCAATAAGCAAGTCTAAACAGGTTTCATGCACTAGTTCAAAGAATTAAGCAAGATTCAAGCAATGAAAGTTACTGATGAACACTACACATGCAGGTTTCTACTTTTGCTGATGTATTTGACACACAAGCCAATTTCAACACCTCAAATCTTTCAAACAGGTTATGTTAACTTTGTTTAAACCAATTTTATCCCTAAGCATGCATACACACTAAGTGTTCCCAAAATCCTAGGTCAAAACAAGCAGAAACAAGGCCTATATAGCAGATTGATTGATTCAAGTGTTCAAACCCAAAAACTTGCAGCAAAACACTCTCAAACAAAGGTATAGGAGATACAAAGCAATAACAACAACTTCCCTTAACACAAAAACAAATTACAAGCATAAACCAGTAGACCCAAACACCCCTTTAGCTTTTTCAAATCAAAATTTTCAAAAGCAAAAAAAGATTTCAGGCCAACCAAGCATCAATTAACACTAAAACAAGTCTAATAAACAGATTCAAGCAAGAACAAGCCACAAAATTCACAAGAACAACAGTTTCATACAAATATCACCAAAAATCACAATTTTAGCAGATTTGGAGATTAAGTATGCAAACCTCATGGATGTACATCCACACCCACGAATTTTGAGCTTATGTGCTAGCAAGAACAAGCACAAGCTTCCACAAAAAGCCTGCTAAGATTCAACAAGGGTTAAGCACAATATCATAAAAATCAGAAACTTGGAAAAACTTGATTAATGCAAACTTGTTACCCCACACTTGATTATCCCCAAGTTATAAGCCTCACCACACCTTAACCAACTCAGTTAGGATGCTATGATCAACCCTATAGCCCAAGAATTCCAAGATTGGAACAAGACTTAGCAAAATATCAAGAAAATGAGGAAATATGCAAACTTTTGCACACTCCTCTTTTGAAAACAGGTTTTGAACTTTAAGAACTACAAAGCATATAACAAATGAAAGCAGTAAACAAGAGTGGCCAATGACTTTTCTTCAAGATTTCAAACTCAATTTCATTAAACTTGAAAATGGGATTTACAGAAACTTGAACAAGGAAAAATCAAAAGCAAACTGAAATGTGAAGGCCTAAGTGGCTTTATATAGCCTTACAATGAGCTAAGTTACAGCTAAAAACTAAAAACCCTAATGGTTGAAGTTCCAAATTGCCCTTGTAGCTTCTTGAAAATCTTGGCTTCATGTGACTTGAATTGGCGTCTTGTGGTGATAGCTGTCATGAGAATGTGATCAAAGGGCTCAAACAAAGCTTAAAATGTAAGCTTGAATGTGGGACGTTGGATTGCTTTACTGTTTTGTCTTCTTCTCCAAGGGGTGGGACAAGGGTTTAACATGTGACATGGTTGATGATGTGGCATAGGGTTTAAGGATTTGGATGTGTTTATGTTGACCTTAATCATAAATCTGGACACTTTGGTGGCTTAATTTTTAGCAGTTTAGAAAAACCCAATTTGGATTATGAATGCCAAGAACATAGGTTTGATCTGTTTTAGTTTTTAAACCAGGTGTTAGGCGCCATAATTAACTTAATAAATTAAGTTAGTTATGGCTGGTGTGAGTGGATGATGATGTGGAGGATTGGTGGAATGGGATTGGTGGGTTTGAGTGAGTGGGGCACGTGGCAGCTCACCACTGGTCTAGGTTTCTTCTTTGTCTGCCAGCTTAACACCCCCATCTTTCAGAAACTTGTCAAATGCAATCCAAACTTCTATCAACGCCATAACAAGCTTTATCAACTTTTGCCTTTTTTCATTTTTGGCCCAAAAACTTTTACAAAGTGTAATCAGGGGTATTTCTTGCCATATTTGAATTCTTCAAGGGCTGGTTTGGTATTTTCTTGAATGATAATGGTCTAGACTTGCAATATTGACATATTGGAGGACTGAAATTGCCAAGTCTTGATGATTGAGGGACCATTTTTGCCAAATGTTGAAAGTTGAGGGTCCTTTGTGTAATTTTGGATTTTTCAAAGGACCAAACTTGTCATTTCTTATACTTTGAAGGACTTCATGATATATTTGACTTTTTGGATGATATTGGTTGACAATTTAGCTTTGTTGAGGGGCTAAACTTGACAAATCTTCAAAGTTAAGGGTCCTTTTTGTAATTTTGACAAACTTTAGGGACCAAACTTGTAATTATGAGGATACAAGGGTATAAAGTGTCAATTCTTCATAATTGGAGGACCCTTCTTCATAATTCTTCAAATCTTCAAGGGTTGATCTCGGGAAAGTCTTCATTAGGGCTTGGTTCATTGTGCGGCTTCATTTCCCGTGTTCGTTTTTGCATGATTCTTGTGATCTTTTGTCATTATCTCAATATCCGTACCTAAAATACACAAGCAACAAACACAAGCATATATTTGGGTATTTTGATGATATTTAATGCATTTTAAGCCCTATTTGGAAGATGAGACTATGTATAAAAGCAGTCTCATCAGATCACTACCTACTAAGTAACTTGAGAGGGAGAAGGAGAAGAAATCTCAAATTAGAAGCAAGTATTTGCTAAGTATGTCCAAAGAGTTAAATGACAAAATCAAAGTTCAATTGGTGGAATGGAGGTAGAAAAGAAACATCCAACCAATGAAGATGATAAATTTGTCAAGGGATTAAAATTTAGAATTGATGGAATCACCTATAATCAATTATAAAGATTAACCACGATCAACTCAAAAGAAAGAGAGAATGATCAAATAAAGAAAACAAACACAACACAAAGGTTTCATATTACATAAATATGAAAGAAACAAACAAGGTAGATATTCATACATACAATATGAGTATCTAAAGCAAAAGATATAGAAAATAAACCACAAAACATAAGCTATTCTAATAGTGATAATTTTCCAAGATTGCTTAAAATGTTATTGACTCCAAAACAACTAAAGTATTATTGACTCCAAGAGTGCTTAGTCCTTTAGTTGGAAAAATAAGACGACGAGGCATCATTCGATGTTTTGTCCACGGGAACAAAAACTTTGAGAGGAGGTCGAGTGAGGAGGAATTCAAGAAAATTTAACTTCTCATACACATGAGCAAGTTCAATTTGTTGAAATCGACAACAAGCACACGAGGATCCATGATGCAAAATAAATTCGGTTGATGGGGGAAGGCCATCACACCTAGGGTTTGGTGGTGGTGAGGAGAGTGGGTAGGAAATGTTTTCAAAATGCCTTGTGAGATTTGGGAAGGTTGAAAGGTCACTGAGTTGAGGGATGTCGAAAGGTTTTGATGGTGGGGGAAGATTTTCCTTTTCTCCGGTGATGGGGTTAATGGAGTAGGTCTCATTCCAATACTTGATTGGAGAGAAGGTGGGGTTCTTGGGTGGTTTGGATGAAGAGGGTTCATTTTTCTTGATCCAAATAGGTCGAATCGAGATCTTCGGTTTCTTGGCAAGCTTGGATGAGGAAGCTTTGGGTGAGGAAGTTTGTGACAATGAAATGTCAAGGTTATGAAAGGAGGAGTTAGGCATTGTTGAGGTGTGAGAATGAAATCTCAAGGTGGGGGTATAAGACGAAAGTAGACAAGGCAAAGGTTTGAAAATCAAATGTAAAGTGTCAAGGAATGTTTAGCCAAATTGAGTAAACATGGAATCTTGACAGAGGATAGGGTGATGAAGAAAGACCAAAAACGAGCCAAAACTTGGCTATCTGTCTGCGGTTCCTTATAGGGACCAGCGGTTCTTTATCACTTAAGGAACCGCGCGACTTTAATGAGCCGCGTGCATGGACTTGAAACCATGATTTTCCAGGGTTTTGAGAAAAACTAAGACTTTTTCAAAAAATTACAAATCTTGGAATTTTACCTCTATTAGCACTAAATTATGCTAGGGTTGCATAAAAGCAACACATTCACAAAGAATGTCTTGACAAAGGGTGACAAAATATTTAGAAAACATTTTGAACTAATTTTAGTCAAGTTTTAGAGGTTGTGATAGATTTAGGTTCAATTTTAATTTAGAATTATAGTTGATTAATGTGCACATAAAGATAAAAAAACACATAAAGATAAATCCATAATTCATCCTCATGAAAAACTCATGGAGGGAAAGAGATACCTTAAGGAAATAAAAAAACAACTAACTAAAACAAAGTTAGCTTAAAACTAGGTCTTGATGAGTAGTCTTCCTTGGCTTGGTTTTTCTTGAAAAATACTTATTAGGGAAAATCATCATTTATCTCCTAGGAGGATGATTGGAAAAGAGATTCAACAAAAAGCTTTGCAACTCTATGTGAGCCCCAATCATCTCCAATATAAGGATATCAATGAGATAGAAGTTGTTGAGGCAACAATGGCAGTTAGTACCATTGTGCATGAAATACTCATAAAAGCTAGGATCACCCAAGTTTGGAGTGTTTGAGGGAGGTGGAGGTGGAGGAGGTATGTTCTCCAAGGGTGATGTGGGTGAGTGTGGAGGTATGCTCTCCAAGGGTGAAATGGGTGAGTTTGGAGGGGTAAATGGTGAAGTCACCAAGGTATCAACAAATTCATTCTCAATGGGAATGCTTTGGATGGGTTGAGGTTGGGTAGTCACATCCAAGAGATTACTTGGAGTGAAGGGTGATGATAGCTCATTCATTCTAGATTGGAATGAAGAGGAGGTAGAACCATGAGAATGGTTGGTACCATGGGTTGAGGTAGTCTTGCATGGAGCAAGAGGTGGTGAGGTTGATGAAGAGATGAGAATTGGGACAATCTTATTCTTGGGTCTGTGAAAGGGTGAAGCGTTAGGTTTGGGCAACTTAATCTTAATCTTAAGATTTTTCCTTGAAGTGGAGGTTTTGGATGAGTTTGAGGTTCTTGTAGAAACCATGGTTGTAATGAGAGGTTTAAGGGTTAATGATGAATGGTTTGATGTGTAAAGAACATGGATAACAAGGAGGGTTTAAAAGGGTGAGGGGATGATCCAAACTAGTAATGGGTTAAAAACATTTTATGTGAATAATGAATTTAGGTAACCTAGTTTAGGAAATGTGCAGGTTTTTGCAAAGAATCAAGCAAAATAGGATTAAAATAACAAGTAATCCAAACAAGTAGTATTAGTTAATACACAACCAAAATAAAATAAAAATTGTTCAACATCACATTACATGTTTACCAACATGTATACTTTTAAACACTTCAAAGTATTCATTTTCTTTTCTTGCCCAATCCCTTGATCATGTTTCCTAAATACTTTAATCCCTTCCCTGACTCAACCCGATGTTAATGTAACTCACCTTGGGTTCGAAGACTTTAACGGTAAAGTTCCTCCATATTGAGATTATTAGGAACTTCACTAGAGGAATGATGAGGAGGGGGAACAATGTCATCTAAACCGTCCACGAATGAGTTTGTGGAGTGGTGAGAAGTACTCGAAGAGCCAATGGGAGCACTTGTGCCAATGCCATCACCATCACTTGTTGGCATGTCAATGTCCTCATCATTGGACTCTTGTTGGTCGGATTTACGATCACATCTTGTCTTTCTCTTATATACCTCTTGAATAGGTAGCATAACCCGTTTGATCGGTTGAAAATGAGAAAGATCAAGATTTGGAAAATCACGGCCAACCCTTTTAAAAAGGCGAGTGAGAAGCATTGCATAAGGGAGGTTTGTTTTAGGCTTGTGAATAGCATAATTGATCCGCTGAGCGATAAAATATGCCATATTGTTATTGGTGTTGGTAAAGATGCAAAATAACATATGCACTAAACACGCCGGAACATGATCCCGGTTTCCACCAAGACAAAACACATTTTCCCTAAGGATATTGGTCCGTTGGACCATATTATCATTAAGGTCGCTTAAGAGAACCTCATGACGTTTCACTGAACGTACCTTAGTATGAAGGCTTCTTTTAACGGGTCGATTACGCTTTTTGGAGACAATGTCAACAATGTAGTCAAGATCAATTTCCGCATGATCATTTGGAGGACAATTGTTGGATTCAAGGAGAGCACTAAGCTTCCACTTATCCGTGAAGCGACAAGTGCCTACAAATGGGACATCAAGAATTTGACCAAAGACTTCGAGAGAGTATTGTATGAGTTGACTGTTCAAGATGAACCTAACAAATATTCCATCATTGTTTTCAATGACGGAGTATGTGCTAAAGAACTCCAATAGGAATCGAGGATAGATGTCTTCCTTAATGTGCAACAAACAATCAAACCCAATGTTTTCAAACATAAATTTGATGTAGACATAATCCATAATATCCTTTTGGACAACTCTACCCTCATGAAAACAACGGGATTGAAGGGAGGAATAAGTATGGGCGAGATGAGTTGAGTGACAAAAGTCGGAAAGGTTAGGCATATACTGTTTAGTGAGTTGATGATCCTTTTGGTATCGTGAAGGCATGATTAGTGCCTAAATAAACACAAGAAAATATTTGTCCAATCACTCATATGAAAAATAAAATCAAAAGTCAAAATATGAGAATTTGTTATATCAATTTCTTGACAAACAAAGGATTGAATCCATATCATTCTCATGTTCACAATGTATCTATTCCATTATTAACCAAGAACATATGAACTATGTTGGATCAACAATGTACTAGAACATTGGTTTTTCAAAACAAGGTTTTTAGGTAAGCATTAACAATGTAATTACCTATTTGTTCATGGGTTCATCTCAATTCCATCTTTTAACCAAAATCATTTAGCCAAAATTCGGATTTGTTCTACAAGTGGGTTTTAGTGAAATCTTAATGAATATAAACCTAAGGAATCATAGCAGAATAACCATGTCAACCCATATTCCTATTAAGGTTCTAATTCAATTTCAATTTTAAAAATCCCCAATTATGAAAGGATGAACCCTAGAACAAAATAGATGAAATTGAAAGAAAATACTTACAATTAATTGATGTTTGATGAAGGATGAGTGAAACCCACAACTTGGAATCCATTAATTTGAGTGATTGAAGGTTTTTGAAGCTTCAACAATGGTGGAAAAGGTGGAACCCGTCTGCTGTGTGTTTTTGGGAGAGAGAGAGTTTAGTTTGAAAAAGATTAATTTAATAAAACTGGTGCTCTGATGAGTTTTACTGCCCGCGGTTCCATATCGATAGAGAACCGCGAGTTTGAACCGCCAGAGAGAAAGAACCGCCTACAGAGGCTGGTTTTTATCAATGAAATACGCCAAATTTTTGAATAACAAGTTTTCTAAAATACTTAAAAATATATCTTAAACCTTTTAGAATATCATTGGATCATCATAACACTAAGCAATATGCCTTAATGAAGGAATACGAGTTGAATCAAGACCGAAAAGAACCGAAACGGACAAACGACTACCCATAGCGAAAAAGCAAAGTGGAGAGAAGTCAAGGGAAGTGAATCAAGACTAAGACCAATTCTCAAGGGATTAATGACAATCTTCAAATCGAGGAGACGAAGAGCTTGTGTCATATATAGTGGTTTAAGACGTGCCTTTCTGGCGAAGTGTTAAACGGCTTTGGTAATGAATAAACACAAAGCAAATATTGATGCATAGACTAAGATCACTTTCAATAATAGTCTTAGTCTAAACCAAAATATGAGCAAGGTATTAATTCACTTTCTCTCCCACAAAAAGGCCTACTAACCGTATGGGTGCAAACCATAGATATCATGCTTGATACTTTAAGCTACTACTAACTCACTCTACATCACCATAGTGAGTCAAGTATCCAAGCAATGAAGTTTTGAGAGGATAATAAAAAGAATCACAAACTACAAACAAATTTCAAGGCAAGGATGCCAAGAACAAGCACATAGTCAAGTAATGATCAAAAGAATGATCAAAGGGCGTGTGGAAGAACGAAAGCGTACCTTGGCCACAAAGATCATTCCAATCCATCAAGGAATCAATGCAAAGCCCAACACTGACTATGATGAGTACTAAGTCTTCAAAGACTAGTATCATTCACAATCATCTTGATATCATCATTCAAAGATGTTGAAGATCAATGAAGACGAGTCTTCTACAAGTGCAAGTAACTCAATCCATAACCAATTAAATAATTGATCTTCATGAGTACCTACACAAAGCAAGATGCAAACTAGTAGATACATTTCAAGAGTAGATCTAAAATGCATAAAGGTTACTAATCTAGGAGGGATGCAATATTACCAATTAAAAGACCTATTTTCAAAGAAAAAATAGTTTTGACCAAAGAGAAACTTTAGTACAACTTGACCTTCTAATTTGAGGAAACAATGGATCGATCCAAGTTTTAAAGTATAATATACTTCAAAGATCTTGAGTGACCATCGCTCTGATACCAATTGTGTAGAAACTAGAAGGGGGGTTGAATAGTTTCTCTTCGATTAGTCACCAAATTAAAATTACTTTCAATTAGGTTTGTATCAAAACTATCTTTTACTTGAAGCTAAGTTGCATAATGATTAGGTTCAATTCAAATGCATTAGCAATGGTAATATGTAAGTATAATGATAATGAAATAAGTAAAGAGTAAGGAAAGAGACAACCTAATGACAAGACACCAAGATTTATAGTGGTTCGACAACGAGGCTCTATCCTCGTTTCTACTCCACTCCTCGAGTACACCTACTCGAGATATTCACTATATCCACAAGCTCCCTTCTTGGCGGAGAAAGCCTTACATCGTCGCTTACATTATTTTCCGACACTAAGCTAAATGTCGAGACCTAATCTTTAGCTAGGACCAATCTACACAATGTTGCCTACTTCACAATATAACGACACAAGGCTAGATGTCGAGTTCTAATCTAAAGCTAGAACCAATCTTCACGACGTTGCCTACTTCACAATTTAACGACATAAGGCTAGATGTCGGGTTTTAATCTAAAGCTAGAACCAATCTTCACGACTCTTCACTTTGAAGCTAAGTGAGAACTTCACACAACACAACTACTAATCACTTTCAAGTTTAGTGAGAACTCACAAGACACAACCACATCACTTTATAGTTTAGTGAGAACTTCTACACAATCTATAACAACTCAACTAGACATATCCAAGTACACACATGTAGCTTGGATCTACACAACATAAATCCAAGCAAACACATATGCAATGGATGTACACAACAAATCCAAGTATTCACAAATAGCTTGGATGAACACAACTAGTCCAAGTATTCTTAAATACAAATGGATCAACATAAAACAAAAAAGGCTAAAATGATCAACATGACTAATTTATGGATTCATCTTTATCACAACACTAGTGAGTGAGTGACCTTCTCTTTGGGCAAGGTAAAGGAGGGGATCAAGAGAATAATCATATGTAAACATACTTAACACATTAAGTGATTATTTACTAATGATTATGCTATAGAAAAGAGAAAGGGGGCTGAGAAAAACGTCCAAGAGGGTTATTGGAAAATGAGATTTGATCCACTATTTATAGAAGACAAAGTGCAACGGCTAGTTGGGCGCGGTTCTTTAACTAGCCTGGCGGTTCCATATCGCTAGAGAACCGCCTAGCTATTTAAGGTACCGCCCAATAGACTACGCTCCTTTTTTGTCTTTTAGTGGGGTAGGAATATCTGAGGTTTTTTAAACCTTTAAAGGATATTCTTATGGCATATGGAATATGCCATTTTCAAATTTACATTTTCCATTTTAATAAAACATTTTCTTAAAAAGAAAGTTTATTAAAAAATCCTTTGTCATATTAACAAAGGTGAGTTTTAAGGATAATCACTTTGATGATCACTAATTATGATGAACAAAAGTTAGTGATATGATTATTACCTTGATTGTAGTGTTAGTTAAATAATTCATTTTATGTTTTACACTAAATGTGTTGTTAATGTATAGATTTTGCTAGGTTCAATTATTGTTCTCGGTATCTTAACGAATTGATTTCCGGTTCAAAATGCGACTCAGTTGTTTCTGGTGAAAAAGAATATTTTTGGTTGTTTTTTTAATAAAATGTGCAAAACAATTGAAATAAATGACTTAAAAGTAAATCTAGGTCTAATTAAAATAAAAGGCAAGTATTTAAAAGCGTGACGAGAAATTAAAGGGCACTAAAAGTAAATAACGCAAACTTAAATCTCACTAAGGCAAACTTAAAACGCAACTAAAACTTAAAACTAAGGCAAGGCTAAAATAAATCTAAGGCAATTAAACTTAAAGTGCGAGTAAAGAAAAAGGCGGGAAAAATAAAGTTCGAAATTAAAAATCAGAGAATTAAAAACTGAAATTAAAGAACCTGAAAATCAGCTTATCCGGAATAATACCCTTATTCGGAATAAATGGCTTACTCGGAATATGTCACCTATCCGGAATAATCCTCTCTATTCGGAATATTTGGCCTATCCGGAATATTCTGCCTATCCGGAATATCCTTGCTATTCGAAATATCCTGCCTATCCGGAATAATCTGCCTATCCGGAATATCCTTGCTATTCGAAATATCCTGCCTATCCGGAATAATTCCCTTATCCGGAATATTGGATATTCCGGATGGACCACCTTGGCTAAAACCTTGATCCGGAATATTTGAAGATTCCGAATAGAGTACTTTTATCGGGAATAATTAATTATTCCGGATGGTCGACTTTGATACGGAATACTTTCTTGACAATCCTTCACTCGGAATAACTTTTGATGCAGAATACCTGGGAAGATCGGATAAACAACGAAGAACAAGGGAATAGAAAAAGACACGATCTAGATAAAAATTAAGCTAAATCAACCACAAGATTAAATCAAACTAACAAATAAACAACTATTAATCATAAACAAACAATCCAAAACAACAAAACTAACAAAACTAATCAAGATAATCAAAACCCACTTAATAAATTTGACAAAAACTCAAGAACATGAACATGAATAATAAACCAAAGATTGAAGAAAGGTAGAATGAGAGATCAAACAATAAAGATAAATAATAACAAGAATTAAAAGAACACTTACTTGAAATTAAATGGTAATTAAGGTGCAAGACAAGTATTTAAATTTGACAAGTAAATAAATGACAAGGTAATTAAAAGTGGAAGAACTAATTGTCACTATTAGCCAACAAAAATGAAAAGATTAATCCTAATGACTATTTATAGGGGAGGATTAAGGGAAGCTTCCTCCCCTCCTTCATTTCTTCTTAATTGCATGATTAAGTCCCTCAAGCCTTTAATCTTCATTTAATTGCACCATTAGTCCTTAAGCCTTCCAATCTTCATTAAATCTTGGACTTTAATGACTTTTGGCTCGGGATTTCTTCAAACTCGTCTTTTAATTCTTCAATAAATTAGACTTGAGTTTTTCGGCTTTTGATAAACTTCCGTCTTTTGACTTTTTCTTCGATAAATCTTCAGAATTGGTCTTGGACTTCCGTTCTTTTTGAACTCTTGACTTCTGACTTCTTCTTTCGTCTTTTTCTTCGATAAAAGCCCGTGAATGCCCGTGTTTTCTCCACTTTTCACCTTTTCGTCCTAAATCACAACAAAAAGACAAACCACACATAATTCCGACATAAAAGACATAAAATACACGTTTTGGCTCGGTTATTATTGTAATTAAGTGGTAAAAAGGATGGGTGTTTACACACCTATCAAATCCCCTACACTTGACCATTACAATATCCTCATGCAATGCATTAGTTACAAAGCACGTTTACACTTTTCATCATAATCAATCCATAGTGGCCTTTATTAAAGAGATAGAAAAATACAAACATTCAAAGTAAAGAAATCAAAGCATACCTTGGGTTTTGGAAATGTCATGAATAATCATCATCCTCAAGTTTTCACTTTCTCCAAACCAAGCTTAAAAACGAGATCATTGTTATTATAAGTTAGCAAACTAACACGAACTCATGTGGGCCAATTATTCACTTTGACTCCCTTATTCCTAGGTGTATCTCTTATGTTTTATTGTTGTCTTGAATGATCACGAGGATGCATTGTTTGACTTATTTCGATAGTTATTTAGGCCGAAAATAAAGTGAACGATTTAATCAATAGTTAGCTAAAGAACAAAATCTTTTAAAACTGCTTCTCGGGACCTCATAAAGTTCATATCTTGGCATAACTCACTTTGCGATTTGAGACCTTTCTCGGACCGATATTTGGCAGCGACTTCATACTTCAAACCTTGAGAGACGTTCATAAAATAACGGTCTTCTCTTCATATAGGAATTTCTTCACTTGAAGTTTTGAGAGATTCTTCATAAATGGACCACGACTTCTTCATTTTTCTCCAATCATTATTTTGGACTTTGATATACAACGATCCGCCTCCTTTTTGGACTTGGCTTTATTTATCCTCATACCTTGTTAGGGCCTTTTTGGATAGACTTCTCCATGACTTTTTGGGAGATTTTGCTTTTCGTCGTGTGTCTCGATCCTTCATATTGATTTTCGATAAATGATTCTTCACATCACTTGGGATCTTTAGCAACAAAATATAGCCCTCATGTCTTGTTAGGACCTTTTTGGACTCACCAATCTTCGCATCCCGCTTCAATAAGTTATGCCTTGGCTATGAAATCTAATCCATACCGAGCAACTTTTAAACGATCTTGGGCTAGAAGCTAAGTAACTTTTCAAATCGTACAACCTTATTTATTGCAGATAAATTTATTAGCAAGTGATGGGAGAATAGGCTTATAATTAACTCACATAAATTCCCGAAAGAATACCAAACTTATAAGTGACTCTATCATCTCTCGTTCTCCACAGTTTAAAATCTCAAGGAATGAGACTCGTGGATGCTTAGCCTATAAAATCAAAGTTTTGGGTTTTCGAGTCGCCTATAGGATCTTGCAAACTCTTAGACTCTTTCAAGTTTAGAAATCGCATTTTAAAGTTCCCTTGATAAACGACTCTCTAGGATCAATTATAGGAACTTGCGAAAAGTTCTTGTTCTTAACCCGTGAGAGTTAAGACTTTCGCGTTTTATAGCTCCCTATATAAAAGCCTAGCAAAACTTGACTTAAACATGTTAAGGATACTAGCTAGAGTAACTTAGATAAGTAAACTCGGGTTGAGTCAAAAGATTCACAACGTTTGAAAATTAAAACCACTTTATTAAAGTTTAATCTAGCAAAGAAAGAAAATAACTATACAAAGGGAAAACTAATAGGCCAAAATAGATCAAAATTTTTGAAAAATGTCGAAAAATTGATTTTCTGGTTAAAATGAGGACAAATACAAGGAAAAGGCCACTTAACTTCGATAGAAGTCCCCCCTACACTTAACATAAACATTGTCCTCAATGTTTAAGCATGTGGGAGTAAACTCCCCTACACTTAGGACATTGTGCACTTTGTTTAAATCTCGCTAAGGAAAAGACAACTAAAGAGATTCCTATTTTAATATTGAGAAATATAGAATAGTGAATCGAAAAGAGTTTAGGATAGAACCGGGAAGAAGTGAACACGGAATCACGGGTCGTCAAGAATCATCAAGAGTGGATCATTGAGCGCTCGAATCTCTGAATATTAGAAGAGAGGAGAGAGCAAACACCAACGGGTCTCCCCTACACTTAGGATAAAGAAAGCTAAAAGATAGATGCATGGGTTGCCTCCCAAGAAGCGCTTGATTTTTTATTACCGAGTCGTGAGCCTGACTCGACCTTGATCATCATAGGAAGAAGCATGAAACATATCCACCAGGATCAAAGACATAGTTTTCGTCCATCAAATAGCACAGGCTTAAGGCGAACAAGGCAAGCCAAAGAAGAATAGGCAAGGTTCCCTTAAGCAGCGATGGAGCACGGTGGGAGCAAGTATGGTGAGGTGCAAGCATGTCTTCAATAGTTCCAAAGATTTTTCCTTTTATTTCATCAGGTGGATACTGAGATGGCTGCAGAATATCGATATCGGGGTCGAACACCTTTTCCTTTAGGGGAAAATAGCACTCAGGCTCAGCAGAGTGTGAAGATGATCCGTGATGAAAATGCACAACCTCGTCCTCAGAAGGGGGACAAAGAGGTGTTAAATCATATGTGCTGCGGATATGGGTGTCGACCGGTTTCTTCTCCTTTGAAAGAATGTTCTTCAAATCCAAAGTAGGATCAAGACGATAATCTTCAAAGTCCAAAGGAGGTGCATCACTCTCATGAGGGAAGTAAGTGTTGTGAAACGTAGAGAAGTCTTCCTCAAATGAGTAATCGTCCAAAGTAGGATCGAGTGATGGCGGAGGATCTTCATTATGAGAAGAATCGCTCGAAAGAGTATCGGCCTCATCAAAATCATCATATGTGGGCAGATCGGGATACTCGGAAGTAAGGTCATCAAAATCATCCGAATCTGAGCTAGAATCATCATCATAAGCATCGAAGATCGGTGTAGAATCATATGTGGGAGAAGGTTCCAAATTGGATAGAGAATGATCCACATCATCTTGAAAAAGTGGATTATAATTGCAAGACTCGAATAGAGGATTGTTGTAGATGACAAAATCATCGAGCACATTGATCATATTTACAGATTCTCGTCCAAAGGATTTGCTTATAAGCTTCCCCATTTTAAAAACTTGTGAATCATTCCCGACTCGTAAGATTAACTCACCTTCGGCCACATCAACTAGAGCTCGTCCCGTTCTCAAAAATGGCCGACCAAGTATTAAAGGAATACGAGGGTCCATTTCATAATCAACAACGACAAAGTCGACCGGGAAAGTAAATGTGCCAACTTTAATGAACACGTCTTCGGCAATACCAACGGGGTAAGCGAGAGTGCGATTTGCAAGTTCAAGAGTCATCTTTGTTGGAGTAAGGTCGGGTAATGATAGTGTTTTCCAAACACTCAAAGGCATAAGATTTATACTGGCCCCGAGATCAGCTAGGGCAGTAAATTCTTCAGTTTTATTGAAAATGCAAGGCAACACAAAACGACCGGGATCTCCAAGCTTTTCCAGAAGTTCTTTAAGAATAACTGCAGAACAGTTTTCATTTAAGCGTGTGTTGGCGAGCTCAATCAACTTCTCCTTCTTGCTAAGCAATTCCTTGAATGCTTTCACTAATTTCGGCATGTGGACAAGTGCTTCAACAAGGCTAATGTTGATGTTCATTTGAGAGAGCATCTTTACATAGCTCGTCACTTGAGAGTCATCCTTGGTTAGCATTTTGGTCTTGCCTAAACGTGAAGGATAAGGGATATTGGGTTTGGGTGGTGAAGGTGTAGGTGTAGGTAAAGGTTGAGATGTTGAAGGGTCCTTCCTAGATACATCGTCATGACGAGGCGGAGACGGTAATGGTGCACTAATACTAGGTGTAGGAGGAGTAGGGATAAATGGTGGTAGAGGAGGTGTAGATGATGGGGGCGGGATAGGTGGATCGACAATGGTAATTCCACTACGGGTAGTAATAGCACTCACATTTGCTCGCGGATTGGTGACGGTGTTTGAAGGTAGAGAACTCGAAGAAGAAGGTTGAGTTGCGGGCAAGAAACTAGCAAGCATATTCTTCAAATCATTCGTTTGATTGCTGAAGGAGGATTGAATATTATCTCGAAGCTCGGATCTAATCTCATTCCCTTGCTTGGTGATATCTCCTTTCAGATTAATAATTTGGCTCTGCAGATTCTTGATTTGCTCACCTTGGGTTCTCATGATGGCTTCAACATCGGGATTAATGGGTGGGGCTTGTTGGGCGGGTGGGTGATAAGGATTAGAAGCTCTTGGTGGGATTTGGTTGCTTCTATTGTAGTTGTTGGCGGGGTTTTGGTTTTGAGGAGAAAAACCGGGTGAAAGGTAATTTTTTGATCGGTAACTCAGCAAATTTCTATCTCCTTGTTGTCGAGTTTGGTAATTTTCCGGTGAATAATTACCATAAGCTGCATACACGTTTTCTGGATTTCCTTGAGTAGAAGGACAATCGGTGTATGAGTGTGGACCGCCGCATGTTTCACAAGTATTAGCAACCGCTTTAACTTGTTGTTGTTGGTTTGAAGCGAGAAGCAAGATACTTTTGCTCATTTCAGTCATCATGCGGGTGAGTTCGGTCATATCAGAGTTTGCTGAAGTAGAAGAGACATTGAATCTCGGGTTGTTCCTTGAAGAAGCGGAGGAATCCCAGTTTTTGTGGTGAGTAGTCATGTTCTCAATAAGCTCTCTACACTCCTCGGGTCTCCTTTTCATGAATGTGCCACCGGCGGCTGCATTAATCGTATCACGATCACGAAAAGTCAATCCGTTGTAGAAAGTATCAATCAATGTGACTGGAAGCATGTTGTGGTTTGGAAAACGATCGATCAAGACATTATATCTTTCCCAAGCATCAAAAAGAGATTCATCGGGGTCTTGCATGAAACCGCTGATTTGATTGCGAAGGCTTGTGACCATGGATGGTGGAAAGTAGCGCGATAAAAAGCGTTGAGTCATGTCATCCCAAGTATGAATAGAATTCTTCGGGAGACGATCAAACTATTTCTCGGCATGATGTGATAAAGTATGTGGGAAGAGTTGAAGGCGAAGAACATCCATTGTGGCACCAGGCAACTTCATGCTTTGGGTGATTGTAATGAACTTGTCGAGGTGTTTGTTGGCATCATCATCAGGCATTCCGGCGAATGGATTAGTTTGCACTTGCTGAATCATGTGGTGCTTCAACGAAAACTCCGGAGCCGTGATTTGCATCGGCGCAATCGGTCTTCCTCGTCCAAACATGGTAGGTTGACAAAGCTCCTCCATTGTCCGAATATCGGGCTGTGGAAGAACATTGTTGTTATTGTTGAGGTGTGGTGGATTATTATTGTTGTTAACACCTGACATACTTAAATCTTCTCGAGTCTCGGGCTCTTGATAATTAGAAGATCTAGTACGCATACACCTACAAATGCAAAAGAAAACAATACCAAACACAAACACAATATATATACACAATAAAAATAAAATCTTTTTGGATTTTTGAAATTTTTAATTTTTATGGATTTTTTATCAATTTTTTAATTTTTATGGATTTTTGAAAATTTTTGTGCAAGAAAAGTAACGCTCACAAGTGAACGGATCCCAAAAAGCAACGCGTCTCTCACAGAAAACCGTTAATCTTTACGAAAAGAGCCGGCAGCGGCGCCATTTTAATGTATAGATTTTGCTAGGTTCAATTATTGTTCTCGGTATCTTAACGAATTGATTTCCGGTTCAAAATGCGACTCAGTTGTTTCTGGTGAAAAATAATATTTTTGGTTGTTTTTTAAATAAAATGTGCAAAACAATTAAAATAAATGACTTAAAAGTAAATCTAGGTCTAATTAAAATAAAAGGCAAGTATTTAAAAGCGTGACGAGAAATTAAAGGGCACTAAAAGTAAATTACGCAAACTTAAATCTCACTAAGGCAAACTTAAAACGCAACTAAAACTTAAAACTAAGGCAAGGCTAAAATAAATCTAAGGCAATTAAACTTAAAGTGCGAGTAAGGAAAAAGGCGGGAAAAATAAAGCTCGAAATTAAAAATCAGAGAATTAAAAACTGAAATTAAAGAACCTGAAAATCAGCTTATCCGGAATAATACCCTTATTCGGAATAAATGGCTTACTCGGAATATGTCACCTATCCAGAATAATCCTCTCTATTCGGAATATTTGGCCTATCCGGAATATTCTGCCTATCCGGAATATCCTTGTTATTCGAAATATCCTGCCTATCCGGAATAATCTGCCTATCCGGAATATCCTTGCTATTCGAAATATCCTGCCGGAATAATTCCCTTATCCGGAATATGGGATATTCCGGATGGACCACCTTGGCTAAAACCTTGATCCGGAATATCTGAAGATTCCGAATAGAGTACTTTTATCCGGAATAATTAATTATTCCGGATGGTCGACTTTGATACGAAATACTTTCTTCACAATCCTTCACTCAGAATAACTTTTGATGCAGAATACCTGGGAAGATCAGATGAACAGCGAAGAACAAGGGAATAGAAAAAGACACGATCTAGATAAAAATTAAGCTAAATTAACCACAAGTTTAAATCAAACTAACAAATAAACAACTATTAATCATAAACAAACAATCCAAAACAACAAAACTAACAAAACTAATCAAGATAATCAAAACCCACTTAATAAAGTTGACAAAAACTCAAGAACATGAACATGAATAATAAACCAAAGATTGAAGAAAGGTAGAATGAGAGATCAAACAATAAAGATAAATAATAACAAGAATTAAAAGAACACTTACCTGAAATTAAATGGTAATTAAGGTGCAAGACAAGTATTTAAATTTGACAAGTACATAAATGACAAGGTAATTAAAAGTGGAAGAACTAATTGTCACTATTAGCCAACAAAAATGAAAAGATTAATCCTAATGACTATTTATAGGGGAGGATTAAGGGAAGCTTCCTCCCCTCCTTCATTTCTTCTTAATTGCATGATTAAGTCCCTCAAGCCTTTAATCTTCATTTAATTGCACCATTAGTCCTTAAGCCTTCCAATCTTCATTAAATCTTGGACTTTAATGACTTTTGGCTCGGGATTTCTTCAAACTCGTCTTTTAATTCTTCAGTAATTAGACATGAGTTTTTTGGCTTTTGATAAACTTCCGTCTTTTGACTTTTTCTTCGATAAATCTTCAGAATTGGTCGTGGACTTCCGTTCTTTTTGCACTCTTGACTTCTTGACTTAGTCTTTCGTCTTTTTCTTTGATAAAAGCCCGTGAATGGCCGTGTTTTCTCCACTTTTCACCTTTTCGTCCTAAATCACAACAAAAACACAAACCACGCATAATTCCGACATAAAAGACATAAAATACACGTTTTGGCTCGGTTATTATTGTAATTAAGTGGTAAAAAGGATGGGTGTTTACACACCTATCAGTTGTATAGTTTGTTGTGATCAAAATTAAGAAAGATTAGTTAACACTAATAATGTTTTCAGGCATCACTTGCATTAACAATCTCCCCCTTTTTTATTACGACAAACTATAAACTCATTTATGTAGAAACACAAAATATCGAATTATTAACGAGTTTATCACTATTATTTCTCCCCCTTTGTCATAACAAAAAGGTAAGCACAAGTCTTCGAATAGAACCGGATGTTGCTAGTAGCTCCCCCTTGATGGTTGCTCCCACTTGCTTGGGGCACCAAGTGTATGAGCTATGGTGACATGCTACACAATGGTTAGTAGAAAGAAAAAAAAAACACCAATGTATATATGATCACTACCTACTAAGTAACTTGAGAGGGAGAAGGAGAAGAAATCTCAAATTAGAAGCAAGTATTTGTTAAGTATGTCCAAAGAGGTAAATGACAAAATCAAAGTTCAATTGGTGGAATGGAGGTAGAAAAGAAACATCCAACCAATAAAGATGATAAATTTGTCAAGGGATTAAAATTTAGAATTGATGGAATCACCCATAATCAATTGTAAAGATTAACCACGATCAACTCAAAAGAAAGAGAGAATGATCAAATAAAGAAAACAAACACAACACAAAGGTTTCATATTACATAAATATGAAAGAAACAAACAAGGTAGATAGTCATACACACAATATGAGTATCTAAAGCAAAAGATATAGAAAATAAACCACAAGGCATAAGCTATTCTAATAGTGATAATTTTCCAAGATTGCTTAAAATGTTATTGACTCCAAAATAACTAAAGTATTATTGACTCCAAGAGTGCTTAGTCCTTTAGTTGGAAAAATAAGACGACGAGGCATCATTCGAAGTTTTGTCCACAGGAACGAAAACTTTGAGAGGAGGTCGGGTGAGGAGGAATTCAAGAAAATTTAACTTCTCATACACATGAGCAAGTTCAATTTGTTGAAATCGACAAGAAGCACACGAGGATCCATGATGCAAAATAAATTCGGTTGATGAGGGAAGGCCATCACACCTAGGGTATGGTGGTGGTGAGGAGAGTGGGTAGGAAATGTTTTCACAATGCCTTGTGAGGTTTGGGAAGGTTGAAAGGTCATTGAGTTGAGGGGTGTCGAAAGGTTTTGGTGGTGGGGGAAGATTTTCCTTTTCTTCGGTGATGGGGTTAATGGAGTAGGTCTCACTCCAATACTTGATTGGAGAGAAGGTGGGATTCTTGGGTGGTTTGGATGAAGAGGGTTCATTTTTCTTGATCCAAATAGGTCGAACCGATATCTTCGGTTTCTTGGAATGCTTGGATGAGGAAGCTTTGGGTGAGGAAGTTTGTGACAATGAAATGTCAAGGTTATGAAAGGAGGAGTTAGGCATTGTTGAGGTGTGAGAATGAAATCTCAAGGTGGGGGTATAAGAAGAAAGTAGACAAGGCAAAGGTTTGAAAATCAAATGTATAGTGTCAAGGAATGTTTAGCCAAATTGAGTAAACATGGAATCCTGACAGATGATAGGGTGATGAAGTAAGACCAAAAACGAGCCAAAACTTGGCTATCTGTCCGCGGTTCCTTATAGGGACGGCGGTTCGTTATCACTTAAGGAACCGCGCGACATTAATGAGCCGCGTGCAGTGGACTTGAAACCATGATTTTCCAGGGTTTTGAGAAAAACTAAGACTTTTTCAAAAAATTACAAATCTTGGAATTTTACTTCTATTAGAACTAAATTATGCTAGGGTTGCATAAAAGCGACACATTCACAAAGAATGTCTTGACAAAGGGTGACAAAATATTTAGATAACATTTTGAACTAATTTTAGTCAAGTTTTAGAGGTTGTGATAGATTTAGGTTCAATTTTAATTTAGAATTAAAGTTGATTAATGTGCACACAAAAATAGAAACACATAAAGCTAAATCCATAATTCATCCTCATGAAAAACTCATGGAGGGAAAGAGATACATTAAGGAAATAAAAAAAACAACTAACTAAAACAAAGTTAGCTTAAAACTAGGTCTTGATGAGTAGTCTTCCTTGGCTTGGTTTTTCTTGAAAAACACTTATTAGGGAAAATCATCATGTATCTCCTAGGAGGATGATTGGCAAAGAGATTCAACAAAAAGCTTTGCAACTCTATGTGAGCCCCAATCATCTCTAATCTAAGGATATCAACGAGATAGAAGTTGTTGATGCAACAAGGGCAATTAGTGCCATTGTGCATGAAATACTCATAAAAGCTAGGATCACCCTAGTTTAGAGTGTTTGAGGGAGGTGGAGGTGGAGGAGGTATGTTCTCCAAGGGTGATGTGGGTGAGTGTGGAGGTATGCTCTCCAAGGGTGAAATGGGTGAGTTTGGAGGGGTAAATGGTGAAGTCACCAAGGTATCAACATAGTCATTCTTAATAGGAATGCTTTGGATGGGTTAAGGTTGGGTTGTCACATCCAAGAGATTACTTGGAGTGAAGGGTGAGGATAGCTCATTCATTCTAGATTGGAATGAAGAGGAGGTAGAACCATGAGAATGGTTGGTACCATGGGTTGAGGTAGTCTTGCATGGAGCAAGAGGTGGTGAGGCTGATGAAGAGATGAGAATTGGGACAATCTCATTCTTGGGTGTGTGAAAGGGTGAAGAGTTAGGTTTTGGCAACTTAATCTTAATCTTAAGATTTTTCCTTGAAGTGGAGGTTTTGGATGAGTTTGAGGTTCTTGTATAAACCATGGTTGTAATGAGAGGTTTAAGGGTTAAGGATGAATGGTTTGATGTGTGAAGAACATGGCTAACAAGGAGGGTTTAAAAGGATGAGGGGATGATCCAAACTAGTAATGGGTTAAAAACATTTTATGTGAATAATGAATTTAGGTAACCTAGTTTAGGAAATGTGCAGGTTTTTGCAAAGAACCAAGCAAGGTTTACACAGATTAAGGAAAATAGTGTTAAGCAAATATTCTGTCGGACACAGTAGCCGGCGGTTCCTTATCTAGGGTGGGCGGTTCCTTATCAAAAAGGTATCGCTGGTCGATATGGAACCGCGACCAGAGGTGTTCAAAAATGGCACTTCCTTAAACTTTGGTTAGCCCAGATTTTTACCAAAGGATTATCAAGCCAAAGTTAACTACTGACCAAAATCTAGGAAGCTAACTAACACATAGGATGCACAAAGCTATGCAAATCGTAAACACGATGGCATAGACAACATTAGGATTAAAATAACAAGTAATCCAAACAAGTAGTATTAGTTAATACACAACCAAAATAAAAAAAAATTGTTCAACATCACATTACATGTTTACCAACATGTATACTTTGAAACATTTCAAAGTCTTCATCTTCTTTTCTTTCCCAATCCCTTGATCATGTTTCCCAAATACTTGAATCCCTTCCTTGACTCAACCCGATGTTCATGTAACTCACCTTGGGTTCGAAGACTTTGACGGTAAAGTTCCTCCATATTGAGATTATTAGTAACTTCACCAGAGGAATGATGAGGAGGGGGTACAATTTCATCTAAACCGTCCACGAATGAGTTTGTGGAGTGGTGAGAAGTACTCGAAGAGCCAATGGGAGCACTTGTGCCAATGTCATCACCATCACTTGTTGGCATGTCAATGTCCTCATCATTGGACTCTTGTTGGTCGGATTTACGATCACATCTTGTCTTTCTCTTATATACTTCTTGAATAGGTAGCATAACCCGTTTGATCGGTTGAAAATGAGAAAGATTAAGATTTGGAAAATCACGGCCAATCCTTTTAAAAAGTCGAGTGAGAAGCATTGCGTAAGGGAGGTTTGTTATAGGCGTGTGAATAGCATAATTGATCCGTTGAGCGATAAAATATGCCAAGTTGTTATTGGTGTTGGTAAAGATGCAAAATAACATATGCACTAAACACGCCGGAACATGATCCCGGTTTCCACCAAGACAACACACATTTTCCCTAAGGATATTGGTCCATTGGACCATATTATCATTAAGGTCGCTTAAGAGAACCTCATGACGTTTCACCGAACGTAACTTAGTATGGAGGCTTCTTTTAACGGGTCGATTACGCTTTTTGGAGACAATGTCAACAATGTAGTCAAGATCAATTTCAGCATGATCATTTGGAGGACAATTGTTGGATTCAAGGAGAGCACTAAGCTTCCACTTATCCGTGAAGCGACAAGTGCCTACAAATGGGACATCAAGAATTTGACCAAAGACTTCGAGAGAGTATTGTATGAGTTGACCGTTCAAGATGAACCTAACAAATATTACATCATTGTTTTCAATGACGGAGTATGTGCTAAAGAACTCCAATAGGAATCGAGGATAGATGTCTTCCTTATTGTGCAACAAACAATCAAACCTAATGTTTTCAAACATAGATTTGATGTAGACATAATCCTTAATATCCTTTTGGACAACTCTACCCTCATGAAAACAACGGGATTGAAGGGAGGAATAAGTATGGGCGAGATGAGTTGAGTGACAAAAGTCAGAAAGGTTAGGCATATATTGTTTAGTGATTTGATGATCCTTTTGGTATTGCGAAGGCATGATTAGTACCTAAATAAACACAAGAAAATATTTTTTCAATCACTCATATGAAAAATAAAATCAAAAGTCAAAATATGAGAATGTGTTATATCAATTTCTTGACAAACAAAGGATTGAATCCATGTCATTCTCATGTTCACAATGTATCTATTCCATTATTAACCAAGAACATATGAACTATGTTGGATCAACAATGGACTAGAACATTGGTTTTTCAAAACAAGGTTTTTAGGTAAGCATTAACAATGCAATTACCTATTTGTTCATGGGTTCATCTCAATTCCATCTTTTAACCAAAATCATTTAGCCAAAATTCGGATTTGTTCTACAAGTGGGTTTTAGTGAAATCTTAATGAATATGAACCTAAGGAATCATAGCAAAATAACCATGTCAACCCATATTCCTATTAAGGTTCTAATTCAATTTAAATTTTAAAAATCGCCAATTATGAAAGGATGAACCCTATAACAAAATAGATGAAATTGAAAGAAAATACTTACAATTAATTGATGTTTGATGAAGGATGAATGAAACCCACAACTTGGAATCAATTAATTTGAGTGATTGAATGTTTTTGAAGCTTTAACAATGGTGGAACCCGTCGGCTGTGTGTTTTTGGGAGAGAGAGAGTTTAGTTTGAAAAATATTAATTTAATAAAACTGGCGCTCTGACGAGTTTTACTGCCCGCGGTTCCATATCGATAGAGAACCGCGGGTTTGTACCGCCAGAGATAAAGAACCTCCTATAGAGGTTGGTTTGTATCAATGAAATACGCCAAATTTTTGAAAACCAAGTTTTCTAAAATATTTAAAAATATATCTTAAACCTTTTAGAATATCATTGGATCATCATAACACTAAGCAATATGCCTTAATGAAGGATTACAAGTTGAATCGAGATCGAAAAGAACCGAAACAGACAAACGACTACTCGTAGCGAAAAAGCAAAGTGGAGAGAAGTAAAGGGAAGTGAATCAAGACTAAGACCAATGCTCAAGGGATTAATGACAATCTTCGAATCTAGGAGACGAAGAGCTTGTGTCATATATAGTGGTTTAAGACGTGCCTTTCCGGTGAAGTGTTAAACGGATTTCGTAATGAATAAACACAAAGCAAATATTGATGCATAGACTAAGATCACTTTTAATGATAGTCTTAGTCTAAACCAAAATATGAGCAAGGTATTAATTCACTTTCTCTCCCACAAAGGGCCTACTAACCGTATGGGTGCAAACCATGGATATCATGCTTGATACTTTAAGCTACTACTAGCTCACTCTACATCACAATAGTGAGTCAAGTATCCAAGCAATGAAGGTTTGAGAGGATAAAATAAAAGAATCACAAACTACAAACAAATGTCAAGGCAAGGATGCCAAGAACAAGCACATAGTCAAGTAATGATCAAAAGAATGATCAAAGGACGTGTGGAAGAACGAAAGCGTACCTTGGCCACAAAGAGCATTCCAATCCATCAGGGAATCAATGCAAAGCCCAACACTGACTATGATGAGTACTAAGTCTTCAAAGACTAGTATCATTCCCAATCATCTTGATATCATCATTCAAAGATGTTGAAGATCAATGAAGACAAGTCTTCTACAAGTGCAAGTAACTCAATCCACAACCAATTAAATAATTGATCTTCATGAGTACCTACACAAAGCAAGATGCAAACTATTAGATACATTTCAAGAGTAGATTTAAAATGCATAAAGGCTACAAATCTAGGAGGGATGCAATATTACCAATTAAAAGACCTATTTTCCAAGAAAAAATAGTTTTTATCAAAGATAAACTTTAGTACAACTTGACCTTCTAATTTGAGGAGACAATGGATCGATCCAAGTTTTAAAGTACAATATACTTCAAAGATCTTGAGTGACCATCGCTTTGATACCAATTGTAGAAACTAGAAGGGGGGTTGAATAGTTTCTCTTCGATTAGTCACCTAATTAAAATTACTTTCAATTAGGTTTGTACAAAACTATCTTTTACTTGAAGCTAAGTTGCATAATGATTAGGTTCAATTCAAATGCATTAGCAATGGTAATAGGTAAGTATAATGATAATGAAATAAGTAAAAAGTAAGGAAAGAGACAACCTAATGACAAGACACCAAGATTTATAGTGGTTCGACAACGAGGCTCTATCCTCCTTTCTACTCCACTCCTCGAGTACACCTACTCAAGATTTCCACTATATCCACAAGCTCCCTTCTTGGCAGAGAAAGCCTTGCATCGTCGCTGACAGTATTTTCCGACACTAAGCTAAATGTCGAGACCTAATCTTTAGCTAGGACCAATCTACACAACGTTGCCTACTTCACAATCTAACAACATAAGGCTAGATGCCGAGTTCTAATCTAAAGCTAGAACCAATCTTCACGACGTTGCCTACTTCACAATTTAACGACATAAGGCTAGATGTCGAATTCTAATCTAAAGCTAGAACCAATCTTCACGACTCTTCACTTTGAAGCTAAGTGAGAACTTCACACAACACAACTACTAATCACTTTCAAGTTTAGTGAGAACTCATAAGACACAACCACATCACTTTATAGTTTAGTGAGAACTTCTACACAATCTATTACAACTCAACTAGACATATCCAAGTACATACATGTAGCTTGGATCTACACAACATAAATCCAAGCAAACACATATGCAATGGATGTACACAACAAATCCAAGTATTCACAAATAGCTTGGATGAACACAACTAGTCCAAGTATTCTTAAAAACAAATGGATCAACATAAAACAAAAAAGGCTAACATGATGAACTTGACTAATTTATGGATTCATCTTTATCACAACACTAGTGAGTGAGTGTTCTTCTCTTTGGACAAGGTAAAGAGGAGATCAAGAGGATAATCATATGTAAACATACTTATTACATTAAGTGATCATTTACTAATGATTATGCTATAGAAAAGAGAAAGGGGGCTGAGAAAAACGTCCAAGAGGGTTATTGGAAAATGAGTTTTGATCCACTATTTATAGAAGACAAAGTGCAACGGCTAGCTGGGCGCGGTTCTTTAACTAGCCCGACGGTTCCATATCGCTAGAGAACCGCCTAGCTATTTAAGGTACCGCCCAGTAGACTACGCTCCTTTTTTGTCTTTTAGTGGGGTAGGAATATCTGAGGTTTTTTAAACCTTCAAAGGATATTCTTATGGCATATGGAATATGCCATTTTCAAATTTACATTTTCCATTTTAATAAACTATTTTCTTAAAAAGAAAGTTTATTAAAATCTTTTGTCATATTAACAAAAGTGAGTTTTAAGGATAATCACTTTGATGATCAGTAAGTATGATTAAGAAAAGTTAATGATATGATTATTACCTTGATGATAGTGTTAGTTAAATAATTCATTTTGTGTTTTACACTAAATGTGTTGTATAGTTTGTTGTGATCAAAACTAAGAAAGATTATTTAACACTAATAATGTTTTTAGGCATCACTTGCATTAACACATTGAGCATCTAACGTTTAACAAATGCATACCGACTCATCCATTGAACATCTAACGTATAACCATGACATGCCGACTCATCCATTGAACATCTAACGTGTAACCAACACACACCGACTCATCCATTGAACATCTAACGTGTAACCAAGACATACCGACTCATCCATTGAACATCTAACGTGTAACCAATACATGTCTACTCATCCATTGAATATCTAACGTGTAACCAACACATACCGACTCATCCATTGAACATCTAACGTGTAGCCAAGACATACCGGCTCATCCTTTGAACATCTAACGTTTAACAAATGCATACCGACTCATCCATTGAACATCTAACGTGTAACCAAGACATACCGACTCATCCATTGAACATCTAACGTTTAACCAACACATACCGACTCATCTATTGAACATCTAACGTGTAACCAAGACATACCGACTCATTGAACATCTAACGTTTAACAAATGCATACCGACTCATCCATTGAAAATCTAACGTGTAACCAAGACATACCGACTCATCCATTGAACATCTAACGTGTAACCAACACATACCGACTCATCCATTGAACATCTAACGTGTTACCAGGACATACCGACTCATCCATTGAACATCTAATGTTTAACAAATGCATACCGAATCATCCATTGAACATCTAACGTGTAACCAAGACATGCCGACTCATCCATTGAACATCTAACGTTTAACCAACACATACCGACTCATCCCTTGAAAATCTAACGTGTAACCAAGACATGTCTACTCATCCATTGAACATAAAAAGAGAACCACCCACACTCCTTATCATCACAACCACCAGCAGATCACACACACTTATCATCACAAACACATTGTTATTATGAAGATGTTGAAGCATGAAGCTTTTCCGTGCAAGTGTGGACATGGAGATGTAGTTCTTCGAGAATCGTGGCAAACTGAATCCTTTGGTAGCTTGTACTATGCGTGTCCACGTTTACGAGTTCAACCTCTAGTTTCATTTGGATGCAATTTTTTTTTATGGAAAGACGAACGCGTCCAACTACTAATCAATTCTCTTGGAGGTTCAATGAGCTTTTCTCCTCCAAGCTCTTCTTCAAGACCTTCAACGAGTTTTTCTCCTCCAAGCTCTTCTCCCAGACCTTCAACGATTCCAATTTCTTCTCCAAGCTCTTCAATGTGTGCAAACTGTGTGCGCTTGAATGGAATGATAAAGGTACTTGAGAGTACAGTAGAGTTGTACAAAAATTGCGATAGGCACACAATGGATTCAGCTGCACTACTTCACGACCTTTACGATGACATGGGGAACATTAGTTTGAACTAGTTTGTGATGTGTTTTTTTTTTCGTGTTTACGAGTCTAATATCGTTGTAATATCCATGTTTAATTAAGCGCGTGTTTAAGTTTCCGTGACGAATAAAATTATGTTTAGGAGTGTTTGTCTGTAAGTCTCCCATGTGATATTACAAAAGGTTTTATGTAATATTTGGAATAAATAAATATTTGTTTTATAAATGTCTCGTTTTTATTATATAAACGTCGCAAAAATAAAATAACATCGGATCGATAGTTAAAATAATAATTATTTGGAATGAATAAATATTTGTTTTATAGATGTCTCATTTTTATTATATAAACGTCGCAAAAATAAATAACATCGGATCGATACTTAAAATAATAATTATATGGAATAATTAATAATTTTTCATAACAAGCAAAAACTAATTATATATATGACAGGGAGTTTCCCCGGCGACATGTCGCCAATGAAACTTTTGACATTTGGCGGGTAAAAGCCCGACACACATTTTCTGCTTAACTTTGAAGCTAATTATGTTTGACAAAGTTTCCCTGGCGACATGTCGCCAGGGATAAATTTGGCAGGTTATTATCAAAAAGTAATTATTGTTAATTACGATGGACGAATTTTCCCTGGCGACATGTCGCCATGGATAATTTTGAACAAAGTTTCCCTGGAGACATGTCGCCAGGGATAAATTGGAGGGAAAATTTTGCGCTCTTTCATTTGGCATCTGATTTTGGACGGATTATCCCTGTCGACATGTCGCCAAGGATACCCTGATCAAACTTTGACCAAAAAGTAAATCTGCTTTATTTCCACGTCAGCGTTGTCGCCAGGGAAAAGGAGTTATCCCTGACGACATTTTGTCGCTAGGGAAACTCCGGTCACCTGTTCCAGTTTTGGATAATGGACAAGGAGGTAGCAAGGTTGCGGATTATATGTACAGGAAAAGTAGGTTAATCCTCGTACAATGGAGTTATATACACACGGAGCATGTCATCTGTGGTAATCTCGTACTCATAATATTTAGGTAACTAAATCCCTGTTGAGGATTTCTGTTAAGTTGGAGTAATGTCATATGCTACTAAATATTATTGATACATTGGTTTTGTTTTTTAAATTAGAACTTCGCTATTTCATGAACCATAAGTAGATCGGGCGTTGAACACAACGAGTCAACTGGTGAAGCAAGCAGTCAACTGGCGAACGCACACAGCGTATGATCTGGGTTTAACCAAATCATATTTAGAATACCAAAGCCCAACTGTTGTTTCCAAAAAGAGGTAAATCATTTTTTTTTTTGGTATCACAGAAACGGTTTGGCAAATATAGAAAGATCAGGTTAACAATAATAAAGAAGAAATAAGTTGGAAGTTAAATGGAGTATAAAGTGAACATTGTCATTGGATGTTGCTACACTAATGGTGTTTTGTGAGGAACATATAGCATACTTTCTTCTGCTATAAAAGCTATTTGTGATAGCATAGATTAAACCCCAAACGAGGTTATACTCGACGTTGCAGCTGATAGTTTAGTCATTTAGCCTTTCTACTTTCGGGTGCTGATTGTAATTCATTTTTATCGATGTTTCCTAGGTGTCGAGAATAAATCCTAGTTTTTATAAGATAGTAAATACTCCGTATATAAAATATAAGCACCGGCAAGCTCATTTTCGTTCATGTAGTAAACCAAAACTATAAAATAAAATTCGATTAGCGTCTAAACTCCATAGCTCATTTTCATTCAACAGTTTACCCCTCCCATATAAAAAACACCACGTTTTGTTTTTATGCAATACTAGATTTGAATGATGGATCGAGCTGTGTTTTGTTTGACCCTACTCGGCTAAGTTTTAATCAAAATATTGTCTGGTATAAACCCATCTCGTAAATGTATATTTATTAATCAAAACATATTGATTACTCTGATTGTTTAAACAAGAAAACGCTTAAGACACGATATCATTTGATAATGATGTTAATTTAAATTATTACTATACGGCAAAAAAACTTTCAAGTAAGTTCAAGATAACGGATTGAGCTACGATTTTTGACCCCATGTCATATAGCTCACTTTCAATCAACGTTCTGCCCAAATTCTACTCATCTAGAAACAATTCTAGTTTGATGAAGTTAGAAATGTTGTTTATCGTTTCCTTCGTTTAAATAAGGCGACGCGTAAAATGTGTTGTGTAGGGTTTATTCCCTACAACCCTGATTACTAGATGCGGAATCACCGATCGAAGAACACACACACAAGCAGAATCGACAGAAAAGCGACGCCCACAAGGTAATCCCTAATCGTTCCCGATTAGTTTTATTGAAAGAATGACGTAATTGGTTTGTTCCATACACCAAACCCACGTTTACAGTGCCCTGCAAATATTTCATAATCCACTTCACTGCTTTCCAATGAAGTTTACCCGGATTCGCCAAATATCTGCTAACTACACTTACTGCGTACGCTATGTCTGGCCTCGTGCACACCATCAAGTACATTAAGCTCCCAACCGCATTTGCATACGGCACCCTACTCATTCTTTCAACATCACAATCCCTAACCGGGCAATCCTTCAACGACAGCTTGAAGTGCCCACCCAATGGTGTCTGAACCGACTTCCCATTGTCCATTCTAAACCTTTTTAAAACTTTAGAAACATACCCGGATTGTGACACCCTCAGAATCTTGCGACTCCGATCCCTGAAGATCTCCATACCAAGAATCTTCTTTGCTTCCCCGAGCTCTTTCATGTCGAACTCCCTTTTAAGCAAAGACTTGGTAGCCGCGATCTCAGCCTTGCTTTTACAAGCAATCAGCATATCGTCTACATATAACAATAGATAGATATACTCCCCTGGTGCATAACTTCTGTAATATACGCAGCTGTCGTAATTGCTACGCTTAAACCCGTTGCTCAGCATATACTCATCGAACCTCTTGTACCATTGCCTAGGTGACTGCTTCAAACCATAAAGAGATTTCTTTAACAAACATACCTTGTTACCTTGTTCAAATCCCGGTGGCTGCCTCATGTAGATCACTTCTTCAAGATTTCCATGTAAAAACGCCGTCTTTACATCAAGCTGCTCCAGCTCATAATCTTTACACGCAGTCAATGCAAGTATAACCCGAATAGATGTGTGTCGAACTACCGGCGAAAATACTTCATTGTAATCAATACCTGCTCTTTGTGTGAATCCACGAGCCACCAGCCTTGCCTTGTACCTAGGCTTTTGAACACCTTCAATCCCTTCCTTTATTTTGTACAGCCATTTGCAGCTCACCAGCTTTTGCCCAGCTGGATGATCTACTAACACCCAGGTCTTGTTCTTCTTCAGAGAATCCATCTCTTCTTTCATAGCAGCTTTCCACTTAGAATTGTCTTCACAAGCAACTGCTTCCTGGTATGTCAATGGTTCATGAGTATCTTCTTCCTCTGCTGCAGCAAACGCGTAAGCAACCATATTACTCTCATCCCGAAACCTTGCCGGTTTTGTTCTTGTCCTTGGCTCTCTATCCCGAACCAACTGATAATCTGTGAGATCCGGTGGATGATCAATCTCTTGAACCCCTGCATCTTCATCATCGCCATCTTCCTGATCTGTCTGGTCTTCCTGATCTGACTGATCTTCATGACCTGTTTGATCTTCCTGACCTGGATGGTCTTCCTCAGGCGTATGATTATTTAACCTCTGCAGTTCCACCTCAACTTGTAATTCCTCAACAGACTTATCTTTTCCTGCACCAGTATCCTTCAACGTGTCTTTGTACATGACACTTTCATTGAAGACCACGTTCCTGCTTGTGACTATTTTAGGCGATTCATTATCAAGCCTATATAGTCTGTACCCCTTCACACCTTCAGGATACCCCAAAAAAACGCATTTTACCGCTCTCGGCTCGAGCTTACCTTGTTTAACGTGTGAATACGCGACACAGCCGAAAACTCTCAACATCCCATAATCACTAGGATGTCCCGACCACATCTCCATAGGTGTCTTCTTCTCAATCGCTGTCGATGGTGACCTATTTATAAGATATGCGGCCGTACATGTCGCTTCCGCCCAGAAGGTCTTGGGCAATCCAGACTGTATTAATAAACAGCGTACCTTGTCCATGAGAGTTCTATTCATCCGTTCTGCTAACCCATTCTGCTGCGGCGTCCCGGCAACCGTCAAATGTCTAGCAATCCCACTCTCAGTGCATAGCTGATTAAACTCCCGGTTACAGAACTCAAGACCATTATCCGTCCTAAGCTTCTTAACCGTCCTCCCAGTCTGATTTTCTACTAACTGCTTCCACTCTTTGAACTTCCCAAATGCTTCGTGTTTGAACCTGAGAACATAAACCCATACCCTTCTGGAATAATCATCGACAATAGATAAGAAATATCTCTTACCTCCCAATGATTCCACCTGAGACGGACCCCATAAGTCTGAATGAACATAGTCTATCACTCCCTGAGTAATGTGCCTTCCTACACCGAAACGGACTCGATGTGACTTTCCCAGAACACAATTCTCACAAAAATCGAGCTTACCTAGACTCTTCTTGCCAAACAAACCCTGCTTTTCCAGCACGTGTAGTCCCGCCTCACTGATATGTCCTAGTCTTTTATGCCAAACCTGCACAAGACTGTCTTTCTCTTCAACACTATCATTAAGCTCACCGGCCAATGCATGGCCATCCAAAGAGTACACACAGTTCTCCCTTCTGGTTCCAGATATAATAACCCTAGAACCATTAATCACCTTGACTTTGCCCGACTGCAATTTTACGGTATATCCCTCTTTTTCAAGAGTTCCCAGCGATATCAAGTTTCTTTTCAATTCAGGAATGTACCTGACATTGTGTAACACAAAACTTGACCCATCTTTCAGTTGTACCTTTACCTTGCCAATACCCCTGATCTTGCACTCCCTGTTGTCACCCAACAGTACGCTGCCCCCATCGCATTCCAGAAAATCAAAAAATACATCTAACCTGGGTGACATGTGATATGAACCTCCTGAATCCATGATCCAGTCTTGCAGTCTTTCTGCACTCATCACCATCATCACCTCAGAATCATCGTAAATCGAACCACTGGAGCTTGGTTGATCATCTTTCTTGACGCAACCTTTTGACTTCTTGCGATTATTCTTCGGACAGTCTCTTCTCAAGTGCTCCTCAGATTGGCAAATAAAGCATTTGAGTCTTCCACCTCGAGACTTCGATCTTGACTTTCCCTTTGACTGATGCGAATTCCTGCGATCGGTTCTTCCCCTCACATATAACCCTTCACCATCATCCCCCTTCGCCTTGAACCTTTCTTTGATTTCCTTTGAATTTAGTGTGGCCATCACGTCCTCCAAAGTCAAATCTTCCCGTCCATAAAGCAAGGTATCCACAAAGTGTTCGTATGATGCTGGTAAAGACGTGAGTAACAATAAAGCAAGATCTTCATCCTCGAATTTTACCTCAATATTTGCTAAATCAACAACGATTTTGTTGAACTCATCTATATGCTCAGAAATCTTTCGTCCAGTCGGCATGTAGAATGTATACAACTTCTTCTTCAGGTACAACTTGTTGGCCAATGACTTTGTCATATACAAAGACTCGAGCTTTGACCAAACCCCCGCTGCAGTCGTCTCCCCGGTAACCTCTCTCAGGACCTTGTTACCTAAACACAAAATCATGGCACTGTGAGCATTCTTGTCAAGCTTAGATTTCTCTTCAGCTTCCATATTCGCGGGGAAAACCTCCAGAGCTGCTTCACATCCGTTCTGGATTAATAAAGCACGCATCTTGATTCTCCATAACCCGAAATCACCAGTTCCATCGAATTTCTCGATGTCAAACTTGGCTCCCGTCATTCTTTATTCCCTTTGTTGATTTGCTAAACCTTGTGAAAAACCTCACAATCACAAACCGACAAAGTCCCTTCGGTAACTCGCTAAACCTTGTGATACGTTAAACCTCACAATCACGAATTACGAAGTCCCCTTTATTAGTTTGCTAAACCTTGTGTAATACCCACAATCACAAACTAACAAAGTCCCCTTGTGTAATACACTACAAAATAAACCCTTTTGTTTTAAAAACAAAAATTACAATCCAAAAATCTGGCCCAATTTAAAAACCAGATTAATAATAGGTTTATAAAAAACTTAGGCCCAAAGAATGATGGCCCAATCAACCCTTGTAGTGTAAACCTGTGTTTGACTTTCAAACAGCCACAACACTTCTTCTTCTTCGTCTGTTTTCTTTCCTGCGACACAAACAAGAAAAAAAAAAAAACAGATCCTTGATCTTCAAAAAACCAGAAAACCAAGAAACACCCTCTTCAATCAATCGTTTCTGCTGCTACGTTGATGATCTAAACCCGATCACCAATAACCCTTCCTTGATCGATCCTAGAAACCAGCTTCGTGAACCAAAGCTCTTGATACCACTTGTAGGGTTTATTCCCTACAACCCTGATTACTAGATGCGGAATCACCGATCGAAGAACACACACACAAGCAGAATCGACAGAAAAGCGACGCCCACAAGGTAAAACTAATCGGGAACGATTAGGGATTACCTTGTGGGCGTCGCTTTTCTGTCGATTCTGCTTGTGTGTGTGTTCTTCGATCGGTGATTCCGCATCTAGTAATCAGGGTTGTAGGGAATAAACCCTACATGTTGTATTATTTTATTAGAACTTTTCTCTAACAATAGAGGAAAACGAATTACTACTAGCATCAGCTAAGAAAAGTTTAGTTTCAAATCGAATTAGGATTGAAAACCATGGATGTTTACATAGATCATGTTAATATTGCTTCAATTCTTTTCATTTATTTCCAAATAATTCAAATCAGTTATTGTACAAAGCATCTATTTTGCTAGAAATTTCATACAAATTTACATGCCTTGTAGGATTCTCCCATTGCAAAAGTTCCATGATCCCCTTCTCAACATCTCTTGTGTCCCTCACCAAACCCCTTAAGCAAAATGCAATAGCACTTAAATTCAGTACCACTTCATTCATCTTCATCTCATCATCACAAGCTTCACTAATAACAAGTTCTTTTGATTTTTGTAGATAGGAATTTACGATATTGTCCATTTCATCCTCACCATTTGGTCCATGAACATTTAGCGTTTGAGGGCTATCTGGTATTTTCCCCAACTCGAGATCACTAGATGTGTCGCAAATCTTACTCTTGTGTAGCTCCTTCTCAAGCTTGTGTAGTGATTTAACCAAAACAACATTCTCAAAACACTTGAGTGAAGGGTGAATCATTTCTTTAAAATGCTCAACCTCACCTTCAAGGTTCTCTAAGCTTAAGTTCTCTTTTTGTAATGATTCATATGCATGGTTCAAAAAGATAAGAAGACCCTCCATGTTTGACAAACTCTTTAGGAGCTTATTGTAACAAATACCATGAAATGGCACAAACCAAAAGTTGGGTTCCATTTCAGCCTCCTCAATGAACTTTGTTAACTCATTCATATTAGCTTTAAGCTTCTTTTGGCCCTCTCCAATACAATCTTTTGTACCACAGAGACTCAATGAGGCTACGCACTCATGCAAGACTTGGAGGGTCTTGGAGAGTTGGATCTTGGCTAGAGTTGAAGCTCTTGTGGGGTGAAACACGAGTTCAACAACAATTGAACAAGATAGACCGATAAATGCTTCAACAATTCTAATGATAGCGAATTCAGTAGGTGGACCAAAATTTTCCCTACCAAGAACTAGCACGGCCCCGATTATAGCCGACACTCCACCCGCTGGACCATACATACGGCTTCGCCTCAACAAGCTGCAGAAAATGAACCATGGAAGAAGAATCAAGAACCTTACTTTAACATATTTCTCAAGAACAAAGCAGCCCAATACTCCATAAACAGTGCCTAAGACAGTTCCTTGAGCTTTGAGATTCGAAACCCTAAATGCAGCTTCTCTAGAAACAGCGAAACTTATTGCTACCGGCAGTCCGGACCATATTCCATTATTTTTACTGTATATCAGTCCAAATAGAACAGCCAAACCTACTGATAATGAACATTTTAATGCTAGCATGAACCTCCTGTGCATCACAAAAGTTCTAACCAATTCAAAAAGATTCGCCTCTTGCTTCTTTTTGCTCGGTAGGTCGCTCTTTGACGTACGGTTAGGCGATGGATTCTCAGTCATTTTTCTTTGAAGTAAGTTGGAGCAAAATAGGAAGAAAAAAGAGGACAAATCTTTGTGTGTTTGCGGGAACGAATGAAAAGATGGCATTAGATTTTCATGCTCTGATTCAGGAAAAGTTGCTAAATCTGAAGGCTTGCAAGATTTTAACTGGTGAAAGGTCGAGGTTATGCTTTCTTCAAGCTTATGCAAGTAATTTTCAAGGTCTTGATCAAGGATTTGTGGTGGAAATGAATTCAAATTGTTCAAAGCAATTTGTAACCCTTGTAGTGGCATCTCAATAGCTTGCAACTTTTGTGATGTAGTAAGGCAGTATGGTTTCAAGAAATTTATTTGAAGTGTTTCCCATTTAATGCTTTCCTGCAAAATAAATCAAATATTTTCGTAAGCTTACAATATCATGATTTTTACACATCATAACTTCAGATATAGATGATAGATCATGTGCATATACATTCATGGTGATCATTAAGTAAAATAGAAAGAAAGTAGTAATTCACAAAAAATGAAAATTTGAGCTTACTTTCTTAGACTTGATGGCATTCAGGAGTTTAGTTCCACTAATGGATAGGGACTTGGCTTGTGAGGCAAATGCTTGTGCACTTGTGTAGTCTTGTGCACAAAATGCCTTCAAACATAGTTTTACCCTCTCTAAAGCATTATCTGCGTAAAGCTTGCACTTCTTTTTCACCTAAAATAATTTACACATACCAACGTCATTAGCCATCATATCATAAAACAACGTACCTATTATAAGATGTTTGCATGCATGAACGTATATATATATTCCATACGTGTAACCTAAAATATTCTCAATTCTGTAGCTAGATCATTGTTTTCCGTCAAATAAACTCCATAAATGAGTTAAAAATTGATAACCACGTATATCTAAAATCATTATATCTGTGACTGAAAATAACCTTCGATGGTTGCACGAAATATAAGGAGTAGTAGTTTTCACACTTTGCAAACTCGATGCATGACACCACTACATTATGTTGGAAGAAAAGTTAGTCTTGAAAAGAAACTAATTACGTATGCACTTTGACTATCCATTCCATGCCAAAGAAATTCACAGGTTTTCAGCACCGATGACACCGTCTTTGAACAACATTTACTACAGTATGTTTTAATTTGTGCTAGAAAAGCATGCATGCTATTAAACAAAATATCAACATTTGATAGGTAGCAAGACCATGTTTAATGTTTTACATATCATATGCCACCACGTATATAATTACAATTTGACCCAACGCTGTTCTTTTCATGTTTAATGTTCCACATTTTATTCCAAAAAAAATATAAAAAATGTTCTACATGAAATGTTTTATTTTGCTATTTACCTGACACGTAGCAAGACCAGGATATGGAAGCAACAAAGACACAACACAAGCCGAAACTCCAACAGCAGTGCTTGCAGCCACATGCACAGGATGCATGATTGGATCAGCCTCGCCACCCTGATCATAAGCCACCACGTATATTATCACAATTTGACCCAAAGCTATTCTTTTCGACACCAAATGAGTCCTATGATACGGTAACATCACCACAAACGCAGCCATACCTACGATAACAGCTGTTAGGGGCGTCGTTAATCGCGAAGGACCCATATATGTTAAACCTAATATAGCAGGAATAACCGTCAAAGCTGTAGCACATAGCGCGTCCCAGCAGCCACGAAATGCGTCTCCTAGGGACGCGCCAGTGATGATCAGTATGACGGTTACATAAGAAAAGGCTGGGAAGGCCACTTGGCGCCGAAAGGCTTCTGGGCCAAAAAGTGTCGCCACTGCCACGATACAGCAGGCTGTGGCGGTGCGAAAGGCCGCAGAAAGGCCCGAGAGCCATAGGGCCCGGGATTGGGGGTTTAGTTTAAGCTTTGAGGTTAGCATTGCCATTAGTGGGGTTGTTAAGATTAGTGTGTGAGAATGGAATTGAGAAATGTGATGAGGAATTGGTGCAAGCTACGTATTTATACATGATGCTTATTGGTGGAATTGTAATATACTGGTTGGTAATATTTTAAAAATTCTTACACAAACCATATATTATTACACATGCAGGTCATGAGTATTAAGAGTTTGTGCAAAGAGAAATGAGTCAAATGACCATTTAAAGTATGTGGGTACAAGTGCCCAACTACAATGCATTGATCCATTAATTACTTCTATTAAATGATGCTAAAGTGGCTCGATGTGAATGTCTTAAATATAAATATAGACTAATTAATGAAATGTGGAACGACATATAAAAATTTTAATATTATAATAACCAATGTTTTCAGATCTGGTCAATCGATCGACTTAACCGCTTGATTTGGTTTCGGTCAAAAAACAGATCATATTGATCTGAATTTTACATTATCGAAACCCGATTAGACCCGCTAAGTTTGGATGGCTCAAGTTAACCCGGTTTTCGAGACCTGGTCGAATTTTGATTTTTTTTTATTTTTTTATAAAATTATGTAAATTTTTACGTATTTACGATAGAATTTTATTTGTATATATTATATTATTTAGTAAACAATTGATATTACTTGTTTTTTTTATATATTATATTGTATTTGCGATATAATTTTCTATATAAATTTTTATGGTTTTTAAATATAATTTTTTGTTAATTATTAAAAAAATTAAAGAGAAATGATTTTTTTAAGAACCGGGTTAACTCAGGTCTACTCAGCCCAATAACTCAATCATGTCGATTTAAAAACCGTGTTTTGAAACATCGATTATAACTACTATAAAAAATTTGTTTTGTTTTTATCAAATTAAAGGATTCATGAGATCGTCTATATTTTGTTGATAGGAACATATATATTTGATAATACTAGATTTTTTTATGTGTGTTGATAAAAATCTTAGTTTATAGATGATTTTGTTAAAATAGCACATGGTAATCGAAAGGTTTCTTTTTTCAACGAGGTAAAATTAAAATAATTACAACACATTTTTCTTACGATTAAATTAAATTTTGAAATCATATGTATGTATTTTGTTGAGTCAATTATGTCATATACTACTAAACAATGTAACTACAACAGTACGTTCATGCTATGTTTTAAAGGTGGCAATTTATTAAAAAAAATGTATTCTTTCGTTGAGATACTGTGCAACCATATTAGACGAACTCACAAACATGTATATTCATGTGCAAATAAATTAGACGGAACATAAATAATTGTCTGGATATAACCAATTGAATTTTAGAGAGAAAACTACAATACCACACCATACTTTTTATGTGGGATTTAAACCTTTTTCAGCTAGTGTTTTCGATACAAAGTTAGAGAATAATATCCTCAAAAAAATTGTGTACATTCCGAAAAAAGGATGTAATGCTAAACATTACGGAAAAAAAACATCTACTATAACTAGAAGTTTAACTACTTCGTAGTATTTATATAAAACTCATCTCTCGAATTTTGGGTCGTGTACGCATCAGTATCTCCAAATAAGTTAAGGATATGAAATACGTACAATTCATGTGAAGTCAAATATTCACATTTGCCATCAATAATCACACAACAAACGTCGAACTTTTTCACAAAAACCACTTCATTTTCATAAAGCTTATTTTTTTAGCAATAAAACAATAACCTGTTCATAGACATGAGAGAAAAGAAAATACAAAGGAACATATCAATAAAGGAAGATGAGTCATAACAATATGTTTTTTTTTTTTTGCTTTAGTTATTTTTATAGAAAATTTAGTGGTTCATATTCACTTGATTATAATTGAAAATTGTTTCTTCCATGTGATCGTCACTCTTATTTCAGTTCGTTTTTGCGCGGTCAATACTGTCCGACATTACTTTGAAGCGCATTAAACAAGTATCTGAAAAACTTTTTTAGGATCCTACAAAATTTACACCAAATTTACTAATTAGACACTAGTTAACATTTTATTCATATTTGAAATTGTGCAGTTAAAATATTAAAAACACTAGTTAACATTTTATTCATATTTGAAACTGTGCAGTTAAAATATTAAAGTTTAATATGTCTCGTTATTTATTCATCATAATTACTTTTTTTATCATTAACTTCTAGCTAATTATATGTATTAACTTATATATAATTGATTTTTTTCTTGTACATTTAATTAAACATTCATGGTTTAATTTCTTTGAATGTTAATTTACCTTTTGTTATAAATTTTTAAAAATCAATCTATCAAATATGTCATCAATTATGGTTTATTGATTTTTTTAGTCAGAGACTTTTGGTTGCTTTGTATTTTATTAGATGAGTATCTGCGCATAGCAGCGAGATTTTCTAGCAACGATAATTAACGATATACGATATTGTGGTCAATATCAAAAGCAATTGAAATAATTTTCACACTCCAAAGTATGTCTTTTTTTTTGTATTAAGGTTTAGAGAGAGATTAAAGTTTGTGTGTGTGTGAATTATATATGTTGTGTGTATTAGGGCTGACCACAAGAAATAATTAATATTTTTCAACATTTTAGTAGGACCCACATTTCAACTTTCAACTTTCAACATTTCAACTTTCAAATAAAGGGATACACCTTTTATAATGTAGTAAAGAATTATATTTCAATACATAAAACTAAAACGTCGTCAACTAGTTGTATAAAATAATTACTATCCTCATTAAAAAATTATAAAAAAGGCCGACAAAACATTTGAGTTACCCAATATGTTGTTACGCGTCATTTATTGCCAGCGGCTTTTTTTACAAAGAAAAATTAAATATACAACAAAAGTATAAGTAAGAAATAAAAGTTAAAATATGATAATAATTAGTGTTTAAATAGTGAAAACAAGTTGGGCAAACCCGCGCTTCGCTGCGGGGCTTATCGTTTATTGTTTCAGCATTGTGCTAACGGGAAAAAGCTAATAGATGTAAATCTGGGTTTTTGATTTCATACATAGAAATGTATTTGAGTTCATACATAGAAACAGACATGGCTGCAACATGTTGACTATACAAAAGGTTTTACGTGGTTCCTGCAGCCTGAACTCCAACCTTTTCCCACCCTTTTAATATAACAATGAACGCATAAGGAGCCATAGAAAACTAACAGCAGAAGTGTGTAAGTCTATGTTCAAACCTAACTATATATCTACTCACTGGCCAAACAAACTAACAATCACAACCTCCTCGCATTCGATAGAGCAGATAGAGACATAACCTCTACACTATATTCAGAGAATGCCGTGGGAAATTGCTAAAACATGGTATCCATGACTGCCAAGTACGCCAGGTCTCGAGGTTGGAAGCGCCTTCGTGCAAGGAAAATGTTATACAGAGAAGCGAATAATTTGGTTTTTGAGTCTTCGTGATTTGCACCTATGACTAATGGTTCCTCTTCCAGCAGCAGACACACCATCATGGACTGTGCCTTTGAATAAAACGATCCTTGTAGCTCAGGAGCCCTATAACATCTTCTTGCAACATAGTCCTGCAATGTTTTATAGGAAACAAAGCGAAACACGTTACTTTAATTTGCATCGCCGAATACATGAATAACAATAACTTTAAAGTAACCTATCATCTAAATTGTCGTCGTTGGTGATACGTAATATTAGTAAAATATTAAATCCCATAATCTACCTTTTCGATCATGATGTATCGAGATGAAACAAAGAAAGGTCTCTGACGTGGTAGCTCGGTAATGTCAAAGGATTTTTTGATAGTCTGCTACCAAACATATAAATCATCAGTTTTGACCGTCTTACCAAAACCGCCCATGTTGCCACCTTTCAAACTAAACAGTATTAAGCTAACTGGAACAGAAGTAATATTTTTAGTGTATTTACATACATTGAAAAGTGGTTACCTCTTGAGCATTATTTAGCAGGTCTTTGTTTCTTCCTTGAGAAACTCTCTAAACATTTCGTTCATATCTGCAACAACAAAAAAAAAGTTAAAACTATGGAAATTCCTGCTAAGCAAATCACTAAAGACAAACAATAATAATGAATTACCTATGGCAGCTACATTTCCTGATCGTCAAAAGGACTTGTAGGCAAAGTATTAGGCGCACAATCGAATTCACAAAGTAGAAAACAACGGGAGCTCTCCCAATATTTGTAGCAACAGAGAACATGCTATCTAAGTCACCACTAAAATCGTGACTGCTAGAACCTCCAATAGCAGGCCAATGTATACCACCACTACCAGCAACACCATGAAACATAACTTTGATTACTTCCACCCCACCAAACAAAGTTCCAACATTTACAAAGCATCAAAATCTAACACTTTCTTGACGCACAACATAGAAGAACTATCAAACGTTTGGACAACATGTAGTGCAACTTGGGACCCAAATTGGTCTCCTAAAATAGGCGTTGCATATTCGCATTCTATTAAGGCAATTAAAGGCGGCGTATTTATTAAAGGCGTTTGATTTTCATCTCCTAAATTAGGGCAAATATTGTGGGGCTCATTTTGACAATGTAAACTACCAAACATTGTAGGAACCATAAATGTAATAAACGCAGGGTACCAAGAGCAATAAAAAATCAATACTAACCTTGATACTACTCAATCCCACTCCAACCTGTTCCAGAAAAAATTAATGTGGCCAATGAGGTCCTGAGTTTGTAGCCAAGTAGCAAAGAACTTTTCTTGACAGACCGCACAGTCACGAACCTAAGCGTTGTTTGCAGGGGATTAGCCCCATAAAACTTCAAATGAATTCAGCGGGAGACGTATCAAATGTTTTTTACAGTTCTGTAAAAGTTACTGAAAAGTTTTTCCCTTTAGAGAAAATTTTTGTATGGAATTAGTTTGACAAATAATAAAGTACTCCGTATTAGTTATAGGTTGCAAGAAACTGTGTGCAACCGCTTCTGATTTGTATCCCCTTTTTTGATTGCTTAAAATTCGCGACCAACACAAAACAGTCCTTACAGATAACTTGTACCTGATATATATAATTTTTGCCTAAACACTCCTAGTTTTTGTAGTGATCTGATCCAAACGATATAAACGAACCTGCATATCGGCTAAAACTATGTTGTTGACCAACCACATGTCTAATATATATATATATATATATATATATATATATATATATATATATATATATATATATATATATATATATATATATATATATATATATATATATATATATATATATATATATATATATATATATATATATATATATAACGTAATTTGTACCTACAGTCTTGGGAGGAAGCCATTTTCGGACTACAGTTAAAGGTGTTTGATCGTTCAACTTATGTCTCGGACTATGTTGTTGACCAACCACATGTCTAAAATATATATATATATAACGTAATTTGTACCTACAGTCTTGGGAGGAAGCCATTTTCGGACTACATGAAGTTGCTTATGTAAAAGAGAATTTGTCAGCTTATCTACTAATAAACTTATATTGTTAGACCGGACTACAATCGTTTATGTGTGTAGACATAAGTACCCTATATTGTGCATGATACACTGACACTTAACATGGACATACAATGACATTTGTTTCAAATGTTTTTTTATCTACTGCATATTTATATTGCTAAAGTATCTCAAAATTAACAAAGTACCATTTACCTCAAGTTTGAACCAACGTTGATCTCTTGTCGTTGCTACCAACAAACTAATTTAGTACGGGATTCCCACTTGCACCGGAAACTGGCTGCTGTAACGCACGCGTCTGTGAACGCTCCTTTGAGTAAACTGCTAAGCTGACTGTGAACCTTACAGGTTGTGGGCTACACCCCGTTTGCGATGATTTGGAGCAAATCTGTAGGAGATTTCGTCTCTCGCAAATTAGAGCACCTAAATGTAAATGGAATCTTTGCTAGTATTTTTAAGTATTGAACTAACCTCACAATATAAAAGGCGTAAACTGTATTAAGAAGCCTCGTTCCATCGAAACATACCGATTGCAACAACAACTTCGCTCAAAAAATTGCGCAGCCGTTTTTCCAGTTTCATTCGTCACTCTCACCTTCATAAAATACATTTCATGAGGTCAATTTAAAATACATAACATAACTTTATAATGTAGGTTATTTAAGTTAAAAGAACTTACCTTACTTCACTCCATGAAACACTACCTGGAATCACGTGTTCATATATGATGCAAATATTGTCAATCAAAACAAAGAAGGTAAGGGGATTTGCACTTATATAGTATCTTTTGAGCAAGAGACTTGCAGGAGTCTAAAATTAGTAACCTAGACGGGTCGCAACATTTTTCTTCGTTGGTTACAAATGGATTTAAATATAGATCATAAGCAAGAAAAAGTAACATATACTTTCTCGAATGTCAAACTCGGGATCGTTTTTGTACATTTGGTGTCGTTGGATACAATCTTAAGACTTCAGTCGTCACGTACGCCGCCTGTTGTAGCAAAACAAATCCGTTAAAAGTAATTAAGAGGGATATTTTACAATCGGATGCAACATGATATAGTAAACTTTATCAAAAACATATTAAGGGAACGTAGATATGGATGAAACATTATAAACATACTTTCTGGATTCCATGGTATATGTATTGTTTTGGCATTATGTCACCGATAATAGGTGTCAGTTTTACAAAAAAGTTATATAAATAGATTTTACATTGGTTCAGGTATTCGGGCTCACTAAATATATGAAAATATTAGCAATTCAATTAAGACCATTGAACAACGTGGTAAACTAATAGTAAATTAAAAATATTATACCACAAAAGAGATTTGCACCATATAATATTGATTCTTAGCAATTCAATCAAGATCATTAAGCTATGGGCTTATAACCTTGATTATGAATAATATTCTAAACCCATATTTTATTTGGTGCACAGACTGAAACTTTAGCATGCAATCTTGTTTTCTTTTGTTCATTAAAATATAATAGAGCTAACTATGCTATTATGTTTCGTAAAACGAAAACATACGCAAATCAACCCAAATGCCCCTACCTAAAATACTATGACCAACTAATATTTCCATCTTGGTTACACTCTTTGCAGGTGTGGTGGGCCTTTAACCATTTATCTATGAAACATCAACTTTAAGCTAAAAGACCATGAATAATGTCAAAAGCTACTGAATACAGACATTGAAAAGCGTATATAGGAGTAACGATTTTGAATGTTCTTACATGTGCCGCGACTGTTTGAGTTGAAGCTCTAGTTTATGCCAGTTTGCTTATAAGAATGACCTGCAATTCCATGAATACAAATAAGCATATGAATATCATGTCTTGAGTACCCTAAGCAAAGAAATACAAAAACCTATGACAAATATTTTCATTTAAACAATTTATCGAACATTTGGTGCGCAGCCATCAAAATCGATTATTTGGTAAAACCACCATAAAAAAAATTCTACTATATGAATATCAGTATTACTTACATCAAACAACTTCAACACAAAATCATTAAGAAATCAATTTTTTTTCTATATCAATCATCAAAAAGAACATACCTCAGTTTCAATTCGATTGTTTGTGAACAGCTCAACAATCGAAATTGATTTCTTTTTTTTCATTTTTTATATGAATATCGATGTCCCAAATCAGATTCAAATCATCTAATCGCTTTTTTTCAGATTTGGGACACCGAATGGTTTGTGCGTGTAAAGCTGCCAGTATGGCTATAAACCTAGAGAGATATTGATGAGATCAAAGAAATTGTGTGTGCGTATGTGATGAGAGGTAGAGGAGACGGTGTAAATTTTTGGAGAGAATGTAAACGGACAGTGATAAGTAAGGGTTGTGAACACGTTTGTGTTTACGTGTATCATCTTGCTAAGACACGTGGAAGGAAATTTTTCCCGCCAAAATGAGAGGATATTATTAAAAAATTCCTCTAGACTTCCTAAAACAGATATATATATATTAATAAATGCCAAAATTAAGATTAAGATGAGATAACGTTTTTATATGAAGTTCAAAGTAGATGAGTTAACTGTAGACACTCGTATATCTATAAAATCACAGAATAAATAGATAAATAAAAGGTTTCATATATTTGTACATCTAAATAACAAAATACAATGAATTAACGTCGATAATTAAGTTGATATTAAATAATTAGTATCATTTTAAAAAAATTAAAAAACTAACAAAAAAATTATTTGTTTATATCATTTATTGCTAGTTTTAGTTATATTAAATTTAATATTAAATAATATAATTATTAGTGTCATTTATTAATAGTCTTACGTTGTTTTTTGTAAAGTCTACCTATTCTAGTAATTATAATTTAATTGGTATCCAAAAAGTAAAAATAAAATATCAATTTAGCAAACCAAAATTTTATTATAACCGTTATATTTTTAATTATTTGTATCTAATATTTAAGAAATTTTTAATTTGTTTCACACAAACCATAAAACAGCGAATATAAAATGTTTACATTTTGCATGCTATTAAGAAATTACATCAAGTTTTTACTTATTTACGGTTCAATCGGTTTAACTGACCGAATTAAACTGAGTTTTAGAACATTACTTTTTACAACTGCTAAGATTTAATTTATGGTAAATCCCAACTTTTCCATGGGCTAATTACATCTTTTCTCCACAATCAATTTAATAGTCATCTACATACTCCTAAAACTTATAACTATTCGATCATTTCTAAAGAAGGAAGGATTAATTCTTTATCTCTAGTCTTAGTCCTTTGTTACTACTCATCATGACCAAAATAAATAAAATTCTTATGTGTCGTTTGGTTCAAGATTTTAAAATTCTAGAATTTTAACTTTTAGTAAGAGTAAATTACACGATTCGTCTTTATAGTTTGCGTTGACTGACGTCGTTCGTCTCTTGATCAAAAAAGTTACATCGTTCGGCCTTAACTTTAAAACATTTTCCGTCGTTTGTCCCTCGGTTTAACTGGCCCTACAATTGATCATTAAGTTGTTTAACCACAAGGGTAATTATGTCTTTATCTATCTCAAACCCACCATTCCCAGCCACAATCATCTTCATCTACATCACTACAACCACCATTATCACATCTTCTTTATCATTTTCTCAAAAACATCGTTAAATCAAAACACCTAATTCAATATTATAAATAAAAAATAATTTAAAAAGTTAAAACCAAACCCCAACTTAAAATAAACATACACTCTGATTAAAATCTACACAATCTCATGGTTTTTTTAATCTTGATAAATCAACTTTTTACACCATCTCTCTCGACAGTTTTTACAACTCATATCCCAACACTTAATTTATACAATTAACTTAGGGAAAACAAAACCATAAATTTGAGATACCAACACAAAGAATAATTGATATGAAATGAAAAAATTAGATGTTTTGATTGACTTACTCTTCGTTTCGGGTCTCATTGAGGATACCGAAAACATCACCCATATCACATGTTTTGTAGTCTGGAACAGATAAAGCATTAGTTGGGCATAATCTACCCATCAATTGAGCATTTCGACTTGATTGAGTTGCCACCCGGCAGGGGAGAGACGAGCTCGCCATTTATTTACAAGATGTTTGGGCTTTTGGTGCGGAATGTATAACCAACAATTAAGGGGATTATGTTACAACAAATCAACACACATATACTCCAGAAACATCAAAGAAAAAACAAGTGAGTTAAATACAAAGGCATACTGGATCAAATTCACAACTTGCTCGTCTATTTCAAGAACAGCTAGAACCTTACAGAATGCACCGACTTTACCATGTCTATTTCGAGAACAGCTAGAACCATACAGAATGCACCGACTTTACCATTAGGTTGCTAGTTATGAGCAAGATCGCGTGAAAAGTAAATTAGCATTGATTTAATCCAAATAAGATGGAAGAGTGGAGGCCGATACACACTCTGGAAAATCTTTAGGACATTAGTATCTAACTATAGAAGCAGATTTTCTTGTAGCTCGCAAATTAATGCTCGTCTAATATGTACAAGGGAAAACAAAACTGAGCAAACAAGCTATCTCTCTTCTGCACATAGTGTTCAAAACAAACACCCTCCAAACGATTCTACATATGATAACAGCCACGACATCTTATTTGGATTAAATCAATGCAAATTTACTTTTATGATATATGAATTACTCATATATCCTATAGAATTTTCTTGAAATGGTTGAAATAAATGAATCAAGATGTGACACTTTGGACAACTATGAATTGAAATGGCCAGCCGCCAGGCGACGCGTGACCCAGGTTGGAGACGATGGCGTGACCCAGATCAGAGACGACGAAGAGGATTAAGATTTGACATTTGTTTTTCCAGCAGACGGTGTGCATATAATGTACATATTCAGTTTCTTGATCTTAATGGCTTTAGCTCTACTGTTGGGTCAGTATTTACTGACCTTGAAGCAACTCTAGGATTTGAATATAAAATCCCCCTAAGTGTTTAATGCTCAGCAGTAAGGTCAGTCTGCTGAAGGATAACCAGAGGAACAAAGTTCCTACTGAAGACTTTATAGCTGAAGAAAGTTCAGCACTCCCCTTCCAGTGAACTTAGAAGACAAAGGAGTCTTCCTTCAAATACTAGGAGGTCTAGTTGCTGAAGAACAAGGACAGAAGAAGGGCTTTCAGTTCAGTTTGGCTTGACAATACCAAACTGAATGATGTCGATCTCCTCTATGATACTGAAGACTCTTTAGTATTCTGATGGTTTGCATTAGGCGGGAAAAGATAACTTTAAGTCAAAGTAGGTTGCTTGTATACTTAGATATAAGTACAACCTTTATCTTTTCTAGAATAGATTAATATGTACTTTGTACTGTTTATCATGCATGGGCATCAACCACCCACTGGATAAACCCATGTATTGGTACATGCAAAATGCAAACCCTAATTACACTGCCTATATAAGGAGTGTGCATTGGGAGAGAAAGGGTTAACTAATACAAGAGCTTAAACTCTGGAAAACCTTTCTCTCTCGATACCAACTAAACCATATAGCCAAGATGCATATGAACGTTTAGATTGGAGCTTATACTTTAACTTTGGTTAGACGTTTAAGTAGAGGAGATCAAACCCCATTGCCATTCAACCACTTTGTTATTCTGCAAACAAAGTGGGTTATAGATTCTTTATTTGATTCTAATGAAAGTCTATACGTTGAAAAGTATATTGGTATTGTTGTTTTAATCTTTCATAGTTCTTATCTATTGTTAAAACAACTCACTTGAGTCGAAGTAAGAGTTATTACTTAAGTTAATAAGTAATAACGAATTACAAGGGACCAACAAGTGGTATCAGAGCAGTTTGATTAGTTAAACTCTTATTTTATTAAACTGCTCATTTAAAAGTTGTCAAATCAAGATCCAAAATGGCTCAAGTTATACCATAAACCCTAGAATATAGGGGTGGCCAACTCAATGCTGCTCCTGTACTAGAGGTAACCAACTTTACAAATTCGAAGAAGAGGTTTCTTGTCCACATGGTTGGAATTGAACCTCAGTTCCTTAGAATCATTGAAAATGGTCCTTTTGTTCCCATGGTTGGGGACAATAAAAAACATGAAGTACAATGGACTGCCGATGAGGGAAAAGCTGCTAACCTAGATCAGCGTCTCAAAATTCTCATCATGTATGTTGATATGAGCAAAATCTCATATCAATTAATCAACATATCACCCTAAAACACATAGAAAATACCTAAGTTTTGTGTTATAAAGCAGTATTATGTGGCATGTTTTGTGTTTGTGTTTAAATAGGTAACAAGGATACAATTTCAAGCAAAAAAGAGAAAATCAAGCTCATTTATGATGAAAAGATAAGAGAAGGATCAAAGATGACAAGCCATTTGAAGATGAAGGACCTATCTTGACAATATTCAAAAGTTGAGGGACTTAAATGCAAAGTTTGGAGAAAGTCAAGATTAAAGTTAAAATTGGTCAAACTTCAAGTCAAACAAGTCAATGGACTTAAAAAGTCAAGAATGCAAGTCAAATGACCTAATTTGCCATTGAAATGAAGAAAGGAGTTACAATGAAGAATCTGCTAAAAGTGAGGGACCAAAAATGTCATAAATACTTATACTTTGGCTTGATCCGTGGCTTTACATTGTGGACCAATCAAAAGGCAAGGAATTAAGGGTGCGGATTGCCAACTAACTTTCCAGCTCACTCTCTCATTAAATGAACAAATCCAAGAACAGTGGAACGCACTCACTCCCTCTTGACCTATCACAAGCTGCCATGCAATAATATCATTTATCCAAAATGGATAATGATCTGTGTGAGAAGAAATAATCCAATCAGAAAATGCCATGTGTCAACCTTAACCATCAACAAGCCCATAATCGAAGATGAGCTACAAGGCATTTCATAACAAACTTTCTACATGATATTTACTCTAAATGAGAAGACGAATTCAGCTATGCAACTTAATTAGACTGAAAGTGGAAGAATCAAAAACCCCCTTTATTGTTCTTGATGAAAAATCTGCAATCAACTAATCCTTGACACCTGGCACCTCCTCATTGGTTGAGACACGTGATTCTACCCGACATGTCATCATCAAACCTCTAGAAATAGTAGCTAGTCACTTCATTTTCAGTGTGTATAAAAAGTGTGAAAAACACACACTTGTAGTTTTTTCTCTCAATTTTGTTTCTCCTTCCATTTAGTTAACTTCTCTCAAGTGTTTGACACACACTTGAGAGGTAGTTATTCAGTTAGTAGTTGTAACAATTTTTCCCTCCAAAATCAATAAAACTCAAAATTCAGTTTATATTCTTCTCTCATCTCACTTACTCATACCTGCATTTCTGTTAATGCTTGTGATTTCATTAATCATAACTGATCAATTGAGTTTATTTGAGACGTTTTGGAAGTTACTCAAGTTTTTCTAGCAAGTTCAGTTCAATCCAGTTCCTGTTGTAGCAGTTTATAGCAGATCTTGTTGAATTTATTCAGAGATAGCATATGGAGGTGATATGGTTATAGATTGTAGCTAAATTGGGTTTGAAGGAAGTGGTTTTAGAGAGTACAACACTCCTCTACTCCATCTATGGAGGCTTCAAGCTAGAAGGTCTCAAGATTCTCATTTTGGTTCCCCTGAATTATTATGCATGCTAAATTCTTAGAGTAAACATTACTTGCTACTATGATCATGTGTTTACCCTTGTTTTAGTGTAATTGAATTAGTTTGATAGCCTATGAGTACTTTTGTAGCTTAAAATCTTAGTTTATTTGATTTTCAGCTTTGTTTTTCATCAGTAACTGGTCTTTAGTTTCATTTTGCAGTCAAGTGTGTTTTCCAACTTACTTTCAGTCTTAATACATCTCATTTTGTCATCTAAACATATCTTGATTAGAGTCATACCTTGATTCATAGTTGTGCTAAAAATTCCTTTGAAAAAGACTTATTCAGTTTGATAAAGTGTTGTTTGGATTTGATAAACTTTTGATACACAAGTCTGTTAATCCAGTTGAGATTTGCTTGTTTACATTTGGTAACATAGTGATAACACATTCGTTCAGTTTTAAAGTCAAATAATTGGTCAAAAAGGCAATTGGTTAGAAAAAAGTTTGGGTCAAGTAATTTCATCAGTTTATTCAGAAAACTAGCATAATTCAATCACATGCCATGTCTTCATTACTTAACCATTTTGTTTGAAACCAGTTCTCAGTTGAAGTTCAACATCCAAAGTTTTAGGTTGTGTAAGGAAATTCTATAGTATTCTGTTTTCATTGAGAAATAAGCTTTTCAATAAGCCAATGACCAAATGCAAGTTTCTGTTCAAAAGTCCAAACTGATTTCTCATATCTCAAATTCTACTTCACAAGTCTGCCAACTTTTCTTCACAAATCTTGTTACAAACATGTCCTGAGTAGTTTTGGTGATTTTCAGCTTTTTGAAATTTTTGGTCAACGTTTGGTCAAATAAGCACTTTTCAGCTTAAATTCAGTTTTCAGCTTATCTAGTGAATCATTTTCAAATTGGAAAGACATTCCATACTTCTTATAAGCTGTTTAATAAGATTGAGCATTAAAATCTGATTGTGGAAGTCTCATTTTCATGTTAGCTTAAAGTTGGCTTATTAGAATAAGCTAATTCGAGTTTTACTAGTTTTTAAACGGATTTTTTGTGCAAGCCTAGCTGAAATTGGATTTTATGATTTTTTTTTAAAACAAATTAGAGCTTATTTGGTCCAGTAACGAGCTTAAACCAGCTTATTGAAGTTGTATGCCCGTTTTTGTTAAATAATTCCCATTAATTGCATGTTAGTCCTTATGGTTTAAAACTGTTTGCATTTGGTGGTAATCTTGCAAGTATTTAGGGTTTTCATAAAGTCGGTCCTTTAACTTTCAGTTTTTGTCAAATTCAGTTAGGAAGTTTGTTAATTGGTTAAATTTGTTACAAGTTGTTAGAAATTTATTTTTAGTCCTTATAGTTTCTGAACTTTACATTTCAGCCCTTGTACTTTCATTTAGTTTACTTTTCAAGCACTTTTACTTTCATGCATTTACGATCTGGACTTTAGTGGATATTACTTGGTATTTGCAAAGTGTTTTACGGATATGTAGGCTTAATATTTTTCATTTTTCACGTGTTGATTGAAATAGACATATAATTTCCAAATACCCTACCAACAAGAAACAATTAAAGACTTGAGATTTTTAGGACTTTCAGTTTGTCAAGAATCGAGAGAAAATGAACTTCAAAATACTCAATTTCAAATGACGCCACTGTCGGTTCATGACATTACGAGAGACCATTGATTGACGGTTTTCATTGGCTTTTAGGATCCGTTCACCCCGTGAACGTTATTTTTACGTATCATAAATCAAAAACATAAAAAAATCAAATATATAAAAATATAAAAACGAAAAAATAACAAAAACAATTCTTTTCCTAAAGAATGACCATAAAATAAAAAAATTCAAAAAACAATCGTTTTCCTAAAAGATTGCAACCAAAAATATATATTATTGGATTTCCTCGGTTTTTACGTACATATAGTATTTTCTTTAAAAAACCCAATAAATACAAAAATATTTTCTCTATATTATTATATGTAGATACGTATATGTATACGAACAATAAATACACATATCTCCATAAGTATTGCTTTTGCAATACACCGTGTTAGGGAGCGTTCCGGTCCTTGACACGTGTATCGATCAAATTTAATTAAGCAAGAATAGATAAATACTTCTAATAGGCAGGAATTCAAAGAATACAAACTACAAAGTGAATAGAAAGGCGATGTGCTATAAAATGCCATCTAAGGGTTAATAGGTACTTAAGTTCTTTGCGCCACCTAACCCCCCCGTTCACTAGTGCGTATTCTAAGAAGGAAGGCTTGATTGGGGGTCTTGCACCCAAGTAGTACTTACGTATATTATACTTTCTTATGGATATTTCATATTGAATCTCAAAGAGGATAATCCCTTCTTCTTCAAAGTCGAACGAGAGCTTCTCTCTCACTCCTTGATTTGAGTTGCATGCTCACCCGCGGGCGTGCACAAATACCATTTGGTGTACAACCCCTTCCTCCCAAAAGGAAGAAAAAGAGAAAGAGTAAAAACACCACCGTCCATCAAGCCGATCCCGAGAATCGTGCTTTGATCCACACACAACAAGAAGCCATGGCCGGCGTTGACACTCGACCTTTGATGGAGCGCTTGAAATCCAATGTGCAAGGATATGCCGATGCTATTAAGGTACCCGAGATTCCCGCAAAACCTTTGAGCTTAAGACATCTATGATTAACTTGGTTTCAAACACACCATTTTTTGGGAAATCTAATGATAATCCACATGATCACCTTAAGAAGTTTCTTGATCTTTGCAACACCATTAAGTACAATGGAGTTCGCCATAATGCCATTAAGTTGATATTGATACAATTTTCACTAGAGGGCAATGCCAAGTATTGGTTAGATAAACAACCACCCGAGAGCATTACTACTTGGGATGATTTCACTAAGAAGTTTTTGAACAAGTTCTTTCCCCCATCTAAGACCACGGCTTTGAGAAACTTAATTATAGGCTTTCAACAAAAACCTAGTCAAACCTTTAGTGATGCTTGGGAGGAGTTATTGAGAAAATGCCCAAATCATGGATTCAATGAAGTTCACCAAATCAATACTTTCTATAATGGATTAAGACCTCATCACCAAGATTCACTCAACTCTTCCGCGGGTGGAAATATTCTTTCTAAATCTATTCAAGAAGCTTGGGACATTATTGAGACCAAATCAATGGTGCAAACTAACACACAATTTGATGAAAGGGTTCATGTTGTGCAAGATAGTTCTCAAACACCTTGTGATAACCAATTCCTCAAGAGTTACCAAGAGATACTCAAAATAATGGAAAGGAACCAAGACATGAATCTTAAATCAAATCAAGAATTAATCCAAACCCTTAAGGGCTTTTCCTTGAATAATTCCACCAATGATGTGCATGCTATTGCTCTTTCATGTGAGACTTGTGGAGGTCCCCATTCCTATCAACAATGTGACAAAGTTCAAGGTTATCAAGTTGAGTGTTATACTTACCAAGAAGAACATAGAGAACATTTCAAACCCAACATCAATCAAAACATCCTTTCTTACAAGTCTCAAAACTACCTTACTCCACCCGGATTCCCACCCCATCCACCCACCCTTACTCAACCCAATCCCCCTCAATTGTTACAAAGGAACCAAGGGACAAGGCCACAATACCAAGGGAACAACTATAAAGCACCCAACAACGTTCATAATCAAGGAAATAATTTTCATCCACCCAATCAAGGATTTAATCCACCACCACCACCCTTCCCAAATCAAGGATACTCTCAAGTTCAAAATCAAGGATATGGGCCACATGATAATCATGAGTATGTTGAAAGGAGAATTCGTGAAAGTGAAAAAAGAATGCAAGAGCAAATGAGACTTACAATAGAGGAGCAAACCAAGAGGATTTTGATGGCATTTAATCAAAGACCACAAGGGGCTTTACCTTCTAACACACAAACAAACCCGAGGGCCAATGTCAATGCTATTACAACAAGAAGTGGAAAAACAACTAATGATCCTTCACCTCCTACACCTTCTATTGTTAAGCCTACTTTGGTTCCAAATTATGATAAGCCTTCTACATCTTCTTCACCACCTCCAAGCTCTACCACTTCCCCACCAACACCTTCTCAACCTATACTCACTTCTCCTTTACCTTCCACAACTACCAATGAAGAAGCTAACAAAGACAAATCTTCAACCACAACACCTACTCAACCCACACCTAAACCAAACCTTCCATACCCTTCAAGATTGAGAAAGGAGAAATTGAAAAGCAAGGATGATATACAAGTCTCAAACTTTTTTTGGATGTTCAAGCAACTTAACATAAACATCTCCTTTGTGGAAGCTCTTGATTATATGCCAAAATTTGCTAAGATGTTCAAAGATCTCCTCTCCAACAAGGAAAAATTGATGGACTTGCCTAACACATCCCTTAATGAGAATTGCTCCGCCGTGTTGCTCAAAACCTTACCTACAAAACTTGGAGATCCGTGGCGCTTTTTGATCCCTTGTAATTTTCTCGGGGTGGAAATATGCATGGCATTGGAGGATCTAGGGGCAAGCATAAATCTCATGCCTTTACGGTTTGGCAAAAACTCTCTCTTCCCGAGCTCACTCCAACTAGGATAACCCTTGAGTTAGCCAATCGTGCCATAGCTTACCCGGTAGGTATTGCGGAGGATGTGTTTGTAGGTGTGGATAAGTTTACCTTTCCGGCCGACTTTGTAGTGGTTGATTATGACATGGACCCGAGAGTTCCTTTAATTGTTGGTAGACCATTTTTGAGGACGGGTCGTACTCTCATAGACGTGGCAGAGGGAGAACTAATTATGAGAGTTGAGGATGAGAAAGTAGTGTTTAAGCTAGGAAAAGTGACTAAGAAGTCTCAAGCTTGTGAAAGAATTAACATATTGGATGTACTTGATGAGGTGTGTGATGAGCATTTCCATGACGCTTGTAAGAGTAATAGTGAAGACATGCCTCATGTAGAGAACTTTGCCTCAATTGCTCCCTCCTTAACACCTTTTGGAGAGAGTGATTTCCTCTTGGAGGAATTTGAGTCCAACTTCCTTGGTAATAATGATTCTCTCATTAATTGGGAAGAAGACATTCTCACTATCCAAAAGTTGCTCAATGATGATCCCATTCCTTCACCCATCCCACAAGAAGTTACCAATGATGATCCATCCATAGTGAAACCTTCCATAGAGAGTCCACCTACCCTTGAACTTAAGGACCTTCCATCCCACCTAGAGTATGCTTTCTTAGAGGGGAAAGACCAATTACCCGTGATCATTGCTAAAGATTTGAAAGAGGATGAGAAAGAAAAACTCATAGAAGTCCTTAAGAAACATAAGCAAGCCATAACATGGAAAATATCCGACATAAGGGGAATTGATCCAAATTTTTGTACACACAAAATCCTTATGAAGGATGATTACAAACCCGATATTCAAAGCCAACGAAGGGTGAACCCTAAAATCCATGAGGTCATTAAGAAGGAAGTTATCAAACTCCTTGATGCGGGTATGATTTATCCCATGTCCGACTCTCCATGGGTTAGCCCGGTACATTGTGTTCCTAAGAAGGGTGAATGAGAACAATGAGCTTATTCCTACTAGAGTTGTTACGGGTTGGAGAGTTTGTATTGATTATAGGAAGCTCAATGATGCTACTGGGAAAGATCATTTCCCATTGCCTTTTATGGACCAAATGCTTGAACGCTTAGCGGGAAATGAGTACTATTGTTTTCTAGATAGATTCTCGGGTTATTTTCAAATACCCATTGACCCTAAGGATCAAGAAAAGACCACATTCACTTGTCCCTACGGTACATTTGCTTACAAGAGAATGCCTTTTGGCTTGTGTAATGCACCGGGGACATTTCAAAGGTGTATGATGGCAATTTTCCATGACATGATTGAGCAAACTATGGAAGTTTTCATGGATGATTTCTCGGTTTTTGGAGATTCATTCACTTCTTGTCTCTCCCATTTAGAACGGATGCTTAAGAGGTGTGAAGAAACACGTCTTGTTCTTAATTGGGAGAAGTGCCATTTTATGGTTAAAGAGGGGATAGTCTTGGGACATAAGATATCCAACAAAGGTTTAGAAGTGGATCTTGCTAAGATAGATGTGATTGCTAAGCTTCCCCCACCTACCATGGTGAAAGAAGTTAGAAGTTTTTTGGGTCATGCAGGGTTCTATAGACGTTTCATACAAGATTTCTCTAAGATCGCAAGACCGATGACCCACCTCTTGGAAAAAGAGCCTCCTTTCATTTTCAACCAAGAATGTTTGGACTCTTTTGGGACACTTAAGGAAAAGTTGACTAAGGCTCCCGTTTTGGTTTCTCCAAATTGGGATTGCCTTTTGAGATTATGTGTGACGCTAGTGATTATGCCGTAGGGGGCGTGTTAAGACAAAGAGTGAATAAGAATTTTCAACCTATACACTATGCTAGTAAAACCATGACGGGTGCACAACTTCATTATACCACCACGGAGAAAGAGTTGCTTGCTATAGTCTATGCCTTTGAGAAATTTAGACCCTATCTTATGCTATCCAAACCATAGTGTATACGGATCATTCCGCTCTCAAGTACCTCATGACAAATCAAGATGCTATGCCTAGACTTTTGAGATGGGTTTTATTGCTCCAAGAGTTTTCCATTGAGATTCGTGATAAGAAAGGAGCCAAGAATTTAACAGCGGATCACTTGAGTAGACTTGAGCATCCTTTTCAAGGAGATTTGCCTCATAAGGAAATCAATGAATCCTTTCCATTAGAGGAGCTCATGTCTATCTCTTCTCAATAGGATGCCACCCCTTGGTTTGCAGATATTGTAAACTATCTTGTGGGGGATGTGCTAATAGAGGGTATCACTTCCCAACAAAATAAGAAATTTCTTAAGGAAGTGAAAATACTACTTTTGGGATGACCCTTACCTCTTTAGGCAATGTGCGGACCAAATAATTAGACGGTGTGTAGATGGGCCAGAGGCATTTAAGATCTTAGAAGCTTGTCATATGGGACATATGGGTGGACATTTTGGGCCGAACTATACTGACAAGAAAGTCTTTGATTAGGGTTACTATTGGCCTTCCATATACAAGGATGCCCAAGAGATGGTGAAATTTTGTGATGTATGTCAAAGACAAGTAAAAATTACTCAACGAGATGAGATGCCACATAACTTCATACAAGAATGTGAGATTTTTGATGTGTGGGGAATAGATTTTATGGGACCTTTTCCATCTTCTAAGGTAAATAAGTACATACTCGTAGCGGTAGATTATGTGTCAAAGTGGGTTGAGGCCAAAGCCTTACCTACTAATGATGCTCGACTTGTAGTAAAGTTTTTGAAGCAATTATTTGCTAGATTTGGTGTACCTCAGGCCATCATAAGTGATCGTGGTACTAACTTTTGTAATGATCAATTCACAAGAGTTATGAAGAAGTATGATGTTAACCATAGACTTTCTACCGCGTATCACCCTCAAACCAATGGTCAAACCGAGGTCACAAATCGTGGTTTAAAGAGAATTTTGGAAAGAACGGTGGGAGAGCATCGAGCTTCTTGGTCAGATAAGCTTGATGATGCTTTGTGGGCTTTTAGGACGGCTTTTAAGACACCAATTGGTTGTACTCCATATAGGCTTGTCTATGGAAAAGCATGCCACCTCCCATTCGAGTTAGAGCATAAGGATTCTTGGGCTCTCAAGTGGGCTAACTTTGATTTAAATCAAGCCGGCTCACATAGAAAGGACCAACTCAATGAAATGGATGAATTGAGAGCTAATGCTTATGAGAACTCATTGCTTTATAAGGAAAAGACTAAGAAATTGCATGATGATAAGATCAAGAACCGTGAGTTCAAAGTTGGAGAGCCAGTTCTCCTCTTTAACTCGAGGTTGAAACTCTTTGCGGGCAAGCTTAAGTCGAGATGGTCCGGTCCATTCACTATTGCTCAAGTATTTCCATATGGAACTATTGAGTTGTCACAACCCGATGGTCCAAATTTCAAAGTGAATGGTCACCGTATTAAGCACTATTTTAGGGAGGACATTTCCATGGAAATGGTCCAAGAGATCCCTATTTTCCCCTTGAATTAATTCATTGTCAGAAGTGTCGAGCTAGAGACTCCTTAAATCAAGCTTGAATAACTAGGTTTAGAGGTTTTATACTTAGAGTGTTGTAGGTTAGAAATAAGGATATAGAGTTGATGAGAAGTGTAGGGGAGACCTTCCTTTTGTCTTCATGGTGTTTGTAGGGTTGCTCACTCATCACGTGTTTTGGAGCTTATGGAGGAGGCCCTTGTATCCGGTTCACTTCGTTACTATTGTGATTTTTCATAGACACATTGTGCTTAAAAAATGAATTCACTATAGTTGATCTTTCCTTAGCTTAGGTTAAGCAAAGTATATTCATTGTAATAAGTGTAGGGGAAGTTTATACTTCCATACTCTTAAACATTGAGGACAATGTTTAGCTTAAGTGTAGGGGGTCTTCTATCGAAGTGACCTTACCTAGATTTTGTCATTGACCTTCATGATAATTGGAAAATTAATTTTTCAAACATTTTTCAGATTTTTGATTACTTTGGCCACCAAAAATATGCATTCATAATTTTTGCATCAATCATTTTTCATTTGCATAACACATTTGCATTGTATATATTTCTTCTTTTGTTTTTCATCAAAAACATATAAAAAGAAAAAAATATAATAAGGACATGGTTTAACAAATTTAGACTTCTTTGACATATTAGGCCCGCCATTGATATTTTGACTCAACCCGAGTTTGCTTATCTAAGCTTGCTCTAGCTAGTATCCTTAACCATGTTGTCCTTCATTGGTCTATTAGGCTACGCATCCACTACTCTCATTATTTGAGATTTTAAATTTGTGGAGAATGGGAGATGATAGAGTTGAAGCAAGTATAAAAGGGCCAGATAAACTTCATGATAATTACTTGTGGCTAAACCCTTCTTCTTCTTTGCCTCTAATTTCTTCGCATGTATATATGTTAATAAATAATCAAGAACGGTTTTAATTGGTTTGTAGTCTCTTATGCATTTTGACTAATCATTCATGGTTGGTATAAGTACGTCTTAAGATTCTAAGTTAGAACGTTTTATGTGTACTAGACTTATGTCATGCTTAATACTTAGCGGGTGTTTTTCCTTTTATTCTTTTCAACTTTCTTTGTGAGGAATAAAGAAAAATAAGAGCGGCTTATAAAAAAATGAGTGGCTAGAAAAAAAAGAGAAAAAAATAAAAAGAAAAAAAATAATTATACAAGACTCCCAAGAGGGGCAGTGAAGTGTTAATTATAGTAACTATTAGATTCCAATATTACCTTGACGGGTTGCGGGGATTTAATAGTTTCTCCAATCCAATATTACCTTGACGGGTTGCGGGATTGAAGATCCAAAGTCTCAAAAAGGCAGAGGATGTAAATTATTGCGTGAGTTTTATTTTTCTTTCTTTAGCGAGTGTGTAGCTACTTATTAATGCATGACATATGGATCTTACACATAAGGCGAATGACTTATTACTCTTGAAACAAACTTATATTAATTGTGAGCGGTTTTTCAAGTAATGGATGAGAGGATTACTTAGGATTAAAACCATGCTTCCTTATTTTTGGATTTTACATTTCTTATATTTCACGTTTTAAATAATGACAAATTTGCCTTCGAGCAATTTGCTCAAATAATAACCGGTTCCACATTTAATTGTCATGAATAAGTTGATGCACTTTTTACTTGTGAATGCAATGATCCCATTTTTAAGCTTGGTGTGGGGAAAATGAAACTTGAGGGTGATAAGTGTCCATGGTACCAAAGCCCTAATTTAAGTCATTGATTTCTTTATGAGTCATTTCCATCTAAATCATTTCAATAAAAATCAAAAATATATAAATAGAATTGCTTTCTTTGCATTGCATTGTACAAAATCAAAATCATGCATCATATAGTGTAGAGTAGTGTGGAAACATTCCATATTGGCCAAGGTGGGTTAATTATGAGGAAAATGTAAATTTATGCTTTAAATTGCATGAGGTCATGGCAATGTTCAAGTGTAGGGAATTTGATATAAGCAAAATCTCATATCAATTAATCAACAAATCACCCTAAAACACATAGAAAATACCTAACTTTTGTGCTATAAAGCAGTATTATGTGGTATGTTTTGCGTTTGTGTTTAAATAGGTAACAAGAATACAATTTCAAGCAAACAAGAGGAAATCAAGCTCATTTATGATGAAAATACAAGAGAAGGATCAAAGATGACAAGCCATTTGAATATGAATGACCTTTCTTGACAATATTCAAAAGTTGAGGGACTTAAATGCAAAGTTTGGAAAAAGTCAAGATTAAAGTCAAACTTGGTCAAACTTCAAGTCAAACAAGTCAATGGACTTAAAAAGTCAAGAATGCAAGTCAAAGGACCTAATTTGCCATTGAAATGAAGAAAGGAGTTACAATGAAGAATCTACTAAAAGTGAGGGACTGAAAATGTCATAAATACTTATACTTTGGCTTGATCCGTGGCTTTACATTATGGACCAATCAAAAGGCAAGAAATTAAGGGTGCGGATTGCCAGCTAACTTGCCAGCTCACTCTCTCATTAAATGAACAAATCCAAGAACAGTGGAACACACTCACTCCCTCTTGACCTATCACAAGCTGCCATGCAATAATATCATTTATACAAAATGGCTAATGATCCGTGTGAGAGACTATAATCCAATCAGAAAATGCCACGTGTCAACGTTAACCATCAACAAGCCCAAAATCGAAGATGAGCTACAAGGCATTTCATAACAAACTTTCTACATGAAATTTACTCTAAATGAGAAGACCATTTCAGCTATGCAACTTAATTAGACTGAAAGTGGAAGAATCGAAAACCCCCTTTGTTGTTCTTGATGAAAAATCTGCAATCAACTCATCCTTGACACCTGGCACCTTCTCATTGGTTGAGACACGTCATTCTACCCAACATGTCATCATCAAACCTCTATAAATAGTAGCTAGTCACTTCATTTTCAGTGTGTAGAAAAAGTGTGAAAAACACACACTTGTAGTTTTTTCTCACAATTTTGTTTCTCCTTCCATTTAGTTAACTTCTCTCAAGTGTTTGACACACACTTGAGAGGTAGTTATTCATTTAGTAGTTGTAACAATTTTTCCCTCCTAAATCAATAAACTCAATATTCAGTTCATATTCTTCTCTCATCTCACTTACTCATACCTGCATTTCTGTTAATGCTTGTGATTTCATTGATCATAACTGATCAATGGAGTTTGTTTGAGACGTTTTGGAAGTTACTCAAGTTTTTATAGCAAGTTCAGTTCAATCCAGTTCCTGTTGTAGTAGTTTGTAGCATATCTTGTTGAATTGATTCCGAGATAGCATATGGAGGTGATATGGTTATAGATTTTAGTTGAATTGGGTTTGAAGGAAGTGGTTTTAGGGAGTACAACACTCCTCTACTCCATCAATGGAGGCTTCAAGCTAGAAGGTCTCAAAATTCTCCTTTTGGTTCCCCTGAATTGTTATGCATGCTAAATTCTTAGAGTAAACATTACTTGCTGCTATGATCATGTGTTTAGCCTTGTTTTAGTGTAATTGAATTAGTTTGATAGCCTGTGAGTACTTTTATAGCTTAAATCTTAGTTTATTTGATTTTCAGCTTTGTTTTTCATCAGTAACTAGTCTTTAGTTTCATTTTGCAGTCAAGTGTGTTTTCCAGCTTACTTTCAGGCTTAATACATCTCATTTTGTCATCTAAACATATCCCGATTAGATTCATACCTTGATTCATAGTTGTGCTAAAAATTACTTTGAAAAAGACTTATTCAGTTTGATAAAGTGTTGTTTGGATTTGATAAATTTTTTATACACAAGTCTGTTATCTAGTTGAGATTTGCTTGTTTACATTTGGTAACATAGTGATAACACATTTGTTCAGTTTTAAAATCAAATAATTGGTCAAAAAGGCAATTGGTTAGAAAAAAGTTTGGGTCAAGTAATTTCATCAGTTTATTCAGAAAACTAGCATAATTCAATCACATGCCATGTCTTCATTACTTAACCATTTTGTTTGAAACCAATTCTCAGTTGTTCAACATCCAAAGTTTTAGGTTGTGTAAGGAAATTCTATAGTATTCTGTTTTCATTGAGAAATAAGCTTTTCAATAAGCCAATGACCAAATGCAAGTTTCTAATCAAAAGTCCAAACTAATTTCTCATATCTCAAATTATACTTCACAAATCTGCCAATTTTTCTTCATAAATCTTGTTACAAACATGTCCTGAGTAGTTTTGGTGATTTTCAGCTTTTTGAAAATTTTGGTCAACGTTTGGTCAAATAAGCACTTTTCAGCTTAAATTCAGTTTTCAACTTATCTAGTGAATCATTTTCAAATTGGAAAGACATTTCATACTCCTTATAAGATGTTTAATAAGATTGATCATTAAAATCTGATTGTGGAAGTCTCATTTTCATGTTAGCTTAAAGTTGGCTTATTAGAATAAGCTAATTCGAGTTTACTAGCTTTTAAACATATTTCTTGTGTAAGCCTAGCTGAAATTGGATTTTAAGATTTTTTAAAACAAATTAGAGCTTATTTGGTCCAGTAACGAGCTTAAACTAGCTTATTGAAGTTGTATGCCCGTTTTTGTTAAATAATTCCCATTAATTGCATGTTAGTCATTATGGTTTAAAACTGTTTGCATTTGGTGGTAATCTTGCAAGTATTTAGGGTTTTCATAAAGTCAGTCCTTTAACTTTCAGTTTTTTTGTCAAATTCAGTTAGGAAGTTTGTTAATTGGTTAAATTTGTTACAAGTTTTACATTTTTAGTCCTTATAGTTTCTGAACTTTACATTTCAGCCCTTATACTTTCATTTAGTTTACTTTTGAAGCACTTTTACTTTCATACATTTACAATTTGGACTTTAGTGGATATTACTTGGTATTTGTAAAGTGTTTTACGGATACGTAGGCTTAATATTTTTCATTTATCACGTGTTGATTGAAATAGACATATTATTTCCAAATAACCTACCAACCAAGAACAATTAAAGACTTGAGATTTTTAGGACTTTCAATTTGTCAAGAATCCAGAGAAAACGAACTTCAAAATACTCAATTTCATCTGTACTCCCAGATGACCAAATGAATTCTGTTGTAAATTGTAAAACAGCCAAAGCAACATGGGAGGACCTTATTCTTTACCATGAGGGACCCTCTAATGTAAAAGAAACCAAAATAACGGATTTAAAGCTTCAATACAACACCTTCAAGCACAAAGAAGGGGAAACCCTCACACAGACATTCACCAGATACAAAGCACTGATGAATGAACTTTTGAATGATGGTGTTGAGCTTTCAAAACTTGAAATCAACACAGTTTTTGTTAATGCATTGCCAAAGAAGTGGCTCAGTTTCTGCTAAAGCTTGAGAAATGCTAATCACATTAAAGATTGTGATCTAGCCTCTCTTTTTGGGAAACTGAAATATGAAGAAAACCTAGTTGATAGGATTTATGATGGCTCAAGCAAGAGTAAAGCATTAACCATTGCTACACCCTTGTCCACAGCCTTCTTTAGTGAAGCTGTCATTCAAGACTACCAAGATAGTCCTGATGATGAGGAAGATACTAGATCTAGTAAGGAATATCTGAATGACCTCAAAGATGAATTTCATGAAAGAGCACTTTTGGCCAAGTCTAGAAGGTTCTTTAAGAAAGGAGGCAAGTTCTCCAGCTCCACAAAAGCTTCAGTTGACACTGATTGCTACAAATGTGGGAAGATTGGTCACTATGCTAGAGATTGTTATTCAAAAATATCTCTCCCTTCATATTCCTCACCAGCTCAATCAAGACCAACCGGTCAATCATCATTTCAACCAAAACAAATTGCTTCTACTCCATTTCAGCAAAGCAGGGTTGAACTCAGACCAATAAAAGACTTTTATGCTAAATACAGAGAAATCAATGCAAGATTGGCCTTAATGTACTCTGAAAGCTCCTCATCCAAGACTCCCAAACAAGACAAGAACAAAGGGCTTGTTGCTGAAGCATATGAATGGGATTAAGAAGATGTTTCTTCAGATGATGATGAAATGGTGAATGTGAAAGTGCTGATGGCACTTGCTGATGATGAAGTGGCCAATTCAAATGTTGTGACCAAAGAAAGTGTCAGAAATGGTGAATAGGTCAATGTCATTATAAAAAAGGTACAAACTCTTCTTGAATTAGAAGATAAAGATGACATTAAATTTGTCTTTGATTACTTGTGTATTGATCTAAAATTTGTTGAAGAGCAAAGAAACAATTTGCTTGAAAAATTTCACAAACTTGTTCTACAACTTGAAGATTTTGAAAGTAAGCAAATAGAGCTAAAAGAAGCTAAACTTGATATTCTTACTTTTCAACGATTGAACAAAGAAATTTTAGAGGAAAATAACTCTCTTAAAGTGGAACTAAAAGAAGCAAAAGACATTGTTAAATCTTGGCTTAGAAACTCTGATAGGGTAGATCAACGCATAAGTGAACAAATACCTGCTCAAAAGAGGAAAATGGTTGGTGCTGAAGGATCCTCCAGCACCAAACCTATTGTCTTTGTCAAAGCCTCAAACGAGGATGGTAGCTCGATCCCTGACATTGAAAGGTCAGGTGAAGAGAATTTACCCAATCATGACACTGGACGAATCCTTCTTCCCGAGGTTCAAGCAAGTGTTGACACTTCAGCACCAGTTGTGTAAAACCCGCATGCTTTTACCATGAATAGGTACCTTAAGATCGTACGTACTAGATTAAAACTTTCCTTTTATAGTATGTTTACGTTCACGTATAAGAATTTTAAGTATTATGTACGTGTTAGAACACGATAAGTGATTATTACGTATGAACACACGATAATTAATCAAATAATAATTATAATCACGAACATGCAATCATGAAATCATGAACGTATTTTAATCACGAGATAATATTATTACGTATATATATTTATTACGAACACGAATAAATATATTAGGTCACGATCAATAATTAACTAGAACACATAAAACACGAACACGATAAAACATGAACGCATACTAAAATAATTAGACTCGGAAAAGGTACGGGTTACCCCAAATGGGGCCCCCTACCCGCGGCTACACCAAAAGAATGGGCCAAGCCCATTTAATATTTACTAACAAGGGGTTAAGGGGTAAAACATGTTTCACTTTTCACATTACAGGAAAAATAATAAAACCCTAAAAAGTTTCTCCTTCTCCTTTGTTCTCTCTTTGGCCGCCGGATACAAGACACAAAAAGGGGTGTTCGGTTGATTTTTAATTTTAAATTTTGTGCAAGCATTCGTGTGTGTTCATCCTTGATCGATCCACGCACTCGGCATAACCTTTTTAATCCTTTTCTTTTATGTTTTGACTTAATAAGTCACATAAAATCATGATGTTTTCAAAAACTAATTAAAAACCTTTATTTAAAACATGTTAAGGATCATGGGTAAATCAAATAAGGGTTTTTAGGGGTGTTTGATGTTGGCCGACGCCTAACCGAGACCAAGGGGGGTCTCGGCTTGGCTTATGAACCACCACCAAGACCTCATGGTCTCGGTATAGTGGTGTGGGTCCCACGACAGCAGCAAACAAGGGGTACCCCGACTTTGGTTCGGGGTATGGTGTTGATTACGGGTCCGGTTCATGGTTTCTAGTCACGGTCCGGTTCATTGTTTATGTTAAGGTTTATGATTTTAATACTTATATGTTAAAAATTAAATTAATAAAACATGACATAATTAATTTAATTAACATGAGTTAGGTTATATTATTAATAATTAATAATACATGTTTTAACCTAAGTATTTAACTTTATTTAATTAAAAACATGATATATTTAATTAAATACTTTTAACCTATAGTTTATTTAAATTACATGTAATAATTAATAAACTATACCTTATATCTATATGACTTAGAAAATAATCAGAAAACACTTAAGCTTATATAGTTAGCTTATTTAACCAGCTTATATCTAATTATGGAAACTTTCTATTTTTAGAAACTTATTTAATTAAGGCAGCTAATCTATTTATGGAAACTTTCTATTTTTAGAAACTTATCTATTTCAAGTAGTAATTCTATTTTTGGAAACTTTCTATTTTTGGAAACTTTCTATTTTTGGAAACTTTCTATTTTTGGAAACTTTCTATTTTTTGTAACTTTCTATTTTGGAAACTTTCTATTTTAGGAAACCTGCTATTTTTAGAAAGTTACTTATTATTACACAGTAAGTATATTAATACATGAAATACAAGTAATACTTAATCAGAATAGACAGAATATAAGATAAATACAGTATAAAGCTTTAAACAGTAAAACATGACATGAACGTATAAAATAAGCTAAGACATGACATACAACCAGTTGCGTATTTAGTAATCAGATACTTATACACGTATGTATTTATGTAGCATTAGTGATACCGAAGTAGTACTCTCTTCCGTTCGTCTTCTTCGTTCACTGGACATAAGGTACGGATTCCCGTCCTTTCAGTTTGGACATTCTTTCCTTATTAGGATTTCCCCGTATGCAGCCAACTGTTTTCCCATAGTATAAGTTTATATGTTTGATTGCTTATGTTTAATTTAGAATACCTATAGCCATATACATGCATGACCAGTTTCACCTAGTTATGGAGGTACCATAACCATAACACTAGAGGCACTGGTGTTATGACTTCCCCACGGCGGAGTGATTGCTCGTGGCGTCCCTTCAGCTTTTGGCCATATTATTATATTTATCATGTGGGGCGTATGGGTGCATCCTAGTTACATGTTTTTCAGCAGATTACCCACCGTGAATGTGGTGTGTGCCTCGCATCCTTCACAAGGAGCTGATCCCTCCAACCCAAAACCAGTATATTAAATTAGAGACAACCCCTCTAATTTGCATGATGAGGTCACCCCTCCAATTATTCATGCACGGTGGATTTTCATGACCTATATTGGCTAATGGTAGAATACGTTAAACAGTTTTTATAAGATAAACACAAGGCTTTCAAACTATAAAACCAGTTTTACTAAGACTTAACCGGGTTATTCGGGACTTAGTTTCTTCCGCTGTTATATGCTTATATGCTTTTATTATTCATGCTTTATTGTACATTCGTGCACTGAGCGTATTGCTCAGCCTTTTTCCTTTTCATGTTCCCGAAACGGCAGGTACTCATGGACGCTCGTAGACTTTAAGCGTACGTGCATATGGACTGGAAGCTTTCTAGCCTTTCTTTACTTTATTCATTATCTTTACTTTGATACTCTTTCCATGGACATTGTTTAGTCCTTTCATTTACAGTACTTATATTTGTGTGTGATGAGCTTTACTTTTGGACTACCGATGTTTGATTCCGATATTTCCTTTTTATGGTCATGTAATGTTTTTACACATTTATCCTTGTATGCTTTGATGACACGCCATAATTACACGTGACATTCCATTTTCAAAATGGGGTGTTACAATTATGGTATCAGAGCCAAGGCTTCGACCTTTAGGCTCTCAAAATATGACCTGTGATTATTGGGTAGTCACTATGTTCTTCCTAGAACTGAAAGTCGTTTTCATGCATTCATCATTTTTATGCATACATATATATGTCATTGTCGCAGGTTTATGACTAAGTAATGGTTGGTACAGGACTGTCCCTATTTAGTCGCATGTGTTTTATCGAAACTTTTAAATTTGGGACCGACCCATAGGCGTCCCCTCGCCATGTATTTTATTTTGGGTGAACTGACCATAGGCGTTTACTCTCGAGCGTACAAAAGTTTTCATAAAACTGCATCATGCATTCATATACAAATTTTCTTGCATAAAATTTTTCTCTTGATTTATTGGTATAAAATTTTTTCATGTATATATATTTTATGTTTTGATCTGTTTAATCAAATGTTTTATGTTATACTGTCAGATGGTTCTCACACGCGAGCAGGAATAACTCAATGCAGCAATCCAAGCTGTAATGCAAGCTTTGCTTCCTCAACTGAGGAATGACATCAGGGCTGAGGTTCAAGCTGCCAACAATCAGCAGCATAACCAAGCACCTCCTCCTCCTCCTCCAGTGACATTGGCAATATGGCTGGAGAGATTCAACAAGCTCCGTCCACGAGCTTTCGAGAAAACAGATAGCCCTAGTGAAGTTGAAAGCTGGTTGGCTCACATCGAGAAGATCTTCAATGCTATGGGTTGTGACCCCGTGTTCAATGCGAGGTTGGCATGCTACCGGTTTGAAGGCGATGTGTTAAAATGGTGGTTAGCATTGAAGCAGTCTGAGGGAGGTGACGATTGGGTGGCTGGTTTGACATGGGCTCAGTTCAGAGATGGGGTGATGGAGCAGTTCTTTCCCAAGGTTGAGCAAGACAAGCTCAAGAGGGAGTACCATGAGATCCGACAGAGAGCTGGGGAGAATAGCAATGAGTTTATGCAGCGCTTTCTTCGTTTAGCTGGTTTCCTTGGTGCATCAGCAGGTACTCCTGAAGAGTAGGCACACCACTTTAGGTGGGCTCTTCGCACATCGGTCGCAAACAATCTGGTGTGTGCTACGTTCAACACAGTAGCACAAGTGGGCGATGCAGCACGTAAGCTGGAGATGCTGCATGAGAGAGATGAGTTCGGGGAAGCTGAGAAACCCGACAAGTGGTAAACATCTGTATTCAAGCGGTGACCAATCCGTATTTCTTCTTTTTTATATCAATTATTCATCTCTTTAATTTGTATCTTACAGGCAGAAAACTGGGGACCGGTCTCAGCCGGCTACTCAGCAGCAGCCTCATCAACCCAAGGGAAACGGTCAGACTCACGACCGTTCTGCTACGGATAAGCGTGGCGGTAATGATAATTATCGTAACAACGTTGGACACTCCAACGGCAGCAGGTCCTAATACTTACGCATTTTCTTATGATTTCATGTTATAACTCATAATTCTGACACTTTAGCAAATCTTCTACCAGGAACCATGGAAACGGTAGGGACCAGAACCAGAGAGGTTCACAGCCTAGTCGTCCAGCTATCACTGGTATTCAATCTTACGATTATTCGCATTGTCCTTTGTACCCTATTATCATGTCTCATGTAAAATGTTTAATCAGGTCCTCAGCCAGCCAGAGCACCTGCTGGAGGATATACTCATCCTCTTTGCTCTACTTGCCACCGTAGGCACCCAGGGCCATGTCGTCGTAACACTGACGCATGCTTCAAGTGTGGTCTTCCTGGCCATATCATGAAGGATTGCCGTAAGGGCGAGATGGAGGGCACATCGAGACATGCTGATACCAAGCAGCCTCCTACCACTGGACGTGTCTACACGACATCTCGAGACCAGGCCAACAAGTCTACAGGTACCATCACTGGAATCTTGTATATGTATGGTCAGGCTGTGTGTGTTCTATTTGATACGGGTGCTACTCACTCGGTCATTTCTACTGCTTATGCCAAGAACATTAGGATGCTTCCCATGCCACTAGATAATAGACTTACTATTTCCACGCCTTTGAGGGACTCTGTATTAATCACCCATGTATACACGAGTATTCCCCTAGAATTTGAAGATAAGGTTCGTCCTGTTGACGCACTTCCGCTGGACATGAATGACTTTGACATGATTTTGGGCATGGATTGGCTATCCAAGCATCATGCTACCATAGACTGCCATTCATATCGAGTCATCTTCGGTGATGTTAATGCACCAGAGTACATTCTCAACGGGTTCGTACCCAGAAGGTTTGTACAAATCATATCTACCCTGCAAGCACGTGCACTACTGTCACATGGCTGCGAGGGCTATCTAGCTATGGTTCACGACATGGATGCTGAATCTCCATCAATTCAGGATCAACCAATAGTGTCGGAATTCGAAGATGTATTCCCAGAAGAACTTCCGGGCATACCACCTGCACGAGAAGTGGAATTCAATATCGAGCTTAGTCCAGGAGCTGAACCGATCTCCAAAGCTCCTTATCGCATGGCTCCCATAGAGTAAAAGGAGCTGAATGATCAACTGCAAGAACTTCTTAAACGAGGATTCATTCGACCGAGCGCATCTCCATGGGGCGTGCCGGTCTTATTTGTTAAGAAGAAGGACGGCAGTATGCGTCTTTGCATAGACTATCACGAGCTCAACAAGATTACTATCCGGAATAGGTATCCATTGCCGTGAATAGACGATCTGTTTGACCAACTCCAAGGGGCCAAACACTTCTCCAAGATTGATCTTAGGTCAGGCTATCATCAGCTACGGGTTAAGGAGCAGGACATCGCCGAGACTGCTTTTCGTACCCGTTATGGCCACTACGAATTTGTAGTCATGCCATTGGGCCTAACCAATGCTCCAGCAGTGTTCATGGATTTGATGAACAGAATCTTCCATGAATTTCTAGACAAGTTCGTCATTGTCTTCATCGATGGCATCCTGATTTTCTCAAAGTCCAAGGAGGAACACGAAGACCATCTTCGTACAGTACTACAGATTCTTCGCCAGAAGCAGCTGTATGCTAAATTCTCCAAGTGTGAGTTCTGGTTAGACAAGGTGGCATTCTTAGGTCACATTGTATCAGCAGAAGGAATCACTATGGATCCAGCGAAGGTTGAGGCTATTACTAAGTGGTCGAGGCCGACATCAGCGACAGAAGTCCGCAGTTTCTTAGGCTTAGCTGGCTATTACCGTAGGTTCGTGGAGAACTTTTCCCGCTTAGCACTACCATTGACCAAACTAATGCGGAAAGGGGAGAAATTCGTCTGGACTGAAGAACGAGAGAAGAGCTTTGAAGACCTGAAGCAGAAGCTAGTATCTGCACCTATTCTTACTCTCCCATCTGGTATGGGTGGATTTCAAATCTACAGTGATGCATCGAGGAAGGGACTTGGTTGTGTTCTCATGCAACATGGGAAAGTGATCGCGTACGCTTCACGGCAGCTTAAGCCTTATGAAGAAAATTACCCTACGCAAGACTTGGAACTTGCTGCAGTCGTGTTTGCATTGAAGATATGGTGGCACTACTTATATGGAGAATCATGTGACATTTTCACGGACCAGAAGAGCTTGAAGTATATCTTCACTCAGCGTGAATTGAACATGAGGCAGAGGAGATGGTTAGAGCTGTTGAAGGATTATGACATTAATCTACAGTATCATCCCGAAAAAGCGAATGTAGTAGCAGATGCACTTAGCAGGAAGTCCGGAATGATCAATGACATTAAGATTGAGGAGGAAATCATAAGAGACTTGGAGCGACTATACATCGAGATCATGGTACGTGGACAGCACGGTCACTGGGCTAATCTTAGAGTAGAACCCGAGTTACTCTCTAAGATCAAGGAAGCTCAGAAAGATGATGGAGAAATCTGGGCGATAGTTCAGAATTTGGAGAAACAGACATAATTCAGAGTAGATGCAGATGGTTTCATATGGCAGGGCACGAGACTTTGTGTTCCTGATGATCAAGAACTCCAGGAAGCCTTGTTAGCTGAAGCTCATAGCTCCCCATTCTCTATACATCCTGGTTCGACTAAGATGTACCATGACATCAAGCAGTACTTTTGGTGCAGTGGTATGAAACAGGATGTGGCCACTTACGTCTCCAAATGTCTTACCTGCCAGCAGGTTAAGATCGAGCATCAGCGATCTGGCGGTCTCCTTCAACCGTTAGATATCCCAGAGTGGAAGTGGGACAAAATCACCATGGATTTTGTTACTGGTCTTCCGCCTACCAAGAGGAAGCATGATGCAATTTGGGTTATCGTAGATCGACTTACCAAATCAGACCATTTCTTACCGATCCGCAAGGAAGATTCGGTAAGTAAACTCGCCGATACGTATATAAGAGAGATCATTAGACTCCATGGTGCTCCATCCAGCATCGTCTCAGACATAGATCCTCAATTCACTTCGCGATTTTGGAAGAGTCTGTAGAAAGCTTGGGGTACACAACTTAAGCTTAGCACGGTTTTTCATCCTCAAACAGACGGACAGTCGGAGCGAATGATTCAGACATTGGAGGACATGTTGAGGTCATGTGCGTTGGAATGGACGGGTGATTGGGACGATTATATCTGTTTGGTGGAGTTTGCATACAACAACAGTTGGCACGCAAGTATCAAATGTGCTCCTTTCGAGATGTTGTATGGCAGAAAGTGTCGCGCCCCAATCTGCTGGGATCAGGTTAACGAGCGAACACTTGAAGGACCAGAGATCATAGAGATGACTAATGAAAGGGTCGCAGTAGCTAAGCAGAAACTTCAGGAAGCACGGTCACGTCAGAAGAGTTACGCCGATAAGCATCGTAGGGACATACATTTTAACGTAGGAGATCACGTCTTTCTTAAGGTTTCGCCGGCACGTGGTGTTAGACGCTTCAAGATTAAAGGGAAGCTCAGTCCTCGTTTCATCGGACCGTTTGATATCATTGAACGAGTCGGTGAAGTATCTTACCGGTTAGCGTTACCTCCGCAACTTTCGCATGTACACAATGTGTTTCATGTGTCCTTACTCAGAGGGTACCAGTATCATCCCCTTCACATGTTTCAGTATCCACTGGAACAGATACGTGAAGATCTCACTTTCATAGAAGAACCCGAACGAGTTCTTGACAGACAAGAACGAGTCATGAGAAGGAAGACGATTTCATTCGTCAAAATCCTTTGGAGGGATCATACCGAGCGGGAAGCCACTTGGGAAACAGAGGAGTCTATCCGGGCTTCTTACCCTCATTTCATATTTTGAATTCAGGTATGTTCTTCTTTTCCAGTTTACTTTATCTATAATTCAGGGACGAATTATTCCTTTTAGGGGGAAGAGTTGTAAAACCCGCATGCTTTTACCATGAATAGTACCCTTAAGATCGTACGTACTAGATTAAAACTTTCCTTTTATAGTATGTTTACGTTCACGTATAAGAATTTTAAGTATTATGTACGTGTTAGAACACGATAAGTAATTATTACGTATGAACACACGATAATTATTCAAATAATAATTATAATCACGAACATGCGATCATGAAATCATGAACGTATTTTAATCACGAGATAATATTATTATGTATATATTTATTACGAACACGAATAAATATATTAGGTCACGATCAATAATTAACTAGAACACATAAAACACGAACACGATAAAACACGAACGCACACTAAAATAATTAGACTCAGAAAAGGTACGGGTTACCCCAAGTGGGGCCCCCTACCCGCGACTACACCAAAAGAATGGGCCAAGCCCATTTAAATTTTACTAGTTAAGGGGTAAAACATGTTTCACTTTTCACATTACAGGAAAAATAACAAAACCTTAAAAAGTTTCTCTTTCTCCTTTGTTCTCTCTTTGGCCGCCGGATACAAGACACAAAAAGGGGGTGTTCGGTTGATTTTTAATCTTGAATTTTGTGCAAGCATTCGTGTGTGTTCATCCTTGATCGATCCACGCATTCGGTATAACCTTTTTAATCCTTTTCTTTTATGTTTTGATTTAATAAGTCACATAAAATCATGATGTTTTTAAAACTAATTAAAAACATTTATTTAAAACATGCTAAGGATCATGGGTAAATCAAATAAGGGTTTTTAGGGGTGTTTGATGTTGGCCGACGCCTAACCGAGCCCAAGGGGGGTCTCGGCTTGGCTTATGAAACTTTCTATTTTTTGTAACTTTCTATTTTGGAAACTTTCTATTTTAGGAAACCTGCTATTTTTAGAAAGTTACTTATTATTACACAGTAAGTATATTAATACATGAAATACAAGTAATACTTAATCTGAATAGACAGAATATAAGGTAAATACAGTATAAAGCTTTAAATAGTAAAACATGACATGAACGTATAAAATAAGCTAAAACATGACATAAAACCAGTTGCGTATTTAGTAATCAGATACTTATACACGTATGTATTTATGTAGCATTAGTGATACCGAAGTAGGACTCTCTTCCGTTCGTCTTCTTCGTTCACTGGACATAATGTACGGATTCTCGTCCTTTCAGTATGGACATTCTTTCCTTACTAGGATTTCCCCGTATGCAGCCAACTGTTTTCCCATAGTATAAGTTTATATGTTTGATTGCTTATGTTTAATTTAGAATACCTATAGCCATATACATGCATGACCAGTTTCACCTAGTTATGAAGGTACCATAACCATAACACTAGAGGCACTGGTGTTATGACTTCCCCATGGCGGAGTGATTGCTCGTGGCGTCCCTTCAGCTTTTGGCCATATTATTATATTTATCATGTGGGGCGTATGGGTGCATCCTAGTTACATGTTTTTCAGCAGATTAATCAGTGTGAATGTGGTGTGTGCCTTGCATCCTTCACAAGGAGCTGATCCATCCTACCCAAAACCAGTATATTAAATTAGAGGCAACCCCTCTAATTTGCATGATGAGGTCACCCCTCCAATTATTCATGCACGGTGGATTTTCATGACCTATATTGGCTAATGGTAGAATACGTTAAACAGTTTTTATAAGATAAACATAAGGCTTTCAAACTATAAAACCAGTTTTACTAAGACTTAACCGGGTTATTCGGGACTTAGTTTCTTCCGCTGTTATATGCTTATATGCTTATATTATTCATGTTTTATTGTACATCCGTGCACTGAGCATATTGCTCAGCCGTTTTCCTTTTCATGTTCCCAAAACGGCAGGTACTCAGGGACGCTCGTAGACTTTAAGCGTACGTGCATATGGACTGGAAGCTTTCTAGCCTTTCTTTACTTTATGCATTATCTTTACTTTGATACTCTTTCCATGGACATTGTTTAGTCCTTTCATTTACAGTACTTATATTTGTGTATGATGAGCTTTACTTTTGGACTACCGATGTTTGATTCCGGTATTTCCTTTTTATGGTCATGTAATGTTTTTACACATTTATCATTGTATGCTTTGATGACACGCCATAATTACGCGCGACATTCCATTATCAAAATGGGGTGTTACAAGTTGAGTCCTCAGTTACCGAGGATGACTCAGATGATGATATAGAGAATGAAGTAAGTACTTCCTCTTTTGGAGAAGCTGACTGGTGCTGAACCCTCTACTGGACCCAATACTATCTAGTCTATCATCAAGTCACACACCACACACAAAGGTAGTTCTTCCAAGCATGTCAAAATTGACACTTCAAAGAACTCTTCAGCTCCTGCTGAAGGTTCATATATGGGAACTACCTCTTCAGTTTCAACAAATAAACTGAAGAATGCTAGATCTGAGGAAGATGAGAGAATGTCTCTTGTCATGCAAGAGATCAATGATCTTAAATTGCAACTCAGGTAGCAGCAAACACCAACACGATTAAGAGATGAACCTTCTGACTCTCCTCATCTCAAGTACAAGACATAATTTAAAAGTGCTTGTGAGTTATGTGGTCTAAATAACCATCTCATTGAAACTTGCCTAAAAGTGATTTATTCTACCAAATATGAAAGGACTGACCATCGCACTTGTGAACACACTCAGTATATGCTGGCCAAAACAAGTGTTGATGCTCACAAATCTGAAGCATCTCATTCTAGGAGAAATATGCCTTTCCCACCATGCATTCATTGTGGTATGGGCAATCATCACTCAGATGATTGCCACTATTACCCTGTTTGTAACATTTGTGGAAGTTATGACCATGACACTCCTGGACATAATCGAATCATCTCACTCAGAAGAGGTATTAAACCAAGAAACCCAAACTCTATTACCAAATGTTTTGATACTTGTGGAAGCGATGTCTATACTACATCTGATCACAACCATATGGAGTGGTTCAGAAGAGGTAAAGCCCTCCTGGCTAAGAAAGCAAAAGCTGCTCAGACCTTTTCTTCTTCTGAGCAATCACACATACCCCCAACAAGAGGACCCTTTAGATCTAGAACACCTTCTAGATCTAAAACCCCCACCCAACAAAGGTGGGTTTCAAAACAAAACTGACCATTTCCTTAACTTGTGTAGTGTGATCTCAGGAAGCCTATTTAGTACCTAGATAGTGGCTGCTCAAGGCACATGACTGGCCCCAAAAGTTATCTGCACAAGTATAAGGAGGAACAAGGTCCTAAAGTTGTTTTTAGTGATAACTCATCATCTACTACTAAAGGATTTGGTTCAGTAAAATGCAATGGTATAGTTTTCTCAAGGGTAGCATATGTAAATGGATTGAAGCACAACCTCATCAGCATAAGTCAACTTTGTGATGCAAAGTATCTTGTGCTGTTTTCTGACAAGAAAGGTACAATCTTCAACTCCAATCATGAAATTGTGATGATTGCTCCAAGAGTCAAATATGTTTATGTCATGAACATGAACTCTACTCAGGAGACATGCTTCTTTGCTAAAGCCTCCAATATTACCAATTGGCTTTGTCATAAGAGGCTCTCACATCTCAATTTCAAAACAATAACTCTGCTGGCAAAACAAAATCTTGTTATTGGTCTTCCTTCATTTGTCTACTCCAAGGACAAACCATGCTCTGCATGTGAAAAAGGGAAGCACCATAGAGCTAGTTTTAAAACAAAGCGAACTTTCTCAATCAAAGAAATTCTTCATTTGCTTCACATGGACTTATTTGTCCCAGTATCACCTAGGGCCATTTGTCATGAAAAATATACACTTGTCATTGTTGATGAGTACTCTAGGTACACCTGGGTATATTTTCTAACAAAGAAAAGCCATGCACCAGATGCCATAATGTCATTTGTTAAAAGAGTTGAAAATCAAAATGACACTCATGTCAAACAACTCAGAACTGACAATGGCACTGAATTCAGAAATCACTCACTAATCAAATTCTGTGATGACAAAGGAATTTCCAAAAATTTCTCATCTCCTTACACACCTAAACAAAATGGTGTGGCTGAAAGAAGGAACATAACTTTTATTGAAGCAGCAAGGACAATGCTTGCTGGATCTGCTCTCTCTAAGCATTTTTGGACTGGTGCTGTAGCCACTGCTTGCTACACTCAAAATAGATCCATCATTGTGAAGAGACACATAAAGACTCCCTATGAAGTCTTCAGGGGGAGAATTCCAAACATTACATTCTTACATGTGTTTGGGTGTTCAGTATTCATTCATAATCACAAGGATCACCTTGGAAAGTTTGATGAAAAATCTGATGATGGTTACTTTCTTGGATACTCCCTAGTATCTAAAGCATACAGAGTCTTCAACACAAGAAGACAATGTATTGAAGAAACCTATCACATCACATTCAATGAAAGTTCTGAAGCTCTCACTTTTGCAAATCCACTAGATGATGAACTTCATATACATGAATCTCAAAATTATCCATCTGATGAATTTAATCACTATGAGCCTTCTGAAAAATATCAAACAAGTAACTCAGTCCCTCATATTGATCCATTTGAAGATATGACAAGTCCTGCAAAAGGAAATCCTTCAGTATCACATACTAATGGTTGTCAATCAAATAATGATCAATCTCAAAATGATCAAAATGATCAGCAAGGAAACACAAATGACCAAAATGGTCAGTCTCAAAACAATCAGCATGCTGACACACATGATCAAAATGATCAATCATATAGAGCTGCAGAAGAACAATCTGAGCCCCTTGCTCAAAGCTCTCCTATCATCTCTAGGGAATTAGGTCTTGGATATGTTGCTTCTGACCAAGAAGGAAGCCCTCCAATGATTGAACCTTTGTACACTGAATATCCTTCAGTAGACACTAGAGACATTCCAAGCCCAAGTCCATGTCATGGACTTCCAAGATCTAGCTCTAATCATGATACCAGTACCTACTCTCCAGCTCCACAAAAATCTTGGACTCAAAATAGTCACATACAGCTGGTGAACATAATAGGTAATCCTGGTGAAGGTAGAGTCACTAGATCTATGGCAAAGAAACTGAGTGCAGCTTCATCTAGAGAATGCCTCTATGCTAATTATCTCTCAAAAATTGAACCTACAAATGTTTCTGAAGCACTCACACACCTTGGATCGGTGGATGCCATGCAAGAGAAACTCAATCAATTTAAAAGAAATAAAGTCTGGAAATTTGTTCCTCTTCCATATGGTAAATCAACCACTGGCACCAAATGGGTTTACAAGCTCAAAAGAGATGAAACCAATGCAGTAACAAAAAATAAAGCTAGGCTGGTGGCCCAAGGATTCAATCAAGAGCTTGGTGTTGATTTTGATCAAACCTTTGCTCCAGTTGCACGTATGGAAGCCATATGAATCTTCCTTGATTATGCCACTTACATGAACTTCATCATCTACCAAATGGATGTCAAAAGTGCATTCCTAAATGGTGACATAAAAGAAGAAGTTTATGTTACCCAGCCTCCTAGTTTTGAGAGTAGTAAATACCCAAATCATGTCTACAAGCTTTATAAAGCTTTGTATGTACTGAAGCAAGCTCCAAGAGCATGGTATGAAACTCTCTCAACTTTATTCATTGAACATATATTTGATAGAGGAAAAATAGATAGCACCATGTTCATCTATAAATCTAAAACTAACACCATTCTGGTGTAAATTTATATGGATGACATAATCTTTGGTTCTACAAGCTTGAAACTTTGCAAACAATTTGCCAAGCTTATGACCAGCAAGTTTGAGATGAGTATGATGGGAGAACTCACATACTTCCTTTGTCTTCAGATTAAACAATCTGACCAAGGCATCTCCATCAATCAAGAAAAATATGTCAAGGATCTGCTGAAGAAGTATGATATCAATTGTGCTTCAGTGAAGACTCCAATGGTACCCCCTAACAACTTAGGACCTGATCTCACTGGACAATCGGTCAATGAGACTCAATATAGAGGTATGATTGGGTCACACATGTACTTAACTGCAAGCAGACCTGACATTCAATTCTCTACATGCCTTTGTGCAAGATACCATGCAGATCCAAAGGAATCACACCTTACTGTTATAAAGAGAATCTTCAGATACCTAAAAGGTACACCAAGTCTAAGTCTTTGGTACCAAAAATCCTCAGGTTTTGATCTAAAGGGGTATTCAGATTCTGACTATGCTGGTTGCAATTTGGACAGAAAAAGAACTTCTGGTGCCTGCCAATTGCTAGGTGACAAACTTGTGTGTTAGAGTGCTAAAAAGCAACAAACAGTTGCCATGTCTTTAGCAGAAGTTGAATATGTGGCAGCTGCTGGATGTTGTGCCAATGTTCTTTGGATGAAAAGCCAACTGGCTGATTATGACATAGAATATGAAAAGGTACCAATCTTTTGTGATAACACTATTGCTATTCCAATATCCAATAATCCAGTCCTCCACTCAAGAACAAAACACATTGATATCAGATATCACTTTATCAGAGATCACATTGTGAAAGGGGACATTGAATTACATTTCATCCCCACTCAATACCAATTTGCTGATATCTTCACCAAACCATTGGATGAACCAACTTTCAAAAGATTGATAATGGAGCTTGGTATGCTGAACATTGATGATACAAAACCTGAACCTTCAGCATTCACTGAAGAAGCTTGAAGGTTCAGCATTTCTTAAAAGATTTTGATTAATGTTAAGTAACATTGTCTGAGTAAAGTAGTGTGCAATGTCATGTGTCTATTTCACTTTATGTGATTGTGTATATGATGTTTTGTCGCCTTATCTGATTCACTGAAGCTGAACAAGTAATCACCAGTCATCAAAAGGTTCCTTCAGCAATGCTAAACAAATTTTTAATACAACTGAGTAACTAGGCCTGAGTAGAGGAGCGTGCAATGTCATATGTCTTGTTCACTTATGTGAACATGTATATGGGGTTTTGTCGCCTCATCTGACGCACTGAAGCTCACAAGTATTGCCATCAGCTTTAGCATATCTGAGCAACATCTTTTAAAACAAATCAATCATGTGACTCAATGGAGTAAATGGTATTAAATTCCTTGAGAATAAATACAAAACATTCTTTCAAAAGGTGTCAATTGTTTATTTAGGAAATATCAAGCATCCATATCACAGTCAATAACTTTATGACACAATGAGGCGTTTCACTGTTCAAAGCAACAGAAAATCATCACCTTTTCAGAACATTAATGAGAGAGTTTGTGCCATTTGTTCAAAAGAAACCCTAAAAGTTTCATTCTCTTTTCAAATGTTTTACAAAATTTGACAAATCAGTTTAAAAAGTGTTTACATATATCTTTTGAAGATTGATGATTCATATCATTTGCAAAAACTTTAAAAAACACACACAACTCTCTCTCTCTTTTCAAAAGAAAACACACACAACAAACATCAATGGCTGCTGAATCTTCTTCACAACAACAAGAGACTGAGATCGCCCTCAATCCTTCCATCCATGTAAACTATCGCATTGAGTACATATTCTTTAAACCCAACAACATCACCTTGATCAAACCAGAAACCCTAACATCTGAACCTGGAAAGAAAGTACAAAACTTTTTATCCAAATGTGTGATTCGTGATGCCTTGTTCAAGGATCCAGGGGTTATGTTTGAAAATGTATTAAAAGAGTTTTGGTTCACAGCACAAGGGTCAAAGAGCAAGAAATCTATTGAGTTTGTGTCTACAACTTTGGGCATTCATGGGAAAATAAATTTAAAGATGTTAGAAGGGTTTTAGGGTTAAACTATTTGGAGGATTCTATTGAATATGAGGATGTTCCCAATGATATCTCTGTTGTAAAATCATTTTTTAAAGAAATTGGATACACTGAGGAGATTGGTGATAAATGGGGGTTGAAGAGAAGCTGTTTACCGCCTAAGTGGAAACTTTTGATGTCCATCTTAATTGAGTGTCTGGGTGGGAAAACTGGAGGGCTTGATCAAATCAACCAAAAGGATGCCCCGATTTTGTATTGTCTGCCAAAGGGCATAAAAGCTAATTTTGGAAAATTAATCTTTGAAGATCTCCATGGAAAAATGGAGAAGAAAACTAGGGAAAAGAATGTGGTCTACACCAGATTTTTGTCCCTCATTTTTGCTAACCAATTTGGTGAAGAGTACTCAAAGAACCAAGGAGTTCAACTAGTTTTTCAAATCTTTGATACCAGTCGCTGGAACATTCCAGTCAGCACCACTGAACCTCCTTTCACACAGCCCATGCTGGACATTTGCTCAGCAGATGCTCCAATAGTGTTTAAAGCTCCACAAGACACTCCTCCAACTGGAGAAGGGGATCTAACAGGCACAAAGTCTGGAGCTTCTTCTGGACCACATCAAAAGAGCACGTCTGTGAATACTCTTAAGTGTAGACGTGGGTCTAAGAAAAGAAGGCACCCCACAAAATCTTCATTAAAGAAGCATTTTGATGATCCCAAAGGCCAAGCTTTGAAGAAACAAAAGTCCTCGGCCAAGGACCAGAACCCAAGCAAACCGCCACCATCAGTCTCTGCTGAAGGTGGCATACATCAAGAGGCCCTGAAAGCAACCCATCTCTCAACTTCTTTAGGAGAGAAGGGTGAAGATAGAGCGCACCCTCAGCTCAATAGAGTGGAGTCAGCATCGGTAAGCAATTTAAATCTGAATGCATCTCAAATTTCATTACCAATCTTTATCATTTGTCACTCTGAGTTTGCATCAGGGAATGATGTGTCAGCAAATCCAACAGCTGATGCTGACCCCGGCCTATCTGTTTCTAATGATGTAGTTCCCCCACAACAGGGTTCTACTGAAGGAACCAAAAACATTATCATTGATCTTAACTCATCAGGGACTCTTTCTCAGGATCCATCAGGTAAAACCAACCATGGTGGTGAAGGACTTAAAACTAACCAGCACGCTGAAGGTGGCGATCAACAGACAATGAAGGAAGTGCCTCTCTCCACTGGCGCCAAGGGGGGACACTTGCCTACATTTATTTTCAGCATGTCTGATGATGACTTGGAAAAGGAGTTGGGGCTAAGTGAAAGAGCTCCAGTAAACCTGGATGATAGTGAATATGAAGATGACATTGCTGATCAAACTCCCAAGCCTCCATCCCCCAGAACTGTCAAGGTAAATGAACTGACAAATCAAGTGTTGGTTCTACAATCACAGGTGACCAAGCTCAAGGAGGAAAAGGCTATTGCTGATGCTGAACTCATTACTCTTAAAGCAAGGCCAGTTCCTCCCACTGCTGAACAGATCAAAGATGCAATTCTCACTGCACTGAAGCCATTGGTGAAAGATGTAGCCACTACCACTTCTATCAAGAAAGAGATCACCTCCCTCATGGACTCCATTAATGCTGCATCTTTTGAGCTCCCTGTTGAATTCAAGCCGTTTCCTAATCAGCTTAATGAGCTATGTGATCCAGTGTCCAAGATCAAGGATAGGGTGGGTCTGTTGGAACACAAAAGCTGAACTTATCTGATGAAGTTCAGCAGAAACTAAATGCTCTTACAAATGTTCCAGCAATTTTAACCAAGGTATCATCCACCTTAGACTCTATATGTGCATGGTTACCTGTTGGGGGTTCATCAGAAGCTGCAGGGCAATCTTCTGCTGAGGGGGAGAAAGTCACTATTCAGCATCTCTTTAAGAAACATTCACAGAAGAAGGCCCAAAAACAACCTATGGTGTATGTATCTCCCTTTAGTGAAGACAGTCCAGCTAAGACTATGGGGGAGTCTTCAGCTAAGGACACTCATATTGATGGCCTTACCACCAGCACTGAATCATCTAAAAATGGGTCACCTCCCATCAAACCCAAAAGCAAAGGTATATTCACATTAGATGAAAGAATTATCAAGTCTGGGTTGGCCACTCAAGAAGAACTTGATAAAATTCACAAGCTTCAAAATGAAGAAAAGCTCATAGATCTGAAGATGAACTTATATGAAAGAATTAGAAAATCTGAGGTTGAAGGACTCTTCAAGAAAAAAGATGTTATATGAAAAATTCTGTATAGCAAGGTTGAACAGAAGATGTCTCTTAGAAATCACAAACGTTGACATGATGACTTACAAGGGAGATATCAATCTAAAGTTCTATAGGGCATATGGGGCTGATGAGATCATAGATGACTTCCAAGGGAAGGAGCTCTCCTATACTGAATGGCTAGAGATGAGCAGAATCATTGAAAAGAAAACATCCAGGAGATGGATAGAAGTTCGCACAAGAATTGAACACTTTGTGAGAAATCATGAAAGGCTTGGTCAGTATCTGAACATCAGCAACCAAATCTCACTTGAGGATCAAGATCCAATTCTGGAACTGAACAAGAGAGCCTATCTGGTTCAACCTGGTGTGGGTGATATCTTTGTCACCACCAAGAAATACAAAGATCTTGTTCAGTTTGAAAATCATCTCCCTGGACATGTGTAAGAAGAAACAGAATTGGGAATGATTATGTCCAACCATCGTGAACGACAAGACTTTGTGGGTATTAGTGATCTTGATGATTTAAACAATGAATTTCTTGGAAATATTTAGAAAATCTTCTTTGCTCACCATGGTGGTCCAGGACTCACTAAAGCTGCAAAAACCTTCAGCATGTGCTTACTATCAATATTGGACATCAGAAATTCTGATCCATCAGTACAGACCCCTGTCATTGAAGAACTTAGGCCAAATGAAAACTGAATAATCATTTGTAATATTTTTTTGTAATTTGTTATGTTATTGAATAAATGATTATCTGATATTTATAAGTTATTAACTGTTCAGTGAAAGTAAGAAGAAGTTATGCTCACTTACTACTGACATTAGACTTAGGCTATTTGTATATCAAAATAAGGGGAGATTGTTGGGTCAGTATTTACTAAGGTTCAAGCAACTCTAGGATTTGAATATAAAATCCCCCTAAGTGTTTTATGCTCAGCAGTAAGGTCAGTCTGCTGAAGGATAACCAGAGGAACAAAGTTCCTACTGAAGACTTAATAGGTGAAGAAAGTTCAGCACTCCCCTTCCAATGAACTTAGAAGACAAAGGAGTCTTCGCTTCAAATACTAGGCGGTCTAGTTGCTGAAGAACAAGGACTGAAGAAGGGCTTTCAGTTCAGTTTGGCTTGACAATACCAAACTGAATGATGTCGATCTCCTCTAGGATACTGAAGACTCTTCGGTATTCTGATGGTTTACATTAGGCGAGAAAAGATAACTTTAAGTCAAAGTAGGTTGCTTGTATACTTAGATATAAGTACAACCTTTATCTTTTCTAGAATAGATTAGTATGTACTTTGTACTGTTTATCCAGCATGGGCATCAACCACCTACTGGATAAACCCATGCATTGGTACATGCAAAATGCAAACCCTAATTACACTGCCTATATAAGGAGTGTACATTAGGAGAGAAAGGGTTAACCAATACAAGAGCTTAAACTCTGGAAAACCTTTCTCTCTCAATAGCAACTAAACCATATAACCAAGATGCATATGAACGTTTAGATTGGAGCTTAGACTTTAACTTTGGTTAGACGTTTAAGTAGAGGAGATCAAACCCCATTGTCATTCAACCACTTTGTTGTTCCGCAAACAAAGTGGGTTATAGATTCTTTATTTGATTCTAATAAAATTCTATACGTTGAAAAGTATATTGGTATTGTTGTTTTAATCTTTCATAGTTCTTATCTATTGTTAAAACAACTCACTTGAGTCGAAGTAAGAGTTATTACTTAAGTTAATAAGTAATAACGAATTACAAGGGACCAACATCTACGTTCATACATCAATTTCGAAACAAAATTCGTTTTGTGGGTCGAAGATAAGCTTCATTTAGATTGTCGTATTTGATCATAAATGGTTTATAGTTTGCAATCGTAATGAAAAAGCTAGCTTGTTTTCATTTTTTTATGTTTGGATGTGATGATGATTTGGGGTGATTGGATTTATAGATTAAGAATTTAAAAGTGTGTGTGTTTTTGTGTGTGTGAAATAGAAGAACAAGTGGAAGGAAGTAAGACAATGTAAAGGAGGATAAAGACAAGATGGGAAAAGACGAGAGATTAACTTTGTGCTTTAACAACTTAACGATCAATTGTGGAGCCAGTTAAGCCGAGGGAAAAATGGCGGAAAAGCTTTCAAAGTTAAGGCTAAAGGGTACAACTTTTGTTATCAAAGGACGGACGACGTCGGTTAACGCAAACTATGAGGACGAACCGTGTAATTTACTCTTCTAGTAAATTAAAAATTTTAAAATGAAAAATTCTGTAATTTAAAATGCCTACACATGTCTGGTTGACAGAAATTCATAGTATTGTAAAATCTTTATTTTGGATTGAATCAATTAGTTTTTTTATTTAAAAAACTAAAAATCGAATTTTTACTTTTTATATAAATTTTATAAAAAATTTATATAAATTTTATAACAGATTACTATAAATTTTATAATAAATTTCTATATATTTTATAAAAAATTTATATAAATTTTACAAAAAATTCTAATTTTTTTATAAAAACATAAAAATTTTACTTTTGCTATTTATATGACAAAAAACCGAATAATTTTTTTTATTTTCTTAAAATTTTTAAACTTTCTACTCAAATGAGTAAAAATCAAAATTTTCACCTTTTATATAAATTTCATAAAAAACTTTTTATATAAATTTCATTTTCGCTATTTAAAACAGTAAAAATCGAAAAGACAATTTTAAATAATTTTTAAAATTTTATAATTTGTTATATAAACATTAAAACGACTAAAATAAAGTTTTTAAAAGATAATTTTCAAGTAAATTGAAATTTTTTACTTTTTAAGTAATACTAATATCATTAATTTTGAAATTCGAAGAATTTTAATTTTTTTTCGTTGATTATACCAAACACAATATTTAAAAAAATTAAAATATAGTTATTTTGAATATACTTCGATCAAACGACACATTAGACTTTATTATTCTCAACTTTTTCTTCTCCTTTGAGGGTGATTATTTTACGGTAAAATATTTTTTACAAAAGAAAATGACAGCAACTATTAGCTACTACTACAAAAGATTAAACACGTAAAATATATTTATCTAGACAATATAATTAAACTAATGAGATAAAAAACCCTATAAAACTTAGTTAACTTTCTTCCAAAAAGATTAATAGAGTATACATTAGTGTTTGCTTATACAGCACGGTATTACATTATGGTGAAAGTATGCTAGGCTATTTAGCTAGTCGACAATGTAGAATCATGAAAGTTCTTAAAGTTTATGGACTTAAAAATCGATAGTCATGTGATAGGATCGAACTCGAGATTACGGGATTGCACATATTACGTGAAGGGTTAATTTATTTATTAAATATATTTATTATATTTATTAAATAAAACCGTAGCTAACGATCGTTAAGTAATTAAAAGTTAAGTATTAAACGACCATTATAGAATGTTATAGAAGCTAAAAGAAGGTGTCGGAAACGTTCCGGAAACTTCTTTGGGGGTGGTGTATATCCGGCCTAAAAGGGGAGACAAAGAGGAAGAGAAAATATTTTGTTGCCTTATTTTGTTTAAACCTTGGAGGATAAGTTTTCCAAGGTGTATTTAAACAAACCAAAAGCTTCATAATTTTTACTCCATATCTCTCTTTCTTTCTCCTAACCGCCGGCTAAACAAACACCCTATTAGGATTCTTCTTTGATTTTCAATAAGCTATTCTAGATCTAGTCCTAGCCCCTCTCTAGGGTTGTTGGGTAGATCTTTCATAGACTTGGAAGCTCGGTTTGTTCGTGCTAGACTCACGGTTAACTCGCCGTATCACGTGTGTACAAGATCGTGGTGTAGTCTTGCTTTAGATTACATCCTGGTGGTGTTCGTGATCTATCTCTACCGGTGACCGTTTCGTCAACTTGTAGATCTTGCTAGGATAAAGGTATGTAACCCTAGCCTTGATTAATTATAATCGTGTTAATTAAAGATCTTGTTAATTTGCTTCTGCTGTGTGTTCTTTGATCCATATTAGGGTTTTAAATAATTGTTATGGTAAATATAAACCTACAGTGGCATCGAGAGCCGTTTTAACATGATTATAATTATCAAGATCTAAAGTTTTTTTAACTAATATTGATTTATGTTAATAATTACATGTTGGTTTTTAGGTTTTATAAAAATTAGGTTTTTGTTTTTTTTGTTTTTTTTAGATTCGGATCTGCCGAATTTTTTTTAGTAAACCCTAAAATTACATGGTAATTAAACTTTAGATATTTTGCATGAATTAATTGTTATGTCATGCGTGGTTACGATCCGTAGTTTTTTAATTGTTAAAAGAATGTGGGAGATCCGTAATAAACGTGCATGTTTTTACGGATCATATAATTTTGAATGCTATTTGCTTTATTTGATTCAAAGTTTTAAAATTAGGGAAGACTTTTACCCTAGATTTGATGTTCTTTGAATAAATTGTTATGCATATGGCTATTTGATTTAGTTTTTTTTGTACTTCTTGTTTTCATGCGTTTTTTATATTGTATATTATAAACAAGGGTAGTTTTTTTTAAGAAAAATAATATGGACTAAATTCTATCAAAATTAATGAATTGTTTTGAGATCTAAATTACATATGATTTGCGTTGATTAGAATTGAAATAGCAACTTAACGGCCTACTCAATTTTGGCAAACTATAAAGTGGGTATAACGCACCGCTGGTCAAGTACCTGGTTAAGGAAGGAGGTGTTATGCTTCAGCGCTGACCAAATTCCCGGCTCGCCTGTGCGTCAAAATTGGAATTACCTACGGTTGTTATTTGTATAATTCTTTAAGGTTGATTTGACTGCATTAATTCACATCCGAAACACAAAGAATAAGGTTATTGCTTTGTGCTTTAGCTTCGTTCTAGAAAAACTACGGTGTGAATTTAGTTGTGTGTAAAATCTTTAATTGCTTTAACCAATACATCAACTTGCAAATATATGATGAAATTTTAGTCTCACCAAAAAGTGTACTAAATATTTTTATTAAACTTATGTTATGGAGATGTATGCATGCTTCTCCATACATGATTTTGACATCAAAATCTATACCCTAAAATTTAAGTCATATGCCCTCTAATTGATGAACACTTGAAGTTACAATTGTCGTCATAAAAGTTATCGGACGATGTTGTAATGGAGAGAAAACTTCATGACTGAATAAGATTGCACATGAAGGTTTTACGTTCTTTAGATTAGTCGACTTAATTGAGTTACTCAGTGAGAACTGGAAACTTAAGGCATAAAGAAGGGATGAAACATGTTTACAATGCAAATGATTTTGGCAATGTAAATCCCTAACGTATCTAGAAATTGCAAATTTGTTTGTCAATTATTGTTCGACAAGTTACTGTATTGAATACATTTGTCACTAGCAGATCAACTGATGTGATAAATCTATGTCAATATGGATTCTAGTTTTTTCAAGGAAAATACTATGGTTTTATTACCGGGGTAATTTTATTTTCTTGAATTGTATTATCAAAAATACTAATGTTTGAACTTATTTCTGTAGAAATGGCTCAACCCGAAAACAATCTGACAATAAGCTCGGCGTTTAAAGCTTTCTCTGAACGGCATGAACTTACTGGCCCTAATTTCAATGACTGGTATCGCTCACTAAGAATAGTTCTGAGAGCAGCGGGTACTATCAATATCTTGGAAACTCCTTTACCGGAGGATCTTGCTGAAGGAGCATCTGATGCGGAAAGGCTTCAACACGCTGCTAACGTTAAGAAGCACCATGAGGTGGTTGCTGTAATGTTAGGGAGAATGGCTCCATCACTTCAAAGGAAGTATGAGCTATTTTCACCTCAGCTAATGCTTGATGAACTCAAGGCTGTGTATGAAACGCCGCAAGCTGTAGAGATCTATGATTTGGTTGATGCTCTACATAGTTGCAAGCAAGCTCCTGGAAAGTCCGTAAGTGCCCATTATATGGAAATGAGGGTTATATGGAACAACTCATCGCACTAGGACAACCTTTGATCATAATATGGCTATTAACTTGATCAATAGGTCCCTTAATAAGGACTTCAATGATTTCGTTCGTAACTATAATATGCATTGTATGGGGAAGACGGTTAATGATCTGCATGCAATGCTCATTGACTTTGAAAAGGGGTTGAAAGATAAGACATCCACTGCTACTCCTCAAGTACTTTATGTGCAAAAGGGTAGAGTGACGAAACCAAAACCGCAAGTGAATAAGAAGTAGAAAGGCAAAGGCAAGGTTGATAAGAGCAAACAAGTTGCGACTCCATCAAAACCAAAGCAGAAATTTGTCAAGAAAGGTCAATCTCATAAAGATGAGACTTTTCACCACTGCAAGATGACTGGACACTGGAAGAGAAATTGCTCTCTTTATCTCTATGAAATGCAAGAACATAAGAAGAAGGCTGAGCTAGCTGCTGCAGCATCTTCTGGTAACTTATTTATGATAGAGTTATTCAATCTTTCATACAAATAAAACTCTTGGGTATATGATACGGGATGTGGTATTAACATTTGTAATACCCTGCAGGGATTTGAGTTGAAAAGGAAGCTTTCCTATGGGGAACAATTTCTGCAAGTGGGCAATGGCGCACAAGCAGCGGTTGAAGCTATAAGAATATTTAAATTAGTTTTACCTTCGGGTTTAGTACTGTTTTTAAATAATTGTCATTATGCACCTTCAATTGTTAGGGGTGTTATTTCCTTTTCTTGTATGTTGGATCTTGGATTTAATCACACAATTAATAATAATAGAATTTCTGTTTTCAAAGATGGTTTATTCTATTTTGATGCAATTTCTATCAATGGTGTTTTTGAAATTAACATGCATGATAATAATTATAAGAGGAAAAATAATTCTATTTTTAGCATGAATAAGAAGAGAAAGTTAGACAAGAACTCTTCTTATCTTTGGCATTGTAGACTTGCCCATATTAGGAAGACTCGCATACAAAAGCTTCAACGTGATGGTCTTTTGGAAAATATCAATGTTGAATCATTTGATAAATGCGAATCTTGTATCTCTGAAACGATGACCAAGAAACCTTTTAATAGTAATATTGAAAGGGCTACTGAACTACTTGGTTTGATACATACTGATGTGTGTGGACCACTTAGACATGTGTCAAGGAAAGGTGCGGCTAGTTCTTGACGTTTACGGATGATTATAGCCGTTATGGTTATGTTTATTTACTTAAGCATAAACATGAGGTATTTGAAACATTCAAAACGTTTAAAGCAGAAGTAGAGTTACAACTCGGAAAGAAGATTAAAGCTCTTCGTTCTGATCGAGGTGGTGAATATTTAAGTCAAGAGTTTAAAGATTATTTAAGTGAGAATGGAATTGTTCAGAAACTTACTTCTCCTTATACTCCACAACAAAATGGTGTATCTGAAAGGAGAAATCGTACATTATTAGATATGGTGCGATCTATGTTTAATCTTACAGCTTTACCATTATCCTTTTGGGATTATGCTCTTGAATCTGCTGTTCGTATTCTAAATATGGTTCCCACAAAGAAGGTTGATAAGACACCATATGAACTATGGCATGGCAAGAAGCCATATTTGTCTTATTTGAAAATCTGGGGTAGTATGTGAAACGTGACTCTGGAGATAAACTCCAACAACGCTCAGTTAAATGTATCTTTGTAGGTTACCCTAAGGAAACTATGGGTTACTACTTTTATTATCCGGCTGAGAACAAAATAGTTGTGGCTCGGTATGGAGACTTCCTTGAAAGTGATCTTGTAAATCAAGAAATCAGTGGGAGAAATTATGATCTTGAAGAAATTCAAGAAGATACATTGCCTTCTGAAAATACTAGCGAAGAAATTCATGTATAACCAGAAAGTCTGAGTGTTCCACCGGAATTAATTCCTCCACGTAGGTCTCAAAGGAACATACGTGCGCCAGATAAACTATGTCTTTACATAGAGGATGATGAGGAGGAAGTAGGGGATCTTGGTGAACCTGCTAACTATCGATCCGCAATGTCTGATCCAGAAAAATCAAAATGGATAGTTGCGATGAATGAGGAAATGAAATCCATGGAAATCAACGATGTTTGGATTCTTGTGGATGCACCTAAAAATGCTAAAGTAGTGAAAAATAGGTGGATCTACAAGAAGAAAACCTACATGGATGGTGAAATACAATCCTATAAAGCACGTTTAGTAGCTAAAGGTTTTACTCAAACTCTTGGCGTAGACTACGAGGAGACATTTTCTCCTGTAGCAGACTTACGAGCTATTAGGATTCTCATAGCTATAGCAGCATACTATGACTATGAGATATGGCAAATGGATGTTAAAATTGCCTTCTTGAACGGTCGCTTAGATGAAGACATCTATATGCAACAACCGGAAGGGTACGTTGATCCTAAATATCCAAAGCGCATATGGAAACTTCAAATATCTATTTATGGTTTGAAGCAAGCATCACGTCAATGGAATAAGCGATTTGATGAAGAAATCAAAAAGTTCGGATTTATTCAAAATCGTGATGAGCCATGTGTATATCGCAAAGCTAGTGGGAGTAATGTAGTGTTCCTAATTGTATATGTCGATGACATATTAATCATGGGAAGTAACATTCCAAGACTTAAGGAAGTTAAGGATTATCTTGGTAAATGTTTTTCTATGAAGGATTTGGGAGATGCTGCATATATTCTGGGAATTAAAATCTATCGAGATAGGAGTAGACGGTTAATTGGTCTTAGTCAAGATGCTTATATTGATAAGATATTGAAGAAGTATAACATGCATAACTCTAAGAAAGGTTTTCAACCGATGGAGGTTAAGCATGAGTTAAGTCATGAGAAAGATGCATCAACACCTGAAGAGGTGGCTTACATGCGAAAGGTGCCTTATGCTTCGGCTGTAGGATCTATTATGTATGTTGTAAGATGCACAAGGCCTGATGTGGCGTTTAAGCATATTCTAAAGTATTTGAGAAGTACGAAAGATATGTCAGTAGATACCAACAGAATCCAGGAAAGTTCCACTGGACTGCTGTTAAGCATATTCTAAAGTATTTGAGAAGTACGAAAGATATGTTTTTGGTATTCGGGGGTAAACCAGACACAGAATTGAATGTAACAGGATTCTGTGATGCGTCCTGACAATCTGATAAAGACGATACGAAGTCTCAGACGGGTTACGTGTTTGTCATCAATGGAGGAGCAGTTGACTGGAAGAGTAGTAAGAAGAAAACCATTGCTATGCATGCGACTCAATCCGAGTACATGGTTGCTTCAGAAGCTGCAATGGAAGCTGTTTGGATTAGGAAGTTTATTGGAGATCTTGGAGTGATGCCTTCAATTAAAGAACCTATTGATATATATTGCGACAATTCTGCTGCAATAATATTCGCCAATGACCCTGGAGTTATGAAAGGCGCCAGACACTTTAAACGTAGATATCACTACGTTCGAGAACAAGTGGAAGCTCGAGAAATAAAATTAATAAAAGTTCACACAGATGATAACGTAGCTGATCCTTTTACTAAGGCTTTATCTAGGCCAATGGTAGTTAAGCATGCCAAAGCCATTGGGCTGCAACTAGCTAGCGAATTCATGCAATAAATCTGTTGATTAGTATTTGGATAAAGGATGTAAGACATTGTTAAATTGATGAAATAAAGATTGGATTTCGTTTATTTTTCTGTTATTTGATTTTGTATCCTATTTTACATGTTTTAATCCGTGAGCATTATGATGTTTCTAAATGTCCGTTGTCGATTAATAATATGGGAGTATTATTAAACTAAGACAATTCAAAATAGTGACAGAGTATATTGAAAGTATATTGGTCAATTTTGGATGATATTTGATGGATCAAATATTGGACTTATCCCAACTATATGATTTTATTTTATGGATCTTTGTCATTAAGTAAATCATAAATAGTTATCCTTAGACCTGAGATACCAGAAAACTGAATTGAATGTAGTGCATTTCTGTAAGGTAACCTAACGCTAAATGTAACTGGTAGTTATAAGGGTTATTTTCAGAAGTGTTGCGAAGTTCATGTGTTTTGCTTGTAGTCAAAATAGGATTCGTTTCCTTTAAATTATTTTGAAATATAAATACAACTGGGCCCCTCTAGAGAGTAGTAAGATGTTTGTGTGGCCATACCCAAATGTGTTTTGGTAATCTTGATATATCCGTAAACGAGAAACAGAATAGTTAATGAAAGGAATGACTGAGATCCATATCATTATTAACGATGTATTTGAAATGAAAGGATATTAATAATGATTATATATCATTAAAAGGTTTTGTCCAGGAAACCTTACTCGAGTTGTACTAGTGACATTTTTAGTGTAACTAGACGCTAATCAATGTGATCACGATATTCGAATTTTGTTCAAGTGGGAGCTGAAAGTTTATGGACTTAAAAATCGATAGTCGTGTGATAGGATCGAACTCGAGATCAGGGGATTGAACATATTACGTGAAGGGTTAATTTATTTCTTAAATATATTTATTATATTTATTAAATAAAATCGTAGCTAACGATCGTTAAGTAATTAAAAGTTAAGTATTAAACGACCGTTATAGAATGTTAAAGAAGCTAAAAGAAGGTGTCGGAAACGTTCCGGAAAATTCTTTGGGGGTGGTGTATATCCGGCCTAAAAGGGGAGACAAAGAGGAAGAGAAAATATTTTGTTGCCTTATTTTGTTTAAACCTTGGTGGATAAGTTTTCCAAGGTGTATTTAACAAACCAAAGGCTTACTAATTTTTACTCCATATCTCTCTTTCTTGCTCCTAACCGCCGGCCAAACAAACACCCTATTAGGGTTCTTCTTTGATTTTCAATAAGCTATTCTAGATCTAGTCCTAGCCCCTCTCTAGGGTTGTTGGGTAGATCTTCCATAGACTTGGAAGCTCGGTTTGTTCATGCTAGACTCACGGTTAACTCGCCGTATCACGTGTGTACAAGATCGTGGTGTAGTCTTGCTTTAGATTACATCCTGGTGGTGTTCGTGATCTATCTCTACCGGTGACCGTTCCTTCAACTTGTAGATCTTGCTAGGATAAAGGTATGTAACCCTAGCCTTGATTAATTATAATCAAGTTAATTAAAGATCTTGTTAATTTGCTTCCACTGTGTGTTCTTTGATCCATATTAGGGTTTTAAATAATTGTTATGGTAAATATAAACCTACAAGTTCATGTTGGCCGTCACACATGGTTGGTGAAAGATGAAAATACGATCTTACTTTAAGAGGACCCGGAGTGGTCGCGTCGTGGGGTGCCAAACCCACGACGTGGGCCGCGCGATAACTTCCAAGGTCGACAAAACTCGCGGCGCGGGAACCCTACGTGGGAATACCCACGTCGCGTGGTAACTTTTAAAAAAAAATATTTCATTTTACCCCCCCCCCCCCCCCCCCCAAACGGTTAGTTTTTGAAAAAAATTCATTTCAGCCCTCCCAAACGGCTAGTTTTCGAAATATTTTCATTTCACCCCCCCCCCCCCCCCCAACGGCTAGTTTTTTGAAATTCGAATTATAACGGCTATATTTTTTGATCCGTCTATAAATATAACTCAAAATCAACAATTTCTTACACACCAAAACACAAACACTCTCTACAAACAAATATGAATCCCAATCACGTTCCGTCAGTTTTTGAAATCAAGGTATACAGGTTTTAGGTTGGAACCAAAATTACGTTAACCCGTCAAGAAATATTCAACGAACATGGGTTGATCGGTGTGAAGTTTACCGCCGAAAAAACAAAGAACTACGTGACCGACAAACCCATCAAAGTCTTCAACAAAACCTTATGGATCATATCTGGAATCAAATTGACCACGGAGATGAAGATGCATATGAAGATGAAGAAAACTAACTGCGGGTCGTATGATTTTTTAATTTTCGTATGTTTTTTTAATTTTCGTATGTTTTTTTAATTTTCGTATGTCTTTTTTATTATGTTCGTTTTATTTTAAAGTATTGTAATGATGGTTATGTTTAATGAAATATTTAAGTTTGTTTAGGAGGTGTTTTATAAAATTCTGAAAAACTGGAGTGATGACTCTCCTGTTTTTTTCATGTGAGTGAGTGAGTGAGTTTTACTGACGTGACACCCTAAATTACACTCATTTGGAATGATGACTCCTTGTGCTCTAAAACTGTTTTAAATCCAATGTAAATAATACGACCGAATCATGTTTCGAACTACTCGTTAGCATGTTTCTGCATGCTGTTTCTGTATTTGAACATCGACGGAAACATCTTGAAGAACTAAAATAAGAAACCAGTAAAACCCTATATTGTGTTCCTTTTAAAACATGTACTCCATTTATGCGGATGTTTGGACTATTACCATAACAAACAAAACGCCCAAATTGAGGTTGGTGGATGTATGAAGGACAAAAGAATTAGGTCATGGACAAAAAAAAATTGAGAATGTCCTCTAGTTCTCCTGTATGGTGGCGAAGAATATTGAAACATAAATAATAAAAAACTTGTATTAAGGTAAGTGAACCCTACTAGATCTCCACCATACCCTATACATTACCAAAACATTGCTTTTTGGCTTTCCTTTTCATTTGCTTATGCATGTGATCTTTGATGATACACAAAGGTCAGATTAGGGGACAAAGTATGATGTCAAGACTTTGTAATATGCAAATTATCACAACTAAATGTTATACACATTCTAAATCATGTTCGAAAGAATACTTTAACATGTTCCATATATATCTTACCACATCTAACATGTGTGAGTTAAAAGTGTAAGTTTTCTAGAATTAAAGAAACTGCGTGGGTTGAACAAAGTTTAATTTTTATAGGTAGATAAGCTTAATTTTCATTTTTTTTTTCTTTTATAAAGGTTACATTACGTAATTAGCTTGTATATGTAAATTGTAAAATATCGCTATTTAGTAGATTTAAGCATATTAAGATGCTAATGTTATACGTAGTAAGAACACATGCATTCATTCAAGCACTGTACGTATAGTATATAATTCGGTTTGACCTTTTGTTTTCTATCGTGTTAATGGTTTTAGAAGTTTGTTCATCACGGCCAAAGTAGAATGGTGAAGTTGAAATCAAACGTCCATCTACTTTTAAATGTGCAAGAGTAGTTGTTATACAATGTGCTTCTTAGCTTCTTTTTCTTTTGCTAGCAGGCTGTGTCACCTTCATGCATGTACCAAAAACATCCAATATGGTTTTGGCGTACGTACATATAGTGATGGACATCGATCAGGACCAAAGTCCAAAACATGTCACATTGTCACATACAACGTATTACGTATTTACGTATGGTTTTAGGGTTAGAATTTTGATAAGTTATCACAGTTAAGTTAAAAACCAATGTTTTGAAACCCGGGTCGACCCGGCCGGTTCAACCGGTTGGACCGGTTTCGGCTGAAAAAACGGGTCAAATTGACCCGGGTCTTACATTTTGGAAACCCGGTGTGACCCGCCGGGTTTGAAGCGACCCGGATTGACCCGGTTCGTGCGACCCGGCCGGGTTTTGATTTTTTTCGATTTTTTTGTTTTTTTTTTCGTTTTTTCGCGATATAATTATACGTATTTATAACGTAACTTTGTTTTTACGTGTTATATTTGTTAGTAAATGGTTTTTTGGGCCAAATATATGAAATATTCATGATTTATATTTATATATATATAATAATATTGGAAATATATAAATAATTTTTTTTAATTGAAAACCGGGTCGACCCGGCGGTCCAACCGGTGACCCGGTGGCTCGACCGGGTCGATTCAAAACCCGGGTTTTAAAACATTGTTAAAAACTATAACAAGAGGAGATGGCGAAAGAAAGACACCTCTCTTCGTATCTCTCATTAATTAACTAGTTCACATTTGGTTCCTTCCTTTTGACTTTTTGCCCCAAAATGTTATGTTTTGCTTTATGGTAATTTGATAGGTTAAGTTTAATTTATGATGTGTAGGATCAGGGCCGTCTTATAGATTATGGTGGCTCCATGTCATAATCGTAAAGAGGCTTTTTTAAACAAGTAAATTTTTAAGTATACATAAAATGGTTCATTAATCAGCCATGTTTAATGTTTAGAGAAAAGTTGTTAAACTACTCTATTTACTCTATTTGACATATAATTTGTTTTCTAAAAAAGTTATTCTTTAAGTTTTAATAAAGAAAATTAATCAAATATGTTTATCTAAACAAGAGAGCCATTTCACTAAAAAAAATGTTTTAATAGCAGTAATTATTACTAGCAAGTAGAATTGTGAATTTTTATAATAGAATAGACCCAAAAGGTCACTGGATAACTACCAGTAGAAATGTTGCATACGAAAGATTAATAATGGTGTTTGTTTCCAGTGGGCCTTGTAGTCTTGTATTATGTTTAAAGTTTTCCAAACAATGAAACATGAATTTAAAATCCGGGTCTTAGATTGACCCGGTCGAGTCGCCGGGTCCGGGTCAACCTGGTTTTCTTAAAAAAAAGTTATATTTTTAATAATTAGCAAAAGAAAGAATTTCACGTTTGGTCCCTATCGTTTACACCAAACATCAAGTTTGGTCCCTATCTCAAACTAAGTGCACAGATCGTCCCTATCGTTTACAATTTCAATCAAATTTGGTCCCTATTTTGGATGAGTGTTAATTTTGATCGTTAAGTTTTGAAATTGAAAGGGTATTTCAGTCCTTTAATATTTTTAGCTGCATTAAATACATTAAATACATAAAATATTTATCTCATTTCTCACTCTCTCTCGTACTTTCTTTCTTTCTTTCTTCTCTTTCATATCTCTCCGTCTCTCTCTCACAACATACGCAACCTCCCTTTAACAATATTCATCTCAGATCTATTGGACGGGTCAATTGAGGCCTGTGTTATGGGTACAAGACAAAACAAAAGAAAAAAAGAAAAAAAGATAAAGTGGTGGTGGTAGATCTGATGAGAACGAAAGGTCAACCTATTATGTTGGACCAAAAAATGGTTAGCTTTGCTATTTTCTTATTAAAGTGTGTATCTCTGATTCTTTTATATTAAATGATTCAAACTTATGTCTTGTCCTTTTCCTGCCCTTTGTACAAAAGTGAATGTGAATGAAATGATTCTTAGCTTAAGTCTCGTCCTTTTCCTGCCCTTTGTACAAAAGTGAATTTGTTTGCCTCAACACGGTATCTAAATGGTCTAAAACTAATATTGTAATGATAAGGTTAATGTTGGCAATATAAAAGTCCCATTCTCGTCTACTTAAGTTGAGATCATATTTATATTAAATGATTCTTTCTGATGACTTGATGCGTTTTTTTATAGGTGAAGAGCATACCACTTACTTTTGAGTCTAAAGAAGATTATCTTGGCTCTTTTGTTGATCCTCTGCTTGAGAAAACGCGAGCAGAACTGGCTTCCTCTATGAAGGTGATGTATAGAGCTCCATATGCCAAACTGTGTTCTCTGAATGAGGCCAAAGGTGATGTAAAATGTCTCTATGATATAGCCGTTGGTCCTTGGGAAAATAGGTCTAATGAACGTGGCAAAGAGCCGTACAAAACATTGCGCGTTGGGAGAATTTGGTCTTTTGCATTAGTTGATAAAGTTAGTGATGATAATAACGAAGATGATTTAAATAATACGTCAACTAGTTTTTAAGTCAGAATTCCTCAAGAAATGCAATTTCAAGACGAGATGTACGTTGTTTTTCGATGGCGAGACAGGTGAAGGTTAAGATGATATTGGTGTCGAGGAAGGATCTTGGGTTGTTTAGTTCAAATCTAGATTTTTTGGTTCTAAAATTTGTGGGTTTTTGTATGTTAAGCTATCTTGCGTTGTTAAGATTATGATTGGTAATTTGGGGTGAAATTAAGGTTTATTTAAGAACAATAAAATGGTGGTGGCGATGGTGTGGTGATTTCTGGTAAGATGAAGGCGGCAGCGTGAGCAGCAGATGTAGTGGTGGTGTGGTGATTTGATGTGACTGGATTTTTGGCGATGATGTTTTATGAATATGATTTGGATATTTTTTATGAGATGGTGATACTTTTTTGTTATGAATTGTTTTTGGTTTTATGGATCTGTGATAGTGGGTTTTGTTTCTAGAGTAGTGGCTTGATATGAAGATCTGGGTTTATTTCTTCTTATGATGAATTTGACAGAGAGACAGGGAGAGTTAGATTTAAGAAAGAAAAGAAAAAAGAAATAATTGAGCTTTTATTTATTGAAATCGAAAAGACAAAAATACCCCTCAAATAAGTACACTTAACTGGCAAATCTAACGTCCCTCCAAGATAGGGACCAATTTTGATCCAAAGTGTAAACGATAGGGACGATCTGTGCACTTAGTTTGAGATAGGGACCAAACTTGATGTTTGGTGTAAACGATATGGACCAAACGTGAAATTTTTTCTTAACAAAATTATACTTATAAAAACCATAAAAACTTACGTATATTGAAAATATAAATTGTTTACCAACCAATATAATATGTAAAAATAAAATTTCGTCGCAAATACGTAAAATTAATTTTTTTTTTCAAAAAAATCCCGAAAAATTCGAAAATATGAAACCGGGGTCAATATGACCCGTTTTTTTCGACCGGAACCGGTTAAACCGGTTGACCCGGCCGAGTCGACCCGGGTCTGAAAACATTGTGAATAAGTATAAAATGATTTTACGAAAATTTGGAGGCCCTTAAAATTAGGGGGCCCTGTGCCTCTGCCCCACCTGCACTCCCCTTCCACCGGCCCTGTGTAGGATGTGTATTAGAATAGGTAGGTGATTTGCACACTCCATAAATTGATTGGGACACTCAAAATGTTGTGTGTTGACATTTTTACCCTTAATATGTGTGTTGAATTTTACCTACTCCACCAATATAAGGGTATAAATGTCTACATACAAATATTTTAAGTGTCCTAATCAATTTATTAAGTGTGCAAATCACCTCCCATTAGAATAAGTCATGAAAAATCATACATGTAGCTTTGTGGCAAAAATGTCCAATAAAGCTAAGATGACTCCGTAACACAAACAAGTGGAGGAAATTTGAATTGTGGGGGTAAAAAAAAAATTCGTAGGAACAACAAAATAATACAAGAAAGCACTAAGCAATTTTGAGAAAAGAAAAAAAAGAAAAAAGGAATCAGTATTTTGAAGAGGATAAAGCAATGTTTTAAAAAGTGAGTAATTATTTGAGCCGGTTTAGTCATTGGATCACATGTCATTAATTCGATCATCGAACCAATTCGATATTTTATAAAAAAATAATTAATAATATCTGCAATGATATATATATATATATATATATATATATATATATATATATATATATATATATATATATATATATATATATATATATATATATATATATATATATATATATCTTTACATTATATATAAGAGGAGGGATTTGCCACGTCATCAATCAGGGAACTAATCCCAGTCAGCACACGTTCTGGGCTTACGTTATGTTATGGGCTTACTTACGTTCTGGGCGTAAATTGTACATAAAATGTGTTTGGTACGTCATTCTTTACAAATCCTCAAAACCCTTAATCGAACCCTCGAAAACCACAATTAAAACTTCAAATCGAACACTCATAAAAACCGACTGATAAAACCTAACACCATTAACGAAAAATTAGGAATTGATATTATCACAACCTTATTTTAGAGGTGATGATCTTCAAAATTTGATATTGAAATCATCAAACCTGTATTTGTATCACAACATTATTGCTGAAATCTTGATGTGTATCTTCAATTAGGTATTATTTGCTATATATCATCTGTCTCTATCTACGATTTGTATTATTCAAAATAACCTCTATCACACCACGATCAAAATCATCTCTGTGATTAGCATCTTTTAAGTAATTTTTATTTTTATTTTGATTGAATCTAATGTTGCGTCTATTAATTCTGAATTTATTTTTGTGATTGATTTTAGTTATGAATTGGTAGACTACATATGAAATTCATATTTATGTATTTATTTCTTTTAACTTACGGCATGAGAAGAAGATGAGATGTTTTTGGGGATACAAGATCATTAGGGTATTAAGTAAGAAGTTTATTTTGATGTTGAGGTGTTTGTAATAGATAGTTATAACTAATCTTTATAAGTGAGTTTGATTGGGATTTGAAGTTATAGGTGGTATAAAGATTTTTAGTTATGGATATGATAATTATAGGTTGTAATTGATCTTGTTTTTATAGGTAATACACAGAAAGAATATATAGCACATACATGGTGTGTGCTTCTATCATGATTGGTGGTGCTTTGCCTATCACAATGGAGACTAGCCACAGTTGCCAGCTCAAACTTACAATAGACAAGGGGTTGGAATTTGATTTATATCCTTTAAGTTTTGTTCTCTTTTTTAATACCCAGTTTGGCTTATTAAATTTGCATTTTACAATCATGCGATGAATTATTAAGATAGTGATCAATGAAGATACAAAAATATTTTTATGAGCCCTTTAAAATGTATGCAACATATGTAAGACACTGGATTTCCCAATGAGAATAAGGGGTTTTGGAAAGTATGGCATGGATCCATGAACGTATACGTGCCTATTCATGGCACTATGCGACCATGTGGTGTTTCTTGACACACCTGGTCATGAGGTAATTTTATTGAATTCATGTAGGTTCGGGTAACCGTAGCCAAATAAGGTGGTGTGTTATGTAAATTACAACGCAGGTCAGTTTGGGCCTTATTTCTTCTGAAAAAAGGCATTTTCTGGTCACATTACACCTTCTATAGTGTGTGTAGTATTGTCATTGAGCTCATTGGAAACGCCTACTTTTAATGTTGTTTTGTCAAAACATGTTTGTGACTCTTGCTTTTTGCTATATAGGTTGCAGAGTACATCAGCAGTTAGCTATGCTAAGGTTGTTGTGCTAAAGAAAGGCAAAGATGGTAGAACATCTTGATGGCAATGAACTCCAGGAACGAAGTTTGCACAAAAGAACATGAAAAGATGGTGGGTGAAGTAAAATTTTGATTGGATCTGTCCGGTTTGTCGTGGTATTTGCAGCTGCAGTTTGTGCCGCTAAGCCAAAGTCTGGGCTTCAAATGGTGCATAGAAAGGTTTGTTTGTTTTCTTATTTGTGCTCTGTTTTTTCTATCCAAAATAATACTCGACCAAATTCAAAAACAATGCTGTTAAAAATTATATGTTGTTATACTACCTGATGATGAAGCCGGATTAGTTATCTTTTCGGTGTTTCTTTTTGGTGTTGCCTTAATCCCAAGCGACAAACTGTCATGTGCTTCCTTTTGAGGTAGGTATGGTAACACCTGTAAACAAATAGTTTAAGGACATTGATTAAGTACACTTCTTATGAATATTCCATGATTTAGGTTGCGATATGCTTATTCACTAATGTACATAGGTAAATTAACAATGGAGCTTCAACTATTTAAAGACATTATTATTGTTGAATAACAAATTATTGAATTGATTCTTGGTTTTTTATTTTATTTTACGGTTTAGTTTGCAGATATAGATGTCAATTAATGAAAAATATGTTCAGTCTGATCTGCTTGAACCACACAATGGTGCAATAAAGAAATTGACCAGGTAACTATTATTACTTTAAAGCTTTTGCACGACCTAAAACAACTTTATGTATGGTTCACTGCAATTTATCCTTTATAATCATACATAATGTTGTATCATCATGGGACGAGTTAGAGTTAAAACACATACGGCAAGCTGTGGGAAATCTTCATTATGTTCAGCTTGATCTGCTTGAACGACCCCATTGTGCAATATAGAAATTGATCAAGTAAATATTATTACTTTAAAGCTTCTCCATGGAAATCTTCATAGATATGGATGAAAAGTAATGGAAAATATGTTTAGTTTGATCTGCTTGAACCATACAATGGTGCAATATAGAAATTGATATGATTTGAACCCTACTTAATTTTCTTTATAAATTTGCTGAACATATGTTTTACAATGTCTAACATGAGGTAAGTTTTTGTAACATGGTTCATATCTCAATTCTGGAAGTTTAGTGAAATTGTACATAACCCATCAGCTGCTAGATATTAAACATATAACGTCTTATAACCCAAGTTTAATGCCACAATAGCACTCAAGTAATCTACTAAATCCATAAATTATTTCCCCTAGCAATGTACCCACTGATTTTCCAAGTCAATAGCAAGTTGACTATGTAAACAGTTGATCGATCTTCAGTGATCTCACGAATTAGACAGTTTTTTTAGTGAAAACAAGCAATATCTCAAATAGTGAAATACAATGTAAGATTCAAACTATGCAGGTATGTCAGAAACCAAAGGTCAAATAAGTGGCTAAGGAAATGAGTAATCAGGATAGACATGTGTTTACTTTGAGTAACATAAACCAACAACAACAGAATCACAAAAGAAGTGGTAACTCTTTTACTGCTTTATCGTCTGCTAATAAGCGTTTGTTATCAAGTTCATTCACTATCAAAGCACATAACGTAAATAAAGGGTGTTTGGATTTTTCACTTTTATGCTTATGCACTCTTTTTTAGTTGACTCAAGTACAAGTAATACATGGCTGTTTGGGATTACCTATATTTTCTACATTTGCGCTTATACGCTTATTATTTAGCTTAGCAACTACAAGTAATAAAGGGGTGTTTGGGAATGCTTAATTTTTCTACTTTTCTCTGATCCGGTATATCTTTCAGTAAGGGGTTTTTATTTAGGTTTTAAATGTGTGGTTTTTATTTTTTATTTTGTTATAATCATGTTACAATCTTAATGATATATTTTTATTTTAGCATTAGTAAAATTTTAAGTTGCAAAGATGCAAGTGTAATGTGTCTACTGAATTTTGGAGATGTTAAAGCGCTTATGTATACAAAATATAGAGTAGTTCTATGCCAATTGCGGATCTAGAAGATGCATTTAGTTGGGAAGTTGAGTTTAAGTGATGAGCCTAATACACTATCTGGTGGTATTACGGGCTGGTAAGATAGTTAGCTTAGGAGTTTACAGCATGTAATTTTATTGTTCCAAAATAAAACAAACTTCTTTAATGGAAAATAAAAAAGATATCTCAAGAGAACCCTGTTAAAGGAATATTGTTTGTTGCTTGAACTTGGCTAGATACCAAATGACTAGATATTATAGTTTTATGTGCGCTCTTGAGTTATACATATACCTGTAAAATGATTCAACTTAGCTATTCTGATGAGGTTGTCTATGAATTGATAATGCTATGATAAAGTAAATCTGATAATTTGGTTAACCAATCTCATTTTTTCATTTTTTTGAGATAAATAGGTTTTTGACCCCGTTGACATTTTCATATATTTTTTAGGATTAAGCCGTCTTATTTCCAGCATTTATGATTAAGGGTAGGTGGAGAATTATCTTATAAAGGGTTCATTATCCCACCTCAAACTAATTTTAGGGTAGAAGGTAGATATGCTTTGGTCAACCACGATGGAGGTAGGCTGGATGCAAGGACGACTATAACTCTTGGTAACATAAACAAACTGCCCCCGATCAGCTTTGATTCTATCTTAGCATGTTAACTCTTAATTTTGTTACTTTTATATGTCTATTAGAAATCCGGTTACGGTGGGTGCGACCTTCCTAATAACATTATTGAACTTTGGAATCAGCGCTTCTAAAAAGTTAGGGGGTTTTGTAAAATTTGGGTGTTTTGAATCAGTACGTTTCGTTGCATCTGCGGGAAAAATCGTGAAGCTTCCTACACACATCGAAGGAAGACGAATAAGGGGAAAGAGAGGGTATACGTGGTGGTTTTTTGAAGTAGTAGATGCACAAGAAAAAGGTACACCAATAATTTTATGTTGGTTCTTTAATGTTGTTTAGTTATGGATTATGTAGAAGTTAAGCCCGTGTTTGTGACTGTTGTGACTGCCTGCTGCAACAAAATTCAAAGGGGCGTTTGGGTCAGCCGGAAGAGGGTATTAGGTTCGGCTCAAACTACCCCGATAAGTTTTTCAAACCCGATTAGATCCGAACCTATAAGCCTTATCGTGTTCGGGATCAGGTCGGGCCAACCCAACTCTATTGACACCCCTAGATGCACCTATAAGTTATGCGTTTTGTACTATTTTTGTTTTGTACTTTTATTGAACAAGTTTTTACAAATGTTGTATAAAAGTTAACAAGCTGCAAACTTATTTGGTATGTGAATGCTCATAGGTTTTTTACAATTTAAATGTGCATAAAAGTTCTGAACTCTCTGTGTGGTATGTAAGAATCTTAATGTTTAACCTAAATTTCACATTCTGGACATGCAGGTACATCGAGCAGACGAAAGGAACGTGGAAGTCTGGCAGCCATCGACTTTTTTGCTCAATATTATCAGCAGATGAAAGCCCATACAGATATCTTTGAGGACTCTACAAAAATGAGATGAAGTCATTAGCAACAGATCCCAAGGTCTTGACACTTTGCCTCAAGGTGTTGACTTCTAAGGTCAACTGATGTTCGCTCTGAGCCTACTGTTGGATCTTATCTCTCATGGTTTTGAACCGAACAAAGATCTGAAAATTGCCACAGAAGCTCTACTGTCAGAGTTTATCGATCCAGATTCAGATATTTAAGTAACTATTTGTTCTGTCTTAGAGATGATGGACCCACCGAGGGTAAATTGTTGGAGGTGGAGAAAGAGTAGTTATCTTCTTCAAGCTGAAGAGGGTGTTATATAGATTGGTGATTTGGCGGGAGTACCGGGTGCTTTTTGGCATCAGCCATAGACTCTTCAATCCCAACGGAGCACCAATTAGACTGAGCATATATCAAGACTTGAACCCGTGAAGAAAATTATGATCTTGATATTTGAAAGTAAACATCATAGAATGAAGAAAAGTTGTCTTCGACTACCTACATTTTCTACAGTTTGTCCCTTTTAATAACATAAAAGAAGCGTCAAAGTTTGATAACAACAGTTCCTATGTGCTTGTCTATACGAAATACTTTTCTGTAAATAAATTGGTTACTTAAGTATTAAGGTTTATCACCTTATCGCATGTACTGAAGTATCTTATTATGTGGTTTAATGTTAGTGACCAAGTTCTTCGCTTATGAGACATTCGCTTATGAGACAGATGATTATGCAGAAGGATGTCGGGGTGATATTATTTATAACCCTGGGATCATGTATTAAAAATTACCATGTTTTTCATTTTCTTTATGTTATACGGAGTATTTGTTTTTTTTCTAGGTTCACATTGAAGTGGACAAGGTTGATTGAACAAGACCTGCTTGGGATCTCTGTCCGAATAAAAAACTACTGTCGGGGTCATTCTTCTGAAAGCTTCAGAAGTTTGGTGTTGATTGCGTCTAGGATGCTTACCTTCTCCCACTGAGGTGCCAAGAAACATAAATTACTGTCGTGTTGATTTGAATCATGACAAAATCAGACGGATCATGTTGATCAATAACTAGGTATGTAGCTCTTGGTGATGATGTGATATGGTTGGTGATCAAATGCGGATGGATGGATAACCCTAAACTTTACACCTCAACACAAGTGTCTCCACCCCAACACCTATGCCTGCACCAGCGGCTACTCAAGCTCCTGCTCCAGCTGTGACATAGTACGCTTAAGCTACTACATCTTTGTGCTCAGTAGTCAGTAGTATCTATTTGTATATGTACCCTTCTTTTTGTGACATTTTCTATATGGTTTGGATATTATTTGCTATTTAGTATACTTGTGTTATTGCAGGCCTATATCTATTTTTGTCAGCTACTTTAGGTGTGGACAGATTGTTATGAGAAGTTCTATGATATAGCTATGGAAAAACTTATGATGAGAAGGTTAGTAATCAAGTTGATTTGATGCTTTATGAAGGTTCTGATGAACATTTCACTCCCCAAGAACAGATTGACAAGAGAAGTTTATGCGATAGAACAATAAAAACATATAAGGTTGAGCGGTTGAGGTTGTTAATCAAGTTGATTAATTTAACACTGAACATATCTATATCTATTAGTATAAATAAATAAATGACAACTGCTTTTTATAGCATCACAAGTAGTTTGAAGTCTTAGTTTTTTTTTGCGAATTTCACTGTAAAAAAGGCCACATCAATATCTGAGATTGAAAAACAAAGAAAATTGCCTGTGCAAACATGTCAATACTAAAAAGGTTAAAAGGAAAGATGTTAGATGTCTTTCCTGAGTATTTGAGAAAAGAAAAAGATCTTCTTTCTAAAGCTGTAAGTTACAAGGATTGCGGTATTTGAATTGTATAAGTTTTTTTTATTTCATAAGTTTTTCACAATGACAAGAACAGTTTGTGTGCTACGGGTGCGAATATATTTGTTTCTCGGGCTGCTGACATGCCAAAGTCACTTACTGATTTTTTTAACGGCATATAAGTCACTAACTGATTTTACAATTCATTTTCAATCAGATATTATAAGTTTCCCTAGGACATATTTGGTTATGACTTTCAACTAGGCTCGAACACGTACGTGTATGTGAAGATGAATCAGATCAGGGAACAACCCAAATTTGTCGGGCATGTACCTGATAAAAGCCAAGTTTTACTGCATATTAATGGGGATGATGCGAAAGAAGCTGGATTGTATGCCATAGCGAGAGAGGTTAGCTATTCTTTTGGGTTAATCAATATAAAATCAAGGTACTAATTTAGATAGTAAAGAGTCTTCGTATATTCAATGGTTGTCACTCGGTTGGTATTAGACTCCATAAAACACATGCCATGGCATTAGAGAAATGTTTCTTGAACCACCTGTGTGTCTGTGTGTACGAGAATGTGATGAGTTTAGCTCCCTATTAAAGTCAAATATATCAAGTTTATTAGTTGACTTTTTTTTATACCAAAATCAATGTTTTGAAACTCGGTTTTTAGATCGGCTTGGTCGAGCTATTGGGTCCGGGTCAACCTGGGTTAATCTGGATCAATTCAGTTTCTAAAAAATATTTTTTTCATATTTTTAATAATTAAAAAAAATTATATATACAAGTCATAAGAACTTTCATATATTGACCATACAAATTATTTAGCAACCAATATAATATGTAAAAATGAAATTTCATCGCAAATACGTAAAATTTACGTATTCTTCTATAAAAAAACGCGAAAAATAGAAACCCGGTCGAGTCTCGAGAACCGGGTTAACCCGGGTCACCTCAAACCCTACGGGTCTAGCCGGGTTTCGAAAATAAAAACGGTTCAGTGTGACCTTTCTTTTTACCAGAACCGGATCAACCGGTTGCCTCGGCCGGTCAACTCGGATCTAAAAACATTTACGAAAATAAGTACGTAAAGAAATAATGGAAAAAGATAACCTGAGTGGTGAAATGAGTGTAAGCTATAAAGTTGTTGAAGCCTTGGCATTGTAAATTTTCAAGCAGCTCATTAACAGTATGTGTGATTCGTTCCTAATTTAACTTTTAATGTAAGACATAAGCCGGATCTACAAGAAGATATTGATGACGAGGGTGTGCTCCACATTATATTATATTTAACACAAAACAATTTGAAAACAAAAATACACAAATGGAATCTAATTTACTCAAAATTACCTATACACAGCAGCAACACAAATTGTTTCTGTTATACTTGAGTTGTCGACTCAATATTACGAGCCGACTAATCTTAAAACGATTACCTCTTTAGATAGCTTAGTGTCGTTATAAGTGGACCTCCGTGGGCAACTAAGTGTACACACTTTATCATCTAAATCACAATATAGCAACGATTATATGTCGGGTGAACCAAAGACAACCAATATAAGACATTATCAAGACAATATTAAAAACCAAGAATAATACTTTACCAAATAACAATAAAACATAAAAAATACACCAACTTTAATAACTAATACAAAATTTGGTAACAAATACGAAATTTTCTTATATCCTAAGACAAGATAAAGAAATATAAAAGGATATAATATCTATTACATAATATAAATGTCTTTGATATTCTACCGTGTAGAATATGGTTGTTAAGATTCTAATATGATCTTGAGATCTTACAACTTTACGATAATACAACAGAAAAATGATTTATATAGGAACTTTGCATGGTTAAGATCTTATAGGATTCCAATCTTGGCCATCAGATCTTAAGATCTACTATGATTCGATCTTAGTTTTCTCGAACGCAAAGTAAAATACTACGACTTTATGAGTTGTGTTTCGTATAATATAAAAAACAGTATATTAATCTTTTTAAATATTTCGTGATCATAATTTATAACAATATTTCTATGAAATATCCATGTATAAAGTTTTTATGATATAAATAATTGTAGATTTGTATAATATTTAAAAAGATTATTAGAAAAATAGCATTATAGTAGGATCTTACGATTCTGATTCAAATTTACGATTTCGATATTGCAAAGACGGATACGATCCTCGGTAAGATCACGATATTGAAAACTTTGGTGTAAAACTTTCACTAAAAGTATACAATTAAAGTAACAAAATATATTTTTTTTAGAACAACACCTCAATCTCGAATGAAATCTTATCCTCGAGTTATACCATTCATATCGAGTAGGCCCCGACACCTGAACCACTAGGAGAGACTCGCGAAAACCACTAGAACTCGCGGCTTCATACTAAGAAGGAAAATCATGAATTTTTGTCTCTTGCAAGACTTTAACCATAGACAAAATCCCCTCCCCAAGCTCCAGAAGAAACCCAAATGGCCAACTGCTCTAAAGGAGTAATATAAGTACAAACCGATGCAGAGCTCATAAATTCTTATGAGTAACAAAAAAACTGTTCTAAAAACATTAACATATAGTTGTACCATTTCACATTTAAAACGTGATAAGACTCGATAAAAGAAGATGAGTGAAAGATTTTTTTAAATTCTTCGGCTCATTTGTTTGCAAGTGTTGTCACAATTACACTAACAACTCACTTTATTTTTCCATAAGTTATATGAAAACTTTTATTAGTTTTTTAATATTTCCATTTTGTGTTTAACATAATTGTCGTTATTTATTATTTACTTACACCAAGTTATATTTCTTCAAACAATAATATGGGCTCAATTTGATTTGCATTACTTTTACCAAATAAAAAAAATATAAACGGCAATCAGAAGTCATACCCGTCCATCGGACGGGTTTTGCCACTAGTATATATATATATATATATATATATATATATATATATATATATATATATATATATATATATATATATATATATATATATATATATATATATATATATATATATATATATATATATATGTATGTATATATATGTATATATATATATATATATATATATATATATATATATATATATATATATATATATATATATATATAGAATTTGGTTCAAATGAGAACTTTTTAAAATTCTAAAAGTGAGAACCCAATCACTGGTTGACAAATGGAAATTCATTACTAAAAAAACTGAAAATTAATTATATAATCGGAAGGGTATTATGGGTATTTTACGCATCATTATTTTTCACAGACCCTGTACATAACCTACTTTCTTCTGTCTTAATAATTATCATATACTAACCATCTCCTACTATTTCTCCTCCTCCCTTCTCGTTTCCCGGCGACCACATCCCGCTTATCAACTCTGGTGTTCATTTTAACCATAAGAAACACCGTAACCATCTCTCACATAAACCCATAAATAATCGGAAAAACAAAAAGAGCAAAGATTTATGCATCAGACGGTTTTGCGGTTCGTATTTGGATCTCAAATGGATCTCTGTATCTAAACCCTCATTATCTCCCTAAAACATCTTGAAACCCTTATTATACAATTAGTATAAAAAAACTGATCAAGGAAACACAAAAATTTGATACTAATCTTTATATGTATCATATCTAGTTATGTATCGGTGTTTGGGTAAAACACAAGTTGTCGACGAACAGGATCTGCCACGACAAAGTTTGCAACGTCATTGGAAACCTTGGATGTGTTTAGATCCGGTGACCTTTGTCGTGTTTAGATCTTGACCATGGTTGTGTCTAAATCTGCCGATGTACCATTATTGTCGCTAAAATTTTCCTCGACGCTGCTGCGGTAATGCTGATACACCTGTACGATATTGGAATGTGTCACCGGTACACTCGTACTATCTTAAAATGTGTCATCGGTCACCGGTATGATCTTGGAATATTTCACCGGTACACCGGTACCATCTTGAAATGTGTCACCGGTACACCGGTATGATCTTGGAATGTGTCACCGGTACACTCGTACTATCTTAGTTGGTGTTGTAATGTTGTAGATAGACTTTTTTTTGTTTTAAATATTTGTTGTAGTATAGTACTAGTATTAGTTACAGTACAAACTAAATTTCTAGCAAATACTTGTTGGGTCGTGTTTGAAAATGATGCATGTACAAACAGATTTGTATCACTTTTTGTATATATATATATTTTTTATTCTACCGTGGCCTATGTACCATCATTTTTGTGTTTTAATATCACGTATATTTCTGCTATTCTATTAAAAATGGTTAATGAAATATTGAAATAAAAGGTATATCAATTACAAAATACTATTAGGTAAAATAATGTTAACACAATGAAAATATGTCAAAACTTAATACAAAATATATTATTAAAATTCTCTAAAATACCCTTATAACTCTATTCATTTAATTAATTTTTTTCTCATTTAATGTTAATCTGATCTAAGAATAATCAAAAGATCCAACGGTGCATATTGATTCTCATTTTAACAACTTTAAAAAATCTCTCACATTAGCCTCCCTCCCTCTATATATATATATATATATATATATATATATATATATATATATATATATATATATATATATATATATATATATATATATATATATATATATATATATATATATATATATATATATATATATATATATATATATATATATATATTAGATTTATATATTCGTATATTGAAAAAAAAACCATTTACTAACAAATATAACATATAAAAATTAAAAATAAACATGAAGAAAATAAAATTCGTCCAAGTCTCAAAAAATGATTTGACCCATGTTATTTTAAATCCAGCACCTAACCGGGTTAAAAAAATTAAACCTGAATTCATTTGACTCATTTTTTCAATAGAACCTGTTCAACTGATTACTCGAACGGATCAAATTGAGTTTCAGAACATTAGAAAAAATACAACCTAGAGAAGTTAAAAAGAAAAGAAAATGAAACTATATAAATGTTAGTTAACATCGCACATATCACGAAACCCACAATTGAATAATTCAACACACTTAGTTTCTGAGACACGAGAAATCTAAGTAATACACAAAAGGTTGTTATGAGTATTATGTTTGAAAGAGATTAAAACGGTTAATATAACACAATGGAAGGTTAGTTGCTTTCGGTTAATTGCGGTTGGCGGAAAAGAACACAACTCTTAGTAAGCAACAACTTTTGGTTGTGGTTAGGAAAACCGGTATTCTGGCTTTTGGTGGAAAACCGGTCGGAGGGGACCTAGGCAACAATGTTTCCCCTTGACCCTTAAGGGGGCGCGACTTCTATGACCTCCGCACTTGGTTGCATCATTTTTAAGTTAGCTAGAACGAGTGTGCACTTCACGCCTCTCGACTTAAATATAGTTAAACTTGATTAATCTTTTGATCTCAAGTAAATCACAATTAGATAAAACCTAAATGATGACACTAAAATCACTATTATGAAAAGAAAAAAACTAAAAGGAGAAAGTATAACCCCGTACGGTGGAAAACTTTAGCAACTACTTTCGTAGTCGTTGGAGGCGAGTTCTAGTGTAGTCTAATTTATGAACGACGATTTAATTAACATTGTTTCCCAACTACTTTTGTAGTTGCTGAGGCGAGTTCTAGGGTAGTCTTTTTAATGAACGACGATTTAATTAACACACTTGCCAGATGTTTAAAAAAGGGAATGCATGATGTTTTTACAAGAAATCTTTGGATTCAAGATCATTCATTTTTACCAAGTAATATTAGACATCTTATTTCTATATATTTTTTCTAAACAACAATATGTATATATATAAACAAAAGACTAAACTAGCTTGAAGCTAGAAGCAAAAGAAACAATGATAAGTTACAACGAATATTACTTATGAAACCATTCAATTCAATTAAGCCTAACCATTTTAACATTAGAAAGAAGCGAGCTTGATATCATTGAAGATAAGATCCTTTGAAGGACGTTTAAGGGAGAAGCACGTGTCGTTTCTAAACCTCCTAAGGAACCACATGGTTTATTGGACTACCGCACAAAAAAACCCGCTAGATGATTCTGTTTGGAATAAAATGTTTTAAGTCCTTAGCCGCTGACAAGGGATCTCTATCCACTGATGAAGGTTGTTTTATCCACTGTCAAGTTATGTGTAGCCGCTGTCATAAAGCCACTGAAAGGAAGACTCCCACCCACTATAGGATTGCATGGATCAACACGTTTTGTTGTTTATGGAAGTTATTGTTATATAAGTTATTTACCATTATTATCTTTTGTATAACTTCCTATTTAGTTGATTCTCAACTTAGTGTACAAGGCTCCTTATGCTATAAAATGAGACCTTAGGGTTAGACAGTTAATAACACTTTTCATACTTTGCTCACCTTTGATATTATTAATCGGTTGAAAGGTTGATAATCGTTTGTGTCGCTTTGTTCTTTGTTCTAAGTGTTAGATTCTGCATAACACTTAGATTATTAGTTACACAAAGTTTCTCTACGTATTACTCTTGATTTATCTCGATAATACAAAATCTAAATCAATGTAAGTTTGGGATCAATAAGTAGTATCAGATCTTGTTGATGAACTCTGATCTAAAGAACAAAGCCCTAAATCGCACAAAACCCTAATCATAAAAATTATTAACCCTTAACAATGTCGAACCAAGTCGAAAAATCACCAAATCCTACTCACCCCACAAGAAACATCAAACTCCCAATTTTTTACCCTGAAAACTTCGAGTTGTGGGAAATCACCAAATCCTACTAACCCCCAATTTTTTCCTCAGGATCAAAGGTGTTTCCAAATTGAATGATCTCCCAACGAATATTTCCAAGTTGATCACTACATCCTGTGGGAGATCATTCAATTTGGAAACACCTTTGATCCTGAGGAAAAGAAAAGGGAGAATGAAAATAAGAAAAAGGCAAAAGTTGATAGTGAAGAAGAGACTGAAAGTTTAAATGCACAAAATGTTAGGGCTACATCTATTGATGAGATTGCTCAAAGAAAGAATGACATGAAGGCACTCAGCTATCTTCAATTGGCTCTTGGCCAAAAGGATCAATTTAAATTCAGTAAGCCTGAGTCTGCTAAAGAGTTATGTGAAGCCATTAAGAAAACCTTTGGTGGAAATAAAGCGACTGGTAAGCAAAGAAGAAAGAAACTGTTAAAGGAGTTCACTTCTTTCAAGGCTTTCCCTGGTGAAAATCTTAGCGAGGTCAGAAATCGTTTGTAGGATCTAACTAGCAAAGCAGAATTCATGGAGGTGGATCTTGACGATGAAGAAATAAACTCCATGTTTCTAAGTAGTCTTGGTGAAGCTTTGTACGTACAAGCTAATGTATTGTTATGCACAAATAGTCACAAATATACGAGCCTTGATGACATCTATAATCTATTGAAGACAATGGAGGTTGATGTCTTGAAAACTAATGGAGGTACATCTGGTTGGAACTCAGGAAACATGGATTTTGTTTCCAACAGTGGGTACAATCCCTCTAACAGTGGGTTTGGATCACATGACAATGGGAAGAACTCTATATCTACGGTTACTTCTTTCAAACCATCTTCAAGTGACAGGCCTGCTAGAATTGATTTGGATACTGTATGTGCATACATTGCTTCTTTACCTCATGGTTCTCAAGTAATGTATGAGGATCTTGAACAAATCAGTGATATAGATCTTAAAGAGATGGACATCAAGTGGAATATGGCACTTAGTAGCATAAGAACTAATAGATTCTATAAGAAGTTTGGTAAAAAGATCACATTCAATAGATCAGAATCTACTGGCTTCGACAAATCCAAAGTTGAATGTTACAAGTACCATAAAATGGGACACTTTGCAAGAGAATGTAGGTCACCACTAAGGAATGATGGAGGAAAGGATTCCAGAAGGATAATCAAAGTGGAGGATGCTGATTTAGAAGCAATGGTAGCCATGCAAAACATTGATGGAGTAGGATGAGATTGTAGCTACATGGGAGAAGAAACTAAGGATAATCGAGCTTTGATAGCTAAGGAAGAGGATCATGCTTAATTTTCTCTCATGGCGAAATCTTCCTCATCTTCTTCATATGCTAATGAGGTATATAATGATGCTTTATGTAGTAAGGATTGTAGGCAAATCACCACGTCTCTTCAAACTAATGTTCAATCCTTAAGTGAAAAACTTAATGAAACTAAGTAACCTACGAAACTATAAAAGAGGTTTTTCACAATCTGATGGTAGGTTAACTGATTACAAACAAATGGAAGTTGATCTTAAGGATAAAATTAAAATCATAGAAAGAGACCTAATACATTGCAGTGAGTCTAAAGCTAGTTTAATTGAGCCTAATGCAGAATTAAAAATCAAACTGAAAGAGGCCATTAAGTCTAAGGATGACATGGGTTTTAAATTTGAAAAGTTTCAAAAGTCTAATCAAACCCTAGAAAAGTGTGTAAGTGAGCAAAGAAACCCTAAAGATATGTCAAGGATTGGTATGAATGCTAAGGAATATGTTGTTGTTCCACCACCTCCTGGTGATTTCTATGGGGTTCCTAAAAGAAAAGACTTGTCTTGGACTGGTATTTTAGAGTTCCAAGAAAAGTCTTTCTCCCCTGAATCATCTTTGGTTGAACCCAATGAGATTAAGGAGTTTAAGAGGAATAAAACAAACTTAAAGCAATAGAAAGCTACAAATCCCTTCCTATTTGTTAAAGGAGGAATTTTTTATGATGAATCCAGTGATTTTAAGCCTATTGTTGTTACCAACCCTATTGATGGTAAGCCTGTTGACCTCGGTTCCCTCACAAAAAGCAAAACTAGTGTTAGATGTGCAGAGATGTATAGAAAACCTAGATCACCTTGAGGAAGCCAAGTGAGTGTAAGTGGGATGGGTAATAATTAGTCTAGACCTAGCCTTGTGTCTAGTAAGAAGGCTATGTAAGATCTTTAATCACTTAGCCTATAACTCTCACAGTAGATACAACATATCCATTGACAAGAGTGCATCCATTGTTGAACATAGAACTTTTGTCCAATCAAGGCCACAAGCTGTTAGACATGCACCCTACTTTACCAAAGCAGCTAATACTTATGGCCAAAGACCCTTCCAAAAGACTATGACATTTTCTAACAGATAGTGGGTTCCTTATGGTAACCCTAATCTACCCACTGTCAGGGCAAACCTACCCACTGACACACATAGGTTTGGCACCACTATGCCTAAGCTAGCCGCTGTTAGGCTCTTTGTTAGAACTAATTCCTACACATACTTGGGTAATAAGGGACGAGGGATTAAGACATCATCTCACTTAACTTGGAAACCTAAACAAGAACAAACTCTACTTTTGACGGTGTTTCAATGACTTGCAACAGATTTAAATATCTTGAGAAGGTCATCACTAAACCCATTGGAACAAATTAGACGTTTAGGGCTCAAAGAGACGAGTGTGGTTTTTTTTAAGGAACGAACCTAGTCTAGTTGAACATCTAGATAGATCCAAGTCTGACAAGGCTTGGATCTCAAAAGGAAACTAATTTGTTTTCTTTATGTGCAGGGTATCCCACAACTAGTCAATGATAAAGGATTTTGGGACAATGGATGCTCAAGGCACATGATAGGAGAACATGAATACTTATCTGACTTTACCCATATTAGAAATTGTGACACTATATATTTTAGAGGTAGCAAAGGTATTATCAGTGGTAAAGGTACCATTGTCACTAATAATTTGAAGTTTGAGAATGTTTTCTTGGTAAAAGAGCTTAAATATAATTTGTTTAGTGTGTCACAAGTGTGTGACAACAAAAATAAAAAAAAAATTCATAGATACTGAATGTTTGGCTTTGAGTAACGATTTTGAGATACCCACTGATAAATATGTTGAGTATAGGACGTCTAGACAAAAAGACATGTATGTTCTTACTCTTAATGGTATTAAAACTCAAAATAATGAAACATGTTTATATGCTAAGGCTTTAGTAGATGAAAGTAATTTGTGGCATAAAAGGTTAGCGAGTGTGAATTTTAAGAACATGAATAAACTTGTTAGATATAATATTGTTAGAGGACTTTCCTCTAAAGCATTTGAGAATGATCAAACTTGTGTTGCACACCTAAAAGGCAAGAAGCATAAGGCATTTTTCAAGTCTAAACCTGTTCACACTAGTTCTAAACAACTAACTTTGCTTCATATGGATTTATTTGGACCTACATCAGTGGCTACCATTAGTCATAAATGGTATTGTTTAGTAGTCACTAGTGATCACTCTAGGTTTACTTGGACTTTATTTTTAGGTGAAAAGAGTGAAACTTATAAAACCCTCATGAACTTCATCACCTAAATAGAAAAGAAAACTAGTCATGAAGTGAAAGTCATTAGGAGTGATAATGGTGGTGAGTTTAGGAATAAAGTTTTAGATGCCTTTTGTGTAATTACTAGAGAGTAACACAACTAGAACTCCACAGCAAAATAGTGTAGCCGATAGATATAATAGGACCTTAATTGAAGCAGATAGGACCATGTTAGTAGATGCAAAGTTACCCATTGCCTTTTAGGCTGAGACAGTCAGCACAGCTTGTTATGTTCAGAATAGGGCACTAATTAACAAGTCTCACAACAAAAACCCTTATGAGCTATTTTGGAATAAGAAACCTTTAATAGATTTCTTTAGACGCTTTGGTTGTCATGTCCTAATTTTAAATACTATGGGCGACCTAGGGTAAGTTCAATTCTAAGGGTGATGAGAGATACTTTATGGGACTCAATGAATAGCAAAGGGTATATGGTTTACAACAAGAAGACAAAGTTAGTTACTAAAAACATTCATGATGACTTCTTGGAGAATAAGCCCACTGATCCTAAATTTAGTCCAAATTGGTTGTTTGATTTAGAGCCATTGACTAGATCTATGAATTATATGCCTATAACTAATCATGCAAATTTTGAAGCTACAAATTCTAACCATGCAAGTATACAAATTAAGGAAGTAACAAGATCAAAAGACATGGAGCACATCTCACCTTGCCTGTTTGGATTGTAGAGAATGAGAAGGCATCTTCTGCTGAGAAAAGAGAGGAGAAAAATGAACAAAAGAGTCCACATGGTGAAGCAGTCAAAGATATCAATGGATTGAATATATCCACTGACAATAGATTTTTACCCTCTGTTGTTTAAGATGATGGTGTCAGTGGCAAGAATCCACCCATCGATAGCTCTTGTCTATCCACTGAAACGCCAATTATGGAATCAAATGTTGTACCCAATGAAGGTGTCCCAGTGGCTTAACTCTAGCCACTGACAAAGAACAAAATGAGGACAGTATACACAAGAAGGAGACAATACTGGCAACTTTGAGTCTACTATTCAGTTTGATAATTTGTTTGCGGGAGGATCAACCTTATATGTCAACAAAAATCGTCCTTCTTCCGAAATAATTGGGTCTATACATAATCCAAGACAAACCATAAGTCAAAAGAAAAAGCAAGGTGGTTTCGTTGCCAATATTCACAAGAAAGAGGATAATGCGTGGATTCAAGAGTGTTTGTTTGCCTGTTTTCTATCACAAGCAGAACTAAAGAAGATATTTAGTGCCCTTAAAGATGAAAGTTAGGTTGAAGCAATGCAGGATGACCTTCACCAATTTGCAATACAAGATGTTTGGGAGCTAGTGGACTATTCCAAACATGTTAGACCAATTGGAGCATAACGGGTTCTTAGGAATAAAAAGGATGAGAGAGGCATTGTGATCAGAAACACGGCTAGATGGGTTGCTTAAGATTACACACAAGAAGAAGGTATTGACTATGAAGAGGTTTTTGCACCTGTTGCAAGAACTGAAGCAATAAGGATTTTTCTTGCCTATGCTTCCTGCATGGGATTCATTGTATACCAAATGGACGTGAATAGTGCCTTCTTGTATGAAACTATTCAAGAGGAAGTATATGTTATGCAACCTCCTAGATCTGAAGATTCAAAGCATCCAAATAAGATGTATAGAGTGAAAAAAGCTATGTATGGCCTTCATCAAGCCCCTAGAGCATGGTATGGAACCTTGTCCACTTATCTTGTAGACAATGGGTTCAAAAGATGGACCATAGACCAGACATTATTTACTTAGCAGAAAGGAACTGATTTTATACTAGTTCAGGTCTATGTGGATAATATCATCTTTGGATCTTCAAATCCAGAGATGAGCAAAGAGTTTTCCAAGTCGATGACTGATAAGTTTAAGATGAGTGCAATGGGAGAGATGAACTTTTTCCTTGGGCTTCAAGTACAACAAAGAAAGGATGGTATTTACATTTCTCAAGAAAAATATGTGGTTGAAATTTTGAAGAAATTTAGGTTTTCAACAAATGTAAAGAGGGCTAGCACGCCTATGGATAGAGAAAACCCTTGGGGAAATCTTGGATAAGGAAAAGAAGTTCAAGTCAGGCACTATAGGTTAATGATTGGTTCATTAATATATATCACAGCTTCCAGTCCTGACATTATGTTTGCAATATGTGCCTGCGTAAGGCACCAAGTGACACCAAAAGAATGTCACTTCCATGATGTGAAGAGGATCTTTAGGTACCTTAGGTGTTATCCCACCTTGCGACTATAGTATCCTAAGACTTCCCATTGGATTTGGTTTCATATTCAGACAGTGAATATGGTGGTGATAATGGTGATAGAAAGTCAATCACTGGTGGATGGCAATTCTTGGGGAGCAGATTGATATCTTGGCAATGCAAGAAACAGAAAATTGTGACCAATTCAACAATTGAAGCTTAGTATGTAGCTACTGCTGCATGTTATGGTCAAGTGCTATGGATTCAATATCATCTGCTGGATTATGTGTACAACTTTATGCATACTAAGATTCATATAGATAACAACAATGCTTTGTGTATCATTAAAAACCATGTACGTCATTCTAAAACCAAACACATAGAGATTAGACATCATTTTATTAGAGATTGCTTTTAAAATGGATTAATCCAACCAGACCATATTGACACCGAATATAATGTGTCAGATCTTTTAACAAAACCTTTTGATGTTAGGAGGTTCCAGTACTTGGTTGCAAGTATTGGAATGATCAATCCTTGAATAATAAATGTCTTAATGTTGTGAAATTTTGTATAAGATACACACTGTTATTAGTCTATGCAATGTTAGTCTTTCCACTGTCATTTTATCCACTAACATTGCAGGAAGTTAGAGCAATATGGATGGATGATTGATCATTTCTTGATTTTTAGATAACAAATTTCTATTTATGATGGTTGAAATACTTACATTCCTATCTTGAAATAAAAATATGTTTCTATAGCTGTAAAAGTGTTTAAGTGTATTCATAATTTAACAAGAGGTATTAGGATACATTTAGGATACTAGGGCACTATTAGAGTGTTCATATACAGTCTTAAACTGTATCTACTGGTGAGTGAGGGCTAGGAATGATGAGTGCATTACTTTGGGATTGTTGGAGTTCTTAGACCTTGAGGCACTGTAGCATGCAAGTCCATAACAAGATTTGTATGCTGCCAAGACCTTTTTGACCTAGATTTGAGATTGGTTGGATGGGAGACTTGGGTTGTACATATTTTGCCTACTTGGGAGTTACAAAGGATTTATACGCGTTGACTTTATCTATGGGGCATTTGTGAGAAAAAGACTCTAGAGTTCTTGCATGTCTATCATGCTTTTGCATGTGTGTATGCATGGATAGTGTTTGTCACTTATGTTTATTAGAGACAAGTTGATTCCATTAGGATTATTTCCTTTCTTTGTGTTTTTGACTAAATTTTTCTACCCACTGATAGAGGTTTTCTAGCCTCTGTTGTGTATATTCTACACATTGATAGGACCATTTGTACACACTGATAAAATATGACCGTTGGCACTGATAGACTTTTTTTACCGTTGAAAAACAGTGGGTCCCACCTAGTTGTATTTTTATTTAAGATTTATTGGCCGTAATTTTAGATGAGTAAGTATTAATTTATGTAATGAGATAAGTGTAACTTTGATGAGACTGCTTTTATACATAGTCTCATCCTCCAAAAAGGGCTTTTAATGCATTAAATATCATGAAAATGGCCAAATATATGCTTGTTTTGTTGCTTGTGTATTTTAGGTACGGATATTAAGAAAATGACAAAAGATCACAAGAATCATACAAAAACGAACACGGGAAACGAAGCCGCACAATGAACCAAGCCCTAATGAAGATTTTCCAAGAAAAACCCTTGAAGATTTGAAGATTATGCAAGAAGGGTCCTCCAATATTGAATAATTGACACTTTAAACCCTTGTATCTTCATAATTACAAGATTGGTCCCTAAAGTTAGTCAAAATTACAAAAAGGCCCTCCACTTTGAAGAATTGGCAAAATTAGTCCCTCAACAAAACTAAATTGTCAATATTAGTCCTCTTCAAAGTCAAACATACCATGAAGGACTTCAAGTTACAAGAAATTACAAGTTTGGTCCTTTAAATATGTCAAATTGCAAAAAGGACCCTTAATTTTGAAGAAATGGAAAAAATGGTCCCTCATAAATCATGACTTGTTAATTTCAGTCCTCCAAGAAGTCAACCATACAAGTCAAGACCAGTAACTATGAAGAAAATGCCAAATCAGCCCTTCAAGAATCAAGAATTGGCAAGAAATACCCCTGAAAATACTTTGGAAAAGTATTTGGGGCAAAAGTGTGAAAAGTAAAACTTTATTAACAAAGAAAAATGAGTTTGGCCAGTTTTGTTTACAAGTGACAAGAGGAAAAGAAATGAGGGGTTAATATTGGCAGACAACCTAAGTAACCTAGACCAACCACCACTTGACACGTAGCCCACTCACTCCAACCCACCAATCACAACTCACCTTTCATCCACCTCACCCTTCCACTTAAACCGGTTTATTATTTAATAAACTTGGCGCCTTAAAATGTTTTTAAAATTAATCCCACCCTAATCTGGATTAAACAAGCTACTATTTACACATGAACAAGAATTGGGTATTCTTGTTTAAGCAAAAATTAAACCACCAAAACTTCCAGATTAGTGATTAGGGTGTCCCTAAACACAACCCAACTTTGAAAACCCTTGCCACATCATCACCTTTGTCACATGAATAACCCTCTCACACGGTTTTTGAAGAAAAGGCCAAAACTTGCCAGCCATCCAATGTACAAGATTCCTGCTTACATCCTAAGCTCCTTGTGAGCCTTTGATCACTTTTACATGGTTGACAACTCACACAAACTTCCAATTCAGTCACATGATCAAGCAAAATGCCAAAATCCTCAAGGGCATTTTTGGGACTTCATCAACATTAGGGTTACGTTTTTATGCATTCACTAGTTCATTTGTAGCCTATATAAGGCATAGGACCCTTACAATTAGCTTTTGCTCTTGATTTTTCCTTTGTTCAAGTTCTGTAAATCCTTTGTCATTTATGAATGAAAAGTGTTTGAATCTTTGAAGAGAAACCAAGTGCCAATCTTTATATTTGTTTGTTAATGTTACATGTTTACTAAACCTGAATCTTAAAACGTTTTCTTAGGCTTTGTGCAAGAAATTTCTCAAAGTTCTTAAATCTTGATATTTTGCTAAGTTTCTTGGTACACCTTGGAATTTTTGGGCTATAAGTGGATCATAGCATCCTGATATTATGATATCAAGGTGTTGTGAGGCTTATAACTTAGGGATAATCAAGTGTGGGGTACAAGAGTTGCATTAATCAAGGATTCGTCACTTTCTGATTTTGATATTTTTGCTTCTAACTTTGTTGAATCTTAGCAGGGTTGTTTGTGGAAGCTTGTGCTTGTTCTTGCTAGCACATAAGCTCAAAATTCGTGGGTGTGGATGTACATCCATGAGGTTTGAACCGTTCTACCTAAAATCTGCTTAAAATCTTGATTTTTAGTGATTTTGTGTTCTGCTTGTGTTCTTGTGAAATTTGTGGCTTGATCTTGCTTAATACTGCATAATACATCTGTTTTTATGTTTGATTGGGCTTGGGGATCACTGAAATACACTTATACTTGTTTAAATTGTGATTTGAAAAAGATAAGGGGTGTTTGGGATTACCTGTTTAAGTGCACAAGTTGGATTTGAGTGTGTGTTTGTTGCTTATTTGAGTTGGTATCTGTTTAACACTTGTTTATATGCTAATACTTGCAAGTTTTCAGTCTTGTAACCTCAAATCCAAGATTGTCCTATATCTCACTTGTTTTGACTGATTTTGACCTAAGATTTTGGAAATACCTAGAGTATATGCATGTTTAGGGATAAAAGGTGTTAAATCAAATTTTGTGTAACCTGTTTTGAAGATTTGAGTGTTTAAATTTGGCTTGTTGGTCAAGTATATCAGCAAAGTGAAAAATCTGCTTGTTCTTATTCATCAGTAACTATTTGGAGCTTGAATCTTGATCTAAACCTTGAACCAGTGCATGAAACTTGTTGATTTATGTTCATTTGAATTAAATATAGTTTGTGTATGCTTTTGGTGCAATTTGGTTGGCTGAATCTTGCTAAAATAGCTTATTGAACTCTTCACTGCCTATGTTCATGTATGTGACTGATCTGGTGATGTTTTGATTAATCTGTGCTATTTGGCTGATTGTGATTGTGTTTTTGTGATTGTTATTGACTCCTTATGATTAATTGATCATTTGGGTGCCTTTGTAAAACTTGAATCCACAAAAAGTCACTAAAGACAAAAAGTCAAGAAAGTCAAGCAGTGGGAAAAGTTCCCACTGCTCAACACCCAAAACTAGCCCCTGCTAGTGTTAATTCTCATTCAGCTTATTTATAAGCCAATTTGGCTTATCCAGACTTGCAACAACTTATTTTTTGTGATAGATATTCATCATTTGACCCATTTATTTGATCTGGAGCTTATCAGACCTTGGCTTTAACTTTTTACTAGAAAACTCAAAAAGTTGACTTTTACTTAAGTACTTATCTGCTTATTTCAGCTTATTGAGTGTGCTTATTGAAAAACTTTTTGTTGATTAAGCTTAGTTAAGTCATTTAAAGGCTTTTGAAAGTTGAATCAGCTCTTGGGGTGGCCTAGAACTCGAAAACGACTATTTTGTCATTTGAAGATAGCTTTTAGCTTATTCAGGCTTATTCCTTGTGCTTTTTCCAATTTTCTTTTTACAGATTTCTTAAGTAACTCAAAAGAATCTTGTGTGTCTAATTTGAGCTTATGGCATCAGCTTATAACTTAATGGGCCAAAAAGCCCATTAAGAATAAGTTGCTTTGAAATAAGCTAGCTTAAACACATTTTCACATTTTGGGCCTTCAGAGTTTTGTTCTTAAAATCAAATTTTGAGTCAGATAGGAGCTTTTGGGCTTATTTGGACAACATTTTTCTTATTGGGCCTATTTGAGCACATTAAGGGACTGTTTGGACCTTTAGCCCATTTCTAGGCCCAATAAGGGTATTTTTGTAATTTCAACTTCATTTATGTGTTTATTAGGTTAAAATAAGTTAGTTTGCAACTTTTTAGAATTTTTTATAAATTTTGGATTTTTATTAATATTTTATTATTAAAAATTAAAATTTAGATTTTTCAAGTTTTTTTTCATTTTTCTGAGTTCAAATACATTAAGTTAGGAATTTTATAATTTTTAGAATATTTTTATTGTCTTTAAATTAATTTTTAGAATTATTTTAAGTTTTAATAGTTCTTAATTGTTTTTAAATAGTTTTTATTAATTTTAAAATTTTCAAAAGTAGTTATAAATTTAGTTAAGTCATTTTAGAGGTTTACAATTGAAAAAATCTCATTTTGGGCTTTTTGTTAATTAAATTGATTTTTTCGGCTTTAATTAGCATTAAAAATTATTATTTAATTAAATAAAAGGTTTTGAGTGATTTTTGACTTTTTGTAAACTCTAATTACATTTTTTAGGATTTATTGCAATTTTCTAATAATTTTTAGGGTAAATTTTTAATTTTGTCACTTTTTACGGTTTTACGTGTACAACTAATCGTCTTAGTTTAATTCATAATCGTAACCGTCTTTCTCTTTAATCCCTCTTCTATTTTCTTTCTTCATAAATTATAATCATAAAAGTTAATCATCTCTCTACACAGCACACAAGCCTCCTTGAGAACGATCCCCACTTTTGGGTCATTTGTGCACGGTTTTCCTAAACCGTCGTACTTACCCTAATTACACTTTGTTTTCCTAAATAAGGTTTTAAAATACTCAACATCAAACTTTTTCAAAGATTTACTTGATTACACTTACCTTTTTTTCAACCAATCAAATCCTTACTTGCAATTTACATAATATTTTCACCCCCATACATTTAATATTCACCTTTCTTTCAACGCTTTTCTCAATTCTTAACAATGGCAACACGATTCAAACTTGTAAATCTAGAACTCACATTCAAGCCACAACACAATATGGTTGCTCTTTTAGACAAGGATCACAGAAACGCACAGTATGATGTCATGATTAACTTTTTGAGGGCCTCTAAACTAAGGTTTTTACTTCTTCATAAACCTCTCATTATAACTTCACATATAAAATAGTTTTGGAACACTGTCACTTCAAAACAATTACATATGTGAAAATAATTGAAGGCTCTGTTCATAGGAAAACTAAAGTAGTCACAAAATCCCTCATTTGTCAAGCCTTGTAGCTTGATGATTTAGGTGGTGTGGATACTCTTCCTATTGAAGAGATACATACAGGGTTTATAGGCTTGTGATATAACCTTCCCACAGAAGTTCATATTTTTAAATTTTATAAAAACTAATTTCCCTCATCGTGGAAATTCCTTATTCATGTTCTCATGCAATATTTGAGTCCAAAGTCCTCTTTTTTTAATGAGATTAGTCATTCTATAGCTAATGCTCTTGTTTGCTTGGACTCTAGACAACAATATAATTCTTTCAAAATGATTTTTGATGGCATGCTGAAAAACAAAGGTAGCAAAATAATTTTACTTTACCCTAGATTTTTGGAAATGATTTTGGGTCTTCAAGTGGAATGCAACACTGATCATACACATTTTTATAACCCCTTATCCAACAAAGGATATTGTTTACCACTCTTAACGCTAATCCTAGACCATTGCCTCTCACCTAACCCATGCTTGATCTTATTCAAGCTGCCAACCTAGAACATGACCAACCAGCGCCATTATCTTTTGACCATGAGGTTGCCATGGACATTGATAACCATGAACCTGAACCTCTACACCATGTTATCCAATCTCTACCCACTTTCACCCTTCCTACATCCATTGACACAACCATTCTACACACTGTCACCCAACCCATACCTACCGATGATCCGATTGTTAACCCACACACCCCTTCCACTTCCTCACTTTCGTTTTTTAGGACTTTTAAACACTAAGAGTCACTTGGTTGTCTCCCCCTGGTGGTTCCCACCTTGTAGCAGAGGAGACCACTACCACAAGGGTGGTTAGTGATATGGGAGTGGCTGGCACTATTGACGCTAGCTTGGTAGTAGGCCAAGTCAGTGCCGCTGTCAATAAGCCCATTCCCATTCCCAATGAATCCACATTGAGGGTTGATTCCTAGAATGTGGATGAGGACAATCTGGTATCTATGACCAATTTGGAATTGACGAACCTCTGTATGAGCTTGCAAAAGCAAAATATAGAGTTGATACAAACTGTCAAGCAACAGGGTCTTGAATTCATTCAGTTGAGGGAGACTCTTTACTTTGGAAGCACATGGCAGGCCTAGGAGGAAATTTGTTGTTCAGTCCTTAGATCAGAGTCTTGTAGAGGAATCTTACAAAGGGAATGAGGAATTAAATTTGAGTGATAAAGGTTCCAAGGAAGGCTCTAGAGATAGGGCAGGTACTATGGAGGTAGATGGTGTACTCACATGTTTGAAGGAACAAAGGGAGTTTGATTCTTCTTTTATGGCACCTGTGAAGATTTCTTTTGTTCAACTCATGGAACAAATAAGTACAAGAAAGTTTGGTGTAGCCACTAACAGTTCTGGTCTATCCACTGTCAAGGCTAGTCTACCCACTGTTGGTTTGTTGGATCCATCCACTGAAGAGATAGCTCCATCCGCTGTTGGTGTATCCCAACCATCATTCAACATTAGAGAGCCACAACCAGAGGTAACTATTACTACTTTTCCTTCTATTGATCCTCTAAATAAAGGCAAAGGTATACTTGAAGAACATGTTGTCTCTAAAAAGTATAATAAGGAGGCTGCTAGGACTGCTTATGATTTGAAAATTGCACAACAACTTCAGGTTCAAAAAGAGAGAGAACAACAATAGCAACGACAAATATAGAAGCTCAAGTTGTTATTTCTAGTTCAGATAGCATGGATGTAAGTTGGTCAGGTTCTGACCAAGATGATAAGGAATAATATGTGGAGTATGATGAAGATGAAGTAGCTAGGGAAAAGCTTAGATATTTGAAGTTAAAGATAGATTATGAGCATGAGCAGATTTCTAGGATGTACTTCAAAATGGAAAATACAACTATGGAACAAAATTTAACCATTTCTCAACAAATTTGGGCTATTGAACAGTTATTGGTCTTGAAGCATGATGTGAAGGTCTTAGAAGCAAATAGAGCTATTTTTTTATCAATCTGTTGCTTATAGAAGGAAGCTTTGGAAGTCATCGTAGAGAAATGAACAAGCATGATAGACATGGGCTAAGTTCAATGGGTATACTTTTGAACAGCTGGAATCCATGGCATATCCCATTTGGGAATAGATGGTTAGCACAAATCAAGATCAAATCTTCAGAGGAAAGATAATAAGAGATTGAAAGTACATGGAAAGCAGAGCATGTGCCAATTGCAAGGCCAAGGAAAAGAGGATTCAATCTCAATTTTATAGAATTTGATGTATTTGATACAAGCATGCCCAGTGATAGTTTATTGAGGGCAAATATAGTGCTTGTGACTTTAGAAGATATTGTTGTAGAACCTGTGGAGCCTAGAAACCTAATTATTAAGTATGAGAAATATGTAGATACATGTTTTTGGAGATTCACTAGGCATTGAGTAAAGGTACAAGTTTTTACTTCCCTTGGATCTTTGTTTAGTAGCATGGATAGGGAAGACTTGGAGAGTATTTGGAGTTTGTTGTTGGCTAAATATAGTCAAAGTGTTCCAACAACTTTTGGAGAAAGCAGGATCTGGTCAACTTTTAGAAGAATGTTTGACCAAGATCAAGATGATCTAGTATGGCTGGATTTGATTGATGCAGGTAGTTTTGAGTGGCGTTTGTTTTCAGCAGCTGGAGTTTATCATCTCAGCACTTCAAAGTTATCAGAATATTTGTTGGTGGATAAGACATATCCACTGTCATAAGACAACTTAAAGAAGATGGTAAAGTCAAAGCTCAACGTTGACTACACAAGTGATTTAGGAGTGCAGTTTTTGAAATACATTTATTCTCAAATTCAAGGCGAAATATGTTTGTAAGAATCCTCTCTGTACTTTATTATTTTTATTGAGAAAATTGATAGTAGGAGTAGTATCAAGTTTAGGGGAGGATTGTTGGGAATAAAATGTTAAAGTCCTTAGCCGCTGATAAGGGATCTCTATCCACTAATGAAGATTGTTCTATCCACTATCAAGTTATGTGTAACCGCTGTCATAAAGCCACTGAAAGGGAGACTCCCACCCACTGTGGGATTGCATGGATCAATGATGAGACTACAATTATACATAGTCTCATCATTCTTTTCGGGCTTAAAATGCTAAAAAAATGTCATAAAAGACCGTAAAATATGCTTGTGTTTGTTCATTGTGTATTTTAGGTACGGATATCGTGAAATCAACAAAAGAGAACAAGAATCAAGCAAAAGCGAACACGGAAAATGAAGCCGCACAAATAACCGGACCCGAACAATGAATTTCCAAAGAAGTCCTTGAAGTTTTTTAAGATTTGTCAAGAATGGTCCCTCAACTTTTGAAGACTTGTCACTTTTGGCCTTTGTAAATCTAAAAAATTACAAAAGGGTCCCTTAAGTTAAGATTTGACATTACAAGTCCTTGCAGAATGCATTTATTGCATTTATGGTCCTTATCCAAAGTTTATAAGATACGAGGGACTGATTTGTTAATTGCCGATAATTGTTTACAAAGGAAATCAACAATTTGCTGTTAAAACTATGAATGCCAAAAGTTTGGGAGTGCAAGGACTGTTGTTGCCAAGTATCAAACCCAAACCCAACACTAAACTCGGCTACAACTCTTTTCACAATCCCCCAAAAAGACAGCAATCCAACGGCTACAACTCTTTTCTTCTCCCCAAAGTTTCATTCTAAGGCCAAGATAAATCAAGGACAACTGTACACTCCAGCAACATCACATGGGATTCAACTTTGACCAATTTTTCAAATTCTTCATAAGGGCAAGATTGGAAGAACAGATGATTAGGGTTTTTAGCTCTTTTATTCATTCTAGAATAAATTGTACCCTATAAAGGGACGTAGGATTTATCTAAGATTTGTTCCAGCATTTGAAAACTTTTTATTTTAATGAAAATTTGAATTTAATTTTTATAAACCTGATGAGTTCCACTTTATTTAGTGTTTTATTTAGTTTAATTTTTATGATTATTACAAATCTAGTGTAGTATTTATCCAAAAAACTTTTGTTCAAAATGTTGGCAAAGCTTTTTTTGGAGACCCAAATCTGTAAAAGCTTTTATAAGCTTGAAGCATGAGAAGCTTAGGGTTGTAAGCTTATACAAACTTGTTTCTTTCTTGTTTGGTGACCTAAAAGTTTGATTTCAACATTTGAGTTTTTTTTATAAATATTTGGAAAAATCTCATTGTTTTTTTCTTGTTTGTTTAGACTTACTGTACCAAAATCCCTCACAAAAGCTTGCTGACAACAACCTTTTGTTGAGCTTTTGAGTAGTTGGAATCTATGTGTTTGTGGTTGTGTACAGGTATCGTAAAGAGCTCAATTTCCCTTTTCTTGTTTAGTATATTGAAGACATAAGGGGACTTTTGTAGTCCCCACGTCCATTTTTCTTTACAAACAACTTTCCACTTTCTCCACTACAGCAAGCTCAAGGGTTTTCAAGATGGTGTGTTTGTCTGGCTTGAACAAAGTCAACAAGTGGTAACCTTTGAATCCACCTAATAGTTAACTATTATGAGGATTCTTGAAAACTGCTCATGTATTTTGTGCTTTGTTAGCATAGAGTTTTACTTGTGTTCTTGTTATCATTGAATGTTGTTCATGTTAGTTTAGAAGATTCTCAGTTGGTTTTCCAAACGTTTTCTTGTAAAATCTTGTGTTTTCATAGTTAAAGGAGTGTTTGGATCTGCTTACAGTTTGCCTTGGGTAACACTTAGGTGAGGTAAAAATGGTTTGAGAATGCCCCATTAGTCTTAGGAACAAACTTTAGGTAGTTTATTTGATTAGTGTAGTGTAAAAAACCAAATTTGCAAGATTGGGTAAAATCTGCTTAGTAAAGATAGTAGGTCCCAATTTGATCTTGTTAATTGTGTTGGGTGTTTTGGATTTTGTTCACAGTTGGGTAATTAGGTAGCATAGGAGTAGGTGAAGTTTATTTGAGATATTATATGCCTAAAATCAAGTTTATAGCTGCCTAATCTAACTAAAATAACAAAAAAATCAGCAACTACTACCTCTGTCTGCACAATAGGTGTTAGGAGGTTGATTTGTGTGATTGGTGGTTTGAACTTGGGTCTTAGTTAGGTCCAATGTTATTTTAGGGTCTTTGGAAGTTAATTTGTGAACTTTTAAGCTCTAAACCAACTTAGGATAGTCCATATAGCTCATTGTCATAACCAAAAACATTAGAAAAAGCACCCACACCCTTATTGTCTGCATATAATAGGAATTTAGGGACTTTGGCTGTGATTTTTGGTTTAGAATTAGATAGTTGGGTAAACTTAGATTGGAGTTAGGGTTTGGTTATCTAGTATTGAGGTTTGGTGGGGCTTGTAATCAAGTTTGGATAGCATAAAACCCACTGTATTGCCTAAACAGCCACTAGACCTCATTTCTCTATGCATTTGTTTTTTTGTGACTGATTGGGTAGATTTGAGTGGTTTTGATTGTGTTTTTCTGTTATATGTGACTCCCCACAACCTAACTGGTTGTGGGGGTGCCTTTGTTTCCTAGCAAAACCATCTAAACAGCTCAATACAGCCCAAAATAGCCATTGTTTGACAAAAAAGTCAACACTTTTTGTTTTTTTTGTCTTATTCACTTTAATTTCAACTTTTTTAGTATTTTATTTTTCCACAGTATTATTAAGTTAAATAGAATTTTTCAAAAAGTTTTCTATATTTTTCTAGATTTTATTTTATTTTTTATTTTTATTTTAATTAAAAATAAGTTTTTAGGCATTTAAAAATAGATTTAATTGTTGAAAATATTTGGAAAAATATTATTTTGTGTTTATTAAGTATATTTGAGGTTTACAAGTTATAAAATCTTGGTTTCGGCTTTTTATTGATTTATTTATATTTAGGGTTTTAATTAGCATTTAAAAATTAAATAAATTAAATTTAAAAAGTTTTAATAATTTTTCTTGATTTTTAAACCCTAGATATATTTTTAAGAGTTTAAATTAATTTTTTGGGAATTTTTAGATAACTCGTATTTTACGATTTTACGTTTTTCGCGTCGTAGTGTAATTTTTAGCGTAAATCGTCTTTAATTTCCAATCTTTTTAATCCAAAAACGTTACTAATCCAAAATTTAATTTATATTTTTGGCATCAAACACAAACAACTCCCTTGAGGAACGAACTCACTTGTTGAGCATTCGCGTTTTCCTAAACGTGAACGTTTAATACTTACCATATATTTTTTTCCTAAAACAAGTATAAAAACCCTACAATCAATCAACACGTTTTGTTTTTTATGAAAGTTATTGTTATATAAGTTATTTACCATTATTATCTTTTGTATAACTTCCTATTTAGTTGATTCTTAACTTAGTGTACAAGGCTCCTTATGCTATAAAAGGAGACCTTAGGGTTACATGATTAACAACACTTTTCCTACTTTGTTCACCTTTGATATTATTAATCGATTGAAAGGTTGGTAATCGTTTGTGTCGCTTTGTTCTTTGTTCAAAGTGTCAGATTCCGCATAACACTTAGGTTATTAGCTACACAAAGTTTCTCTACGTATTACTCTTGATTTATCTCGATAATACAAAAGCTTTTTTTTTTTTTTTTTTTTTTTGGTAACCGTGATTTCCGACTCATCGGCCGACTAATCCACGGGGTTTGAGCCCACCGCCACACAGACTCAAACCAGGTAAAGCCCTCCCTTTTCAGGAGGTTGGCGTGGCCACTTCAAAGTTGTTTGCACCTAGTGGGAATTGAACTTGAGATCTCACACACTTTGGAGTGATAGCCACAAATCTTTTTGCCACTAGGCCACCCTTGAGTGGTTAATACAAAAGCTAAATCGATCTAAGTTTGGGATCAACAGATGCAACATGTTGACTCTATCGACAAGATTGATACCATCTAGAAGGCACATTATAGAGGTGTTTTGGATCTTCCACCATGTGAACACTTTAGACCAAATCTCTTTATCTACTTCACAAGAAACGAAAATATGCTCCTCGATATGATGTCATTATCACACACGAGACATAGGATAGAATGGAGATCAATACCTCTTCGGTTTAGGTTTGACCTGGTTGGGAGTCTTTGATGAATGATGCACCAAGAGCATATGTTGATTTTGATTGGATTGACATTGTTCCACCTATATTGATGTGGGTTGGAGGTATACACATGCTTGGACATGTGAGATCATTTCCTTGAAAAAAAATCCTAGTGTTGCTGATGATGCACTCCCATGAGTCATTATCGTTAGATAAACAAAGATTTGAAAGGAGGGTCTTCAATTTAGTTAGCTCTTGTTGCTTCGCGGATGTCCAGGGCATGCTTAACCATGCCTACTGATATACGAGACCAGGGGGCTCATTTGGAGGTCTTGAAGTGTTTGGTCGCGTGTGGATGTGGAAAGGGGCGACATCATATGGTCTTGACCAAACGGGGGGGGGGGGGGGGGGGGGGGGCATTAAATAAGGGAACAATACTTGATGCAATGTTGTTGAGTGCATGAGGCGCTCGATCACAAATAAGGCATTCTGAATTCATCTCCAACCGATATAACTGTGGGAAGGTGTAGCATAAGGGTGACCCTCTAAGCCACGTGCCTATCTAAAATAGAGTTGTTTGACCGTTACCAACTTTTCTTTTAAAGAGAGAAAGAAGAGATATATTGTTCATAAAAATATTATCTTTTTATCTTTAAAATTTGGTACCAAAGCCTTAAGAGCATCTCCAATGGTGTAAACATTTTAAATTTTTTACATTTAAGACATTAAATGTAAATTACATTTAATAAATAAGATTTGTATGAAAGACTTTGCATATGCAAAGTCATTCTATAAATCTTTTGTAAACCTTTTCAAAAAGCTTTTGGTCCAATGGTAAAAAGCACCTCTAAAGACTTTTTAGAATAGTGAAAAACCTTTTATAGCTTTTTTCCATTAAAGATGCTCTAACTTGTATGGAATGTGGGAGTCCGTAATAAGCAGGGACGGAGCCAGTGGGGGGGCTGGAGGGTGCTCGGCCCCCCCTAACAATGGCGGACGTCTATATGATAAGCTGATTTCCTGGAACAATTATAGAGATCGGACCCTTTTCAATGGTGGTTTTAGCTTTTAAGCATGGAAGTGCATACGAGGAAGATGAACCTGAGATCTATATTTATTATTTTTAATGGTTAGTGTTGTACTTTTGTTAAAAAGTACAATTTAACCCCTCTGGTTGTTAGTTTATCATTTTCACCTTTTTAGCAAGAAAATTAGTACTGTATTTGAACCTCTTATTTGTGTGTTACTACGGAAATTTTTTCGAGCCCCCCCTAACGGAAATTCCTAACTCCGTCTCTGTAAGACCACCGGAAGTGCCATGGATGGACAAAATCACTTTGCGCCATAGAGCATTTTCCTCCAATAAGAACCGCCACCATCATTTTGTTAACATTGCTTGATTGATAAATTTTAAGCTACTAATATCTAGACCTCCTTCGTCACGTGGATTCCTATTAATTATCCAATGATATGAAAGGACGACCTTAACATCTTCCAAAATAGTTAGTGGTGTATGCTGCTGAATGTTTTCTGTCCACTGTTTTGCAAAACCTGATCATGTAAGATTCATTTTCGATATCTATGCTTGCTACAAGTTTTTACCGTGTTTACGTACAGGATTATTTTAAAGATGATATTATTAGTCAAAAACTGTATATCATTCATAAAGATGATTTGCATGAGTTCGTTATGAGTAGTAGTAGATAAATGAATAAGACAGAGACATTGCATTATAAGTTTTCACTCTCAAATTATGTAGCTGCTCTGAATCGATTAAAACATACATATATCGACCAATAGACTTGGTTAATATATGTTTCACTTATGTAGAAAGGTTTTAGGGCCAATATATAGGAACATTGTGATTGATTCTAAAACAAGTACCTACTTTTGAACAATGAAAACAACTTTTCTAGATATCAAAATTTATAAAGTATTTATCAATTTGACGTTTGACGTGGATGTGATGTATACAAGTGGAACGCACGCACGCATCACTCACCTCCTATCTCTCCCACAACCTTCTTATTTTGTTAGGTCAGAATATATTAAAATAATCACTAGAAAAGTTGATAGTTAACGTAAAATTTATTAATACGTCATCACAAGAATAAAAAATGAAAGAAAAAGTTATTGATGAAGGTGGCTGAAAATTTAACAAGAAGATTTGTATTTATTTTTAACAAAAGTAGCCAAGAAAAAGAAAAAACGATTGCTCTCACGAATTCTTAAGCTAAAATGATACTACGTAACTAGTTGCTCAGAAACATAAATTTTGTAAGTAATTTGTAAATAAATTTAACACTTCCACCAGTTTTGTTCAATTAAAAAGTAATAAGAAATGAAAACTTGCAACGATTAAAAACATGTAAACGTATTGTTTTTTTTAAACGGCGATTTATTAAACAAGCAATAAGCTAAAAAGAAATACATAATTACATAGTATTAGCACAAGCTAATTTTGGATTTGATATCCAATCAAACCAATTGGGGATTAGGTTTTTGCACTTTTGACGCAACTATGAATGCGGCAAAATTTTAAACTCATCATCCAAAATGTCCTTACTTGGCAGTTTTGGATCAAACCACAAACAATTCCTATATCTTCATATTATCTACATGTCGTTGCGTGAATATCCATGTACTCGTACACTCAGCTTAAAAATTGTTCGCTTTCACCTACGAAAGATATAAGTTATTGTAATTGTCTTTTTTACCATCTTTATATGAACAGAAAAAAAGATTAAACAAACACAGAAATATCTCCTCATAAGACGTATGAATTTCGTATATTTCAATGTACCTAGAACGATATTTTACACCGAAACTGGTTTATTTTTCTGCACTGGTATATATCATAGCTTTGAAGTATATTTACATAGACAAATAAAATTTGGCTAAATGGCTATATTGGGATAACTAGTATTAGATTCAAGTGTCTAACTAATGTATTAGTGAATATTTGAAAACTAATGGCTATATTTCGGTATTTGGATACACCAACTTCATAGAGTTTATTTGATCCAACAAGCTTCTACTATTAGCCAATATCGAACTTCATTAGATCTCAAATATTTGTCATGTTATAGGGTAAATATGATCGGTCTATATATGTGTAAGTAATATTCTCTACTTATAACTTTTTTCTTCCTGGAATATATGTTTTGATATAGACCATAAGTGATGAACATAGTTTGATAGAAAGAGTGCTGTGTTACTGTACAAGAAAACAATTTTATCAGTGATATCCTTAACTATCTTTAAATACGTCTCAAAACGACAAATGTGAAAGTATATTGTTTATGTTTGTAACTATAAACGAAGATATAGATCTTACATTCACACTGTGTATCATGCAAGAAATTTACGTGTTTTTTTGCATCAAAGCAAATGGAACATCTAGAAAATGAAAAGTTATTTCAACAGTAAAATTGAAAAAGTTGTACCTGGCTGTACATATATATATCGATTGGAGAATCTGAAAGGTCACCCACAATTGTCCACGCCTACGGTGAACGGTTTTCTGCATGGTTTTAATGGGTAATGTTTTATATTGATAACAGCAGTGTCATTTGATAGTGGATGATGGCGCATGACAAGTCAATTTGTATGCTCAAGTCCGGTAAAGCAGAATAAAACTGACTTCATTTTTTATTCACCAAATATCCACTCATCGTTTTAATGTCTTATGATATTTTCGGTTTTATATATAGCAAAAAAGACTCATCATTTCTGCAAACTTCAATATTCTTCTTCTAGGAGTATTTTTATTCTAGACTTTTGTGAGTCGTTTTCAAACGAGAAAAAGTAATTTTCTAGGAAATACTGTTTTTTATATTCATCGATTAAAATGATTTCCTACGTTTATATGTTATTTCTGGTTCGAAAGCATGATACTTTTTCTTGATGTTATTGTTATAAGCTGGATGAAACTAATTAACACATACGTAGGTTCATGCACTTCTAAGTTATAGCGAACAATATAGATTACGCCACTGAACCTTTGAATTGCCAATTACGGACCTAAAAGGTTCACTACAACATTTAAATACGTTTTTCATGATTCGATGGATTTTCCCCTAGGTTTATCATCTATATATATTTTAGTAAGCAAAACTTCACTTTTCATGCTCATCTCATTCATCCTCATCTCACTTTAAGCACTTCGTCTTGATCTATTTCATTTATAATTGTTTCTTCTTAGAATAAGAAAACATGATAAACATCGTACCATGACACTAGTTACATTATAATATATTATTATATACAACTCTAAAATTACTTAATTATTCAAAGATGCAAAGCCCTCAAAAAGTATATAGAGAGAAAAGACACCGATATAGAAGTAAAAAACTAGTAATAAAGAACAAGAGTTTGAAAACCCTTGTTAGAGTCATTCGAAAGGCGGAGTTACATTTTACCCACATAAATTTGGTTTACAACCACACCAATCGACACGATTGGAAGGACACTTTGGGCCTTTTGACGAAGACTAGTCTTTCCTAAAGGTCTTTAATGAGAACGTGTCCTAACGGTAATCAAATTCTATGATGATACGTCGAGGGCCGATAAGGGATCAAGGAGTACAACAAAGGCATTATCAGCTCCCATGTGGCACAAGTACTTTGTACTGAGATAGGATAACTATTGTTATAAATATATTTAGTATGTATGAATATCCATCTTAATGGGTGTTAATTAGTTTTGACTACTAGTTAGTTAGACTTATATGTTACATTCCTAAGACTTATATAAATATGGGACACTTGTAGTTATTTGTTCACCACTCAATACTAACCATCTCATTCCTCTCTAAACTCTCATTCTTTAAATTTTATAATACGTTATCAGCACGATTTTTGCTCTAAGCAAAACTAACTAAAGATATCGAATGCAAACATGTCAAAAGTGAACTTTACTGTTCTTGATATTTCCGAAAAAGACTATCTCCCTTGGACTCTTGATGCCGAGATCCATCTAACCGCAAATAACTTAGGAGAAATAATTAAAACCGGAAATTAAGCGTCTTCACAAGATCGCGCTAAAGCAATGATATTCCTTCGTCATCATCTTCATGAGGACCTAAAGAAGGAATACTTAACGCTGAAAGACCCGTTAGAATTATGGGGAAAATTAAAAGAAAGATTCGACCATCAGAAACAAGTAATCCCCCCTAAAGCTCGATATGACAGGATGCACCTTAGGTTGCAAGATTTTAAATCTGTCAACGAGTATAACTCTGCAATGTTTAGGATAACGTCTAAATTAATACTATGCGGAGAAAAGGTTACCGAGGAAGACATGCTTGAGAATACTTTCTCCCCTTTTCATGCTTCCAATATACTTCTCCAACAACAATATAGAGAAAGTGGTTTCAAAAAGTACCATGAATTAATATATGTTCTTCTTGTTGCCGAGCAAAACAATGAGTTATTGATGAAAAATCATCAAGCACGCCCCACTGGTTCTATTGCATTGCCTGAGGCGAATGCGACATCAAATATGAGGGGACGTGGTCGTGGTAATAACCGCGAGAATGAACGAGGCCGCGGTCGTGGACGTGATCGAAATATTGTTTGGCATCGTGATGGTTACAATCCCAAGCCATATGATTTTAAGGGTAAAAGTGATAAGGGGAAAAAGATGCAACATCAAACTCCCAATAATTTAAGAAATCGTTGCAACCGATGTGGCTTGAACAATCATTCGACAAAGCAATGTCGTACCCCCAAACATTTTGTTGATCTCTATCAAGCATCAATCAAGAACAAAGGAAAATTCATTGAAACAAACTTCATTGATAATTTGGATGCTAATGAGTCAAATCCAAATGTGCGCTTCGACTCTTCAGAATTTTTTGATGATGTCAAAGACGTTGTTGCTTCCTTTTCAAACAATGGGAATGATAACTAGAAATACCTGGCATTTCATTTAAGTTTTTTTTCTAAGAATAAATGTTTTAAGTTTCAAGTTTGAATAAACTAGGTTTTATTTTCTTCGCAATTTCACTCATATTATGAGTTTTTATTAATGAAATGCATTTTTTTCATACTATGAAATGTTTATTTATTTTGAATTGTTTTTTTTCAAGGATATGAAAAGCAAGTTGGAAAATGGTGAAGACGAATGTCTAGTAGATAGTGGAACAACGAATACCATTTTGAAAAACAAAAACTATTTTTATGAGTTTCACGTAGCAAGTGAAAATGTCAACACAATATGTGGCATTAGTAACTTGATTGAAGGCTATGGAAAAGCCTGTTTTATGTTACCTAAAGGTACAAAGTTAATCATAAATGATGCATTGTATTCGAGTAGATCCAGGAGAAATCTACTAAGTTTCAAAGACATAAGACGTAATGGTTATCATCTTGAAACCATGTCTGAAAATAACATTAAATATCACAAAATCACATCCATTAGAAATGGAAAAAACCATAATGGAAAAAATGAAAGGTCTGTCTTCTGGTTTGTATTTTACATACATAAACCAAACAGAAATAAATATGGTTTCTACTCGAAAATATGTAGATCCAATAACGTTTACCCTTTGGCATGATCGATTAGGTCATCCAGGTGACGTAATGATGAGGAGAATTATTAAGAGCTCAAATGGGCACCCACTAAAGGACCTCAAGATCCTAGTATCAAAAGATTTATCATGTGAATCATGCTCTCTTGAAAAAAAAGATAATTAGGCTCTCAATCAATAAAATTGAAAGTGAATCTCTTTCGTTTTTAGAAAGTATTCAAGGAGATATTTGTGGGCCAATTACTCCTCCATGTGGACCATTTCGATATTTTATGGTATTAATTGATGCATCATCATATGGTCACATGTATGTTTATTATCATCAAGAAATGTTGTTTTTGCTAGGCTATCAGTCCAAATAATTCAATTAAGAGCACATTTCCCAGATCATCATATCAAGAAGATCAGACTCGACAATGCAAGAGAATTTACATCACAAACATTTAATGATTTTTGTATGTCAATTGGGATTACAGTTGAGCATCCTCTAGCACATGTTCATACATAAAACGGTCTAGTTGAATCTTTAATAAAAAGATTGCAACTAATTGCTAGACCATTGCTCATGAAATCAAAATTACCATCTTCTGCATGGGGACACGCTATTTTACATGCTGCTGCTCTTATTAGATTAAGACCATGTGCATCTCATGAGTATTCTCCACTCCAGCTCGTTTCTGGAAGAGGACCAAGTTTGTCTCATCTAAAAATATTTAGTTGTGCTGTTTATGTCCCAATTTCTCCACCACAACGTACAAAGATGGGACCTCAAAGAAGATTGGGAATTTATGTTGGATTTAATTCTCTATCAATCATAAAATATTTAGAACCATTAACTGGAGATATCTTTACAACACGTTTTGCTGATTGTGATTTTGATGAAACAACATTCCCAATCTTAGGAGGAAAAAAGAAAAAGTTGGACAAACTAGATGTAACATGGAATGCATCATCGGTATCATTTCCTAACCCTCGAAATGCTCAATGTGAGTTAGAGGTTCAAAAGATTATTCACTTACATCGAATAGCGAATGAATTATCGGATGTATTTACTGACTCAAAAAGAGTTACTAAGTCATATATTCCAGCTTTAAATGCACCTTCTCGTATTGATCTCCTAGAAACTCTGAATGAGTCAAATGTACGCAGAAAGCGTGGGAGACCAACGAGTTCCAAGGATACAAATCCACGAAAAAGGAAAAAGCAAAATACGATTGGCAAAGTCCAAGAAACTGTTATCAATAAAATCCCAAAAGAGATTAAAAATGACACAGAAAATATGGACAAATCTCTTGAAAATGACCATGTACCAAATGAATATGAGATCTCAATAAACTTCGTACAAAATGGTACTATATGGAATCGAAATGAAACATGTGTTGATGATATTCGTACATATGTTATAGCAAGTGAAATAACAGATGATGAAGATTATGTGCCAAAATCTATTTTAGAATGTCGACGAAGAAATGATTGACCAAAATGGCAAAAAGCCATACAATCTGAATTAGATTCACTTGAAAAACGCCAAGTATTTGGCCCTGTAACCTTAGCCCCAAATAATGTGAAGCCGGTAGGCTATAAGTAGGTATTTGCGATAAAAAGAAATGAGAAAAATGTATTTGTGAGATACAAAGCAAGAGTTGTGTAATCGGTGTATTTTGCATACACCTAATAACATGTTAATTTAGTATATTTATATATTTATTTTTCGTTATATATGTACTTTGAGTGTGTTTTGTGATTATGTAGGTTACGAGTAAAGTGGAATAAAAATGGACGCTTAATTAATTTTTTGGAGAAAAGACATTGTGAGCGCCGATAAATGAAGAAAAAAATATTGAAGAAAAAGATTTGAGCGCGTCGCAATATTTTCGGTCATCTTTTATTTGTCCGGGTTCGTTCGAGCAATTTTCGATGTTCAACTATTTTTAAGTGGGCCAAAACAATACTATTAATTCAAAATAAAAAAAAAGAAAAAAAAAATGTTGATGGGCCGGTGGAAAAGCAACAAACCGACTAAAAAAGGAATCTATATATATTGAAGGAGGGGTGTCGCACTATGAATTGAGGCTAAGAAAAAAAAAAGGTTGCGATTGAAGGATTCATATACAGTGGGGAAGAATTGAGTTGACTCAATATAAAAAAAGACGTATCAAATAGTGAAGGGAAAAAGAGAGATTTGAAGGGAAATTAAAAAAATCGTTTCAAGTAGAGGATAATGAGTGTACAGCGGGTCGGGTACACCGCAATGTCCGGCTAATTTTGTTGTAATTCCTTCCGGTAACTTTATTTATGGTTTGATCATTACTTTTAGATTATCATATTTTTATTGCATTGATTTATGATTTATTTATAAATTATTTTTATCGATTTAATATTATGTTTAATTATTTGTGTGAGACAATTTATTGTTAGTTAACGATTCATACTTATTTTATTTAGTTAAAAAAAAAGATGGTCGTATAATCAACATAAGTTGTACCTAAATAAATTGTTAAAACATAATTATTGGCTGGATTAATATAAGATTTATTATTGCGAGTCGTTGATGAACATAATAAATACCGACATTAATTCATTCATATTAAGTCAAAATAATCTTTGTAATCGGTTCTAAAAAGTTTCGATAATCTATAAGTGTGACCAACCATAAATATTAGGAGCTGGAAGGGATTACATTTTTCTTTTAACTGTTTACATCTTTATTTTATTTTTCTAGCTTTACTATTAGCTTAATAATTATTTTAATTTTTAATCCGTATTTTTATTATTAAAAGTATTTTAGTTGTTAGATTTCAAAACCAAAACTTTGATTGATCAGTGATCACCCTAAAACTTAAACTAAAACCACATAGTCCTCGTGGATCGATACTCGCTTACCCTATCTAGTATAAGGTAATTAGGTTATTTTTTGACCGGCACTTCGACGTCGATAAAAAATTTGGCGCCGCTGCCGGGGACTCAGTGAGCTTTTTGTTTAAGTTTTTGTTAATATTTTTCTTTAATAAAATACAAAAATACAAAAAGATTTTATTTTTCTTGTTGTGTTTTGTTTTGTTTGTTTGTTTTGTTTCTTGTGAGTGTGCAGGTTAGTGTATGCGCACACGTAGATCGGGACGTACATCACCGTTAGCTTACGATCCTGAGGTTGAGAAAAGTGCAAGGTTAAGAAGGAAGACGTTTCGACAGTTTTCTACTAATCTTGATTTTTCAGGTTTAGCAGAGCTTTTCGCTGAAATGCCAGGTGACGAAGATGTTGGCGGAAGTGCTAGCGGCAGTAGTAGCGGAGAAGAATCTCCACCACGGGGTGTTGATTCTTATTACAGGCCGGGGATCTTCAAGGATCCCTCGCCTATCGTTTATCCGGATCCGGTTAAAGGGGTTACAAGTAACTTCAAGATCCAGCCGAACCTCATAGCAATCTTGCCAGTGTTTAGAGGTCGTGAGGAGCCATATGCACATCTGCGAGAATTCTTCTCAATTGCTGACACACATCGGGTTAATAACATTACAAAGGATGAGGTAAGACTTCGCCTTTTTCCTTTTTCTCTTAAAGATCAAGCTAAGGACTGGTTCTCATCTCTTGAGCCAGGTAGTATTAACTCATGGTCTGAAATGCAATCTGCTTTTCTTGAGGAATTTTATTCTATAAGTAAAACTGCTGCCATTAGAAATAAGATTAAATCCTTTCGTCAAATCCCAGGCGAGCAGTTTCATGAAGCATTTAATAGACTTAAGGAGTTATTAAGAACATGCCCTCATCACGATGTTCCAAAATGGGAGCTTGTCAAAGTCTTCTATGATGGGTTAGATTATAACAACCAACAATTTGTGATGGCCACTAGTGGGGGTATGTTTTTCTCGCGACCTATGGAGGAAGAATGGGGGTTTTTGAGAAACTAAGCAAAGGTTCTAAGACCCAAGCTTCAGTGGATCGAAACAACCACCCATCTTCCGCTAATTATGTGTCTAACCAACGTGGCACAAATTCTGAAATTAGCGAGTTAAGTAAGAAAGTTGATCTTTTGTTGAAAAATATAGGAAAAGGTGTTCCGAATGTGTCTAATGTGTCGCATAGTGGGTGTTCAATGTGTGGTGATCCGAGTCACTCTGTCGATAATTGCCAAAGTTGAGAGGCACCACCAAATGAGGAGGTAAATGGAGTCTATGGTGGTCGTCTACGAAATGACCCATTCTCCGAAAGTTACAATCCTGGATGGCGCAACCACCCCAATTTCCGTTGGAAAGATGAAGACAGTCGCCCTAATAATACCCAACAACAACACTATGGTTACAAGGCAAGGTATGAGGGTGGCGACTCATCTAACTTCCAACCAAATTCTTACAATCATAGGCCACAACAACAATATCCAAATCAGGGCCAAGGGCAAGATGACAACCGTCTCTTGAACCTTGACCGAAAGTTTAATAGGCTTATGGATTCATTATCTACCAACAATCAAGAGATTAATAGAAAATTTGAGGTCACTAATCAAAGACACGAGACCACTACTAAATCTATTGCAGCTCTTGAGAGACAAGTTGGTCAATTGGCGGATCAATTAAGCAAAAGAGATGAGGGAAGGCTACCGAGCTACCCCACCATGAATCCCGCACACAAGAAAAATGGAAATTAGCACGTGAATATGGTGACATCTCTTCGAAACGGTAAAATCTACAACAATGACAAGGGAATTCCAAATTCTCCTGACGTCGAGGATTTCGTTACCGATGACGAAATTATTGTTGAAGGTAAAAATTCTGATAATGTTAAGTCCGGTTCTGAGTTGGTAAATGATTTGTTATATGATTTTCCTAAACCAACAACAGCGAATCCAAAAGCTACTGAAGTTCCCGAAGTTAAGGAGGGTGGTGTGCCCAGCACACCTTACCCCACGGCTTTGGAGAAATCGACATCTGCAAAGTTAGCTAAAAAGGGTCCTCATGCTGAGGATATGTGGGAGACTTTTAAGCAAGTTAAAATCAATCTCCCCCTTATTGATGCTATCAAGCAAATTCCCGCGTATGCCAAGTTTTTAAAGGACTTGTGTACCCAGAAGAGGAAGCTGAAGGCGTCGTTGCCTAAAAAGATTGACCTAACTGAGCATGTTAGCGCAGTCTTATCTAGCTCCCTTCCTCCTAAATTCAAAGATCCTGGAGCACCGTTGATTTCAGTGGTGGTCGGAAATATTGCCATTAAGAAGGCGCTCCTTGATCTTGGTGCCAGTATCAGCATCCTTCCTACTAGTTTGGTTGATAAGTATGACTTATGAACTATTCGTAAGACAGACACCATTATTTCCTTAGCCGATCGATCTACTAAAATTCCTAGAGGTATCTTAGAGGATGTTATTGTGAAAGTTTATGACTTCTATTACCCAGTTGACTTCTTTGTTATGGACACCGAGTCACAATACAAGGATGTTCAACCAACTATTATCCTTGGGCGCCCATTCTTAGCCACGATAGATGCTAGGATTAATTGTCAGACTGGCGCCATGGATATTGCATTCGGTAATAAAAAGATAAGACTGAATGTGTTTAATTCTATAAATTCTCCTACGATGAATGAATGTTACCAAGTAGATGTGATTGACGAGGAAGTCCAAAAGTATGCATCCCGTATGCTTAAGAATGATCCTTTGGAATTATATCTAACTGGTGATAATGAGGAGATTCTTGATGTTGTTGAAGTTCAAGAGATTCAAGAGTGTTTGGTCAGTTCTTTGGACCATCAAAAGCCACCTTGGTCTTATAAAGTGGAGCCCTTGCCTTCTACTTTTGACACGGCTACGAAGCCGTCTTTGGAGGTGCTTCCAACTCTTGAACTAAAACCTTTGCCATCCAATCTCAAATATGCTTTTCTAGGTCCTAATAATACGTTACCCGTTATTGTTGCTTCTGATCTTTCTGAATCACAAGAGGGAGTACTTCTAAAGGTGCTTTCCAAGTACAAAGCAGCAGTGGGATGGACAATTGCAGACTTGAAAGGGATCAACCCTTCATTATGTATGCATCGAATTGTTACGGACCCAAATATTAAGCCAACAAGAGATGCGCAAAGGCGTCTGAATCCTAATATGAAAGAGGTAGTGAAGACGGAAGTTCTTAAATGGTTAGATGCCGGTATCATCTATCCCATCTCGGATAGTAAATGGGTAAGTCCTACTCAAACGGTGCCTAAAAAGGCCGGAATCACCGTTGTAGAAACCGAGAATGGGGAAAAGCTCACAACCCGACCAGTTACTGGGTGGAGAGTTTGTATTGATTACCGTAAGCTGAATAATGCCACATCTAAAGATCACTTCCCACTACCTTTCATTGATCAAATAGTTGAGAAGCTTTCGGGTAAAAAGTTCTATTGCTTCTTGGATGGGTACTCCGGTTATAATCAAATACCCATCCATCCTGATGACCAGGCCAAAACTACGTTTACGTGTCCATATGGGACGTTTGCATTTCGAAGAATGCCTTTTGGCCTGTGTAATGCACCCGCTACTTTTCAGCGGTGTATGATGAGTATATTTTCTGACATGGTTGGAGAATCTGTAGAGATATTTATGGATGATTTCTCCATCTTTGGTCAATCTTTTGAAAGCTGCCTGGATCAGCTTGAAAGTGTGTTAAAAAGATGCACCGAAACTAATTTGGTGCTTAGTTGGGAGAAGAGCCATTTCATGGTTCGAGAGGGAATTGTATTAGGGCATGTTGTTTCTGAAAAAGGATTTGAGGTTGACCGTGCCAAAGTTCAAGTAATTTCGACCCTTCCTCCTCCCACTACCGTCAAAGGTGTGCGTTCTTTTCTTGGTCATGCTGGGTTCTATAGGCGATTTATTAAAGGTTTTAGTGCAATATCAAAGCCTCTTTGCAATCTACTCTTAAAAGATGCACGCTTTGATTTTAATGAATCATGTCTTAAAGCATTCAATATGCTTAAGCAAAAGCTTGTGAAAGCCCCTATTTTGCAATCACCTGATTGGTCGAAGCCTTTCGAGATCATGTGTGATGCGAGTGATTATGCCGCTGGGGCGGTTCTAGGACAGCGGGTCGATAAGAAACCCGTTGTAATCTTTTATGCTAGGAAGACTTTTTTAGAAGCTCAAATGAATTACACCACTACTGAAAAAGAGTTGTTAGCCGTGGTTTTTGCTCTTGATAAGTTTAGGTCCTATATTTGGGGGCATTCTAAGGTGATAGTATTTTCAGATCATAGTGCCTTAAGACATTTGTTGACTAAGAAAGAGACAAAACCGAGGTTGCTTAGGTGGATTTTGCTTTTACAGGAATTTAATCTAGAAATTCGGGATAAAAAGGGGTCAGAAAATGTAGTTGCCGACCATTTGTCTAGAATTATCCCTCCGCCGTTCAACCCTTCTGATGTGATTAAGGAAAGCTTTCCGGATGAAAGCTTATTTGAGGTTTCTAAGGTTCCTTGGTACGCAAATATAGTTAATTATCTAGCTGTTAAAAAGCTTCCAGATTTTTGGTCCAAGAAACAAAGAAAATACTTCTTCTCCCAGTTGAAGCATTATTTTTAGGAGTATCCGGAGCTCTATAAGGTGTGTGCTGACCAAGTTGTTAGGAGATGTGTTCCCGACCATGAGCATATGGACATATTGGCTCATTGCCATTCGTATGCTTGTGGTGGACACTTTGGTGCTACAAAAACTGGGCATAAAATCCTACAAAGCGGTTTCTTTTGGCCGAATATATTTAAGGATGCCCAGTCTTTTGTGAAAGCGTGTATTCGTTGCCAACAAGTTGGAGGGATTTCAAGGCGTGATCAAATGCCTATGAATCCTATACTTGTTGTTGAGATCTTTGACGTGTGGGGTATTGACTTTATGGGACCATTCCCCACTTCCCATGGCAATGTGTACATTTTAGTGGCAGTTGATTATGTGTCTAAGTGGGTAGAGGCTGAAGCTACTAGAACAAATGACCATAGTGTAGTTCTTAAGTTTGTTAAGAAGAATATCTTTGCTAGACATGGAATTCCTAAGGCTATAATTAGTGATGGGGGTTCCCACTTTAAGAACTTTAGATTTAGGAAATTATTGAAACACTATGGAGTTAATCATAGGATAGCTACCCCATATCACCCACAGACTAGTGGACATGTGGAAGTATCTAATAGGGAGATTAAGCGAATTTTAGAAAAGACCGTTCGTAGTGATAGGAAAGATTGGTCCTTGAGGTTAGATGATGCTTTGTGGGCATATAGGACGGCTTTTAAGACTCCTATTGGTATGTCACCGTATAAGTTGGTATATGGCAAGGCGTGTCATTTACCGGTTGAGATAGAGCATAGGGCTGAATGGGCGATTAAGACTGTTAATTTGGATTTAGAGAAAGCAGGTAGTTCTAGGAAACTTCAATTATCTGAACTAGATGAGATTAGACGTGATGCCTATGAAAGTTCTAGGATTTATAAGGAGAAAACCAAAGCTTTTCATGATCGACACATCACCAAGAAGTCCTTCTTGGTTGGTCAAAAAGTTTGGTTATTCAATGCTAGACTTAAGATTTTTCCTGGAAAGTTGAGAAGTAAATGGACGGGTCCATACATAGTGACTCAAATCTCTCCATACGGAGCCATTGAAATAAAAAATATGGTGGGTGGAGAACCTTTTAAAGTTAATGGACACCGTTTAAAGCCGTATGTTGAATTGGAGAGTGATCAGATGGAAACGGTGGATGTGGTTTACTTGGAACCACTCCAACCGTTTCAATAGTTCATTTGAGTTATGTCTGGCTGAAGATGGTAAACTTAGCGCTTCGCGGGAGGCAACCCGTGGTTTGTGGACCTTTGTGGGTGTGTTCACTACAAACCCTCACGAGACAAAAGTCGTCCAGTCGGGCTACCGAGTGGTTTAAAGGCTTGTTGCATACGCTAAATGCAACCGTGATTCCTACGAAAGTGAGTTAGGTTTTTGTCTTTGTGTGTGAGTTTGTCAAATTAGTTTTTAACCAAAATTTCAATTTAAAGTTTTTGCATTAGAGACAATGCAATGCTTTAAGTTGAGGGGGGGAGGGGGGGGGGGGGGGGGGGGTGGCACATGTGTTACATGTTTTTGTGTGAAATTTTGGTCAAAATTGGTTAAAATATGATTTTTGGGAAAAATTGAAAATTTTTAAAATTTTAAATCACATTATAAGAGTCTTGTGCTAATTAGATGTAGAGGTTTCTTCTACATATATGTTTGTTGAGTGTTTGCAGATTCTAAAGATTAGTTTGTGGATGATTTATTGGAGCAAGCTAGAAGATTTGGCCATAATTATCAGGTGCACCCGATTCCATTGTATAATTTGGTTATTAAATTGATTTGATTGTTTGCATGTAGTTAGGCATATGTATAATTTAGATGATCAAACCACACTGGTTGAATTCCCTCTACTTACTTGTGCTTAGATCGAGTAAAAGTTTAAATAAATAATATGAAATATAGTAATGTAATAGTTGGGTTAGGACACTTGAAATTGATCTTATTCGGCTCGCCACCCGCGCACGGTGGCCTTAGAAAAGAGTTGGAGAACTGTCATAATTATTGGTGGTAGTCATATGCTGGGCTTGCCTATCTGATTCGTCACCCGTGCAAGGTGATACTTTAGTTGTTAGCATGGGTCAGACGCCAATTTTTATGATGGATAGCATTGCACTTAGCTGAGATAATTTTATGTGAAATAACCCAATCCTTGTATTATTGTAATGAAATTAAAAAGATTAGTTTAATTTAGTGCATTGTATAATTAGACTATGTGGTAGATAATTCCATCATGTGATGTACCAGTAGGCACGAAGTATAAGTGTTCCCATTTAAATAAACAGACTTAATTAACCGGTTCTCGTGTGCCGATGTGTCTTAGTATGCACCTATAGGATAGATATTCATTTTTCTGAATAATTGGTCTGTATATCAACCTTGAAAGGAGTGTATAAAGCATTCGGGATGACTTGTATAAGAAACGGTCTCGAATGGCTTAAAAAGAGAGAGCTTATGTGTGATGTGAAAAAAAAAGTGAAAAAAAAGTAAAAAAAATAAAAAATGAAAACAAAATGTGAAAAAAAATGATGAGAAAAAAAAGTGGAAGTATGTAAGCTAAAGTATGATGGCTTATGATGTGCTCTTATGGTATAAAAACTCCAATGTTATAAAAGGTGTACGATATTCTCACCTCTTGTTTTAGATTAATGTTTATATTGATTATAGGTACGTTGGACTCATGGTTAATTATATGAAATATAAAGCAAATGGAGTCAATAGGAATAGTTATGCTAAGTGTTTAAGAAGGACAAAAATATTGGTAATCATTTTGGATTATTTGTCATGTAAGATGGTTATTAGTGTATTAGGTTGAATGTGATCTTTTTGATTAAATTTCAATAGTATGATTAAAAATTATGAAATTAACATGCTTGTATATTTTTATTTTATTTTTACACGAGACGGTAAAAGTTAAGTTGAGCGGAGTTAATCGGTGTATTTTGCATACACCTCATAGCATGTTAATTTAGTATATTTATATATTTATTTTTCGTTATATATGTACTTTGAGTGTGTTTTGTGATTATGTAGGTTACGAGCAAAGTGGAATAAAAATGGACGCTTAATTAATTTTTTGGAGAACAGACATTGTGAGCGCCGATAAATGAAGAAAAAATATTGAAGAAAAAGATTTGAGCGCGTCGCAATATTTTCGGTCATCTTTTATTTGTCCGGGTTCGTTCGAGCAATTTTCGATGTTCGGCTATTTTTAAGTGGGCCAAAACAATACTATTAATTCAAAATAAAAAAAAAAGAAAAAAAAAATAAAATGTTGATGGGCCGGTGGAAAAGCAACAAACCGACTAAAAAAGGAATCTATATATATTGAAGGAGGGGTGTCGCACTATGAATTGAGGCTAAGAAAAAAAAAGGTTGCGATTGAAGGATTCATATACAGTGGGGAAGAATTGAGTTGACTCAATATAAAAAAAAGACGTATTAAATAGTGAAGGGAAAAACAGAGATTTGAAGGGAAATTAAAAAAATCGTTTCAAGTAGAGGATAATGAGTGTACAGCGGGTCGGGTACACCGCAATGTCCGGCTAATTTTGTTGTAATTCCTTCCGGTAACTTTATTTATGGTTTGATCATTACTTTTAGATTATCATATTTTTATTGCATTGATTTATGATTTATTTGTAAATTATTTTTATCGATTTAATATTATGTTTAATTATTTGTGTGAGACAATTTATTGTTAGTTAATGACTCATACTTATTTTATTTAGTTAAAAAAAAAGATGGTCGTATAATCAACATAAGTTGTACCTAAATAAATTGTTAAAACATAATTATTGGCTGGATTAATATAAGATTTATTATTCTAATCAGTCTTGCAAATGCTGAAAGGCTTCATATGCGTCTTATGGACGTTGTTACAGCTTACCTATACGGATCACTTGATAGTGATATTTACATGAAGATCCCTGAGGGATTAAAAATGCCTGAAGCTTGTAAATCAAAACCCCGAGAAATGTTCTCAACCAAACTAAAAAGATCTTTATACGGATTAAAACAATCAGGGCGAATGTGGTATAACCGCCTTAGTGAATATCTTTCAAAAGAAGGGTATTAAAGTAATCAAATTAGCCTGTGTGTTTTTATCAAAAGATCAATGACAAGTTTTACAATCATTGCAGTTTATGTTGATAATCTAAATATCATTGGGAATTCTGAAGAAATTGAACATACTGCAAAATTGTTAAAGAACGAGTTTGAAATGAAATACCTTGGTATGACAAAATTTTGTCTCGGCTTGCAAATTGAGCCTCTGAAAAATGGATTATTTGTCCATCAATAAAACTATACTGAAAAATTGTTGAAACGATTCAATATGGATAAAGCTTATCCGTTAAGCACACCAATGGTCGTTCGTTAACTTAACCGAGAACTAGACCCATTCGACCCCAAAGAAAATGATGAGGACATTCTTGGTCCTGAAATACCTTATCTAAGTGCAATAGGGGGTTTAATGTACTTTGCTAGCAATACACGTCTAGATATTGCATTTTTAGTTAACTTACTAGCAAGATACAGTTCTGAGCCAACACACCAACATTGGAAGGAATTAAACATATATTTCGGTATCTTTGTGGTGCCTGTGATATGGGACTATTTTACCAAAAGAATTCCAAAACAAAGTTGGTTGGATATGCTGATGCGGGATATCTGTCTGACCCACATAAGGCACGGTCACAAACAGGGTACGTTTTCACTTATGGAGAAACCGCAATCTCTTGGAAGTCAACGAATCAATCTTTAACTGCTACTTCATCAAATCATGCGGAACTCATTGCACTTTATGAAGCTAGTCGAGAGTGTGTCTGGTTGAGATCAATGATTCAACAAATTCAAGAAGAATGTGGGCTCGATTCAATCAAAGGAAATCCAACTTTACTATATGAAGACAATGCGGCATGTATAGCTCAAATCAAAGAAGGGTATATCAAAGGGGACAAGACAAAACATATTTCTCCGAAATGTTTTTTTACATATGATCTACAAAAGGACAGAGTCATTGATGTTCGTCAAATTCGATCAAGTGATAATTTGGCTGACTTATTCACAAAATCATTGCCGACAAAAGTTTTTGAGAAGCTGGTTCAGAAGATCGTCCTTCGACGCTTGAAAGACATACATTTTGAGGAGGAGCATTATGCGTACTGTACTCTTTTTCCCTTCATCAAGTTTTTATCCCATTAGGATTTTTCTTCATAAGTTTTTTTAACGAGGCAGATCATGGCGTATAACAAAAGGTGAATATACAAGGAGGAGTGTTATAAATATATTTAGTATGTATGAATATCCACCTTAATGGGTGTTAATTAGTTTTGACTACTAGTTAATTAGGCTTATATATTACTTTCCTAATACCCATATAAATATGGGACACTTGTAGTCATTTGTTCACCACTCAATACTAACCATCTCCTTCCTCTCTAAACTCTCATTCTTTACATTTTGTAATAACTATCAATACGTTTATGTTTTATTAGGAATATCATCGAGTCATCGTCTTAAATTAAATGTCTTTTGCTACTACAAAAAATGTCATAAAAACCGGTTAGAATATATCATGATGATTGATTTTGGAACCACTTTTAGAGGGGAGTATCTCTACCGAGAAAAATAGAAACCGGTTCTTTAATCGGTTTTTATAGTAAGTATCGAAACTTGTTTTGCTATTAACGTATCTCTAATGCAACATATTATATAGAAAATGCACTGATAATTTTTCAGAACGAGTCTTTTGTGTATTTATTTTTCAAAAATATTGTTTTTAAAAATTCTAAAATTGGAATTAATTAAAAATTCTAAAACTATAACAGTTTTAACAAATATAACACTTGAAATATAAAAACGAACAAATTACATGACATCGAATTGTATCTTGTAACAAGCACGACTTTTTGGCTTATTCAATATCTTAATTAACATATAGACTTGTATGTCATTGAATCTCCCCTGTTAATTTTCATGCATTATGTGTACATATCCAATTGACGTTTAATGATTTATTTTACGGAATTCCGTGTACTTATCGGTCACACATGTGTTTATAAAATTTCGATGCATACGTTGTTCTATACTTTATTATTTTATATATGTTTATAAATGAAACGAACTCGAGAATCTCGTGACCGTGAACCACACATCTCATTTATTACTCACATCCTTTTGGAAACCCTATATTTCACCATTCGACACTTAGACGAAACCTAAGTTCCATTTCGCGTCTAAAACGTAATCACGATATTATTACCCGAATTTGCGAACCCTAAGTCTCTTTTCTCCGTCAACACTCTCTAATTGATATTACTATACGTTAGTAAACCCTAACCGGCCATACCTTGAAACCAAACCCTATGCCACACACAAGGGATTAGAACCCGACCCTAACACCTAAACTAGATCAGACCAATACTACAAAAAAGACCATGAAAACTGGTCAGAATGAATCATGAATAGTGGTTTTAAAACCACTCTTCAAAGGGGGAGGGGGGGGGGGGGGGGGGGGGGGGGGGAGGGTATTTCTATAACTGAGACAAATAGAAATCCGTTATCCAAGCAATTTCTATAGTGAGTATCGAGACTTGTTTTTGCTATATACATATATATAATGCAAAGCAGAGTTACATATTATAGAAAAAATAAATTGGTTATCTTTTTCAAAACCAGTGTTTTTATAGATTTGTTCTTTTAAAAAAATGTTTTTGAAAATTCAAAAATTCCAAATTATTTAGAAAATTCAGAATGTACATCATACTTAATTAGCATATATAACACTCGGGATTCATGAATGAACAAACTAAATCAACATAGTACATCAACTTGTATAAAAACCAAATTCATCAGTCAACTCGACTGCTGAAAGAAATCAACAAACCACCAAAAATATGTTTTTAGGGTTCTGCTACATCGACAAAACTGAAGTATTTAGATCTCGATAATTGTAGCAGCAACATGAGCATCAACATTTATCCCCTTTCCCATACATTTTTTGGTGAATCAGTTAGTATACTCCAAACAGTGTGTACATGTTGAACCATCCATGAAATTAATTGTCGAACCTCTCGCAATAACATATCAACAATTATATTCACAAATAATCTGCAAGGATCCCTGGTTATTCATCTGCAACACTTTATCGTCTATGAATACGTCATCGTCATATGTCGATCCTATATTTAAATTTCTAATACCTTTTTTATTCGTTCCAACCTTTCTTCAGTAAAGATGCAACAGGAAATTATAAACATAGTCAATAATTGACAATGACGATCACGAAGAAAAAAAGTACATAACAATATGTCGATAAACCAGAAAATGCAGTTCCAATATTGGAAACCATTAGAGAATGCAGTAATATCGGTGAGTCGTTAAAATATGTCGGCTTAGTGGTGTTCGAAAAGCTTCCCCATCTCTCGTCAAAGAAATCAACCTAAATGGTTGTTGCACTAACTCATCAACTAGAACACAACAACACTACACAACTGAATCATCTGCACCCTATAGAGTTAAATATCAGAAATTCAGAACCCATAAACTATACTACATACAAATACAACATACTCATAATACATACATATACAATCATTTACAGCGGTTTTTTAGGTTTCAGATTGCTTAGAACATGAACAAAAATCACATCATGGTAATACTAATAGATTCTATTTATTTCTTAGGATGTGAGTGCTCCACTTAAATATGACGAGTGTTTGAACAACTAAGTAGTCTTCACTCTCCAAAGGTAATTTATATCTTATAAATAAATATATTTAGAACTCCTAAGTAGAGAACTAATTAACTTATCAATATAATCTGATCGAAAATTCATCCTATATACATGAAAGATATAGACTTACAATTTTTTGAGAAAGTTAAGCACTAGTGAAATGAGATAGTTGTTCTAATAAATATCCCGTTTTTATATATATTCATTATCTTTTTCAAAACTTGTACACATTTATGTGATTTTCGTAACCTTTAAAAATCATATCGCAAGTTAACTACTATCTCAATGAGAATGCAATTATTCCATAACAAGCAGCATCTCCAAGACGTAAAGTAAGGGTTAAGTACAACATCTGTAAAACAGACATAAAAGATTATCCTCTCTTAGTTTAAGATAATTTAAATCAGCATCCAAAACATAAGCAATCTTCAGGTATACTCTTCAAATTTCTTGTTCTTACGGATAGTGTCCTGATCTTCTTTCTAAATACAATAGATAAACATTCAATCTGATCATTAGAAAAACTTGGTACCCTAGGAGCTTAAAATTTCATTACCAATAATAGCTTAAAATAGATTTAATAATTATCACTCAAATGACTATATCATCCAACTATAATCTAAAATAGTTGAACGAAAGAACACTTGCAATTTTTAGATTACATATCAGTTAAATGAGGTATCTGTTCTAGCTTGCTAGCTTGCTGAAGCGTCTCCAAATATGATCAAAATGTTATTAAACGTCTGGCTGGTGTCATATCATAATCTTCGACTCCCTTGCACATAAACTTTTCAATTCTTCAAATGCCACAAGATGTCACCCTTTTGTTTTTTGCACCCATCAAATGAGAAATTCCAGAAATATTCTATGCAATTATGCGACGGGAAAATAGATAAATAAGTTACTAAAGTTTGCTTAAATGTTCACTTAAGTTACTAAAGTATTTTTTGTTACAAACCAGTTACTTATGTTTAGTTTACCTGTTATATAAGTTACTCTTTTTGTTGCAACCTTTTGTTCCGGTAACTAAGTGACGTGGCATATAATATTAATTGGTTAAAACACAAAAATGTTACCAAGGTTTACCAAAATGTTCATCTATGTTACTAAAGTTTTTTCGTTACAAATAGGTTACGAAAGTTAAGGTAACAGGTTAAATAAGTGAAAGTTTATGGACTTAAAATTAATAGTCGTGAGATAGGATCGAACTCGAGATCACGGGATTGCACACATTACGTGAAGAGTTAATTTATTTATTTATTAAATATATTTATTATATTTATTAAATCAAACCGTAGCTAACGATCGTTAAGTAAATTAAAAGTTAAGTATTAAACGACCGTTATAGAAGGTTAAAGAAGCTAAAAGAAGGAGTCGGAAAAGTTCCGGAAACCTCTTTTGGAGCATGTATATATCCGGCCTAAATAGAGGAGACAAAGATAAGGAGAAAAGATTTTGTGGCTTTATCTTGTTTAACCTTGGAAGAGAAGTTTTCCAAGGTGTATATAAACAAACCTAAAGCCTCATAATTTGACACTCCACATCTCTCTTTTCTCTTGCTTTAGCCGCCGGCCAAACACCCCTAATTAGGGTTCTTCTTTGATTTTCAATAAAGCTATTCTAGATCTAGTCCTAGCCCCTCTCTAGGGTTGTTGGGTAGATCTTCCATAGACTTGGAAGCTCGGTTTGTTCGTGCTAGACTCACGGTTAACTCGCCGTATCACGTGTGTACAAGAACGTGATATAGTCTTACTTTAGACTATATTCTTGGTGGTGTTCGTGATAAACCCTAGTTGCCGTTTGCTCCGTCGTCTTGTGGATCTTGCTAGGATAAAGGTATGTAACCCTAATCTTGATTAATATAATTGTGTTAAATTGATGATCTTGTTAATCGCTTCCGCTATGCGCTTTTTGATCCATATTAGGGTTTTAAATAATTGTTATGAACTCTATAAACCAACAGTGGCATCGAGAGCCGTTTTAACATGATTATAATTATCAAGATCTAAAGTTTTTAACTAATATTGATTTGTGTTAAAAATTACATGTTGTTTTTTAGGTTTTATAAAAATTAGGGTTTTGTTTTTTTTTATTATTTTTAAATCGGCTATGCCGATTTTTCTATAAAATTTTTTTTTTTTGTAAACCCTAAAATTACATGGTAATTAACTTTAGATGTATGCATGAATTAATTGTTATGTCATGCGTGGTTACGATCCGTAGTGATTTCATTAATTGTTAAGTGTTTTGGGTGGAATTTTGATGAATTGCATGATTAATTGTTATGTTATGTAAATTCATGTTTCGATACATAGAGATTTAATTGTTAAGATATGTGGGAGATCCATGATGAACATGCATGTTTTTCATGGATCATATGTTTTATGTGATAATTGTTACGTTTTTTGCTACATGATTTATTTGATTCAATAAATATAAAATTAGGGAAGACTTTTATATGTATATAAAAACCTAGATTTGATATTATTTATTGAATAAATCGTATGCATGTGGCTATTTGATTTATTTATTGCACATATAAATTGTTATTATGTGTTTATGATTTAGTTTTTTTTTGTACCTACTTGTTTTCATACGTTTTATATTGATTGTATGTTGTAAACAAGGGTAATTTTTTACAAGAAAAATTAATATGGACTAAATCATATTAAAATAAATGAATTATTTTGAGATCTAAATTACATATGATTTGCGTTGATTAGAATTGCAATAGCAACTTAACGGCCTACTCAATTCTGACAAACTATAAAGTGGGTATAACGCACCGCTGGTCATGTACCCGGTTAAGGAAGGAGGTGTTATGCTTCAGCGCTGACCAAATTCCCGGCTCGCCTGTGCGTCAAAATTGGAATTACCTACGGTTGTTATTGGTATAATTCTTTAAGGTTGATTTAACTACATTAATTCACATCCGAAACACAATGAATAAGATTATTGCTTTGTGCTATAACTAAGTTCTAGAAAAAGTACGGTGTGAATTTAGTTGTGTGTAAAATCTTTAATTGGTATTAACCAATACCTCAACTTGCAAGTATATGATGAACTTTTAGTCTCAACAAAAGTCTACTAAACGTTTTAGTAAACTTATGTTATGGAGATGTATGCATGCTTCTCCATACATGATTTTGACACCAAAATCTATACCCTAAAATTTAAGTCATATGTCATCTAATTGACGAACACTTGAAGTTACAATTTTCGTCATATGAGATTCTGGACGATGTTGTAATGGAGAGAAAACTTCATGACTGAATAAGATTGCACATGAAGGTTTTACGTTCTTTAGATTAGTCGACTTAATTGAGTTACTCAGTAAGATCTGGAAACTTAAGGCACAAAGAAGGGATGAAACATGTTTACAATGCAAATGATTTTGGCAATGTAAATCCCTGACATATCTAGAAATTGCAATTTGATTTGGCAATTACTGTTCGACAAGTTACTGTGTTGAATACATTTGTCACTAGCAGATCAACTGATGTGATAAATCTATGTAAATATGGATTCTAGTTTTCAAGAAAAATACTATGGTTATTATTACCGGGGTAATTTTATTTTCTTGAATGGTATTATCGAAAATACTAAAATTGAATTTTGTAAATTCTTTTGCAAATGTATTGATGCAACGTTACACCGTACATGGTTTATTCATTTATTGATCTACAAACCGTATGGTTGAGGATAGAGTCAATTTACAAATGAATGATAAACCTAAAACTCTTTTTCATGAGTAAAGAAGGAGTAATAAGGATTTTAGAAATGTAAAATTCAAATCCATAACTCATAGAAAATTTTAATTGTTAAGAAAAGTGCATATTTTGAGTTATTAAAAGTTACCGCTAATTGGTTATAAGGCAAACTAGCATATTTGTCTAGTAGTTGTGCTTTGACCATTTATAGGCACTACATACCATTTTGGGGTTGGTAGACCTATTAAGGAAGAAATTGCATGTCAAGTCTTTCAAGTTAAAAAAGCATTTGATGGGTAAGTCATCATTTACGAAGTAGAGTACACTCTTAAACACTATAAGTAATTGTTACGAATGTTTTTTTAAAAGTGTAAGAAAGTAAACACAACACTAATTATTTTCACCGATTATGAAACATTTTCAATGTTGTCAAGTTCAGTGGGAGAATTGTGTTGTATGACTGATTTTGAGTCTATTAAAACATTCTCTAAGTCAGTGGGAGTTACAAGCTTTGTTATCTTGGTAATAACCCATGTTATCTTTAGTATGTCCTAAGATAATTACTTTCGAATTGTTGACACTAATATCTTCAAAGATAGTTATGTACTGATTCTTGTTGATTAAGTGATTCTACATCTACTTGTAAAAAGCTAATATATGTGGCACAATCATATTTTGTATAGACGAACGTTAGACGTGATGTTTATCTTATATATGAGGTTGTTCCATGCACAAGTGGGAGAAATGAACATTGTGTGCAAGAAACAACTCATAAAGATATGATTCTCTTAAGATAAGAGATTAAACAATCTAATTAATATTTAGATCATGTGTCAATATGATTAAAAGACTACTTAAAAGTATATATATCATTCACTTTAAGAAACACTTGTTGTTTTGATTTAGTCATGTAAGAGCTTGGACTAAATTGTAAACTAAAGGGTAAAATATCCACATGTCGTAAGATCGGGCGTGGAATGTTTTGAAGTTTCTTAAAATAGGACAAATTCCTTGAATGACATAAGATACATAAAGTAATCTTATACTACTAATGAAACCTAGTGGTGTTCATATAATAGTGTATGATTGAATTAACTTGAAAAGATGAATGAAACCTAGTGATGTTCATGATTTACTTTAGTTATACATGTTTATGATTTATTGAATAAAGTCACAAACATAAAGTCTTGGAAGACGTATAATATAAAGTAAGACGTTAATGTATTGTCTCTATTTCACTAAAGACATATACATGTAACGTATAATGGACTTATAACTTTTATGAAGTGACTTTAAAATTACTTGAGTTATAAAGCATGCAAAATGGTTAGGAAATCTATTATACCATTAAGATGATTTAGTTGGTATATAGGTAAGCCTAAAGATATATATTTATCTTAAATATTGTTAAGATTGACTTACAATATTTCCCTAAATGAAATACATCATTGTTATGGTATGTTCATTAGGAGAATCAAAATTCTCAATATGATGGTGATGTTTGATTCAAAGATAACTATATCTTCCTTTATTCCAAAAGAAATCAAGGTTAGAAAGTTGAGTATGACTTGAGCTAAGAAGATTAATAAGATACCATTATATATGGAATGTGATGAATCACATTATATCTTAAATGGAGTTCGGATTTTGCTAAACTACTTATGAAGCGGATTGTTTAGAAAATAAAGAGTATGAAACGGCCATTGTGTTTTGTCCCATATAGATAACGTTGGAGTGTTGATCTATTTGCTATGTATTTAAAGAGTAATTTTAAGTTACTAATAGCAAGTGGGAGTTTTGATCTTGAAAGATAAAATTACAAGATACATGATCTTCTAAAATACACTAGTAATCATCATGAGGTAGGCGTGTAAATGCTAAACCTTAAGATAAAGGAATTTATGTCATAGGTCCGTAAGGATATCTCGGATATGTGATTTATATGCTGAGAATTATGAGTTACAAATAATTGTTATGATTTATTACCAAATATTGTTTTGGGTAAACTACTCATACTATGATTGTTATAGATGTTGTCCAACAAGATAATCAAATTTCGGTTTTGGTCTATCTTAAATAGTTTGACTAGAAATTGAAGATAAGTTTCGTCAAAGGAAGAAAAACGCCAATTGTAGTGGTTTAATCTTTGTGTCGAAACTATATGGACAAAATTGTACACATATTTAATGTATGTATTGTGAATAGATTATTAGTCACATTTAAGTAATTAATTATGATTGAGTATTCTTTCCTAAATACATTAAATATATAAAGATTTTGATGGTCATATTTTAATTGACAAATTTGGATATGTATGAACTATTTCTTGAATGACTACTTGAGAAAGCACTTAAGTAATCGAAATGAGTTTATTACTTCAAAATATAAATCTTTGGAAAAGTACAAAATGCAATTATCCATGAATAGATAAAAGCATGCATCTAGGAGATTATTCTTATGTTTATTTTGAAATCCAAGTTTGGTTTTAAATTTAAATAAGATGGTTTCTGAGTATTCCTAAAAGCTAGTGGGAGTATTATGGTTATTTTCTTAAATTATATGTGTCAAATAGACATGTAAGAAAGTGAGATTTCATTCAAATTAAATGTTGATTTGGTTTAGATTTGAGATGAAACTTTACTTTGAAGATTTAGAAAATAAGATATACATAACCTTGGGACAAATAAATTTATTTATTTATGCGGTGGAAATACAACGTAATATGCCATGTAGTAAGTTTACATGGATATTTAGGACATGAAGAAATCTAAATCTGGTTTGAGAAATTTTCATGTGTGTCGTGTTGTATTTATATCATGCTTAAAATACATGATGATTTGAATATATTAATCTATCTAAAAAGTTATTAAATAACTTGTGTAATGAATATTCTGAAGGAATATGTTTGGAATTAGAATAACATCCTAAATCTTGGATCGGCTTCCATATTCTATAGATGAATAATTTGTCAATCGTTATGCAAATTATCATAGCCAACAAACTTGAAGGTTTTGGTTGGAATCAAACATTACATAATAGATATTAATGGTAACGTATTTGTATCTTTTATGACAAGTTGTAAAACTTGAAAAGATATAATTGAGGTAACACTCAATATTAGTCATGGGATCTTTGGAGATGACATGTTGATTAAAGTTGCATTATACATTAAAGAATTAGAATACTTTGAACTTCAAATGTGTTTTGGAAGTTTAGGAAATTGGTGATCAAGGATGTTTCACAATTTTGATACTATGTGGCAATATCAAATTGTTTGGATGCACATGTACAAGAGTTTCAATGATTTGAATTCTTAAAGAAAGTATTCTCAAAATTTCAATAGGTCAAGATTGGTTATTTTATGCTTTGCCAAACAAGTATGAATGTCATTACTAGAGGCATGATGCATGTACCAGTTTTATGCATTGATCTATTTTAGTATTTGGATAAAGGATGTAAGACATTATTGAATTGATGAAATAAAGATTGGATTTCGTTTATTTTCTGTTATTTGATTTTGTATCCTATTTTACATGTTTTAAATCCATGAGCATTATGATGTTTCTAAATGTCCGTTGTTGATTAATAATATGGGAATATTATTAAACTAAGACAATTCAAAATAGTGACAGAGTACACTTGAAAGTATATTGGTCAATTTTGGATGATATTTGATGGATCAAATATTGGACTTATCCCAACTATATGATTTTACTTTATGGATCTTTGTCATCAAGTAAATCATAAATAGTTATCCTTAGACCTGAGATACCAGGAAACTGTCGTGGATCTAGTGCATTTCTGTGGAATAATCTAACGCTAAACGTAACTGGTAGTTATAAGGATTATTTCCGGAAGTGTTGCAAAGTTCATAAGTTTTACTTGTAGTCAAAATGGGATTCGTTTCCTTCAAAATTTATTTTGAAGTATAATACAGCTGGGCCCCTCGGGGGAGTAGTAAGATATCTGTGCGGCCGCACCCAAATTTGTTTTGGTGATCTTGCTATATCCGTAAACGAGAAACAGAATGGTTAATGAAAGGAATGACTAGGATCCATATCCTTATTAACGTTGTATTTGAAATGAAAGGATAATAATAATAATGATTTAATCATTAAAAGGTTTTGTCCAAGAAACCTTACTCGAGTTGTACTAGTGACATTGCTAGTGTAACTAGACGCTAGTCAATGTGATCACGATATTAGAATTTTGTCCAAGTGGGAGCTGAAAGTTTATGGACTTAAATTTAATAGTCGTGAGATAGGATCGAACTCGAGATCACGGGATTGCACACATTACGTGAAGAGTTAATTTATTTATTTATTAAATATATTTATTATATTTATTAAATCAAACCGTAGCTAACGATTGTTAAGTAAATTAAAAGTTAAGTATTTAACGACCGTTATAGAAGGTTAAAGAAGCTAAAAGAAGGAGTCGGAAAAGTTCCGGAAACCTCTTTTGGAGCATGTATATATCCGGCCTAAATAGAGGAGACAAAGATAAGGAGAAAAGATTTTGTGGCTTTATCTTGTTTAACCTTGGAAGAGAAGTTTTCCAAGGTGTATATAAACAAACCTAAAGCCTCATAATTTGACACTCCACATCTCTCTTTTCTCTTGCTTTAGCCGCCGGCCAAACACCCCTAATTAGGGTTCTTCTTTGATTTTCAATAAAGCTATTCTAGATCTAGTCCTAGCCCCTCTCTAGGGTTGTTGGGTAGATCTTCCATAGACTTGGAAGCTCGGTTTGTTCGTGCTAGACTCACGGTTAACTCGCCGTATCACGTGTGTACAAGAACGTGATATAGTCTTACTTTAGACTATATTCTTGGTGGTGTTCGTGATAAACCCTAGTTGCCGTTTGCTCCGTCGTCTTGTGGATCTTGCTAGGATAAAGGTATGTAACCCTAATCTTGATTAATATAATTGTGTTAAATTGATGATCTTGTTAATCGCTTCCGCTATGCGCTTTTTGATCCATATTAGGGTTTTAAATAATTGTTATGAACTCTATAAACCAACAATAAGTTCCCATGTATGTTTTAACCCTTGGTATTAGGTAAGTGCTGACGTGGAATTACAAATTTTTTATTTGTTTAAAGAGTAAATTATCTTCTATTTTTAAATTATGTGTATCTTAATAACGCATGATTCAAGAAAAATGATCGTAGCAAGCCATCTACTCCTAACCTATATTCAAATTATTTCATTTTACTTTTCCACTAAGACATGATGATCAACTATCTCGATTGGGTTGACGACGGAAGAAGGGTGAGTATGTACCGGATGAATGGGTGACGGTGGTTGTAGTGGTGGATCGGTTACGATGGCCGGAGGTTGTGGTGGCCGGCGAGAGTGACATCAATCTTCGGTGGTAGCGTTTTGTTATATAGATCCGGTGGTGGTGAGAACTGGTGGTGGTGGCTGTTGTGTTGATGAACGAACATTGAGGAGTTAGCAATATTCTTGTTTAAGGTGGGACCCACAAAGTGTTGACGTGGCCATAACAACAGGTTACCAAAAGGTTGCCCACCCTTGGAGTAACCTAATTATAACTTTTTAAAACTTCAGTAACTCATATAATTAACCTGTATACTTGAGTAATCTTTTTGTAACAAAAAATACTTTAGTAACTTAGGTGAATATTTAAGAAAACTTTAGTAACTTATTTATCTATTTTCCCTTATGCGACTTACCAAAAATCTTAAAATTGTACTTTATTCTCTATAACACATGTTAATGAATAGTACATTTGTGTAACATAAAAGTACGTGTGTGTAAAACGTTGTTTTTATGCAACTTCATTGTACTTTTTGTAGAAACTTGAAGGGGGCCTTGAATAGTTTCTTTTGTTTAAGGTCCTAATTAAAAATCCTTTCAATTAGGTTTGTCCCAAAATTATCTTTTACTTGAAAACTAGTTTCATAATTGTTAGGTTCAATTCTAATGCATTAACAACATCTAGTGACAATGAAACGCAATGTAAGAATGAAAGCATAAGTAAAGAGTAAGGAAAGAAACAATCTAAGGTACGACACCAAGATTTATAGTGGTTCGGCAACGAAGCTCTCTCTTCGTTCCTACTCTACTCCTCGAGTACACCTTACACAATATTTCCGCTATATCCACAAGCTCCCTTCTTGGCGGAGAAAACCTTACAACGTTGCTTACATTATTTTCCGACACTAAGCTAAATGTCGAGACCTAATCTTAGCTAGGACCAATCTTCACAACTCTTCACCTTCAAGTTTAGTGAGAACTCACAAGACACGTACACACATCACTTTGTAGTTTAGTGAGAACTAACACACAACACTTATTATAACTCAAAAACACATATCCAAGTATACACATGTAACTTCGATCTACATAAGAAAAATCCAAGTATACACATATACAATGGATTTACACAAATACCTTGGATCAACACAACACTAATCTAAGTATACACAAATACATTAGATCTACACAAGACTCAATTAAACAAAATGATGAACATGACTAGATCTAAGAAAAGATGATCTTCATCAAGGCTTCATCTTTAATCACATCACAAATGTGTGAGTGACGTTCTCTTTGGACAAGTAAAGAAGGAGATAAAGTGGATATTCATATGTAATCATAATTAATAAATTAATCATTTATTAATGATTGGGTTATAGAAAGAAGATAAGGGACATAAAGAATGTCCAAAAAGGTTATTGGAAAATGAAGATATGATCCACTATTTATAAGAGACAAAAATAACGGATCTCTGGGCGCGGTTCAATAAATAGCATACGTTTCATTATCACTAAAGAACCGCTTAGCTGCTTAAGGAACTGTGGGTAGTAGACTCCGCTCATTTTTGTCTTTTAGTGGGGAAATGTTATCTGGGATAGTTTAAACCCTCAAAGGATATTCGTAAGACATTTGGAATATGCCATATTCAAATTTTCATTTTCTATTTTAATAAAACATTTTCTTAAAAATAAGTTTTATTAAAATCTTTTGTCACATTTGTGTAAATGTGAATTTTGAGGTTAATCACTAATATGATCACAAAACATGATTAACATATGTTTGTGTAAGACATAAATGATTATTACCTTGATGATAGTGTTTGTTGAATAATTCGTCTTTCGGTTGTCTTTGACGATAAATGTTTTTAACTTTGTCGTGATCAAAATTAAGAAAGATTAGTTAACACTAATAATGTTTTTAAGTATTGGTTGCGTTAATACTTTTTATGCAACATGTATTAATAAATACTTTTTATTAAAAAATAAAAAAACATTTTTAACTTATTTAATTTAACCTTTATTTTTATGCAACTTGTACCTTTGTTAGACGATGATTTGATATTTGTGTAAAATTTCTTTTTTAACAAAATCTTAGCGTATTTCTATGCGACTTGTGCATATATTTAAATAATAAAATATTATGAATAAATGTACAAAAAACATGTATTTGTAAGAGTTTCTTTTATGGAATGTTTATGTCATGTTCATACGACTTGTTTATTAATATTATACAAAAACTAAATAATTTATTTATTATTTTTTTATAAAAATACTATTTTAAATTTTTTTTTATAAAATGTATAAAAATTTAACAAATGTAATATTATTTTAATAACTTTTTAAATTTTTTAATTATACTTTATTAAAAAAAAAGAATTTATATAAAATTTTTTATTTTTATAAGAAAATTATTTTTAAATTTTTAAGGTATTTTTTATAACAAATTATTTTTTTAGCCCTATATTTTATATGTTTATTATTTAGGCCTACACACTTTTATATTTTCAAACCTTTACAAATGCCCTAGCAAAATACACACACACCCGCTGGTTGCAATATTTTTCAAATAAACCCTTTCTACTGGTGGCAATTGGTGGCAATTTTATTATTGATTGTGGCAATCCTATTATTGGTGGCATCTTATATCCTTCTCGAATAAACGCTTCTAGCGTTGGCAATCCTATTACTGGTGGGCGGTGGCATGGTGTTGATGGTGGATTTAGCATCTTATATTCTTCAACCATCTCAATGATGTGGTCTAACGTAATTAAATTTTGTACTTTATAATTGTTGATTTGCATGAGTCGGTTTGTTTCGGCTTATATAGCTGGCTTATTTGGTTTTGACATGTGTTTAATAAGCTCATTTTATGTCCTTTATTTTGAAGCTTATCGCTTTATATAATAATGAACATATATATAAACCAAGGTTATGAAACATAAGCCCAAAACCATATAAGCCCAAAACCATATAAGCCATAAGAAGGCTATATAAACTGTACCGAATACCCCTTAGGGGGTGTTTGGATATTAGTTTAGTCTCTAGGGTTACTTTTGGCGTATTAGTTATGAGCTTATTTAACTTGTCTTATAGTTTATAGCCTTAATTCTTTAGTTTTTTTTTAAATTTTACTTATGAACTTTCTTATGAGTAGCTCACCCTTGGTGCTTACTCCCCCTAGCTTGGGGGACCAAGTAAATGAGCGAAGGTGAAAAGCTTCATACAAAGGTTAGTAGAAAGAGAAGAAACACTAATGTATATAGTATAGTCACTACTTACTAAGTAACTTGAGAGGGAGAAAGAAAAAATCTCAAATTAGAATTAAGTATTTGCTAAGTATCTCGAAAGAGAGTATTTTGACAAGGTTCCCAATTGATTGAATAAAGGTAGAAAAGAAACATCCATATACCAATTGTAATGATAATATGTCAAAGGGTTAAAAACTTAGAATTATTGGAATCAACCAGAAACAATTGTAAATTTTAACCATACTCAACTCTCAACAATATATGTGATAAAGAATTAACAAAACAAGAAATAACACACATATCAATCATATTACAAAAATATGAGTGAGCATACAAGGATAATATTCATACATTAAATAGAATATTAAGACAACAAATATTGAAAATAAACAACATAAGCATAAAATATTCTAGTAGAGATAGTCCTCCAAGATTGCTTAGGTTTTTATTTTACTTAAACAATTAGAACATAAAGTGTGCTTTAATTGCTAAAATAAGACGACGAGGCATCATTCGAAGATTTGCTCACGGGAAAAATACTTTGAGAGGAGGTCGAGTGAGAAGAAATTCAAGAAAATTTAGCTTGTCATATACATGAGCAAGTTCAATTTGTTGAAATTGACAACACACACACGAGCATCCATGATGCAGAACAAAGTCGTTTGATGGGGGAGGACCATCAAAATAAGAAGGTGGAGGTGGAAAAGGAGATTGAGGATAAGAGAGGTTTTCATAATGCCTAGTAAGGTATGTTGCATTGTTTAGGTAGTGGCGGAAGAGCTTCCCTTTCTCTGGTAATTAGATTGATGGATAGTCTCATTCCAATACTCAATAGGAGAGAAAGAAGAAGTCTTGCAAGGTTTGGGAGAATAGGAATCATGATGATTCTTGTTCTTCTTGATCCAAACGGGTCGAACCGAGATTTTCGGATTCTTAGAAAGCTTAGAAGAAGAAGCTTTGGGTTTAGAAGGTTGTGACAAAGATATGTAAATGTTAAGATTAGAAGAAGAAGACATTGTGAGGGATGAGAAAGAGAACTCCCAAAATGAGAAGATTTAAATAAAATACACAAGGCAAATAATTGAAAGAAAACCAAAAGGTTTCAAAGAATGTTTAACCAAAATAGGCATACAAAGAATCTTGAAAAAGACTGAGGTCAAAGAAGAAAGACCAAAAACGAGACAAATGATGGCTTATTGTCCTCGGTTCTTTAAATAACACGGGGTTCAATATATATATATTGAGCCGCGCGGCTTTTATTGAGCCGCACACAGTGGATATGAAAATCCGATTTTTGAAAGTTTTGAGAAAAGACAAGACTTTTGAAAAAAAGCTAACTTGGATTTTTACCTCTAATAGCATTAGATTAGGCTATAGTTGCAAAAAGAGTATCATACTCACAAAGAGTATCTTGACAAAGGATGACAAAATATTTAGATAACATCTTGATCCAATTTTAGTTAAGTTTTAGAGGCTATAATAGATTAAGGTTCAATTTTAAATTTAAAATGAAGTTGATTAATATGAGCACATAAAGGTTATAACCCATAACAAAGATAATCTATTAAGAAAACTTCATGAAAAACTCATGAAGGAAACCAAGTACAAGAAAAGAAAAAATAACTAACTACTACAATAGCTAGCTAATCTAATTCTTGATTAAGCAATCTTCTTTGACTTGTTTTCTTCAAAAGATATCTTAAAAAAATTATCATCATTCATCTCCTAGGAGGAGGATGATTGGTTAACAAAGTTAACAAGAATTCTTGTAACCTCCTATGAAGACCAAACATCTCCGTTCTTAGGTTTTGAATGATGTAGTTGTTATAGAGGAAACATGGGAAATTAGTGCCATGAGCTTCAAGAAAAGCAAAGAAGTATGGATCACCCATGAAGTTGGGAAGAGGAACACCCAATAGTGGAGTGTTAAGAGTAGGAGAGGGCATGATGTCCAATGGTGAGATGGGTGAATTTGGTTGAGGGAAAGGTGAGGTTGCTAAAGGCTCAACAAAGTCATTCAGAAAAGGAATGCTTTAGAGAGGTTGGGGGTTCACATCCAAGAGAGGACTTGGAGTGAAGGGTGAGGATAATTCATTCATTCTTGATTGGAATGAAGAAGAGGTAGAACCATGGGAGTGTTTAGTACCATAAATTGAACTAGTTTTGCATGGAGCAAGAGGCGGTTAAGGTGATGAAGAGATGAGAATAGGAGAAATCTCATTCTTGGGTGTAAGAAAGGATGTAGCACCTTGTTTAGGTAGCTTAATCTTAATCTTAAGATTTCTTTTGGTTGTTGAGTGTTTGGAAGAGTTTGAGGATCTTATGGACACCATGGTTGTGTGTCAAGGTTTAGAAGAAGGCTTAAAGGATGAAGAAGAAGAAGAAACAAGAGAGGTTTAAGAAGAAGATGAGATGATCCAAACTAGTAATGTGTTAAAAATGATTTTGATGAATAATGAAATTTGCTTGTCTTAATTGGGAAAAAGCTGTTTTTTAGTAAAAGTTTCATTCATGTTTACAAAGTTTTAGAGAAAATAATGTAAAGCAGATATTCCTTCGAATTTACAGCCTGTGGTTCCCTAAATAAACATAAGGTTCGATATCACTAAGGAACCGCCAATATTTATCGAACCACCGGCAGAAACCCTTAAAAATGGGACTTCCATCATTTTTCACAAGCCCAAATTTCAGACAAAGTTTTATCAAGCCAAAATAGATTACCAACCAAAAATCTAGATAGCTAACTAACACATAATTGCACAAAATCATGTAAATCAAAAGTTCGATAACATGAAACACATTAGGATTAAAATACTAGTGATCTAAACACAAGGTATTAGTTAATAGAAACATAAGTTTAATGAAAGAAAGAAGAAACAAGTCTAATAGAAATAAAATTTTCAACATTAAACTAAAGTTAACACCATGTAAACCAAATAAAGTCTTCACCACATACTTCAAGTAACCATCATCTCTTTTTCTTGCCAATCTTCTTGAGGATACTCCCTATAGCCTTCAAGGCACCTCTTGACTCCGTACAATGATCGTACAAATCCTCTCGAGTTTGAAGGTTTGACCGATAGACATCCTCAAGACCAAAGTTTTGAGGAAGTTGACTCGATGAAGAACTAGGAGGAAGATTAATTTGGTCTAACCTATCCATGAAAGTGTTCAAAGATGGAGTGGAGTCACTCGTAGAATTGACGTTGGTACTAGTTCCCGCACCATCACAATCACTTGATGATGAGGAACTTCACTCATTTTTGGTTTCTTGATGATCACTTCTATGAGTCCCTCTGTCACTCCTAATCATTCATGGATGTATCTTTTGAACTGGATACATCACAAGATTGACCGACATATAGTTAGAGACCGAGATCAGGATAGTCATGATCAACCCTTTTCATAAGGCGAGTGAGGAGCATGGCATAGGGAAGGTTAGCTTTTGATTTAGAGAGGACATAATTTATCCGTCGAGAGATGAAGTATGCAAGATTATACTAGGTGGAAAGACATATGCAACACATCATGTGAGCCATACATGCCAGAACATGATCCCTGTTTCCACCATGACAAAATACATTCTCCTTAATGATATCTGCCCAAGAGACCATACAATAATTAAGATCGCTAACGAGTATCTCATGACGTTTCAAAGCATGCTTCTTTGTATGGATACTACGTACAACGGGTCGATTACGACCTTTGGTAATGACATCAAGGATGAATTCCGAGTCCGGCACTTTGGTGTCATATGGCGGGTTGTCGGTACACGTTTCCAAGGAATCAATTTTCCATGACTCCGTGAACCAACATTGACCTTCATATGGCACTTTAAGTGCCTTACCGAATTCCTCGAGAGAGTAAGAAATGATTCGACCACGAATGGCGAACCTAACAAACATTCCTCCTTCATTGACTAAAAGGGAATAAGTGCTAATGAACTCTAGAAGCATTTGGGGATAAATGAGCTCTTCGATGTCTAGCAAACAATCGAGCTTAATAGCACTAAACATATGTCTAGTATAATCATTTCCCTTAATGTCCCTATAGACAACTCTACCCTCATGAAAATAACGCTTTTGAAGTGAGCGAAGGGTATTACTAAGGGTTACGGATTGACACGACTCTACAAGATTAGACATATAACTCTCAGTTGTGTGGTGGTCTTGTTGATATACCGAAGGCATGATTAAGCACATATATAACATACAAAATATATCCAAAATCACTCTTATGTTATATAATGAATAAAAATTAAAATCACAAGAATGTGTTTAATCAATTATTTGACTAACTAAAGGATTAATCCTTAGCATTCTTATGTCCACAATGTACCACTTTCATCTTTGACTAGTACATATGAGGTATGTAAAATCAAACATGAATTTGGTAAGCGTTAACAATGTAATTACCAATGTGTTCAAGGGTTCATATCAATTCCATCATTCAACCAAATTAGTTTAGTTAAATTTCAGATTTGTTCTATAAATGGGTTTTAGTAAAATCGCAAGGAATTCAAACCTAGTAATTATTTCATTACGACTATGTGAACCCACATTCCTAATTAGGTTCTAATTCAATTTAATTTCAAAAATCCACAATTATGAAAGTAAGAACCCTAAAACAAATTGATTGAAATTGAATGAAGATACTTATAATTAATTATTGTTAGATGAAGGATGAGTCAAACGTTGTCTTGAAACCAATTAATTTGAGTGATAGGAAGCTTTTAAAAACTTAACAATGGTGGTTCTAAGTGATAACCCGTCGCTACCAAGGAGAAGGAAGGAGGGGTACTTTTTGAAATAATATTTATAATAAAACCAGATTATTTTATCCTCAGTGGGCTGGGGTTCGTTATTGATAATGAACCGCACATTTGTATAGTGACAAATAAGGAACCGCCGACAGAGGCCTTTTAAACCAATAAAATGAAAGAAATTTTCAAAACCAAGTTTTTCTAAAATACTTAAAATATATATCAAGCCTTTTGGAAATCATTAGACCACTCTGAGACAAGGTTATAATGCCATAATGAAGGATTACGAGTTAAATCGAGACCGAAAAACACCGAATAAGACCAATACAGAAAAACGACTACTCATAGGTAAAGGGAAAAAAGGAGATACCAAGAGGGGTGAATCAAGGCTAAGTTCAATGCTCAAGAGATGAGTGCCAATCTTCAAGTTGTAGAAATGTAGAGCCTGTGTCATCTATAGTGGTTTAAGGCATGCCTTTCTTGCGTAAGTCTAAACGGCTTTAGTAATGAATTATACCAAGAAATTTTGTTATATAGAGTAAGATCACTTTCAAGAAATTTTCTTAAACTTTTACAAAATATGAGCAAGAGTATAGATTCACTTTCTCTCCCACGTGATCAGAAAAATATCATTTCTTAGGATCACAATGATAATATCCTTGGAATATTACAATTCCAAATGTGTAATATCCTAACTACAACTTATGATGTAGTTTGGTATCTCAAAGGATTAATCAATCATCTTAGAGATGGATTAATCAATCATCTTAGAGATGATATTAACTACACATATTACACATGATATAGGGCATGCTAACCATATGAGTTGCAAACCATATAAATCATGCTTGATACTTTACGCTACTACTAACTCACTCTACAATACCTAAGTGAGTCAATTATCCAAGACCATGAAGGTTTGATAGGGTGAAAGAACAGAACCACATACCACAAACAAATGTCAAGGCAAGGATGCCAAGAACAATCACATAGTCAAGCAATGATCAATAGGGCGTGTTCGAGGACGAAAACGTACCTTAGCCAGAAAGTGCATCCCAAGTCTTCTATGGAACAATGCAACACCCAAACTTGACCAAAGTGCATACTAAGTCTTCAAGGACTAGTATCACTTTTACCAATCTTGATATCATAATCCTATGATGTTGGAGATCAAAAGGAGATGAGTCTTCTACAATTGCAAGTAGCTCAATCCACAATCAAGTTAATGATTATTCTTTATGAGTACCCACACAAAGAAAGATACAAACTAGTAGATACATTTCAAGAGTAAATCTAAAATGCATATAAACTACTAATCAAGATAGGATGCTATATTACCAATTAAAAGGTCTATTTTTATTGAAAAATAGTTTTGACCAAAGAGAAACTTTAGTACAAAGAACCCTTCTAATTTGAGGAGACAATAGATCGATCCAAGCTTTAAAGCACAATATACTTCAAAGATCTTGAGTGACAATCTCTCTGATACCGATGTAAAAACTAGAAGGGAGAGGGGATTGAATAGTTTCTCTTGTTTAAGGTCCTAATTAAAAATCCTTTCAATTAGGTTTGTACCAAAATGACCTTTTACTTGAAAACTAGTTTTATAGTTGTTAGGTTCAATTATAATGCATTAACAATATCTACTGACAATGAAATGCAATATAAGAATGAAAGCATAAGTAAAGAGTAAGGAAAGAAACAACCTATGGTACGATACCAAGATTTATTGTGGTTCGGAAACGAAACTCTCTCTTCGTTCCTACTCCACTCCTCGAGTATACCTTACTCGACATTTCCACTATATCCATAAGCTCCCTTCTTGGCGGAGAAAACCTTAAAACGTTTCTTACATTATTTCCGACACTAAGCTAAATGTCGAGACATAATCTTAGCTAGGACCAATCTTCACAACTCCTCACTTTCAAGTTTAGTGAGAACTCACAAGACATATACACACATCAGTTTGTAGTTTAGTGAGAACTAACACACAACAATTATTACAACTCAAAAACACATGTCCAAGTATACACATGTAACTTCAATCTACACAAGACAATTCAAAGTATAAACATATACAATGGATTTACACAAGACTAATCCAAGTATTCACAAATACTTTGGATCAACACAACACTAATCCAAGTATATACAAATACATTGGATCTACACAAGACTCAATTAAACAAAATGATGAACATGACTAGATCTAAGAAAGGATGATCTTCATCAAGGCTTCATCTTTAATCACATCACAAATGTTTGAGTGATCTTCTCTTTGGACAAGTAAAGAAAGAGATCAAGTGGATAATCATAAGTAAACATACTTAACAAATTAAGTGATCATTTACTAGTGATACACGAATATTTAAATAATAAAAAGTATTTCTATGCGACTTATACAGATATTTAAATAATAAAAAGTATTATGAATAAATGTACAAAAAAACTAGTATTTGTAAGAGTTTCTTTTATGCAATCTTTATGTATTTTTCATTCGACTTGTACTTTTATTAATTTTATAAGAAAATAAATAATTTCTTTATTATTTTTTATAAAAAATATTTTTTTAAAAAGTTTTTGTTATAAAAAGTATAAAAAAATTAACAAACTTAATATTATTTTAAAAACTTTTAGAATTTTTTTAGTATTTTTTATTAAAAAAATTATTTTTTAAAATTTTTTTGATTTTTATAAGAAAATTATTTTTAAACTTTTTAAGTATTTTTTATAACAATTTACTATTTTTAGCCCTATATTTTGTAAGTTTATTATTTAGCCCTAAACACTTTTATATTTTCAAACCTTTACAAATGCCCTCCCAAAACACACACACACAACCGCTGGTTGCAATCTTTCTCAAATAAACCCTTTGTACTGGTGGCAATTGGTAGCTATCCTATTATTGATAGTGGCAATCCTATTATTGGTGGGATCTTATATCCTTCTCGAATAAACCCTTCTACTGTTGGCAATCCTATTACTGGTGGGCGGTGGCAATTGGTGTTGATGGTGGATATGGCATCTTATATTCTTCAACCATCTCAATGATGTGGTCTAAGGTAATTAAATTTTCGACTCTATAATTGTTGATTTGCATGTGTCGGTTTGTTTCGTCTTATATAGCTGGCTTATTTGGTTGGGACTTGTGTTTAATAAGCTCACTAAGCTCACTTTATGTCCCTTATTTTAAAGCTTATCGGTTTATATAATAATGAACATATATGTAAGTCGAGGTTATGTAACATAAGCCTAAAACCATATAAGCCATAAGAAGGCTATATAAGTCGAATCGAATACCTCTTAGGGGGTGTTTGGATATTATCTTAATCTCTAAGGTTACTTTTGGGCGTATGAGTTATGAGCTTATTTGACTTGTCTTATAGTTTATAGCCTTAATTTTTAGGGTTTTGTTTTTAAATTTTACTTATGAACTTATTATGAGTTATGATTTATAAATCGAAAATAAGCTAGATGAAAATGAGCTTTTTGATACAAGACGAGTTAAACTTAGTTCATAAGCCCAAAAATAACTCAATTAAACACCCATTTTACCATCTTACGAGCTTAAGCTCATGTTGTTAACCTCAAATGTTGCAAAAATTTGAGCTTATTGGTTTTCCTTTAATTAAATACGCCTATAAAAAGCTAATCCAAACACCTTATTAATTAACCTACTGAAAAACTAAGCTTACTTTTTGACCTGTTCAATATTAAATAAGTCCGTAAGTAATAACTGAAAAATCGTTCTTTGAATATGTCTTATCGAATTGATTACTGGTTAACGTGCGACTCAGCTGTCTTTTGGTGAAAAGAAATATTTTTGGTCGTTGTTTAAAATTAAATTGCAAGACTTTAAAGTAAATGACAAGGTAAACAAAGCTAAAAATGATTAAAACGTAAATGGTGCAAAATTAAGACTTTAAAAGTAAATTAGTTAAATGACAAAAAATTAAAGCTCACGAAAAGTAAATTTGATAATTTAATAAAAATGTAAACTTAAAATAAAGTTAAGTTAAAACAATTAAAATAAATCTTGAGAAAAAAACGGGAAAAATAAGTATTTAAAACTAAACAGGAAACAAATAAAATATAAGTCGGAATCCTAAAATCCTGTCACAATTCGGAATCCACAACTATCCCTAACCTAATATGGAATCAGGCAATACTTACCCTAGTTCGAAATCCATGTAGTTCGGAATACATCTCCTTTATATAATTCGGAATAGACAAACTACACCTAGTTCGGAATACTTGGTATTCAACCTAATTCGGAATACAAAACTAGGTCATAGTTCGGAATCGTCGTCAATCACATAGTTCAGAATATGTTCTCTTACCTACTTCGGAATCCAAGCCCAAGATGTAGTTCGGAATACCACGAACTCAACCTAATCCGGAATGATGAACACGAACTCAATTCGGAATGTAGATACAGAACACAGTTCGGAATGCATAAGCGAAGACCTAGTTCGGAAAGTGAATATAGGATCTAACTCGGAATAAGTGAATTACCAATCTAATTCGGGATAAACTAATGTTGGACACAATTCGGGAAAAACAGGTAATGCAAGTAATTCGGGATAAAGAAACTAGAAGTAATTCGGGAAAATCTGAATCCTAGATCTAGTTAGGGAAACTAGGGTTTATAGGTAACCCGAATTAGCTACAAAATAAGCAAAAATTTAAAATAAGCTAAAAATCAAATAAGCACTTATCTAAAAGTTTAACCAAAACAAATTTAATAAAAAACTAATAAGCCAAAATTAAAAAACTTTTAAAAACACTAAATAATAAAAAATATTTAAAATCAACTTTTTATAAAATAACTTTTAAAAACACTTAATTAAATTTAAGAAAAGCACACAATAAGCTATAAAATCAATAAGCTAACACAATAAAAAACATAAAAGCATAACAAACAATCAAATAAGCATGACAATAAGCAAATAAGCATAAAGATTAACAAAAATAAGAAAGGTAGAATGAGAGATTAATATAAAACTTGATTAAAATTAAAGATTTAACAACAAAATTAAAACTTACTTGAAATTAAAGGCAAGAATTTAAATGACAATTAAGTAAATTACAATATGAAAGTTCAAGTAATTAAAGATGGAAGAACTATGTGTCAAATAGCCAACACCTCCTAATGACACATTAGGAGTATATTTATAGGAGGAATAGTATGTCTTGATCTTTTCTTCCTTTTCTCGTCTTTTCGTCTTTATAAATTCTTCGACTTTTTCGACTTTGTCTCGGATTATTTGAACTCGTCTTATAATTTCTTCATTTATTATACTTGAGTTCTTCGACCTCGTTAAACTTCCGTCTTTAGAAATTTTCTTCGATAAATATTCAGAATAGGCCTTGGACTTCCGTTCTTTTTGCACTCTTGATCTTTTGACTTCTTCTTTTGTCTTTTTCTTCGATAAAAGCCCGTGAAAGCCCATGTTTTCTTACCTTTTCACATTTTGGTCCTAAATCACAACAAAAACACAAACCACGCATTATTCTGACATTTACGACATAAAATACACGTTTTGGCTTGGTTATTATTATAATTAAGTGGTAAAAGGATAAGTGTTTTCACACTTATTAAAACCCCTACACTTGACCATTGTAATGCCCTCATGCAATGTATTAATTACAAAGAAAGTTTTACATTTTCCATCATAATCAATCCACCTTGGCCTTTATTAAACACAAGACATTAAAGAGATAGAAAATTGCAAAATATTAGAAAGAAGAAAACAAGTAAAGAGATAAAAGATTTACCTTAGGGTTTTGTAATGTCATGAATGTTTATCACCCTCACGTTTTACGTTCCCCATACTAAGCTTAAAAACGAGATCATTGTTATTATAAGTTAGCAAACTAACACAAACTCATGTGGCCCAATTATTCACTTAGACTCCCTTATTCCTAGGTGTATCTCTTATATTTTATTGTTGTCTTGAATGATCACGAGGATGCATTGTTGACTTATTTCGATAGTTATTTAGACTGAAAATAAAGTAGGACGATTTAATCAATAGTTAGCTAAAGGACAAAATCTTTTAAAACTGCTTCTCGGGACCTCATAAAGTTCATATCTTGGCATAACTCGCTTCACGATTTGAGACCTTTCTCGGACCGATATTTGGCATTAACTTCATACTTCAAATCTTGAGAGACGTTCATGAAATAATGGTCTTCTCTTCATAATAGGAATTTCTTCACTTGAACTTTTTGAGAGATTCTTCATATTTGGACCACGACTTCTTTATTTTTCTCCAATCTTTATTTGGGATTTTGATATACAACGATCCGCCTCCTTTTAGGACTTGTATCTATTTATCCTCATACCTTGTTAGGGCCTTTTCAGATAGATTTCTCCATGATCTTTACGGGAGTATTTACTTTTCGTCGTGTGTCTCGATCCTTCATATTGATTTTTGATAAATGATTCTTCACGTCACTTGGGATGTTTAGCAACAAAATGTAGCCCTCATGTCTTGTTAGGACCTTTTCGGACTTGCCAATCTTCGCATCCTGCTTCAATAAGTTATGCCTTGGCTATGAACTCTAATTAATACCGAGCAGCTTTTAAACGATCTTGTGCTAGAAGCTAAGTAACTTTTCAAATCGTACAACCTTATTTATTGCAAATATATTTATTAACAAGCGATGGGAGAAAAAGCTCATAATCAACTCACATAAATTCATGAAAGAATACCAAACTTATAATTGACTCTATCATCTCTCGTTCTCCAAAATTTAAAATCCCAATGAATGAGACTCGTGGATGCTTAGCCAATTAAATCAAGGTTTTGGGTTTTCAAGTCATCTATAGGATCTTGCAAATTCTTAGACTCTTTCAAGTTTTAGAATTCTCATTTTGAAGTTCCCTTTATAAATGACTTTCTAGGATCAACTATAGGAACTTGCGAAAAGTTCTTGTTCTTAACCCGTAAGAGTTAAGACTTTCGCGTTTTAAAGTCCCCTATATAAAAGCCTAGCAAAACATGACTTAAACATGTTAAGGATACTAGCTAGAGTAAACTTAGATAAATAAACTCGGGTTGAGTCAAAAGATTCACAACGTTTAAAAATTAAAACCACTTTATTAAAATTTATTCTAGCAAAGAAAGAAAATAACTATAACAAAGGTAAATACTAATAGGCCGAAATAGATCAAAAATTTTGAAAAATGTCGAAAAATCAATTTTCTGGTTAAAATGAGGACAAATATAAGGAAAAACACACTTAACTTCGATAGAAGTCCCCCTACACTTAATATAAACATTGTCCTAAATGTTTAAGCATGTGGGAGTAAACTCCCCTACACTTAGGACATTATGCACGTTGTTTAAATCTTGCTAAGGAAAGGACAACTAAAGTGATTCCTATTTTAATATTGAAAAATATAAAATAGAGAATCAAAAGAGTTTAGGATAAAACCGGGAAGACGAAACATGGAATCACGGGTCGTCAAAAGTCATCAATAATGGATCTTTGAAAGATCGTATCCCTGGACATGATAAGAAAGAAAGCAACAAACACATACTAGGGTCTCCCCCTACACTTACTATAAAAACAGAGAAAAAGGATAGATACTGCGGGTTGCCTCCCGAGAAGCGCTTATTTTTGTTCACCGAGTCATGAGCCTGACCCGACCTTGATTATCATGGTAAAAAGCTTGAAACACATCCACCGGGATCAAATACATGGTTTTCATCCATCAAGTAGCACAAGCTTAAGGTGAACAAGGCAAGCCAAAGAAGAGTAGGCAAAGTTCCCTTAAGCCAAGATTGAGCACGGTGGAAGAAAGTAGGATGAAGTGCAAGCATATCTCCACAAGTTCCAAAAATCTTTCCTTTTATTTCATCAGATGGATACTGAGATGGCTTAAAAAGTGCAATATCAGGATCGAACACATTTTCCTTTAGGGGAAAATAACACTCAGGCTCAGTAGACCTTGAAGAGGATCCGCTAATAAATCTCACACTCTCATCCTCAGAAGGTAGAAAAAGAGGTGTCAAGACATAGGTACTACGGATATCGGTGTCTTCCGGCTTCTTCTCATTTGAAACGGGTTTCTTCATATCCGAAGGGGGATAAAGACCAAAATCAAAGTCCAAAGGAGGAGAATCATTCTCATTGGGGAAGTAAGTATTGAGAAAAGTGGCAAAATCTTCCTCAAACGAGTAGTCATCCAAAGTAGGATCAAGCATTGTTGGTGGAGGATCTTCATCAAAAGTAGGAACAAGGTTATCATGTGAAGAATCACTTTAAAGAGTATCAACATCGTAAAAATCATCATATGTTGGCATGTCTTTATACTCTGAAGTAAAATCATCATAATCGTCCATATCGGAACTTGAATCATCATCATAGTCATCATAAATTGGTGGAGACTCATGAATCGGTGGGGCATCCAAATTGGAGAGAGAATCGCCCACATCATCTTGGAAAAGTGGATTATCATAGGAAGAATCGAAAAGAGAATTGTTGTAGACGACAAAATCATCAAGATTTGTACTTTCACAAGTATTTGTATCAAGCTCGTCTTGAAGCACATTAATCATATTCGCTGATTCTCTTCCATTTGATTTGTTTGTGATCTTCCCCATTTTAAACACTTGTGCATCATTCCTGACTCTTAGAATAAGTTCACCTTCGGCAACATCGATTAAAGTTTTTCCGGTTCTCAAGAATGGTCATCCAAGTATTAACAGAATACGAGGGTCCATTTCATAATCAAAACAACAAAATCGACCGGAAAAGTGAAGGTACCAACTTTAATAAAGACATCTTCGGCAATACCAACGGGGTAAGCGAGAGTTCGATTTGCTAGCTCAAGAGTCATCTTTGTTGGAGTTAGGTCGGGTAATGATAGCTTTTTCCAAACAATTAAAGGCATCAAATTTATACTTGCCCCGAGATCGGCTAAGGCAGTAAATTCTTTGGTTTGGTTAAAAGTACATGGTAACACAAAACGACCGGGATCTCCAAGTTTCCGGAAGTTCTTTAAGAAGAACTGCAGAACAGTTTTCATTCAATCGAGTATTAACAAACTCGGCCATCTTTTCCTTCTTACTAAGCAATTCCTTAAACATATTAACGAATTTCGGCATGTGGACCAGTGCTTCAACAAGGCTAATGTTGAAGTTCATTTGAGAGATAATCTTCAAATATTAATTAACTTGAGAATCCTCCTTAGTAAGCAATTTTCACTTGTCTAATCGAGATAGATAAGGGATGTTGGGTTTAGGTGGTGTGGGTGTGGAAGGTGAAGGCTGAGATGTTGAAGGTTTAAAGGTGGAAGGTAGGGTTGGTGAAGGGTGTTTCTTGGGTACTTCGTCATGCAGAGGTGGAGACGGTAATGGAGAACTAATACTAGGCGTGGAAGTAAGAGGGATAAATGGTGGTGGAGAAGGTGTAGATGGAGTAACTGGGGAAGGGGTAGAAGGTCCTACAAGAGTTGCTCCACTGCGTGTAGTAATAGCACTCACATTCGCTCTTGGGTTGGTGACGGTATTTAAAGGAAGAGAGCCCGAAGTAGAGGGTTGAGTGGTTTGGAAGAAACTAGCCATCATATTCTTTAAATCATTCGTTTTATTTCTCAAAGAAGTTTGCATATCATGTCGAAGCTCGGTTCTAATATCATTCCCTTGCTTAGTGATATCACCTTACAAGTTAATGATTTCGCTTTGAAGATTCTTAACTACCTCTCCTTGGGTCCTTATGAAAGCTTCAACATCATGATTATATGAAGTGGGTTGAGTGATGGGTGGTGCTTGTTGAGCGGGTGGGTGATATGGATTAGAAGCTCGAGGTGGGTTTGGATTGCTTCTATTGTAGTTGTTGGGGTTGTGGTTTTGAGGAGAAAAAGCGGGTGAAAGAAAGTTGTTAGAACGATAACTTAGCAAGTTACGATCACCTTGAGGTCGGGCTTGATAGCTTTCCGTTGAATAGTTACCATGAGCCGCATACACGTTTTCTGGATTGTCATGAGTAGAAGGACAGTCAGTGTATGAATAAGGACCGCCGCAAATCTCACAAGAAAGTGCTACAGCTTTAACTTGTTGTTGTTGATTCGTAGCCAGGAGTAGGATATTTTTGTTCATTTCGGCCATCATGCGGGTGAATTCGGTCATCTTTGGGTTTGATGAAGTAAAAAAAACATTGACTCTCGGTTTATTCCTTGAAGATGCGGATGAATCCCAATTTTTGTGGTGAGTAGTCATGTTCTCTATAAGCTCTCTACACTCCTCGGGTCTTCTTTTCATAAATGTGCCACCGGCGGCTGCATTAATCGTATCACGATCACGAAAAGTTAAACCATTGTAGAAAGTATCAATTAAGGTGTCGGGGAGCATATTGTGGTTAGGACAACGATCGATCAAAACATTATAACGTTCCCAAGCATCAAAAAGTGATTCATCAGGTTCTTGTGTGAAACCACTGATTTGAGTCCGTAGACTAGTGACCATGGATTGTGGAAAGTAGCGCGACAAAAATCGTTGGGTCATCTCATCCCATGTATGAATTGAATTCTTAGGAAGAAGGTCAAACCATTTTTCGGCATGGTGGGATAAGGTGTGTGGAAATAGATGTAGGCGAAGAAAATCCATAGTAACACCGGGCAACTTCATGCTTTGAGTTACGGTAATGAATTTGTCGAGATGTTTGTTGGCATCATCATCAGGTAATCCGCGAAATGGACAAGTGTTTTGAACTTGTTGGATCATGTGATGCTTCAACGAAAACTCTGGAGCCGTGATTTGCATCGGCGCAATCGGTCCTCCGCGTCCATTCATTGTTGGTTGACAAAGCTCCTCCATTGTTCGATGATTGGGCTGAGGAAGCTGGTTGTTATTATTCATGTTGAGGTGAGGTGGATTATTAGTGTTGTGCGCACCAGCCATATCTAAATCTTCAAGAGTCTCGGGCTTAGAATAAGATGAAGATCTAGTACGCATACACCTGCAAAAGAAAAAGAAATAGAGAATATATATGTACTTGTAAAAAATAAAATCTTTTTGGTTCAAAACTTTGAAAAAGAAATGCTTTTTATGATTTTTAGATGTTTTTGTATTTTTGAAATTTTTTAATTTTTATGGATTTTTGAAAATTTTTAAGCAAGAAAAATAACGTTCACGAGTGAACGGATCACAAAATCCAACGCGTCTCTCACAGAAAACCGTTAATCTTCACGAAAAGATCCGGCAGCGGCGCCATTTTAATAACTGAAAAATCGTTCATTGAATATGTCTTATCGAATTGATTACTGGTTAACGTGCGACTCAGCTGTCTTTTGGTGAAAAGATATATTTTTGGTCGTTGTTTAAAATTAAATTGCAAGACATTAAAGTAAATGACAAGGTAAATAAAGCTAAAAATGATTAAAACGTAAATGGTGCAAAATTAAGACTTTAAAAGTAAATTAATTAAATGACAAAAAATTAAAGCTGACGAAAAGTAAATTTGACAATTTAATAAAAATGTAAACTTAAAATAAAGCTAAGTTAAAACAATTAAAATAAAGCTTGAGAAAAAACCCGGGAAAAATAAGTATTTAAAACTAAACAGGAAACAAATAAAATATAAGTCGGAATCCCAAAATCCCGTCACAATTCGGAATTCACAACTACCCCTAACCTAATACGGAATCAGGCAATACTCACCCTAGTTCGGAATCCATGTAGTTCGGAATACATCTCCTTTATATAATTCGGAATAGACAAACTACACCTAGTTCGGAATACTTGGTATTCAACCTAATTCGGAATACAAAACTAGGTCATAGTTCGGAATCCTCGTCAATCACATAGTTCGGAATATGTTCTCTTACCTACTTCGGAATCCAAGCCCAAGATGTAGTTCGGAATACCACGAACTCAACCTAATCCGGAATGATGAACACGAACTCAATTCGGAATGTAGATACAGAACACAGTTCGGAATGCATAAGCGAAGACCTAGTTCAGAAAGTGAATATAAGATCTACCTCGGAATAAGTGAATTACCAATCTAATTCGGAATAAACTAATGCTGGACACAATTCGATAGAAACAAGTAATGCAAGTAATTCGGGATAAAGAAACTAGAAGTATTTCGGGAAAATCTGAATCCTAGACCTAGTTAGGGAAACTAGGGTTTATATATAACCCGAATTAGCTACAAAATAAGCAGAAATTTGAAATAAGCTAAAAATCAAATAAGCACTTATCTAAAAGTTTAACCAAAACAAATTTAAGAAAAAACTATAAGCCAAAATTAAAAAACTTTTAAAAACACTAAATAATAAAAAATATTTAAAATCAACTTTTTATAAAATAGTTTTTAAAAACACTTAATTAAATTTAAGAAAAGCACAAAATAAGCTATAAAATCAATAAGCTAACACAATCAAAAATATAAAAGCATAACAAACAATCAAATAAGAATGACAATAAGCAAATAAGCATAAAGATTAACAAAAATAAGAAAGGTAGAATGAGAGATTAATATAAAACTTGATTAAAGTTAAAGATTCAACAACAAAATTAAAACTTACTTGAAATTAAAGGCAAGAATTTAAATGACAATTAAGTAAATTACAATATGAAAGTGCAAGTAATTAAAGATGGAAGAACTATGTGTCAAATAGCCAACACCTCCTAATGACACATTAGGAGGGTATTTATAGGAGGATTAGTATGTCTTGATCTTTTCTTCCTTTTCTCGTCTTTTCGTCTTTATAAATTCTTTGACTTTTTCGACTTTATCTCGGGATTATTTGAACTCGTCTTATAATTTCTTCATTTATTAGACTTGAGTTCTTCGACTTCATTAAACTTTCGTCTTTAGACTTTTTCTTCGATAAATCTTCAGAATAGGCCTTGGACTTCCGTTCTTTTTGCACTCTTGATCTTTTGACTTCGTCTTTTGTCTTTTTCTTCGATAAAAGCCCGTGAAAGCCCATGTTTTCTTCCCTTTTCAAATTTTGGTCCTAAATCACAACAAAAACACAAACCACGCATAATTTCGACATTTACGACATAAAATACACGTTTTGGCTTTGTTATTATTATAATTAAGTGGTAAAAGGATAAGTGTTTTCACACTTACTAAGTTAATCAAAACACCCCGTTAATTAAGTTTATGATTACCATAAAGTTTTAGGTATTTGATGAAGTGTTAAAGTTGTCTTTTTAACTGATCTAAATAGAGTAACACCATTGTTTTGATTTTTGAAAGTTAAACATGATCTATTTACTTTAACGTATATAAGGAATTTGAATCTTGACAACAGCTTATAGGCATCCTTCCTTATGTCTTGTTGGCTCTTTTCAAGTTTAGTTATATAGTGTTTTTAGGAATAGACTGCAGCTTATATGTAAGGGTTTCGTACTTCGTTAGATGTTGGTGTTTGATTACATTGTCATACTGGCAATATATTACAAAATGTATAACTTTGGTTAATTAACATGCTTTCTTGTTTATGTGATTATATACCCATCATGCTTAATCTTGTTTACTTAAAGATTGATTTTTTTATTATATATGTGACTTATATTGTCTTAACTATTTCTAGTTAAATACACGTTTTGTGATCAAAATATGATTAGTCCAGGAATGCATAGTGTTTAGTTTTCTAGGAAAACATTGATAAACTGATAATTTTTTTTAGGAATACGAGGCCAAAGTTATTATAAGAAGCAAATTGAACTATTTGAAATTGATCAAAGACAAATTAGATGATAAAAGAAGAAAAGATGTTTAGGAAAACTTGTTTCGGCAATTGGTTAGATATTATGTATTTTGATCATGAACCACACTTGATTGATTATATGCTGCAAAAATAATGTCGTGTAAATGATTCTCGCTATGATATGACGTTAACATGTTATGTCAATGGATGCGGGCTACATTTTCGTCGGAGGGAGTTTTCTTTTATCACTAGTTTTAGGTTTGTAACAGTTAGTTTTTCTTTGTATAATACGGGTGAAATGGAATTTAGAAACAGGGTGTCCTGAATAAGGTTGGCGTCCCGATAACAAGTTTCGACCTATTTGGGGTAATTGAGGATGAAGAGTACTTTAACAAACTAAGTGACTTAGACGTTGTTAGACTCGGCCTATTTTTGTGCTTAGAGGTTGTATTTATGGGCAGTTGTTGGTTAAAGAAATTGATGACTCCCTTATGAGGCTGATTGATAGGTTTGAATCATGGAATCCCTTTCCGTGAGGAGAGCATATTTAGATGCATTTGTACGATAAAATTATGAATGTATTATTTAATCATAAGGATGAGTAAATGGTGGCAAGTCAAAATGTGAATTAGCCTGTTTGCTCCCCGTTGACCAAGAATGATTCACTTTAGGGAAAAGAAGACTTACAGAGCAATACAAAGCAATAGAATATACCAAGATCAACAATCAATGATCCCAATTAACCATAGATCAACCAGATCAAGAAACCCTAAAAATGAAAAATTAGGGTTTCTAAAAATTGACCCCCAGCTGCGATCATTGATTGTAGGTAAAATACGTCTTTTAAGAAAAAGAGCGTATAAGTGGTAAGTATTTAATACGCAACTTAGGAAAATTGAGCACTAATGACCCAAAGTAAGTTCGTTCACCAAAAAGGACTAAAGTGTGTGTTTAATTTGTATGATTTTGGATTAATTTTGATTAGATAAAGGAAAAATGAAAATGGTGACAATTACTACTAAAATTAAACTACGATGAATGATAAGACGTAAAATGTAAAAACTTGACGAAATTTAAAAATTATTCTAAAAATTCCTAAAAAATCAGAATAAATTCCTAAAAATGTAATTAGAGTTTACAAATAATCAAAACTTTTTAAAACCTTTTAATTAATTAATAATTAATTTTTTAAAGCTAATTAAAGCCATAAAAATCAATTTAATTAATAAAAAGCCCAAATAAAGATTTTTCAATTTGTAAAACTCCAAAATAACATAATTAAACTAAAAAGTATTTTTCCAAAATTTAAAACCTATTAAATCTATTTAAAAACCCTAAAAATAATTTTTAATAATAAAATAATAATAAAAAATTCAAAAATTATAAAAAATTTAAAAACTTACAAACTAGTTTATTATAACCTAAATAATCAAAAAAATGAAAGTGAAATTATCTAAATACCCCTATTAGGCCCTCAAATGGATCAAAAGTGAAAACAGTCCACCTTAATGGGCTTTTTAGCCCAATAAGCAAAAAGTCAACCAAATAAGCTGAAAAGTTCCAGTCTAGCTTAAAATTTGATTTTGAACAAAAAACTCTAAAGGCACAAAAGCTAAAAGTGAGCTTATCACAGCTTAATAAGCACTCAACTTATTCTTAATGGGCCAATAAGCCCGTTAAGCCATAAGCTAATGCCACAAGCTCTGCTTAAACACACAACCTTCTATTGTGATTCTAAACCTTTTTGCAAAAAGAAATTTGAAAAAGCTCAAGTAATAAGCCAGAATCTTGAAAAGAGCTTTTTCACAAAATGATAAAATAGTCGGGTTTGAGTTCTAGAGGGTTTCAAAAGCTGATTCTTTTTAGAAAAGCTCACAAATAGCTTAATTAAGAACAATCAACAAAGAAAACACCAAAAAGCCAAGTGAAATAAGCTATAGAAGCAAATATGCACACTGAAAAAAGCCAAATAAGCTAGTTTTCTAGCAAAGCCTTAACCAATTAAGCTGAAACCTTTCAGATGTGATAATAAGCTGAGAAAAATGACACCTATCACAAAAACTAAGTTGTTGTATGTACCAATAAGCAGAACTGAAAAATAAGCCAAATTGATCTTATTTGACCAAAAGTCGAAGTGCACCAAATGTCACCAAATTGCTAGGACTTGTTTATGAGGTTGTTTTGAGCAACTTTTGTGAAGGAATCAAGGCTGAATCCTTTGAATCAAAGAGGGCAGTTAGCCAAAATGATTTCAGTTTTGGCAAATATTAGCCAATAAGCCAGTTAGCTTATCAGCCTTCAAATAAGCAATCCAATAATCAAAACAGGTTCACAAGCAGCAAAATAACAAGTAACAAGCAAATAGATAGCATGGCACAAAGCTCAATAGAGGTGGTCACTTTGCTGATTCAAATGACCACTTCAACCAACTTCTATAAGCTATAACTTATCTAATAAGCCACCAAAGTTAACAAGCAGATATATCACAGATAGCATACTACCAAAAATCTTCCCAATCCAAAAATCAGACCCTCAATCCAACAAACAAAGTTTTTATGCTTGCTGATATGTTTGACCAATTTCAAACCAATTATGTCAGATTTTTCAAAAACTTGCCAAACCTTTTCCCTACCTTGTGAGACTTAACCAATGACCAAAACAGCTTATAAATGACTTTTTAGAGTAGAAAAACCCTAAGAACCAAGGGCACAAGGCTACAAGGCCTTGTGATCCCAAAATCCCAAACAACCTTGTTTTAGTCCTTTTTCAAACAAACTTCTTATTTTTCCAAATAACCTACTAATTTTATCCTTCAAATATATCAACTAGGTGACAACTAACAGGTTTAAATAATAAATCTCAAAGCACAAACACAAAATCACAGAATCACATGGAAAATCACATATCAGACTTAATATCAAAAATTAATGAGAGAAAAGTGAAAGAGAATGAACCTCCTTCTCCTTACTTCCTAGGGAAGGTCAACAATGCTCCCTAGAGTGTAGATCAACAACTAGATCACACCTAGGGTACTTGGACAAGAAAGGGATATGAACCCTTGGCTGATGGTTCAAAGCAGAACCTCAAGGCCTTCGAATCTTCAACACAATGAGCAAATAGTCCAACCAAAGGTTGACAAACCTTCACAAGCTTGGTGTCAACAAGCTTGCAAGAGCCTATGGATTTTGGTTGGGGTTAGAACAGTTAAAAAATAGCAAATCAGAAACCTAGGATTTGAAAACTTTCAAACTTGAAAACCCTTTCAAAACCAAACGTGCTTCAATCCAAAGATCAAAACACCTTTAAATCACTAAATGGAACTCAGCTTCACTCTCAAACAACACCAACTTTCAAAAACATAAAAAGGAATTACAATTTTTTAAAAATACCAAACTTTTATAATATTCAAAAAGGAATTACAATGTTTGAAGAGTAAAACTGGAACAAAGGCCTCACCACAGGTTGGGGGTCCTTATATAGTACTCATAGGATGATTCTAGAACTAGAAATACATGTAAACCCTAGCTAGATATTCTCAAAAATGCCCTTGAGTCGTATTGTGTTGATGAGCTGTCCAAAATGATCTTGATCGTTCCTTTATGCCTTCTGGACCAAGTATGATCTAAGGGTTGTTGATTTTGCCACATAGGATTACTTAGAGGCTAAGTCGTGTGATGATTGGCTGAGAGGGAATTGGGGGTGGGGTCCATGGTGATGGGATGGGTGAGTTTAAGTGTGGGATGGATTCGTGTGAGGGTTAATCACTTTTGGGTTAAGGTAATTGAAAATTACCCCTTTGTTTTGTAAAAGTAAAATCTGGGTGGATGAAAGGTGAATAGTGCCACGTTTGATCCGTTTTTATAGGATTATGTTTGTTTGGCGCGTGTTTGTATATTTGAACTTTAAGAATGACAGTTTTGGTCCTTAGTCTTTGGCAAAGTATGTATAACAAGTTTTTCAGCCATCAAAACCCATTTCCTTTGTTATAAAACTTTCAGAATTTATACTTTAGCCACAAAACTTTTGGTGAAAAGGCATAAGGACTTGTTTTGTACTTTTCTTGATATTTCAAGAGCTGATCTTGTACATTCTTGATCTTTGAAGGTCTTCTTTGTATGTTTGACATTTTTTAGGACCATTGTTGACAAATCTTCAATCTTGAGGGACTAAACTTGCCATTTCTTCAAAGTTAAGGGACCTTTTTGTAATTTTGACAAAATTTAAGGGACCAAACTTGTAATTATCAATATACAAGGGTATTAAGTGTCATTTCTTCATTGATGAGGGATTATTCTTGAACATCTTCAATACTTCAAGGTCTTTTATTTGAAAAATCATAATTGGGGACCGGTTCATTATGTGGCTTCGTTTCTCGTGTTCGTTTTTCCTTGTTTCTTGTGATCTTTTATCTTTTTCACGATATCCATACCTAAAATACACAAGTAACAAACACAAACATATATATGGAATATTTATGACATTTTATGCATTTAAAGCCCGAAACGAACGATGAGATCATGTATAAATGCCATCTCATCACTCCCCAATACTAAACCATTGCTGCTCCCTCACGCAATGCTAGAATAAAGTATCTAAGCATCTCCTAAATTCAGTTTTATTACCCTTTATTGAAAAGTAAACTTGCTATACTACTATGAAGATGTGTTAAAGACATAATGTATAATTTTCATCATGAATGTGACTTTTAGGCTCAATGAATAAAAAGAAGTAAATGTCTCATAGAGTAAAGTTTGTCATCCTTGATTGTCATATATTCCATGCTAAGTGCAAAAACGAGATCATTGTTGGTACAAGTCACAATGCTAACACTACTCATACGTCCAAATTGTGTAATACTTTTTCTCCCCGTAATCCTAGTTATTATGAAAGACAAGGTATCTAGAATTTTTTAACGATTTATCATGGATCACAAGTGACTCATATTGACTTATTTGAGTATTTTATAGTCCGAAAATAAAGTAGCACCATTTAAACGATAGTTAGCTAAAGGACAAAATCTTTTAAAACGGCTTCTTGTAATCTCCTTAAGTTCATATCTTGGCATAACTCGTTTCACGATTTGAGACCTTTCTCGGACCGATATTTGGCATGTACTTTATACTTCGAATCTTCGGAAGACGTTCTTGAAATTATGGTCTTCTTTTCATATTTTGGAATTTCTTCACTTGACGTTTTTGAGAGATTCTTCATACTTGGACCACGACTTCATCATTTTTCTTCAATCTTTATTTTGGATTTTGACCGCCTCCTTTTTGGACTTGGATATATTTATCCTCATACCTTGTTAGGGTCTTTGTGGATAGACTTTTTCCATGATCTTTACGGGAGTACTATGCTTTTCGTCGTGTGTCTCGATCATTCATATTGATTTTGGAATAATGATTCTTCACATCATCTTGGATCTTTAGCAAAAAAATAGAGTCCTCATGCCTTGTTAGGTCCTTTTTGGAACTTCACCAATCTTCGCATCCCGCTTCAATAAGTTATGCCTTGGCCATGAACTCTATTCAACCACAAGCAACTTTTAAACGATCTTAGGCTAGAAGCTAAGTAACCTTTCAAATCGTACGACCTTACTTATTGTAATTTATTTATTCCTAATGCATTGATCTTATGGGAGAAAAAGCCACAATTAAAAACCTATGAGTTTTTGAAAGAACATTTTCATGTTCTACGTTTAGCATGATCACTTGTCTAACTCTATCACTTCTCGTTCTTCACTATTTAAAGACCTCTAATTAAAGAGACTCGTGAATAATTAGCCATGCAAGTCAAAGTTAAGCCAAATTTGGATTAGCTTCATTAAGACTATATTAAATCGAAGTTTGGGGTTTTCAAGTCACCTATAGCATCTTGCACTTTCTTAGACCTTTTCAAGTTTAGAGAATGCATTTTAAAGTTCCCTTGATAAGTGACTTTCTAGGGTCAATTATGGGAACTTGCGAAAAGTTCTTGTTCTTAACCCCTATGAGCTAAGACTTTTGCGTTTTAAAGTTCCCTATATAAAAGTCTAGGAAAACTTGATTCAAGCGGGTTAAGGAATGTAAAGGGCTCCAAATTCCCATCAAGTCAAAAATTAAATATTATTCTACCCATCAGAAAATATACATTCGTGTCTTAAAAACACTTATGAAAACTAAGAAAATTTTTAAAATTTGGATATTTTTAGCCTTATTTGCAACAAAACAAAACAATGAAAGTTGGAAAACGTGAAGGCGTAGCAAGGCAAGTATCTATTCGCCCCTCCATTCTAAAACTAAACATTGTTGTCAATGTTTCGAGTCTAAAGGTGGAGCACCCCCATACTAGAGACGAAGAGTCGAATGCTTAGGATCTAGCATGGAAAGGGTGATCAACAATATATCTAAAGGCGTTTATGAATTATGCTAAATGATAATTGTTAGAAAAATAAAGGATATGTCATGGATTCGTGAAAAACTCTTCAAGCAAACGATCGAGGCTCACGTAAACGAACACGAGAGTCTTCAATCGTGGCGATGATCATGATCTAGATAACACATTCACAAACAACCACAAGACAAGGAGTCGGAAGGGCACAAATCCCCTCACATTAACTACATTAGAAAGCGATAATATGTACATGTATAAGCATGGGATCTCCCCCACGAGGCACCTCGTTTTTTAATACCGAGTCATGAGCTCGACTCAATACCCTCAATGCTAATTATCATTGGGGAAGGTGACTTGGTCAAGGTCGTCCAAAGAAGGGACTTCCCCACCGAAGTAGTGCTTAAGCCTATGTCCATTCACCTTGAAATTTTGACCATCATTTTGAGCTAGCTCGATGGTCCCATAAGGAATCACTTGTGTTATGGTGAACGGGCCCGACCAACGAGATTTCAATTTCCCGGAAAATATCTTTAAACGAGAGTTAAAAATAACACTTGATCACCAACGATAAAAACCCGGTTTTTAATCTTTGAATCATGAAACTTTTTAGTCTTTTCCTTAAAAATTAATGAATTTAAATAAGCATTATCTCATAATTCATCCAATTCATTAAGTTGTATTTTCCATTGATCTTTCGCGGTCTTCAAGTCATAATTGGGATGCTTTAGGGCTTAATATGCCTTGTGTTCCAATTCAACAGGCAAATGGCAATTGATAGGTGTGTAAACACCCATCCTTTTACCACTTAACTACAATAATAACCAAGCCAAAACATGTATTTTATGTCTTAAATGTCGGAATTATGCGTGGTTTGTGTTTTTGTTGTGATTTAGGATCAAAATGTGAAAAGGGAGGAAAACACGGGCTTTTATCGAAGAAAAAGACAAAAGACGAAGTCGAAAGATCAAGAGTGCTAAAAGAACTGAAGTCCAAGGCCAATTCTGAAGATTTATCGAAGAAAAAGTCTAAAGACGGAAGTTTAATAAAAGCCAAAGAACTCAAGAAGAAATTACAAGACGAGTTTAATTAATCCCGAGACAAAGTCGAAAAAGTCGAAGATTAGAAGACGAGAGTCGAGAAAGAAAGAAGAATGAACCAACACATGCTTAGTTTTCCTAATGACTATAAATAGACTCCTAATGTGTCATTAGGAGTTGTTGGCTAGTTTGACAATCTAGTTCTTCCATTTTAATTACTTGCACCTTTCTTAATTGCACCTTTAATTACGTGTCTTGCACTTAAATTTGTAAGCTTTTAATTTTTGTCTTTATTTTACTTGTTCAATCTCAATATTAATCAAGTTTTATTAATCTCTCATTCTACATTTCTTGTGTTGCTTAATTTTTGTGCTTATTATCTTATTGTTATGCTTATTTGATTAATGGTTATGCTTTTATGTCATTGATTGTGTTTGCTTATTGATTTTATATCTTATTGTGTTTTTCTTATATTTAATCAAGTGCTTATTAGTTAATTTTTATAAAAAGTTGTTTTTAAATATTTTTATTATTTAGTGTTTTTTTTAAAAGTTTTTAAATTTTGGTTTAATAGCTTTTTCTTAAATTTAATTTGATTAAGTTTTGGTTAAGTGCTTATTTGTGTTTAGCTTAATTTTTCATTTTTAGCTTATTTAGAACTTGTTCATATCCGGATTCGGTAAAACCCTAACATTCCGGATAAGGAGGTGTTGTTTTATTCCGGATAGTGACTCAAGGAATTATTCCGGATAAGCTACACGATTTAGTATTCAGGATAAGGCTTCGTTTCAATTATTCCGGATAGTGGAGTGTGGTTATTCCGGATAAGGACAACTTAGTTATTCCGGATAAGGGGAAAGTTTATTATTCCGGATAGTATTACGGACTCAACATTCCGGATAAAGCTGAGAAGTTATTCCGGATAAGCCACTTTTGGTCATTCCGGATAAGAGATTCAAAGTTCATTCCGAATAAGAGTCAGAAGATCATTCCGGATAAGGACTCAATTTGGGATTCCGGATAACGCTTAGAAGGTTATTCCGGATAAGATCTCGAAGGGGATTCCGGATAAGCTCAACTTGCTTATTCCGGATAAGCTGCCAGGTTACAGATTCCGGATAAGTAGGATAGAACAGCATTCCGGATAAGGAACAAGTTGATTATTCCGGATAAGAGTGACAATTTTATTCCGGATAAGCAGCAGGTTTGTTATTCAGGATAAGAGTAAGTTTGGATTCTGAATTTAGTGACAGTATTTTGGATCCCGGCTCAGGTTCTGTTTACTTTCTTTTTACTTTTCAAGCATTTATTTTTCCAGCTATTTTTCTCTTAGTTTAATTTTAAAGTTCACATTTTTATTACGTTGTCAATTTAATTTTTCGTCACGCTTTAATTTTTAAGTCATTTAATTAATTTACTTTTAAAAGTTTTAATATTGCACCATTTAAGTTTTAATTAATTTTAGTTTTAATTAACCGTCATTTACGTTAAAGTCTTGCTCATTTTACTTTACAACGACCAAAAGTTTTTGTTTCCACCAAAAGACATCTGAGTCGCACTTAAACCAGTAATCAATTCGAAAAGATCGGACGGTAATATTTTCATACTGGGCAAAAGCCTTGTATTAAATAGCGCCGCTGCCGGCTCTTTTCGTTATGATTAACGGTTTTCTTTGAGAGACGCGTTGAATTTTGGGATTTGTTCACTCGTGAACGTTATTTTTCTTGTTTAAAAATTATTAAAAATCCATAAAAATTAAAAATTTTCAAAAATCCAAAAAGATTTTATTTTTATTTTTATAGTGTATATATATATTGTCTATTGCTTTGGTATCTTTTTCTTTTGCTTTCGCAGGTGTATGCGTACTAGATCTTCAACTTATCCAGAGCCCGAGAATCGTGAAGATTTAGCTATGGCAGGTGTGAACAACAACAATAACCCACCGCACCTCAACAATAACAACAACAATGTTCCCCCACCCGATCTTCGGACGATGGAGGAGCTTTGTCAACCTACAATGAATGGACGAGGAGGACCGATTGCGCCGATGCAAATCACGGCTCCGGAGTTTTTATTGAAGCATCACATGATCCAACAAGTGCAGAACACTTTTCCATTTCGCGGATTGCCCGATGATGATGCCAACAAACACGTCGACAAATTCATTACCGTTACTCAAAGCATGAAGTTGCCCGGTATTACTATGGATTTTCTTCGCCTTCACCTATTTCCACACACCTTATCCCACCATGCCAAAAAATGGTTTGATCGTCTTCCAAAGAATTCAATTCATACTTGGGATGAGATGACTCAACGCTTTTTGTCGCGCTACTTTCCACCATCCATGGTCACGAGCCTTCGAAATCAAATTAGTGGATTTACTCAAGAACCCGATGAATCACTTTTTGATGCTTGGGAACGATATAATGTTTTGATCGATCGATGTCCAAACCACAACATGATCCCCGTTATTTTGATTGATACTTTCTACAATGGTTTAACTTTTTGAGATCGTGATACGATTAATGCAGCCGCCGGTGGCACATTTATGAAAAGAAGACCTGAGGAGTGTAGAGAGCTTATAGAGAACATGACTACTCAGCACAAAAATTGGGATTCATCCGCATCTTCAAGATCAAACCCGAGAGTCAATGTTTCTTCTACTTCTTCAAACCCGGATATCACCGAATTGACCCGCGCAATGGTCGAAATGAGCAAGAACATGCAACTCTTGGCTACAAATCATCAAGAACAAGTTAAATCTGTAGCAATTTCTTGTGAGACTTGCGGCGGTCCTCACTCATACACTGATTGTCCTTCTACTCAAGACAATCCGGAAAACGTGTATGCGGCTTATGGTAACTACTCAACGGAAAACCATCAAGCTCGACCTCAAGGTGATCATAACTTGCTAAGTTACCGTTCTAACAACTATCTTTCACCCGGTTTTCCTCCTCAAAACCACAACCCCAACAACTTTAATCGAAGCAACCAAATCCCACCTCGAGTTCAAATCCTTATCACCCACCCGCTCAACAAGCCCCACCCATTCGTCAAGATGTTGAAACCTTAATGAGAACCCAAGGAGAGCAAATTAAGAATCTACAAAGCCAAATTATCAATTTGAAAGGGGATATCACTAAGCAAGGTAATGACATTAGATCCGAGCTTCGACATAATATTCAAATCTCGTTTAGCACTCAAACAAATGATTTGAAGAATATGCTGGCTAGTTTCTTACCAACCACTCAACCCTCTACTTCGGGCTCTCTACCTTCAAACACCGTCACCAATCCGAGAGCGAATGTGAGTGCTATTACTACACGCAGTGGAGCAACCTTAGTAGGACCATCTATCCCTCCCCCAGTTACTCCATCTACACCTCCTCCACCACCATTTATCCCTCCTACTCCCACGCCTAGTATTAGTTCTCCATTACCATCTCCACCTTTTACTGAAGTACCCAAGAAGAAGAACCCTTCACCAACCCCACCTTCCACCTATAAACCCAATATTCCTTATCCTTCTCGCTTAGACAAGGCTAAATTGCAAACCAAGGATGACATTCAAGTGTCGAACTATTTAAAGATGATCTCTCAAATGAATTTCAACATTAGCCTTGTTGAAGCACTTGTCCATATGCCGAAATTTGTCAAAGCATTCAAGGAATTGCTTAATAAGAAGGAAAAGCTGATTGAGCTTGTCAACACACGCTTAAATGAAAATTGTTCTGCAGTCATTCTTAAAGAACTTCCGGAAAAACTTGGAGATCCCGGTCGTTTTGTGTTGCCTTGCATTTTTAACAAAACCGAAGATTTACTGCCCTAGCTGATCTCGAGGCAAGTATTAATTTGATGCCTTTAAGTGTTTGGACAGTACTATCATTACCCGATATTACACCAACAAAGATGACTCTTGAGCTAGCAAATCGTACTCTTGCTTACCCCGTTGGTATTGCTGAAGACGTGTTTATTAAAGTTGGCACCTTCACTTTTCCGGTCGACTTTGTTGTTGTTGATTATGAAGTGGACCCTCGTATTCCTTTAATACTTGGTCGGCCATTTTTAAGAACCAGAAAAGCCTTAGTCGATGTTGCCGAAGGTGAGTTAATTTTAAGGGTCGGGAATGATGCACAAGTGTTCAAAATGGGGAAGATCACAACCAAATCTAATGGAAGAGAATCAGCGAATATGATTAATGTGCTTGATGATTTTGTCGTCTACAACAATCCTCTTTTCGATTCTTGCTATGATAATCCACTATTCCAAGATGATGTGGATGATTCTCTATCCAATTCTGATCCTCCACCAATGTATGATTCTCCACCGATCTTTGATGCTTATGATGACGATTCTAGTTCCAATGGAGATGATTATGATGACTTTACTTCTGAGTATCCAGACATGCCCACTTATGATGATTTTGATGAGGCTGATTCTCTCTCGAGTGATTCTTCACATGATGAAGATCCTCCGCCTACCATGCTTAATCCTACTTTGGATGACTACTCATTTGCGGAAGACTTTGCTACTTTTCTCAACACATATTTCCCAAATGAGAGTGATGCTCCTCCTTTGGACTTTGATGATTATGCTCTTTATCCTAATTTGGATATGAAGAAACCCTCTTCAAAGGAGAAAAAGCCGGCTGACACTAATATCCGCAGCACTTATGTCTTGACACCTCTATATCCACCTTCTGAGGATGAGATTGCGAGATTTATGATCGGATCTTCTTCAAGATCTGCTGAGCCTGAGTGTTATTTTCCCCTAAAGGAAAAGGTTTTCGACCCTGGTATTGGATGTTTCAAGCCATCTCAGTATCCATCTGATGAAATAAAAGGAAAAATCTTTGGAACTTATGGAGATAGGCTTGCACCTTAGCACCCTTGCTACCACCGTGCTCCATCTTTGCTTAAGGGAACCTTGCCTATTCTTCTTTAGCTTGCCTTGTTCGCCTTAACAAAAACAAGGTCGAGTCAGGCTCACGACTCGGTTAACAAAAACAAGCGCTTCTCGGGAGGAAACCCGCAGAATATTTCCTTTTCTTTGTTTTTATAATAAGTGTAGGGGGAGACCCTAGTATGTGTTGTTGTTTTCTTTTTTATGATGTGCAGGGATTCGAGCTTACAAAGATCCATTCTTGATGACTTTTGACGACCCGTGATTCCGTGTTCCCGTCTTCCTGGTTTTATCCTAAACTCTTTTGATTCTTTATTTTATATTTTCCAATATTAAAATAGGAATCACTTTAGTTTTCTCTTCCTTAACAAGATTTAAACAAAGTGCACAATGCCCTAAGTGTAGGGGAGTTTACTTCCACATGCTTAAACATTGAGGACAATGTTTATATTAAGTGTAGGGGGACTTCTATCGAAGTTAGGTGGTCTTTTCCTTGTATTTGTCCTCATTTTTACCGGAAAATTGATTTTTTGACATTTTTCAAAATTTTTGATCTATTTTGGCCTTGTAGTTTTTCCTTTGTTATAGTTATTTTCCTTCCTTGCTAGAATAAATTTTAATAAAGTGGTTTTAATTTTCAAATGTTGTGAATCTTTTGACTCAACTCGAGTTTACTTATCTAAGTTTACTCTAGCTAGTATCCTTAACGTGTTTAAGTCCAGTTTTGCTAGGCTTTTATATAGGGAGCTTTAAAATGCGAAAGTCTTAACTCTTACGGGTTAAGAACAAGAACTTTTCGCAAGTTCCTATAATTGATTCTAGAGAGTCGTTTATCAATGGAACTTTAAAATGCGAATTCTAAACTTGAAAGAGTCTAAGAGTTTGCATGATCCCATAGATGACTCGAAAACCCAAAACTTTGATTTAATTGGCTAAGCATCCACGAGTCTCATTCTTTGAGATTTTAAATTGTGGAGAACGAGAGATGATAGAGTCAATTATAAGTTTGGTATTCTTTCGTGAATTTATGTGAGTTGATTATAAGCTTTTTCTCCCATCTCTTTCTAATAAAGTTATCTGCAATAAGTAAGGTTGAACGATTTGAAAAGTTACTTAGCTTCTAGCCCAAGATCGTTTAAAAGTTGCTCGATATTAATTAGAGTTCATAGCCAAGGCATAACTTATTGAAGCGGGATGCGAAGATTGGCTAGTCCGAAAAGGCCCTAACAAGGCATGAGGGCTACATTTTGTTGCTAAAGATCCCAAGTGATGTGAAGAATCATTTATCAAAAATCAATATGAAGGATCGAGACACACGACGAAAAGCAAATACTCCCATAAAGATCATGGAGAAGTCTATCCAAAAAGGCCCTAGTAAGGTATGAGGATAAATAGATCCAAGTCCTAAAAGGAGGCGGATCGTTGTATATCAAAGTCCAAAATAAAGATTGGAGAAAAATGAAGAAGTCATGGTCCAAGTATAAAGAATCTCTCAAAACTTCAAGTGAAGAAATTCCTATTATGAAGAGAAGACCATAATTTCAAGAACGTCTCTCAAAGATTTGAAGTATGAAGTCGCTGCCAAATATCGGTCCGAGAAAGGTCTCAAATCGTGAAGCGAGTTATGCCAAGATATGAACTATATGAGGTCCCGAGAAGCAGTTTTAAAAGATTTTGTCCTTTAGCTAACTATTGATTAAATCGTCCTACTTTATTTCAGCTTAAATAACTATCAAAATAAGTCAAACCATGCATCCTCGTGATCATTCAAGACAAAATTAAAATATAAGAGATACACCTAGGAATAAGGGAGTCTAAGTGAATAATTGGCCCACATGAGTTCGTGTTAGTTTGCTAACTTATAATAACAATGATCTCGTTTTTAAGCTTGGTATGGGGAACGTGAAACTTGAGGATGATAATCATTCATGACATTTCCAAAACCCTAATGTAAATTTTTGATCTTTTTACTTGTTTTCTTCTCTTGAATATTTTGTAATTTTCTATCTTTTAATAAAGGCCAATGTGGATTGATTATGATGGAAAATGTAAAAACTTGCTTTGTAATTAATGCATTGCATGAGGAAATTGCAATGGTCAAGTGTAGGGGATTTGATAGGTGTGTAAACACCCATCCTTTTACCACTTAACTACAATAATAACCAAGCCAAAACGTGTATTTTATGTCATAAATGTCGGAATTATGCGTGGTTTGTGTTTTTGTTGTGATTTAGGATCAAAATGTGAAAAGGGAGGAAAACACGGGCTTTTATCGAAGAAAAAGACAAAAGACGAAGTCGAAAGATCAAGAGTGCTAAAAGAAATGAAGTCCAAGGCCAATTCTGAAGATTTATCGAAGAAAAAGTCTAAAGACGGAAGTTTAATAAAAGCCAAAGAACTCAAGAAGAAATTACAAGACGAGTTTAATTAATCCCGAGACAAATTCGAAAAAGTCGAAGATTAGAAGACGAGAGTCGAGAAAGAAAGAAGAATGAACCAACACAGGCTTAGTTTTCCTAATCACTATAAATAGACTCCTAATGTGTCATTAGGAGTTGTTGGGTAGTTTGACAATCTAGTTCTTCCATTTTAATTACTTGTACCTTTCTTAATTGCACCTTTAATTACTTGTCTTGCACTTAAATTTGTAAGCTTTTAATTCTTGTCTTTATTTTAGTTGTTGAATATCAATCTTAATCAAGTTTTTATTAATCTCTCATTCTACCTTTCTTGTGTTGCTTAATCTTTGTGCTTATTATCTTATTGTTATGGTTATTTGATTAATGGTTATGCTTTTATGTCATTGATTGTGTTTGCTTATTGATTTTATAGCTTATTGTGTTTTTCTTAAATTTAGTCAAGTGCTTATTAGTTAATTTTTATAAAAAGTTGTTTTTAAATATTTTTATTATTTAGTGTTTTTTTTTAAAGTTTTTAAATTTTGGTTTAATAGCTTTTTCTTAAATTTAATTTCATTAAGTTTTGGTTAAGTGCTTATTTGTGTTTAGCTTAATTTTATATTTTTAGCTTATTTAGAACTTGTTCATATCCGGGTTCGGTAAAACCATAACATTCCGGATAAGGAGGTGTTGTTTTATTCTGGATAGTGACTCAAGGAATTATTCTGGATAAGCTGCACGATTTAGTATTCAGGATAAGGCTTCGTTTCAATTATTCCGGATAGTGGAGTGTGGTTATTCCGGATAAGGGAAACTTAGTTATTCCGGATAAGGGGAAAGTTTATTATTCCGGATAGTATTGCAGACTCAACATTCCGGATAAAGCTGAGAAGTTATTCCGGATAAGCCACTTTTGGTCATTCCGGATAAGAGATTCAAAGTTCATTCCGAATAAGAGTAAGAAGATCATTCCGGATAAGGACTCAATTTGGGATTCCGGATAATGCTTAGAAGGTTATTCCGGATAAGATCTCGAAGGGGATTCCGGATAAGTTCAACTTGCTTATTCCGGATAAGCTGCCAGGTTACATATTCCAGATAAGTAGGATAGAACAGCATTTCGGATAAGGAACAAGTTGATTACTCCGGATAAGAGTGACAGTTTTATTCCGGATAAGCAGCATGTTTGTTATTCAGGATAAGAGTAAGTTTGGATTCTGAATAGTGACAGTATTTTGGATCCCGGCTCAGGTTCTGTTTACTTTCTTTTTACTTTTCAAGCATTTATTTTTCCATCTATTTTTCTCTTAGTTTAATTTTAAAGTTCACATTTTTATTACGTTGTCAATTTAATTTTTCGTCACGCTTTAATTTTTAAGTCATTTAATTAATTTACATTTAAAAGTTTTAATATTGCACCATTTAAGTTTTAATTAGTTTTAGTTTTAATTAACCGTCATTTACGTTAAAGTCTTGCTCATTTTACTTTACAACGACCAAAAGTTTTTGTTTCCACCAAAAGACAGCTGAGTCGCACTTAAACCAGTAATCAATTCGAAAAGATCGGACGATAATATTTTCATACTGGGCAAAAGCCTTGTATTATCAATTCTTTCCATAAACCAACTTATAAGGAGTATAACCGATAGGTGTTTTATAAGCGGTGCGAAAGGCCCATAAAGCGTCATCGAGTTTGTTGGACCATGAAGCACGGTTTTCTCCAATCGACCTTTCCAAAATCCTCTTCAAAGCTTGGTTTGAAACCTCGACTTGCCCACTCGTTTTTGGGTGATAAGCCGTAGAAAGACGATGTGTAACCCCATATTTCTTTAGAACCTTTTCGAATTGTTCATTACAAAAATGGGTTCCACGATCGCTTATAATAGCACGAGGGGTTCCAAACCAAGAGAATAGTTGCTTCAAAAACTTCACTACCACACAAGCATCATTCGTAGGCAAAGCCTTAGCTTCCACCTACTTAGATAGGTAGTCGACGGCGACGAGGATATACTTGTTACCATGAGATGATGGGAACGGCCCCATAAAGTAAATTCCCCAAACGTCAAAAATCTCACACACTTGAATTATATTTTGCGGCATTTCATCCTTTTGAGAGGATTTTCCTTGGCGTTGGAAAGAATCACACGACTTCAAAAGTGCGTGTGCATCACGATAGATCATAGGCCAAAAGAAGCCGGCATCGAACACTTTCTTAGCCGTAAAGTTAGCACCGTGGTCACCCGTGGGTCCCTCATGAAAAGCTCTAAGGATGTTAGAAGCTTCGGTACCAAAGACACAACGTCTAACGAGTTGATCCGCACAAACCCGAAAGAGATAAGGGTCGTCCCAAAAATAGAACTTGACGTCACGAAAGAATTTTCGCGTTTGTTGTGTCGTCATACCCTTGATTATGAAGTTGCCCGCATGGTAATTTGCAATGTCGACAAACCATGGGGTGCCGTCCTTAGAATTCACTACACCGAGAGTCTCGAGAGGAAATGTTTCGGTAATTTCCTTGTTCTCAAACTCATTCTTGTGAGGATCTTCTAAACGAGAGAGATGATCGGCCGCTAGATTCTCGTCTCCTTTTTTGTCAAGTATGGTGACATCAAATTCTTCTAGGAGGAGAATCCAACGGAGCAATCTCGGCTTAGCATCAAGCTTAGAGAAGAGGTACTAGATAGCCGAATCATCCGTATACACGATGCTTTTCGTCAAGACGAGATAAGGTCAGAACTTCTCAAAATCATACACCACGACAAGTAGTTATTTTTCCGTTGTAGTGTATTTTATTTGAGCCTCGGTCATCTTCTTACTAGCATAATGGATAGGTCGAAAGTGCTTTTCATGACGTTGCCCTAAGACGGCCCCAATTGCATAATCACTTGCATCGCACATGATTTCAAAGGGTAATTCCCAATTAGGAGCAACAAGAATGGGATCTTCGGTAATTTTCCTCTTAAGAGTTTCGAAAGCTCGAACACAATCCTCATTGAAGTTGAAAGGAGCATCTTTCTCAAGAAGGTGTGTCATAGGTCGAGTAATTTTCGAAAAGTCTTTGATGAAACGACGATAAAAGCCCGTGTGTCCTAGGAAACTCCTAACTCCCTTAACGGTTTTGGGATGAGGTAATTTGGCGATGACGTTTATTTTAGCTTTATCTACCTTAATCCCCGCTTTCGAGACCTTGTGCCCTAAGACGATTCCTTGTTTACACATAAAATGGCATTTTTCCCAATTAAGCACAAGGTTGGTTTCTTCACAACGTTTTAACATTTTCTCGAGATTGGATAAACACGACGTGAATGAATCACCAAACACCGAAAGTCATCCATGAATACTTCCATCGACTTCTCGATCATATCATGAAAAATAGCCATCATACACCGTTGAAACGTTCCCGGTGCATTACAAAGTCCGAATGGCATTCTACGATAAGCAAACGTTCCATATGGAAACGTAAACGTAGTTTTCTCTTGATCACGAGGGTCGATAGGGATTTGAAAGTAACCGAAAAAACCATGTAAAAAGCAATAGAAGTCATTTCCGGCAAGTCGCTCCAACATTTTATCCTTGAAGGGCAAAGGAAAGTGGTCTTTACGAGTGGCGTCATTTAACTTTTGGTGGTCAATAAAAACCCTCCAACCGGTCACAACACGAGTGGGAATTAACTCGTTGTTTTCATTGGGCACAACGGTCATTCCTCCCTTCTTAAGGACACAATGGATTGGGCTCACCCATGGGCTATCGGAGATAGGATAAATCATTCTCACGTCAAGAAGTTTTAAGACCTCTTTTTTTATGACATCGTGAATTTTGGGGTTTACCCTTATTTGACATTGAATTGCGGGTTTGTAGTCCTCCTCCATTAAAATCTTGTGAGTACAAAATTTTGGGTCAATACCCTTAATGTCGGAAATTTTCCACGCAATTTCCCCTTTGTGAGCTTTAAGAATAATCAAAAGTGCGGTTTTCTCATCATTGGAAAGATATTTCACAATAATAACTGGCAATTTGTCATCACCTTCCAAGAATGCGTATTCTAGGTGAGGTGGAAGATCTTTCAATTCAAGGATTGGTGGATCCTCGATTGATGATTTTTGTTCAACACTCATAACTTCCATCAGCGGAAGAAATGGTGGAATGAGAGTATCATTACCAATAATCACCTCATCTTCATTGTCGATTTCATCCAAAATAAAATCGCCTCCTTGGAATGGAGTGAGATTTAGTGTAGAATTAGCAAGAATTGGATCCATAATAGTGGGATTGCCACTTGACGAACTATCGGAAAAACCTAACACTTCTTGTGAAAACTCATCGCAAACTACATCGACTAAGTCAATGTGGTTGATTGTAGCGATTGCATAAAAATGAGAAGGTGTAGAGTTTTGAGTAGCGTTTATAACAAGTTCCTCCTCGTTGAATCGCAAAGTGATTTTTCTAGCATGCACATCAATGATCGATTTCGAGGTATCTAAAAATGGACGACCTAAAATTAGAGGAACTTGAGGATCCATGGGAATGTCTAGTACGATAAAATCAACGGGATAGTAGAACTTCCCCACTTTCACGAAAATGTCTTCGGCTACTCCACATGCGAGAATCCTAGAATGATCGGCCATCTCGATTGACATTTTCGATGGAGTAAGAGCCGGAAGAGATAGCGATTTCCACATGGAAAAAGGCATCAAATTAATGCTCTCGCCAAGATTGGCCAAGGCGAGGCATCCTTCCATTTCTTGAATATCACAAGGAATGAGAAACTTCCCGGGGTCACCAACTTTTTCCGGTATTCGGTTAAGATAAACCGAAGAACAATTAGATAGCTTTGAAAGCTTCTCCTTATCGTTCATCATACCTTTAAAAGTGGAAGCGAAACGAGACATGTATAACAACGCGTCGGCTAAAATTACATTAAAATGCACTTGTTGAAACATTTTGATAAAAATCTCAATTTGTTGTTTATTACGTTCTTGTAACTTCTCCTTGTTTCGTCTCGTTGGGTAAGGTAAGGGTAGTGTGGGTTGGGGCATAGGCATCAGCCTTGGAATCTCTGGTTCCACAATTGGTATTGGTTCAACCGTAGGTGTGGTTTGAGCGATATTTCGTGGGATTGTAGTATGCTCCTTTTCTACCATCACCTCGGGTTCTTTCTCTATTTCCTTTTCCGTAGAAGTACTAGGACGAGAGATTGGTTCTTTGAAAGTTTTACCACTACGAGTAGTAATAACCTTCATTTCTCCCTTCAGGTTTGCAATGGTATCACTAGGAAGACCACCCGAGGAAGAGGGTTTACACATGATAGCTTCAAACATACTAGCCATTCAATCTTCAAATTTCGATTGCCTTTTATCCGCTTTTAACAAGTCTTGCTTAATCTCATGTTGACCTTGTTCCATCTTTTGTTGATTTTGTTGAAGACGTTGAAAGTTTCCTTCCATTTTATTAGCATGAGTTTTCAATTAATTAGCAAGTTCTTTTTTAAACTCGTTTTTCAACTCGGATCTTAAGCTAATCATTTCTCGTTGCATGTTATCAAACTTAGCATCATTTTCCGTAGCATAATCAAAAAATTCTCCTTGAAGATTTTTAGTGTGAGCATTTTGAAAACCTTGTGTAGTATTTTGAAAATCACGGTTTTGGTTTTGATTTTGCACTTGCCCATTGTCCCCACTTTGGTAATTACCCTTGTTATAGTTACGTTGATTGCCTTGATAACCACCACTTTGATTGTTGTTTCGAGAGTTGTTAACATTTTGATTTTGGGGAGCTTGATTTAGGCGGGAACCTTGGTCGTTTTGGTTGTAAGTTCCCGTTGCTATGTAAGCACTCGAAGTGTTACCACCGTCGGTAATGCACTCGGAAAAATCATGAGCTCCACCACAAGATATACAACTCTTTTTAACCGCCTTAACCGATGCGGAATTCAAAGCATCTTGTGCTTTCCAATGAGTCATAAGCGTCGAAAATCTATTGAAAAACCGATTCTCCTCATTTGCTTCATCATGTAAGGCATTCATGTTACGAGACGATGATGACGAACCCATAGTGGCAACACTCGGTGTGTTACGAGGGTTATAAACCTTAGATCTATTCTCGATAATCTTTAAAGCTTCATTGGTCGTTTTGCACAAAAAATTACCACCCGCGGCGGCATTCAAATAGTCTCGTTCATGATCGTTTAGCCCATTATAAAAAGTATCAATTTGATGCAATTCGGAAAAATCATGGTTAGGACATTCATGTCATTCCATTGAAATCTCATTTTTCAAAGTGTCGTCTTAGATGGCGGGAAAAATTGGTTCACAAACTTAAAGACGAGATCACCCCATGTCAAAATCGAATTTGGCGGTTCTTTCTCGAGCCAAATTTTTGCGGGTCCATCTAAGGAGTGTGGAAACAACATCATCTTAATGGCGTCATGTGGAACATTCTTAAACTTGCCTGTTGCGGTAAGACGGTTTAAATTCCATATGTGATAATATGGGTTGTCTTTTTCATGTCCGCGAAACTTGTTTGCTTGTAGCATCGAGATTAAACCCGTCTTGATCTAGAAATTCTCCGCAAGGATGGCGGGAATCACAATAGCTTCTCCAAAACCCTCGCTGGGTGCTTGAAGCAACTCCATCATAGTACGATTAGCCATAGTGACTATTGGTTCTACAACGTGTTGGACAATTGGAGGTTCTTCTTCAATCAAAGGATCTTGATTTCCTTCCTTTTGATGATGTTTACGAGCTCGTTTTGCTTGATTACGAGTTTTCATAAACGTGACGTAGAACGTGGAGGTGAGCAAAGAAGATTCTTTTGGGGTTTTTGTTGATTTTCATTTTTTTTTGTGTTTTTGATTGTTTTTAATTTTTTTGGATTTTGTGTGTATTATGTGGATAACAATCTACCAATCTCTCCTCGAATCAAACTCTTGATTAAAGGAGCCTCAAAGAATGAAAACGATCACGTGGAGTGAACGCCTTCGATTGACTTTAGAACGTTGGTGGGAAACCAAAACGTTCAAGAGGGTTTAATCACAAAGAAACCAAGCAAATATATATGATACGTAATAATACTTTGGGCGGTGAAACCCTCGATTAGCTTTCAAGATCAAATACTTACAAGTGAACGGGGGGAATGAGGTGGCGCGAAGCACTTAAGTACCTAACTTCCCTTTAACGGCCTTTTATAGCACGTTGCCTATCTATTCACCTTAAAGTTCGTATTTTTGAAAATAGAGCTAATAGAAAGTATTTATCTATTTTTGCCTTTTTCTTTTTGTTTGAGATTCGAATACAATAATTAGGAGATCAAATCCCAATTAAGGTTGTGTTTTCACACTTTTGGAGATATTTTAGATTAATTGTGATACATATACAATATAGTAATAATAATTCACAAAGAAAACAAAAAACTGATAATACGTGTTAATATTATTGGCTATATATTAAAAAAATGGTACAAGATGATTGTAGGTAAAATACGTCTTTTAGGAAAAAGAGCGTATAAGTGGAAAGTATTTAATACACAACTTAGGAAAATTGTGCACTAATGACCCAAAGTAAGTTCGTTCACCAAGGAGGACTAAAGTGTGTGTTTAATTTGTATGATTTTGGATTAATATTGATGAGGCAAAGGAAAAATGAAAATGGTGACGATTAATACTAAAATTAAACTACGACGAATGATAAGACGTAAAACGTAAAAACTTGACGAAATTTAAAAATTACTCTAAAAATTCCTAGAAAATCACAATAAATTCCTGAAAATGTAATTGGAGTTTACAAATAATCAAAAGAATTTCAAACCTTTTATTTAATTAATAATTAATTTTTTAATGCTAATTAAAGCCCTAAAAATCAATTTAATTAATAAAAAGCCCAAATAAATATTTTTCAATTTGTAAAACTCCAAAATAACTTAATTAAACTAAAAAGTATTTTTTCAAAATTTAAACCTATTAAATCTATTTAAAAACCCTAAAAATAATTTTTAATAATAAAATAATAATAAAATTTCAAAAATTATAAAAAATTTAAAAAATTGCAAACTAGTTTATTTTAACCTAAACAATCAGAAAATGAAAGTGAAATTACCTAAATACCCCTATTGAGCCCTCAAATGGATCAAAAGTAAAAACAGTCCACCTTAATGGGCTTTTTAGCCCAATAAGCAAAAAGTCAACCAAATAAGCTGAAAAGTTCCAGTCTAGCTTTAAATTTGATTTTGAACAAAAAACTCTAAAGGCACAAAAGCTGAAAGTGAGCTTATCACAACTTAATAAGTACTCAGCTTATTCTTAATGGGCCAATAAGCCCATTAAGCTATATGCTAATGCCATAAGCTCTGCTTAAACACACAACCTTCTATTGATATTCTATTCCTTTTTGCAAAAAGAAATTTGAAAAAGCCCAAGTAATAAGCCAGAATCTTGAAAAGAACTTTTTTACAAAACGAAAAAATAGTCGGGTTTGAGTTGTAGAGGGTTTCAAAAGCTTATTCTTTTTGCAAAAGCTCACAAATAGCTTAACTAAGAATAAACAACAAAGAAAACACCAAAACCAAGTGAAATAAGATGTAGAAGCAAATAAGCACACTAAAAAAAGCCAAATAAGCTAGCTTTCTAGCAAAACCTTTACCAATTGAGCTGAAACCTTTCAGATGTGATAATAAGCTGAGAAAAATGACACCTGTTACAACAACTAAGTTGTTGCATGTACCAATAAGCAGAACTAAAAAATAAGCCAAATTGAGCTTATTTGACCAAAAGTCAAAGTGCACCAAATGTCACTAAATTGTCAGGACTTGTTTATGAGCTTTTTTTGAGCAACTTTTGTGAAGGAATCAAGGCTGAATCCTTTGAATCAAAGAGGCCAGTTAGCCAAAATATTTCAGTTTTGGCAAATATTAGCCAATAAGCCAGTTAGCTTATTAGCCTTCAAATAAGCAATCCAATAATCAAAACAGGTTCACAAGCAGCAAAATAACAAGTAACAAGCAAATAGATAGCAGGGCAAGCACTAGATAATCAAATGCAAAGCTCAATAGAGGTGGTCACTTTGCTGATTCAAATGACCACTTCAGCCAACTTCTATAAGCTATAACTTATCCAATAAGCCACCAAAGTTAACAAGCAGATAAAACACAGATAGCACACCACAAAAAATATTCCCAAACCAAAAATCAGACCCTCAATCCAACAAATAAAGTTTTTATGCTTGCTGATATGTTTGACCAATTTCAAAACCAATTATGTCAGATTTTTCAAAAACTTGGCAAACCTTTTCTAAACCTTATGAGACTTAACCAATGGCCAAAATAGTTTACAAATGACTTGTTTAGAGTAGAAAAACCCTAAGAACCAAGGCCACAAGGCCTTTTGATCCCAAAATCCCAAACAGCCTTGTTTTAGTCCTTTTTCAAACAAACTTCTTATTTTTCCAAATAACCTACTTTTTTTATCCTTCAAATATATCAACTAGGTGATAACTAACAGGTTTAAACAATAAAACACAAATCACAAACACAAAATCAGAGAATCACATGGCAAATCACATAGCAGACTTAATATCAAAAATTAATGAGAGAAAAGTGGAAGAGAATGAACCTCCTTCCCCTTACTTCCTAGGGAAGGTCAGCAATGCTCCCTAGAGTGTAGATCAACAACTCGATCATACCTAGGGTACTTGGACAAGAAAGGGATATGAAACCTTGGCTGATGGTTCAAAGCAAAACCTCAAGGCCTTTAAATCTTCAACACAATGAGCAAACAGTCCAACCAAAGGTTGATAAACCTTCACAAGCTTGGTGGCAACAAGCTTGCAAGAGCTTATGGCTTTTGGTTGGGGTTAGAACAGTTAAAAAATAGCAAATCAGAAACCTAGGATTTGAAAACTTTCAAACTTGAAAACCCTTTCAAAACCAAACGTGCTTCAATCCAAAGATCAAAACACCTTTAAATCACTAAATGGAACTCAACTTCACTCTCAAACAACACCAACTTTCAAAAACATAAAAAGGAATTACAATTTTTTAAAAATACCAAACTTTTATAAATTTCAAAAAGGAATTACAATGTTTGAAGAGTAAAACTGGAACAAAGGCCTCACCACAGGTTGGGGTCCTTATATAGTACTCATTGGATGATTCTAGAACTAGAAATACATGTAAACCCTAACTAGAAATTCTCAAAATTTCCCTTGAGTCGTTTGTGTTGATGAGCTGTCCAAAATGATCTTGATCGTTCCTTTATGCCTTTGGGACCAAGTATGAGCTGAGGGTTGTTGATTTTGCTACATAGGATTACTTGGAGGCTAAGTCGTGTGATGATTGGCTGAGAGGGAATTGAGGGTGGGGTCCATGGTGATGGGATGGGTGAGTTTAAGTGTGGGATGGATTCGTGTGAGGGTTAATCACTTTTGGGTTAAGATAATTGAAAATAACCCTTTGTTTTGTAAAAGTCAAATTTGGGTGGATGAAAGGTGAATAATGACACGTTTGATCCGTTTTTATAGGAGTATGTTTGTTTGGCGCGTGTTTGTATATTAGAACATTGAGAATGGCAGTTTTGGTCCTTAGTCTTTAGCAAAGTATGTATAACAAGTTTTTTAGCCGTCAAAACCCATTTCCTTTGTTATAAAACTTTCAGAATTTATACTTTGGCCACAAAACTTTTGGTGAAAAGGCATAAGGACTTGTTTTGTACTTTTCTTGATATTTCACGGGTTGATCTTGTACATTCTTGATCTTTAAAGGTCTTCTTTGTATGTTTGACATTGTGGAGGACCATTGTTGACAAATCTTCAATCTTGAGGGACTAAACTTGCCATTTCTTCAAAGTAGAGAGACCTTTTTGTAATTTTGACAAACTTAAGGGACCAATCTTGTAATTATTAATATACAAGGGTATTAAGTGTCATTTCTTCATTGATGAGGGATCATTGTTGAACATCTTCAATACTTCAAGGTCTTTTCTTTGAAAAATCATAATTGGGGCCCGGTTCATTGTGCGGCTTTGTTTCTCGTGTTCATTTTTCCTTATTTCTTGTGATCTTTTTTCTTTTTCACGATATCCATAACTAAAATGCACAAGTGATGAGACTACTTTTATACATAGTCTCATCATCCAAAACGGGCTTAAAATGGTTAAAATATCATAAAATGTGCCAAATATATGCTTGTGTTTGTTCATGTGTATTTTAGGTACGAATATTGAGAAAATGGCAAAAGATCATAAGAAACATGCAAAAACGAACACGGGAAACGAAGCCGTACAATGAACCGAGCCCTATAGTTGATTTTCCAAGAAAAGTTCTTGAAGAATTGAAGATTGTATAAGATGGGTCCTTCATTATTGAAGAATTGACACTTTAAACACTTGTATATTCATAATTACAAGTTTGGTCCTTAGAGTTTGTCAAAATTACAAAAAGGACCCTCAACTTTGAAGAATTGGCAAGAATGGTCCCTCAAATTTGAAGACTTGTCACTTTTAGTCCTCCATGAAAACAAGAATACAAGTGAAGACCTTGAAGATTTAAGATATGCCAAACAGCCCTTCAAATATCAAGATATTACAAAACAAGTCATTATTTAACCTTTGGAAACTTTTTGTGGCCAAAATATAAAAACTAAAACTTGTAATACAAAGGGAATTCAGTTTTTGGTGATTTAAACACAAATAAAAGGAAGAAAGAAGCCAACGGACTAAACATAGGAGACAACCAAAGAAACATAGACCAATCCCACAATGCCACGTGCCCCACTCACCCCTTTTCTCCAATCATAACTCACCAACTTGCCACATCACATCCCACTAATCCGGTTTTAATATTTAACCAAGATTTGGCGCCTTAACACCTTTTTAAAACATAAACTGGATCAAAACCCTCACTATTAACATTATGAACACAAATTAGGGATTTCTTATTCAGTTTGAATTAAGCCCTAATTTCATCCAGAATGTTGATTAAGGTTACACTAATCCTAAACCCACCCTTAAACCCCCATCACCATCACCTCACATGTTTATACCACCCTCCCCTTCCCCACTTTTCACCTTCAAACAAAAACATGCAGCAAATCTACGACTCAAAGCCTTTCTTGCATCCTAAGCACACATTGGACGTCCAAGATCACCCCTATCCCACTGGCTTCACATGTTTCTTCATACAACTCCAAATTCAGTCAACAAAAATTCAAACGCCAAGGGCATTCATGGAAATTCACCAACTAGGGTTTCTACTCTACTTTCAGCATGTTAGGACTTGTGAGGCTCTATATAAAGCCCTTAGCTTACAACATTACAACTTGTTCTTGGTTTTCCAAGGTCAAAAATCTGTAAAGCCTTATTTTTATGTGAATGAAAAAGTGTTTGATTTTGTGACGAATTCCAAGTTCCAATCTTATATTCTTGTTGTTATTGTTCAAAGTTTCTGATTTTAAGTTCCAAGAGTTTGGTTTTAAAGTATTGCAAAATTTATTCAAAGGGTTTTCAAAAATCTGATTTTCTTTCCAATTTTTAGTTCAAACACTTGAAGATTTTGGGCCATAAGCTGATCATACCACCCTGATAAGGATCTTATCAAGGTGAGGTGAGACTTATGGCTTGTAAGGATTCAAGGAGTGGGGAACAAAGTTGGAAGAAATCTGCTTGTTTTCATTTTTTTATATAATTTGTTTGTTGCTAACCTTGTTGTTCTTAGCAGCTTATTGGAAGCTCGTGGTTGTTAAGCTACCACATAAGCTCTCAAAATCGTGAATGTGGATGTACATTCATGAGGTTTGTCATATTTTCTCCAAAAATATGATAAAATCTTGGTTCTATGTGATTTTGGGTATCTGTTGGTGTATGTGTGTTTTTATGCATGTAACTTGGTTCTTAGTTCATATATTTGTTGATATGATGCATGTTTGAGCTTGATTCAGTCTTGAGAATACTTTTACTTGGTTAAAATTGGATTTAAAAAGTATAAAGGGTATTTGGGATTGCTATTTCGTTCTAATCTACATGAGTATGAGTAGGTGTTAGAGTATTGTTTGAGTTTGTACATGATAATTGGGAGATTGTATGCTTATATTTGATGTTGTTGTGCTCTTAAAAATAAAATCTGAAATCTTGGCTTATCTAGTTTGTTCAAGGTTATTTTGGACTGAGATCTTGTGAAAACCTAGACTTAACACTAGACTAGGGCTAACAAGTGTTAAAACATAGTTCTTGTAACATGAGTAATAGATCTAAGGCTTTGAAATTTGATTTGTGGTCAAGCATTTCAGTAAAAAGGGATTATGGTTTTTCATTGTTCATCAGTAACCATCATAAGCTTGAAACTAGCTCAAATCTTTAAGACAGTGTATGAAACAAGTTTGTTTGTGTTCACTTGAATTTATTTAAGCTGTTGTATGATTTTGGTTCAATTTGGGTGGCTTAATCTTGCTTAATCTGCTTATTACATCAAATCTGCTTAATGTTCATGTCTGTGTGATATGTGGGCATAAATTGAATTAACTGTACTAATTGGCTTGGTGAAATTGTGATTTCTTGCTTGTTATTGACTCCTTATAACCCAATGGTTATAAAGGTGCCTTGATTGTCCATTAATTCCAAGTAAATCTCACTAAAAACAAAAGGTCAATTAAGTCAAACAATGGGAACCTTTTCCCACTGAAACTAGTCACTTCTAGTGTTAATTTGTGAACAGCTTATCAATAAGCTATAATAGCTTATTTAGACGTGCAACAACTTAGTTTTTTAATCAATCTTCCTTATTTGACCCATTTTACTATTTTGGAGCATTTGAGCCTTTAACTTTTAAGCTTGACTAGAAAACGAATTGACTTTTCTTTTTCAAAATATCTTATTGTTTAATCCAGCTTATTCAGTGTGCTTATTTGAAATCTTTTTTATTATTAAGCTTAGTTAAGTGATTTAAAACATTTTACAAAAAGAATCAGCCCTTGAAGTGGTCTAGAACTCGAAAACGACTATTTTGTCATTTTGTGTAGAGAGCTTTTGCTTATTTCAGGCTTATTTCTTGGGCTTATTCAAAAATTCTTTTTACAAATAGCTTTATAAGGTCAAGAGAAGGATGTCCGTCAAATTTCAGCTTATGGCATTAGCTTATGGCTTGATGGGCCAAAAAGCCCATTAAGAATAAGTTGTTTGCTTATTAAGCTGTGATAAGCTCACTTTCAGCTTTTGGGCCTTTAGAGTTTTGTGTTTTAAATAAAATTTTAAGCTAGATTGGAAGTTATGGGCTTATTTGGACAACATTTTCTTATTGGGCCTTAAATAAGCCCATTAAGCTAACTGTTTGGACTTTTAGCCCATTTGGAGGCCCATTAGGGGTCTTTTGTAATTTCAAGTTCATTTTCTGTTTAATTAGGTTAAAATAAACTAGTTTGCAAGTTTTTAGAATTTTTTATAAATTTTGAATTTTTATTAATATTTTATTATTATTTTATTATTAAAAATCGTTTTTAATATTTTTGCAACTTTTTCATTTTTCTTAGGTCAAATACATTAAGTTAGGATTTTTAAAATTTTTAGATTAATTTTCTTGTTATTTAATTAATTTTAGGATTATTTTAATGTTGTAATAGTTTTTAATCATTTTTACATAGTTTTAATTAATTTTAAATTTTTCAAAAATAGTTTTTACTTTAAGTAAATTATTTTAGAGGTTTACAAATTGAAAAATCTCATTTTGGGCTTTTTGTTAATTAATTTGATTTTTTGGACTTTAATTAGCATTAAAAAATTATTATTTAATTAAATAAAAGGTTTGAGTGATTTTTGATTTTTTGTAAACTCTAATTGCATTTTTAGGATTTATTGCAATTTTCTAGGAAATTTTAGGGTAATTTTTAAATTTTATCACGTTTTATAGTTTTACGTTTACGACTATCGTCTTAGTGTAATTTTAATCGTAACCGTCATCCTTTTCTCTTTTCTTTCTTCATAATCATTATCACAAACATTTAATCATCTCTTAACATAACACACTAACATCCTTGAGAACGAACTCACCTTTGGATCATTTGTGCACGGTTTTCCTAAACCGTCGTACTTACCCTAATTACGCTCTTTGTCCTTAAAGACGTAAAGCTACCCACATCAAGTTTTGGGCTTATTTGGACAACATTTTCTTATTGGGCCTTAAATAAGCCCATTAAGCTAACTGTTTGGACTTTTAGCCCATTTAGAGGCCCATTACGGGTATTTTTGTAATTTTAAGTTCATTTTCTGTTTAATTAGGTTAAAATAAACTAGTTTGCAAGTTTTTAGAATTTTTTATAAATTTTGAATTTTTATTAACATTTTATTATTATTTTATTATTAAAAATGGTTTTTAATATTTTTGCAATTTCTTATTTTTCTTAGGTCAAATACATTAAGTTAGGATTTCTAAAAATTTTAGATTTATTTTCTTGTTACTTAATTAATTTTTAGGATTATTTTAATATTTTAATAGTTTTTAATAATTTTTAAATAGTTTTAATTAATTTTAAATTTTTAAAAAATAGTTTTTACTTTAATTAAGTTATTTTAGAGGTTTACAAATTAAAAAATCTCATTTTGGGCTTTTTTAAATTAATTTGATTTTTTTGGGCTTTAATTAGCATTAAAAAACTATTATTTAATTAAATAAAAGGTTTGAGTGATTTTTTATTTTTTGTAAACTCTAATTTTATTTTTTAGGATTTATTGCAATTTTCTAGGAATTTTTAGGGTAATTTTTAAATTTTGTCACGTTTTACGGTTTTATGTTTACGACTTTCGTCTTAGTGTAATTTTAATCGTAACCGTCATCATTTTCTCTTTTCTTTCTTAATAATCATAATCACAAACATTTAATCATCTCTTAACATAACACACTAGCCTCCTTGAGAACGAACTCACCTTTGGGTCATTTGTGCACGGTTTTCCTAAACCGTCGTACTTACCCTAATTACGATCTTTATCCTAAAAGACGTAAAACTACCCACATCATTTTGGCGCCGCTGCCGGGGAGGCGTGTTGTGTTTTGATTTGAACAAATTTTGTTTTTATATTATCCATAAATAGTAATTGTGCACTCTAATCATATGTATTATCGGTTTTTCGTTTTTCTGTGAATATTATTACTATATTGTATACGTATCATAATAAATTCACAAGTACTCCAAAAGTGTGAAAACACAACTTTGATTTGGGATTTCATCACTCAATCATTGTATTCGAATCTCACACAAATAAAAGAGGCAAAATAGATAATTACTTTCGAGAAACTTGATTTTAATTAACACAAACTATAAGGTGGGTATAAGGCGGTTGTATTTCACGACCTAAGGGAAAAAGGCTCTTAAGTGCTTAGCGCCGCCTCGTTTCCCCCGCTTGCTTGTGCGTGTTAAAAGAAAAAGGGCTAATCGAGGGTTTGCCAACCAAAGTATTATCTACGTATCTATATATTTTCTTGGTTTCAAAAGATTAAACCCTCTTGACCGTTTTGGTGTTCCACCAACGTTCTAATGTCATCGAAGGCGTTCACTTCACGTGATCATTTTCATTCCTTGAGGCTCCTTTAATTGAGAGATTTGATTTGAGGAGAGATTTGTAGATTTGTGTCTACGTAATACATCATAAAAATCCAAAAGAAAAGTAAAAACAATAAAAAACACAAAAAAAATGGAAAAGTAAAAACACCAAAAAGAATCGTCTTTGCTCATCCCCACGTTGTACGTGACGTTTATGCAAACTCGTAACTAAGAAAGACGTGCACGTAAACGTCGTAATCGAAAGGAACAATCACCAAGTGAAGAATCTACAAGTGAGGAACCTATTATAGAACAAGAAGCTACCATGGCTAATCGTACTATGATGAAGTTGCTTCAAGCACCCACCGAGGGTTTTGGAGAAGCCATTGTGATTCCTGCCATCCTTGCGGAGAATTTCGAGATCAAAACGGGTTTAATGTCTATGCTCCAAGCAAACAAGTTTCGCGGACATGAAAAAGACAACCCACATTATCACATTAGGCAATTCAATCATCTCACCGCGACTAGCAAGTTTAAGGATGTGCCCCATGATGCCATTTATATGATGTTGTTTCCATACTCGTTAGATGGACCCGCTATGATATGGCTCGAGAAAGAACCCCCAAATTCGATTTTGACGTGGGGTGATCTCGTTTCTAAGTTTGTGAATCAATTTTTTCCACCATCTAAAACAACACATTTGAAAAACGAGATTTCAAAATCTACTCAAAGGTCTAATGAGACTTTTTCTATGGCTTGGGAAAGATTTAAAGAAATGTTACATGAATGTCCACACCATGATTTTTCCGAATTGCACCAAATTGATACTCTTTATAATGGGCTCAACGGTCATTAACGAGATTATTTGAATGCCGCCGCGGGTGGTAATTTTTTGAGCAAAACGACCGATGAGGCTTTAAAAATCATTGAGAATAGGTTTAAGGTTTATACCCTCGTAACACACCGAGTGTTGCCACTATGGCTTCATCATCGTCGTCTCGTAACATGAGTTCCTTGCAAGATGAAGCAAATGAGGAAAATAGGTTTTTCGATAGGTTTTCAACTCTTATGACTCATTGGAAAGCACAAGATGCTATGAATTCCGCATCGGTTAAGGCGGTTGAGAAGAGTTGTATTTCGTGTGGTGGAGCTCATAATTTTTCCGAGTGCATTACCGCGGATGGTAACACTTCGAGTGCTTATGTAGCAATGGGAACTTACAACCAAAACGGTCAAGGTGCCCGCCTAAATCAAGCTCCACAAAATCAAAATGCTTACAACTATCAAAACAATAACAACCAAGTTGCTTACCAAGGCAATTAAAAGAATTTTAACAAGGGTAATTACAACAATTGTGGGAACAATGGGCAATTGCAAAACAAAGATCAAAACCATGATTTTCAAAACAATAACAAAGCTTTGCAAAACGTGAAATATCTTCCAAATGAATTTGTTGATTATGCAAATGGTAATGATGCTAGATTTGATAATATGCAAAGGGAGATCATTAGCTTAAGATCTGAGATTAAGAATGATTTGAAAAATGAGTTGAAAAACGAGTTAGCAAATGAACTTAAGACTCATGCAAACAAAATGGAAAGTAATGTGCAAAGGTTACAACAAAATCAACAAAAGATGGAACAAGGCCAACATGAAATTAAACAAGAAATGCTTAAGGCGGATAAAAGGCAATCTAAGTTTGAGGATATAATTTCAAGCATGTTTGAGGCCATAATGTGTAAACCATCTTCTTCGGGTGGTCTTCCTAGTGATACCATTGCAAACCCGAAAGGAGAATTGAAGGTTATTACTACTCGTAGTGGTAAAACTTTCAAGGAACCAATCTCTCGTCTTAGTACGTCTACGGAAAAGGAAACACAGAAAGAACCTGAGGTGGTGGTCGAATAGGAGCATATCCCAATCCCACAAAGTACCGCTCAAATCACACCTACGGTTGAACCAATAACAATTGTGGAACCCGAGATTCCAAGGCCGATGCCTATGCCCCAACCCACACCACCCTTACCTTATCCATCAAGACGAAACAAGGAAAAGTCACAAGAACGTAACAATTACCAATTTGAGCTTTTTATGAAAATGTTTCGTGACTTGCATTTTAACGTAAGTTTTTCCGACGCTTTGGTCATGATGCCTCTATTTGCCGCCAACTTCAAAAATATGTTGAATAACAAAGAGAAATTGCAAAAGTCGTCTAGTTGTTCATCGGTTTTTCTTAGCCGCATAACTCAAAAAGTCAGTGATCCCGGTAAATTCTTAATTCCATGTGGTATTCAAGATATGGAATAATGCTTCTCCTTGGCCGATCTTGGTGCTAGTATAAATTTGATACCTCTTGAAATTTTTAAGTCGCTCAAGCTTCCTAATCTTACTCCTTCAAGAATGTCAATCGAGATGGCCGATCATTCTACGTTTCTTGCTTGTGGAGTAGCCGAAGATGTTTTCGTGAAAGTTGGAAAGTTTTTCTATCGCGTGGACTTTATCATTGTAGACATTCCCATGGATCCTAAAGTTCCTCTAATTTTAGGTCGTTCATTTTTGGATACGTCGAGAGCACTTATTGATGTTCATGCTAGGAAAATCATTCTACGTTTCAATGAGGAGGAACTCGTCATAAATGCAATTCAAAACTCAAAGCTTTCTCATGTCTATTTTATCATGACTTTGAACCAAGTTGATTCAATTTGCAAAGAATTTTCAAAAAGAGGTTTAGGAGTTGTCGATAAAAACGATTTTCCATCTCCTCCGCCGGTGGAGGTTAAGAGTGTTGAACCTACGTCTTCAATCACGGAAGATCCTTCGGATGATGAATATGTTGACCCCGAGGGGGCGGTGTTCTTTATTAATAAATGTTTTGAGAACTTACCACCACCTAAACGTGACTTAAATGTGAGAATGTTTAGTGTGCCTAACATCGTTGTAGAAACACCAAATATTTTTGACATAATCAAATCGGGTTTTCATAAGGAGTTTTCAAAAGATGAAAAAAGAAAAGATTTTGAATTGGATTTAAAATATTTTTCTACAAGTCTAACTCCATCATCACCTCGTGTTTTGAGTACTAGAAGCTCGTCTACTCCTTTTGACGATGCTTTGTGTGGTTTTAGTGTGGGGGAAGCCCGTATGTTCCATCACCTTTCTCCACCGAGGACGAGATATTCGATCCCGGAATTGCTTATAAAGGGAAATCTCGGTCTTCCACCGATGCAATAAATGGAAAATACTTTCATTTGTTTGGTGTGAGTCTACCTCGAGAAGTTCATGGTTTTAGTGCCTTACCCATTGTCCCACCCTTCTATTTCTCACCTCTTTTCTTTGACCCCTTTGGGTTTGTTTTTGCTTCAGTTGAAGTAGCGTTGTTTCGTCCTTCATCCGAAAACGAGGACGCTAACTTTGACCCCGGTATACGTTTATTGGGTTTTTAAAGTACTCCACGTACTTTTGGGCCTTGTTTATCATGTAAGCCCCACCAAAAATTGACCATATCATGATTATCCGTAAATGATCACATTTATGGGGATTCGAGTCAAGCTTTTGAATCGGTTATCAAAAACAAGGTGCCTCGTGGGGGAGTCCCATGCTTATCCATGTACATATTATTGCTTTCTAATTAGTTTAATGTGAGGAGATTTGTGCCCTTCCAATCTTTGTTCCGTGGTTTTTTGTGAACTGTGGTTTTTCGATGATCATTATCTTCACGATTGGAGCCTCTCGTGTTCGTTTTATGGGAGCACTCGATCGTTTGTTTTGAATAATTTCTCGATATCCACATGATATATCCTTGATTGTTATAACCTTAGGTTTTTAGCATAATTCATAAACGGCTATTGATTTAATGGTTCCACCCTTTCCATGCTAGATTAGGCATTCGACTTCGTCTCTAGTATGGGGGTATCCTACCCTTAGACTCGGGGACAATGTTTAACTTTAGTATGGGGGGATGAATAGATACTTGCCTTGCAAAAACTTCACTTTTTCCAAAGTTTATCTTTTTGTTTATCGTTTTGTTGCAAAACAAGGCTAAAAATGGCCAAATTTTAAATTTTTTCTCATGTTTCATAAGTGTTTGAAGACACGAATGTAGATTTTCTGATGGCGAGAATAAGAGTAATTTTTGACTCGACCGTGCGTGTTGAGCACTTAGCTTCGATTCCTCAACTTTATATTAGGCTAAGTCTCTTTAATTAGGACGAGAAAGGATAGAGTTAATTATAAGTTACTATGCTAAACATAGAGTACTCGTATTCTTTCAAAAACTCATGTGTTCTCGTTGTTTGCTTATTCTCCCTTCGCTTGTATATATATATATTGCTAATAAGTATTGGCTTAGCGGTTTAGTCTTGATTGTTGGTTTCTAGTCTTTTCTAGTAGATTCCATGTAATTAAACTGGGAAGACATTAAGGTATCGCTAGTGTCACGGTTTTGAAGTATTAGCAACCTGAATAATCAAAAGCTTCACCTAATAATAAGATTTCAAGTGCTCACCTAAATCAAGCAAACAATTTAAAGCTCACAAGGCCGAAAAATATATGCGAAATTGAAAGTGAATTATGCCTTAATCTTTGAAGCTTTAAAGATCCGAAATTCGCTTTAGCGTGAGGATATACGCCTTTGGCCATAATAAACACCTCATGGCGAGGTTAAATAAAAGGCAAGGCAAGACCGAATTCATAATAAAGGCTTCAAGGCGAAGTTGAATAAAAGATGGAGGTAAACCTATGATAATAAGGCCCATCCGTTAGGGGGCGTATAAAAGTCTTGGTAATAAGTCTCATGTTCAAAACCGTTATAAAACCGTGTTTATCGATTCTTCTTGTTGACTTAATTTTTTGACATCTTTGTCTATTGGGGGGGGGGGGGTTATTAATTCGATGGTCTTGGTTACACCGTTATGACTCTATTTTTGGACCTTAATCTCTATCATCGCATAAGTAGAAAATGTATCCTCGTGAACATTCAAGACAAAAATAAAATATAAGAGATACCACTTAGGAAAATGGGAGTCTAAGTACGTGATTAGAGCATATGAGTAGTGTTAGCATTCCTAACTTATAATGACAATGATCTCGTTACACGCTTGGCATGGAATTGGGTGAAAATCAAGAACGATGAAATTATTTCTAACGAAGCATTCACGTGTTCTTGTTCTATGAACCTAAACGTCCCATTTTGCGATGAAAATCCTACATTATATGTAAAACACAAGTAGTAGTAATAGTAGTAGTATAGTAAGTTTATGATTTAATAAAAGTGCATAAAAATGAATTTTGGAGGTGCTACGATACTTTATTCTAGCATTGCGTGAGGGCATGGCAATGGTTTAGTATGGGGGAGGGATGAGACTGCTTTTATACATAGTCTCATCGTCCAAAACGCGCTTAAAATGGTTAAAATATCATAAAATGTGCCAAATATATGCTTGTGTTTGTTCAATGTGTATTTTTGGTAAAGATATTGAGAAAATGACAAAAGATCACAAGAAACAAGCAAAAACGAACACGGGAAACGAAGCCGTATAATGAACCGGGCCCTAGGGTTGATTTTTGAAGAAAAGTCCTTGAAGAATTGAAGATTGTACAAGATGGGTCCTTCATTATTGAAGAATTGACACTTTAAACCTTTGTATATTCATAATTACAAGTTTGGTCCTTAAAGTTTGTCAAAATTACAAAAAGGACCCTCAACTTTGAAGAATTGTCAAGAATGGTCCCTCAAATTTGAAGACATGTCACTTTTAGTCCTCATGAAGACAAGAATACAAGTGAAGACCTTGAAGATTGAAGATATGCCAAAACAGCCCTTCAAATATCAAGATATTACAAAACAAGTCCTTATTTAACCTTTGGAAACTTTTTGTCGCCAAAATATTAAAACTGAAACTTGTAATACAAAGGGAATTTAGTTTTTGGTGATTTAAACACAAATGAAAGGAAGAAAGAAGCCAAGGGACTAAACATGGGAGACAGCCAAAGAAACATAGACCAATTCCACAATGCCATGTGCCCCACTCACCCCTTTTATCCAATCACAACTCACCAACTTGCCACATCACACACCATTAATCCGGTTTTAACATTAAACCAAGATTTGACGCCTTAACACCTTTTTAAAACATAAACTGGATCAAAACCCTCACTATTCACATTATGAACACGAATTAAGGATTTCTTATTCAGTTTGAATTAAGCCCTAATTTCATCCAGAATGTTGATTAAGGTTACACTAATCCTAAACCCACCCTTAAACCCCCATCACCATCACCTCACATGTTTATACCACCCTCCCATGCCCCACTTTTCACCTTCAAACAAAAACCATGCAGCAAATCTATGACCAAAGCCTTGCTTGCATCCTAAGCACACATTGGACGTCCAAGATCACCCCTATCCCACTGGCTTCACATGTTTCTTCATACATGTCCAAATTCAGTCAACAAAAATTCAACACCAAGGGCATTCATGAAACTTCACCAACTAGGGTTTCTACTTTATTTCAGCATGTTAGGACTTGTGAGGCTCTATATAAAGCCCTTAGCTTACAACATTATAACTTGTTCTTGGTTTTCCTAGGTCAAAAATCTGTAAAGCCTTATTTCTATGTGAATGGAAAAGTGTTTGATTTTGTGACGAATTCTAATTTCCAATCTTATATTCTTGTTGTTATTGTTCAAAGTTTGTGATTTAAGTTCCAAGAGTTTGCTTTTAAAGTATTGCAAATTTGTTCAAAGGGTTTTCAAAAATCTGATTTTCTTTCCAATTTTTAGTTCAAACACTTGAAGCTTTTGGGTCATAAGCTGATCATACCACCCTGATAAGGATCTTATCAAGGTGAGGTGAGACTTGTGGCTTGGGGAACAAAGTTGGAAAAAATCTACTTGTTTTCATTTTTTTATATAATCTGTTTGTTACTAACCTTGTTGTTCTTAGCAGCTTATTGGAAGCTTGTGGTTCTTAAGCTACCACATAAGTTCTCAAATTCGTGAGTGTGGATGAACATTCATGAGGTTTGTCATATTTTATCCAGAAATATGATAAAATCTTGGTTCTAAGTGATTTTGGGTATCTGTTGGTGTATGTGTGTTTTTATGCATGTAACTAGGTTCTTAGTTCTTATATTTGTAGATATGATGCATGTTTGAGCTGGATTCAGTCTTGAGAATACTTTTACTTGGTTAAATATGATTTAAAAAGTATAAAGGGTGTTTGGGATTGCTATTTGGTTCTAATCTGCATGAGTATGAGTAGGTGTTAGGGTATTGTTTGAGTTTGTATATGATAATTGGGTGATTGTAAGCTTATATTTGCTGTTCTTGTGCTCTTAAACATAAATTCTGAAATCTTGGCTTATCTAGTTTTTTCTAGGTTATTTTGGACTGAGATCTTGTGAACACCTAGACTTAACACTAGACTAGGGCTAACAAGTGTTAAAACATAGTTCTTGTAACCTGGGTAATAGATCTAAGGCTTTGAAATTGGATTTGTGGTCAAGCATTTCAGTAAAAAGGGATTATGGTTGTTCATTGTTCATCACTAACCATCATAGGCTTGAAACTAGCTCAAATCTTTAAGCCAGTGCATGAAACAAGTTTGTTTGTGTTTACTTGAATTTATTTAAGTTGTTTTATGCTTTTGGTTCAATTTGGGTGGCTTAATTTTGCTTAATCTGCTTATTACATCAAATCTGCTTAATGTTCATGTCTGTGTGATATCTGGGCATAAATTGAATTAACTATACTAATTGGATTGGTGAAATTGTGATTTCTTGCTTGTTATTGACTCCTTATAACCCACTGGTTATAAGGGTGCCTTGATTGTCCATTAATTCCAAGTAAATCTCACTAAAAACAAAAGGTCAATTAAGTCAAATAGTGGGAACCGTTTCCCACTGAAACTAGCCACTGCTAGTGTTAATTTGTGAACAGCTTATCAATAAGCTATAATAGCTTATTTAGACGTGCAACAACTTAGTTTTTGTAATCAATCTTCCTTATTTGACCCATATGACTATTCTGGAGCATTTGAGCCTTTGACTTTTAAGTTTGACTAGAAAACGAATTGACTTTTCTTTTTCAAAACAACTTATTGCTTTTTACAGCTTATTCTGTGTGCTTATTTGAAATATTTTTGATTATTAAGCTTAGTTAAGTGATTTAAAACATTTTGCAAAAAGAATCAGGCTTTGAAGTGGTCTAGAACCTAAAAACGACTATTTTGTCGTTTTCTGTAGAGAGCTTTTGCTTATTTCAGGCTTATTTCTTGGGCTTATTCAAAAAAAATTATTTTTACAAACAGCTTTATAAGGTCAAGAGAAGGATGTGTTTCAAATTTCAGCTTATGGCATTAGCTTATGGCTTAATGGGCCAAAAAGCCCATTAAGAATAAGTTGTTTTCTTATTAAGTTGTGATAAGCTCACTATAAGCTTTTGGGCCTTTAGAGTTTTGTGTTTAAAATCAAATTTTAAGCTAGATTGGAAGTTTTGGTCTTATTTGGACAACAATTTCTTATTGGGCCTTAAATAAGCCCATTAAGCTAACTGTTTGGACTTTTAGCCCATTTGGAGGCCCATTAGGGGTATTTTTGTAATTTCAAGTTCTATTTCTGTTTAATTAGGTTAAAATAAACTAGTTTGCAAGTTTTTAGAATTTTTTCTAAATTTTGAATTTTTATTAATATTTTATTATTATTTTATTATTAAGTTTTAATATTTTTGCAACTTTTTCATTTTTCTTAGGTCAAATACATTAAGTTAGGATTTTTAAAAATTTTAGATTAATTTCTTGTCATTTAATTAATTTTTAGGATTATTTTAATATTTTAATAGTTTTTAATCATTTTTAAATAGTTTTAATTAATTTTAAATTTTTCAAAAATACTTTTTACTTTAAATAAGTTATTTTAGAGGTTTACAAACTGAATTCTCATTTTGGGCTTTTTGTTAATTAATTTGATTTTTGGGCTTTAATTAGCATTAAAAAATTATTATTAAATTAAGTAAAAGCTTTGAGTGATTTTTGATTTTTTGTAAACTCTAATTGCATTTTTAGGATTTATTGCAATTTTCTAGGAATTTTTAGGGTAATTTTTAAATTTTTTCACGTTTTACGGTGTTACGTTTACGACTTTCGTCTTAGTGTAATTTTAATCGTAAGCGTCATCCTTTTCTCTTTTCTTTCTTCATAATCATAATCACAAACATTTAATCATCTCTTAACATAACACACTAGCCTCCTTGAGAACGAACTCACTTTTGGGTCATTTGTGCACGGTTTTCCTAAACCGTCGTACTTACCCTAATTATGCTCTTTGTCTTAAAAGATGTAAAAATACCCACATCAACAAGTAACAAACACAAGCATATATATATGGTATATTTATTATATTATATGCATTTAAAGCCCGAAAAGAACGATGAGATCATGTATAAATGCCATCTCATCAATCAACAACTACATTAATCGATGATTAACGAACCAAGAACCACCAAGAACCTCTAAAGGATTGCATAAATCACGCAACTATGTTCCTACCTATACAATCACTAGTTTTGTTTGGGCATGCAAGGTAAGTTGTATGATCATTATCTTCATATATATGTGTAACAATTCTGATTAACATTCTTAATCAATCACTCGATTTAATTGAAGGTTAGTATTCTGGAGTCCTTTGAAAGGAACAACCATTGGTGGAATTAAGATACCGGAGTTATACCAAGAAGGCATTATTTAAAAGAGGTATATGATTGTCTAAGAAGGCATTATTTAAAAGATCGTATTATTACAGCCTATTTGCCAAGGTGATATGGAGTTTTTTTCCTTATTTATTGCTATAAATTAATTTATATTTAATGTATATACTATGTTGCAAGATTCAAATATAATTTTTGATCTTCGACCAACATTAGACGAGTACCGCTCTGACTGGTGGACGAGTAACATTGATTTTCTTCGACAATACATACCAAGGACTCGGACAAGACATCCAGATATTTATGATTCTTGTCTACAAAAGCTATATGCTCGGCGCACACGTAATACATTTTGTGAAATACTTAGTACGCCAAGTAATAACGCTATTAGGAACAAGATAAGCATTGTTAAAGATCGGTTATTAAATAGCTAAATTATCGTACATTAAAAGTTGAGGCAATTATTCAGGTGAATATTTTTTATGTACTTATCATTAGTATTTCAAGTAATTAAGACATACCAGTAATACATACGAGTATATCAACTTTGCAGGTTATCGGTCGAGAAAAAAATGATGGTATAGCTGTTGAAAAACATGAGTTTAGTGATGAGTTTTGTCATCTCGGGGCACATTTTTATAAAGAGCTTAATCAACCATACCTTGAGTTGTTTGAATCCCCAGTAGGTTATACCTTGGGGGATACCCAAGACGAGTTTGATGAGGTAAGTCATACATACTCTACAATTCCCAGTTATGTGAAATAGGCATAGGTTTATAAATTCGTTTGCATTCCACATGAGTATCTTTTTTAGAGGAATTTAGGATGCATGTGGAAGATGAGAAAGATTATTGTTAGGATAGGAAAGAAGAATTGTTTAGGAGAAAAGGGTTTGGTCTAAACAACAAAAAAAGTTGAAGATAGAAGAAGAAAGGCCGTGTAAAGTTAGAGAAAATGTGGGACCCTGATTATCAGAAAAGGTAATACACAATTATGAACTCAGATCATATGAAACAATCAATGGCTCATTGCTTACCTAAAATGAGATCACAAATGGCAGGTGTAAGAACATGTATTTGGTTTCAAGTATGTGGTAAGTTTTAGAAGAAACAAGACTCATTGCTTTTGGTTGATCCGGATATGACATAAATCCTAAAGAATGTTAAACCTTGGACTAAGGTATAAAAGTATTTCTCATTACCAAAAACTTGTATTCTTTCCTAAAATTATATCTTTCAAATAATGTTTCACATTTAATTAGGATCTTACCAGAATCAACAGTTCCATAGATCATATTTGGATATGCGATGCTTTGGATGTGTTTCTTGGTGGGCCCGCCAATCTTTGATGTAAATTTCTTTGGTCCAAAGTTATCAGTGTTGATCATCGATTTTAGGAGTCTTTAGTTTGTATAGACCCTCCTAGACAGGGATATCTAATGGATGAAGTAAGTTAATAAATTATCACTAAAATTTTATCGAATAAATACTCATATTTAGTAATATGTTTATAAATTTTTTTTTATTTTATATCACATTGATTTATGGGTAGAGTACATGTGGCATGTGCGTCTACATGATGCTAATTGGGCAATGGTTAACGTTTATGTTGTTCAACTGCTTCTTCAAAATACAATGCCACTTGTTGGGATTTATATTTTGTGTTTATAATGACAAAATAAACAACTAATGTGATACCAGTATTAATATCCTTAATGCTGGTATATCACCAGTATTAATATCCTTAATGCTGGTATACCGCCAATATTAACATTCTTAATGCTGGTATACCACCAGTATTAATAATATTAATGCTGGTATAACAATATTAATATGGTTAGTGTTGGTAGAAGACAGGGACTAAAACGTACAAGATGAGATCCTACAAGCTGGTGGAAGAACGTGATAGAAGATATGTGTAAACATTTAAGAGATATTATTAAACGTGTTAAACATTTAAAATATTATAATGTTTATCCTTGTTTAGTTTGATTTCTTTGTAAGCTACGTCTCTAGTATATAAAGAGACATCATCTATAGGTTTTTGGTATGTACAATATACGGTTCTACTAAATGTAGAGCTTGGGTTGTATGGAATTCTTGACGTAGGGTAGTTCACGTCTAGGATTGGTAGTTTAGCCTCAAGAATCTTATGATTCCCATTATAGTTATGTAATCGTCCTACCACTTGATCAAGGTAGGATTTGGGCTTGTGATCAATGTTTGAATAACAAGTAAAACGTTGGGGAAACATGTTGTGCTCATGTATCAATTGCTCAATACTGATATATATCATTATTATACATATTTATATCATTATTATACATATTAACATATGATCACCCTAGATAAAGGGTTAACCATCCTAGAGTCTAAATATCTAAAGAATCATATGTGTATCATGATTCAATAAGTGATATCAGAGTGGGTGGCTCTCATTCTAGGATCTACAAGGTGTTCGGTGGCGAGTACAAAACTCGTGACAATTTTAGCAACAGATAGCGACGGTTGGTCACTTGTGTGACAAATTTGTGAAAGATCTGGTGTCGCTAAAAGAATGGGAGGAATAAGCAATAGAATTAGCAACAATGTTTATGACATATTTATGACAGACTGTGACAATATTTGCGACAGCTTTGTGACAGATTTGAAGTGTCGTCCAAATACTTAAAATAAAAAAATATTGGAATCTCATTGCTCGTGAATGTTTATGACGAGGATCTTGATTCGTGAGTATTCAAAACGAAGAATTATCTAGCATGGTGATTAGGGTTTTTACTAATAAACCCTAAGTTGTGTGCTCTTGTTGCTGATCATGATTGAATCGTGATTAGGGTTTTCTTCTTGTAACCCTAGATCGTTTCATTATGTTTGAAGCTAACCAAGAAGATCGCAGTTGCATATGTCTTGCTTCTAGATACGTTTTGTTGTATGGTGATGAGTGTGAATCGAATTAGGATTTTTGGTGTTGAACCCTAGTTTTGGAATAAGGGTTTGAGATTAAACTTAGATCTGATGTTCGTTTGTTGGTGAATCAAGAAGATAAAAGAAATGTTTAAAGATTTAGGGTACATAGAAGGTATGCTATTGTACCCGCATTTTAGGATACCTGGCCAATCATTGGACGAAGGTTTGCTACGACTATCATTTGAAGATGTTATTAGATTTTGGAGTATGTTCCTAGGTTTGGGGAAATGGTGGTGTAAAATGAAACAAGTGTTTCATTGGTCCAACAACACCAGATGGAGCAGCAGACATGTAAGGGGAGGCTGTTGTGGTAGAAGAAAATGTTGGCTATGATGTATGTGATGATGTTGTGAAAGAGTTAGATCCCAACAGTGACAATAGTGAGAAAATTGTAACCTTATGTGAGACAAGCTATGTTGGGAGGACGAAACTGTAGTTTCTAATGATTTTCGTGTCTGTGATCATGACATTGAGTTCGCACCACAATGGTCTACGGAAAAAATGTTTGTAGATATGACTAGAAGGGTGAGTGCTGAGTTTGAGTTTAGAAAAATATTAAAAGAGCTTGACAACAAGTTTGGGGTTGATGATTCAAGCCAGGATGAAAAAGAAGTTTCAAACCTCGTCTCTTATGATGAAGCCGGTTTTGGTGTACTTTTTATTGATGATTTTGATATGGGGATGGATGTTTACAAATTTGATATAGATAATAGTGATATCATCAGTTGTAATACCCGTGAATGTGTCGTATGATGCTAAGTTATTGTCTCAAGAGCTGTTCAGTATGAGCATCTCTCTTAACTTGCGACTCACTTGAGGATGTGATATCACGAGCCCAACGTTATTTATTTAATCCTATTTTACGAATATTTTTTAAATTTTTAAGAAGTTTCGTTTGCTATATATTTGACGGTTTAAGTTGAAACCAACGTTTACGGTCGTAATTTTAACATTTGACGATTTAAGAAGAACCGATGACGACTACGATATCGGCGGATGCCCAAAATTTATCTTTTATTATCGATTGATCGATATTTGAGTTTTTCGAGATTTTTATTTTTATTACGTGTTAAGTCGAGTCGGAACCATATGTATAATCGGTTTGTGTGCGTTTGAACCATTTAAAGGTATTTTGAGGTAGCCGGGACTAAACCCGACTCCCGTAAAATTTTAAAATCGACTACTAGTCATAATCCCGCTCTTTAAATACTTGTTTGCCATTTAAGGCCAAAAGAAAGCCATAATTGCATTTTGGTCCCTCCTAACCTTACAAAATAAACAAACAAACACACACTCTTCATTTTTAACTTCAAAAACATTTTCTACCCTCTCCCTTGTTCTCTCTAGGCCGACGGCCAACCCACCACCACCATCAAATCCACCTCAAAACTTGATTTCTTGAAAAACTAATCAAATACCCATGTTTATAATCCTCTTGTAAGTGAATCCCACCAATAATATCAACATGCAACATCTTTAATTTTCCAAAAATTTATTCATATGAACAAGTGGGTTTTGATCTAATTTTTCTCATTTTATGTTTTTAATTTGTGTTTAGGATTGAAGGAAACCATTTAAACAAGCTTGGGATTAATTTTTCTTGGTGTTCTTGCTCCTCCAAACCCACGGCCCAATTGGGGGTGTTTGGTTTCTTTGATTTTGACCTTGATTGGTTATGGGTATGTGTTTATATCCATGTTGTTATTGTTTTAAATTAATTTAATTACATTGCATGTGTGATTTTTGAAATAGGTTTTCTTAGTGATTGTTTATACAAGTGATTAGGTATGATAAGATTGGTTTAGGATGATTATTAGTTGTTATTAGGGGTATAGGAATGATTGAAATGGGTCGAAATGATGTTTTGATGTGATTTTTGGAAAGGGTATTTTAGATCAGAAACTTTAGGGGTATTTTTCGTGGTTTTAAGTCTATGTCCAGGTTGAGAAGATAGGATATTGTTGTAGAGCTTCTTTCTAGCTTCGTTTTGATATAAGGTAGAGCTTACGACTCCAAACGAGTCAAAAGTTACGCTAGTTTGAATTTTCGTGTACCGGGAGATGAAAGTCGACATAATCCGAAATTATGTTCGATTTTAGGTCAAATCTAGGGGACAATAAGTTGAATTTTAAAAAGGATTAGAGGCTGTTCTCGGGGTATAAACTTATCATTTCGAGTCTATTTTCATAATCAAGTGTGGTTTTTGTAAATGGTTTCGGTTAAGAAGGTCAAAATGGTTTTACAATGCGAAGGTACAAAACTGTCCGAGATTTAGAGTTTAGTAATGTGACGAGCAATAGGTCTTGGGAGTGAGTTCTTTTTATGAAATTTAATGTGGGGTTTATACAGGTTTTAAAGGATTTTTACAAATTTTCTCGTAATTTTTGGTGATGTCTAAGTATAGGAAAACAACCCGTACATTTGGTATGTACCAGCAGAATTGTAAAATGCGCAATAGTTTTAATAAAGTATAAAAATGGACGTGTCTAGTAAATATCACTTGTATGGATTTTTGGCGTGAGTTTATATGAACCTTGAGTGTTCTTAATTATGTACATACAGTACTTGAAGGTACTTGAATGTGTTGATTCATTACGTGTTTATTCGTTAGGTGTTGTATTTGATTTCCGGGGGCATCCTCATCGTCGGTGATCGACTTCGTTTACGCCGTAGTTACTAATACTACCACTACTACCTAAGGTGAGTCTATAGCCTCGCTCTTTACTTATTTCAATGTTTTTACCCGCGAGGGGGATACATGCTAATTTAAATGAAAATGAACATAAGTCATGAATGATTGTTGGACCCGAATGTTGCCTTGAATTGTGTTGAGTACCTAGTTGCAAAAGTCCCTAAATTTGTGAACTATTAACTATTGTCTTGCCCTTGTGTGGGTTGGAGATAGCCGCTTATACAATTGATAGTACTATGGGGTTGACGACCCTATCCGAGACGAGAGCTAGTACGTTGAGTACCCTCTACGGACGGATAACTTGTGATAAGAAATAAGGTATAATTGCAACTAATGCCTTTAGAAGGGGCACTGGTTTCATCTTAATCATGCCGGTAAATATACGCGGGTGATTGAGTTAACGGATTAGTGTCACGAGCTTAAACACAATTATTAGCTATTGCTAAAGATAATATCCTTGAATAATAGATTGTGTGTACGACAATGCTATTGAATGGTCATGATTGGTTTTAATACTTATGTTTAACTTATGATTTGATAAACCTATAGATTCGCTCAACCTTTGTGTTGACGATTTTAAGCATGTGTTTCAGGTAATCGATGATGTGCAGCGGAGCATGCGAGGATGGGAGTTGTGTGGCTTGGCGGTCTACTTGTTTTCCACCCTTATTTAACTTAAAACTCTTTTATTTTTCTATCATGTGAAAAAAAAATGTATCCTTTGGATTGAGATTCAGTGGGGACCTAACGCAACTCTGTTTTGTATCATTTTTGGGATTTAGAAAACGGTAGACTTTGATGTTTTAATCAATCTTTAATTTATGTTTAAACTTTTATGTCTCTTTGAGTCGTTTAATATAGCTTATGTGTGATGATAACTACGTAGCACCCAAATGTTGTAGTTCCGCTGCGCAGTGCATTTGTTGGGGGTGTTATAGATTGGTAATCAGAGCCATGAGTTATAGAGAACTAGGTCATTTTGAAAAATCCTAAACTATAACTTTTAGTGTCGTAAGAAATTGTCCAAGCACACAACTATCATGCATGGCTCCGGTAAGAATTCTTTAGCATTGCTTTATATTTTAGATGTATCCCTCAAACTGATATGATTTTCCTAGTATTTAGTAAGTAAATACTATGATATATATTGAGATATATTGTTGTGTACGTGAGTACTTATCATCGTAATTTGCAAATTCTTGTAAGATTATCTTATATGTTGCATGTAATTGACATACGGGCTACATTGCATTACATGGCAACACCGCGTTGTAATCCTACGTGTATGTAGGAATGATTTTATGTATAAATATGTATATACTATGGTATTTAAAGGCATTGCACGTGAAGCAATGGTCCTTGAGTGATTATCGTACATGTTATAATGCGGTTTTGTTGAGAATTCGGCCTCACCGCAAATTATCAATCTTGATAATTAATTTATTGTTCGGATAACCGAATATGAACCTCGTTTGATACTCTAGATACGTAAATAACGCTTCGTAACATATTGTATATTGACTAGATTGATCTCGATTGTCGTTATCGCACAGTGATGTGTCATTTTGGACATTTTCTTTTGAAACGTAATTTACTTACGTATTACTGTATTTCCTTTATTCCTTATAGGTTTGATATGTTAGTTGGCGTAACTATAATATAGACGAAGTATAATCAACGATGCGTACATCGTAGCGACGAATCACATGTGTATGTTATAAAACGTGGTTGAGGCGTGTTGCCATTTAATCGTTGTTTACTATTCTACTTGAATTTAAAGATGTTTTTTATATAGACTAGCGTTGTGATCAATCGCGATAACTTGGAATTTGGTTGGTTTTTCTGTTAATTTTGTGGAGTACGATTTCGAGACTCATCCGAGGCCGAGAACAACATTTAGTTGACATACGTATTCTCGCTTCGTTTATTTCATTTATGTTCTTGTTGTCTTATTATTTTAAATTTGATAGTATATATGACGAGGTCCGGCGTTTGTGTGAGTTAAGTAAGCACTAAACTTTGTTGATTGAATGGTTTAAACATAAAGTGTTTTACATATTTAATATTTGGTGGATGAAACTTTTGGATAAAAAAATGACTTATGATGTGTCTTGTAACCAATAAAATATGTGTAGAGAGTAAATGGACAAAGTGAAATTATTTTTCTTTTAGCCTTGGTTGGTAGATCATAATAAGTAATTTATATTACTCGTAAAATCCTTATTTTTATATATTAATAATTTGATACTGGAAGCTAGTGATGGATTTGTTAAGAATTTGTTTAATATAATTTGAAAAAGGAGTTTATAATAAAATTTACGATATGACTGTTGAGTATATGTAACTTGGATTTAGTATGAATTAATTTTCGGGTCAATGTAGCAAACTTTTGGCGTATCTTGTAATATAAAACATGAGTAGAAGAATTGGTCATGTATTTTGGAGCTAAAAACTTTGTAAAATTGGTTTTATTTTAAACATAAGGTTATGTTTACGTATGCATTCGTGTAAACTAGAACACGTTACTTGTTGTAGTGAATAAACTAGGATTAAATCGGAATATACACTATAAGTGAGAAATTCTAACGCTTGAAATAAATTTTTAAATATTGATGGAACGTCATTGGAAATCATTTGTTTATTTAATTGTCGTTATAGAGAATCACTATGCATAATTCGATGATGCTTGTTTAAAATCGTTTGAAAAATCTTTTGTTTTATTCCGCTGCGAGATGTGTTAATGTTAAAAACCGTTTGATGATGGGCTAAGGATTAAAAGTTGAATTTTTTACATTTTAGAATTATTGAAATAAGCATTTCTGATTAATTATTATATTATTATATTATTATTATTTTTGAAATTCAAGTCTCGACTAAAATCAGTAATTTATCCGAGATAATACTACGTGAAACGTCTTTGACGCCTGACTCGAGTCGCGTGAATAAAATATAGCATACAAATTCTAAGGAAGACATGTGTATAATAAATAGTCAAAGATTGATTTTTAAGAGTTAATTGGACTAGTTTGAGTCATGATGGATATTTGTATATACGTAATAAGATAAGTTGTAATAATTAACGTAAAACTTTGAAAATTCTTACTATGTACGTTTGTGGTACTTATGATATGGATATTAATGGGATTTTGACATAAGTATTGAGATTTTCAAACCTAATGATTTTGTCGATTATGATAACCGAGTCACCGCATCTACTAATGTTAATAATTTCCGAGAGATTGAAATTTTTACAGAAATAAAAACTTTGTAAGTTGAAAAATGAAAGGTATAAATTCTTTAATGGTGTAACACAAATTAAAAATGTGTAAATGCTCGCTTTTACAAGGTACATGGTAACATTAATTAGAAAAATGAAAATGGATTACTTAACACACGCCTACTTGTATATTATTTAATAAAGATGTATATATAATGTTTTGAGTCACGATGGTTCGATCGTACGACATCTCTTCTTCGACTTTGCGAGTCTATGTCTGAACTTGAGTAGTCATGTGATTGTTTATTTTAATATTGTCTTTGGTATGAAACCGTTACTTATTTTTAAAGTACTACTTCGCTATTACTTGATAATATGGGTATGTCACCCGGTGTATTTTTGTCCTCTTCATGGACGCCGTAACTTTTCTTCTTTCGGTTAATGGAACCTAAAATTTTGTATTTACTTGAATGATGCTATAAATCTTCATTAAATTGGTTATTTATTTATAATGGAACAAAAGCGAGGAGGCGAAGCCGCTTTACCAAATTGTAGAGGTGAAAGAACTCGATCTTCCTGGTGAAATTGTTTCTATTCGACCAAGTGATTATTCTCCTCTCTCCGTATACCCTTGGTGGAAATGTGTGTGCAACTCGAGACGATGGGAATTATGATCGTTGTTTTATTTTTGACGCTTTTGTTGATATTCAATTTTTACTCCATGTATTCATAGATCGCTGTTGTTATCCCGAAACTTTTGTCATATATTTGAAGTATTTTTATTTCTAATATAGTTAATTTTAGTTGACAATTATATTGCTCGTTTACCTCGTTTAATCCCATTGATTTTTGATTTTATTACTTGTTGTGCTTGCAATGATCTTTAATCATGAACCACCTTACCGTTATTTTGTGAATAGTCTATTTTGAAAATATGTATGAGTGTCTCAAATGGTTCGTTCATCCAAATGCGAATGGTGTCGATTTGTTTACTTAATTATTTATTCATTTTTCTCATAAATAGGCAAAGTAATGTATGTTTCCAAAGTAGATGAAAAAAAAATGTTTGATGTATTTTCTTGAAACGATGGTTATAATATTTTCTCATAGCAAATGATTTGATTATTTTGAAGAATAGGTCGAAAACTTTCATAGTCATGTTTGGTGTGTAATAGTAATGTTTGTGTCATCACTCGATCCTCAATTATGCACAGCTTAGCTAACTATGCATAATTAGGGAAGAGTCCTATTTTGTTGGACTTGGTCCTTAAGTATGCATGATCTAGCTAATTATGCATAGTTTAGGAAGCGCAATGTAGTTTCAAATCAATTGTTCATCTTTAAAACCGGTAGTGTTTTTGATAAATGTTTGGATGAGAACGTTTTAAAAATGGTGGATCCTTATACAAATAATCGTATTCTCTTTGATTCCTAAAGAAAATTTTGAATTTTCTTGTATTCCTTGAAATCTCTTCTTTCGTTTGGCGTTGACTTGGCAAGTCACCTTGACCGAGTAATTTTGGAAAATGTTTTCATGTGTTGTGTGTAACGTGTGAATTTTATCAGAATCGCTAGGGTATTGATGAAAGACCAAAGCAGCTCATACCGACACTAAGAAGAAATTTTAACAAGAATAGAAGACTTCCGAAGTATAGGAAATCCGAGTGTGAGTAACTCTGAGGGAAATGACGAAGACTTCTCCTACATCGAATGTATCGTACTTTATTTGCTTCTTTTCTTGTTCTTTTGATATGACAACGACACATGATAAATTGTTGAAGTTTACCAACTGTGCATCGGTAGTTGGAAGACAATTCCATTTGCCCCCTTCGTTTATTCAAAGTAAGGAATCCTCTTTGCTTGACTCGATTTTCTTTCGTCATCGATGGTTAAACGATAGATAGTCATAGTTGATGTTTTTGTGGTAAACCCTTGCCTTTTATGTATTTATGTGGTAAGTGATCTGGTCGAGTGATCGTAAGTTATGAGAACTTGAGACGACATTGTCCAATGAAGTCCGATCATGGAGAACACGTGCCATGTAATATATTTTATTTTAACTGTGAACGATGATGCTTATTGGGATTTTGACCACGTTTGGGACGAAAATAAGATGGTGTTCTTGTAATATCTTTTGGGTATGGATCTGTGTGTGACCACCCTACGATGACATATGTATGTATTTTATTTTTTTTTATTTTTTTTTTCTTTTTGGATATGCATCCTTAGCTAGCAAGCTTGAGAACCTTACTTAACTTGCAATTTCCTTTTGACTGGACTCATCCGAGAATCATGTCAAATATCCTTATTTTATCCTGGCTTGGCTGGTTACCAAGCATGAGTTAACTCGATTGAACTGATTGACTTGGGATGGTTTGGCAATGTTGCAAATATGTCGTAATGTGGTTGTATGTGTTTTATTATGGCTTTTATGTTTGATTGGATTGTGATGTTTTCGAGAGAGTTATGTATACGTCGGATGATTTCATGTCGATGAATTCGTTTTTGACGAAATAGGTTTGTATGTACGTAATATTGAGATTAAGGTGATTTTGTATGACTAGTATTAATTACTTCGTCTTGTATATTTTGAACGTTTTCGATAGGGTTATGTGTGACTCGTGCGATTTTATTTTGTGAGTAATTGTTTTTATGAGATGATGGACTAAGTGAAAGGACGATTCGAACGTTGGAAGACATGCTCCGAGCGTGTGTGATTGATTTTGGTAGTTGTTGAGATCGACACTTGCCGTTGGTGGTATCTTTGTACAACGACATTTACCATGGTAGCATTGAAGCTGCAGCCTTTGGGGAATTATGATGATGAAAATATAGATCGCCAGTTGGATAGAATGAAGTAGGAAAAAGTCAGTTGAATGGACTTGAAATGATTCGAGAGGCTACGGAAGAGATGGTGTAGATTAAGAATCACTTGCTAACTGCGAGAAGCTGTGAGAAGAGACGTGTCGATAACCGTAGGAAGAATTTAGGAAATTGAAGTGGAGATCAAGGATCGAGATGTTAAGAGATTGAAGCAAGGTATAATAATCATTGTGAAGGTGTGATGGAACCTGCGACGTGAACCGAAGTCCACATCGGAACGTGAAGACCTCTTTAGGAAAAAGTACCCTCATCTTTCTAGTAGTACGAAATGCGAGTATAAGAACCGGAGAGCGCCGGGACGTCGCTCCCTTAAGGAGGGGAGGATGTAATACCCGTGAATGTGTCGTATGATGCTAAGTTATTGTCTCAAGAGCTGTTCAGTATGAGCATCTCTCTTAAGTTGCGACACACTTTAGGATGTGATATCTCGAGCCCAACGTTATTTATTTAATCCTATTTTACGAATATTTTTGAAATTTTTAAGAAGTTTCGTTTGCTATATATTTGACGGTTTAAGTTGAAACCAACGTTTACGGTCGTAATTTTAACATTTGACGATTTAAGAAGAACCGATGACGACTACGATATCGACGGATGCCCAAAATTTATCTTTTATTATCGATTGATCGATATTTGAGTTTTTCGAGATTTTTATTTTTATTACGTGTTAAGTCGAGTCGGAACCATATGTATAATCGTTTTGTGTGCGTTTGAACAATTTAAAGGTATTTTGAGGTAGCCGGGACTAAACCCGACTCCCATAAATTTTAAAATCGACTACTAGTCATAATCCCGCTCTTTAAATACTTGTTTGCCATTTAAGGCCAAAAGAAAGCCATAATTGCATTTTGGTCCCTCCTAACCTTACAAAATAAACAAACAAACACACACTCTTCATTTTTAACTTCAAAAAAATTTTCTCCCCTCTCCCTTGTTCTCTTTAGGCCGACGGCCAACCCACTACCACCATCAAATCCACCTCAAAACTTGATTTCTTGAAAAACTAATCAAATACCCATGTTTATAATCCTCTTGTATGTGAATCCCACCAATAATATCCAACATGCAACATCTTTAATTTTCCAAAAATTTATTCTTATGAACAAGTGGGTTTTGATCTAATTTTTCTCATTTTATGTTTTTAATTTGTGTTTAGGATTGAAGGAAACCATTTAAACAAGCTTGGGATTAATTTTTCTTGGTGTTCTTGCTCCTCCAAACCCACGGCCCAATTGGGGGTGTTTGGTTTCTTTGATTTTGACCTTGATTGGTTATGGGTATGTGTTTATATCCATGTTGTTATTGTTTTAAATTAATTTAATTACATTGCATGTGTGATTTTGAAATAGGTTTTCTTAGTGATTGTTCATACAAGTGATTAGGTATGATAGGGTTGGTTTAGGATGATTATTAGTTGTTATTAGGGGTATAGGAATGATTGAAATGGGTCGAAATGATGTTTTGATGTGATTTTTGGAAAGGGTATTTTAGATCAGAAACTTTAGGGGTATTTTTCATGGTTTTAAGTCTAAGTCCAGGTTTAGAAGATAGGATATTGTTGTAGAGCTTCTTTCTAGCTTCGTTTTGATATAAGGTAGAGCTTACGACTCCAAACGAGTCAAAATTTACGCTAGTTTGAATTTTCGTGTACCGGGAGATGAAAGTCGACATAATCCGAAATTATGTTCGATTTTAGGTCAAATCTCGGGGACAATAAGTTGAGTTTTAAAAAGGATTAGGGGCTGTTCACGGGGTATATACTTATCATTTTGAGTCTATTTTCATAATCAAGTGTCGTTTTTGTAAATGGTTTCGGTTAAGAAGGTCAAAATGGTTTAACAATGCGAAGGTACAAAACTGTCCGAGATTTAGAGTTTAGTAATGTGGCGAGCAGTAGGTCTTGGGAGTGAGTTCTTTTTATGAAATTTAATGTGGGCTTTATACAGGTTGTAAAGGATTTTTATAAATTTTCTCGTAATTTTTGGTGATGTCTAAGTATAGGAAAACAGCCCGTACATTTGGTATGTACCGGCAGAATTGTAAAATGCGCAATAGTTTTAATAAAGTATAAAAGTGGACGTGTCTAGTAAATATCACTTGTATGGATTTTTGGCGTGAGTTTATATGAACCTTGAGTGTTCTTAATTATGTACATACAGTACTTGAAGGTACTTGAATGTGTTGATTCATTACGTGTTTATTCGTTAGGTGTTGTATTTGATTTCCGGGGGCATCCTCATCGTCGGTGATCGACTTCGTTTACGCCGTAGTTACTAATACTACCACTACTACCTAAGGCGAGTCTATAGCCTCGCTCTTTACTTATTTCAATATTTTTACCCGCGAGGGGGATAAATGCTAATTTAAATGAAAATGAACGTAAGACATGAATGATTGTTGGACCCGAATGTTGCCTTGAATTGTGTTGAGTACCTAGTTGCAAAAATCCCTAAATTCGTGAACTATTAACTATTGTCTTGCCCTTGTGTGGGTTGGAGATAGCCGCTTATGCAATTGATAGTACTATGGGGTTGACGACCTATCCGAGACGAGAGCTAGTACGTTGAGTACCCTCTGCGGACGGATAACTTGTGATAAGAAATAAGGTATAATTGCAACTAATGCCTTTAGAAGGGGCACTGGTTTCATCTTAATCATGCCGGTAAATGTACGCGGGTGATTGAGTTAACGGATTAGTGTCACGAGCTTAAACACAGTTATTAGCTATTGCTAAAGATAATATCCTTGAATAATAGATTGTGTGTACGACAATGTTATTGAATGGTCATATTGGTTTTAATACTTATGTTCAACTTATGATTTGATAAACCTATAGATTCGCTCAACCTTTGTGTTGGCGATTTTAAGCATGTGTTTCAGGTAATCGATGATGTGCAGTGGAGCATGCGAGGATGGGAGTTGTGTGGCTTGGCGGTCTACTTGTTTTCCACCCTTATTTAACTTAAAACTCTTTTATTTTTCTATCATGTGAACAAAATGTATCCTTTGGGTTGAGATTCAGTGGGGATCTAGCGCAACTCTATTTTGTATCATTTTTGGGATTTGGAAAACGGTAGACTTTGATGTTTTAATCAATCTTTAATTTATGTTTAAACTTTTACGTCTATTTGAGTCGTTTAATATAGCTTATGTCTGGTGATAACTACGTAGCACCCAAATGTTGTAGTTCCGCTGCGCATAGCATTTGTTGGGGGTGTTATATATCAGTGAAAAGTCAGGGGATTTTCTTACATAAGATAGTGATGAAGATTTCGATGAAGGTATGGATACTAATTGGAATGATGATCCAAACCATCTTGTTGATAAGCCTGAAAAGATAAGTGACATGTTTGCTAACATTGATCCAGCATTGATTGAGCTAGAAAAAGTAACTCAATCTAAAGATGTTGAATTCATTATTGCTTCTTATAAACAACAAATGGATGAATAAGTTGAAATTCCAAATGAGGTGGTTGTTGAAGAAGTTGTTATTTCATATGAGGTGGTTGTTGAAGAAGTGGAAACAGAGGCTGTTGAGGTGAAGGTTGATGAACATGTAATGAAAGAGACAAATGATGGTGATGATGTTGTTGTACAAGAGCTGATGGAAGACCTCAAGATGAGAAGAGTCACGGAAGTAATGACTAACAAGGAAGAGAAATATAATTTTAAATGAATGGTTTAATGCTTACTCATTTCTTATGGTTAAGTAGTAGAACATTATGCCAGTGTCCTATTAGGGATTTAGTCTAACTTTTGTTATGTAATAGCATATGAAAAGGAAGCCTAAGATAGGCAATTTATAAACAAAATACCCATTACATATGTTGTTTGACTTTCTAAGATGTAATTGTATGAAGTAATTAAACCTTTTGGCAATATTGGAAGCCAAATAAATGCCCAATTGTGTGCAATTGTATGAACTAATTAAACCCTTTGGCTATGGTTTTCATGGACTTGGAGTTTGTCATAATGGTGATTGCAAATCTACATCAAACTTTAATTTGCAGGAGCATAAAATAGGTATTGGATATGATTTGTTGAGTTAAACAAGGCTTCATTGGAAAGACAAATGGTATCAGGCTGTTGAAAGATCGTACAACTTTGGTCTTTCAAATAAAGTGGGTAGATGCGGGAAAGGAACAATGGAAGTGGCAGGTAGAACTTTCAAGTACACGTTTAATCATCGTGGTAAAAAAACACCCTAATGAAAACAAAAAACACTACCCGTTCAAATAAGCGAATCAACAACAAGAAGACGACAAAGACTTTCATTATGAAACAAAATAACACACTCCGAGCAAAACAAGGGAATTACAAGGGTAAACAACAAAAACAAAAAAAACATACTAATCACTATCATCCATGAGATAAACATAAGCTTGCTTCTGGCTAATAGCATCCCTAGATTTGTCAATCGTCTTGGTCAAATCAGCCAACTTCTCAGTGTCGTTATCTCCATTTCTTTCAAACAATCCACCCAACCACCTTCTTCTTCATCAACCATAGTTTCCAACTCGTCAATCAACATTACAATGTTTTCGAGGCTATTCCTAAGCTACCTACAGTAACTTCGCAACACATACACAAATGATTGTTCAACAGTAACCATTTGATCAATATAGAAAGCCATACATGCGCTAATCTCTGAATCACCACATACTTCTTTCAATTCATTCAAGATTGAAGTTCTATCAGTCATCTTTAATGGAGATAAAGTAAGTAATCTGAATAGTTTATGAAAGAATTAGTGTTAGAGCAAAATTGAAATGTGGATGAAGGAGAGGTTCTGATCTTACCCATATATAATATATGAAAGGTCGTGCCAATTAAGTCCTAAAAATAAAGTGGCAGGATTTGAAAGATCATTGTTTTTAATATGGGAAAATGGATTTGGGGACAAATTTTTCATAATGGAAAGGTGAAAGTGGAAGTGGTGGGCGGGAAAATGGTTTCAATGACTTATTTTACACAAAAGGAAAGGTGGAGTATGGATTGGCGTGATTAGGACGAGTGGAAATGACAAAAATGCCCTCAGGTGCATGGCATGTGAGGGATTTAATGAGGGGTTAACCCTGAAACGTTAAGATTTAATATTTCATGAGTTTTTTCGCATGAAAAATAGAAGTTACTAAGTGTTTTTGTATTAGATTTAATCTCACGGTTTTTAACATTTTTATGATATTTAAGAGATAAAATTTACAGTTTACCCTTATTTTATTTTTTGAAGTTAAATATGTTTTTTATCATTTCCTTGCTTTAAATAATGCGACACGTGTATTATTATATAAGAACTTTTCTCCAACAATGGTGGAAAACAAATTAGCATCAGACAAGAAGTGTTTAGTTTTAAATCGAATTAGGATAAAAGAATTTAGTTTTTTTTTCAATACACTTGAAAAAAGTAACAACGTAAGTAAAAAACTGTCACATTAACATTTTAATATTATGTTCAACCCATAAGACTAATAATGTAATTATGAATAAAATACTCTGATTGCACTCAACCAGCCACCCCTTTAGTGCTTATTAAGAATCAATACAATACAATACAATCAAGTCCACAATCATGTGCTTGATAAGAAAGATAATTCCCACTAGGTGGATCTTATCGCTCACATACAAATAAATCAATCACTGAAAAACAAGAACAATAATCAATCAAGATGATTGATATGAATACAAACCAAGAAAGATTAATCGTAACTAAGCGATTGATCTATAACAACCTAACAAACTAGAGAGATAGAGATGATTGATTGTGTGTGTAGAGAGAGAGAGATAGTGGCTGAATCAACATGAACCCTAGCTCCAAATTCCAGCTTAATACAAAAGCCCTCCATCTTTCAAGTTGGCATAAATTGTCCCTGCACTTTACAAAACATAAAATACACAATCAAAATACAAAATAACTTTCAACATCCTACCTCAAGATATTCAAGGAAAATCTTGAACTTATGAAAACATATTAGCCAGACCAAGCCTCTTGCACAACTTGTGATGTTGCATTGTGCCAACACACTTAGTAAATATATCAATAGATTGATATTTGGTATTAACCTTAATAGTTGTAATCACACGTGCAGATACCTTTTCTCTCCCCAAATGCACGTACAACTTAAAATGCTTAGTCCTCTCATGAAATACACGGTTTTCTGCTATCGGAATAGAAAAACTACTAACACAGTGCAAATCAACAGGAGACAAATTAGCAACACCCAAACTATGAAGTAAATTACTCAACCAGATTACTTTACAAGTAGTAGAGATACTCAGACTCAACAGAGCTTCTAGAAACAGTATTTTGTTTCTTACTTTTCCATGACACAATAGAACTACCCAGAAAAACACAAAAACCAGTTACAGACCTCCTTGTTCTAAGGCACTTAGCCTAATCTACGTATGAAAAATCTCTAAGCTTTATATCAGATACACATATGAATTGAAGCCCTAGACCAGGTTCCTATTTAAGGTATCTCAACACCCTCAATGCAGCTGTGAAATGAGACTATAAAGGCTTATGCATATGTTGACTTAAAAAGTGCACACCATAACTAGTATCAAGCCTTGTATTAGTTAAGTAAATTAACTTACCAACAAGCTTATGGTAATTAGTGAAACAGTCCAAATTCTTATATTTTCAAACATATCACAACTCAAAACACTATTCTCAAGAAAGGGTGTTTCAACAGGTTTAGCAGCTAAAAGACCATACTCACTTAACAACTCCATACAATATTTCCTCTAAGTCATACACACACCAGATTTATTTCTCAGTACTTTAATACCAAGAAAGTACCTCAAATCACCAAGATCATTGATTAAAAACTTAGTTTTTAGAAACTCTTTAAAGTTTTTAATTAAAGTTTCATCCTTACCATTTATTACAATATCATCCACATAAACCAGCAAAGCAACAAACAAACCACCATCTCTTTTCATATACAAAGAATGGTCAAAGTTACTTTGTTCAAACCATGCTCAACCAAAGCAGTGGTAAGCTTAGCATTCCATTGTCTTGAGGATTACTTTAAACCATACAACGATTTATTAAGTTTGCACACCTTGTTATTATCATCACAATCAAACCATTGAGGAATTTTCATATAAACATCATCAATAAGGTCACCATACAGAAAAAGCATTATTCACAACAAGGTGATACAAAGGCCAATTATAAGGAACATCAATGCTAATTAAACACCTAACAGTCACCATGTTAACAACTGGACTAAAGGCTTCATCATAGTCAAAACCTTTCCTTTGACTATAACCTTTAACAACTAGCCTAGCTTTGTATCTTTCAACATCACTAGATGACTTGTATTTTATTTTCTAAAGCCACTTACTATCATAGCTTTCCAAACCTTAGGAAAATCACAAATAATCCAAGTATTGTTTATATTTAAAGCTTTTATTTCATTGTTCATTGCTTCTACCCAGTTAGGATTAGATAAAGCCTCAGACATACAAGTAGGCTCAACAGACTTACTCAAGTTAGCAGCAAAACACATATTTTGACTACTAAGCCGAGTATACTTCACATATTTTTCAATACCATACCTCACATTAGAGCTCACAACATAATCATTAAATTTCACAGGCATTCTAGACTTCCTACTAGACCTTCTTACAGCAGGTGTCTACACATCATTGTTATAGTCATTAGACTGGTTAAGTTGAGTTGGTGTTAACTCAAACCTTTGGTTTTGAACATTGCCCTCAAATGGACTATTGACACCATATTGCGTTGCAAATACCTCTTCTAAGTCTAACATAGTAGTATTTGTAGACATGTTATGAAGTGGGCTACTACCGTCCACAACTGATGAAGTCCTCCCTTCATCATTGGGACTTTGAGACCCGAGACTATCAAAAAACCTTAACTAGTCACTTTCACTAGTTTCTTCAACACCAAAAGTTGAATCACTAGTTTTCATTTTATAAGGAAAATATGTCTCATAAAACTTAACATCCCTTGAAAAGAAAACATTTCTAGTATCAAGACTCAACAATTTGTAACCTTTTTTACTTTAGAATAAAAACACATTTTTCAGACTTATAAGACAGTTTATCATGACTGTTAAAATAGTAGCAAAACATAGACAATCAAAGGATCTCAAATGGGAAAGACTAGGTTTGACATTATGCACCAACTCATAGGGACACTCACCATTTAAGACAGATGATGGCATCCAGTTTATAAGATACACAACAGCTAGAATACAATTAGACCAAAACCTCAAAAGAATTCTTCATTGAAGCATAAGACTTCTTACGTTAAGCATATTTCTATGTTTCCTCTCAACAATCCCATTTTGCTAAGTAGTATAAGCACAAGATGTTTCATGAATGACCCCAAGATCAGAAAACAATTTACTAATTTTACTATTAACAAACTCAGTACCATTATCAGTGTAACACCCCCAATTTTGGGTCATGGCAGCGGAAGGGTCATTGGATGTTACTAACATGATTCAAGCTCATAATCATAGAAAACGGCTCAAAACGAGTTGTTTTGATAAAATATCCATTCATTCATTTATTTAAAGATAAACAATTCACATACGGTCCCAAATAGTTTTAAAGTTTACACAACAAAACAAACGATAAAGCTTCTTTGAATGGACATAGTTTAGAAAAGCGGGCCAAAACATTTAAAAGATGCAAGCTACACGAAACCGCCTTCCTTTGAGTGCCTTCTTCATGGACCTGAGATAAAACATGCTATAAAGTCAACAAAAATACTGAGTGAATCTATTGAGTTTAATTTAAATAAACGAACACAAGTATTCTGAATAAACCTTCCATGGTTGACAATCATGTGGATCATATGTAATCATCGTTGTTATTACATAAGCCTCATGACATTGAACGTTAACATATATTATTTCAGCCCAACATTCCTAGCCAAGTGCGTATATTTCTCTTATACAAATGCATCTGATGTTTCATTACTAGTGTTTCATTACACCACGCGATAGCTAGTCACGACCGGACTGGGCGTCACCCCGATAGATCTATCCATAGTATTAGCGCTCATTCGATTAACAATTCATGATTCAATGGGTCTTTAAGGCTATAAGTAAACTTATGTAAATAACATTCATCTAGCATACAATCGGGTCCCTTGTGTTCTATTTTAAAACAAGCATGTTATCCCCCTCGCGGGTTTTAAAATCCTTCACAAGATAGTATAAAAGCAAGGCTATAGACTCACCTTAGTACAATAGTAGTAATGAGACGATCGCCGACGATAAGTGATGCCCGTCAAATACGAAAACCGCAACCTATCAAATAAGGCGCGCTCGTTAATAAATGACTCAAGTATAAATCATACTTAATTAATACAAAACTCAAAAGTACAAAACCATGACGATCCTGAAAGAGTAACAATACAAGTGTACTTCTATACCCTTTACACGTTTACTCTATTAGACTATACCCTCGATAAAAATATGTCGGTGCATACCTAATGTACAAGCGCATTTACCCTACTTAAACAACTCCATTTTCGACGAAACTTGGTGACAAACTCACTCATAACCTGATTAAGACTCAGTTCAAATTTCATTCAAAACTATTACTTCTAAGGCCTTCTGCCCGACCTATCTATGAGTTACAAAAACCAGACAGATTTACGCCTTCCACTCGTAAAACCATTTTGACTTATCAAAACAACTTCGTTTACAAAACCGACACTCGGGTTTGAAAATAGACTCATGACCTGAGGTTTAGAGACTTACAAAATCCTTTGACTATTTTCAATACTCATTCTGTAGTCCCCGAGATTCGATCCAAATATCCACAACAACTATATATTGTGCCGATACTTGTCTTCCGGTACACGAATAATCAAACTATCATAACTTCTCGCTCGTTTGGAGCTAGAAGCTCTATTTTATATCAAATTGAAACTAATCGAATTCTCTACAACCCTATCAAAATATTTAAGCAATAACACAGCCTTAAGGTACCCAAAAATTACCTTTTACCTACTGTCTAAATCAACCATCTCAAACTCATACAAAAACAATTTTTCAAGTAATTCTAATCACTTTTCTCATCATCCTAAACCCCTAATAACAACATATAATAATCCTAACAATTGTATGAATCAAATAAATAAAAATCAAAAAATCAAAAATAACTTTCTACAACAAAATAATATGATCTAAACATGATCTCATCATGTATGATCATCAAAAATTCATAACAGAACTAGTTCATAACAAATTTTCAAAACTTGTAACATGTTGGAAAATCTTATATAGATGTGATCACCTTCAATTTTATGATGTGGTCTTGATTTATTTTTGAGTGATTCAATCTTAAAATTAAAAATCAAAGGGGTTTCTGTTTTGGTTTAGGGACGGCAAAAAGAGAGAGCAAGGGTGAGGTGAGAAAGTTTTATGATAACTTGCTAACTATGTAATGTTAGGTAGAAAAAATGGCTTTTATATGGTGGGTGGAGGGTAGATTTTACTAAAGTTGTATAGTTTTGGACCAAAAAGTAATTAAATAAAGAAAGGGTAAAAATGACTGTTATTCAAATTCGAAAATATTTACGAGACTCGGGTTTCGTAAAAATACTTTTCAAAAGTTAAAACGCTTCATAAATATAATAATAAAGCTTCGACACGAATTAAAACGTAATTAAATCGAAAACGTCGAAAAAGATTAAATATCGAGACAATCGATAATAAAACATAAATTTTTGGGCATCCGTCGGTATCACGATCACTAACAGTTCTCGTCATTCGTTAAAACGTAAAACACGAGAATTAATAATAATTGCAATAAAAATCATTCTTATGATAAATTGAGAATATAATATCGATACCTAACGTATTCCTTACCGGTTTTCATCTAAACGACATTCTTACGCTAGTTTCAAGTCATAACCTTCTTGGTTAGTTGATAATTTTAAATTCTCATTAAAGTAAACATGTAATACGTAATAGTCGAGATTAGAATAACGACCTAAAATTGACGGACTGTCACATCATCCCCACCAAATTAGGATCTTTGCCCTCGAAGATCAACTTGCGTTCTTGCCTGATCGCTTGTTGAAATCAAATAGATGAGGATAATTCTTCCACATTTGGTCTTCTCGTTCCCAAGTGTACTCCGGTCCTCTCCGAGAGTTCCATCGGACTTTGACAATAGGTATTCGGCTTTGTTTCAGTTGCTTGACCTCACGATCCATGATCTCAATTGGTTCTTCAATAAAGTGCAACTTTTCATCAACCTTAACCTCGTCCAACGGTATAACGAGTTCTTCATCTGATAAAGACTTCTTCGGATTTGATACGTGAAAAGTGTTATGAATTCCATACAGTTCATGTGGTAGTTCAAGTTGGTATGCCACGGGACCCACTCTTGATATGATCTTGAATGGTCCGATATAACGAGGACTCAACTTCCCACGTTTTCCAAATCGTACAACACCTTTCCATGGTGATACCTTTATCATAACCTTATCTCCCACATTAAACTCCAATGGTTTTCTTATCACATCCGCATAACTCTTCTGACGGCTTCGCGCAGACAACAACCTATTCTTAATTTGCACAATCATATCCGTCGTCTCTCTAATCATCTCTGGTCCAGTAAGTTGAGCGTCACCAACCTCACTCCAGCTAACGGGTGATCTACATTTTCTCCCATCAAGTGCTTCAAAAGGTGCAGCTTTAATACTCGTGTGATAACTGTTATTGTACAAGAATTCGGCCAAAGGTAAGTGCTTATCCCAGCTACTTCCAAAGTTTATCACACAAGCACGCAACATATCCTCCAAAGTTTGAATAGTTCTTTCGCTTTGCACATCAGTTTGTGGATGATAGGCTGTGCTCATATCCAAATTGGTTCCTAACGATTTTTGAAGTGATCTCTAGAATCCAGAAGCAAAACGAATATCTCTATCGGAAATGATTGAAATAGGAACACCATGCTTACACACGATCTCCTTTAGATAAAGGTCGGTAAGTTTCTCTAAACCGAACCTCTCGTTGATTGGAATAAAATGAGCGGATTTAGTTAAACGGTCGATAATAATCCAGATTGCATCGAACCCAGATGGTGTCCTTGGGAGTTTTGTGATGAAGTCCATCATAATTTGCTCTCATTTCCAGATTGGAACTTCTGGGTGGACAAGTAATCCTGACGGCTTCTGATATTCAGCCTTCACTTTTCCACACGTTAAGCATTTCGCGACGTATGTTGCAATATCAGCTTTCATATTCGGCCACCAGTATAACTTTTTCAAGTCTTGGTATATTTTGTCCGATCCAGGATGAATAGAATACTTGGACTTATGAGATTCTAATATGATCAAGTCTCTCAGTCCACCATAGAATGGTAACTATATTCGACCTCTCAAACATTTGATACCATCGGCTCGCGTCTCAAACGGTTCGCCTTCAACTCTAAATCTTTCGGCAGCAATATTTTCCTTCTTACATGCTTCGATTTGTGCATTTCGAATCTGCTCAGGTAAGTTATTATGAACCGTCACCACCAAAGCACGCACTCGAATCGGTTTCTCCCTTTCCTTTCGACTTAACGCGTTAGCTACCAGGTTCGCCTTTCCTGGATGATAACAAATTTCACAGTCGTAATCACTCAAGAGTTCAACCCATCGACGTTGCCTCATATTCATCTCCTTTTGATCCAATATGTATTTTAGACTTTTGTGATCAGTGAATACTATACACTTCGTGCCATACAGTTAATGTCTCCAAAGTCGCAGAGCAAAAACCACAGCGCCCAATTCCAAGTGATGGGTAGTGTAGTTCTCCTCATTCTTCCTTAACTTTCTAGAGGCATATGCGATCACCTTTTCACGTTGCATGATAACAGCACCGTATCCTTAAAGAGACGCATCACAATAAACAAAAAAGTCTTCACTTCCCTCAAGTAACGATAAGATCAGCGCACTACAGAGTTTCATCTTCAGGGTTTGGAAAGCTTCTTCTTCATCATCGCCCCACACATACGGCTTATTCTTCTGAGTCAGATTAGTTAATGGTTTCGATATCAAGGAGAATCCTTCAATAAACCTTCGATAATAACCAGCCAAACCGAGAAATTGTCGTACTTCAGTTGGGGTAGTTGGAGTGTTCCAATTCATGATGCCTTCGATCTTCGTAGGATCAACATGTACCCCACCTTTGTCAATCACATGTCCGAGAAATTGTATCGAACTAAGCCAAAAATCATACTTTGAGAACTTAGCGTACAACTTTTCATTCTTTAACAAGTTCAAGATAATTCTTAAGTGTTCGGCATGCTCTTCCTTGCTCTTAGAGTAGTTTAGAATATCATCGATGAAAACTATCATGAATTTATCAAGATACGGCATACAAATGCGATTCGTTAAATCCATGAATACAGCAGGTGCATTAGTCAAACCAAAAGGCATAACTCGGAATTCATAATTACCATAACGAGTTCTAAGCTCCGTAATAGGAATATCTTCCTCGCGTATGTGAAGTTGATGGTAACCAGAACGAAGATCAATCTTGGAGAAAACACGAGAACCTTGAAGTTGATCAAATAGATCATCAATTCTTAGAAGCGGATAACGATTCTTGATCGTTAGCTTATGTTGATCCCAAAGTCAGATCTTAAACCTTAATAGCTTGTTTAAGGGTTGTGATAGAGAGAAAGAATTCAATCTAACACTAGAGAAACTTTGCAAAGCAAATTAACTAAACAAGATGCGGAATGTAATGTTTAGCACAAGAACAAATGTGATTGAAACGTTGAACTTTAATATATCAAAGATATACGAATACCCAAAATGGTATTAGGGTTTACAAAACCTTAAAGTAATATAATGAAAGACAAATGAGAAAGACACATTTTGCATGCTAACCTAGTGAGTTCTTTTATAGCCACAAGGACTCACGTACAAGATCACTACTAACAAACTATGGAAAGTATTAAGGAATAATAACTGAAACGCGTAAAAATCTATTCCATGTTTATCTTTGACAGCAGGGCCTTTGACTTCAGCAGGGGAACCAATCCCCCTGCCTTTGTTATTTAGCAGGGGGAACTTACTCTAGCAGGGGTACGGATAATCAACCAGCAGGGGAAACAACTAAGCATAGATTTATTCCCAACAATCCTCCCCTAAACTTGTGATTTCCCCTAAAGACAAGTTTCTGAATAAATACTAGTTGATGAGGATGCTTACAAACTTTCTGGCCAAATCTCACTATGAACCATTCTTACCAGATCATAAGCAACAGGCTTTTTAGCATCTACAATTAGGTTAGCCTGTGCCAGTTTCTTCAAGGTGTCCTGAGAGAAGGGATAATACCTATGATTGAGTAAGTACACACTCACACCTTCCATTACTACCTCATAAACCCCAGAATTTGTAAACAGCTTCCAATACAACAAATCTCCTTTATTCACTGCATCAAATATGGGATCAAATAACTCATGCTCATACATCCTATGCATGCACTCCCAGATTACCCAATCCTTCTCCACACCATCCATGGTAGGAGGTTTTGCAGCAAACGTCTTCTTCAATATTTTCCACAGATCTTCTAAGTCTTCACTATCCAAAATTTGAAACATGACATCTAGACTTAGAAATGTCTGTGCTGTATTGTCAGCTCTTGTAAGCTTCCACCAAGTCCTCCCTTTGTGTTCATAAACAGCATACTCTATGATAGCAAACTTATTTCCAAGTTCACTAGGTGAAATATCATCATTTTCCTGCAGAATTAGCTGTTTATCAATCTCATCATTTGAAGGCCTTTGAGACTCTTTAGTAACTGTGCCCACTTTCTCCATTCTCTTGAGTCTCTTTGCTGCTCTTTGTACATTAAGTACAGACTTCTCAAGTACTTCTGGAAAACTTCCACCCGCTTGATGTGATGCCCCTGCTTGTGATGATGCACCTGCTTGGGATGATGCACCTGCTTGGGATGATGCACCTGCTTGTGTAGTTTCCAAAGTTGTCTCTCCAGCTTTTCTTTTCTTTGATTCTCTAGCTTTCTGTAGCATTTCACTTTGTCTCCTAAGATACTCAGCTTCCTCAGGAGTGTTGATAGTCATCCAATCCTCCACATCATACAATTTTAGAACTGGTCTGACTGCTCTTTTTATGGCTTCAAAACTCATATCACTGAAGTCACCATCCTTCCACTTTCTATGTCTCTTAAGCAGAACTTTGTAGTGTTCAAGCTGCCCTTTCTCTGAAGTTAGATACTTCTCACTCTGAATTTGAATTTCCCTTCTTTCCAGATACTCAGTTTGATATTTGTAAACAAGGCAAGTCAATTCATACCTGTCTTCCAAAGGATCATTTATCAACTCCTTCTCCCATTGATCAAGAAACTCTCCAACATGAGGTACCCTGTCATCTAGTTCTCTATGCATAATCTCAACCTGCTTGAGCATATCTGTGGGCCTCATCTTTTGCATTCTTTGGTCCTGCATATCCATCTCCTCTTGTTGTAGCCTGAGAGCTACTTGTGCATCATGTGCTTCTTGAGCCCTTTGCTGTTCAGGAGTTAGATGCTTGTATTTTCTCTTGGGCTGTTGCACCATGATTCCTTTTCCTTTGTCTTTGGGATCCACTGCTGGTGCTGGTTTTGCTTTAGATGCAGGTTCTTTGATTGTAATCCCCTTCTGAGCTGGCTGCTTTCTGTTCTTTCTAACAAAGTATTGAGTAATACTCTTAGCAGGGGATTGACTTATAGCAGTGGGATCAGCAACGGCAAGGGAAACTTTTGAAGCAGGGGCTTCTTCTGGATTGCCCATGGTGAGCAATGTTTGAGCAATATCCTTGGTTGCACTCCCCTTGTCACTTCCCTTATCAGCACTTCCTTTCTCCATCCCTTTCTGAGCACTTGTTATCTTTCCATGTACCCCACCAGGATATGAATAGTACTCAGTAGACCCCTCTGTATGTGGAACTTCCTCCCCTTTGGAAGCATCCTCATCTGTTGAAAGAATTAGTCTGGGCTTTCTCCTCCCCTCAAGAGTAGCAAGTCTGGTTTCCAAGTGAGTGATAACCAAACCTTTCTTTTTGACATCTTGTACCAGTTGTGCATTCTGCCTTTTCAAACTCATACACATTTTCGTCAATTCCAAATTAGTCAAAGGTTTCATACTGCTCTCAATCCTAGAAGGGAATTTCTCCCCTTTTTGGATATCATGGAGTGGGGGAGAGGACTTATTGATGGTGTCACTGTCCTGCTCACCCCTTGAGGATGAGACAGTAGTGGCAGCCAAACCCCCAGGTTGCTCCAAACTCTTGGAGACTCTCCTTTCTGCTGCTTGTGAAGATTCACCAGGAAAGGGAGACCTGGCAAACCTGGATTTTGAACGCCTTTCTTGTTGTGGATCAGCAGGTGGTAGATTCTTGGCAGGGGAATCAGAAGATTGATTTGTGGCTGTTTGATTTTTGGCTTCTTCCCTTCTAATTTGGTCCATCATAATTGAAGTGAGTGGAATGTTTTTGCCAGAAAACAAAGGTGATGGTGCGAGTAGTGTGGTGAAGAGTTTGGTGGTGTGTTGGGTTGCTGAAAAATAGTTTTTGTGTTTAATGGGACCATGATCACTCATATTCAGCAGAATTTCTATAAACCTTGGATACATACAAAACTTTGAGGTGCTTGAAACATTTTTAACCATGCCTTTAAAAATCATTTGAGAAAAACAATACTTCCTCCCTGTTGCAAAGCAGATCAGGGCAGAAGCTATCTCACTACCAACCTCATTAAAAGCAGTGGTTTTTGGTGACAAACATTGCATAATTGTATGAATCAAATATTTCCAATGAGGGGCAAACTGGCCTTTAGCAAACTTACATTTTTGATTTTCAGAAAGTTTGTACCCCAATTTAACAAGACCTGCAAAAATTTCAGCCTCAGAAAAGTTGGTTATCCCATCCTCATCATCAAGGAGAAGATTATCCCTGATGGAGGCAAGTGTAATCACCTTGGAATGACCATCAACCGTGCTTTGAATTATAACCTCTCCATTCACTGTTTGGTCATGGCTTTAGACCAGAACTGTTGAATGTGTGAGGTATAGATTCGAGGATTGATGAGAAGGGCCACTCTGAAGTACGAAGACTTTAGAAAGGCCATAGCATCAGCAAACTCGACTGGTTCATCATAAAGCAAAGCGATTTGGTTATGATTAGGAGCAATTTTAAGAGTCATGATAAATTTTGAAAATAGTTTGAAGGTTTATAGAGATGAGAGGTAAGTGGGATTAAGTCGAGGGAGAAAGATGGACCTGCTAGAGAAGGGAATTAAGTTTTTATAGGCGAAGTGAAGAGCTGTGATTGGACCAAAATTTTCAAATTGCAAAAATATCAAAGATAAATCTTGATAAAAAATTAATTTATTGGAAATAAAAGGAAAAGATTACCAATCATCGAAGAAAGCGCCTTAAATATCTTTTAAAAATAATAAAATATTCCCTAACCAAAATTTAAGCAAGCAGGCCCAATGGCTATGAACAGGGTAACGGTATTGTCGGTCAACGGTCAAACAGGGGAATGTTATGATAGCAGGGGAATGAAAAGATAAAAGCAGGGGAAACTTTCCTAGGGGTATTGGACTAGTCATGGAGAGACTAATGCTAACTAGCTCTGCTCTAATTGCACACACTTGTATACACAAGATAGATACATAGAAACTCAAGAGTCCTCTATTCAGCAATGGTCCCAATACAAAAAGTCAATACATAAGTCCCCCTACACCAGGTTATCCCAAGAAAACATGCATACCCCAGTCACCATCCCAACCTTGTCCTTTACCTATGGTTAGTCAGTCTTGGCAATGTGTGTCACACTTCTGTATTTAAACAGCAAGCTGATTTAATAGAGAAATGTAAGCATACACTACAGTGCCTCAAGGTTTCAGAGTTCTGACAAGCTTTGCAGCAAGTCATCATTACCCTAAACCCTCACTCACCAGTGGATATGATCAAAGATCATATATGAGTATCCTAAGGATACCCTGAGTCCTAAAGGTGTGACCTAACCTCCCCTGAAACATAGATTATATACCTGATCCACCAATGAGAGTAGTATGCACCATATGAACCTCTGCATTGTTAGTCTAAAACCACATAGAACCACTTTTGTAAAAAGAACACACCCAGCTTAAGAGAAAAATTCTCTTGGCAGGGGAATGAACCCCCAGCAGGGGAATCTGTGTTAAAAAAACAGTGGAATGAAAGAGATGGAAAAATGGACTAACAGTTATACAACAACAGCAGTGAAGCAACCCTGATCATACATGACAAAATAGACATCAGATTTTAAGGAGTAACCATTCCAATACTTGCAACCAGATACTGAAACCTCCCTACTTCAAAAGCTTTTGTTAAAAGATCAGAAACATTAAGTTCTGTATCAATGTTCTCAGGAACAATCAGTCCTTTTTCAAAACAATCTCTGATAAAGTGATGTCTAATTTCAATGCGTTTAGTTTTGCTATGAAAAACAGGGTTCTTTATAATGCAAATAGTGCTGTTGTTGTCAATGAATATCTTGGTTTTTAGAAAGTTATACCCATAATCAAGCAGTTGATTTTGCACCCAAAGAACTTGACCACAGCATGCAGCAACTGCTACATACTCAGCTTCAGTTGTGGATGTTGCCATGATAGTCTGCTTCTTACATTGCCAAGATATAAGCCTACTTCCCAAAAATTGGCATCCCCCTGTTGTAGACTTTCTATCATTGTTGTCACCAGTATAATCACTATCTGAATAGGCTATCAGCTCAAATGGTGACTCCTTTGGATACCAGAGTCCTAAGGTGGGATGACATTTTAGATACCTAAAAATCCTTTTCACAGCAAATAAGTGACACTCTGTTGGTGACACCTGGTATCTTGCACATAAGCAGACTGCAAACATGATGTCAGGTCTTGAAGCAGTGAGATACATAAGAGACCCACTCATAGACCTGTAATTCCTGACATCTATAGGCTTTCCAGGACCATCCTTACCCCATGGATGATCCTTGTCCATTGGAGTGGACACCTTCTTTCCATCAGACATGCCAAACTTCTTCACAATCTCAGCCACATATTTGTCTTGTGAGATAAATATCCCATCTTTCCGCTGCTGAACTTGTAACCCCAAAAAGAAGTTTAGTTCTCCCATGGCACTCATTTGGAATTTATCCTGCATCAATTTGGCAAACTCTTTGCTAAGCATAGAGTTAGTTGATCCAAAAATGATGTCATCCACATAGACTTGTACTAGCAGAAGGTCACCCTTTTGTTTCTTAGTAAACAGGGTCTGATCAATCTTCCCCCTGCTGAATCCATTGTCTAAGAGATATTTAGAGAGAGTACCATACCAGGCTCTGGGAGCTTGGTGAAGTCCATACATAGCCTTTTTCACTTTGTATACTTTGTCAGGATGTTCTGGGTCTTCAAACCCTGGAGGTTGCATGACATAGACTTCTTCATCAATGGTTCCATATAGAAAGGCACTTTTCACATCCATCTAGAAAACAGTGAAGTCCATGAATGAGGCATAAGCAAGAAATAATCTAATAGCTTCAATCCTGGCTACTGGAGCAAACACCTCTTCATAATCAATTCCTTCTTCCTGAGTATACCCTTGTGCCACTAATCTTGCTTTGTTCCTGACAACTATTCCCCTTTCATCCTTTTTGTTCCTGAGTACCCACTTTGTCCCAATAGGCCTTGCCCATTTGGGACAATCAACCAGAATCCAAACCTCTTGTATGTCAAATTGTAAGAGCTCCTCTTGCATGGCTTCAACCCAGCTTGGGTCATTTAAAGCCTGAAAAATCTTCTTTGGCTCTTCTTGTGACAAAAATGCAGTAAACAGACAGCATTATATGTTGTCATGATTGAACTTCATGGTGATGTTAGCAATGAAGCTGTTCTCCTTTGTTGTATACCTTGTATGTCTGGGGGCTTCAGGATTACCAATGATCTGAGAGATAGGATGATCCTTATTGATTCTGTAGGTAGGCTGCATGATGACTTCTGTTTCATCTTCTTCCAAATCAGAATTGATGGGGCTATTTTGATTAGGAAAGAAGTCCTCAAAGGAACTTCCAAATGATACAGCATGACCTATAGATGGGTGCTGGTGAGCAGAATGAAGCTCTGAGTAACTAGGACCTCCACTCTTGATGATTCTGCTTCCACTGCTGGATATAAGAGGACCATCATTTATGGGTGTAGATGATGAAATGAGTGGGGATTCTCTTTCTGCATCAGTAGTCTCATTAGCAACATGATCCTTTGTGGAAGAGGAAGCAATTGGTCTAGCAGAGGAATCCTGGATTCCACTGCTTTCAGCCATTCCGCTGCCTTCAGCCATAGCAGGGGATGAGATTGGCTGTTCTTTTCCTAGAGAAGAATTATCTTCTTGAACATCAGCTTCAATAGGAAACAATGAGGGTACATTCATGTACCTCAGGGGTGACTTCTCTGCACCAGTTGTTTCTTGAGTACCTGAAATGTTAGTGTTCTGCAAAACAACAGGTACATAATTCATAGACTTTGAAAGTACATCTATATCAAAGAACCAGTCAGGACCTGTTTGAACATCTTCAGGTTTGTCTTCAAGAAAGTTCACATGAAGATTTTCTGTGATTTTGCTTGTCTTCTTGTTGAAGACCCTACCCTTGCTGTTTAATGAATAACCCACAAAGTATCCATCATCACCCTTTTCACTGAATTTACCTAGATTGTCAATAGTGTTCAAGATGATCACATGACATCCAAAAGGTCTGAAAAAGTCAATTAAAGGAGGTCTTCCATTGAACAGCTGATAAGGGGTCTTGTTGTGTGCCTTAATTACCAAGGCCCTGTTTTGTACATAACAAGCAGTGGATACAGCTTCAACCCAAAAGATATCTGGAAGTTTGGAATCAGACAACATAGTTCTAGCAGCTTCAATGAGTGTCCTATTCCTTCTTTCTGCCACTCCATTCTGTTGAGGTGTTCTTGCTATGCTGAATTGCCTCTTGATGCCTTTGTTAATGCAGAAAGAGTCCAGTTTCTGATTTCTGAACTCACCACCATTGTCTGATCTCATGGTAACTACCTTCATGCTTTTTGATAGTTCAATTTGATTGATGAACCCAATGAGTACATCAGCTGTGTCACTCTTCTCAAATAGAAAGAATGTCCATGTGAACCTTGAAAAATCATCAGTAATCACTAAGCAGTACCATTTCTTCATTATGCTTGCCACAGAAGTAGGACCAAAGAGGTCCATATGTAGTAGTTCCAATGGCTTGGTGGTGGACATACTTGTTTTTGATTTGCAAGATGCTCTGTGTTGCTTCCCTTTCAGACATGCAGCACAAGTATGTTCATTGGCAAAGGACTTGGAAGGAAGACCATGAACCAGATTATACTTTACTAGTTTGTTCATGTTCTTGAAATTAAGATGACCAAGTCTTCTATGCCATTTCTTACATTCATCTGCTGAAGCTTTGGCAATGAAACATGTTTCATTGTCTTGGAGAGATATGTCCTTGAGATCAATTGTGTACATATTCTTCTGTCTTGGTGTTCTGAGTACAATAGGAGTGTCTTTTGGCAAGACAAACTCATTTCCTAACACCAAGCATTCAGTGTCAGTAAACAAGACAAAATTCTTGTTATCAGTCATCTGTGACACACTGAAGAGATTGTACTTGAGTTCTTTCACCAAGTACACATTGTCAAAGGTCATCCCATTAGTGACAATAGTTCCTTTTCCTGTTATAGTTACATGCCCATCTCCAAAAGAAACACCATCATTGTCATGTAGGGGCACAAAGTTAGACAAGTAAGCTTTTTGTCTAGTCATACTTCTTGAGCATCCACTATCCCAATATGCTCTATCATCCCTTGTCTTCTTTGTCACCTGTAAAAAGAAAAACAAATTAGTTTTTCTTGGGGACCCAAGCCATTACAGACTTGGATCTACCTCGTGTATCAATGTAGGATAGCTTATCAAAGACTAGAGATCAACATTGGATTAAGTACCCCTTTTGGGTGCCCAAACCCAACGAGCTGAGGCTTTCATAGCTTTTCCCCATCTTCCCATGTTCCTAGAATACACACTTTTTCTAGCAGGGGATACCCTAGTTTTAGCAGGGGAATCTCTATGCTTAGCAGAGGGAACCCACCTTTTGTTTTGGCCTCTAGTCATGTGTTGGTAAGGTCTAGAGCCAGATCTATATGCAGTATAAGGTGTTGGGGTGGTCACAGACGTGTTGGGCTTTGAGTGAGCATCATTCTCCTTCCTAAGGGCAGGAACAACATATTTATCAGTCACCCTATTTCTCAAGGCAGGGGCAACATACTTGGCAGGGGAAAAAGATTTTGCCCCTGCATTTAGAAGAATGGTTTTAGGTTCCATATCCTTTAAGGGATTTGCAGCCACCATCTCCATTGGTGCCTTACACTCTTGATAAGTGTGTTCAAAGCTGCCACATTTGAAGCAGGGCTTGGTATTAATCACAAAGTCTTCTCCTAATTGATGAGACTTTTGGTAATTCCAATTTCTTTGATTACCTCTGATATTCTGGTACATGCCAGCATATTTAATGGTAGACTTAGGGGAGCTACTTTTAGAGCTAAAATTTCTGCCAACAATTCCTTCTCTTGAAAATCTAACAGGGTTATCAATTTGTTTTAAACCAACCTGTTCCTTTTCAACATCCCTAATAACACTAGTTTTAGCTAGAGACTCTTCTGTATCAAGATTATTAGGTATATAAGCACTCAAGTCAAACTCAATGTCATCATGTTTTTCAAAACAAGGGAGACCAGTCCAGGACAGGTCTTTTCTAGGAGAAGGAGCATGGATGTTAGCAGGGGGTGGTGGTATGGTAGCATGCATATTTTTAATCCCAAACCCTGTTTTGTCCCTAGGAGATTGACCAATTTCAACTGATTTGGTTAAATCTTTTGAAGCTTTTCCAAATTTTTCAACAGTTTCTTCATCTATCTTTTGGTTAGCTTTGAAAGTTTCAAGTTCAGCAGTCAATACCTTTATAGATTGGTTATTCTCCTTAGCATCTCTTTCTAGAATCACAATGTGATCCCTATAATCACTTTCTCTTTGCCTATACTCTCTTATGGTGGACTCTAACTGTTCTAAAGCACGTTTATAATTATCAAGATCATTATCACAATTGATATAGTCAGCTTTTACCTTTCTGATTTGATCATTCAAAGATTCAGTATTTTTCCTACAAGATTTAGTACAGTATGAGTCATCATATACCTCATTGTCAGAGCTGGAACTTGACATAGCCATAAGTGCAAAGTCTTCTTCCTTTTCCTCAGCAATCAAAGCTTGATTTCTTTCCACATTCTCTGTCATAGCACTCCAGTCCCATCCACTTGCTCCATCTATCCCCTGCATGGCTACCATGGCTTTAGCACCAGAATCATCATCTCTTGTTTCCTTTCTGTAGCTATTTCCAGTCTTAGGTCCTCTGCATTCCCTGGCAAAATGACCCTTCTTGCCACAATTGTAGCATTCAAATTTTGTTTTATCAAACCCAGCCACATCAGAGGGATTAATTGAGATCTTCTTCCCATACTTCTTGTAGAACCTGTTGGCTCTCATGCTGAGCAGAGCCATATTCCACTTGATATCCATTTCTTCTAGCCCTTGCTTACTGATTTGACTTAGATCTTCATGTAACACAGTAGATCCTTGTGGCCCTTGAGATGCTATAAAAGCACAAGCAGTATCAAGGCTGAATGTAGCTGGTCTTTCTTCATCATAGGAAGGTCCAAACCTGGTAGCAGGGGAATAAGTAGCAGGGGCTACTTCAATTCCACTGTTCTTGGAGATTCCACTGCTTTGTGATATGAATGCCATGTTAGCAGGGGAATCAATGATTCCACTTGAGTTGGTGGGAATTGTTCCTTTTGACTTCATCTCATTGACAACAGGTTCAAAAACTTTTAAGTTATTATATATGTCATCAATGTCTTTTTCGTCCAAGTCATCCTTATTCTGCCAAATTGCCTTATAGACAAACCATTCTTTCTGGAGGCTGTTAAGAAACCTAGTATTCACCTGCTCTTTTGATACCTCAATATCAAAGAATTCCAACTGGGCCACCATGTCTTGAAGCCTATTGTAAATAGCTCCAATTGATTCATCACCAATTGCTTTGAAAGAAGCAAAATCATTCAGCATTTGATTTTTCATCTTCTTCTTTGTGGCTTCATTTCCTCCAAAGGTTTTGCCTATGGCTTCCCATAGATCCTTAGCTGTTTTGTATTTCCTGAATCTGAGTTGATGTCTATCAGGTAGGGCCAACAGCAATGAGCTGTGACACCTGACATCATGCCTTCTAGCCAGTATTTCCTTATCACACAGAGCAGCAGATTTCTTCTTGTCCTTACCTTTGGAACTTTCACCTTCTTCCTTGCCCTCTTCAACTGCCACCATTTTGTTGAATTGATCACCAAACTCTATGATCTCCCAAAGAACATAGTGTTCCATTTTCAAGTATTGTTGGATTCTGAATTCCCATAATTCAAAGTTTTTAGGATCCAACATGGGTAACTTGAGGTTATTGTGGTTGTTGTTGTTTGAGGATGAGTCTGAAGACATGTTTGCTATGAGGATTTTGTTCTTGATTTAGACAAAGTTTCTCAACAAGCTCTGATACCACTTGTTGATCCCAAAGTCAGATCTTAAACCTTAATAGCTTGTTTAAGGGTTGTGATAGAGAGAAAGAATTCAATCTAACACTAGAGAAACTTTGCAAAGCAAATTAACTAAACAAGATGCGGAATGTAATGTTTAGCACAAGAACAAATGTGAATGAAACGTTGAACTTTAATATATCAAAGATATACGAATACCCAAAATGGTATTAGGGTTTACAAAACCTTAAAGTAATATAATGAAAGACAAATGAGAAAGACACATTTTGCATGCTAACCTAGTGAGTCCTTTTATAGCCACAAGGACTCACGTACAAGATCACTACTAACAAACTATGGAAAGTATTAAGGAATAATAACTGAAACGCGTAAAAATCTATTCCATGTTTATCTTTGACAGCAGGGCCTTTGACTTCAGCAGGGGAACCAATCCCCCTGCCTTTGTTATTTAGCAGGGGGAACTTACTCTAGCAGGGGTACGGATAATCAACCAGCAGGGGAAACAACTAAGCATAGATTTGATCCCCAACAGCTTATTCAGCTCTCGGTAATCGATACACATACGGAACGAACCATCTTTCTTCTTAACGAACAAAACAGGAGCTCCCCAAGGTGACGAACTCGGTCGTATAAAACCTTTATCAGAAAGTTCTTGCAATTACACAGATAACTCCTTCCGCTCAGATGGTGCTAAACGATATGGCGCACGTGCCACAGGTGCAGCACCCGGAATTAGATCAATTACTTGCCTTGGAGGCGGAAGCCCTGGCAAATCATCCGGAAACACTTCAGGAAAGTCACGAATGACTGGAACATTTTCGACACGTTTCTCCTTCGTTTCCTTCTCCGATACATGAGCTAGGAATAACTCACAACCTCTTTCGATATACTTACGAGCTTTAATGCACGAAATGATTTTTAGTTGAGAATTAGTTTTATCACCTTCGATAACTAAGGTCTTGTTATCCAGGGGAATCCTAACTTTCTTTTCTCCATACAGAATAGACGCATTATACTTGGATAACCAATCCATTTCGATAATAATATCAAAACTTCCCAATTCGAAGATCATTAAGTCTATCTTAAAAATACGGTTCAGAAGATTAAGAGAACATCCTAAGAGTGCACTAGTGGTACTCACTAATTTACCATCAATTAGTTCTACTTCATAACTCGCGTCTAATTTGACCGGTTTGATATCAATTAAGGTACTAAAACTTGTAGACACAAATATTTTATCGGCACCAGAATCAAATAAAGTTGTAGTGTAACGGTTATTCAGTAAAAACGTACCAGTGACAACTTTCAGGTTTTGCTTAGCATCGGTTTCACGTAGTTGATAGGCTTTTCCTTGATTATCACCACCAAGTGCATTCTTCTGCAGCTCGGGGCATTGATTCTTCATGTGTCCTTTACCTTGGCAGTTAAAGCATGTCATTCCTTTCTCTCCTGGTCCCTAACAGTCTTCAGTTTTGTGACCTAACTTGTTACACTTCCCACACGTAGCACATTCACCAGTATGAGACCTTTTTCATCGTTGACATCGGGATCCCTTATCATTAGGTGCAGCTTCAGTCATTGCATTTGCGTTACCCCTCCTTCGATTCTGATTCCTATTGTGAGATTGACGGTTATCACCTCGATCATCACTCTGCACTTCAACCTTTCTTTTGTTACCTTCAGAAACACCATCAGCCTTATCTTGGATGATTTGTCCCATTAATTGGTAGGACATTCGAACAGCTTCATCAATATTGGCAGGTTTAGATGTGGTCACATCACCACGGATGTTGGCAGGTAATCCTCGAATATATTGCTCCACCTTCAGATATTCAGGGTTCACTTTATTTTGACAAAGTAGAGCAAGTTCATGGAATCTGTTAGTGTATCCATCGATATCAGTACCCTTCAGTCTCAGCTGATATAGTTCATGTTCTAACCTTTGAATAACACTCCTTAGATAGAATTCCTCGGTCATCCACCTTTTTACTTCAACTCATGGGGTAGCATAAGCAGCATCCATCCCTACAGACGCCATTCTTCCATTCCACCAAGTTAATGCTCGCCCTTGAAGAGTAGCAGAGGAAAACATCACCGTGTCTCCTTCCTCACTTCCACTAAACCAAAACACGGATTCTAGTCTTCCAAGCCATTGCATGAACCCAACAGTACCTTCAGTACCCTAAAAAGTCGGAGGTTTGCATTTCATGAATGAGGTGTAAGTACATTTCTTGTTTACAGGAATCACTGGTCTATCAGCATCACCAGTTCCAGCACCAGTATTGTCAACTCCAGTATTTCTAGCTCCAGTATTGCCAGCTCAAGTATTGCCAGCTCCAGTATTGCCCGCTCCAGTATTGCCAGCTCCACTATTGCCAGCTCCACCAGATCTACCAGCTCCACCGGATCCACCAGCTCAAGTATTGCCAGCTCGGTATCGCGATCACTAATAGTTCTCGTCATTCGTTATAACGTAAAACACGAGAAATAACTATAATTGCAATAAAAATCATTCTAATGATAAATTGAGAATATAATATCGATACCTAACGTATTCCTTGCCGGTTTTCATCTAATCGACATTCTTACGCTAGTTTCAAGTCATAACCTTCTCGGTTAGTCGATAATTTAAAATTCTCATTAAAGTAAACATGTAATACATAATAGGAAAGATTAGAATAACAACCTGAAATTGACGGATTGTCACAATCAGAACTAACAGTTTTCACTTTAATTTTAAATTGAGTATGAATAAGATTTATAAAAGACACAAAAACATAAAATACCTCATTCTTAGACTTAACCAAATACGCCCATACAGCTCTAGAAAAATCATCAATAACAGTAAAAAAAAATATCTAAAACCTTGTCTGCTTGTGACTCTGTAAGGCCCCCACAGTTCAAGATGAACTACGCCACCAAGATATTTTGACTTATTATCAGACAAGGGAAATGGCTCTTAGTCTGCTTAGCCCTATAACAGACCTCACACACAGGGACAGAGGAAGACTTAGATATATCAAGATCATCATGCAAGACATATAAAACTTGATCAGCAGGATGACCAAGCCTAGAATGTCAAAGCAATTTAGAAACATGAAAACTTATAATCATATTAGACTTACCCACAAGGCATTTAGAATACATGTCAAACAAATAGATACCACCAGATTCACTTCCAGTCCCTGATAGGTGTGAAAACACCCATCTTTTTACCACTTAATTACAATAATAACCGAGCCAAAACGTGTATTTTATGTCGTAAATGTCGGAATTATGCGTGGTTTGTATTTTTGTTGTGATTTAGGACGAAAAGGTGAAAAGTGGAGAAAACACGGGCATTCACGGGCTTTTATCGAAGAAAACGACAAAAGACGAAGTCAAGAGATCAAGAGTGCAAAAAGAACGGAAGTCCAAGGCCTATTCTGAAGATTTATCGAAGAACAAGTCTAAAGACGGAAGTTTAATAAAGCCGAATAACTCGAGTCTAATAAATAAAGAAATTATAAGACGAGTTTAATTAATCCCGAGACAAAGTCGATAAAGTCGAAGAACTTAAAAAACGAGAAGACGTGAAGAAAGAAAAAAAGATGAGGCAACACATGCACCTCCCCATTTTCCTATAAATACCCTCCTAAACACATTTAGGAGGGTTGGTTAGTTTTAGTTGAGAGTAGTTTCATTTTCATTAGGTAGGTGATTCTAGAGAGAGAAAGTGACAGTTTCTCTCACTAGGATCTCAATCTTTTATCTTCCTTTCTTGTTTTTAATCAAAACTTTACTTTCAAATAGCTTAATTCTTGTTTTAATCTTAATATTATTCTATCTTTCTTACCTTTTTATATGATTTTAAATCCGACCTCTTTATATACATGTCTTGTTGATTTTGATGTTTGATTAAAAAGTTCATCTTTTTATTTCATCTAAGCTTTTATACGAATTAAGCTATAAGTTTGACAATCTTATTGGCTTATTTTGTATTTAGCTTATTTACTTTTTAGTTTTCTTAAAAAGTTTAGTCTTTTTAAAGTTCGCTTATTTCGTAATTTTCAAGTTTTCAAATTTATGCTTATTGATCTTTTAATGTTTGATTTTTATAGCTTAAAGTATTTTAGTGCTTATGGTGTTAATTTTCTTATTTTTGATTAAGTGCTTTTTAGTTAATTTTTATAAAAAAAGTTGTTTTTAAATATTTTTATTATTTAGTATTTTTAAAAGTTTTTAAATTTTGGTCTATTAGCTTTTTCTTAAATTTGATTTGGTTAAGTTTTTAGATAAGTGCTTATTTGGTATTTGCTTATTTGCTTATTGTATGCCATCGTAATGCTTAAGGGTTTTACCAGTACGATCTAGTAAGTGTGATCGCATAAACCCCGAGGGTTTCTACTTGCGATCCATTACTGCGATCCCCAGTACGATCGTTACTACGATCACACTCCATAATCCACACCACGATCACTTGTTGCGATCGTGGGTATGATCATAGAGTGCGATCCAGGGTGCGATTGGCCGTTACAATCTTTGGGTACGATCTGATGTTGCGATCATGACTACGATGGGTGAACATGCATGCATGGCGCCAAAAATTTAAGTACGATGGTAACAAGTTGGCTACGATGGAAATAACATGCTTGGCTACGATGGAAATAACATGCATGCATGCATGCTTGAGGTTTTTAGCGCCAAAATTAAGCAGCTAGGCTGGCTGCTTCCAGCAGCTAGCCTGCCTGCTTGCTTATTTAATAGTATTGTTCCGTAATTGTTTAGTTTTATCTGAAAGTTGTTCCGATTTTATTTCTGAAAGTTACGTATTTTTAGTTGAATTTTTCGTCGATTTTTAGTATTAATATTTTTTCGTAAAGTTCAAGTTTTATCTTTTATTTAGTACCCGCTTTAGGTTTTTCCTCGTTTAGCTTTAAAGTACCATTTTAGTTTTATTCTCTCCTTTTTCATTTAGTAAACTTTATTTTCGAGTCGATAGTTAATTTCTTCTTTTAGATTTTATTAATTGTTTCGCTTTAAATTACGTTTTATTATTTGTTTTAATATTCGTTTTAATATCGTTTTAACTTTTAGTTTTTAATATTCACCTTGTTTTACTTTTATTATTTGTATTTGTCTTTAGTTTGTTTTTAAATACTTTTCGCATTTACTTTTTAATTAGTTATAGATAATCAACTTCCCTTTTTCTTAACCAACAACAATTGAGTCGCACATTGAACCGGAAATCAGTTCGTTAAGACACCGAGAATACGAACTTTTTCAACTAGCAAAATCTTAATTTCAGTCCCCAGAGTTATCTTTCTTTTCAAGTCCTGAATATAACATTTTTCTTCATCAAAACCAACAAAGATCTTGTTATCTCTAATCAGTTTATTAACTGACAGCACACTAACACAATTATGACAACCCATAAAATTTACAAGTATGTTATATATTATGTTTAATGGAAATAGAAAATCCATTAGAAATTTTTTCTTTTTATGCATTACTTGGTAAGATGAACTATTTTTCCCAACCTAAACTACAATATCAACACATTCCTATATGTTGTAAACATAACAAGTATAAGTTTATAAGTGATTTAACAAGTATATTTATGAATAAGAACATTTCAAGAAGTATAATGATACCCTAAAATTCTCTTAGAAATCCTAGAATCCCTATAAATGAATGAACTCAAAGATAACAAAATTATGAATACATAATACATATAAAGAATAATAACAAGGATTATACTATCATATACAAAATATAAAGTTATATAAAGAATAAGTAAGTATAAGGTATACAAAGCTAAAGTACAAATAAGTGTACATAATAGTCTAGATCATCACCTAAAAACCTTTATAAACAATATTTAAGCAATGTAATTATACAAGAACTATGAATCTATAATAAATACAATATACTAATTCTATTCTACTACATAAAGATAAGTTAAGCAATCACAAAGTACTAATATTCACTAATCTCAAGCTAATTACAAGAAAATGACCTAAAACCAAGATTAGCATATAAAATCTATTGTATAATGAAGTAAGGTTTAATCCTTTGCAACTAATTATAAAACTCAACTCATATTAAGGTAATACATTCACTTTAAACTAAGTTATAAATTCTTAAAGCATAAAGTACAAGTTTTTAAAGCATAAGATCTTAAGCTCCCAAAAAAACCCTAGAATATGATCAACCTATATAAACCCTTAAACTAAGAATGTAGAACACATAGAAGTCATAAGCATACTATATAAGACTTAGAATAATCATACATTAAGATACAAACCCTAATTACTCAAAATAGAAAGTCATTAGGCTTAATGATATAGAAACCCTTATATTAAGAGATCTACATTGAATCATAACCTAGTCTTTTAGGACAAGTATACAAACACTCATAGGACTTCATTAAGGTTATAAGATTATGATAAAACAATGTACAAGTACCGTAATGCACAAGGTACAAGATTTCAATGCATGACTCGTAAATTAGGTCAAAATAGAAATTTTCATCCTTTAGACATGTTTTCCTAAACTAAAAGGGTGAGAAATATTTGGAAACTTAAGATACATTGCATAGGACCTAATTTAAGTTTACATCAATAACCAAGAGGATAAGAATCACATTTACTAAAATAAAACCCTAGATCATTTGAAAACCTTAATCTACAAAAGTATACTTCCTATTTTCACAAACCTATGTTAAACTTCAAACCAACGACCTAAATATCTTAAATAGAATTTATAAACCCTAATTAAGCCTTAATCATTCACTAATCACTTTCCTAAGTCCTTAATCACCAAAAACACAAACCATAAGTTACAAGCCCTAGTTTTTAAACCCGGTATTGTATTTTCCCTCCAAAACTCATTTTAAACCATTTCCCTCCATTCCAAGTTTTAAAACCAGATATTTACATGTTCTAAGATATTTTAGAAGTGGTGACAAGTAGGTGCATCACCTACTAGGGTGCTACACATCACCATTCTTATCATAACCTAGTCGTGAGACATTTTAAGCCAAAAGACAAGATTGGAATGAAGCTAGACTCTATAAACTTGTGTAGAGCTTCACCAGCTACCCTTAGTCATCCTACTAGCTGAATTACACGTTTCATAGCAAGCCTTGGAGCCTAAGTGTTGGAAAACTATAGATATAGCCGTATGGACTCCATTTGAAACTCGCACCCTGTTTTCTTAGTATCTTCTACCCATTCTTCATATTCACTTCTATAAACATCCTAGGACATCCCCCAAGACCAGAAACCTGGTCTAGAAGGAATCCATTGAAGCTTTTGAAGCTTTGATAGCAAGTAGTGTTCATAAGAAGTCATAAGGAGCCATTTTGGAGCTACCTAGGTAATTTCTATTTTAGCTATGCTTTGATCTTGTTATAATGAATTATTACACTTGTTATAATTCCAAAATAATGTTAGAAAGATAATCTAAAAGAAACCAAGTCATTTCATCAATTTAAATAGAAGTTATAAGTTAAAGATGTTTTAAAACCCTAGTTTTGTAATTTATATAAAATAATAAGCAAAAACCCATTTCAAAAGCTATAATTCTGAAGAAATTTTTTTATTATGATTATAAACATGTTGTGAAACTTTGTTTTAAAATTCTAGATCATAGGGACTAAAACTGTCATTTTTGAAACTATTCAACATTTTGGGCCAAAAGTGTCATTTAATGAAAAAAGTTAAAGCTATAATAATAAATGTTGGAAAATTTGAGGCCCTAAGGTTAAATATTAAGGGTTGAAATTTTAAATATTAAAACTATACGCTTAAGGGGTTAAAAGTGTAAATATGCTAAACTTATGAAATTAAGTGTTAAAACGGTAATTATTATTAAATTATAAACTTAAAGGATCATTTTAGTAATTTATAAAACTATATAAATGAAAACTATATGATAAAACATACTTTCTAAATTATTATAAAGTAGAAGGACTATTTTTGCCAATTATGAAACTAAAGGATAAAAGATATAAATTCAAAGACAAATATACCAAGATTTGAAGAAATTTCTAAAAATTACTATGTATCATGTTAGTATGGAACTTTGTACAAAGATGTTCCATCTCGATATTACGTTCTGACTGAGTGGTTGGGTTTACGATTTAAAGTGCCCTCGCTCCTCAAACGATTGTAGAATGGCTTCTGAGTATAATGGCCCGAACAATGATGGAATATTATTACAATTACAAGAATACATAAATAATATAACAAGAATATTGAACTCCAAAAATCAAAGACTTAATACTATACCAAATATGTTAAAACAGGTTGGTGTAAGATCAAGTTCTTGTTTGTTAGCTCAAGTTATTCTGTGTGATATAAAGCCTGACAAGATTTACTAGACCTAAGGTGAGTCATAGCTTCACTAAAGTTTATTACTTTCAATGATTTGAAAACCCGCGAGGGGGATATATGTTAAACTAGAATACAAGTGTTTTTGGTATGCTTCTCTAAAATAATTATTGACACTATGTTTACTACTGCCTTGAGAGTCCCTTTTTAATTATGAACCGTTAATCATTTTCCCAGAAATGAGCGCTAATATTGTAAATAGTACAATTTGGGGACTGACATCCCCTGTCTGGGCAAGTCTCACTTGCTAGCACCTTAGTGGTCAAACATGCATACTTTATTTTGTTAATAAGGATAGTTTGGTAGACTTCCTCAGAAGGGCAATTGTGGGTTTCTGATATGTCTAGTCGCGGTATCATAAGCTTAGTGCATTGATTAATTAATTTTACGGGTGAATAATAACGTAGCTCAGGAAAAAGGATCTTGTATTCAAATTATTTTTAAACCTATGAATTCACTCAATCTTTGTGTTGACTTTAAGCATATCTTTTGTTGCTCCCTTTGATTGGATGGATATTCTATTAAGAACTAGTATAGTAGTTTGTAATCAAACTAAAACACTTTGAGAACTCTTACTCAAGCTAAATAAGTTATGCGTAATCTAACTTATAAAGCTCAGAAGAACAGAATTACGTTTAACTATTTGATTCTCTTATTAATCGACTTGAATGAGGTACATGAATGACATTGTACCTATGTTTCTTTTATAGAGTAAGGAACCCTAGAAACCTTAAAATATTCTATAAAGATAACTATATCGCAGACGATATATTATCAATATTCTAACTATTTAATTATATCACATAAGATATACTCTAACTATAATTATGACATATCTTATACAAAGATATATTCGTCTTAATCAATATAGCAGTACTTACTTTATAAGTAGCAGTACTTACTATGTACCGCGTTAACACTAACGGTACTTGAAAGATACTAACAGTACTTCAATAACACTAACGGTACTTGACACTTAACAAATAATTCCCAACAATCCTCCCCTAAACAAGAATGATAACTTGTTGTCTTCTTGTTTCTCTTGTACTGGATGTATTTAGAATACATGTCTTCAGTCTTTCCTTCATCCTTGGATTGAACTTGGTAATTTGTATTTGTATCCAACTGAAAGTAGCCAAACACTTCAATGTAGATCTTCTTCGGATAAGATAATCTTCAAACATCATGAACATCATCTTTGTCTTCGAACTATGATCTTCTTTTGTCTTGTAAACATCCATTTGTGTTTTCAGCAACATTAATTGTCTTCTTGAGTTAATATATGAACTCTGAATCATAAACTTCAGTCTTGATTTGATGAGACAAAATTTTCTAAGTATTTTCTTCTTGAATACTTCTTTGCTTGCAATCTTCATACCTGAAATAAAACAGTTAACAACAAAAACAAATATGTATTGGCTTCATGATTTTTAGCAAATCACCAGCTATCAACGTATTTGATATATTCTTTACCAGTTAGCCGTACACGCTGGAATAGCAATACTTTATTCATAAAGAATAAGGTGTACTGATAACCCTACAATTTTTGGTAAATTGTCAACCATCAATGGATTTGATGAAGTCTTTACCTAGTACCGTTTGTCTAGGACTAGCCAACTCTTTGTCTCGAAACAAGGTGAGTCAAAACCATATAGTTTTTAGCAAACTACCAGCTTTCAACGGATTTGAGAAGTCTTTACCACAAACTGTTTGCTTATGGACTAGCCAGTTCTTATGTGTGTTCGACATGGTGAACTGAGAACCATTTGTGAAGTGTGACTGAAAGTCAAACACTTAAGGCTGTTTCTCCCTAATCGAGATATCCTCTGTTTCGCCCACGAAAGATTTTTGAATCATCAAAAATAATAAAAAATTTGGAGCGTGAAGTGCAATTAGATCCATTTTTTGGGTGGATTAGAATCACTATTATCAATTAGAAGAATTTATGGTTGGCTTAGTTGGGCTATTACATTGAAGTATCCAGGCTCCATTTAAAAAAACCAAGTGGTAATATATCTATTTTATATCATAAAGGATTCCTATTTTTAAAGAAAACTTTTTTTGTAAGTAGAAGTTATTTCAAACTCTTATGTTAATCAATCGAGTAATATGCATGAAGCCGTCAACTCTTTTACGGAATGTGTGAATTGAAAAAAGAAGGAATAACAAAAAGAAGTGGTAATGGGAGCATTTGTACTATATGTCCAAATCAAAATTGGGCGGATCTTTACCCGGAGTAGAGCATAAACCTAAAAAGATTAAAGAGGCCCATTTAAGAACAAGAAAACGACATCGTGATTTAGATTGAATCTCGATGAAACAATCCATCAATGAAACGTAAATTGGATAAGTTTAATGAATTCTTTTATATATTATAAGGAAAGGAAGACAAACTCATATTTAGTGAAAAATCAAAGAAAATCATTTTATTAGAAGTTAGAAAGAACTTGCTATGAAAAAAGAAAAAGTATTAGAATCTACACATTGATTTTTTTGAACCGTATGCGTCAAAAGGCGCCTGTACGGTTTCGAGGGGATAAAATTTGACCCTAATCAACCGACTTTATCGAGAAATTACTTTTTTTTAGGTCAAAAGGTTGATAGTGAGATCTCAAATCAACTTATTGGTCTTATGATATATCTCAGTATCGAGGATGATACCCAAGATCTCTATTTGTTTATAAACTCTCCTGGCGGATGGGTAATACCGGGGGTCGCTCTTTATGATACTATGCAATTTGTGCAACCAGATGTACATACAATATGCATGGGATCAGCCGCTTCAATGGGATCTTTTATCCTGGTAGGAGGAGAAATTACCAAACGTCTAGCATTCCCTCACGCTTGGCGCCAATGAGGCTTTTATTTGAGAGAAAAAAGAAGACTATGCCTTCGCCATATGAAATATGAATATTAAGTAATAATAGCATGGCACTTTGAATTCGATATAAGAAATTCTGTTTTCAAAACATTAGATTATGTATCGAGAGAGTAATATGAGAAAAAGGTATTTCCTATTTTATTATCGGAAGTCCAGTTCAGCGTCACAAACTTTTTTTCACACCAGAGGTCTCTTAACAATATTTATAGTATAGAGCGAAAAAAAGATTCTTTTTTCATTAGTTTATTTGATCAAAAAAGCCACTTTGGGATTGCTGAATGACAGACAAATCACAGACAAAAAATTATAATAAATATATAAAGCAACGGAGCCATCATAGTATTTTTGAATTCCTCCGAAAGGAAGGTGGTAAGTTGATCATTTACCGAGCGGGGTCTAATCGATCCTATTTTTTCAAGGTAAGGGTCAATTTTATTGTAGAGCCGTATGCAATGCATAATGCCCGTACGGTTGTTCGATTCTATCTTTTTTCTTGTTATTCTTTTATCTTTCTTTTATCTTCCCCTCATCGTGCCAAATAGAGAAACTTTTTATTATCTTATATCATCAGGGTAATGATCCATCAACATGCTGGTTCTTTTTCTGAAGTAGCAACGTGAGAATTCATCCTGGAAGTGGGAGAACTACTGAAACTACGTGAAACCCTGACAAGGGTTTATGTACAAAGAACGGGCAAACCTTTATGGGTTGTATCCGAAGACATGGAAAGAGATGTTTTTATGTCAGCAACAGAAGACCAAGCTTATGGAATTGTTTATCTTGTAGCGGTTGAATGAGTTATTTCAATATTTCAATTTCACGTCAAGTCGTGATTTAAAATTCACCCTACCGAGTTTAATATTCTATGATTTTGATTTACTATTGTAATTCATAATCATCCGGTTAGGATTGATCTAAACCAGTCCATTATGTATATGATTCAACATGCCAACTATTAAACAACTTATTAGAAATACAAGACAGCCAATTAGAAATGTCACAAAATCCCCCGCGCTTCGAGGATGCCCTCAGCGTCGAGGAACATGTACTAGGGTGTATGTGCGACTCGTTCAGATCATGAACTAGAACAAAGGAAAGAGGACAATGTTCAAATATAAATGATCAAATAGGATAGAACGGAAAAACAAACTACATTTCCTATCTAAAAATAAGAAAATAGAGGATATCCCTTTTATTGTGTATGAAATTTATGGTTTCTATTGGTGTAAAACCACTTACCTCAATTCAAGATGAGAAGCAATTCTCCATTGGTAGCAAATGGTTATCCATTAAGCGGAGGAAATCTTAGTTAACCTAGACGCCTCTTGCAAGAACGGACTAACAGGGTCAGCTACCCAGCCAACTTTCATAATTAAATATCGTTACTGTATAGGTAGAGCTCGTTGTGAAAGACCTATTACTGGATAATTCATGGGTAGAGCCGAAGAATGTGAACTATACAAGTTAGCAATAACATTGATTAAATGAAGTAAAGGCTCCGGTGTATAGAGAAGACCTCACCGTTTAAGAAGTAACCATAGAAACGATGGAATCCACTATTTCTTTATCATTGCTATTTTTTAAGTACAATTTCGTATTTCGAGGTGAAATGCCTAGAAAAAATAAAAAATCGTGGTTAGGAAGGTTATAGTAGCCAAAGCCATTGGAATTTTTAGTTTATACATTGGAAAAATCCGTTTTGTTATTAATATACTAGGAAAGGGGCAAAAGAATAACTGAAAGAAAGGAAATCTATTAGTTATTCGTTAAAGTTTCATTTTTTCAATGACCAGAATTAGACGGGGATATATCGCTCGGAGACGTAGAACAAAAATTCGTTTATTTGCATCAAGCTTTCGGGGGGCTCATTCAAGACTTACTCGAACTATTACTCAACAAAAAATCAGAGCTTTGGTTTCGGCTCATCGGGATAGTAAGGCTCTTTCTCAGCTTCTCCTCATCTTTCAAATCCTTGATTTGTTGTTTAACCATTCTGATCAACTCAAAAGCATCAACAGATTCTTCTATAACTTCCAATTTTTATTCCAACATTCTTTCCAACAATCTTCTTTTGAATGGATAAATCTTCTCTTGTAGCATATAGTAGGTAACATCATCTATATCCAAAATATGCAATCCACATGACCTATAATATCTCCAGTAACTAAGAACCTGATTCTCTAATTCCTTCAACATTTCTTGATCCCAACTGTGTGGTTCATACATGAAGAGCAATTCCCTATATAATAGTGATACTTTAGTTTTACCTGTACTGGCTTCTTGAACTAACCTGAAAAGATCCTGAATATCTTGTCTGTCAAGAATGTGAAGAATATCTTCTAAAAGTCTAAATATTCTTGTTGTGCCATCAGTTCTTTAAATTCCATGAGCTTCCAGTCCCTGATCCATAAAAGTATATCTTTCTAGCAATAGATGATCTCTTTCCAAAACCTTTGTATCAATACATTGATCCTCAAATTTTACTATCTTCAAGTACTATTTCAAGCTCTCATCATCATCACTATCTTCTGCTGTTGACTTAGCCCTCTTGGCTTTCTACTTCCTCTTTGTTGATCTTTTCATCTTAACACCCTTGGAGGTTCCTTCAAATTCTGTTGAACCCTCTTCCAAGTTTGTATGTACCGTTTCTTCAGTATGTACTGTTGACTGTGTATGTACTGCTTGTACATTTTCAATCTGAGCAACATCTTGAGCTTTATCTCCTTCGTTAATTCTTTGAGCAGTCTCTTCCTCCTTTGAACTTACCTTCTCCTTTCTATTCTTCCTCACATAAGTGGTCTTGATAGTTGGAGATGTAGTTGTAGGTTCAGCAGTACTTGGCTAAATTCTAGGAGTACTTCCAAATTGCCTTTGTTGTTGCAGATGTCTTCTAAGTTTTTCAATAGCTATCCTATCTGCTTCAGATTCAATCTCAACAAAACTCAATTCAGTTCTCTTATGTTGTTCATACAAAGTCCTGATCTTCAAAATTCTTCTTGACCAGCTGAATATGAGTGAAACCCTTAACTTTCTTGAGAAAGTTCATCATTTGATTCCTAATCTGCATGGTAGTTGGAGGCTTAATCTTTTCTCTTCTTCTCTTTTCAGCAAAGAATCTTTGTTGCTCCCTTACCAAATCATCAATTAGTTTTGATTCCTAAGCCAACTAAGCCGACTGCAAGTACTGCTGACATTGTTGAAGACCCAAGTACTGCTAAGCCAACTAAGCCAATTGCAAGTACCGCTGGTGATCATCATTAACTAGAAAGTCAAACTACTTTTGGAGAGGATGAGACTTTAGCCCAAATACTTCTTGACTTAAGAGAGAAGACCTCAGCTGAGAAAGCAAAACAAGCAGAGGCAGGGAAGAAGACACCACAAGAAGTTCTTGCCAAAAAGGATAAAACTAAAGGTAAGAAAGTTCAAGCTTCACACCCTACTAAAGGTATAGTTATTCAACAACAAGCTGATGAGGAAAGACCTTCCAAGCTGAAGAAGAAGCTACCTAAAATTAATCCAAAGCATAAAGGGAAGAAGCAAATACTATCAGAATCTGAAAATGAAAGTGTTTCAGATGAAGATATTAGCAAATTCATGTATAGATTTAATCAATTAGACCATGATGAGGAATATGCTCTTAGGATGCAAGCTCAGATTTGTGAATAAGACTTGCAAGAAGAACTTGAAGCTAAGCAGCTTTGCTAGAAACTAAGAGAATACAACAAGAATGGAATATACAAGAGTATGATAGGATTCAAGCTGAATTACATGCAAGTGATCTTCTTGCGCAGTACATGGATCTTCAACAATGTTGACTTCACCAGTATTAGACACATTTGTTTCTTCAATCACTTGTGTATCCCCAGATACCCTTTCTTCCACTGAAGCTATCTTTTCAACTTGCACCTCTTTAGTCTTGTCTGATCCAATGCTCATTCTAGATGTGGACAGTACTTATAAAGATTGTTTCTTGTGAAACCAGATTTGTCTTTGTGGTGGTGGAGTTGAAGATATAAGAAATTGAACATTAATTTCCTCCAACTTCTCATAGAAATTACTCCAATTCACTTGAAGTGGTGATTGAGGTTTTGGTGCTGGCTGAGTTACCATCATTTCTTCAACTTGTGGCTCCTCATGAGTAGGTTGTGGTTCATCCTGTTGAAACTCCATGTTTGTAGGTTCATCCACACCAGTCTCTAAACCAGATCCATCTTCATAAGTCCCAATGACATTTTCATCCAGCTCAAAATTGATGTCATTTCCAGAGATCCTTGTTTGATTATCAGAAGAAGGTGGTTGTTCTTCATAATTCCTCCCCTGTTTTGTTGCATTTAGTTACCTTTTCTAGTGGTTTCTGAATCTTTGCTTTTTAAGTGCAGCCTTCTGAATAGATCTATGTTGCCTCATCCAAGGTGATACTTTGTTCCTCAACTTGATTAGGCTAGCTTCCAATTCAGCAATTTTCTTGTCTTGAACAAGTTTTTCTTTTTTTGCAACACCTATACCGGTTGGGACAAACTAGTACACAAAGAAGTTAAATTTGAAACATCCACCACCTCAGGTGCTTGTTCTAGTGGTGAACCACTAGCAGCAATAGAAGCAGCAGGTGTATGGATCATCTCATCAGTATTTGGTGGAGCACCAATATTGTGAGAAGAAGATTGTGAATCTTCTAAGGAATGGGAACTCTAGTGAGAAGGAGTTTGCTGAGAAGCACCAGCATTGCTAGGTTCCTCACCTTCTTGGTTGGCAGGTTAGGCTAACATATGAGAAAACAATGGTATAACTATTCTTGTAAAGGCATTGCCTTGCTTGGTCAAGAAAGAGAAAGTTCTCTTTGTGAATGTAGGAACATCCCATGTATCAGTTAACTCTGGTAGGATAGGGATTTGGTCACTAACTAAAGTCTGAATAAATCTAGGATACATCAAAAATTTCTTAGTTCCTTCCAAATTCCTAGTCATGCCTTTAAAAATTAATCTTGAAAAATTAAAAACCCTGTTATTTGCTAGACAAATACCAGTTGATGCCAATGCAGCAGGAATTTGATCAAAATATGTACTTTTAGAGCTTAAACAGTGAATAATGGCATGAAAAAGCAATTTCCATTGAGGTGAAAATAAAGCTTTAAAGAAAGTAAGACTTTCCCTACCACCCTCATAGCCCATGGCTGCAAGGACATCATGTATCTCTGTATTATTAAGCATACTAAGTCCATTTTCATCATTTATTCTCAAACTTGCCCTTAGCAGTACCTTAGTTACATATATATTTCTATGATTTACCCTAGCCTTAATGCAAGGTTGATCAAACCGAGTACCTAACACACCAGTGTTCCAAAATTGTTCAACAATGGAAATAGAGACAATGGGACTTACAGTGAGTGAAAAACGAATATGACTTCGAGATAAGAAACCAAGAATATCATGGAATCTAAGAGAGTCATCATTCAGAGCAAGATTCGTAACCAAATTATGCTTAGAGATCACTTGTAAACCAGCCATTAGTATATTTTATGAACGAAAAATTAGAGAGAAGGTTATAGAATCAAGAGATAAAAATAAAAGATTAGGTGAATCAATTGTGTAATTGGAGTAAGTATTTAAGTAAATAAAAAACCCAAGCGCGAAGAAATCGCCAAATTTACAAAAGAGACCCTTAACCGTACAACGGACATGTAGCGGTACATGGAACATACTCGGTACTTATATTTGTGCTAGCGGTACATGGATTCAAAACGGTACCTCACAAATTTGACCAGTTCATGCATTCCACTATCATTATAACCTCTTTTATCTTTTTCTATCAATCTGCAATCACATCAAAAACACAAAAACATAGACTATACAATAAAATTAGCATAAAAATTGTACAGCTGTTACCTCCCCTCAACATATGCAGCAGTCTATTGGTTGAGCATACCAATATGTGTCACCAAGAATTAAAATCTCTTTGCATCAAATGCCTTGGTCAACAAATCAGCTACATTGTTGTTTGTATGAATCTTCAAGACTTGAATAAGCTTCTTGTCATAGACATCTCTTATGAAGTGATGTCTTATTTCAATATGCTTGGTCTTGGAGTGAAATACTGCATTCTTCACAATACATATAGTACTTTCATTATCAATGTAAATCTTGGTGTTCATGAAGTTAAACCCATAATCTAACAATTGATTTTGAATCCAATGTACTTGTCCACAACAATGAGCAGCAGCTACATATTCAGCTTCAGTTGTAGAAGTAGCAACAATGGTTTGCTTCTTACACTGCCATGATATGAGCCTTCTACCTAGGAATTGACAACCTCCTGTTGTGGATTTCCTATCATGATTAGCTCCAGCATAATCACTATCTGAGTAAGCTTCCAATTCAAAGGTGGAATCTCTAGGATACCATAATCCTAAATTGGGTTGACTTTTAAGATACTTAAAACTCTTCTTCACAGCATGTAGATGTGACACCTTTAGATTGACTTGGAACCTTGAGCAGGCACACACAGCAAACATAATATATGGCCTTGAAGCAGTAAGATAAATCAATGAACCAATCATTGATTTGTATAGATGAATATCAACATTTTCACCATGTTCATCTTTTGATAAAGACTTCTTAGCTTCAAAAGGTGTGCTTGTACTCCTTGTATCCATACATGAAAATTTCTTCAAGATTTCAGCAACATACTTATCTTGGCTGATAAATATTCCATTTTTCCTTTGTTTGACTAGCAGTCCCAAAAAGAAAGTTAGTTCTCCCATAGAACTCATCTGAAATCTTCCTTTCATCAAAGCCTCAAACTCTTCACACCATGATTTCTTGGTAGAACCAAAAATTATGTCATCAACATAGACTTGAACTAGAATAACATCCTTAGCATTCTTCTTGATGAACAGAGTTTTGTCAATTGTCCCTCTCCTATATCTATGCTCTAACAAAAAATTGGATAAAGTTGCATACCAAGCCCTTGGAGCTTGATGCAGACCATAAAGTGCTTTGATAACCTTGTAGACTCTGTTAGGGAATTTAGGATCTATAAAACCTGGAGGTTGTGAGACATATACCTCCTCTGAAATAGTACCATAAAGATAGGCACTTTTCACATCCATCTGATAGACTATAAAACCCATATATGATGCAAAGGCAAAAAATAACCTAATGGCTTCTATCCTTGCCACTGGTGTAAAAACCTCATCATAGTCTATCCCTTCTTCATGTCTATAACCTTGAGCAACAAGCCTTGCCTTGTTTCTCACAACAACTCATCTCTCATCCTTATTGTTCCTGAAAACCCATCTAGTACCAAATACTCTCTTACCTGAGGGAAGATCCACAAGAATCCAAACCTTTTGTAGCTCAAATTGTGTTAATTCTTCTTGCATGGCATCTACCCAACTTTCTTCATCAAGAGCCTGAGAAATGTTTATGGGCTCTACTTGTAATAAGAAACAGGCAAACAAACAATGCTGAGTATCCTTATGATTAGTTCTCTGCTGTTGTTTGACATAACTCACAAGTGCATGAGTTTTAGTATTGGTTTGAAGTTGTCTTCTGGTTTGCACAACAGACTATGAGTGGGAATAGAACTGACTGGAATTTCAGTTTCCAAATTGTTGAAATCAGTTATTGCACCCTGCTCATCATAGGAAGCATTGGAGAATATTCCTTCAGCTGGAATAGCATGCACGTCTTCATCGTCCATAACTTGTAAAATATCTTCTAATGAATCAGCAGACTTTGTAGATTTTGACTTAGAAGTACTTGCAGATGAAGTACCACTAGGTGTAGTATGTATTGTTGAGTGCTGTGACTCAAAATATTCTTCTCCTGAATGCTTATTAACACATGTAGCATTCTTTTCTTGATCTTGAAGCCTCTGAAGCTTTTGGGAGGCTTGATCATCTGTTGATGGCATAGTTATTGGGAGTAGCAGACATGGGAGTAACAGTAGGCATACTGGGTACATAGATATGAACATCATCATCTGATGAAGAAACTTCTTCTTAAGTACCTGCATTAGTTTCACTAGACTCCTCACCTGCATTGTTAGTTTGACAATCCTTTTGCACAGAATAGTAATCCATGGAATTAGTTAGATAATCTAAACCAAACATCCAAGCATAACCTATTCCTGGGACATTGGGTTTATTTTATAAGAAATTAACATGGGCATTTTCTTCAACCTTTTTAGATGCCAAATTATAAACCCTATATGCTTTAGTTTGCAATGAATATCCTACAAGATATCCTGGATCAGATTTTCCGTCAAACTTTCCCAAATGATCAAGAGTATTTAGTATAGACACGTGACACCCAAAAGGTCTTAAATGACTTATGGTTGGCTTAACACTAGTCAAAAGTTCATAAGGTGTTTTGTTTTGAGGCTTGGTCACTAAGACTCTATTTAACACATAACATGCAGTATTGATTGCTTCTTCCCAAAATGTATTTAGCAAAAAAGAATCAGCCAACATAGTTCTAGCAGCCTCAATTAGTGTCATATTCTTCCTTTCAGCTACTCCATTTTGTTGTGGAGTCCTAGGATTACTAAATTATCTCTTAATGCCTTTAGACCTACAGAATTCATCAAATTCGACATTCTTGAATTATGTCCCATTATCTGTCCTAATGATTAAAACTTGTTTAGTGAACTGCTTTTCAACTAATGTGATAAAATCCTTAAGTAATTCATTGGTTTCACTCTTAAGAGCTAAAAAGAAAACCTAAGTGAATCTACTATAATCATCAGTTATGACTAGACAAAAGGTCTTATGACTAATGCTTCTTACAGAAACTGGACCAAATAAATCCATGTGCAAGAGTTGCAAAGGCTTTGTCACAGTATTGAAAGTCTTGGTCTTACAAGAGGCTCTATGTTGTTTACCTTTTTGACAAGCAGCACATGTGAAATCATTTTGAAAATATTTGTTAGGTAACCCTCTAACCAAATTCCTATTCACTAATCTATTAAAATTCTTGAAATTCACATGACCTAACCTTCTATGCCATAAATTAGACTCATCATAAGAAGCTTTAGCTAGGAAACATGTAATACCACCTGTTGGAGTAATAGTATGAAGATTAAAGGTGTACATATTTTCTTGCATGGGTACTTTAAGCAGTACTTGAGATTCTTTAGGCATCTCAAAGTCTTTAGACAGCACCAAGCAGTCTCTGTCTGTGAACAGCACCTTGTTCTTCTTATCACACATTTGTGATACAAAAAAGAGATTGAGTTCATTCAATTCTTTCACAAAGAACACATCTTCAAATTTCAACTTCCTAGTATTGATTTTCCCTTTGTCAGTAATTCTACCTTTGCTACCTCCAAAGGCTACTGGTCCTCCTCTGAATTCTTCAAATTCAGCAAGGAAATCTTTGTTCCATGTCATGTGTCTTGAGCATCCACTATCTACTATACATTTGTCTTTCAATTCATCAATCAGATGCCCCTACACATAAACAAAACTTGTTAGTTTTTAACAGGGACCCAAGCCACATTTGGCTCGGATCTTGTGGGACCTACACACATAAGAGTCTGTTCAGAAGCATTCCCAGTAATGTTGCTTTTTCTCTTATACTTCATGGTTTCAGTTATGTAGTCAAAGACATACGGTGACTCTATGTGCTCAGAATTCTTTGCCTTAAGTACTGCTTTAGCAGTACTTGCTTTAACACATGGGTTTTCTCTTTTAGGAACCCACATTTGCACTGGTTTGTTATTAAACTTACTTCTAGATGTTTTGGCTTTTTCAACAACATTCTTAGAAGTTTTGGAGAACTTTGGTTTAACAAACTTTGAACCAACAGTACTTGAGTTTGGTCTAGCAGTACTTGCAGTTCTAGACTTGCCGGTACTTGGTTTACCAGACTTCAAAGGTACCAGACCTTGTTTCATAAGTACTGCTCTAGGAATAAAACTTTTGGTAGAGTTATTTTTAACCTGTTTAGCTACCCCTTTTGAATGATCAAGCTTAGGTTTGTCATTTTTAAGTTTATGTTTCCTATTAACCTGTGCATTTTTCCCATTACTGTTTTTCATGACCTTTTGTGCAGCCTTTTGTTTCATAATTATATCTTCATGCAAAGTACACTCTTTGATAAATTGACTTAGACTACCACAAACATAACATCCTTTTCTTCTCAAAGAAGACCCAAAAGGTTGTTTTGACTTAACTTACTCAAAACCTGACCCATCCCTCTTGGTTTTATTATGTTTTACATGATTATCCAATATATTGCTAGGAGTTTTTACCTGCTTGGGAACAGAACTAGTCTTAGATTCTTCAAAAACAAAAATGTTCATTAAAGGTGGATAAATAATGTTCTTGGTCACAACAGTCTTATTTGGGACAAAGTACTAGAGTTTATGGTATTTTTAACCTTTGGTTCTTCTAACTCTATACTTGTATCATTACTAGGGGCATGAAAATTCCTAATAATGGTAGAGGAACTGCCTTCATTCCTTCAACATATCTATCATTCTCAGGTGTACTATCTGACTCACTAGAACTATCAAAAATCCCCTTTGATAAGTCCTTGTCAGTTAAAGTTATCCCAGGTTGGTCCTCAATATATCCTAGGCCTGACTTATCATAATACCCCATTTGTGAATTAATTAGTTTTCCCAATCCTTTAGAGGACTTTTGTCAATGATTAATCACTTCTCTTTCATTATAAAGACTGGCTTTTAAAGCTTTAATTTCTGTTGACACTTTCAAAAGTTGTCTTTCAAAGGCTTTAATTTCCACATCTTTTTCCCTCATTCGAAGAGTTACAATTCTTATTTTCTCTTTATAGTTTTGTTGACCCTTTTTATACAAAACTATATTTTCTTCTAACTTAGCAACACCCTGTTTAAAAGCATTTAGTTCTACAGTGCATGTGTTGACTTTTTGATACTATTCACCAGTTCTACTTTTAAGCTATTAAATTTAAGAACACCGTCTTTAGAACAAGGATGTACCTCAGTATCTTCATGTGAGAGAGCCATTAAACCAAGCTCTTCTTCTTCTTCATCTTCAGCCCAATTCACCACTCCATCTACAGTCACCAATGCTTTGGTTCCTTTATGACTGCTGCGGTTTCCTTTTGGAAAACTTTCAGTTATTCTTGGAATGGTTCTATAGCTGTTCTTGGACTTTTGACTGCTACTCTCAGCTTTGTCTCTAGTGCATTCTCTTGCAAAGTGTCCATTCCTTCCACAGTTATAGCATTCAACTTTGGACTTGTCATATCCTAATGGCTCATTAGGATCAACAGTCATCTTTCTTCCAGTCTTCTTGAAGAACCTGTTAGATCTTACTGACACCATAGCAGCTTGCCATTTAAGATCCATCTCTTCAACATCAGCATCATCCATTTGGAACAAGTCATTGAGTGTTAATCTTGGCCTGCTGTCTTGTCCAGCAAAGAATGAGAAGGCATCATTGTCACTAAACAATGGTAAATATATTCCATGTGGATTTTGAGAGACTATAGGGCTGCCTTCAGTACTTTGTGGGTAAGTACCGCTTGTAATTCCCCCAGCGGTATTTGTGAAGTATGTACCGCTGCTTGATCCACTAGCGGTATTATGAAAATAAGTACCGCTATTTCCTTCTGACACAAAAGCCAAGTTAGACTTTGTTGTAGCTGCTGCTTTGGTCACCTTAATGCCTTTTACATCCATCTCGTATGCTCTAAGATTGTTGTAGAGATGATCAAAAGGAATTGTATCTAGATCATCTCTTGTGATGAAGTGCATAGCCATTGCTTTCCACTCTTGTGGAACACTCCTTAAGAATTTTAGATTAGCTTCTTCATTAGGAATTACTTTTCCATAAACTGCCAATTGAATAAGCAGCTTACTGAATCTTCCATAGCCACCATGTATTCCTTCTATACTGGAATTGAGAAGTTATCAAATTCTTGCTTAAGAACAATCTTCTTCATCTTCTTAGACTTGTCATTGCCTCCAAATCTAAGTTTGATGGCCTCCCACATAGCTTTGGCATCCTTTTAATGATGAAAGCTAGGTAAGATGTCTTCTGAAAGAGCCATAGCCAAAGCAGTTTTGGCATTTCTCTCTGATCTCTTCTTGTACCTCCTCAGCAGTCACATCAGGTAGACCATAGCATGTACCGTCAGGCAACCAGTGTAGCTTCTTAGGTGTATTCCCATTCTTGATAACTTGCCACATAGTGTGACCTGCGTGATTCAAGTAATGTTCCATCTGCATAGCCCATGTCTCATAGTTTTCACCTTTGAGCACTGGGAGTTTGACAGCAGAGAGAGTATGAGAAGGTGTTGTAGTTGTAGAGGTGGTTACAACATTCACGGCTTGAACACCTTGTGCTGGTGCAGGATGCACAACCTGTGGTTGTCCCTGTGGTATTGGATCAGGATTTGGAATATCATCCAAGTGAGCGTCATCACCAGGTTGATACATTAAGTTTTGGTGTGAGTGAAGTGTATGGGGTTATGTTCTTCTTTTTCAGAGTTTCTCAACAAGCTCTGATACCACTTGTTGATCCCTTTGATTGGATATATATTCTGTTAAGAACTAGTATAGTAGTTTGTAATCAAACTAAAACACTTTGAGAACTCTTACTCAAGCTAAATAAGTTATGCGGAATCTAACTTATAAAGCTCAGAAGAACAGAATTACGTTTAACTATTCGATTCTCTTATTAATCGACTTGAATGAGGTACATGAATGACATTGTACCTATATTCCTTTTATAGAGTAAGGAACCCTAAAAACCTTAAAATATTCTATAAAGATAACTATATCATAGGTGATATATTATCAATATTCTAACTATTTAAGTATATCACATAAGATATACTCTAACTATGACTATGACATATCTTATACAAAGATATATTCGTCCTAATCAATATAGCAGTACTTACTTTATAAGTAGCAGTACTTACTATGTACCGCGTTAACACTAAGGGTACTTGAAAGATACTAACAGTACTTCAATAACACTAACGGTACTTGACACTTAACAAATAAGTCCCAGCATATTTTAGGTTTTGATAATTGATACTATGGAGCAGCATAATGATGACGTGGAGAGATATAGAGACTTGGGAATTTTTGTCATTCAAACCTATTTTCTAGATCTCGGGAACCTGTGATTGTACAAAGTATATACAAGTGTTTTATTAGAAATATCTGATTTTGAATGATAAATTATAAAAGTTTAATAAAGTTTATTTAAACACTCTTTTGAGTTGTTTTTCTATTATTGTGCTTTCATATCATGAAATAATACCCCAAAAATATTATTCCGTTGTGCCAAGGTAAAATGGGGGTGTTACAGAGTGGCATCAGAGCCATAGTTATAGAGAACAAGAAATTAAAATCTTAACTATAACTGATTTTCTTAAATAAATTCCAAGTGAAAATCTCCGCATCAAAACCGTGCTGCTACAAAATTGTAAGTAATAATTGTAAGTTATGATTTTCTTTCAATAGTAATATTATGTGATAATACGTGTAAGTAATATACTAAATACTAATATAAATCATTTATTTTATCGACGTCTTTAGAAATATGTCTTCCTATTTTCATCCCATCGGCATATCAGATTCGGATCCAAAAAATATTTACCTTATGGATTTACCTAAACCTTTAGTACTAGCCCTTTCTAATAATAATTACCCTAATCCTTTATCTCCATAAAATAATCCTCAACCAAATAATAGACCTATTCTGTAGTATCAAACTTCTTCATCCCAAGCATCAATAATATCCCAAATACCCAAGATACATTTGTAGAACAAATGGAAAATATGATAAACTATTTTAGCGAAGTGCCTCCTAAACGTATTGAAGACCTGGAATATGAAATTGAAGGATTTAAGTATGGAAAGATGGTAATACAAGATGAAATGGAAACTATGGAAAAGGATTTGATAAAAGTAAGTAACATGAATTATGAGTTACGAAATAAGGAGAGATTGCATGATGAGGAAATTACCTTAGCCCGAGTAAGAATGGCAACAATGGAAACGCTTATTGAAGATATTCAAGTACGACATTAAGAAAATTTTAAAGGACTCTTAGCCATAATCAAAGATCTCAAGAAAAAGGAGTAAACCAACTCAAAAATATTTCAGCTTCCCTAAAAGTCTTGTAAATATTTTAGCTTTCGGTTTTTACTTTTATGTAACAAAGAAGCTTGCTTATCAGCAAAGTGAATTGTTAATAAATAAAAGTTTCTTTTTCTTTCCTTTATTTGCATATCATTCTATAAAAGAGAAGTACTTGACAAAGTATAAGTCTTTAAAATAATTATAGCAAAAGAAAAATATTATCTTAAACTAAAAAGGACTTCTCAAGTCTATTTGGTTAAAAGAAAGTATTAATCTAAATAAACGATAAATAAACTTAGGAATCTTAAGACAAGTTAATAGTTGCGTAACCCTATTACAATATTCTCTAATCTTGTAGGAAGTATCTCTAATTTTTTGAAAAAATAAGTATGCTCATAAAGCGTTGTATGTATACACATATGGAAAATGCTTAAGGACAAGTATATCTAAACTTCAAAAAAAAATTTGTCTTCTAAATTCAGAATGACACATTTAAGGACATCAATATCTTCTACCTTAACTCTCGAAGGACTTCAACAAATAATTAATGATGGAATTGCTGCAGCTATGAAATTACCGACTTTTAAGATAGTGAAGAATAATACTGCAACAACAAAATTTTATGACTAGTAAGTTATATAAATTTCAAGGAACCGAAGATGTTATTAGTATCACTCATTGGATTAAAAGAACTGAGACAATTTTCTCCCAAAGTAGTTGTACCGAAGATCGTAAAGTAAAGATTGTTGTTGGTAGTTTAACTACTAAAGCATTATCATGGTGGAATTGCTATTCTCAACTCGTTGGAATAAAAGAAGCTCAGAAGATGAAGTTGTTAGATTTTAAGTGCCTTTTAATGACCCAATATTATCCCTCCATAGAAATCGAGAAAGTGAAAAAGGAATTTTGCTATCTAGTGACACAAGGAAATGATATCAATGCCTATTTGAGAAAATTTCAAGAGTTAGCAGAATCATGTCCTATCACTAATTCCCAAAGAATGATGAAAGCTTTTATTAAAGGATTTCCCCAAGAATTCAAGAAAATGATTACTATCTCTAAACCCCAAAGTTTAGAAGAAGCCATCAATATTTCTTAGAAATTAATAGATCATGTAATGAAGCACAATCCTGTGCAAGAATCAAACACCCTTAAACGTAAACTTAGTGAAGAAGAAGAAGAAGAATCTGCTGAAACGAAACTTAATCCCTTAAATTTCTCCCATGATCCCTATTTTCCTTACCTATATTACACAAATCCCAATTCCTTTAGAATTCCCAAAACACTAGGACACAAAAATTATGCTGGAAAGCTTCCTCTTTGTGTAAAGTGTCTACAACATCATAAAGGATCTTGCCTAGCTAAATGTCAAAAATGCTTCAAGAAAGGTCATCAAACACGATACTGTTGGAGCAAGGCTAATTTCTAAATTTTCTTTTTCCGTATCATGTAAATAAATAAATGTAATTAATATATGTGAGTTTTATCAAAAAAAATCTATGTGTTTTAATGACATCTCTTGTAAGTATTATTTTATCTAGTGGTACAACTCGTTTGTAATATATTATGTATTTGATCTTTATATTTTAACAAGACTGTGAAATCTAAACTTATGAATGTTCAAAACCTTGATTTCCCTTATAAGAAATGTAAGAACAAGTAATAAGATTTCTAAGTATTTCTTAAGACATAATGCCATCCGGATTATTGTCAATTGTATTTTACTAATGATATAGAAACTCTAACAAGCTTATACCCAAAATAATTTGTTGGCATAGAGTACCAATATCTATAGTTTTAAATACATTAAGAATAGTATCCCTTATATATGTATATATCGTTAAAGTAAGAGAATTATCCAGATATTAGAAATTCATACTCCACGTATGCATTATATTACTTGGAATTACATTTATCCTATAAAGATGCTATTAGAATAAAAACTTTATAACTAGTAACTACCTATGGAATATAAATGGTAAATTTTAAGAAACTTTAAGAATTAAGATTATTTTCTTAGTATTAACTTCAAAAGGATCTTTTCGTTATAAAACTTGGTTGATTTTGAGAAAAAGGCAATAATCAATTCAAAGATTTAATGACTTATTAATTTCCTTTTATATTTTAAAAGAATTTATCTGATTTATCAGTACGCTTTATATTTATCTTAATAATCTTTATAGCTTACATTACGATTTTAATAATTAAAATATAAGATTAACACTTTATGAATGTTCATTTATAATAACTCTAATAGTAGAAATTGGTTGTAAGATAAATGACAACGTACAAGTCGTATTCATCAGTGTATGAACGAATTGTTAGAAGGAATTTAAGAATACAAGAACTATATATGCCTTTAGTACACTGCCTTATTATTGTAATCTCGGGACGAGATTTTTTTAAGGGGAAGAAGCTATGACAATCCATAAATTTACAAGTATGTTATATATTATGTTTAATGGAAATAGAAAATCTATTAGATATTTTTGCTTTTGATGCATTACTTGGTAAGATGAACTTTTTTCCCAACCTCCTAAACTACCATATCAACATATTCCTATATGTTGTAAACATAACAAGTATAAGTTTATAAGTGATTTAACAAGTATATTTATGAATAAGAACATTTCAAGAAGTATAATGATACCCTAAAATTTCCTTAGAAACCCTAGAATCCCTATAAATGAATAATGAACTCAAAGATAACAAAAGTATGAATGCATAATACATCTAAGGAATAAGAACAAGGATTATACTATCATATAGAAAATATAAAGTTATATAAAGAACAAGTAAGTATAAGCTATACAAAGCTAAAGTATAAATAAGTGTACATAATAGTCTAGATCATCACCTAAAAACCTTTATAAACAATATTTAAGCAATGTAATTATACAAGAACTATGAGTCTATAATCAATATAATATACTAATTCTAATCTAATATATAAAGAGATGTTAAGCAATCACAAAGTACTAATATTCACTAATCTCAAGCTAATAACAAGAAAATGACCTAAAACCAAGATTAGCATATAAAATCTATTCTATAATGAAGTAAAGTCTAATCTTTTGCAACTAATTATAAAACTCTACTAAGTATCATATTAAGGTAATATATTTACTATATACTAAGTTACAAATTATTAAAGCATAAAGTATAAGTTTTCAAAGCATAGGATCTTAAGCTCCCATAAATAACCCTAGAATATGATCAACCTATATAAATGCTTAAACTAAGAATGTAAAACCAATAGAAGTCATAAGCATATTATATAAGACCTAGAATAAGCTTACATTAATATATAAACCCTAATTACCCAAAATAGAAAGTCATTAGGCTTAATGATATAGAAACCCTTATATTAAGAAATCTACATAGAATCATGACCTAGTCTTTTAGGACAAGTCTACTAATAAGTGTGAAAACACTTATCCTTTTACCACTTATTTCCAATAATAACATGACCAAAACGTGTGATTTATGTCGTAAAAGTCGGAATTATGCGTGGTTTGTGTTTTTATTGTGTTTTAGGACCAAAATATGAAAAAGGAAGAAAACACGGGCTTTCACGGGCTTTTATCAAAGAAAACGGGAAAAGACGAAGTCAAAAGATCAAGAGTGCAAAAAGAACGGAAGTCCAAGGCCTATTCTGAAGATTTATCGAAGAAAAAGTCTAAACACGGAAGTTTAACGAAGTCGAAGAGCTTAAGTCTAATAGAAGAAGAAAATTAAAAGACAAGTTCAAATCCCGAGACGACAAAGACAAAGAATTAAAGTCGAGTCAAGAAAACGTGAAGAAAGGAAGAAAGAAGATGCAACACATGCACTCCTCCCACATTCCCTATAAATACCCTCCTAATAGTCATTAGGAGGGTGGTTAGAAATTTTTAGTTAGTTTTTCACTTTTTCATTTTCTTTCTAGTTTTAAAGAGAGAAAGTCTAAACTTTCTCTCACTAAGTTTCATCTTTTCTTTTAATCTTTCAAGATTAAACACTTTGTATTGCTTATTTTCATTAATCAAGTTTTATTTTAAGCTTTTAATCCTTAATCTCATTCTACTTTTCTTTGATTTTAGATTGATTTTGGTGCGATTATCATATGATCCGTGTTGTTCTAAATGATTTCGTGCTTAAAAAGTTAATCTTTTGATCATTTCATAAGTGTTCATGCGAATAAGCTTTGAGACTTTTGTGCTTATTGGCTTATTTTCATGATTAGCTTATTTACTTATAAAAAGCTTTCTTTAAAAGTTCATGTTTTTTATTGTTTGATCCAAAAGTTTTGTTTATTTTCGAGCTAGATAAGTTGATAAAAGTGCTTATTTGATTTGGTTTAGTATTGATTCGATTTAGTTGGTGAAAAGCTTGTCATAATAGCTTATTTCATTGGCTTTTTACCCGAATCCCAAATATTTCGGAAAGGGTACAAACCCCTTTCCGATTGGAGTATTCCGAGCAGCCTTCCCAACCCCTCTTTCCGATTGAACAATCGGAAAAGGGTTTCTCCTTATTCCGATTTGCACCCCTGTTATTCCGATTGTAGTGATCGGATTAGGTCTTTCATATTCCGACGGTAGCCTTTGTTGAACATTCCGATAGGTGCTAATCCAGGTTATTCCGATTGGTCAATTTTGTATATTCCGATCGGGGTTATTTTGGCTCTTTCCGATTGTGTGCTTTGTCCCATATTCCGATTAGTGTGTTCATTATTCCGATTGACCCCCTTTGTGGATATTCCGATTGCATTTCCCCCCCCCCCATATTCCGACCACCAGATCGGAATATATTCCGATCTGGGCTTGTTTTTGGCTTATTCCGATTAGGCTTATTTAGTGTATTTTTTTCATTAAATTTTCTAAGTGTTAGTTTTTATTAAGTGTAAAAGCATTTTTCTAATCTAGTCTTTAAATCTTCAAGCATTTTCTTTTAACTAATTTTAGTATTAATCTTTTAAACTTCCATTTTACTCAACGACACCTTAATTACTTGCTTATAGTTTAAATTAGACAAACAAACCAAACCATTCTCTTGATTCACCAAAAGACGATTGAGTCGCACTTAAGACCGGTTTTCAATTCGAAAGGATTCGGACGATAAGATTTTATACGAGGGGTAAAACCCAAGTATTAAATGGCGCCGCTGCCGGCTCTTTTCGTTACGATTAACGGTTTCTAGTGAGAGACGCATTGAATTTTGGGATCCGTTCTTTGAACGTTATTTTCCCTTGCTTTAAAAATTTTCAAAAATTCTAAAAAATATAAAACTCTTCAAAAATACAAAAATATTGAAAAATCATTAAAAGCAATTCTTTTCCAAAAGTTTTTGCACCAAAAAGATTATATAGATATTTTCTTTGTGTATATTTTTCTTCTGCAGGTGTATGCGTACTAGATCTTCGAACTATTCTGAGCCCGAGACTCGTGAAGATCTAGATATGGCTGGTGTTAATAACAACAATAATAACCCACCTCTACCCAATTTGAATAATAACAACAACAACAACAATGTCCACCTACCTGATTTACGAACAATGGAGGAATTGTGTCAGCCCACCATGAACGGACGCGGAGGCCCGATTGCGCCGATGCACGTCACGGCTCAGGAGTTTTCATTGAAGCATCACATGATCCAGCAAGTGCAAACTAACCCGTTTCGCGGAATTCCGGATGATGATGCCAACAAACACCTCGACAAATTCATTACCATAACCCAAAGCATGAAGTGCTCCGGTGTTTCTATGGATGACCTTCGCCTTCAACTCTTTCCCCACTCGCTTTCTCACCATGCCGAAAAATGGTTTGACCGTCTTCCTAAGAATTCTATTCATACGTGGAATGACATGACTCAACGCTTTTTATCGCGCTACTTTCCCCCATCCATGGTCACTAGCCTTCGTAACCAAACAGTGGATTCATGCAAGAGAATGATGAATCGCTCTTTGATTCTTGGGAACGATACAATGATTTGATCGACCGTTGTCCAAATCACAATATGCTCCCCGTCACTCTCATTGACACCTTCTATAATGGTCTCACTTTTCGTGATCGTGACACGATCAATGCCGCCACCGGTGGTACATTTATGAAAAGGAGACCGGAGGAGTGCTGAGAGTTGATCGAAAACATGACTACTCACCACAAGAATTGGGATTCATCCGCATCCTCACTTTATTTTCGGACTAAATAACTATCGAAATAAGTCAAACAATACATCCTCGTCGCCGTCGACTACGTTTCTAAATGGGTTGAAGCCAAGGCTCTCCCTACGAATGATGCGAGGGTGGTTGTGAACTTTTTGAAGCAGCTTTTCGCTCGATTTGGCGTTCCTCGTGCTATCATCAGTGACCGCGGGACTCATTTTTGCAACGATCAATTTGCAAGAGTCATGGCTAAGTATGGTGTCAATCACCGTCTTTCCACCGCCTATCATCCCCAAACCAATGGGCAAGCCGAGATATCCAACCGTGGATTGAAGCGAATTTTGGAGCGTACTGTGGGAGAGCATCGCGCCGCGTGGGCCGATAAGTTAGATGATGCTCTGTGGGCTTTCCGTACTGCTTACAAGACCCTGATCGGTTGTACACCTTATCGTCTTGTGTACGGGAAAGCCTGCCACCTCCCAATCGAGCTGGAACATAAGGCGCACTGGGCCTTGAAGTGGGCTAACTTCGACATCAACAAAGCCGGTGATCATCGCAAGGTTCAACTCAACGAGCTAAATGAACTGAGGAATGAAGCTTATGAGAACTCGCTGATCTACAAGGAGAAGACGAAGATTATTCATGACGCAAAAATCAAGAACCGAGAGTTCCACATTGGTGATCAAGTCTTACTTTTTAACTCTCGGTTGAAGATCTTCTCTGGCAAGTTGAAGAGCCGCTGGTCTGGTCCATTCACCGTCGTCAAAGTCTTTCCTTATGGGACCATTGAGCTTTCTCAGCCAAATGGGCCCAATTTCAAGGTGAATGGCCACCGTCTGAAGCTGTACTTTGGTGAGGACATCTCTCAAGAGATGATTCCATCCCTCACCACGTTCCCCATGAACTAAAACTGGGTCGAGTCAGGCTCGTGACTCGGTGAACAAAAACAAGCGCTTCTCGGGGGCAACCCGTGATCTATCCTTTACTGCTTTCATAATAATGTAGGGGGAGCCCCGTATGTGTTTGTTGTCTTATTTCTTGTGTTGTGCAGGGATTAAAGCTTCAAAGAGCACCTTGATGACTTTTGACGAACCGTGATACCGTGTTCCCATCTTCCCGGTTCTATCCTAAACTTTTGTGATTCAATATTTCATATTTTATATGTTCACATTGAATTCACTTTAGTTATCCTTTCCTTAGCAAGATTTAAACAAAGTGCACAATGTCCTATATGTAGGGGAGTTTACTCCCACATGCTTAAACATTGAGGACAATGTTTATCTCAAGTGTAGGGGGGACTTCTATCGAAGTAAGTGGTCTTTTCCATGAATTTGCCCTCATTTTAACCGGAAAATTTGATTTTTCGACATTTTTCAAAATTTTTAATCTATTTTGGCCTAGTTGTATAGTTGTATTTGCCTTTGTTATGAATATTTTTCTTTCCATTGCTAGAATAAAGTGGTTTTATTTTTCTTAGTCGTGAACATTTTGACTCAACCCGAGTTTACTTACCTAAGTTTACTCTAGCTAGTATCCTTAACGTGTTTAAGTCAAGTTTTGCTAGGCTTTTATATAGGGAGCTATAAAACGCGTAAGTCTTAACTCTCACGGGTCAAGAACAAGAACTTTTCGCAAGTTCCTATAATTGATCCTAAAGAGTCGTTTATCAAGGGAACTTTAAAATGCGATTTCTAAAACTTGAAAAAGTCTAAGAAGTTGCAAGATCCTATAAGCGACTCGAAAACCCAAAACTTTGATTTAATAGGCTAAGCATCCACGAGTCTCATTCGTTGAGATTTTAAACTGTGGAGAACGAGAGATGATAGAGTCAATTATAAGTTTGGTATTCTTTCGTGAATTTACGTGAGTTAATTATAAGCCTATTCTCCCTCCGCTTGTTAATAAATTTATCTGCAATAAATAAGGTTGTACGATTTAAAAGGTTACTTAGCTTCTAGCCCCAGATCGTTTAAAAGTTGCTCGGTACGGATTAGAGTTCATAGCCAAGGCATAACTTATTGAAGCGGGATGCGAAGATTGGCGAGTCCGAAAAGGCCCTAACAAGGCATGAGGGCTACATTTTATTGCTAAAGATCCAAAAGTGATGTGAATAATCATTTATCGAAAATCAATATGAAGGATCGAGACACACAACGAAAAGCAAGAACTCCCCAAAAGTCATGGAGAAGTCTATCCGAAAAGACCCTAACGAGGTATGAGGATAAATAGATCCAAGTCCTAAAAGGAGGCGGATCGTTGTATATCAAAGTCCAAAATAAAGATTGGAGAAAAATGAAGAAGTCGTGGTCCAAAGATAAAGAATCTCTCAAAACTTCAAGTGAAGAAATTCCTATTATGAAGAGAAGGCCATTATTTCATGAACGTCTCTCAAGATTCGAAGTATGAAGTCGCTGCCAAATATCGGTCCGAGAAAGGTCTCAAATCGTGAAGCGAGTTATGCCAAGATATGAACTTTATGAGGTCCCGAGAAGCAGTTTTAAAAGATTTGGTCCTTTAGCTAACTATTGATTAAATCGTTCACTTTATTTTCGGACTAAATAACTATCGAAATAAGTCAAACAATGCATCCTCGTGATCATTCAAGACAAAAATAAAATATAAGAGATACACTTAGGAATAAGGGAGTCTAAGTGAATAATTAGCCCACATGAGTTCGTGATAGTTTGCTAACTTATAATAACAATGATCTCGTTTTTAAGCTTGGTATGGGGAACGTGAAACTTGAGGATGATAAACGTTCATGGTTGCCAAAACCCAATGTAAGCTTTTAATTTCTTTACTTGTTCTATCTTTTCATGTTTAGTGTTTAATAAAGGCCAAGGTGGGTTATTTATGATGGAAAATGTAAACCATGCTTAAAAATTAATGCATTGCATGAGGGCATTGCAATGGTCAAGTATAGGGGATTTAATAAGTGTGAAAACACTTATCCTTTTACCACTTATTTCCAATAATAACATGACCAAAACGTGTGATTTATGTCGTAAAAGTCGGAATTATGCGTGGTTTGTGTTTTTATTGTGTTTTAGGACCAAAATATGAAAAAGGAAGAAAACACGGGCTTTCACGGGCTTTTATCAGAGAAAACGGGAAAAGACGAAGTCAAAAGATCAAGAGTGCAAAAAGAACGGAAGTCCAAGGCCTATTCTGAAGATTTATCGAAGAAAAAGTCTAAAGACGGAAGTTTAACGAAGTCGAAGAGCTTAAGTCTAATAGAAGAAGAAAATTAAAAGACAAGTTCAAATCCCGAGACAACAAAGACAAAGAATTAAAGTCTAGTCAAGAAAACGTGAAGAAAGGAAGAAAGAAGATGCAACACATGCACTCCTCCCACATTCCCTATAAATACCCTCCTAATAGTCATTAGGAGGGTGGTTAGAAATTTTTAGTTAGTTTTTCACTTTTTCATTTTCTTTCTAGTTTTAGAGAGAGAAAGTCTTAAACTTTATCTCACTAAGTTTCATCTTTTCTTTTAATCTTTCAAGATTAAACACTTTGTATTGCTTATTTTCATTAATCAAGTTTTATTTTAAGCTTTTAATCCTTAATCTCATTCTACTTTTCTTTGATTTTAGATTGATTTTGGTGCGATTATCATATGATCCGTGTTGTTCTAAATGATTTCGTGCTTAAAAAGTTAATCTTTTGATCATTTCATAAGTGTTCATGCGAATAAGCTTTGAGACTTTTGTGCTTATTGGCTTATTTTCATGATTAGCTTATTTACTTATAAAAAGCTTTCTTTAAAAGTTCATGTTTTGTATTGTTTGATCCAAAAGTTTTGTTTATTTTCGAGCTAGATAAGTTGATAAAAGTGCTTATTTGATTTGGTTTAGTATTGATTCGATTTAGTTGGTGAAAAGCTTGTCATAATAGCTTATTTCATTGGCTTTTTACCCGAATCCCAAATATTTCGGAAAGGGTACAAACCCCTTTCCGATTGGAGTATTCCGAGCAGCCTTCCCAACCCCTCTTTCCGATTGAACAATCGGAAAAGGGTTTCTCCTTATTCCGATTTGCACCCCTGTTATTCCGATTGTAGTGATCGGATTAGGTCTTTCATATTCCGACGGTAGCCTTTGTTGAACATTCCGATAGGTGCTAATCCAGGTTATTCCGATTGGTCAATTTTGTATATTCTGATCGGGTTATTTTGGCTCTTTCCGATTGTGTGCTTTGTCCCATATTCCGATTAGTGTGTTCAATATTCCGATTGACCCCCTTTGTGGATATTCCGATTGCATTTCCCCCCCATATTCCGACCACCAGATCGGAATATATTCCGATCTGGGCTTGTTTTTGGCTTATTCCGATTAGGCTTATTTAGTGTATTGTTTTCATTAAATTTTCTAAGTGTTAGTTTTTATTAAGTGTAAAAGCATTTTTCTAATCTAGTCTTTAAATCTTCAAGCATTTTCTTTTAACTAATTTTAGTATTAATCTTTTAAACTTCCATTTTACTCAACGACACCTTAATTACTTGCTTATAGTTTAAATTAGACAAACAAACCAAACCATTCTCTTGATTCACCAAAAGACGATTGAGTCGCACTTAAGACCGGTTTTCAATTCGAAAGGGTTCGGACGATAAGATTTTATACGAGGGGTAAAACCCAAGTATTATCTACAAACACTTATATGACTTCATTAAGGTTATAAGATTATTATAAAACAATGTACAAGTACCCTAATGTACAAAGTAAAAGATTTCAATGCATGAATTGTAAATTTGGTCAAAATAGGAATTTTCACCCTTTAGACATGTTTACCTAAACTAAACCACTAAAACAAGTGTGAGAACTCTTTTGACACTTAATATACAATGTATAGGACCTAAATTAAGTTTAAATCAGTAACTAAGAGGATAATAATCACATTTACTAAAATAAAACCCTAGATCATTAGAAAACCCTAATCTATAAAAGTATACTTCCCATTTTCACATCAAACCTTTATTAAACTTCAAACCAAGGACCCAAATCTCTTAAATATAATGTATAAACCCTAATTAAGCCTTAATCATTCACTAATCACTTTCCTAAGTCCTTAATCACCAAAAACACAAACCATAAGTTACAAGCCCTAGTTTTTAAACCTGGTTTTGTAATTTCCCTCCAAAACTCATTTTTAAACCATTTTCTTCCATTCCAAGTTTTAAAACCAGATATTTACATGTTCTAATATATTATAGATGTGGTGACAAGTAGGTGCATCACCTACTAGGGTGCTACGCATCACCATTTTTATCCTAACATAGCCGTGAGACATTTTAAGCCAAAGATAAGATTGGAATGAATCTAGACTCTATAATATTATGTAGAGCTTAACTAGCTATCCTTAGTCATCCTTCTAGCTTAATTACAGGTTTCATAGCAAGCCTTGGAGCCTAAGTATTGGAAAACTATAAATAGAGCCGTATGGACTCCATTTGAAACTCGCACCCCGTTTTCTTAGTATCTCTTACCCATTCTTCATATTCACTTGTATAAACGTCCTAAGACATCCCTCAAGACCAGAAACAAGGTATAGAAGGAAGCCATTGAAGCTTTTGAAGCTTTGATAGCAAGTAGTGTTTATTAGAAGTCATAAGGAGCCATTTTGCAGCTACCTAAATAATTTCTATGTTAGCTATGCTTTGATCTTGTTATAATGAATTCTTAGACTTTTTATAATGCCAAAATTATGTTAGAAAGATTATCTAAAAGAAACTAATTCATTTTATCAATTTAAATGAAAGTTATAAGTTAAAGATGTCTTAAAACCCGAGTTTTGTAATTTACATAAAATAATAAGCAAAAACCCATTTCATAAGCTATAATTCTGAAGAAATGTTGTTAATATGATTATAAACATGCTTTGAAACTTATGTTTTTAAATTATAGATCATTTGGTCCATTTTTGAGGTTGTTATGTGATTTTTACAAGTATAGGGACTAAAACTGTCATTTTTAAAGCTATTTAACTTTTTGGGCCAAAAGTGTCATTTTATGAAATTTAAAGCTATAATAATAAATGTTGGAAAAATTGAGGCCCTAAGGTTAAATATTAAGGGTTAAAATTGTAAATATTAAAACTATACACTTAAGGGGTTAAAAGTATAAAATATGCTAAAATTATGAAATTAAGTGTTAAAAAGGTAATTATTATTAAATTATAAACTTAAAGGATCATTTTAGTAATTTATAAAACTATATGAATAAAAACTATATTATAAAACATACTTTCTAAATTATTATAAAGTATAAGAACTATTTTTGCCAATTATGAAACTAAAGGATAAAAGATATAAATACAAAGAAAAATATACCAAGATTTGAAGAAATTTCTAAAAATTACTATGTATCATGTTAGTAGGGAACTTTGTACAAAGATGTTCCATCTCGATATTACGTTCTGACTGAGTTTGTTGGATTTACGATTTAAAGTGCCCTCGCTCCTCAAACGTTTATAGAATGGCTTCTGAGTATAATGGCCCGAACAATGATGTAGTATTATCACAATTACAAGAATACATAAATATTATAACAAGAATATTGAACTCCAAAAATCAAAGACTTAATACTATACCAAATATGTTAAAGTAGGTTGGTGTAAGATCAAGTTCTTGTTTGTTAGCTCAAGTTATTCTGTGTGTGATATAAAGCCTGACAAGATTTACTAGACCTAAGGTGAGTTCATAGCCTCACTAACGTATACTACTTTCAATGATTTGAAAACCCGTGAGGGGGATATATGTTAAACTGGAATACAAGTGTTTTTGGTATGCTTCTTAGAAATAATTATTGACACTATGTAAACTGTTGCCTTGAAAGTCCCTTTTTAAATATAAACCGTTAATCATTTTCCTGGAAATGAGCGCTAATATTGTAAATAGTACAATTTGGGGACTGATATCCCCTGTCTAGGCAAGTCGCACTTGCTAGCACCTCAGTGGTCAAACAGGCATACTTTATTTTGCTAATAAGGATAGTTTGGCAGACTTCCTCATAAGCGCAATTGTGGGTTTCTGATATATCTAGTCCCGGTATCATAAGCTTAGTGCATTGATTAATTGATTTTACGGGCGAATAATAACATAGCTCAGAAAAAAGGATCTTGTATTCAAATTATTTTTAAACCTATGAATTCACTCAACCTTTGTATTAACTTTAAGCAATATTTCAGGTTTTGATAATTGATACTATGGAGCAGCATAATAATGACGTGGAGAGATGTAGAGACATGGGAATTTTTGTCATTCAAACCTATTTTCTAGATCTAGGGAACCTGTGATTGTACAAAGTATGTACAAGTTGTTTTATTTGAAATCTCTGATTTTGAATGATAAATTATAAAAAATTTAATAAAGTTTATTTAAACACTATTTTGAGTTGTTTTTCTATTACTGTGCTTTCATATCATGAAGTAATATCCCAAAAATATTATTTCGCTGTGCCAAGATAAAATAGGGGTGTTACAACAATAACCAGGAACAACAAGGACATCATACAGTTTAACATTACTATTAATTTTTAGATTACCAACATGACTGATAACATCAAGAGTACCATTAGGGTGACCAACAGTAAGATTAAGACAAAACACATCAATAACATCAGTAATTCCCACAGTAGACATAGTTAAGTGCTGATTAGCACCAGAATCAATAACCTAACCAAGACTAATAGTTTTAACATACAACTTATTGTTGGCAGAGAAGAACCTAGAAAAATTAACATTAAACCAAAGATTACCATTAAAGAAAGAACATATGTGATAACGCCTCATTTATACATGTTTGTAATGATGTATTTGTCCTTGTTTGCTATGTAAATAAATAAATTATTTGTTGAATTGATACTAATAAAGGATATTGTTTGTATTGTAGCTAAGAAAGAAACCATGAAGGAAAAGAATGAAGAAATAAAGAATAAAGGGGCTAAAGATGGAATTATGCTGAAATGGAGCCAAAGTGCAGCGCACAATTGGAAAAGTGCGGCGCACATTCAAAGTACCCCGATTTTGGAGAATTACAAGAAGTGCGGCGCACAAACTAGAAAGTGCGGCTCACATTTACACCTGAAGAAGTACGGCGCACAATTGGAAAAGTGCGGCGCACATTTTGCTGTAGTTACATAATTAAGTGCAAATATGCATGACTATTATGGATAACCTTTAATATACTTCCAGAGTTTCTAACCTACGAAAATGAAACTATAAAAGGACCCATAGGCCAGGCATAAATCATAGTATTCCTCACTTTTCTCTATTATTTAAGAGAATCTAATAATCAAGGATTTCTCCAAATCCTTGATCATAGTCACTAGAGTTGGTAAACCTTAGTGGTTTATGATATTGGTTCTAGAACAAGGAACTTAGAAGTGTTGTTAGCCATTTGTAATAAGTTCAAAAACTTATAAATCCTTTGGAGCAATTATTAAAATAACCTTGTGGTATAATTCTTATTTCATTTATGTTAATCTTTTACTTTGATTTACATATGACTGAAATGATCTTGTTTACTGTTATTATGGAGTAGTGTGATGTGCACTTGGTTAAGGTTTAATACCCTTATGATTAGATGCGATTATTAGCTTTGCTGGGGCAAAGTGCGGCGCATAATTAGTTTTGTGCGGCGCACTTTTTCCCTGGGTTCGTGAATATAAGTGTGATTTGGATGCTCATGTATTTTATGTTACTATGTAAGACCATTGTTATATGTTGGATTTATCCATGATCATTCACTAGTACTCATGTGAATGGATGAGTTTCATGTAATCTAGTAAATGAATCTTGTTAGTCACTTTTGTCGCGATTAGTGGATTAAAACATATGCCAACTCTTGCATAATCTCATGTACTACCTTAGTTATCGAAATCAAGCATAAACCTTTCTTAATGTTGTTGGTATAACAAAGTCTTTAGTCGGATTCTTAACATATCAATTAGATGTTGCATGCACGACTAGTAATCGGTATGTTGTCTTACATTGTTTATGTGCTTATATTCATCATTGCTACCTATCTATCATATGGTTATGACCTTAGCCAAACGCACCCTTTAATACCAATTGTTAAGTATATCTTTAGAACTTGTGACACTATAGAGGTAATTGTTTTGATATTTTGATAACAACAATCCCGTGGAACGAACTGAACTTACCATTAAGCTATGCTATACATGAAAGGGTATACTTGCCCGTGTTTATGTTTCTAGTCATTTGTGTGGTAATATGTTGAATAAAAATTAAGACTTGCAAACGAACATCAATCTGCCATGTTAGCACATAAAGCTACCAGAACCAGATCCATGATCACTAATCAAAGAGAACAACTTTTAAATCTGCTAAGAAGTAAAACCAGAAGATAAACTACCTAAAGAGGTTTTATCTGACTTAACTTCGATGTTAGCCTTAAAGTTGGATTTATTCACACCAGAATTAGTATTCACACCTTAAACTTCTTAAACCCAGAAGGAAACCCAACCAATTCATAATACCTTTCAATTGTATGACCAATCTTGCCACAGTTTTGATAGTTCTCATTAGGATTAGGCCCCTATTATCATTATTAATAAAACCATTGGTATTTATAGTGTTATTGTTATTAAAATTTATTCTATTACCATTCACATTACAAGATTTAACAGTAAAAAAAGAAGGATTTATTTTAGACTCAAAAGCAATAAAGGAATCAGGAATCCCTCTGTTAGATTCCTCTAGATACAGTATTATAGGCCTTTTTGACCTCATGATGAGGATATCTAGTTAACAAAGAACTCCTAACATGTTAATAGAAATCATCAAGACCTATTAAAAACTAAATAAGTTTCATAACATGTTGATGTAAAACTAACTCAGTACTAGTAGGATAAGCACACTTAACATCACATGAACACTTAGGCAATTTAGTAAAAGATTCAAACTCTCTCCACAAAAAATTAAGTCTATGATAATAATTAGCAATAGATGTACCACCTTTTTTGCCACAATTAATTTTTTGTAATAAATTATATCAGAACCATCCACTTTGTCATATGTTTCTTCTAATTCTTTCTAAATAGAAGCACAATTATCAGAATAAACCAACCCCATATAAACATCTTGAGACACATGACTCATAATCCAAGTCAAAACCATAGCATTACATCTATCCCACTGAGCAGTCAAGACATCACTAGTTGCATAAGACTCTCTAAGGCAAGAACCATCAACAAAACTAAATTTATTTCTAGCTTGTAAAGCGAGTTTCATAGCACCGCACCAAATCCTATAATTTTTAGTACCAAGAAGCTTGAAAGAATTTAAAGTAAAACTACTATTATCACTATTCTGAACATAAAGAGGATTACCAGCGTCTAAACAACTAATAAAAACAGGATTAGTACTAGAACTAGCAGACATGATGAACAATCAAGAATAACAAACCACACAAAAATAAATATAACAAAATAATAAGACAACTAAGACAAATAACCAAATGAAAAAAACTAAAGAGAAATGAACCAAACACAATATCACCAAGAATGCAACCGAGTGGACTGGGGCTAGCCAGAGCAGATATTCACACCAGTCAAGGTGTTAACCGAGCCTGTTTGCACCCACCTCAATAATCATAAAACCCTAATTTGAAATCACGATTTCATAGAACTTGTCTCTTGTACCATGTAAACAATATCAAGATTATGAACAAAATACCCAGATTGCACTCAACTAACCGCCCCTTTATTGTTTATTAAGAATCAATATAATACAATACAATCAAGTCCACAATCGTGTGCTTGATAAGAGAGATAACTTCCACTAGGTGGATCTTATCGCACACATACCAATCACTCAATCACTCAGAAACAATAACAATAATCAATCAAGATGATTGATATGAATACATACCAAGAAAGATCAATCGTAACTGAATGATTGGTATATAACAACCTAACAAACTATAGAGAGATGCTTGACTGTGTGTGTAGAGAGAGATAATGGCTGAATTACGACTTAACACAAAAGCCCTCCATCTTTTAATTTGACATAAATATTCCATGCACTTTAAAAAACATAAAACTACACAAACAAAATACAAAATAACTTTCAACAAATAAAATACCCCATCAAAACAATACAAAAGAAGCTAGCTAGTAATAATATTCACAAATAATTATCGAAACACACTATTTAACTAGACATGTACGGATCCAATTCTTCTAACTCTAAGTCTCTAAGACTCAAGAATACTGTTCTAGTAGTAGTATGGTGATGTAATAGTGGAAGCTTAAGAAGGTTGATAGGTGATCCATAACTAATACTTTGTTTGTTGCTCGAAAAAGCACCCATTATAGGTTATTTGTTCTGCACCTGCATGGTTTCGAATGTCAGTTTATTTCACAAGAGTCCTATCGTTTGTAACTTTGTATATGTTTTGATCGATTCTTAGTACGAATGTACGTTACTATATGTCTAATTATGTCCAGTCTAGAACAGTAAGCATTATAGACAAACCAATTAACCAACCATACAAGAAAGAAAATAAACTATGGATGTTTACATAGATCATGTTAATAATTGTTCAAATATTTCCATTTATTTCCAAATAATTCAATCAATTACTATATTGTACAAAGCATCTATTTTGCTAGAAATTTCATACAAATTTACATGCCTTGTAGGATTCTCCCACTGCAAAAGCTCCATAAGCCCCTTCTCAACATCTCTTGTGTCCTTCACCAAACCCCTTAAGCAAAATGCAATAGCACTCAAATTCAGTACCACTTCATTCATCTTCATCTCATCACAATCTTCACTAATAACAAGCTCTTTTGATTTTTGTAGATAGGAATTTACTATATTGTCCATTTCATCCTCACCATTTGGTCCACGAACATGTAGCCTTTGAGGGCTATTCGGTATTTTCCCCAACTCGAGATCACTAGACGTGTCGCAAAGATTACTCTTTTGTAGCTCCTTCTCAAGCTTGTGTAGTGATTTAACCAAAACAACATTCTCAAAACACTTGAGTGAAGGGTGAATCATTTCTTTAAAATGCTCAACCTCACCTTCAAGGTTCTTTAAGCTTAAGTTCTCTTTTTGTAAAGATTCATATGCATGGTGCAAAAAGATAAGAAGCCCCTCCATGTTTGACAGACTCTTTAGGAGCTTATTGTAACAAACACCATGAAATGGCACAAACCAAAAGTTGGGTTCCATTTCAGCCTCCTCAATGAACTTTCTTAACTCATTCACATTAGCTTTAAGCTTCTTTTGGCCATCTCCAATACAATCTTTCTTACCACATAGACTCAATGTGGCTACGCACTCGTGCAAGACTTGGAGGCTCTTGGAGAGTTGCATCTTGGCTAGAGTTGAAGCTCTTGTGGGGTGAAACACGAGTTCAACAACAATTGAACAAGATAAACCGATAAATGCTTCAACAATCCTAATGATAGCGAATTCAGTAGGTGGGCCAAAGTTTTCTCGACCAAGAACTAGCACGGCACCGATTACAGCTGACACCCCACCGGCTGGACCATACATACGGCTTCGCCTCAACAAACTGCAGAAGATGAACCATGGAAGAAGAATCAAGAACCTTACTTTAACATATTTCTCAAGAACAAAGCAGCCCAATACTCCATAAACAGTTCCTAGGACAGTTCCTTGAGCTTTGAGATTCGAAACCCTAAATGCAGCTTCTCTAGAAACAGCAAAACTTATTGCTACCGGTAGTCCGGACCATATTCCATTATTTTTGCTGTATATCAGTCCAAATAGAACAGCCAAACCTACTGATAATGAACATTTTAATGCTAGCATGAACCTCCTGTGCATCACAAAACTACTAATCAATTCAAAAAGATTCGCCTCTTGCTTCTTTTTGCTCGGTACGTCGTTCAATGATGTAGGGTTACACGATGGATTCTCAGTCATTTTTGTTTGAAGTAAGTTGGAGCAAAATAGGAAGAAAAAAGAGGACAAATCTTTGTGTGTTTGCGGGAACGAATGAAGAGATGGCATTAGATTTTCATGATCTGATTCAGGAAAAGTTGCTAAATCTGAAGGCATGCAAGATTTTAACTGGTCAAAGGTCGAGGTTATGCTTTCTTGAAGCTTATGCAAGTAATTTTTAAGGGCTTGATCAAGGATTTGTGGTGGAAATGAATTCAAATTGTTCAAAGCAATTTGTAACCCGCGTAGTGGCATCTCAATAGCTTGCAACTTTTCTGTTATACTAAGGCAGTGTGGTTTCAAGAAATTTATCCCAAGTGTCTCCCATTTCATGCTTTCCTGCAAAATAAATCAAATATTGTCGTAAGCATAAAATATCATGATTTTTACTCATCATAACTTCATCTATAGATTATAGATCATGCATTAGTTGTTATTTGTATTATATTGACAATCTTGTTTAGAGTCAATAATTTTACTAATCCAAAATTTTTAAAGGCCCAAAAATTTGTCTCGTTAATAATTATACGCATATGTACATGTATTTTTTTTACATAGGGTGACTTCTTATATATACCGCTTCTCATAAAAAAAAGTAAAATAGGAAAAGGTTTCACAAAAAATGAAAATTTGAGCTTACTTTCTTAGACTTAATGGCATTCAGGAGTTTAGTTCCACTAATAGATAGAAACTTGGCTTGTGAGACAAATGCTTGTGCACTTGTGTAGTCTTCTGCACAAAATGCCTTCAAATATAGTTTTACCCTCTCTAAAGTATTATCTGCATAGAGCTTGCACTTCTTTTTCACCTAAAATAGATTACAAATAGCAACATCATTAGCCATTATATCATAAAACAACATTATAAGATGATTGTTGCATGCGTGTATATATATTCCATACGTGTTTAATGGTTTATCAAATTATTAGGCTTATCAAAATCATGTTATTAATAACCTAAAATATTCTCAATTCTGTAGCTAGGAGCTAGATCATTGTTTTCATTTAAATAAACTTCATAATGAGTTAAAAATTGATAACCACATATATCTAAAATCATTATATTTGTGACTAAAAATAATCTTCGATGGTATGCACGAAATATTAGGAGTAGTACTTTTCACTCTTTGCAAACTCGATGCATGACACCACTAGATTATGTTGGAAGAAATGTTGGTCTTGAAAACAAACAAAGTACGTATGCACTTTGACTATCTACTCCATGCCAAAAAAATTCACATGTTTTCTGCACCCATGAAACCGTTTTTTAAGAACTTTTACTATGTTTTGTGCTAGAAAATCATGCCATTAAACAAAAATATCTACGTTTGATAGTAGATAAGTTCATGTTTTTGTTTGATGTTCTACATGAAATGTTTGATTTTGCCATTTACCTGAAACGTAGCAAGACCAGGATATGGAAGCAACAAAGAGACAACACAAGCCAAAACTCCAACAGCAGTGCTAGCAGCCACATGCACCGGATGCATGACTGGATCAGCCTCGCCACCCTGATCATAAGCCACCACGTATATAATCACAATTTGACCCAACGCTATTCTTTTCGACACCAAATGTGTCCTATGACCCGGTAACATCACCACAAACGCAGCCATACCTACAATAACAGCTGTTAGGGGCGTCGTTAGTCGCGAAGGACCCAAATACGCTAACCCTAATATAGCTGGAATAACCGTCAAAGCTGTTGCACATAACGCGTCCCAGCAGCCACGAAATGTGTCTCCTAGGGACGCGCCAGTGATGATCAGTATGACGGTTACATAAGAAAAGGCGGGGAAGGCCACTTGGCGCCGAAAGGCTTCTGGGCCAAAAAGTGTAGCCACCGCCACGATACAACAAGCTGTAGCGGTGCGAAAGGCCGCAGAAAGGCCCGAGAGCCATAGGGCCCGGGATTGGGGGTTTAGTTTAAGCTTTGAGGTAAGCATTGCTATTAGTGGAGTGAATTAAGATGAGTGTGTGAGAATGGAATGAGAAATGTGATGAAGAATTGGTGCAAGCTACCTATTTATACATGATGCTTATTGGTAGACCCCATTAAGTGAAAATACTATAAATATAGACTAATGAAACGTGGGACGACCTATAAGAGTGTTCATTTTATTATTAAGACTAGAGAAATTTTGTTTTGTTTATCAATTAAAGGATTCATGATAGAAACATATATATTTGATAATACTAGATTTTTTATGTGTGCATGATAAAAATCTTAGTTTATAGATGATTTTGATAAAATAGCACATGGTAATTGAAAGGTTTCTTTTTTCAACGAGGTAAAATTAAAATAATTACAACACATTTTTCTTACGATTAAATTAAATTTTGAAACCATATATTGTTATTTTGTTGAGTCAATGTAATATGTCATATAGTGTTAAAGAATGTAATTACAACAGTAACTTCATTCTATGTTTTAAAGGTGGCAATTTATTAAAGAATGAGGTTCGGTAGATTGACATTCTTAGAAACTTCAACATTTTAAGGAATTACTACTATGTTAAGTTGCACTAATCCGGTTTCATAAATATACACGAACAGTGTTTATGGAGATGATAAAATACAAAAGGGACCAAGTACTCGAAAATAGACACACCATCTGCATCGTTATCTAGCTCATGCAAAAAAAATATTGTATTCTTTCGTTGAGATACTCATTGCAAACATATTACACGAACAAAAATAATTGTCTGGATATAAACCATACTACTTTTTATGTGGGATTTCAACCTTTTTCAGCTAGTGTTTTCGATACAAAATTAGAGAATAATATCCTCAAGATACATTAAAAAAATTGTTTGCATTCCAAAAAAAAGAATGCAATATAATGCTCACCTTACGAAAAAAAAACATCTATATTATGTGGATTGTCCTTACTACAACTAGAAGTTTAACTACTCCGTAGTATTTATATGAAACTAGTCTCTCGATTATTAGTACCGTGTACGCATTAATCTAGAAGATGTTATGATAATAACAGATTCACTAAAACTTCTTCGTATGTATTACATACTTTCGTTTTTTGTTTTTGTTTTTTGATAAATGATTGCACCCATTGACGGATTTGCGTTCTACTAGTATCTCAAAATAAGTTAAGTAGTTCATCTTTGACTACTTATCAAATTCGATATGAATTACGTACCATTCATGTGAAGTCAAAATGTTCACATTTGCCATCAACAATCACACAACAAACATCGAACTTTTCTAAAAACCACTTCATTTCCTTAGACAAAAATCTTTTCCTCCAACCACCACCATCTTCAACAACATAGCTATAGTTCATAAAGATTAAGCGTGACACGTTTTACACAAAAAATGACTATAAAGCATTAAACTGTTGATAGACATGAGAGAAAAGAAAATACGAAGGGACATATCAATAAAGAAGGATGAGTCATAACAGTATGTTATTTCTTTTAGTTATGTTTATAGAAAAATTAGTGGTTCATATTCACTTGATTATAATTGAAAAATGTTTCTTCCATGTGATCGTCACTCTTATTCCAATTCGTTTTTGCGCGGTCTATACTGTCCATCATTACTTTGAAGCGCATTAATTAGCATCTAAAAATCATTTTCATTATAATCGTTAGTACTTTTTAATTATTTGTACCTAATATTTAATAAAAATTTAATTTGTTTCAGACAAACCATGAAACACTGAAAATAAAATGTTTACATTAGTTTACCAATAAGAAATAAGAATCAAATTCTTCCTTATTCACCAACAATTAAACAATTGAATCTTTTAAAGCAAGTGTTTTCAATCATTACGGGGATCATTTTGTAGTGAATAACAAGTTTTTAACAAATTAAACAAATGGAAGTATCGCTACTATATAATTTTTTAACGGCGTGTTTATGCTAATTAACAAGTAAAATGAACAACTTGGACTAAGATTACTATTTAGGCCATTCTTTTTAGGTTTCAATAGTAGTTAGTTGGATAAAAAGCGATTTTGTATTTTTTTTTTAATCGTGATTTCCGACTTATTAGCCGACTAATTTACGGTGTTTGAGCCCACCGCCACACAGACTTAAACAAGGTAAAGCCCTTCCTTTTCAAGAGGTTGGCGTGGCCACATCAAGGTTGTTTCCACCTAGTAGGAATTGAACTTGAGACCTCACACACTTTGGAGTGATAGCCACAAATCTTTTTGCCACTAAGCCACCCTTGAGTGGTTAAAATGTTCACATAACTCTTGTTAGCATAACGCCATCCGTGGGACTCGAACCCCACGACCACGTGGTTAAAAGCCACGCGCTCTACCAACTTAGCTAGAACGGCTGTTAATATTTGAGAGCAAAGCTGATGCAAAAAAGCTCACAAACTTCTTATTTTTTGCGAAAAATCAATAGGACGTTAAAAACTAACTCTTCACCGTTAACCCCCGTTATCTCCCTCACGTGCGGCAGTTTCATCATTTCCGATCGTCCCAATCACGCCAGCCTTCTTCCACCTTTTACTTCGTGCAAAAATCGTCCCCGAAACCTTTCTGCCGTCATTAAATAAATTCAAGGACTAAATTTTCAACATCAAGGTTGAAACTTTCACTTATATTTCGACATTAAATACTTAACTGGTTCAATTAAAAGCGTACTACCAACCAAAAACTTGATTTATTTTCTTCTCCAGCAGCTATAATGACGTATCAGAAAGAAGTCATTTTCAAAATGCACAATAATGAGTTTTTTGTACATGGTCCATTGAGGTATGTGAATGGCAATCTTAGCCAAATTTGTGGCTTTAATTCTGAGAGCAAGATATTTAGTATTGGCCTAAATCATATTTTTGAAAGGATTGGTAATGCGAAAAAATAGGCTATGTTCTTTTGTTTACCTACTAGAAGAAGGTTTGAAATTGATTCACACTGACAATGATGTGCATACGATGTTGTACTTGGCTTGTAGTAATGATACAATTGGTTCGTATGTTGCTCACAAGAAACATAGACAATCTCAATATTATTTCAATAACTTAGAATTAGAGGATGCAGGTGGAAAATTTTTGGGATGGGTAGAAGATGATGCTAGGTTATGTTGTTATATTTGAACTTCTTTGGAGACTAAACATCGTTTTCACAAAAGGAAGAGGAACAATAGCAACCAAACTCACGGTGGTATAAACAAGAAAATGAAGAGAGCGGTTGTCGTAACAAAAGAAAGAAAGAGTGATAGAAAGGGTAAAGAGAAGAAGAATAGAGAGGGGAAACAAAAGAGTACAGGTAAAGGAAAACAAAATATGAATCAGAGTGAGAGTGAGAATAGTGAGTATGAGACATGATTGGTAAAGAAGAAGAGATATATGAAAAGGGTAAAGGGATTATGGTTGAAGATGATTTGGGTATTAACCCAAAAAAATAACTTTTACAAAGGTATACTCGTATTGTCATTAGAGAGGGTGGATCTCTGAATGTTAGGACTAGGTCTAAAACCAGTTTGAATATGGGAGAAAAGCAGGCTTCTGTTGATAATGTGGTCGAAAGTAAGGTTTTTATAACAAAGTTTGTTTTACTTGGTTTAAGAGCCCGTAACAAGTTATATTAGCATCAAGATTTAAGATCACTAATTGCGTACTGGGTCTTAGAGAACCAACATTTGTGGGAAACTAGCGAACTGATAAGCAATTGAGACAATTGCTCATATGTTTTCCTACATTTGTTGTTACAAGGAGTGTTTATGATACTGTATATGAAAATTACTTTTTAACTAGATAAATGTAGCATAACATAGGATACCCGTATTGTTAAGTGTGTTAATTATTACATTTCCCTTGTAATGGATAATTATAGTCAGTTTAAGGGTTCTTGCAGGAGAGCATTCCTAGTACTTTCGATTATTTTCTGGGTAGACTCTCCTATTTTTATTCTCGTTAAATATTTTTTACTGAAAACAGCTAATAGCTTATTCTATGCTTATTGTTGTCTTGTTAGTGCTTATTTGGTTTATTCGTAATATAGCTTATAATAGTGGTTATTGTAGTGATAATTAGATATTCTACTATTGTGAGTGTTTGATGGTTTGCAAAAGGTGTATTTTTTTGTTTTTTTATCAAAAAGTAAAGTCGATGACTCGAACCAAGCCTTATTTGTTAACATCTTATTTGCTTATTAATTTTTAACTACTTATTAACAAAAGTATTTTTCACTTATGTTTTATTCTGAACATGTACGATAGTTTAAGGTATTTTTGTTTATTTTTTAAAAGTTGTAGTTTAATTTTGGTATTTTTAAATTAGTTTCTAAACCTCCTTGTTAGAGTCTCTGTTTGTGCAAATGTTACAATATTTAATCTATACATTCTTTTCTGTTTTGTGGATGACAAACATGTAACTTGTAATACATAACGTAAAACTTATAAGTTAATTGCAATCATATTTTGTCTCAACATACTTCTCACATTACTACAAGTCTTTTTCTAAACTCATGTATTTTGTATAATGTTACAAACTTAAAAATCATGCTTGTACACTCTCCAAAATCTGATATTAAAAATCAACTACAAGGTATTATTGACATTGAGTGCAATTTTTGACAAAAGATTTGGTATTTATGGCAAAACCATAGTCAGCTCCCACGGACCCCATTAGTAAAGGGGCGGACCCCTTGGTAAAAGGGTTCGTTGGGTTCCGTAAGTTGCTAAGCTTGGTGCCTATAAATACCAAGCATTCTCCAAGCTTACACTTCATCCCTTTCCATCATATTCTCTCTATCATTCTCTCTATATCTGATATTCATATCACATGCCTCTTCTCGCTAACATGTAGATCTTAGATCTATACTTGTTCATCTCTTTGTTTAGTGTCTTTCTTTTTAGATGTGTAGATCACTTAGGTTGTATGCAATACATCCAAGATCAAGCTTCATCTTAGTAGCAGGTCTAAGATCTCTCTTCTCGGATCTCTCACTCTCAACAAACCTCTCTAACCTTTGATCCTTTATTTCTTAAGTGTGTAGATGTATTAAATGTTACCTATACATCCACCATTGTTGTGTCTATACTTCTACTACTCGTGTAATAGTGTGGTTAGCATTTTAGTCCTCAAAATACGTAGTGGGAAGGGAGTTGTTGTACCCATGTGAAAGAATACGACATCCTAACTTAGGTGTCAGAAAATATTGTAGGAGGTGTAAAAGGGTGTTGGTCATATCCATTGTGCAAGGACCCGAAGTTTAGCTTACTATCGGATAAAGTGTAAGTGGTGTAGAAGGGACTTGTTGTACCCGTGTGAAAGAACACGACATCCTAGCTTAGGTGCGGTAAATATTATAAGCGACGTTTATGGTTTTCTACACCAGTTTAAAGGAGGTTGTTGATTAGTGAAGTTGAACTCTCAAGTAGGTGACTCGGGGAGTGGATGTAGGGCAAGGAAGGAGTCCTTGTAGCCGAACCACTATAAATTATTATGTCTGTTTGCATTTACTTTTCCTTATTACTTTATTCTTATACTTTCATTGCTTGTGTGTACATCATGGTCACTCAATATGCAACTTGACACATAATATAGTCCTTGACTATACACAAACGCCTCTCATAATATGTCCCTCTTGATGGACATTTTATACAAAAGTTTTAAAAACGTATTCACCCCTCTACGTTTTCTACAATTGGTATCAGAGCCACATGGCTCTAATTTCTTAAAAACAAATGGTTTTTAAAATAGGGCACGATCCATGTATCAAATTACCTTTGAAGCGAGATACAATATGAGAAGCGTTTCTTTGTTTATTGCTTGCCAATTTTGTTGTCTAGTATACCTTGTTATATTAGCTTAAAGATTTTCTTGAAACATAGATAAAGATGTCTAGGATTGGCGAGTGTCGTTGTGTGTCCATAGAGAAATTTACGAAATACCGTTTTTAAATGGGTGTTTGGCACAACTATTAATTTTGTTGAAAAATCATTTCCGTAAACTCATAGATGAGTATCATACGTAGAACTGATGTTTAACACGTGTATTAAATGTGTATTATCAAGTTTAGTAAGTCTTATGCATTTCTGCAATGTCAAAACACAAGTTTTGAAGGGAAATTGCAGTCTGTCTTAGAGACTCACGGATCCAAATTAGTGGTCTACGGACCCTTTCTAATGAGGGTCCACTGGGGTTCGTGATCGTTTGTGCTGCAGTTTTCAGCCATCTTAAAAAGGCCATAACTTTTTAACCGTATGTCCGTAAAAGTCGTACCACCTATCATTTTGAAGGTAATTAAGTCTACTTTCATATAAAAATACTCTTAAGTGCTGGTTAGATTCATAAGACAGTGAAACAAGTCAAAAGCAATAAGATGTCTAACCTTATGAACTTACTTTTGTATTTCATCTCATTTCTCTTGAGTCGGGCATATCAAATTAGGTTGTAGTTGAATAAGGTTGTGCCCACATTATAAAATAAATCATTTTGTTATATAAAGTAAATTAATCATGCTTGGTATACATTGTCATACTTAAACACAAAGTGAAGAAAAATATTTGTATGCTAAATATTACTTGCTTTGGTTTATGAGTTTGCATATATCTTGTTTGATAATTACAAGTTGTGATTACTTCTATTTGTGATACATATGTGTTAACCTTGCCAACTTACTCACTTGCTTTCTTGTCAACTACATGATTATGCACAATAGGACATTTGCTAGATTTTGTGCACTAAGATGGGAAATTGTCTTTCACATTGCTTGTAGACTTAACTCATCCTCTTTAAATATGTTATACTTTTACATGAACCTAGTAAGTCACATAGAAATAGGAACTAAGTAAACTTGTCAAGTACACCACCTTCGGTTATTCTCTAAACATATAGAATTCTTGAAAAAGGGTGTTTGGTGTAAGATAAAACTATGATGTTAAAAGGAATCTGTATGGTTTTTATTATAATTTTGTTGTGTGCTAATGGATATTTGTGCGTATGAACATCTCGCTTGTGTCAAACTTTGTATGCATATGTGTTTTCGAGAGTTTCTTTTTTACTTGCATATCACTATCCTTTCATTCTTAGATAACCACTGCATTAATCCTATATGATTATGCGATTTCTATTTGTTTTTTATTTTATATAAATATGTGCTTTGTGTGTCGACATTTATGTGTACATGTTGAAATCAGTTTTCAATAAGAAATCTAGTTTCATGGGATATGTTCGGTAACACTCAAATTGGTATGTCTATGAGAGGTATGATTAAGACAAACGAACCCATAAAACAATTGGGACCAAACACTTGAGTCCCATGATTTGTAGGTATGCTCGGTTTTCGGACTTGAGCCCGATGAATGGATTAAGGACAGTGGTCGTTCAAGGCATTTGACGGGTAATAGGAACCTCTTTAGTACATACAAATCCACGGATAGAGGTAATGTTATTCTTGATGAAAACGTCATAAGAAAACGCTTACCACTCGAGTATGATATGCTATGAATATGCGTGCTACAAAGGTACATTCTCTTGATCCTTAGTTTAAATTAAAGCATACACATGTGGAACATGGTTGTTGAACAAATCCTTGAATATATCTTCAAAATTAGGGTAAAAAATTACGTTTTCCTCATACTATGTCAGAGGTTCACGGACCCCGCGGACCCTTTCGAAAAAGGGTTCATGCCTTTTGAGAAGGGTCTGTGACCAGTACAGTTTCAAAATTTGTTTTTCTAATATTACTAGAACCAACATCAACCTATGTACAATAAGTACATAGTTTTTGTTATTCTTTTGTGAATATATTCTCTACTTAAAACGAATGTTTTCATAAACAACATGTGTCGTACTTGTTCATTACTAGTTTTTCGACTATACTTAATAGGACTTTTGCTAGACCCCTTTCATTAAGTTTGTGTGTTTTGTTGTTACAATACATATAGGCATTAACTCACAAATGTTACATAAACATATTGTAAATCATTTCGAGTGATGAAACTCGCTTAGGTATGAGTTAAATTTAGTTGAAACATTATTATAGTTTCGTTTAGGAAAATTGGTCACTTACGGTTTTCCAACTCTTTTTTTTAATTCACAAGATCAATCAAGGTAAGTAACGTCAATTTGATAATTCTCAAAAGGTGTGCAATGGTGCATTCTTAAAAATTGAATCTCTCTTGTACATAAACATTACTTTCTATGCCTCTTTGCATACGATTTTCTCTAAGAGACTCCTTTTTGTTTGTGATTCTATATGTTGCTTGGTTTCTTACTTAATCCCTAAACTAGATTATGATTTTATGAAACATAATAGTTGAGTCACTCTAGGCTAATTATTAATGGTCAATACAAATCAAATCGCTACTTCACTTCATTTGGCAAATATACGAATTGCATTTCGTCTCAAATAGGAATGACTACTGGAGAACCTATTACACTAGAAACTCAAATTGACCTAACGGTTGGTTTGCTTCAAGGAGAAGTTAGGTTCGTGTATAGCCCATAAAAATGGTCGTGTTTAGCCTTAATTGAGCACCACTAGTGATAGTCTCATACTCATTCTTTAACTTGACTAAATAGCCTTTCCTAAATGTGCCTAATGTTAGTTTACATGGATGAACTTTGTATCTCATTAGTATTACATACCAAATAAGTAGTAACTGGATATCCAAGTAGCAATAACTTGTTTGTAATGTAACATGCTCATATGTATTCATACTTATTTGCTAAACACATACTTATTATAAGGTTTTGTTCTTGTCGAATCAATGCCAATATAATACATCTTAGCTCATCTAATTGATGCATGTTCTCAAATGCTAAAATTGCAAATTGTTTTGCATGATATTTACGTTTTAAGCTATCATGTCTCTTATGAATGTCTTATGTGTTAATTGAACACATATACTACGTTGGTTTGATTCGTAGAAAATTAGTATGCCTATCACGATGTGCTTTTGGATGCCTTTTATTCTCTTAAATTGGTGTGATTAAATGAGACTTACATGATTATGTATATGGTATATATGTCATGATTCTTGAATTATTTTGTTCCTTCTTGTTTTCTGATGTCTCAAACTAGAAAGCCATAGTAATGCACGTTATATGTTTTTCTCCATTCATTCATACTTTCTTGCATTACTCACTTAGGCACTAAATACGCATTTTTGTTTAAAGTGATTGATAGTTATGACATTCTTTGGGTGTTTGATAGCTATTTGATTAATTAACAAATGTGTAAACCTTTGAAAGACTTTTATGCTTTTATGTTTCATGCCACTAAACGTTACTGTTTAACCATGACTTGATTTCTATATTTTATATGATGTTTCACACGATCAACATGCATCTATGTTTAAAAGCTCTTGTCTTTTGTTGGCATTTCTCAAATCAATCGGTAGGATGATCTAGATGCCACTTGTTCTAAAATGTTATGCTTTGAACATGATTCTAATAAATTGTCTATCTTGTTTATGTGATATTATATGTGCATCGATATGTCTTTAATGTATGTTTGGCATTTAGAAGTTCTTTTATCCTTCCTATTACTTTGTTGAGTATGGAAATGTATGCATGTGTGTCTAAGCCTCACGACAAAACCATTTTACAATAAAGTGTTTTACATGTCTTTGTCTTGTTACACATGATTCTTTAACTTTATGCTATCTTGTTACGTTGGGCTTTCTATTAAATGTTTGTTGTCATATAATTTCTGCCTCATTGACATCTTTGCCACCAACTTATTTGCCTAATAGGTTTATGACAAATCATCTACTATCTCATCTTTTCTTAATGCTTATCTTTCATTACCTTAATCTCTTTATGGCTAATAGAGTATAAATATGTTTTAGGGGATCCTCACCTTACATGAAAAATGCTAACTTGCTATATGGTAATCTTGTGTCTTATAGATGAATGTGTTGTAATCTTATCACATCTTTTGTGACTAGCTTACTTGCTTTATACGTTTATAACAAATCACTTGTTATCACTCTATAGTAGTCATATCTTTTATCGTAAAAACCATTGTTAGTACAAACGATATTTCGACTAAAACCAACATTCCCAACACTTGCTAAACTCTACAAGCATGGACCCCTTTGGTCCAAAGGCGGACGCTTTTCACATAAGGGTCTGTGGTCTGTAGGAGAAGTTCTCCAAGTCAAAACCAACGGCTAAACACCCCAAAACATGTTGGTGTATCTGATACCTTTCTAGCATGACACTAAGTTAAGTTTTGATATCTTTCACCTCTATGACTAATATGTGAGTCTTTATATCTGTGTGTCTACTTGAGAACATATTGTGTTCGTATGTACCTACTTCTTCTATGAAAATTTGCATGCATGTCTATGCTCACATTTGTTGAGATAAATTGTTGTAATATCATGTCATAAAGTGATATTTTTTTGCTTGTATCATGTGATAGACTAACTTGTTTCAACTTGTGTAGGACGATCAATGGCATCATCAAGTTTAAATTGTGCTCATTCACACATTTATCTTTTTCTTATGTACTGTATTATCATCACCACTCTTACCACCTCTCCTATCCGCTGAACCACAAAACAAAAACCCTGGAAGCTCTTCTTCACATCTTCAATATCACCTCACATGTTAAGGACTTGCCTTATCTTTCTTCCATCCCATCACCAAATTCTGCCTCCGGTCTAAATGTCATCATATCCAACACTTGAATTGTTCTCATCAAATCTATTTGTCTTGCGAAACATTGAGTCATTCATAAAGTCATATTTTCATACAAAATAACCATCAAACTCTCTGAAAATATCCACAACCTAACACATATTAACAAACTTCATGTGATGTCAAAAGCCAAATGAATTTCATGATGAAATGTGTCTTGTTCCCAAATACATCCCTTCAAACTGTGAACATATCCACTACCCAACCTATTATTATTCTTATCTTAGCAATCATAAAGCCTTGCCACCTCGAACTATGGATCCATTACCTCAGTCTATATCACCTTCAGTAAGGATCAATGCCCTCCTACACCTACCATCTTAGTAGGAACCTTGGTCTTGAGTTCTCAGGCGTCATTTCCCTTTCTTTTTGTCTGTCTGAGTAGATCTCGGACACCGTCGGACCCCTTCGAACAAGGGTCCGACACCCAGTAAGGGTCCGTGATCCTCTGACTTAATTTCTATCTTTCATTTTCAATCTTCTAGTCTTGTAACTTCCAAATCTTGTACCAATGTTCCACATACATTGCATCATGGCATACCACAAACATCTTTTTCATTTCACTACCTCATGTCCACCGTCAAATGGACCAACCATGACACTCTCTCCACAACACTCACCCTCAAGTGTTATTCCATCTCATTTAAGGCACACTTCACCTCAAATAACTTAATCAACTTTATGCACTTACTGACATGGTTCTAATGCACATCTATAGAGCCTAATCATCTATGAAACTTCCACTTTCTCATCCACCTCTCACCCTCATGTGGGCGATCATTGACGCTACACACAATACCTCATCACTAACTTCCGTTAAGAGATGAGTTTCATTCTAAACAACATCAATAGGATGTGATATTTAGGGCTTCCTCTTTCCTCATATTCATTTTTCTCCATTTTGCTTGTATAATTTGTCTGTCACATCAAGTCACATACCCCTTAGACCCTTTTTCAAAAGGGTCCGTGATCTCTTGTAGAACTTTCTAAATCTTCTGCTTTTGCTTTTATCTCTTTTTCCCATTTCAAAAGTTCGTTTGAGTGCTCCAAATACTCTTCTAACAATATAAACATTCATTCATACTTCTAAATATAATTCTTGCCTTTAAATATTTCTTAAATCTACTTATTCTTTCCTTTGCTACCATCCCAATCCAAGTCTCTCAAATCTTTAGAAATCCTCTTTGTTACTTTCATACCTAAAGCTTCTGAATCCTTTCCCAAGCTCGCTGCAAAACACATAATCCAAATCCGTGTCAAACCGTGATGCCTTGTCAACCCGATTCACTCTCCATCACTCAAACCATATTGGTGATGGAATTTCATCTTTGATGTCATACATCTTTCTATATCTTTTTGTCTTTATTCTTTCTTCCTTTAAATAACTATCATTTCACATCCTTTACTTCTTGAAAATTTAATTATTTCATCCGAAATATTATAGTAATTTGCTAATTGTAATTGTCATTCCTTCTCCTATGCTTCCGCTTCCTTGTATGCAAAGTACACAAAGAAAATTTTCTATCTTCAAGTGTTTCTGATTCACCAAATTACTATGTCAACTTCTTTCTTTCGACACACCCTTTAGCTACCTTTATGTCATCACCATAAATGATTAAACTCGTCATCTTTCTTGTTCTCTAATGTTCGTAAACATTGACGACCAATATAATACCACTCAAATCCTTGAATCCATAACTTCCATCTCATACTAAATGGGATCTTTTTCACATTTCTCTCTATTCAATTCTTGTCATTGTCTGTGCAAATAATATTTTAAACTTCCTAGTCATTACTCTTTCTCATACCTCATAAAAATGTGTTGTTTTGATGTGCTATAATGCGATTTGCATGCTATGTGATATTGGTTTTGTTGTTATCCCATGCTTAGTGATCTTGGGTAATGTTTTGGTATTGGTGATACTTCATACTTAGTGATCTTATTTGGTCGCCCATGCCTAGTGATCTTGGGTAGAGTATTTTGATAACCCATGCTTAGTGATCTTGGGTTGTGTTGATATGATACCACAAGGGTGATGCATTTTTATGCATGAAACTGGATCGTGAGGCACGTTCCGTCCTAAATCTTCTCAGGTATTTAGTTATATGTGCACTTGTACACTAACTTTATTTTGTAGCACATCTATATCCCAATTTTGTAGCTCGTCACCACTTCTTATTTTATTGGTGCTTCATACAAAAGGGAGATTCCGTTGAGTCTTTGTTGAGAGAATCATAACATCTTCGTCATAAGTGGAATATATGTTTTGTGCTAATTATGTTATTGCAATGTCACCATCCTACACACATTGGTGTGTCATGCACGAATTTTGCATTAACCACTTATGTCTTATAAGTTCATCTTGGCACCATATATCAAGGGAGTGCATCTATCATGCACTTATAGAGTTCAAGGACCAACATGGTTCTGGATTATTTCCTTTCACTCGTCACTTCACGCCTCAAACAAGGGGGCAACCGTTAAGGGGGAGCATACACTAGTTCATCATCACCACTTCTTTGTGTTTCTACACCTACTTTCCTTCTCATCTAACTTTGATGCAGGTTAAGAAAACCTTTTTGTGCTTCTACATCTATTTTCGTTCTCATCTAACCTTGATGCAGGTTAAGCACACCTTTTTGTATTTCTATTTTCTTTCTCATCTAACTTTGATGTAGATTAGGCACACCTCTTTGTGTTTCCACATCTACTTTCTTTCTCCTATAACCTTTATGCAAGTTAAGTCTCTTAATTTGATAAATGTGTCTGTTGGTGATCATGGATCAATGGGAAAACTTGCACATTCTTCTACTCATTTGTGCTGAGTCTTAAACAACCATTGCATCAATCTATCTTCTATCTATCTCTTTCTATCTACCTCTTTCTAACCTTGCATCAATCTATTTCTCTCACTATAATTTCTTTTTCGTGATCTACCACTTATTCTATCTATCTCTTTCCAACATTTGTTTTGTAGGTTTTCACAATCCATGTATTCCCGGTTCTCCTACTTAGGGGGAGTGTTAACCGAGGATGAGTATCTGAAAGTTATTATATATCCAGATTTTCAATTTAAAATTATCTAAATTCAAAATCTCCATTTAAAATGATTCTTCTTTCATCCTCGCCTTTTTAATCTGATAAAAAGGGGAGAAGAGTGTAAACGAAGACGGTAATATTTACACTTTACTATATATTACATTTACATTGTTTGTCATCATCAAAAAGGGGGAGATTGTTTGTGTAAATGTTACGATATTTAATCTATACATTCTTGTCTGTTTTGTTGATGACAAACATGTAACTTGTAATACATAACATAAAATGTATAAGTTACTTGCAATCATATTGTGTCTCAACATATTTCTCACATTACTACAAGTCTTTTTCTAAACTCATGTATTTTTGTATAATGTTACAAACACAAAAACGGTACTTGTGCACTCTCCTAAAACTAATATTAAAATTCAACTACAAGGTAGTAATGACATTGAGTGTAATCTTGGACAAGAGATTTGGTATTTATGGCAAAACCAAAGTCAGTTCCCATGGACCCCTTTCGTAAAGGGGTGGTCCCCTTGGTAATAGGGTCCATCGGGGTCCGTGAGTTGCTGAGCTTGGTGCCTATAAATACCAAGCTTACACTTCACCCCTTTCCATCAAATTATCTCTATCAGTCTCTCTATATCTGATATTCATATCACATACCTCTTCTCTCAAACATGTAGATCTTAGATCTATACTTGTTCATCTCTTTGGTTAGTTTCATTCTTTGTGGATATGGAGATCACTTAGGTTGTATGTAATACATCCACGATCAAGCTTCATCTCAGCATCATGTCTAAGATCTCTAGTCTCAGATATCTCATGTTGAACCTATAGATCGTTCGACTCAATGGTTATGAACCATATATCTAGGTTTGATCATCGTTCATATGATAACATAGCGGAAAAGAACAATGATCATGACAAGGTGTTTAGTCACAAAAGACACGAATTAAAACACAATTGGGATGTTCATTATATTAATAACAAACATCCACTAGACGTGTATACATTGAATCCCACGTCTAGTGCGACACACACTTTAGGTTTACATTGTGAATGAATGATATGATTAAAACCTATGACCCTTGGTTCCTTTTATAGTATAAGGATTAGGGTTTACAAGAGATAAGAATGAATAAACAAGTAAATCTTCTATTTAAATAAACTTATGCAGAATATCTTTTGCATGTTTATCTAAATAGAAGCTTCCATTAGCTTCTTTTGTCTACGTTTTGTCAATGCTTGAATTGCATGTGACAATGCTTGGATTTCTCTTGACAATGCTTGATTCCATCAACGCCTAAATAACTCTTGTCAACGCTTGGAATGCTCTTGTCAACGCCTAGACAAATACTTCACGTTTTCTTCATTTTTGAGTTTCTGCCACATCAACTTTTTGACCCAACAATCTTCCCCTAGTTGATAGTGGCAAAACTCTATGTGTATCTCTTGTAAGTTATACATGATCTTCAAATTGCTTCCCCTCAAATGTAGCATGTATTTTCTTCCCCTTTTTGTCACATCAACAAGGAAGTAAACAATGTTGCAATGTTGAAGATTCTCCAGAAGTAGGCTCTATGTAATGATCCTGAAGAAAAATAAATAAAGTATTCTTGATGTAGAAGTAAAATAACCCAAACTTATATTCCATATCTTGTACGATGATGTGATGAAGTGTGTTGCTGATACAAAAATCCTCATCCTTTGTGAGACACTGAGCACGATAATGTAACTCCTTCAAGTGATAGCAAATATGTGCATAGAGAACCATAAGAAAAATCACATATTCCTAGACCTTGTATCACTTCATCAGTAACCATGTAAGCATAAACAAGTTACCTTTAAAGTCAGTGGCTGGAAGTCCATGACTTTAAGATATGATAGAACATAAACTCGCGAAAATCTTCTTCAAACATCAAACTTCCCATAAGAATTCTTCCCCTTAAGCCAACACCTTTTCATGACAAGTCTTAATAAAATACCTTCATATGTAAAAGCCAAACGATGGATAACTCTTTCACAAGGCTACCCCGATTACATAATCTAATATCCATCAAATTCCCCATGAAAAGTTGCTAACTCGCTTTAAAATCATTAATTCCTTTCAAAATATCCGAGCCATAAATATCATCATGATATTCTAAATTAGAACGGAGATTCCATGTACCTTTTGTGTGTATTTACCTCCTTTTTGTGTGCTTAAAACGTCCAATTTTCTCAAACAGCAGCTATCCATGTGTCATCCAACATCTTCTGTCCAATATCTTGGTCAGATGTATTGTCCGATATCTGACAATACGTATCAGCGTTGAAGCTCATATATCGGACGACACTGTCAACCTATCAGCGTTGACTTATTCCTGTCAGCGTCGAAACCCTTCCTGTCAGCGCCCAAATAACAAGCGTCAGCGTTCAAAATACTCTTGTCAGCGCCAACCATCCTTGTCAGCGTTCATTCAGCCCTTGTCAGCGTTTCCAATATACGTATCACGCAGCCTTCTCATGTGAATAACAATCAAAAGAACCGTGTGAACACATATTGCTTTTAACCAATCAAATTACTAGGACCGTGTGAACACAAAACCAATTGCTTTCATTCTTTGATCGTGTGAACGCACAATATACAACCATAATTCACGCATCCTTATGACGACTTCTTCATGTGAACACAACAATTTCCAACCAATGAGAAATTGTATACCGTGTGAACGCATGTAACCTCCATGTGAATAACAGTAGACGTGCATGTATACAATCAAAGCTTTAGATGATGAATATTAGGGTTTACTATTTGCCGTATGAATGCAATCGTTTCCTCCAATCAAACATGTCAAACCGTGTGAATGAAAGTTTGAAGACCAATGAGAAACGAATGATGAACTTTAGCCACGAATCTGCATTAACCTTCACGTCTGTAACAACAATCTAGGGTTTGGAGTTTTGAGCACTGAAACCCTAGTTAGGGTTTGTAAATAACCACCTTAGATCGTATATCTTCACACGTTTTAACAGCCACGAACATCAATTCTTCCTGCTTTTTATGTAGATCTAGGGTTTGAAGAACCCTAGTTCATGATTTCATGTGAAAGCAGAAAAACTGAAAATCTTCTCTGCTGCCAACTTCGACGCTTAATAACTTTTGTCTGGGGATAAAACTCGACAATCCCTCCGGTGGATGTTTAGATCTATGTATGTAGAACACACATCTAAAATTTCGTGACGATCCAACGGTTAGATCAAAAGTTATGACCTTCTGAATACTGCTGCGCACACAAAAACGTCCAGAAAAATTCAATACGAATTTTTCTTCTTCACCATACACGAACACCTCGTCGTACCTAGATATCACGAGCCTTAGGCTCTGATACCAATTGTGGAACCTATTGATCGTTCGACTCAATGGTTATGAACCATATATCTAGGTTTGATCATCGTTCATATGATAACATAGCGGAAAAGAACAATGATCATGACAAGGTGTTTAGTCACAAAAGACACGAATTAAAACACAATTGGGATGTTCATTATATTAATAACAAACATCCACTAGACGTGTATACATTGAATCCCACGTCTAGTGCGACACACACTTTAGGTTTACATTGTGAATGAATGATATGATTAAAACCTATGACCCTTGGTTCCTTTTATAGTATAAGGATTAGGGTTTACAAGAGATAAGAATGAATAAACAAGTAAATCTTCTATTTAAATAAACTTATGCAGAATATCTTTTGCATGTTTATCTAAATAGAAGCTTCCATTAGCTTCTTTTGTCTACGTTTTGTCAATGCTTGAATTGCATGTGACAATGCTTGGATTGCTCTTGACAATGCTTGATTCCATCAACGCCTAAATAACTCTTGTCAACGCTTGGAATGCTCTTGTCAACGCCTAGACAAATACTTCACGTTTTCTTCATTTTTGAGTTTCTGCCACATCAACTTTTTGACCCAACATCTCACTCTCAAGAACCTCTCCAAGCTTTGATCCTTCATTGCTTAAGTGTGTGGATGTATTAAATGTTACCTATACATCCATCATTGTTGTGTCTATACTTCTACTACTCGTGTAATAGTGTGGTTAACATTTTAGTCCTCAAAATGCATAGTGTTAACGGAGTTGTTGTACCCATGTGAAAGAACACGACATCCTAGCTTAGGTGTCGAAAAATATTGTAGGCGGTGTAAAAGGGTCTTATCCATTGTGCAAGGACCTGATGTTTAGCTTAGTACCGGATAAAGTGTAAGCGATGTAGAAGAGACTTGTTGTACTAGTGTGAAATAATACGACATCCTAGCTTAGGTGTCGGTAAATATTGTAAGCGATTTGTAAGTGTTTCTCCACCAGTTTAAAGGAGGTTGTTGATTAGTGAAGTCGAACTCTCGAGTAGGTGACTCGGAGAGTAGATGTAAGGCAAGGAATGAGTCCTTGCATCCGGACCACGATAAATCATTGTGTCAGTTTACATTTACTTTTCCTTATTACTTTATCCTTATACTTGCATTGTTTATGTGTGCATCGTGATCACTCAATATGCTACTTGACACATAATATAGTCCTTGACTATAAACAAACGCCTCTCATAGTATGTCCCTCTTGATGGACATTTGATAAAAAAGTTTTAAAAACGTATTCACCCCCCCCCCCCCCCTCCTCTATGTTTTCTACAATCTCCTAGTTTCTAAATGTGACTCCCAAACATAAATAACTTGGTAAAATGCTGAATTTAAACAACAACATAAAACCTTAAAGCAAAGTAAAAAACCATTAATTTATAAACAACTAACAATTAACAAAATACAACACTAGCCATTTGAATCCACTGTCTACACACACCAACCCTCTAATTAACCTTCATCAACCAACTAGCTCACATCTCTCGCTACCTCACTTCAAAGTCAATCGTTCAACAATTTTGTTGTGAATATGTGTGACCATTTTCATCAAGATCCTTTCCTTTCGCATGTCATCATTTTGGAGTGACTTGAGCTTGCTCACATTCGTCCTTCCAGCTCTAGACGCATTGCCAATTTGGAGCTCAATAATCAACTCCTCCTACGCATGACCCGATCAGTCAGCCTTTGAGAGTTATTCATCAAATCTCTTGCCTGCAAAAAGTTCTCGTCCAAATCTCTCTATGGTAATGGGTAACGAGCATTTTAGAAATTACAATTGAGCCCGAGACACAAACAAGTTCAATACACTGAGCCATGATATCATCGATAAACGGAAAGCTAGAGGTGTTCATAAGTGTATATGTGTGTATGTGTATGTGTTCGTAATTATGTGTGTGTGTGCGCACATACACACTTAATTATGTAGAAATTGAAACTTTGATTTTGATACAAATCTTGTCCTTGGAACAAAGTTGTCAGGATAATAATGGCGGGAAGCGTCAACATTGTCCTTGGAAAAAAGTGAAAGGTGAGAAAAAGGTTGCGAGGCACGTGAAGGAGATAACGGTGGAAAGTTAGTTTTTAACGTTTCAGAGATTTTTTTACACGAAAATAAAAAGTTTGTAGGTTTTTTACACCAGCTTTAGTATGAAGTATTTTTTTTTACAATTTCAAAATAATCAAAGAACAAAATTTGCAATTTACCCTATTTAGTTTTTTCTTCTGTTTCGGTAAGTATGTCATACTAATATGTCTGGACACAAACCATGTCCGTGTTACATATTATGACAACGTACCTTGCGCCTCTTTAGTTTTACATACATACCTTATATTTCTCTTTCTAACAAATATTTTGTTAGATGTCTAACCATTTTTAATTCAATGAGGTTAATAAAGTTCATTAAAACTAATCATTTTTGTTCAACCATCTCTTTGATAAAATATATATACATGTTGGTAGCTTTCTAAGATGACTATGTATTTTACGAGTACTAAAATTTTTGGTAAATACCAACTTCTCAAAGGTTGTTTATTACATTTTAAGTCAACAATCAATTTAAATTCAGGTTGATTTTAGGCCCATTTCGTTTATCCTTCTTTTAGAATAAACAACAATGAGTACTTCATTACATTTTAAGTCAACAATAATTTATCGGATCATCGTCCTATCCTTCTTCATGAAATTCATGTTGATTTTGTGCCCATTTCGTTTAGGTTTCATCACTCTTGGTTTGATTATGTAGGATTTGAAGACTTGGTTAAAGCATCGTGGAGTTCGTTTTCTCATTCAAACAATAATTATATGATTCGTTTCTAGAAAAAGCTGGATCTCAAGCATATTTTACGCAGTTGGATCAAGAATTATAAACATGAGGCTGCCAGGTTAAAGAATTCTCTTGTGACTGAATTACATGCCCTAGATATGGCGTTGGACAGTGGTAAGGCAGATGCTAATGCGGGTACTCGTCGCCTTTAACTTAAAAGTAAGCTTATTGATATTACTACTACTGAATCTAAAGAATTTCAACAAAAAACAAAAGTCAAATGGGCTATCAAGGGGATGAAAATTCCAAATTCTTTCATGGAATCATTAATAAGAGGCGCTCTCACCTGGCAATTCGTGGTATTTTTATAGATGGCTTATGGTGTAACGATCCTAATCCGATTAAAGACGCGTTTTTACACATTTTGCAAACATGTTTAAAGCTCCTCCTGCTTCCAGAGTCAAGCTTAATTTCCAATTTCCCAAAAAGTTGATGTCTGATCAAGTTGAGGTGCTTGAAGGTCATATCTCAAATGATGAGTTCGTAGGGCGGTTTAGGATTGTGGTGATAATAAATCACCAGGTCCTGATGGTTTCACCTTTGAGTTCTTCAAAAGGTTTTGGGACTCGGTTGGACAAGATTTTTGTGATGCGGTTATTTACTTCTTCAAGCATGGTACCTTCGCCAAGGGTTGTAACTCATCCTTTATTTCTTTAATTCCAAAAGTCATTGATGCCAAGTTCGTTAGTGATTTTCGTCCCATTAGTTTGATTGGTTGTGTGTATAAGGTGGTAACCAAGATTCTTGCTAACCGTCTTGTATCGATTTTAGGGGATCTTATTTCTGATACCCAATCTGCCTTCATAGCTAGGAGGAAAATTCTAGATGGTCCTTTCATCTTAGATGAGATTCTTCAATGGTGTAAAAGGAAGAAAAATATAGCTATGTTTTTTAAGGTTGATTTTGCTAAGGGGTATGATTCTATCCGTTGGGATTACTTGCGGAACTCAAAATTCTAGACGGTTATGATTCTGTCCGTTGATATCTTGGAGGCTTTCGGGTTCGGTCAGAAATGGTGTCAATGTATTCGAGGTATTCATTTTTCGGCCAAATCCTCTATTCTTGTTAACGGCAGCCCTACTAAAGAATACTCATGTTATCGGGGTCTCAAACAAGGTGATCCTCTTGCTCCTTATCTTTTCATCCTAGTGATAGAGGCGTTTCACCTTTCCATCAACCGCGCTATGGAAGAGGGATTATAAAAGGCATTTCATTACCAGGCTCCATTTCTTTATCTCACCTTTTCTACGCAGATGATGCAATGTTTATAGGGGAGTGGTCTTAATCTAATCTTCAAGGTATTACTAAACTTTTGAAATGTTTCTTTCTAGCATCTGGTCTCCAAATTAACTTTCATAAAAGTCAATTATTGGGGGTGGGAGTTCCACTGATAGATATTGAGCTAGCTGCGGGTGAAATAGGGTGTACTATAATGAATAACTAGTTTCGATACCTTGGGGTAATAGTGGGTCAACATAATTCTCGTATCCTTACTTGGGAAGAGTCTTTATCAAAAATTAGAGCTCCTTTGTCTAGATGGAAACTCAAAACTCTTTCTATTTGGGGTCGCCTTACTTTATTAAAATCGGTTCTTGGAGCTTCTCCCATTTATAACATGTCGCTCTTTAAGGTTCCGATAGGTGTTCTCAAACTTATGGAAGGTATTCGTAGTCGTTTTTAATGGCATGGATCAAGCGGATAAAAAAATCACGTGGACGGCTTGGAACAAGATTTTGGCTTCTAAACAACACTGTGGTTAGGGGGCGTCAAGTTTATATGCCTTAAATCGCGCCCTTTTGCTCAAATGGGTTTGGCAATTTATTTATGTTGTACGACACCGACAACAAACCTAAAGTTCGATAACGCAGAACCGCTAGATCGCGAGTTATATCGAGCACAAGTAGCGAACACGAGAGACTACAAAGAATCGACAAACATATATGCACACGGAATACCCTCACCTACCTCTTTATTAATAACCCTAATAAAAACTACATTAAGGAAGAAGAATTCAATGAACTATGATCCCCCCCCCCCCTCACCCCTATTTATAGAGATGAGGGGGTAGGCACCTCCTTAAGTCAAATAGGAAACTTCCTATAAACCAACTTAAGGAGGTTAGCATAAATACTTCCTAATACAAGTCTATTCCTAATCTATATTACAAAGTACACTTAAGTCCCTAACCTATGTTTAATATTACTCCTAATATTCTAACAATTTCAGATGATGGTTCTCTTTGGAGCAAAATTATTTGGTCTTTGTACGATACTTTTGTAGAGTCTCATTCAACACAGTTCTCTTTTAATCGGTGCCCAATCTTAAGTGAGCTTCACCAATTAAAAGATAAGGGAATTAATTTTTGGATCATGTCAAAAAGAAGATTGGTAATGAACGTTCTACTAGATTTTGGCTAGACCAGTGAATTGACGAGCTTCCCCTAAATGCAAATTTTCCTAGGCTGTTTGCTTTAGAGACAGATAAGGAGGCTTCGGTGGAGACTAAACTGAGTGAGCAATTGATTTCATCTTTTCGCAGGTTGGTTCGTAGTGGGCGTGAATAAGCTCAACTGTTGGAATTATCTTCTATGTTGGAATCACTTTCTTTGTCTTCCAATAAGGATAGTTGGCATTGTGATATTACTGATGATGGAGATTTTTTAAAGTTAAAGATAATCGATCTTTCCTTGATGATGCTTTTCTGCCTAAATATGCTCCTACAAAATAGCTTAAAGTAGTTCTGATAAAGATCAATATTTTCGCTTGGCGAGTGAACCGTGACTGTCTTCGAACTCGTCTCAATTTGATTAAAAGAGGTGTTCATATTGAATCTTCCATATGTCCGATTTGTGGTAATGCAGAGGAGGATGTTTCTCATACGCTGCTGGTGTGACTTTGCTCAAAATATTCTTCATCGTATGTGTTGCTAGTGGAACTTGACTTATCAAGGGTGGTCCACCCCTCAAGACTAGTATGGGTGGCTTTCCACAGTTCGTATGTCATCGAAGGTTAAAACGATTATGGAGGGGGCTTTCATTGTTGCCTGGTGGTTTATATGGAGGTTCCGTAATTGCCTCCTCTTTGAAGAAAAAGCGCCTAATAGATCGGAAGTTTTTGATGATATTGTTTTATATTCTTTTAATTGGTGTAAGTGGCGTTGTCGTTTTTCTTTTTCTTGGATAGATTGGTTGAAAAATCTTTATTTACTTTCCTTGTAAGCTCTTCTAGCACCTTTCTAGTTTAATAAAAGTTGCCGTTAAAAAAACACAGATTGTTATGTTCTTATTTTCAGTATTTGTGGAAGAAGATAAGGCGAGTAAACTTTTAAAAATAGTAAAATAAAATGAAGCAGATAAAGGGTGTTTTTCAAAAAAAATCTAATGATTGATGGCCCTAAAAAAAGACAGTAGAGCAAAACACGTGTCGACGTAAAAATAGATACAACAAGTATGTGGTAGAGCATGATCATAGCAAGAAAAGAAATAATGTTTGGTCACAAAACATCTGCACTATGGGAACATTACTAGAACAGTAATTAACTCATTATTTTATGATAAAATATTGTTTACGGAAGAAAATGACAGCAACTATGAGCTAAAAGATTAAACACGTAAAATATATTTATCTATACAATATAATTAAACTAATGAGATAAAAACCCTATAAAACTTGGTTAACTTTCTTCCAAAAAGATTAGTATATATTAGTGTTTGCTTTTACACCACAGTATTATATCATGGTGAAAGTATACTAGGCAATTATTAGCTAGTCGACGATGTAGAATCTTGAAAGTTCGTGTTGGCCGTCAACACATGGTTGGTGAGAGATGAAAACACAATCTTACTTTAAAATCTGTTTTTAAATCCAATGTAAATTATACGACCGAATCAATGAATCATGTTTCGTTCGAACTTCTCGATAGCATGTTTCTGCATGCTTTTACTGTATTTGAACATCGATGGAAACATCTTGAAGAACTAAAATAAGAAACTAGTAATTCCCTATATTGTGTTTCTTTTCAAAACATGTACTCCATTTATACGGATGTTTGGACTATTACTATAACAAACAAAACGCCCAAATTGAGGTTGGTGGATGTATGAAGGACAAAAAAATTAGGTCATAGACAAAAAATTTGAGAATGTCCTCTAATTCTCCTCCTATATGGTGGGGAAAATATGTAAACATTAATACTAACATATTAAGGTAAGTGATCCCTACTAGATCTCCACCATACCCTACATTACCAAAACATTGCTTTTTGGCTTTCCTTTTCAGTTGCTTATGCATGTGATCTTTGATGATACACAAAGGTCAGATTAGGGGACAAAGTATGATGTCAAGACTTGTAATACGCACATTATTATGATTAAATGTTATACACATTCTAAATAACTGATCGACAAAAAAAAGACTCTAATGCTTAGTAACATCTAAGTAAATATATATTTTGTCTCTTTTAACTAATTTATGGAAACGCTATCCTTCTTCTATATGACACAGTAAAACGACAGCAACTGTGCTACTTACGCCGTAATCTGCTTAAATGTCCATATAATAATACTTTCTCAGAAATTAGCTATTTTCTATTATTGGTTACGTTGTCTAGGTTTGTGAAAACAAATGTATATTCGGAGAGAAGAAAATGAATCAAACTATAATTTCATTTTCGTATGGTAATGACCTAATAAGTTACTGTATTAACAAGCTGTAGTTTTACGGTTAATTATAGTGTCTCATTAAGAAACTTTTTTTTTGGTAACCTTAATTTCAGAACGGGGTTTGAACTTATCGTCACACAAACTCAAACCAGATAAATCCACCCTTTTCAGATAGTTGGCGTGGTTATGAAGAAACTTTTGGTATCAAACTAATCTTAATTTGGACAAAATATGTAAAACCAGGTATGCGTATATTGCATGTAGTTTAGTGTTTATGAAGAATCGCAACCTAAATAACAAGAGCAAATAAAGAAGCTAAGAAGATTAGAATTGCTAGTTCAAAAGTATATACTTTAACATATCTAATATGTGTGAGTTAAGAGTGTAAGTTTTCTAGAACTAAATGAATCTGCGTGGGTTGAACGAAGTTATTTGATAAGTAGATTTAGCTTGTATATGTGTAAAATATTGCTAATAGTTTCAGAAGTTTGATTATCACGGCCAAAGTGAATTGTGAAGTTGGAATCAAACGTCCATCTCCGTTTAGATATTTGCAAGAGTACTTATATTGTTTTCTTTTTTAATAGCTTGTTTTTCTGCTTTTATGTTTTAAAATGTGATTTTTCTTCTTCTTGTTTCGTTAGCAGGCTGCGTCACCTTCATGCATGTATCCTGAACATCTCTCTGTTTGTTTTTTCACCTCAACTAGTACAACACTAATACAAAATTAGGTTATTTACTTATTATATGTGTAAACATCTTTAAATGAATAATTCTACTCAAATTTTATTCTAAATATATACAGAATAAATACTTTTAGTTACAAAATTATTTAACTTTTATTAGTAGGTTTAAGGAATCTAAGAACTATATAAAGTACACATAGCAACATAAATATATAACCTCATTCAGTCTTCAAATAATGTTGTCTTTTTTTAGGCTTGTTGATATCATTTTTCAACACATTTGATTTGTTTTTTTTTTTTTTTTTTTTTTTTTTTTGGTAAAAAACTAGTGTTTTTATCTAACAGCGTGTTGTCAAGACTATAGCTGTAAAAAACCAAAAAAGTTTTACATAAAACAGTGCACTAGTGATACTAAAAACATTTCATGTATCTCTTTGCACGTTACTAGCAAGCCATTGTTATTGGCTTATTGCATTATACTAAAATCCATTATATAAAAAAGAACGTACATATAGTGAAGGACAACGATCATAACCAAACATGTCACATGCAACGTATGGTTTTATCAACATTTAAGTTAAAAGCTATAACAAGAGGAGATGGCGGCGGTGACCGTAGTAAGTATGAGTCAAAAATTTGTTTGGACATACGCCGAAAGACACTTCTCTTCGTATCTCCCATGGATTTATTTTCGTGTTTGGTGGAATTTAAATACATTAATTAAATAGTTCACATTTGGTTCCTTCTTTTTGACTTTGCCCCAAAATGTTATGTTTTGCTTTATAGTAGTTTGATAGGCTAAGTTTAATTTATAATGTTTAGGACGTGTATTAGAATAAGCCATGAAAAATCATATATGTAACTTCGTGGAAAAAATGTCCATTAAAATTAAAATGACTCCATAACACAAATACAGTGGTGAACGTGGAATTAACCTTAACTTGGCGCGATGCACAATATCCGATAACGTAATTTCGTAGAAATTTACTTGATGATTAATTGTCGGTATATAAATTTGGATCATATAATTACTTTTAACTTCAAATATTTCGACTCAATATAAAAGTGAAATTGACAACTGAAGTCTAATGCACGAAAAATCAATCAGAAACGTTAGAGTATTGTTGTGTTGTGTTTTGTAAATGAGACCAGAAATTCAGTTATATTCAACAATTGAAATTAAGTTATTTTCGGTGTGTTTGTTTGTAAAGGACGCATCTTAGGTTTTTGTTTTAGTGGGAAACTATGTTTGATTATATTTGTAAATGAGACCAAAATTTGGTTATATTCAACAACAAAATTTAGTTATTTTACGGTTATACACTAACTATTGTGTTGGTTGGTAAAAGATGCGTTGGTTGGGCATTGCCCCATAACCTCACGATAGACGTTGCACATTGACTCTCCAAAGAGGCACGACTTGCCATAATACGCGATTGGAAGAACTCTTCATGATACCTTAAAAATACGATTTTTTGGCGATTTTCTTTTCCAACTTTCATTCAATTAAAATCATCCAAAATAATCCTTTCCTCGTTACGAATATGTTCTGATAATTCATATCTATTGTTAATTATTAATTGCATCACGACTTGATTGGGTGAGTTTTGTTTTTAATACGTTTATTAGGTTTTATATTAAAATCATTTTTTTAGTTTATATTTTGTTGCTACGATCGTATATTTGCTTCAGGTTTGCCAATCTGTTGATCGAAGTTTGCCATCTTAAGATCCCGTGTATCATGAGTCTAAAACCTTAATCATTAGGATTTAACTCGTACTATAATGACTATAAAAAGGGTTTCTTAATTTCGAAGGGGCGGGGGAGGGGGGGGGGGGGGGGGTAATAGCGATGTAAAGGAGAAGAAAGGTGTTGGTGATGCTTCGGTGGATCATAATGATGGTTTGAATGATCAGATTCGGAGAAGGCTACTTTTAATACACCATTTATTGGTCTTCAATTGAGCAATTATGGTGATTCGAGTGAGATGGATGTTGACAAATAGCAAAAATCGAGTGGTACTTTCGACCCTAAGGGTACATCATTTGCTAATCTGCTTAGAAGTGAGAAGAGTCGGGACGGTCTTAACATTCACACCCTTATTACATCGACGACAAACGGGGATGAGGTGAAAGTCCCGCTGGAGTCTATCTGAACAACCAGTGAAAGGTTTGTAAATTTTTTCGTATGTTTTTTCTTGGGAAAACGGGTGGCATACCCCGTTATCGCTAACTATGTTAAGAATACATGGAGTAAATTTTGTTTAGTTAAATCTATGCTTAACTCTTCGGCCGGGTTATTTTTCTTCCAATTTAACTCTATGTATGATAAGAATTCTATGCTTAAAATTGGTCCTTGGTTTATTCAAAATAACCTAATTATCCTTATTAAATATAATGCGATCCGGATATGAATGTTGAAAGAAGATGTCGGTAATATTCTTGTTTGGGTGAACTTCGCGGTGTTTTTATGACGACATTTAGTGAAGATGGTCTTAGTGAAATTGCTACAGAACGTGGTTGTCCCTTGAATGCTTGATTCTTATACGGCTGAAAAGTGCTTGAAATTTTGGGAAAGGTCTAGTTATGCTAGAGGAATGATTGAGTTGCGTGTTGATGCAGAGTTGAAAGATACTATTGTAGTCGCTATACCTAAACTCAAAGACGAAGGTTTTTATTTAAGCACTATTCGTGTTAAATATGAGTGAAAATCTCCTAGATGCTCGAGTTAAAGTATTTTTGGTCATGTATTTGGGGATTGTCCTGAGGTTACGAGATCAACTGAGGCAAAGAATGTGAACAAGCCTAAGTAAATAACCAAGTGTGTACTGGTTGTCCCTAAGGTGAATTTTAAACCAGTTACTCAAGAATATCGAATGGTAGGAAAGTATAATACTACTTCAAGTGGTGGGAAAAATCAAGTTGTTGTGACGCCTAGTAAAGAGGTTTGTCCAAGTAAAGAGGTTAGTAACTCAAATTCTTTTGATACGCTTAATTGAGTGGAAAATGATGAGGACTTGGACGCGAATGGAATGACTTCTAAGTCGGTTGGTTTAGATGATGTTCGGGTAGGTTTATGTCCGAGGATGGTACTCCTCATCAGGAACCTAGTTATACCACGATTATTGAGAAAATTGATAAGATTGAAATGAAAATTATGGAAGCACAAGTTACTCTTGTGGATGATCAAGGGAATTCGGTTCCTAGGAAAAAGGGTGATGTTTAAGGAGAGTTTAACGACAATGATATATTTGAATCCGTGGATAATGATATGGCATAATTTATGGCTGCTAAAATATCTAATATAAGTTTTGGGACTAATAGTGTGTGGGAACAATGGAAAGATTCTAACAAAAATGCTAATGATGACTACGAACCATATGATGATGATATGTGTAATGATCAGGATATTCATGTTAGTATCCATTCTACTGCCAATAATCTTGGAATCAGATTCAGTAGATACAAGAAATTTTAGTATTCCTTATGTTCTTTTTGGCTTTTTATTTGTTTTGTGTGTTTCTTCATTATATAAATTTGTTTGCCTATGTAACGGGCAGATATGTAGGATTCACCTACATTCCTTGTACTTAAATGTTTTTTAGTAATAAAAATTTCCGGAGAAACCCTTTACAAAAAAAAATACCTCCCTGACCCCAGGCCTTTTTTTGTGGAAGTATCAAGTAAGATAAAACCGTCTTAAGTTGCTTTATTACCTTCACATCCTCTGCTCGACTAGTTAAAATACACGAGCATCTGATCCTTAAGCATGCAAGATTTGACATGCACTAGAAGTTCTTCTAGAGGCAATAACTAAGTCATTATTTTTGCTTTTTTGAATGTGGTTTTTTTGGTTTATAAAAAGTATATGTATGTAAAGAGATAGGATTATGGATCCTTTAAATAACATGAGAAACAACGGAGGTAGAGCTAATGTAAATTCAAATAGTCAGGACTGTCATGATGAGCTTGTGGAAACTAAATAGCGGCGTATGTGTTTTTCGTAAATTCCTGCAAAGAGTATATCATAATTGGATTTTGGGTTGTATTTTAATGATTTTTTTACTTAAATCTACCAGGCTTTATGCATCGACTTGGGACATAAACTTACACATGAGTTAACTGAATAATCATCATATAAAAATTATCCTTAAAAGTATATGAATACTTATCCAAGTTCATAAGATATCCGGTTTGCAAAAAACAATGTACAGTTAGACGCGAAAGTCGACAAACTTCTCAACAACTTTTGATTCACATATTCTTGTGAATTTTTTTCACCTAAAAGCTCCATCTGACTAACAAGCTTTTGAAGTCTATCAAAAGTTTGATCAAGCATCTCATAACCTGAAGAAGTGAAGTTTTCATACTGTTGTTTCAAGAGATTTCTTTGAGTATACTTTGTAGCTTTATTACCACCAAATCTTGTTTCTATCTCTTGAATCAAATATTTAGCATCCTTAAAGAACTTAAACCTTAACTGATATTCATTGGGAAGACCAATCATTCAAGTACTTTCTGACTTTCAATCCTAACCTTCTTTGAGCGTTTTCTTTATTAGTTGTAGGAGGCAACACTTTCTCAACACCATCCTAAGTTGATGTTTTAGGTGGGGAGTTGTCATTTTCAATGACTTTTCATAGTTAATAGTCTATCATCTAAATGCATTTCTCCGTTATCATCTTCCACATCTCATACTCACCAGCTTTGAGCATGAGAATTTTAGATGCAACCACCATGTGTGCAGACTCTTATCCGTTGTTTCTTCTTAGTTAAATCTTTTCAACAATCTCTTATACGACTTGTTCATCTCAACTTCAATGATCGAATTCCCTTGGTTTGTACAAAATTAAGCTATACTAGATAAATCTAATATAACTTATAGTAGAAACATTGTTTGAATATTAAAGTTTATGCGAAATCTAAACTTTAATAGTAAGAATAATTTAGTAATGAAACAGTAAAATAAGAACACACAATTCACAATAAGCTCCAACATTATTAGCAATAATACGAGTACTCTGAATATTATTAGGGTTACTAACCCTTAAAGCTATGAATTATACGTCTAAAAATGTATATACAACTATGTCTTAGGACGTCCTTTTAGACACCAAGGAGTGATAGTCGACTTGCAATATATTCCTAAGATAAACACAAATATTCTAAGAATATAACTTATACATATCTATTCAATAAATAAACAAATACTTATCTTATATTAGTCTTCAAGTAATCTATCTATGAAGCAGTCTTTATCCTTAAGCAGTAGTAACTTGAACTAACAACATTAACTCTTTGTATTAGCAACACAAACTACTTAGTCGTATTTCTTATTTCTTCACCATTATAACTAACTCAACTAGCAGCACTAACTCTTCTACTAGCAGTAGTAACCACTGAGACTATTTTTTTCAAAACTTCTCTGACAGCAATAACTTCTCTAAGCAGTAGTAACTTTATCCTGAACAACATTAGGTACTTAGCACCTTGAAAGACTTTAATCCCAATAAACTAAAAAACTATCACAACATCAATAACATTATCAAAACTACTCTAAACCTGATGTGGTGTTGTGACAAAAGATGCATGTTGGAATTGAGAGAACGAAGCCTCTATATATAGGTTTCGATCCATCTACGACGTAGAATATTTAGGTCGATGCATTAGAAACATATAATCTTCTTTCTTTCTTGAGACGTACTACCTACGACGTAGAGGGACAAACACTTAAGTCGTAGGCCTTCAATAATTTCACTTTCCATTTGGTGTCTAAAGGATCTGCGACATATATGGGACAAGTTCCTACGTCTTAGACATTGTCTTGATGAACTTTATTCAAATAGCATTGATCTTGTCGCCTTGTGTATAGTAACATAATATATACTCCGATGGCATAGAAGAGAATTAGGTCTACGCCGTAGAGCCTTCAAAAATAGTATCTTCTGTCATCGTCTTGTTTATGACATAGGGTAGAAGTACATCTACACCGTAGACACCTTTGAATTATTGAACTTGGCACATATTAATGCTCAATTCCACCATTTTTCTTAGTATTCTGTTACTTGCTCGTTTTTACCTGCAAATATAAAATACAGTTTTTTTCTAGTATTAGGTGTTGTTAGTACTAAAACCAAGCAGAATTGAAGGGAAATTACTATAAAAAAACATTAAAATATTTGATGTTATCAGAATGAGTATGTTCCATGTCTATATTTAACACCGTATCAAAAGCAAAAAGGATGCAATTAGCATATACCATTACAGCTGAGATATTTAGTATAACCATGCTTAGGTATTTTCAAAAGCATTGATCATGTGGTTAGACTATTCGTCAATATTAGTATAGTGTATGCTATGACCTGATTTTCGTAAGTAGGAGCTGTTGAAAAGTGCGCAATTTATAGAGATATTTATACGGCTACAAATCACATAACCTTTATTAAATATATATGATAATATATATGTATATCTATTATATATATATCTTTAATATACCAAAAAAATCTTAACGGTAATTAAATAATAGTTAAATAGTTTAACGATTAATTACCAAAAGGCCTGTAAATTAATATCTAATGTACATGTGTAATTTACCAAGCTGCAAATTCAACTCGAATGGTTGTTTGACTTGATTTTTGCGCCAAACAAAAAAAAGAAAGGAGAAAAAGCTATTTTACAAAATATCTCACATTGATAGGATAGGTAAACTGAAATCCTACTTTTGTATAATTAGAGGGTGTTTGATTAAGCTTATATAATGGGCTTATAAGCTTATTAGCTTATATGTGTTAAATAAGCCGAAATAAGTGTTTGGTTAAGCTTATATAACTAGGCTTATAAGCTTATATAAGGGGGTTTTGGTAAGCCAAAACTTTGTGCCTTTTCTAAGGAGGTGTAGGCTTATATATGAATATTATATTAAAAGACTTTTATACCCTCATTTAATTCATTACACCCATTTTATTTTTATGTACTTTTTAGTCATTCTACTTTATTAGTTATAAAAGTTAAACCAAACACTTATTAAAGGCTTATAAGCTTATTATATATAAGCCATAAATGACTTATATAATATAAGCCTAACATCATTAATAAGCTTAACCAAACACCCTCTTAAAATAATTCCTTAGCATATATTTTTCATCACATTATTCTTTTGTGTCCCTTGTGGTCGAATGAATAATAAACACCTTTAGAATGGGAGTTTGAATTTTGACTACGAGGTTCTAGTATTATTTACCCGTTGGTTAAAAAACTAGTATTCGAGAGTTCTTGGTGAATGTGTAGTTTGGATACACATCGAAGTCACTTATTTTAGTGACTTAGTGGTGTTTCGGTTTTGCATGGTGTTACACACATGCGTGTATTTAAAGAAGCTCCGGTTCTTGACTAGCTTAATAGCTAGAGGTACTTTTTATTTTCCTTTTGTTTATGTTAATTATATGTGCTATATGTTTCATTTTTCACTGCTCTACTCATATTATTAGTGTTTAACAATAGCTATTAGCTCACTAATTCCAACACATGCTTCTTAAGAATTAGAGAAAAAGAAAACATATATGTTGGACCCAAAATTTGAATGATTTCATTAACTGATATTGCTAACTAATGTAGCTTTAGCGCACGACTCATTGGGGTAATCAAATGCCACATGAGATCTACTAATGCTCTTGTTGTACGCCTTGGTCCGTTATCGGCCCTCGACTGTTATCGGCCCTTGATGTATCATACATTTTGATTACCGCTAAATAGTCAGGACACGTCCTCGCTAAAGACTTTTAGCAAAGACAAGTTTTCGTCAATAGGCCGAAAATGTCCTCTCCAATTGTGCGATTAGTGCAGTTGTAAACCAAACTTATCCGGGTAGTGTATCTCCGCCTTTCAAATGACTCTAACAAGGGTTTTCGAACTCTTGTTCCTTATTACTAGTTTTATACTTTAATACCGCGTTTTTTTCCTTTTGTATACTTTTTGAGGGCTTTGCATAATTAAGTAGTTTTGGAGTTGCATATAATAATATCTTACAATGTAACCAGTGTCAATGTGTCATGCTACGATGTTTATCATGTTTTCTTATTCGAAGAAGAAACAATTATAAATGAAATAGATCAGGACGAAATGCTAAAAGTGAGATGAGGATGAATGAGATGAGCATGAAAAGTGAAGTTTTGCTTACTAAAATATAGATGATAAACTTGCGGGAAAATCCGTCGAATCATCAAATTGTCAGTTAATATCTCATGAAAAACATATTTAAATGTTGTAGTGAACCTTTTAGGTCCGAAATTGGCAAATCAAAGGTTTGGTGGCGTAGCCGAAATTGTTAGCTATAACTTATAAGTTCATGAACCTATGTATGCGTTTATTAGTTTCATGTAGCTTATAATAAAAACATCAAGGTGCTCGACCAACAATGCAATTAGTATTGTCTAAATGTAAAAAGTAAATAAGTCGACGAATATAAATTAAAAAACAGAGGAGTATTTCTTAGAAAAATATATTTTTTGTTTAGAAAACGACTTACAAAAGTCTACAATTAAAATATTTATAAAGAAGAATATTGAAATTTGTAGAAAAATGAAACGCAAAATATCATAAAACATTAAAACGATGAGTGGATATTTGGTGAATAAAGAATGAAGTCAGTTTTATTCTGCTTTACCGGACTTGAGCATACAAATTGACTTGTCATGCGCCATCATCCACTATCAAATGACACTGCTGTAATCAATATATAAAACATTACCCACTAAAACCATGCAATACCGTAGACGTGGAAAATTGTGGGCGACCTTTCAGATTCTCCAATCGATATATGTACAGCCAGGTACAACTTTTTCATTTTTACTGTTAAAATAACTTTTTCCATTTGCTTCGTTGCAAAAAACACGCAAATTTCTTACATGATAAGCAGTGCAAGTGCAAAATATATATCTTCGTTTATAGTTACAAACATGAACAATATATCTTGATTCATAACTTATTCTGATAATTCCGAGGATGTTGATACACCAATAAAGTTTGTCGTTTTGAGTTCGAATTTAAAGGTAGTTAAGGATATCACTGATCAAATTGTTTTCTTATGCACTAACAACACAGCACTCTCACACTATCTAACTACATCATTTATGGTCTAATGAAGTTCGATATTGGCTAATAGTAGTAAAAGTTTGTTGGATCAAATAAACATTTATGAAGTCGTATAAGCCATTAATGTTCTAACATTGACTTAAACACTTGAATCCAATCACTACAACAATCCAGCCCTTCCCCATCGGGGTTTTCCCCAGCGACATGATCACTACTACAAAATTGGGTTTAGAGACTCCCTTATCAAGACCCTTTCTTAGAAAAAACAGTCGGAGTAAAAAAAATTTCACACCCCAAAATATATCCAGACCGGTGATAAAGATAAAACCCGGTTCCAATAATGAAAAGAAGTCCAGACCGGTTTCTAAACTAAAAACAAGTCTCATTTAGGTCTAATCTGGACCGGTTCTAATTTTGAAACCCGGCTTGTACCTATTTGTTTACATGCAGACATGTTTTAGATAAGGAACAGGTCTCATTATTTTTCCCAAAACTGTGAGCGGGACATTTTCCCCCCTTTATTCTTTTCAAGATTTTCAATGAAATTTCAAATTAAGCTAGTTGCTTTTTCTATCTCATTTCTTTAGCCCCACAGTCCCACACACACACTGCTGTCATACCACCATGGCACACCTCTATCACCGCCACTCGTGCCACTGCCCGTTTATTGGCTTCTTTATATTAAAGGTTTGTAAAAAACTTGCTTAATCTGTCATTTTTATAACTGTTAGGTTAAAGCTCACTTTCTTTATTAGCCTTCATCTCATATTTGGTAACAAACACTAGAGGTTATGTGAGCAAATTAGAGCTACTTAGGTAGCAGATTCATGTGGTTCAAAGCTTGCACATAAGGTGTTTGATAAAATGCTTAATTGTGTTTTTATGTATGTTTTTCACATATAGGATGGAGATCTATAATACTGAGCTAAGGCTTTCGAAGATCTTGAAGATCTATAAAACTGAGCTCAAGGTATGAAAATATGTATATATTTATGATTGTTACTACTTGTCGTGCAGACGTGTGGGTCGACCACAATAGCTAGACGTGTGGGTCGACCACAATAGCTAATCACGTGTCCTCAAATTTTTTTAGCAACCGCCTCGATGAGATAACGGTAATGTGATTATAAGTATATAACGAGTGTAGTGGTTGTCACAATTTGTTACAGGTAGGGGTGTCATTCGGGTTATCGGGTCGGATTTGAGCCTTATCGGATCGGGTCTTATCGGGTTTTCAAAACATAAAACTTACCCGCAACCTGATCCTATAAGGACTCGGGTTATCGGGTTAGGGTCTATCGGGTTATAGGGTTTGTCGAGCTTATCGGGTCATCGGATTATCGGGTTAAGCATATTATCAATTACAAATTAACAAAAAGCCATATATCATGTACTGATGTACATACATATTGGTCAAATATCAACATGTACATGTTTATATCACTATTAAGTCACTCCCCTGTGTACCATGTAGATGTTTATAATTCTTACACGTAAGATCTATGGCTAAGTTTCCATGCATTTGGATGAAGAATCTTCATTAGAGAAGGACGTGTGTTTTAAATCAAAATGATACGATTTAACTCATTATCTTAGAATGAATATCTGTAGTATTTAGAAGCTTACAACTCTTAGAGGTTAGTCTATTATAGCTAGTGAGATTATAAGATCTTTGCGTTCTAGAAATGTGTGATTTTGTATTCGACAGTGACTTTGCACATGTGTATAATCTGTTGCATCTCTATGGGCTACACGAGAATCTTAATATGGTTTAGGCTGCATATAATGTGAGTTCACAGTGGATGCAGCTTGATTTGAATTCAGTGTAGACAAGCAATTAATGTCTCCTTAGAGTAAATTTGTGGTGTTGTTGTTAGGCTGTATTGAGTTAGCTTAGTAAAGATGCATAAATATTTGATAACGATGAACTTTAGTGTCACAAGAAAAGTCACAGTAAGGTTGAAAAGTAATAAGTAGTAAGCTTGAAATCATACTCAGTAAGTTAGACAAAATAAACTTTAAAGATAGCAAGACTTTTTACTTCATTTAAACAAATCTTTTCATAAGTCTTATAAGGTTTATCGGGTTAACCCGATAACCTGATAACCAAATAGTTACAACCGTAACCAGGGGCGGAGCCATGTACAACTTAGTGGGGGCAACTGCCCCCAATGGCTTCTTAAATGATCACATCTTTTAGTGTCAACTTGTGGACTTAAATCGGTGTGCCCTCGATTTGAAATTGAAAATGCCCTCATTGCAAAAGATGATCTGGAAAAAAGAAAGAAATAAGTGGTTTGATGAAGTGCGACTGAGTTTTAGGGGAAGAATAAGATGAGGAAGATGAAGATAATGTTAAAACAATGAAGCATATCTAGGCACATGTGGAGTACTACTAGTAATTTATTAATCATCTAATACTATTTCCTCTCTAGTAACGTAGAATAACAAATTCTACAATCTGCTTAGAATGAGCTACGGCCCATTGTAGCCCAATAGAATTTATAGAAAATTGAGTGAAATTTTAGAAGTTACTAAAAGATTTATACTGTAGTAGTATTTTGTTAAATAGTTTTTATATAAAGCCTTTTTAATTGTTGTTAGTATGCTTCGTTATGTTGGGCATTCGAAGGTCCTAAACGTGTTATCGAAGTTTTCTTATGCATTAATTTCGAAGATCATAGTTGTTTTGTCGAAGTAATCTTATGCAATATTTTATCGTTGAAAATTTTTTCGCCCCCTACGATCTAATTTTCTGGGTCCGCCACTGACCGTAACCCGACTCTATATCGTTATCGGGTTGACCCAAATCTTTTAGTTTATGATGATTTGAAATATAGTGCAACAATATTATACTCATAAGATATATTGGTGTATTTGTAGGTGACCGAGAACACATATACGTCAATACCACAACAAAAAGATTGTCAAATACCCAAAAAGCTGTTCAAAAAGTCGTTGCTGCTGAAGTCTCTATTTTGTAAACGCCAATACAAAAAGAAGCATTCACTGCTGCTCAAAAAGATGCTAGAACAGCTGTTCAAAAAGTCGATGCTACACAAACGCCAAAACAAAAACAAGCATTCACGAATGCTCAAATGGTTGCTAGAACAACGGCTCAAGAAGCTAAATAATAGATATAGGAGATACCATTGGCGTGAGAGGACCGTTATTGAATGCTACATATGACCGTTAGATGATTCGTGATGATTCTACTTCAGGCTAAGATATGTACGAACTACTCTTTTTGTAGAACGCATTTTGGAAATGTATGTTTAGTGCTAGAACTCTTTATCATCTAAGTTTAATTCTGGAATATATGTATTGACCTTTATGGTTTATTGGTTAAATTTTTTTATTCAAAATTGTCTACGTTTGTTATTTGCTGAAACTGTCTGTGCTAGTATATTGTTGGAAACAGGAAACAGGAAACTACCAGGATAATGTGTTTTTATGTTGCTGGGAATGGAAAGATGTATAAAAAAAAGTTTTTTTTAAATGGTAATCCAGACCGGTTTATTAAGAAAAAACCCGGTCTTGTTATATAACCAAGACCCGTTATACACACTTAAACAGGTCTTGATACTGAATTTAAGACCGGGTATGTAGCTGGAAACCGGTCTTGATTGTGATATCCCAGACCGGTTACATAACAGGTCTCGAATTGATTTCACATGGAGAGCCCCCCACTTACAGACCCCATGAAAAACCGGTCTTGACGCATCCTACAACAGGTCTGGGATGTCCTTTTTGTAGTAGTGGATGTCGCTGGGGAAAAGTCGCTAAACGACAAAAACTTTCTGACGTGGCAAACTTTCTCGAAAAAATTTTGACCAAAAAGCAAAGCAAATTTTCCCCAGCGACATGTCGCTGGGGAAAGGTTGACTGAATTTTGACCAAACTACTTCACAATTAATGCAAGCGGGAGATTAACCCGCCAACTTTTCCCCAGCGACATGTCGCTGGGGAAACTTTCTCCCACGTCTAATCCAAGTGATTAGCGTTAATGCGTTGTTTAATTTATGCCAAAGATTTTCCCCAGCGACATGTCGCTGGGGAAACTTTTAGGATTCCCTCCAAAAGATATTAAGTTAACGCGCCTATTTTACAAAAAAGTAACAAAATTTTCCCCAGCGACATGTCGCTGGGAAAACGTTGACTTCTATTTGACCACCAATTTTCAGAAAATGTGTAATGTTTATATAATATTTTAGTAAATATAATATATATATTCAAAAATAAAGTTATTGAAATTTAAAATAGTATATCTCTTTTTATGATAAAAAAAAGTGAGACAAATGGTTAATTTTCCCGCTAATGTTTTCCCGCCAATGTTTTCCGGCCAAAATTTTGCCCGCCAGAAGTTAACATTCACTGATAATTGTTAACATTCATTGTTAATATTAATTAAAAATTGTTAACATTCATTGAGGCTTACAAACAGACACGCCTAAACCTAACTTTATTCTACACTGACACTTAAACACGCGCTTAATTAAACATGGATATTAAACCGATAATAGACTCATAAACACGAAAACAGATACATCATAAACTAGTTCAAACAAATGTTCCCCATGTCATCGTAAAGGTCGTGAAGTAGTGCAGCTGAATCCAATGTGTGCCTATCGGAGTTGCGGTACAACTCTATCGTACGCTCAAGTACCATTATCATTCCATTCAAGCGCACACAGTTTGCACGCGCTGAAGAGCTTGGAGAAGAAATTGGAATCGTTGAAGGTCTGGTAGAAGAGCTTGGAGGAGAAAAGTTCGTTGAAGGTCTTGAAGAAGAGCTTGGAGGAGAAAAGCTCATTGAACCTCCAAGAGATTTGATTAGTAGTTGGACGCGTTCGTCTTTCCATAAAAAAAATTTGCATCCATATGAAACTGGAGGTTGAACCCGTGAACGTGGACAAGCATAGTACAGTCTACCAAAGTTTTTAGTTGTCCACGATTCTCGAAGAACTACATCTCCATGTCCACACCTGCACGGAAAAGCTTCATGCTTCAACATGTACATAATAACAATTTGTTTATGATGATAAGTGTGTGTAATCTGCTGGTGGTTGTGATGATAAGGAGTGTGTGTGGTTCTCTTTTTATGCTAAAAAAGTGAGGGAAATTGTTAACATTCCCTCCAATGTTTTCCTTCCAATGTTTTCCCTCCAATACATTGAACCCTATCTAATTCATTGAACCTATAATGATGAACCCTATCTAATACATTGAACCTCTAATGATGAACCCTATCTAATACATTGAACCTATAATGATGAACCCTATCTAATACATTGAACCTCTAATGATGAACCCTATCTAATACATTGAACCTATAATGATGAACCCTATCTAATACATTGAACCTATAATGATGAACCCTATCTAATACATTGAACCTCTAATGATGAACCCTATCTAATACATTGAACCTCTACTGTTGAAACCTATCTAATACATTGAACCTCTAATGATGAACCCTATCTAATTCAATGAACCTCTACTGTTGAAACCTATCTAATACATTGAACCTCTACTGTTGAAACCTATCTAATACATTAAACCTATAATGATGAACCCTATCTAATACATTGAACCTATAATGATGAACCCTATCTAATACATTGAACCTCTAATGATGAACCCTATCTAATACATTGAACCTCTAATGATGAACCCTATCTAATACATTGAACCTCTACAGTTAAAACCTATCTAATACATTGAACCTCTAATGATGAACCCTATCTAAATCAATGAACCTCTAATGATGAAACCTATCTAATACATTGAACCTCTAATGACGAAACCTATCTAATACATTGAACCTCTAATGATGAACCCTATCTAATACATTGAACCTATAATGATGAACCCTATCTAATACATTGAACCTATAATGATGAACCCTATCTAATACATTGAACCTCTAATGATGAACCCTATCTAATACATTGAACCTCTAATGATGAATCCTATCTAATACATTGGACCTATAATGATGAACCCTATCTAATACATTGAACCTATAATGATGAACCCTATCTAATACATTGAACCTCTAATGATGAACCCTATCTAATACATTGAACCTCTACTGTTGAAACCTATCTAATACATTGAACCTCTAATGATGAACCCTATCTAATTCAATGAACCTCTACTGTTGAAACCTATCTAATACATTGAACCTCTACTGTTGAAACCTATCTAATACATTGAACCTATAATGATGAACCCTATCTAATACATTAAACCTATAATGATGAACCCTATCTAATACATTGAACCTCTAATGATGAACCCTATCTAATACATTGAACCTCTAATGATGAACCCTATCTAATACATTGAACCTCTACTGTTGAAACCTATCTAATACATTGAACCTCTAATGATGAACCCTATCTAATTCAATGAACCTCTACTGTTGAAACCTATCTAATACATTGAACCTCTACTGTTGAAACCTATCTAATACATTGAACCTCTAATGATGAACCCTATCTAATACATTGAACCTATAATGATGAACCCTATCTAATACGTTGAACCTATAATGATGAACCCTATCTAATACATTGAACCTATAATGATGAACCCTATCTAATACATTGAACCTCTAATGATGAACCCTATCTAATACATTGAACCTATAATGATGAACCCTATCTAATACATTGAACATATACTGTTGAAACCTATCTAATACATTGAACCTATAATGATGAACCCTATCTAATACGTTGAACCTCTAAAGCTGAACCCTATCTAATACATTGAACCTATATTGTTGAACCCTATCTAATACATTGAACCTATAATGATGAACCCTATCTAATACATTGAACCTCTAATGATGAACCCTATCTAATACATTGAACCTCTAATGATGAACCCTGTCTAATACATTGAACTTCTACTGTTGAAACCTATCTAATACATTGAACCTCTAATGATGAACCCTATCTAATTCAATGAACCTCTAATGATGAAACCTATCTAATACATTGAACCTATAATGATGAAACCTATCTAATACATTGAACCTCTAATGATGAACCCTATCTAATACATTGAACCTATAATGATGAACCCTATCTAATACATTGAACCTATAATGATGAACCCTATCTAATACATTGAACCTCTAATGATGAACCCTATCTAATACATTGAACCTCTACTGTTGAAACCTATCTAATACATTGAACCTCTAATGATGAACCCTATCTAATTCAATGAACCTCTACTGTTGAAACCTATCTAATACATTGAACCTCTACTGTTGAAACCTATCTAATACATTGAACCTATAATGATGAACCCTATCTAATACATTGAACCTATAATGATGAACCCTATCTAATACATTGAACCTCTAATGATGAACCCTATCTAATACATTGAACCTCTAATGATGAACCCTATCTAATACATTGAACCTCTACTGTTGAAACCTATCTAATACATTGAACCTCTAATGATGAACCCTATCTAATTCAATGAACCTCTACTGTTGAAACCTATCTAATACATTGAACCTCTACTGTTGAAACCTATCTAATACATTGAACCTCTAATGATGAACCCTATCTAATACATTGAACCTATAATGATGAACCCTATCTAATACGTTGAACCTATAATGATGAACCCTATCTAATACATTGAACCTATAATGATGAACCCTATCTAATACATTGAACCTCTAATGATGAACCCTATCTAATACATTGAACCTATAATGATGAACCCTATCTAATACATTGAACCTATACTGTTGAAACCTATCTAATACATTGAACCTATAATGATGAACCCTATCTAATACGTTGAACCTCTAAAGCTGAACCCTATCTAATACATTGAACCTATACTGTTGAAACCTATCTAATACATTGAACCTATAATGATGAACCCTATCTAATACGTTGAACCTCTAAAGATGAACCCTATCTAATACATTGAACCTCTAATGTTGAAACCTATCTAATACATTGAACCTATACTGTTGAAACCTATCTAATACATTGAACCTCTAATGATGAACCCTATCTAATACGTTGAACCTCTAAAGCTGAACCTTATCTAATACATTGAACCTATAATGATGAACCCTATCTAATACATTGAACCTCTAATGATGAACCCTATCTAATACATTGAACCTATAATGATGAACCCTATCTAATACATTGAACCTCTACTGTTGAAACCTATCTAATACATTGAACCTCTAATGATGAACCCTATCTAATACGTTGAACCTATAATGATGAACCCTATCTAATACATTGAACCTCTAATGATGAACCCTATCTAATACATTGAACCTCTAATGATGAACCCTATCTAATACATTGAACCTCTAATGCTGAAACCTATCTAATACATTGAACCTATAATGTTGAACCCTATCTAATACATTGAACCTCTACTGTTGAAACCTATCTAATACATTGAACCTATAATGATGAACCCTATCTAATACATTGAACCTATAATGATGAACCCTATCTAATACATTGAACCTCTACTTATTATATAAATATATAATTATATAAAACGTATTATTATCAATCATTTAAAACTAATTTACATAAATACATTATATAAAAAATATATAATTATATAAAACTTATTATTTTTAATTATATAAAAGTAAAATATACAATTATATAAAACTTATTATTTTTAATTATATAAAATTATAATAATACAATTATATAAAATTATTATTATTAATCATTTAAAACGTATTATTATCAATCAAACTTATTATATAAATATATAATTATATAAAACGTATTATTATCAATCATTTAAAACTAATTTACATAAATATCTTATATAAAAATATATAATTATATAAAAAGTAAAATATACAATTATGTAAAACTTATTATTTTTAATTATATAAAATTATAATAATACAATTATATAAAATTATTATTATTAATCATTTAAAAGTAAATATCATGAATAGTTAAAAAAGTTTCCCCAGCGACATGTCACTGGGGTAAGTTTCGTTGACCAATTTTAGAAATCCCTCCAAAAAATTTCATTAACGCGCTTCTTTCATAAACCGACAAAATAAAGGTTTCCCCAGCGACATGTCGCTGGGGTAAGTTTCGTTAATATCCAACGTTTATTAAACCAGCTGCGCAAAACGACAAATTCTAAGCTTTCCCCAGCGACATGTCGCTGGGGAAAAGTTCGTCAAGAAAAGGAAATTTTCCCCAGCGACATGTCGCTGGGGAAACTTTTCACCAGACCTTATCCTCAACGATTTACAGAAACTTAGCTTATCCTTTTTCTCTTCTCTCAAACAAACGCTGCCATTTACACCACCATTTACACCACCATTTACACCACCAATATCACCACCATTTACACCACCAATATCACCACCATTTACACCACCAATCATCACCACCATTTACACCACCAATCATCACCACCGTCATCCCCATCTGCGTAAAACCCCCACCCATCTCCATCACCTCACCAGTCACCACATCTAATCACCACCACCATCACCCATATCCATCTCCATCACCCCCACCATCACCACTGCGAATCATCCCACCGGTCACCACTATGAATCACCCACACCACCACCACTAGCCATAATTAAAGGTTTTGTCTTTCATTTTAAGTTTATATAAATTAAAGGTTTTGGTTTTTTTAATTCAATTGTTTTTTATATAAATTTATAGTTTTTTTAATTGAATTGTTTTTTTTAATTAATGTTTTATGTTATTGTAGCCGACCGCAGCCGACCGCAGCCGACCACAGCCGACCGCAGCCGACCACAGCCGACCACAGCCGACCACAGCCGACAGCGCAACCGACAGCGACCGACCACAGCCGACCACAAGTGACCACCACAACTAACAGTATGTTTTTTTAATTCTAACTGATAACACTTATTTAATTATTTTTATTATTTTGGTTTCCCCAGCGACATGTCGTTGGGGATTTATAAACTAGTTTTTTTTTAATTAAACGTAAATCCAAACACTCGTTAACTGTAAAAAACGCAAACCCAAACACTCGTTATGTTGCTTATCGGCTTATCCGAATAAACTGTTTTTAAACAGCTTATCCTGATAAGCTTATCAGGATAAGCTGTTTGAAACAGCTTATCCCGATAAGCTTATCAGAATAAGTTGTTTGAAAACAGCTTATCCTAATAAGCTTATCCGAATAAGCTGTTTTCAAACAGCTTATCCTGATAAGCTTATCAGGGTAAGATGTTTGAAACAGCTTATCCCGATAAGCTTAGCGGAATAAGCTGTTTGAAAACAGCTTATTCTGATAAGCTTATCAGGATAAGCTGTTTTCAAACAGCTTATCCGAATAAACTGTTTTCAAACAGCTTATCCTGATAAGCTTATCAGGATAAGTTGTTTGAAAACAACTTATTCTGATAAAACTTATCAGAATAAGCTGTTTGATATAAATGTTTTATTGAATTAAACCTTAGGAATGTTTTAGGATTTTAGCGATTAATTTCAGAAAATTCCCGTCTGAAATTGATCAACCTATAGAAAACCCGTCTGAAGTTAATTTAATAGGAATTAACTTCGGAAAGTCCCCTGTTTGGGACTGCTTTTTGATTGTTTTGTCTCATTTAGGATATGAATGCGTATAACTGGTTTACTATTTGAGATGATTTCGACAGTGTTTCTCCTTTACTCCTACGAATATGTCTTTAAACACATATTTGGGGAGTTGAGAGGAAATGCTGCCGAAATTTTCTCAAATAGTAAATCGGTTATACGCATTCATATATGAGACGAAGCATCAAAGAGTGGGTTAGGATTGCCTTCCATAGTTGCACTAGGTTAACAAAACATCTAGGATTGCTTTCCATAATTGCCTTCCATGTAATAATAACTAAATATACGGATAAAACGCAGTTATGGTATTCGCTGATAAGAGTTGGATAAACAAACCGAAACTTTCCAAAGAATTTAATGACGGTCTTACAAAGTTCGTCAATCATTGCCGGCCGTTGGTGAATTCTGCGGGGAAAATTAGATGTCCATGCAAAAAATGTCGAAATGTATTATGGAAACCCATCGATGGGATTGGAATGGAAATTGCTATAAACGGGTGGGACCCACTTTATACCACATGGCTCAAACACGGTGAACCGGCTCCACGTGCGCCAGTGATAGATAACCTAGGAGAACATATGATGAGTGACATGACAGCGTTACTCAATGATTTTAGCTATATTCCTTCGAATGAACCAACACAAGGAGATAATATTGGTGAGACTAGTAACCAACCGACTCAACCGCCTCAAGCCACTCGTACCGAGTTTGAAGAGTTGTATGCAATTGCCAACGAGGCGCTGTATGATGGTTGTGAACATGTGTCTCGACTAGACTTTATGGCAAAATTTACCTATTTTAAGGCTAAAGGAAAAATGACAGATTCTTTATTCAATGAAATATTAGAGTTTCTCCGATATATGTTACCCGATAGTAAAGGATTCAAGTTCCCACTGAACTACTATGAAATAAAGAAGACATTTAAAACGATCGGGTTAGGTTACGAGTCGATACATGCTTGTGAACACGACTGCTGCTTGTTTTGGGAGGATAATACGAATCTGCAATTCTGTCGGTGTGTAAAACGAGTAGATGGAAAGACACTAACACACCGGGGAAGAAAGTTCCTAGGAAGGTGTTGCGTTACTTTCCGATCATTCCTAGACTACAACGTTTGTACAAGTCTAGACACACTGCAAAAGACATGACTTGGCATGCTACTGGAAAGTGTGCGGAGCCTGGTAAGATGCAACACCCGGTTGATGGCGCGGCTTGGAAGAAGTTTGACTTGAAGTATCCAGAGTTTGCAGCAAAACCAAGAAATGTTCGACTAGGGTTGTGTGCTGATGGTTTCAATCCGTTCGGCAACCTTAGTCAGAGCTATAGCATGTGGCCGGTTGTATTGACAACATACAATCTGCCTCCTTGGTTATGTATGAAAGAAAGTAACTTTATGCTGACGTTGTTAATTCCTGGCCCTAAATCCCCGGGCAAGGACATTGATATTTACTTGCAGCCTTTGATTAAAGACCTGAAGACTTTGTGGCACAAGAACGGTGTTGATACTACAGACATTATTTCACAAAAGCAGTTCAAGATGAGAGCGATGCTTTTATGGACTATAAATGATTTTCCTGCTCGAAGTAGTTTGTCTGGGTGGAGTGGGCAAGGTTACTATGCATGCCCTACATGTAACCTAGAAACTCCATCTATTCCTGTCACAAGCAAAATAGCTTATGTTGGCCATAGAAGATGGTTAAAGAAGCCCCATAAATGGAGGAGTTCACGTGTTGACTTCAATGGCCAAACTGAACAGAAAGATCCACCTAAAGATTATAACCAACCGGATGTAATCGAAGCGCAACATGTTAGATTGCTAAGGCGTAAGCCGGGTAAACATCCGAAACATGGGGGTGTGAAGATTTCCCGCAATGTTACAGTCGAGCTTAACTGGACTAAACGGTCTATTTTTTACGAGCTTGAGTATTGGCCTTTTATTTCACTAAGACACAATTTAGACATCATGCATATCGAAAAAAATGTGTTGGAGGCCATCTTGAACATTTTGTTAATGAATGACAAAAGTAAAGACACCGCAAAAGCAAGACAAGACTTGAAAAAGATGGGCATTCGAAGACCTTTGTGGCTAACCGTAAACCACAAGGGGAAGACTGTGAAGCCCCAGGCTGCGTATTCTTTAACACCAGAGAACCGAAAAAAGTTTTGTCAGTACATCAAAAGTGTTAAACTACCAGATGGGTTCGGATCATGCTTCAAGCAAAAAGTGACCGATAATGATACAAATATAACGGGCCTGAAGTCTCATGACTGTCATATAATGATGCAACGTTTACTTCCTTACGGACTTCAAAATTACTTGCCCGAACATATTGCAAAACCAATAATTGCACTGTGTTCCTTGTTTAAGCAACTCTGCTCTACAACTTTGATGGAGGAGGACATGTTGAAAGCTTCGGTCAAGGTGGTTGAAATTCTATGCGAGCTTGAGCGCATATATCCTCCTGCTTTCTTTGACATTATGATTCACTTGCCCATCCATTTAGCTCTAGAGGCTCTTGAAGGCGGGCCTATTCAACCCCGGTGGATGTATCCATTTGAAAGATTCATGAAGAAGCTAAAAGGTTATGTAAGAAATAAAGCTAAGCCGGAAGGTTCGATCGCGGAGGGTTATGTTGCAGAAGAAGCATTGACTATAAGTTCTCAATATTTTCGGGGTGTTACCACGAAATTTAATCGTCCCGATCGTAATGTGGACCCCCCTCCCTCAACGTGTAAGTTTCAGGTGTTCCAATCGGTATGCAAGCCGATTGGTTTACTGTCCTTTCCTCATTTTCCTACCGACGAGTACAAGAAAGTGAGATGGTATGTACTTAACAACAGTCCTGAGATCGACACGTACCAAGACCAGTTCCGGAGGTACGCGTTTTTTAATTTTGTAACTTTTTTTTCTTAACTTATCATTTCGACGACTTATTCTAATAGCATGAACGTTTTTCAGGTTATTTCCAGAAAAAGACAAGCTAGAAGAATTCCCCCACTGGTTTAAGACGCTGGTAAACTAACACTTATTTTGTGTACTTAAGTGTAAAAATAACAATATCATATTTTTAGTTTTCTATCTAATCCTATCTTCTTCATAGATCTTTGAACGTCACGCACAAAATCCCCAAGACCCAGAGTTTAGCCCAACCAGCGAGTTATTCGCTTTGGCTAATGGACCATTAAGGGCTCCAATGTCAGTAAACTGTTGCGTAGTAGATGGTGTGAGGTATGTCGTGCAGAGCCGCGATGAACGTCGCGTAACTCAAAATAGCGGCATTTATTCGACTGATCCTGACGGGAAAACTAACACTTATGGTCGGCTTCAAGAAATCCTCGAGTTTGACTATTTGTCGTTTAAAGTTGCGTTGTTCAAAGTTAAGTGGTTCGACACTCGCAACACCGTTGGTAGAGTCAAGAAACTTATCGTTAGAAACGGAATGACACAAATCGTCGGCTCTGGTGAGGCGTGGAAAAGTGAACAATACATCCTCGCAACACAAGTCAAACAAGTCTTCTACCTTGTAGATCCAGCCAAACCCAACGTGAAGGTCGTCGAACATGTTAATCATAAAAAGTTTTTGAACAACGGTGTAATCGTGGTAGAGAACGAACCTGATATTATACATTTGGACAACTCATCTGATCTCCCACCTTCTACTAGTGATCTCCAACCTTCTACTAGTCATCTCCCACCTTCTACTAGTGGGAATGACTTCGGTAATTACACCTTCTATATAGATTTGCATATAGATGGTGAATCAACAGAGGTTGACGCACCGCCAGATAACGATGATGTTCCTAATGAAGACGATGATGATGAAGACCCCCTTCCTCATGATTTAGCAGATTCTGATGTTGAAGACCTCATCAAAGATGATGATGGTGTTGAGAAATTTTATTCTAGTGACGAAGAAGATTAACTTTGTGTTGTAACTTGTAAAATACACTTATATATTTGAATGAATGAATGAATGAAATTGTTGTGGATTGTTTAAATGTGTAAATTTATTTTGATATTTAGATTTGTGCATGCTTGTATTATTTTGTTCATGAATTTCTACATGTTATGCTAATTGTACCTGTATACAGATGACTGATGTTGCACGGGGCCACGGCGGGGACGGTGGTGGCGAGGATCCTTCACGTCCACGTCCTCCATCATTCGGTTGCGGGGGTTGCTTCGTCAACCGGGGTAAGAATTTCTGGATTATTGTAATACAAATTTGATACACATATTTAACTTGTTTGCCTTAACTTTTATGACTTTATCACTCACTTGATTTTGCAGGAAAAGGAAAGAAAAAGCCCAATTTGGGCGGGAGGAGAGCCGGCAGGCAGAATACCCGGGAGAAGACCCGCTGCCTGAAATTACTGGATGCGGTGGCCGAGAATCAAAACCGGCCGGTCGAGGTCGACTTTGTACCCGGTAGAGGTAACCTTGTTATACCTATCAGCCCCTACGCAGATCATTGGGGAAACTTATTCGGGTGCGTCGTTAGGGAAATACCTTTGTATTACCCTTCATGGAGCAAGGTCCCCGAAGGGTACAAGGCGGCGGCCCGGGCAGCTATTGGGGTAAGTTATCATTTTATATTTATTTAATTATCGTGTTCATTTATTTAATTGTATATATTTATTTAAATTTGTTTTTTTTATTTATATCATATAAATAAATAAACAAATTTAAATAAATATATAAATTATATTGCTAACTCCGTTTTTAATGTGTTGTATTGTGTATATTTATTTAAATTCGTTTATTTATTTATATCATATAAATAAATAAACGAATTTAAATAAATATATAAATTATATTTCTAACTCTGTTTTCAATGTGTTGTATTGTGTATATTTATTTAAATTTATTTATTTATTTATATCATATAAATAAATAAACAAATTTAAATAAATATATAAATTATATTTCTAACTCTGTTTTCAATGTGTTGTATTGTGTATATTCATTTAAATTCGTTTATTTATTTATATCATATAAATAAATAAACGAATTTAAATAAATATATAAATTATATTTCTAACTCTGTTTTCAATGTGTTGTATTGTGTATATTCATTTAAATTCGTTTATTTATTTATATCATATAAATAAATAAACGAATTTAAATAAATATATAAATTATATTTCTAACTCTGTTTTCAATGTGTTGTATTTGATTGCAGAAAAATTATGATCTCACGCCGTACGTGAACACCCCTCGGTGGAAGAGTATTTATGATACCATTAATCACCAGCTACAAAAATCATACAATACCAGCAAGGCTAGTCTGAAGCGAGATTACTTTGTAAAAAACCCCGAGACTGGAGAATACGATTTGGATCAAATTAGGCGGAACAGACCGGACGAGCACACACCTGAAGTGTGGGAGAAACAGATAGAGTTTTGGACTGACGAAGCTAACATGAAGCGATCCTCAACAAACAGCCAAAATCGGTCCAAGGCAACACTTGTCTCCCGACATGGTTCTCGGTCGATCCCTCGCACTCGACATCTCATGGTAATTATTATTATTATTATTATTGATTTTACATTATTATGGTTTTTTTTTTATTTTTTTATTTTATTATTATTATTATTATTGTTTTTTATTTTTATTATTTTATTATTATCATTATTTATTTTACATACATATTATTATTGCCGCATTTAATTAGATTGATCTTACTTACGTGTGTATGTACAGCAAAAGTCGTCCGAAACCCAACAGGAGCCTACAGAGATCGACATGTTCTATCGTCTGCATACGAATTCAGATGGTGTATTTATAGATGAGCAGTCTCTCCAGTTGTATGTAAGTATTCTTTTCAAAACACACTTTAATGAATCATTGATTAATAATCTAGCAACCCGACTAATATATTTACTATATTGTGTTATTGTCACCACATAGGATCAGATGAGGGAGCTAGAGGCGACGGGTGAGCACACCACTGCCGAGATCAACAGGATGGTGCGAGGAGGCAAGTTTCGCGGCCACCATCCTGGCGTGGGTATGGTATTGCCAGGATACACCAGTACTCCCCCGTGCTTTCCGCCACCACCCCCTGAGACTCGTCGGGATCGGGATGTTGATTTCATGATGGGCTTGTTCAGAAACGACCCCAGGTATGGCGATCTTTTTGCCGCATATGAGAGTGGTGGTGCCAGCGGGAGTGGGAGTCGCCCGGGTGATGATGCTGGTGCCAGCGGGAGCGGGAGTCGCCCGGGTGATGATGCTGAGGATCGGGAGGGTGGCGATGACGCGAGCTAGTCGTGTCATATATGTGTTTGTTAGTATGGTACATAGTTTCTTTATGTTCATCTTGACTTGTTTCCCTATTATCCTAAATTAGAACGCTTGTTTCCCTAGTATCCTTAACTATCCCGACTTATTCCTAGTATCCATGTGATCATTAGAACGTTATATTATATTTTGGTGCAAGTTGAACTTATTCCGCGTTTGTGTTGATTTGTATTTCAAGTTTACTTTATATGTGTCTTTTGGTGAGCAAATACAGGTTTTGGTTACAGGTTTTGGTAGATTTTTTCCGGAAAAATTCCGGAAAAAATCTGGAAAACGCCTGCTGTGCAGGCAATTTTAAAAAAAAACATGCAGACTCTTCCCCAGCGACATGTCGCTGGGGAAAAGTTGGTTATTCGTTGACAAGTCAAACGCAAAGCGTTGACAAGTCAAACGTATCAAGAGTTTCCCCAGCGACATGTCGCTGGGGAAACTTTGGAAAGCGTTGACTAGTCAACGGCAACGCGTTGACAAGTCAAAAGAAAGGAAATTTTCCCCAGCGACATGTCGCTGGGGAAAATTTTGCCACCGTGGCATCTGTTCTTCCAGGAAAAGTCTGTGGGGCCCACTTGTCGCTGGGGGAAGTCGCTGGGGATACTTTTAACAACTAGCGTACCCCAGCGAATATAGCCCAGCGACTTGTCGCTGGGGATATACTTCCCCAGTGACATGTCGCTGGGGAAACGCCAAAAATATCGCTGGGGTAGGGCGCGATTGTTGTAGTGAATACCAGTCAACCTAATATAGCCATTTTGCCAAATTTTATTTGTCTATGTAAATATACTTCAAACTTGTATACGTCCTATGAGGAGGTGTTTTTGTGTTTGTTTAAGCTTTTTTTTTTTCTATTTATAAAAACGATAGTAAAAAGAAATTACAATCAGTTAATCTTTCGTAGGTAAGGGAACATTTTTTAAGCTGAGTTACCAATACGAGTACACGTATTTAATAGGTACAACTAGTGTCAAATTTGTTTACAAACTAACCACGAAATTTTTGTTTCTGAGCAACTAGCTAATCATCATTTTAGCAAAACAACTCGTGAGCAATCGTTTGTTTTCCTTGGCTAGTTTTGTTATAAACACAAATCTTCTTGCTCAATTTTCAGCCACCTTCACCAATAACTTTGTCTTTCATTTTATTATTGTTGTGATGACGTATTGATTAACTTTACGTTAACTATCAACTTTTCTATTAATTTATTTTAATATATTGTGACCTAACAAAATAAGAAGGTTGTGGGGTGAGTGATGCGTGCGTGCGTTCCACTCGAATACATCACATCCACGTCAAACCTCAAATTGATAAATACTTAATAAATTTTGATATCTAGAAAGTAGTTTCCATTCTTCAAAAGTGGGTACTTGTTTTGTAATCAATCACTATGTCCCTATTGGTCCTAAAACCTTTCAACATTAATGGAATAAATTTTCACCAGGTTTATTGGTCGATTTATGTATGTTTTAATCGATTCAGAGGCTCAGAGCACGAAAACTTATAATGCAGTGTCTCAATCTTTTCTATTTATCTGCCACACATAATCATGAACTCATGCAAAACATCTTTATAAATGAATGATGTACAGCTTTTAACTAACAATATCACCTTTAATTAACGAATCATGCACGTAAACACTGTAAGAACTTGTAGTAAGCATAGATATCGAAAATGAATCTTACATGATCAGGTATTGCAAAACAGTGATTAAAAAACATGCAGCAGGCATACACAATAGACCAGAATCCGCCTCTAACGACTACACAAACTAGTCGCTAAAAGGTTCCCATTGTGCATGACTATGTTTTCCGCTTTCTACATTTTCCTTTTCAGTTGTTTTTCTTTAACTCTTTTTCCCTTTGTATATAATTATACTCGTAAATAAAGTTATGATCTATAAAAATATATTTCAGTCAAAGACTACATCCGCCCCTGATAATGTAAAACCCTAGGAAAACTACTTATCGTTTAGTTTAGTTCATGAATAAGGTTGTGCCTTATTATAGCAGTATAGCACGTACAAGCTGTTCTTTTTTTCTTTTTTTTTTTTTTTGAAAAGCAGTATTATATATATATAAAAAATCCAGCAAGATGCTACAATTACGTCTATCTAACAGTATACAAAACCGATCTTATGCGATACACACTACATCGAATAAGTTACTTCAAACAACCATAAGTATTAATAGCCGACAAAAAAACCAAAACTTAAGTCACGAAAAGCACGAGTCTTTGTAGGTACAATGTTATAAATTGTATACTCATGCACAACTAGGGTAATAACTATGTGGTCAAGGATGTTCGAGTGAGAGTAGAGCAGTTTAGGTGATCTCTCGACCCTAGAAAACTATCACAAAAAATCTCCAGAAAATAAAGCTAAGCCATATGCTTAATTTAATGTATAGTCGTATAGAGCCAATGATATCGACATCGTGTCGATGTTTTAAATTGTATACTCATGTGCAAAAGAGAATTTTCACCCGCGCATTGCCGCGGAGCACACATATAATGAAAAAACGATCGTGTGGGGGATTAATGTCTAGAGTCTCGACTTCTTGTGTTTAAAATAGTATTAGAGAAAGAAATTAGCTACTACCTTTGATTAATATGAACATAAAATATGCAATCATAACTAAATCTTAAAAGTTGCTTTGAAATGCTTTTTTTACGAAAAAAAGAGAAAATAGATGTATTGAACGATCGAAATAAAGTTATAAAAAAGAAGTAAACACTCTTCATTTTTTCTCGGCTTGGCTTCTTGTTACTTTGTTATTCCGTCTTCTCAATCTTTTGGCAACTTTTCCACCTCATGATTTTACATGCAACTTAGTAATCTTGCATTGTACAAACAAGAACAAAAATTGGCAAAAAATCAAGCTACCGAATTCTCAAGTTCATGATGTATCCAATGAATGTCTAAACAAAAATAAGCTACTCGTGAGAACACAAGAAAACAGAAAAGCAACCCTCTCAAGCCCAATTGTTATAAGTGAACCCTATGCTATGGTAAATCTGAAATAGCTGCTTTGAGTATCTGAGTTGGAGTGTGAGCGCATCTATCCTCCGTCTTTAACTATGTGAAGTGTGAACACCAAAACGCTGGACCAACTGTAAACAACTCGTGTCAACATTCGTTGGAGCTTTTGGATCTGATGAGAAGGCTCTCATAAGATCTGCAAATGTAAATGAGATTTGAAACGCCTGTTAAGATTTTTTTACCACACATCAATTTATAATATGCTTAGAGCATAGGGTGTGATTTCGTGTTGTGCTGTGGTGGTATGGAAAAAGTGGATGTCACATCAACATCCCACTTCATAACACCATAATTTTTATAACAACAGAATACTGACTCCTTGGTTAACACCAGAATTAAAATTAAAGTGGTCTCACCAGAATTCTGATGTTATAGTGGCCTCACCATTTTATATTTTTATTTTTTTAATTAAATTATAATAATTTTTAACAATTTAATTAAAATTAAAATTCCATTTATTACTAAATAAGTAAATGTTAAAGATTTACAATACATATTTATTAAAAAAAAGCTCACCTTTAATTTCAATACAATTAGACCCAAATGTCCAGCCCAAAGAGGATTAGCCCATTAAATTTCATTTATACCCTAGTTACCTTTTTGGATGGTATTCTACCTGCTCCTTCTTCCCCAAATAAAGAACACAAACGCAAATCCAAAAAAAACACAGATCTAAAGAAAAACCACAATCTAAAAAGAATAAAAAAACTCCTTTCTCCAAAATGCAGTAGCAACAACCACACAAGCACATATAAAAAAATAAAAAAAACGAAAAACCACACGACGCGAGACCACAGCGCAAGGCACGGTGCAATTCTTGCGTCGTGGCCTCGCGTTTCCCCATCACTTTGGGTTGTCAACTACGACGCCAGAGCCCAAAACGCGAGCGACGGTGTGAGGTTGACGTTATGAAGGTTGCGTTTTGGTCATGGCCTGAGCCATGGTTTGTCATACCATGGACTCTTAATATGATAGAAAGAACAAAATTACAAAGTACCCCGAGCAATATATTGGTTTAAAAAGTAATTCAAAACCATTTCGAAATCTTAGCACCTTTGCACAGCAACACATTTTTGTACAGAACCTGATATTATTAGGATGCTGGAACCAACACATATGCCATATGAAACACCATTCACTTTTTATTTTGAATACACATGGCATGTGAAATGGACATAGGACCATTGAGATGAGACGGATGGAAGAAATGGATATAAAGACAATTTTGTAAGTGTGTAACAACAAATTTTAGCACATAGAAAATCAGAAAACGCCAGCTTTACCCACCCCCTGCAAACATCATAGATAAAATTTATGACGTTTCCTTCCACCCGCCTTACTCCAACATTAACCTACAGATTTTGCGTATCATAGATAGCCTAAATAAAAACGATTGATTGCTTAGTAAATAGAAACAACGTATGCATATTTGGGCTCATATACTATAGTGGCCACAAATACGTAACTAACACCAAACGACAGAATCATCACAACCAAAACGGCTATTATCCAAATCAGATATACAACAAAAACATATGAAGTATATCAAAAAGTGTATTGCCCTAACTTAATGCCATAAGCCAAAAAATATTGGTTGCTTCTAAATCTTAACATGAAATAAATCTACGATAACTAATATCCTGGAAACAAATATGGGGAAACGTATGTTGTTTCAATGTAAGAGATAACGATACTTGGATATTTATACGGTACATTTTTTTTGCGCATGACAAAAATGAAGCTTAAGCAAGAAACTCAGGCACACATGCAAAATAAATTAGATTTACAAAACCATCACATAAAATATAAAGAGAACTTATTTACCACACCACAAACTACTACTACTAAAATTATGATTAGTACATGTAATGTTTTAAATTTGTATGGTGAAAATCGATGCTTGCGCCATACCTAGGAATCCAACGATAATAGGACCAATGAAAACCTAAAAAATAAATTTAGATATACGAGCACATCATTGATGAGCCTCCGAACTCAAAAGACAATAAAAAAGTTAGGAACTCTTAAGATACAAAAACAAACATAAAAAGACACTTTCATCTACAATTATACACAATCCATATTTTTGGCCATGTATTTGAGTGTCCTAAGGCAAGATCAACTGAGAAAAATTATGTGAACAAGTCTAAGCAAGTAGCTATGGATGTACTGGTTGGCTATACGGTGAACTTTAATCCGGTTACTCAAAAATATCGAATGGTAGGCAAGAATAATACTACTTCTACGGGTAGGAAGAAGCAAACTGTTGCGGGTACTTGTAAAGATGTTAGTCAAAGTAAAGAGGTTACTAACTAAAATTCTTCTGATGCGCTTGTTGAAAATGATTATGATTTGGGTACGAATGGTGGGACTTCTAAGTCGGTTGGTTTGAGTGACTCTTTTGGTTTTATGTCTGAGGATGGTACCTTGATTATTGAGAAAATTGACAAGATTAAGAAAAATATTGTTGAAAGATAATTTACTCTTGTAGATGATGAAGGAAATAAGGTTCCTAGGAAAAGGGTGATCTTTCAGGTGAGATAAATCACGAGGATGTAGCTGAACATGTGGATAATGATATGACAAAGTGTATGGATGCTAATACATTTGATATGGGATAAGGGACTAACAGTCCGTGGGAACAAAGGAAAGACTTTTATAAGAATGTTGATGAAGAATACGACCCATATGATGATAATATGCATGAAGATCAGGATATTCTGGACAATGTTCAGTCTATAGCTGGTAATCTTAGAATCAGAGTTCATGGGCACACAAATTTTTAGTATTCTTTATATTTTAAGTGACTTTGTAGTCTTGTTTTATGTGTTTCTTCCTGTTTACGAATTTGTTTGCCTATGTAAAAGGGGAAATGTAAAATTCACTTATATCCTTTGTACTTATTAATTTTTTTGGAGTAATAAAATTTACAAGGAAACCATTTACCCAAAAGGTTGCACCCAGAAACCACATCACATGGATGACATTCGTATAAAACAAATTTCTGAACAAACACCCCCGTCAGGCACTATAAATTGTAAGATCAATAAATGATTAATACTTTTGAATGCCTTATATAAGTTGTTGTTGTCGTAGCTTTTTTGATAGGCACTAAAGGTGTGTCCTATTTTGCATCCTCATAAAACACATGCCACTTTCAAGTTTGCTGCAAGAAATCTATCGATGCACGTTTACATTAAGGTAAGTTTTCTTGTGACCACAACAAAACGTGGAGGTGTTTTCATATAACAACCTTGTATTTTCAGCAATGATATATATAATAACTATTTTTCATGAGAAAATTTGTCTTTTTTATATGGAAAATATGTAAAGTCAATTACATGAAAAAGTCAACGAGCACATGCGATCAATATAGCCAATTATATCAATGTTGCTTTTGAGCGCCCATTATTATTTGTTAAGTGTATGATCTAAAATAAACATATTATTATATTATATGAATATAACATCACATTTATTATGAATATTATGAAATGAACCAATTACATAAAATAACACTTCAAAATCCTAATTCAAGAGATGTCACTAGAGCAATGCTAAATCCTCCTACACACACAATTATAAAATATACATTGTTTTCACTTATTATCTCTCCAGATCTAAACTGTCAGTTCTGCCACGTGTTAGGATCCTGTGTGTAGGAGGATTTGTAAGAAGATTATGTAGGAGGAATTAGCATTTTTGATGTCACTATATAAAACATATACAAGTTTCCAAAGCAAGTGTACAAGATACAATAGTATATATATGAATATATTATCCTCAAATGCTAAAGTACAATCACTTAATGAAGAATGTACAAGTCATTGATGCATAATATTCAAATCTAAACTGTTTTCCCTCCAAATCTCATTTGAAAAGGTATAAACTTCTTAAAACAATGTACAAGCTCATTTAACTCAACATTTGAATACATTTCCCTCCTAAGCTATAGTACACCCCTATAAACCATAATGTATAAGTTTTTAATGCATAAAATTCAAATATCATATTTTCCCTTTCATTTTGAATTCAAATAATGTACAGACACTTAAAGCATAACTTTTAAACATTTCAAAGTACAATGCCCTAAAGCTTTAAAACCCTAATGTACAACATCCTAATGCACGTATGCATGCATGCTTAGTTTTCCCTCCATTTTTTGAGTTCAAATGCATGTACACGTGATCAAGCATGCATTACAAGAAGTTTAAACCTAATACTAACTCTAATCTATCATTAATCCTAATCATTAAACACTAATCTACAAACCTTAGTACCTTATTTTCCCTAAACCATTCGAAATCCACACCAAAACCAATTATACCCATTTTTAACTATCCTAAAAGTTTTAAAAGTCGAACTAAGCACCTCCATGACAAGCCACAATCTCCTCGAATCCCTCTCCTCCTCTTTGTACAACACCATCACCCTTCACATGACCATACAAGACAACTTAACCTAGTACTAGCCTTTCATACTCAACCTTCTAGTTTGAAATAATCATCCCATAGCTTAGGAAAATCATCATGGCTATGTGAGACCCCCAAAATCTGACATGGAACAATTAGGCAACAAGGGGGTAACACGTCATAGTACAAGAAACAATGAATTACAGTTCATACAAAGCTGACGAAATAAAAACATGTACATTACATCATAAAAGGTCAGAGTTTTTAAACATAGGTCCCAGAGTTTTAGAAGTGAAAAATTATATTATTTCGTCTCGATTTATAACATAAAGTTTCCCAAAAGATATAATAAAGTTCTGACAGTTTATACTAAAACCAATCTTTTAAAAGCATAACAGAAATCTCCAAGCTGCGATAATCTCCTGCGGGCTCCCATCCAAGCAAAGCTAAGTAATAATACCTGAGATTAAACATGTAAAATTGTCAACATAAAGTTGAGTGATATTCATAGGTTTAGCAGTAAACGTGTGGAACACAATAGAATTTGTAAAACACGTAATGGGGGGTTAACTATGTACGTCCATAGTCACGATGCATATTATTGCTGCTTAGTCTCATGAACCGAAGCTTAACTCAAATGTAAGTTCCTTTAGTGAGTATTCAGCCTAAATACTCAAGTATAAACGAATATTAGTGCGTCAAAGTAATCGAGACGGGGATTGTCAATCCCGATAGATCCACCCACAATATTCGCGCTTAGCGCAAAGCATACGGGACAATTAACGGTTCATGATAGGAGAGGAAACTCAAGGCTAACGTCTAAAAGCAATAATACCATTGAAATCATCTGTGAAGCATACACGTTCAGAATAACATACGAGTTCTGGATAGCAATACAGTTTTTAATTGGTTGTGTTCCACCATGTAAAATCTCACCCCGTGTTTAGAAACCATGTAAAAGTAAAAAGGGGCTATGAACTCACCTTAGCCACGAGGTAAGTCAATCACGGTACTCAGCAACTGAGTAGAAACGATAGTGGTAGACGATCACCGACGACATGGATGCCCGGGGAAACACGAAAACCGCAACCTATCAAAATAAGGCGCGCGTTAAGACTCGAACTCGAGTATCGATATGTACCAGATATAACATGACTCAGATGTTTTCCAAAGTATTCATGTTTAAAAAACCATTGACACGAACCAAAAGAATCCATTTATCCAACATTACTCGTTTAAACACTTGTACGCTTGAAGTCGACCCGTCATAAGACGCCAAGTCAACGCAAGTTAAACTATCCTTTAACCTTACTTGGACCAGTAGCTAAATCACTTATACAATGACTAAGCACTTGAGTAAGTCACCATGTCCAATGGTGAATACTCAAACTCACGCAACACAAACATTGGACTAAGTGTCCAAAATAAAAATCAGCAAGTACACCCCGAATGTACACACCGATCTACCCTATCTAGACTTGACCATTTTACATGAAAATTGGTGTCAAGGTCACTTATAACCTGTATAAGACCTCACCAAAATTTGAGCCAATGTGCACACTTTAAAACCCATCAGCTCGACACTTTACCCGACTCCAAATTTTAGGACAGATTTGTGCACTTGTTTTATAAAACCGTTTGGACCACTTTAAAAGTACTAACTCGACAATCCGTCTTTTGAAACCACTACTAGACTCATCATACTCAGTTTGTAAACTTTGAAAATCAGTAGTATCAACTATCTAACCAAGCCTAAAGTCCCCGAGAGTCGACCCAAAATCAGCCACAATTTTGGATTGTGCCGACTTGCGTCTCCCGGTACACGAATACTAAAACTAGCATAACTTTTTACTCGTAATGACGTAGAAGCTCTATCTTATACCAAAACGACCGTCTCGGAAAACTCTACAACAATATCAAATAATATCAGTCTTTCTCAGAATTTAAACCCACGAAAAATCTGTTTAATACCTGCTGTCCCAAAATAGCCTTTTAGAAAACAAGTCAAATCAATTTTTCAATCAAAACCAATCATTCCCATACCCCTAGGATCACTATACCATCATTCCTATCAACCAAACACTCCTAAAAATACTTGCATGTAAAATCTAACAAAAATCAAAGATTAAAAACAAGACTTTTTATGATAAAAACAACATAATCTTACCATAAACACCACATGCATGATGATTAAAACATCATACAACCATGAAATCATAAAGTTATAAAAACCTTGATGCATGTATGAAATTTTTGAATCATAAGAATCACCATGAGATTCTAAGAGGTGGTCTTCAATTTGTTTTTATCAAATCATGGTGGATGATGGTGTTTTAGGGTGGGAAGTCACGGCAAAGGGGGGTGGAGAGGGTTTGTGTTTGTGTTTTTTTTTAATTGAAGTGTATGTGTGGGATGGTGGAAGTAAAAAGAGTTTATATATGGCTAGTTAAGTGGAAGGACCTAAGTTACCAATTTGCGAACTTGTGGATTTAAAAACAATTGATAGTTTTAAAGGGTAGAAAATGGTTATTGGTAAATACTGAAAATATTTACGGGGCTCGGGTTTCATAAAAATACTTTTCAAAAGTTACAATGCATCATAAAAATGATTATATGATTTCCCGACACGACTTAATACGTAATTAAAACGAAATCGTCACAAATATTAATTATCGAAACAATCGATAAATAAACGTAAACTTTTGGGCATCCGTCGGTATCGTGATCACTAGGAATTCTCGTTGTACATTGTTTTAGAATAACTCGCTGTAAAACGCACGCGGGTGATTTTAAATCAAAAACTTTGATTTAAATAAATATGGAAAAATAAAATAAAATTTTTATAATTCCATACAAAGTATTTATCGATGATCAGAAAAATACTTAAAAAGTATAATTTAAAAATCTCAGGATTTACATATAGCAATACAAGAAAACGTAATACGTTAGAAATTTCAAGAAACACGAATAAAAAGAATAAAATAATGCAGGAAAAGTACGGGTTCTCACAGTCTTCCCCCCTAAAGGAACTCTGGTCCCCAGAGTTCTCCTGAAAACAGTAGAAGATGCAAACAAGAGGAGGTACAAAGTGTAGAACAAAATTCATTGCTTCTCAGGTAATTTCTGCATCACGGCGAATCTTCACAATTAGAATTTACTATGCTTCAGTTTCTTAACTCCTTTTCGTATAAATTTTTAGTCTTGGATTAGGATAACGATCTTTCAATACGGAGATACATCAAGAGATAGAGTTGTTGGAAATACGTGTGATAAACTATCAAGAATAAACACAAGAATCGCTTAAACAGGCAAAGTGCGATAAAATGAACCAAGATTGTAAATCAACAAGGGGTCGCAAGTCGTGCAACTGTAAAACGTGACAATCTTAAACGTAATAATCCGGTTACAAAAGAAATAGAAAGGAAAATGATTTATATATGATCATTTAAAATACAAGCTGTCAAAATCAGTTGTCTAGGATTTTGGTATTACTTTAAAACTTAGTTTAAATATTTTCTTGATTAAAAGAAAATTTTACAAGGTGTAGTGATTTAAAAATCAAACTCTGTATAAAATGAGTGGGTAAACACTTGTCAAATCTTTTTCTTGACCAGGACTCCAGGTAAAAGTAACTCAGTTCAAATAGTTAATTTGATCAGCTTAAGAACTTTTGGGTGACTACATGAAATTATCGTTAAAGTTCAGGTTTATCGTTACCATTAGAGAAAATCAGATTTTCCAAGTTGTTTAGAATAATTATTAGAAATTATAAATTAATTTAATAATTTTATTAGGTTGACAGTAAAGTATGATAAAACCAATTACTTTAAAAGATACAACTTGACACTGTTTAAACATAAGTTATAAATTTACCCAAGAGGAAGTACATATTCGATATTAAACTTGAAATGGGTATTTTGACAAAACATTTGGTAAAATGTATAAAACGTTCTTAAAAATTAATAATAATTTTTAGAAATTCAAGAAAGTGTTTAAGATATCAAACGATAAACACGTAACAGTTTCTCGTTTTCAGAAAGTAACAAAATAACAAACGATTATGAAACGCATATCGATCAACAATTAGTATACAAGCAATAGCACGAGGGAATAAAACGGAAGTCGTATCAACTCTTAACGAACATAATAGAATAGATGCATCGATGATAAGGACAATACGAAACAAAGATTATAGCAAGATTAATTCACGAGTGTGGTTGGCGTCACCAATAACAGCTTATTAAATTCTCGGTGGTCGATACACGATCGAAAGAGAAAAGCCACACAACGAGTTTTCGAATCAAAGAAAATTCTTAAGAAGTCAACTGAGAGTAAATTCAGTAAAATAAAAACATTAGCAATGAAAGGCGAAATCAACACATGATTCACACGATTGAATTTCAAGACGACAAAGTCTAACACACATCATGACAATTACACGAAATCATCGTTCACGTCCAGTCGTAAATCATTAATCGCCTCCAGAGACGTTTCGTAGTTCTACCAAGATAGATAGAGATGGTCGATCATAGAAGCATAAAAACGTTGAAACTTTCAAGTCTGGTATCAATGGTAAGAATTTAGGCAAATGGTAACGAAAATTGTATCATGGGGATGATGAGGTAACAAGTAAAGAAAAGATCGCTGAGTAAGGAAATCTGTGCTTGAGGCATGTACTTTGTTCAAGAAAGATAAGGGTTTATATGTGTATGTTGCGAACTGTTGATACTCGCATAAGAAAAAAGTTTTCAAAACTTTATTTTATCTAACTTTTTAAGGAACGAAATTAAAAAGTTGATTTTTGGTCAAATATTTAGGGTGACTACTATTTGGCCTTGCATGGCTCCTTCTAAATTAGGCATAGGTGATCAGGCCATGCATAATTTAGGACTAGCAATGCGATGCTCAGCTTCGTCAAACTAGTATTACATATCATACGATTTAAAATATGTATATAATGCCATTTGTAAAAACAAAAATCAAAATAGTTTATGAAACTATTCGCCAATAAGTTACTGGCTAGATATTTAATTCAACAATTGTAATGTTACAAGATTCTTTACAAGACTCAAGGTAGAACAATTTGTGAGAATATATTGTAAAATTAATATAAATTAATTTTATAAGATAGCATTCAATTATTTAAGAAAGCCCAAATGAAACATTTTGTAAAATGATTCGCAAACAAGACCAGTTTGAGTTTATATGGTAACATGACAATAGTTTATAAAGTAGCGAGTGGGTTACAAGAGGGAAATAAGGAGTAGTTCAAGTCAGTCAACGAAATGGTTACAAGGTGATAAGGTTTCAAGAGGTTTAGCCGAAATCGTCAAGAGACACGTGTCAAGATGGTAACGAACGATACGAAAGCAAGAACTTCAACCCCGGTCCAAATCAGTGGTACGATAGAAACAAAGAATGACAAATAAGTCATAAACAAAAGAAAGGAATAAGGAATCCGTATGTGTGCACATCGTGATTAATTTGACAATAATATACCTTTAAGAAAGTAGGGTATCAGTTAACAAATAGTACAATCACTCCGAAAAGTTTCTATATTAGGAAGTTACCGAATTTCAAAAGTTCAAGATCTATGTACATGTATGACCGAACTCAAAGTTACTATTTTATACTTGTTCAAACGCAATCCTTGTTTTTAGTTTGCAAAATATCATTAGTTAAAGTTTTACGAGCTCAAACGAATTCAAAAACGCTTCAATCCATATTTTTTTAAAAGTCTATCAGTTTTGACTTTTGGGTTTGACTAGACCAATAAACTCACTAAACGATATTCTAAGACTCAAAGTCTAATGCATTTCGATGTAAAACAGTGTTTTGAACAACTTTCTAGTTTTACCCGAGACTTGAAACGGAATAAAAATGGACGAAAATGCCCTTGCATTAAATCTGTCAACAAAATGATATTTTAGCATTAATCAGAAAATAACTTCTTAGATTTTACAATCTCAAATGAGCGTTACATGCTTGATTTTTTTAGTTTACTGGTCAAATTTTATGTCCTGAACGGACGTCTCAACAAGTAGAAATATATATTTTTATGTTTAAAGTTATAAAAATATTTTCTCGATACTGTTAAATTTCCTGTAAGGTTCCTATACAAAGTATATTTTTCGACACAGCTTGAAATTAAATCCAAATTTCATAATGACTCAGAATTAATGTACACACAAGACCTGTGGATTCCATAAAGACGAAAGAAGATAAACTGTATAATTAATCATGTAAAGAAAACACAGTATGGAAAAGGTTCAAGAATGCCAACGAAAATCTAAGAAATAAAAAACGACGCATGACATCCGTGTCTTCGATTGCAAGATGCAATACAGGATGGTCTTCTAGCGGCGTGATTTTCCAAAATCACAAGACATACCGAGAAAGAAACAAAATATTAACAAGTCACACTCCTGAGGCGAGGAGGTTTAATGAAAAAGGGACGATACAAGTTGGATCGTATTTCAAACAATCGTCACATAATAAATGACGATCATGTGTTCAAGGTACAACGGATGTTGTAAGTCGAAGTCGAAACGTAGAATGATCAATGAAATAAAATGTAATCCATGTACAAGTGTCGTGTAAAACGGTGGCTTAAAGGTAAATCAAGATTACGAGAACTCACGATATTATTCAGCACTGATTCAACGAATTCTTCGAGATGTGTGACTCACATGGTGTCCTTTAGTCTTTTTCGAAGACACATTGAGCTACACAATGGTCTATAGACTATTTTTAAGTCATCCAATCACAAATGGTCGACAAGCAAATTAGATATCCAAATAGATATCTTAAAAGAATTAAACAATGAAACAACACGCACGGTAATAAACATCAGGAGTTTTATCGAAAGCAACACTTCTAAATTCCGAACAATGGTATCTCGAGAGTATGCACAACATGTAACAATGAGTCGAGAAAAACAAACGGTTCAAAACGAACGAGCATATGAAGTCAGTCGTATCACGCATGAATGAAATAGCAATAGTACTCAGAAGAATGAGTATGAAAAGTCGGCAGTACACGCGCTCTGAATACAAGTATGTAACGTCATAACGATATAAAATCATCGTAACGAGATCAGTTCACAAGAACAAGAATTCCAGAAATACAGTAAGAGCAGATGTAATCACAATGATATCGAATGATAATCCATGAAGCACAAGGCTTTGAAAAGACATAGTAATTATCGTCATCAAGGTAACGTAATATTTCAACATGTAATCACGAGAAGAAATATTATAATGATAAATAAAAGTAAATAATAAGGATTAGAGAGTTACCCGCGCAGATATCGAACAACATTGGCAGATTCTGTGATTGACACTTAAAACATGAAATATTTAAACTTTCGGTTATAGACTAAGTTTTTGAAAAATGACTCAGTTCCCTATAACCATCGCTCTCATACCAATCTGTGAGACCCCCAAAATCTGACATGGAACAACTAGGCAATGAGGGGGTAACACGTCATAGTACAAGAAATAATGAATTACAGTTCATACAAAGCTGACGAAATAAAAACATGTACATTACATCATAAAAGGTCAGAGTTTTTAAACATAGGTCCCAAAGTTTTAGAAGCGGAAAATTATATTATTTCGTCTCGATTTATAACATAAAGTTGCCCAAAAGATATAATAAACTTCTGACAGTTTATACTAAAACCAATCTTTTAAAAGTATCACAGAAATCTCCAAGCTGCGATAATCTCCTGCGGGCTCCAATCAAGCAAAGCTAAGTAATAATACCTGAGATTAAACATGTAAAATTGTCAACATAAAGTTGAGTGATATTCATAGGTTTAGCAGTAAACGTGTGGAACACAATAGAATCTGTAAAACACGTAATGGGGGGGGTTAACTATGTACGTCCATAGTCACGATGCATATTATTGCTGTTTAGTCTCATGAACCGAAGCTTAACTCAAATGTAAGTTCCTTTAGGGAGTATTCAGCCTAAATACTCATGTATAAACGAATATTAGTGCGTCAAAGTAATCGGGACGGGGATTGTCAATCCCGATGGATCCACCCACAACATTGTCGCTTAGCGCAAAGCATACGGGACAATTAACGGTTCATGATAGGAGAGGAAACTCAAGGCTAACGTCTAAAAGCAATAATACCATTGAAATCATCTGTAAAGCATACACGTTCAGAATAACATACGAGTTCTGGATAGCAATACAGTTTTTAATTGGTTGTGTTCCACCATGTAAAATCTCACCCCGTGTTTAGAAACCATGTACAAGTAAAAAGGGGCTATGAACTCACCTTAGCCACGAGGTAAGTCAATCACGGTACTCAGCAACTGAGTAGAAACGGTAGTGATAGACGATCACCGACGATATGGATGCCCGGGGAAACACGAAAACCGCAACCTATCAAAATAAGGTGCGCGTTAAGACTCGAACTCGAGTATCGATATGTACCAAATATAACATGACTCAGATGTTTTCCAAAGTATTCATGTTTCAAAAACCATTGACACAAACCAAAAGAATCCATTTATCCAACGTTACTCGTTTAAACACTTGTACGCTTGAAGTCGACCCGTCATAAGACGCCAAGTCAACGCAAGTCAAACTATCCTTTAACCTTACTTGGACCAGTAGCTAAGTCACTTATACAATGACTAAGCACTTAAGTAAGTCACCATGTGCAATGGTGAATACTCAAACTCACGCAACACAAACATTGGACTAAGTGTCCAAAATAAAAATCAGCAAGTACACCTCGAATGTACACACCGATCTACCCTATCTAGACTTGACCATTTTACATGAAAATTGGTGTCAGGGTCACTTATAACCTGTATAAGACCTCACCAAAATTTGAGCCAATGTGCACACTTTAAAACCCATCAGCTCGACACTTTACCCGACTCCAAATTTTAGGACAGATTTGTGCACTTGTTTTGTAAAACCGTTTGGACCACTTTAAAAGTACTAACTCGACAATCCGTCTTTTGAAACCAATACTAGACTCATCAAACTCAGTTTGTAAACTTTGAAAATCAGTAGTATCAACTATCTAACCAAGCCTAAAGTCCCCGAGAGTCGACCCAAAATCAGCCACAATTTCGGATTGTGCCGACTTGCGTCTCCCGGTACATGAATACTAAAACTAGCATAACTTTTTACTCGTAATGAATTAGAAGCTCTATCTTATACCAAAACGACCGTCTCAGAAAACTCTACAACAATATCAAATAATATCAGTCTTTCGTAGAACTTAAACCCACGAAAAATCTGTTTAATACCTGCTGTCCCAAAATAGCCTTTTAGGAAACAAGTCAAATCCATTTTTCAATCAAAACCAATCATTCCCATACCCCTAGGATCACTATACCATCATTCCTATCAACCAAACACTCCTAAAAACACTTGCATGTAAAATCTAACAAAAATCAAAGATTAAAAACAAGACTTTTTATGATAAAAACAACATAATCTTACTATAAACACCACATGCATGATGATTAAAACATCATACAACCATGAAATCATAAAGTTATAAAAACTTTGATGCATGAGTGAAATTTTTGAAACATAAAAATCACCATGAGATTCTAAGAGGTGGTCTTCAATTTGTTTTTATCAGGATGATGGTGTTTTAGGGTGGGAAGTCACGGCAAAGGGGGGTGGGGAGGGTTTGTGTTTGTGTTTTTTTAATTGAAGTGTATGTGTGGGATGGTGGAAGTAAAAAGAGTTTATATATGGCTAGTTAAGTGGAGGGACCTAAGTTGCCAATTTGCAAACTTGTGGACTTAAAAACAATTGATAGTTTTAAAGGGTAGAAAATGGTTATTGGTAAATAATGAAAATATTTACGGGGCTCGGGTTTCGTAAAAATATTTTTCAAAAGTTACAATGCATCATAAAAATGATTATATGATTTCCCGACACGACTTAATACGTAATTAAAACGAAATCGTCACAAATATTAATTATCGAAACAATCGATAAATAAACGTAAACTTTTGGGCATCCGTCGGTATCGCGATCGCTAGGAATTCTCGTTGTACATTGTTTTAGAATAAACTCGTTGTAAAACGCACGCGGGTGATTTTAAATCAAAAACTTTGATTTAAATAAATATGGAAAAATAAAATAAATTTTTTTATAATTCCATACAAAGTATTTATCGATGATCAGAAAAATACTTAAAAAGTATAATTTAAAAATCTCAGAATTTACATATAGCAATACAAGAAAACGTAATACGTTGGAAATTTCAAGAAGCACGAATAAAAAGAATAAAATAATGCTGAAAAAGTACGGGTTCTCACAGGCTAGACACTTGCTCACCATCCCTCTTCGTTCACTATATAAAGTCGAGACCGTCCCTCCATTTGAACCACACACACACAACTCACTTCTACCTTAACGTTCTCATCCTAAGAAGTTATAATCATCTAATAAGAATCTTTAGCTAAGAAAGGAACCAAAGAATCCAAAAATCGAAGCTTTGATCATAGCCAGAACTCCATTCGAACCATTTTGACCCGTTTTCTCGTTTATAAGATTTCTACACGTTAATTAAGATGTATCTTGATTCTATAATGTTAATAAGCTATATTATAACTTATGTGAACACTTTGTTTAAAATTAAAACCCTAAACCCGTCTTTTTATCATTTTGGAACGAAATGATCCATTATGATTTTCTAACAAACGGATCCATTTCTTAAACTTTTGTCACGTTCAAATAACTTATTTTCGATTATGTTATCAGGCTATAACCTGCAAAACTCTTTTAGAGTTAAATAACATATTATGAAAACAGACTAAAAATGTAATATTTTCATGCATAAGGGTATATATTGTAAAATTCAGAAATTATATAAGTTTTATGCAAAAAATTGTAATTATTCAAAAGTTTAAACTATAAGAGGATGTTTTCCATTTGTTAAACTTAAAAGGTTTAATATTAAATTCATTTTATATTAAAATGACTTGTTTTGTAAAATATTATAACCTAAGGGTAAATCATGTAACTTTTAAAAAACAAATACCCTAAGTCTATTTTTGACATTTTATGAAATTATAAACTACAAAGGGTTATTTTAACAACTTTAAAACTTAAAGAATTAATATTTTATACATTTTATATAAAAAGGACTAAAACTGCAAAACCTTATAACTATAAATACTATTTTTTTAAATTCTCAAACATAAAGGTCATAGTTTATAAGAATCATTAAAAGATTATAAATTGTCATTTGGCATACTTGAGGGTTTAAAATGGAATATTGTTATATTATTTGTAAAAATACATTAAATGAAATCATGTATAATTATATAAAAATAATTATGTAAATTGTTTTTACATAACTTATCATCCATTAATTTTTTAAGAATTATAAACTATTAACGTATCATGTTACTGGGGATCTTCTTATGATGAGTGTCATCTTGGTATTACGTTCTGATTGAGTTTGCTAGGTTTACGATTTAAAGTGCCTTGACTCCTCAAATTTTTATTGAATGGTCTCTGAATTATGATGGCCTAAAAAGTGGTTCAATATCATCACAATCATATAAACATAAGTGTAATACTTTAAAACATTGAGATCATAGAAAACGTAAACTAAAGACTTAACATATTAAATCCGGTTGCATGTTGAAGCGGTAAAATGGGTTAAGTCACTTTTGATCTCAAACAGATTTCCGTTAAACAAGGTGGGTAGCTTCGCTTTGAACATTTTGCTGTTTTCTAAACCCATGAATGAGGATATATTCTTTAAAACTGAATACAAGTTATTCATGAAATGTATGATATTTCAAATATAGATTATTGCACGAGTACCTTAAGTCATTTATTATGAATATCATGAACCATTAATCATCGAGATATGAGCATCAATATTGTGAATAGATCTATAGGAACGTGACATCAATATTGTGAATAGAAGGGTAAGTAGAGAAATTTATTTGTCCTTATTTAGGGTTGTTTTGGCCATTTTCCCTACCAGTTGTGGGTTGTGAATCCTCCTCCTTAGCTGGTATGTGTCAGTAATGGTATCATGAGCTAAGTGCAATAACACTATTTTACCCGATAATCATATTTGTGATAGTTATCACTATTAATGGTGTAACCCGCTAGAAATGATGCTTGTATTCAAATTTTTTATAAACCTATAAATTTCACTCAACCATTGTGTTGAATTTTAAGCATATATCTCAAAGAATTGAGCAGCTGACACAGAGTAGCAATGGACATGAGGACGTCCAAAACTAGTTATCAATTATTGTTGGGAATCTAAGTTTGTTAGATTCCCTGATCATAGATTTAAACATAATTAAGCTGTTAAGATAGTCCCTTGCCTGTGCCTAGGAGGCAGGCAAGTATCGCAAGACTCACAGAGATCCAAGTCCCTGTGAGCAACCTCAGAGGAGTCCATGTCATAGACATTGTCAAGGAAGTCAAAGATTACTTGAAGACATACTCATTGGCTGTGATGGATAACAGCCAAGATGTATCAGGGACTCTGAGGGGTTGAGGGTTAACAGGGGTGGCAATACCCTGTTAACACTCAGCACACTTTGGACATGCCATTTGTGTGTTCGAGACAATGAAGAAAAAGGAAACTGTATCAAGAACTGTTTCCTTAAAGCATAATAGCAGACTACCAAGAATAGAAGAGCATCATGTGACTGATGTCTGTAAAGTGAATATCTTGTGTAGTCACCATCAAGTACTATTTAGGTCAACCTCGTATCACTATAAATAGGATGTGTATCCAAGCATTAATGTTAAACACTTTGAGTATACTCATAACATTAATGCTTAGAACTTATTGAATCAAACAGCTGCGACTGTATTCATAAGTTAGGGTTTATAGTTGTTCAAAGTGTGCACAACACACTGTCATCAAACGGTGTTATCCATAACACTTGTAATTCTTTATTATACAATAATAAGATTACGTTTGAAAAGTAATAACTTGTGTTGGTTAGTAAAGTTTAGGGTTTCTAGCATTGATTAGGGACTTTCAATTGGTATCAGAGCGGTGTTTGATATTAAAACCTTCAAGAAACATCGTTCTCAGTTTTATAATCAAGATCCACCATGCCAGAAACTTCTAACCCACCACATTCACCTTCTACAACACCATCTTCACCAAGACTCACCCCTCCTCCCAATGACGATGATCTACCCCAACTTCTTGACTCAAGAGGTGGATCACATGTCACAAGTGTACCAGTCTTTGATGAAGAAGATTTTGCTAGCTGGAAGAGTCAATTTCTTGTGTATCTCGATGGACTTGAAACATTTCTTCTAGAAATTTTAGAAAATGGTCCTTATGTTCCCATGGCGCTTACCTCCACTAAAGAAAACCCTCTTCCCAAACCTCTCAAACAATGGACTCCAGGTGATAGAAAATTGGCAAACCAAGATAAACGTCTCAAAAGCATCATCATATTCTGTCTTCCCAAACACATCATGAAGTCTGTCATTCAATGTCCCACAGCCAAGCAAATGTGGACAGACCTCATCCTTGGCCATGAAGGACCATCTGAAACCAGTGAAACAAAGATTCAGGCTCTCAGACTTCAATTCAATGCCTTCAAATCACTTGAAGGTGAAAAGGTTCAACAAACCTATACAAGGCTGATGATTCTTCTCAATGACCTAGCAATGAATGATGTCACCATTGGTCAAGCTGAGATTAATGCCACATTTGTCAACAACCTTCCAAGAAAGTGGCTGAGTATGAATCAGACTCAGAGAGCAAATAACTCAATCAATAATGACACCTTAGCTCAGCTTTATGGAAAGTATAATTATGAAGAAGGGTTGATTGATACTATTTACAAGTCAGAGACAGAAAGATTTGTAGTTCAAGGAGCATCTTCCAAAGCCTTGATCTCTGCACCACATCCTCATGACAGCGACTCTGATGTTGAAGAAGACACCCGCAGCAACCAAGAGTTCTTAACAGACCTTAATGCAGAGTTTCATGAAAGAGCCTTGCTATCCAACCAAAGAAGATTCTTCAAAAGATCAGGGAGAATAGGATCAACTAGTAAACAAACTGACAGATCAAAAGAAACTTGCTTTGCCTGTGGAAATCTTGGACACTTCTAAAAAGACTGTCCTTCCACCAAGACATCCTCACCTTCCTATCCATCATCTTCCTCCAAACCTTACAAGTTCAAACAACACAACAACTCATCTCACCAATCCAACTCATCAGACAATGAGAAGAAGGATTACAAAAACAAGTACAAGGCACTTAAAGCTGAGTTAGAACAGATGAATTTGAAGCTTGAAGCTCTGTCTAAGAAGAAGGGAGGTGATAAAAAGACAGAGAAAGGGTTGGTAGCTGAAGCTTATGATTGGAATGAAGAGCCATTGACTTCAGATGAGGAAGATACTACTAGAGTTAGGGCTTTCATGGTTATAGCTGAGGATGAACCAGCTGTTGGAAAAGGTGATGCAAGATCAGGACAATGGGTTGACATCACAATGAAAAAGGTACACAGGCTTTAATCTATGTCTGATAGTGATGAACGCAAACATGTCCTTGACTACACCATTGTTGATTTACACTTTGTTGAGGAACAAAGAAAGAACCTACTTGACAAGTTTCACTTTGTTAAAACGGAATTGTTAAATGCTAAATCTGAATGTGAAACTCTCAGACGGGTTAATTTAGAGAAAATATCCCTTCAAAATGAAGTCACTAGGCTAACCTTGAAAAACATTGCCTTAAATGATCAAGTATCTGAATTAAACAAGGTTATTGAAAAATGGTTGTGTGCTAGGTTCACTATAGATCAATTGCTTAATGATGAACTACATGCTGACATTAAAAGGGATATATCTGCTAAGAAAAATAAGCTGAGAATTCTCACCAAACCCAAAGACATTGTCTTCAAATCTATAGAGACATTCATATGTCAGATACCACTTTGACTAATGACACTGTCTCTAAAGATGTGGCTGAATTACCACCTTTGCCCAAACTCTCTGGAGTTGAACCTAGCAGTTCCTCACGAGCTGCTAAGGGTGAACTTAGAACAGATGTTGAGAAACCACCAGCTAAAGTATTTAATGTGCCTGTTAGACAATCTGGTAAGCAAGTTGCTTTTAAGCCTGTCTCAACTAAAGCTGTGAACAAGGTTGACCCTTCCACTGAAGAACGCCTGTTGTCTCTAATGAAAGAAGTAGAAATCTTGAACCAACACATTAAGCCTTCCGCTGAATGCTCTACTTCTCGTGAACCTAAGTCTGTCCTAGGTGAACCCAAAGGGGAAAGGTTAGTCAAACCTTATTGCAATATATGTAAGAACTCTCACCACATGACCTTAGATCATGATAGACATATGGCAGTTAAGAGAGCTCAGACACCCTCTAGGGATAGACAACGGGGTTCAAAAAGACAACAGGGAAACTACAGACCTTATCCTCCCTGTAAATTCTGTGGATTCACAGACCATCACTTAGACGAGTGTGGTGACTTCCCTGGGTGTGATATCTGTGGAATTTTTACCCATGAGACAGCCAATTGTCCCTCCCATCGCCAAAAGTTCTACAGGAACACAAGAATTGCTAATCAGCAATTCAGGGAACCCACTGGAAAGTGGGTTCACCATAGGAACTAATCTGTTTCTATGTATCTGTGTAGAAACATCTCAAGGAATCGGTATGGTATCTAGACAGTGGCTGTTCTAGACACATGACAGGGATTCAACAATACCTGCACAGATACTCAAAGGAGCCAGGCCCTAAAGTGGTGTTTGGAGATAATTCATCAGGTGACACAGAGGGATACGGCTCAGTGAACTGCAATGGGATAACGTTTACCAGGGTTGCATATGTGAATGGTCTTAAACACAATCTTATTAGCATCAGCCAATTGTGTGATGCTGACTACAAGGTTTTGTTTACTAAGACTCAGGGAACCATATTCAACAAAAATAATGATGTTGTGCTTATTGCACCTAGAAGGAGAGATGTTTATGTCATCAACATGGTTGTTTGCTCTGAAGACAGCTCAAATTGTTTTCTTGCTAAAGCCTCTGAAAGTGTCAATTGGTTGTGGCACAAAAGACTGTCTCATCTCAACTTCAAGAACATCAACAAGATAGCCACACAAAACCTGGTTGCTGGTTTACCTTCAGTGATGTTTTCTAAAGACAAGACTTGTTCTGCCTGTGTCAAAGGAAAGCATCACATGTCTTCATTCAAGACTAGGCAATCATTCTCTATTGACAAGTGCTTACATCTCCTTCACATGGATTTGTTTGGGCCTGTCAAACCTCAGACCATTAATCACAACAAATACACCTTGGTCATAGTTGATGAGTTTTCAAGATACACACGGGTGTTCTTCCTCAGAAGGAAAAGTGATGCAGCTGATACCATCATGTCCGTCATCAGACAGGTTGAAAATATGAATGATGTTAGAGTCAAAGCTCTAAAAAGTGATAATGGTATTGAATTCAAGAATCATCAACTTGAATCTTTTTGTGATGAAAAGGGTATTTCACAAAACTTCTCTTCAGCTAGCACCCCTGAACAAAATGGTGTGGCTGAAAGAAGAAACATGACTTTGATTGAAGCAGCCAGAACCATGTTGAATGGTGCAGCCTTACCAAAACAATTTTGGGGAGAAGCTGTTCACACTGCCTGCTACACACAAAACAGATCAATCATTGTCAAAACACATGGTAAAACTTCCTATGAAGTTTTCCAAAAAAGATCTCCAGATGTCAGCTATTTTCATGTTTTTGGATGTCCTGTGTTCATTTACAACTACAGGGATAAACCTGGAAAATTTGATGAAAAAGCTGATGATGGTTTCTTCTTGGGATACTCTCCAACAGCCAAAGCCTTCAGAGTATTCAACATCAGAAGACAAGAAGTAGAAGAAACCTTTCATGTCAGATTCAATGAAGATGATGAAGTCATACAGAGAACTGGAACAGAGGGTGATGAAATTGATTTTAATGAAAATGTGTCTTTCCCAAGTGATGAATTCTCTGAACCTAGACCCACCAGTCATCACCATCATCACTCCAACACTCTCACTCCTTATGTTCCTGCTTTTGACCCTTTGTCTACTCACAACATAGAAGTTCCCACCTCTCAGGAGCTTGATAAAGAAGAACCACGGACCTCTTGTAGTCCTTCCTCTTCTACTGCTATTGATGACTCACCAATTCTTCAAATCCCTGAAGAATCTCCTGCTGATAATGAACTTGTACCTCTTGATATGGCTGAAGTAGACTCTGACACTGAAGTAGTCTTTGAAGAAAGCCCTCCTAGTCAGCAGGATGAAACTCAAATTGTACCAGCTGTCCCCACAAGTGTTCCTGTCATTGAGCCCCCAACTCCTCAAAATAAGTGGTCAAGAGATCAACACATTCTTCTTGTCAACATTATTGGGGAACCAAATGCAGGGGTTACCACAAGACAGCGAATTCATGACTCAGAATCTGCATCAGCCAGTGAATGTCTCTTTGCTGAATTTCTTTCTCAAATTGAACCTAAGAGAGTAGCTGAGGCTCTTGTAGAAGATGGGTGGGTAGCTGCTATGCAAGAAGAAATCAATCAGTTCAAAAGGAACAAAGTATGGACACTAGTGCCAGCTCCACCTGGAAAGAATATCACAGGCACTAGATGGATCTATAGAAATAAGATGGATGAAATTGGAAACATCATCAGAAACAAGGCCAGGCTGGTGGCACAGGGGTATACTAAGACTGAAGGAATTGATTATGATGAAACATTTGCTCCTGTAGCAAGACTTAAAGCCATCAGAATCTTCTTGGCCTATGCTGCTTATATGAACTTCACTGTGTATCAGATGGATGTTAAGAGTGCATTCCTCAATGGAGATTTGGCTGAGGAAGTGTATGTTGAACAACCTGAAGGATTTGACAACAGCGAGTTTCCCAATCATGTGTACAGATTACACAAAGCCATGTATGGGCTGAAACAAGCTCCAAGAGCATGGTATGAAACTCTTTCTAATTTCTTAACTGAAAACAAATTTGTCAGGGGTTCTATTGATAAAACACTCTTTACCTTCAAGGATAAGAGTGATTTCATCATTGTGCAGATATATGTGGATGATATCATCTTTGGGTCAACATATGTTAATCTTAGTAAAAGATTTGCTAAATTAATGACCAAGATATATGAGATGAGTATGATGGGTGAATTAACTTACTTTTTGGGTTTTTCAAATTAAACAATGTCCTAAGGGGATTTGTGACAATCCGTCAATTTATGATTGATATTTTATTCTCAATATTTATTTGAAAATATTATTTTATGAACTCACTTATTTTTGGGAAGAAATTTGGATTTACGTCTTGAAGTAGCATCGACTACGTTTAAACCGGAGGATTCTACGTTACGTGCTTACGTTTACATACACCGTCTTTGGTGACAGTCCGACATTTCAGAAAATAAATTTATTCGTGAATATTATTTTGGAGTTTTAAATTTGTGTTGGTTCATAAACTCACAAATTTACGAGAAGAGATTGGGACTTAGGATTTTATTTTAACATCCTTTACGACTAAACCGAAAACCGTAGGATTACGTATTTACGTTTTCGAACTCCGTTTTTGATGAGACAATTTTTATTGGATTCGTTTTGTGACGTTGATTTATAATTTATAAAAACGTTTTTTGTGAAACGACCCGAGGGCACGCAAATCGAGAAAACTAGAATCGAAGAATACCCGTAAACTAGTGAGATGGGACAAAATACATTGTCCCACCCCACTAGCTAGCTTGGACGGCACACATGACACCACATCTTAGGATGTGGCATCATGTTAGCTAAATGTTTACAAGTGTAAACAAAGCTTACTCTTTAAGCTTAGTCTTTTCCCACTAACACAAAACCACTAGCAACTAACTCACACCATCATTTACTTACATGCAAAATCAACACAGATCCTCTCAAACACTCCCTCCCTTGCCGTCCACTTTCAAGCTATAAACACCCCTTTTGATATTTTCTAGCCATGAAATACATGTTAACTAGCTCTATCATGGAGTTATCTTGAAGCCTTGATCATTTGGTGGCCATATTAACAACATTGGAGGTGATTTGCTTGTGTCCTAGGGCTGATTTCTCAACTTATGTTCTTGGTGTTTGATGATCTTGGAGTTACTTGTGGTGTTCATCAAGTTCTTGTCTTCCAAAAACAAGAAATACACTTGGTTTGTAAAGAAGATCATCTTCTCCATTTTCTCTTGTTAATTTTGTAAAGAACAAATGTATTTTCTTTCATTTTGTATATGTATATGATGTATATATGATGATAAAAATGTTGTGTGGGGATCAAGTGTTGATAGATATGCTTAAAAAGGTTAATAACTATAAGAAATGAGGCTAAAATCATGCTTATTTAGTTGGCTGTATAAAAACAGTATATAACTAAAACTTGAACTGATAAAATTACATGGTATGATCCATTTACAGTAAGTACAAGATGTTATACACATGTGAGAGTTGGCCATGCAATAGAATTAATATAATGAGTGAGATATGATCAAAACAAGTTGGGTGTTCTAATCTGAATAAGCAGTTTTGTAGGGACTGTTAAGGCAAGATAAACTTAAAATGAGCAGTAGCTATAACTAAGTTAAATGTAGCACATAATATGAAGAACATGTCACCCAAAAATGAGCTTCTAATTCATTACAGAACTCTAGATATGGTAAAAATGGTGAACATGAAGATAAAAATCAGATTTTAAGAATTAATGTTTATTATTTTTATATAAGCACTCACATTTTATTGTATAGAATGTAAAATTAAAACCCACTAACTTATAAAACTTATTTATATAAATATTTAAAAGGGTAAATAAATGAATAACTTATAAAAATGGTAGTGGAATAATACTTATAAGTAATAAAAACTATAAACTTGATTTTTACAACTTTTTCGGCTATTACCGTAAAATTAACGTTTTTCGCCAAATAAAACTTAGACAATCAAACCCGTCTAATGTGAAGTTTATAAAAGTCATATACTGATATATAAGTAACTAATACAAGTAAAAACTGATAAAACCCGAACTATAGGGCATACGGACATTTACGAGCTAACTAAGCATATTGGACTAATAATTTGACTAAATAAGATAAACACTTATAAAAAGAACTTATTGGGCTTAACCCATTTAGGCCCAACTTGTAAAGTGTAGATACTGATAATATAAGTATAACATGGATTAATACAAGTTAAAGAACTTATAATAAGTTTATCGGACTTAAAACACGTAAATAGGTAAAACTAGTAAACTAGTAAGAAGATACCAATACATAAACACTAAAATGAGTAAAAGAAAACATGTAAACCCACTTGATCATCATATATATATAATCATCATATGTATACATAATTGTTATTTTCATAAAGTCATTGGACATGAGTCTAAGACAAGTATTATTTGTCTAGGTTTCCGTGATTGAAGTACGTACCGTACGTCCGAATTGCCGATAAACCGCCTTCCCACATCAACGTGAGTTCATAGCCTCACACTCTTTTAAATGTTTTTATAAATGTTTTATAAACCCGCGAGGGAGATAACATGTTAGTTTTTATAAAATAGGACACCATTTGTCCCGATTGTTTGTTTATTGATTTGGACCCGAATGATTGTATGACCCGATTGTATGACCCGATAAATGATTAAAGGACCCGATAGATGAAATTAAATGGATTATTAAAGTTAGGTTATGTCACTAAAAGTCCCATTAGCATGAATTGTGAACTACCGGGATTTGGTAGACGCTTATGCATATAATAGTACTATTTGGGGACGATCACCCCAGTTCACGCCTTGACGGTTGATCCCCGTCGTGCCACATTGATTGGTAAGCGAATTTATGTATGAGAAGATTTCCATAGCGTGACCTTTGTGACGACACGCTACTTTAGATGGGCAAATTGAGTATCGGGTTAGCTACCCGTTGTTGGTTTAGTAAGGTAACAATGTCATGCGGCTTATCATTATCCAAAACTAACGAAATACTACTAGACGCACCGAATTACGATGTATTGCCTGACTAGCAATACGGGGTCATACTATTGATATTATGTTCGTGTTTTGGTTTTATATAACCATACTCATATAACGGTTTTTTTTAATTTTCATACAACGTCATAAGGCGTATTGTATGATGTTTTTACGACATTGGCTCGTATAATGATTTTTAAGGCAAACGCCTATATTATGATTTTGATGAAGATTTGTATAAAATGACTTGGGCTATTTTATGGTCTATTAAAATGATTTGTTCAAAATTATTTTCAGTAATAATTTTATACTGATATTATATTGATGGATTTTATTAAACTCTATGAATTCACTCGGCGTTATCGCTGACCATTTCTTTTAACATGTTTTATCTCAGGTACTTGAAGGTAATTCTCGGGAAGACAACAAGAATTCATGGCCCGCACTTAAACAATAATTTCCATTCAAATCTTTTGTAAAATTGTATGAAATGATTATGACTTGGGACCGATGTAACTTGATATTTATGAATGGAAATGCTTTAATATTTAAAACGACGCGACTTTTAAGCGTTGTCTATGATGTGAGTAATGTGCTATCCCGTAACACCAACTAGTCTTCCGCTGTATTGAGTTGTATAAGTTTGGGGGTGTTACAGTTTGGTACCAGAGCTCTCGTTATAGAGAACGAAAGATTTTTAAAACCAAGGTTTTAAATAAAACATTTCAAAATCTTTTAACTATAAACATTTTTCTAAAAATGTCTAAAAATCTTTTGACTATAACGGTGCCGAAGAATTGCCGAGTTACCGACAAGGCCAGACCGAGAAGTGTTATTTTAATATATATATATATATATATATATATATATATATATATATATATATATATATATATATATATATATATATATATATATATATATATATATATATATATATATATATATATATATATATATATATATATATATATATATATATATATATATATTTAACTTGGATTATATATATATGATGTAATTTTATTACATGATTGTTTGATGATTATTTTGATATTTATACGAGGTATTTATACGACGTCGATTGTCACAATGTACCCTAAATCCCCTAGTAAATTAATCGAAGCTATTCTCGTAGGAAATTCTAGCTATCCTAGATCTAAACCAAGTTGTGGATATTTATGATCCCAACAAATGGTTGATACTCGTAGGAATGTAGATATTAGTTGATTGTGATATTGAAGAAGAATTGGCGAGATTAAAACTGATATCGATGTCATGACGATCTTTCCTTATAGAGTGGAGTTTGACAAAACGTTACCACCTAGAAAGATTTCATATGATTCGTTGTCATCCAATTCTTAAATTGAAATCGAAAGGGTGAATGTTGCACTTGAGACTGTCATTGGAACCAGTACCCAAAAAGCCTCATGCCACTAATACCTTTCCGAGGCGTCTAATTGAATGTGTGAGTCATTTAATACTAGTGACTCATTTGATAATTGTTGTTGTAAGAGCTATAGGATTGGAATTAAGTGTTGATCATATCGAGCTTTTATTGCCCTATTAAGGTGTAAGAATAAGATTGAAAGTATTGAAGAATGAAGTAGGATATCGCATTGAGTATAAAATTTGTTATAACTTGAATAAAGTGAAACTTAACCTGTATGGAATATGAGATTGTTAAGAGGAAGTCGTTAAGTTTTGTGATTAACTTATAAGGTTTTAATTGATTGTTACTTTGTGATAAGTGTTGTTCCTAGGCCATTGTCCACTAACGAGGATGCCCAGTGTCCAAGAAATAAATTGAAGAAATCTTCTTTTGAATTGAGACCGATGGATCTTCTAGGACATGTGGAACACCTAATGACTCTTGTATATTAGTATTCATTGTGGTATCTTTTAAAAATCCCTAACTTAACTAAGATATCAGTTTGTAGGATGAGTTCTGAGAATTGTATGACATAGTGACACGTAATGTGTTACGGTACAATTTGACTTGTTTGTGATTAATGAAAAGACTACCTTTGATTGCTAAATTCTACATGTATCGATGTTATCTATCTTTTATTGCTTCATTCTAATGTTCGCATTAGTGATGCAACCATTGAACAAGTACTCATCTCGATTTGAGTTACGTTGTGGATTATTCTTTTAGAGTGCCATCGAGATCATGAACCTCATGATTATTTGGCTAAAGCTCATTTCCTATCATATTGTAGTTAGTTCTTGGTGAACAACTCTTCGTCACTCTTTTGCAGATCACACATTGATTTTATAAAGTTAAAACGGTATCCTTTGAGAAAATTTAATTTTCATCACAATAAGGATTATTCAAAGTAAGATTTATAAGTGATTGATATCAAAATGACGTTGCTTATAAGACGCTTTGGAAAACTTAATTGTTTTCATAACAAATAAAGTCTTTGTAAATTTGTTTTTGATTCTTATTTAAGAATTAAGCATGAAAATGTTTTTATTATAAACATGATGATAAAATTTTGACGAACTGAGTATTGCATCGATAATCTTGAAATTGTATATAGTTGCGCGCCTACATACAATTTGGAATGGACCATGCAAGACTGATTAGTAGTCACCATAAAACTAATGAATAAACACTACATTTTCTTTGAAGATTGTGAAAGATTAAATTTCATGAGATTTGCAAGAAGTGCAAAATAGGGACATAATGTTAGAGACATCTACATATGTGCCCGTGCCATCTATTCTTCTGAATCGAATTTACTCATCTGTGGAAATTGTCTTATTTGACAATTGACAATTCTTTCTTGTCCAATTCTCCTGTAGTGAGATTCTTAGGAAAAGTATAAGATTACCGAGTGTTGATACCCGAGTGGATGTATTGACGTTCCTATAATTTCTTATGATTTGATTTCATTTGAATGACCTTTGGAACGATCCGAGGAGCTTTCGAATGCGTACTCAAATTATGAAAACATGGGATATATTCATATTCGTTAAATGTTTTCGTCTGTATCTGATTTGAAATTCTCTCGCGTAGATTATGCGTTGACATTACTCTTTTAATGACACTTATGTCTCTAGATATCCTTGAATTTTGAAGGATTATGAGTTATTATTAGTCTTTTGAGAAGTTCACATCTTATCGACGGCAATGAAACTGGAAAGTTGATAGTGCCAGTAAAATGGATTGATTGATTATGACATGACGACATTGTCTTAATTGATGGGAACTCGAGTAGAATTGCTCTAAACGATAAGATGTTGATTATCAAAAGTGATCTAAATAATTCTTGATGGATGACCATATCTTGCATTTAGACTTGAAATTATACCGTGAATGGTTGTGAACTAATTATAGATATTATAATCTAGAAATAACTTAAAGTAAATTTATTAAAAGATGTTTCTGTTATCTGAAACTTTAGGAGGTATTTGTTGGTGAATTACCTAGACTTTCGCCATTAAGGCAAGTAGAAATTGGTATTTGATTATATTCTCAGTGCTGCACCTGTGGCGTGTGCACTATACGACAGCACCATCTAAATTAAAGGAATTACCATACAACTGAGAGAGTTGTCGGAGAAAGGTTTTATTCTACCAAGCCTGTCATCATGAAGAGCTATGGTGTTATTATTCCTTATATTTATAAGATTACTGTGAACTGAGTAAATTGACAATCGAAAACAATATCCATAACTCGAAATGGAAGATTTGTTCGATCATTTACAAGGTTCTAGTGTATGTTTTAAAGATTTGATCCATGGCATGGTTATCATCAAACTTCGCATCTGCGAAAGAGATTATCTATTCCAATCACTACATCCGGTACTTGTAATGAACGTTATGAGTTTCACATGATGCCGTTTGGATTGACTAATGCACATGTAGTATTCATAAATTTGGTGAATCTCGTGTGTAGGCTGTAAATTGATAAAATTCATGCTTGAGATCATTAAGGACCATTTGTTTGTTTATAAGTATAAGAATGAGTTAATAATTAATTATAGATTGCCCTGAATTGGCCAAACAATTAAAACCTGTATCTTGAATATTTAACATAAGATTTAAGACTTAATATTTTACATGATTTAACCGTGTGATTAATAGATAATGGAATATAAATTGACTCTTCAAAATTTGGAAGTCATTTAAGACTTTGAGTTATACCAAAAAGAAAATGGAAATATATTTTGACAAATGTTTTAAACAAAGGATTTTAAAGGGATTATTCCCTTATACACAAATCATTTAACTAAACTCCTGTTTAGGGGTAAATGTTTGTGTATACTTCTAGACAACCTAAGAAGAATTTAGGAAACTATATAACTTATTACTCGAAATTGAAACGACAATTTTTACTTTTCAACTAAGAAAACTTTGACCAACGTATAAACAAAGGTTTTTCAAACATTTACGAATCTTATTAATTATTTTCGATAAATCAACCAAAAATCGTGTTAATTAAATTCAAATTTTATTTTGAACATTTTATATAATTGGTCGAACTAAGAAATTTAAAATTTTTACGTTTACGTTTCATAAAAATTTAATAATTATTATTTAATTAGTTGTAATAATTATCGACGCTTTAAAACGTCAGATTAGGCAAAACTGATAAAAATGATAGTTGAGACGAAACTAAAACTTAGAAAATGTGAAGAAATAATTATTGAATAAATACGGACATGATAACTATTTCATCAGGAAAGTGAACGTAATTACTGACACGTTATGTATTAAAGATAAAGAACCAATTTGGACACATTCCTTAATAATGAAGGTGCAAAATAAATTTTTGAACAATGTAAAATAGACGATGTTTGTGAAAAGGATAATATAGATAATAAAAGTGGTTCGCGGCTAATGTGAACCATTAGAGTTGAGAAGCCGATAGCGTTAAATGTTTTAAAGACCACATGTGATTGTCTAAATATAGAGGATTGTGAGATATAGTTATGTTGGAATTTGTAAGTATAAGTATTATATTTATGTCATTTATGACTAAAAGTATCTTTGTCTGAAGAAGTTGTACTGATGGCAATTATGAAGGTAGACATCGCCTCATACATTAGTAAACGTCTAGCTATTGCAAAGGTCATCATCCGAATTTGATTCGATTTGGGTCATCGTCGACAGACTGACCAAATCTGCTAATATCATTCCCGTTAATGATAAATGCAAAAGAGTTATGTAAACATAGTGTGCCTGTATCGAACATCTATATCAAGATCCTCGCTTCGCATCGAATTTCTAGAGATTTGCTCAGAAATCATTGAGAACGAACCTTGATGAGAGTACTATGTACCACCCCAATCGAAGGGACGAGGTAAAGTAACGATACAAAGTAATATAAGTGCTGTTTTATGTTTGAATGATTGACCTTTGGTGATAAATCGTATAATCGTTTTCCTTTGGAAGGATTATCATTGATAAATCATCGTATTAGGATTGAGATCGAATCTTGTTAAGATCTAAATATTAGAGCATCTGTAAGCAAGAGTTGAGATGAAGACACCCGACATACACCCATTGTGAGTTGGACATGTCTTTTAGGTTTAAGGTTTCCTATGATGGCGAACCTAACCTTACAAAATACCCGACCCGCGAGATCTGAAATGATTATTGAAATTAGGATCTGATTATTGACAGCCGGTAGTGGGCAAGAGGTTATGTGAATATGAAATGTAGATCTTGAAGTGCCAAATAGGTAGCAAAGTTATGCCATAATTTTTAACCTTGGAAAAATGAATTCATGATCTGACAAATCATGGGATATAAGTCCCCGTTGTATGGGACCATTGAGGTGATGTAAAAATTGGGATTGAAAGGCATATAAGCTAGATCTACCCTAGGACTTCAAGAGCTGCGTGAAATATGTTTCGTATATCGAACTTGATGGAATATCTATCAAGTGAAAATCTGAATTCTTCTTAGTAAAGTTTAGATCGGTAAAAAGTTGCATTCATCAGAAACCCGTGAACATCATGGATAGAGAAAGTAAGTCAACATTTAGCCTGATCTTATTCCCGTAGTTATGTTTGATAGAACTCACGTATTGTAATGAATTGCACTTGTGAGAAAAGACCGAATGTGGAGGAAATACCCACATGGCTTTAACTCTATAAGAAGCGAGTAGTAAGGTAAGATGATCTTTGAGGACAAAGATCCTGTTTTGGGGTAAATGCTGTGACAATCCGTCAATTTATGATTGATATTTTATTCTCAATATTTATTTGAAAATATTATTTTATGAACTCACTTATTTTTGGGAAGAAATTTGGATTTACGTCTTGAAGTAGCATCGACTACGTTTAAACCGGAGGATTCTACGTTACGTGCTTACGTTTACATACACCGTCTTTGGTGACAGTCCGACATTTCAGAAAATAAATTTATTCGTGAATATTATTTTGGAGTTTTAAATTTGTGTTGGTTCATAAACTCACAAATTTACGAGAAGAGATTGTGACTTACGATTTTATTTTAACATCCTTTACGACTAAACCGGAAACCCTAGGATTACGTATTTACGTTTTCGAACTCCGTTTTTTATGAGACAATTTTTATTGGATTCATTTTGTGACGTTGATTCATAATTTATAAAAACGTTTTTCGTGAAACGACCCGAGGGCACGCAAATCGAGAAAACTAGAATCGAGGAATACCCGTAAACTAGTGAGATGGGACAAAATACATTGTCCTACCCCACTAGCTAGCATGGACGGCACACATGACACCACATCTTAGGATGTGGCATCATGTTAGGTAAATGTTTACAAGTGTAAACAAAGCTTACTCTTTAAGCTTAGTCTTTTCCCACTAACACAAAACCACTAGCAACTAACTCACACCACCATTTACTTACATGCAAAATCAACACAAATCCTCTCAAACACTCCCTCCCTTGCCGTCCACTTTCAAGCTACAAACACCCCTTTTGATCTTTTCTAGCCATGAAATACATGTTAACTAGCTCTATCATGGAGTTATCTTGAAGCCTTGATCATTTGGTGGCCATATTAACAACATTGGAGGTGATTTGCTTGTGTCCTAGAGCTGATTTCTCAACTTATGTCCTTGGTGTTTGATGATATTTGAGTTACTTGTGGTGTTCATCAAGTTCTTGTCTTCCAAAAACAAGAAATACACTTGGTTGGTAAAGAAGATCATCCTCTCCATTTTCTCTTGTTAATTTTGTAAAGAACAAATGTATTTTCTTTCATTTTGTATATGTATATGATGTATATATGATGATAAAAATGTTGTGTGGGGATCAAGTGTTGATAGATATGCTTAAAAAGGTTAATAACTATAAGAAATGAGGCTAAAATCATTCTTATTTAGTTGGCTGTATAAAAACAGTATATAACTAAAACTTGAACTGATAAAATTGCATGGTATGATCCATTTACAGTAAGTACAAGATGTTATACACATGTGAGAGTTGGCCATGCAATGGAATCAATATAATGAGTGAGATATGATCAAAACAAGTTGGGTGTTCTAATCTGAATAAGCAGTTTTGTAGGGACTGTTAAGGCAAGATAAACTTAAAATGAGCAGTAGCTATAACTAAGTTAAATGTAGCACATAATATGAAGAACATGTCACCCAAAAATGAGCTTCTAATTTATTATATAACTCTAGATATGGTAAAAATGGTAAAGTTTATAAAAGTCATATACTGATATATAAGTAACTAATACAAGTAAAAACCGATAAAACCTGAACTATAGGACATACGGACATTTACGAGCTAACTAAGCATATTGGACTAATAATTGGACTAAATAAGATAAACACTTATAAAAAGAACTTATTGGGCTTAACCCATTTAGGCCCAACTTGTAAAATGTAGATACTGATAATATAAGTATAATATGGATTAATACAAGTTAAAGAACTTATAATAAGTTTATTGGACTTAAAACACGTAAATAGGTAAAACTAGTAAACTAGTAAGAAGATACCAATACGTAAACACTAAAATGAGTAAAAGAAAACATGTAAACCCACTTGATCATCATATATATATAATCATCATATGTATACATAATTGTTATTTTTATTAAGTCATTGGACATGAGTCTAAGACAAGTATTATTTGTCTAGGTTTCCGTGATTGAAGCACGTACCGTACGTCCGAATTGTCGATAACCCGCCTTCCCACATCAACGTGAGTTCATAGCCTCGCACTCTTTTAAATGTTTTTATAAATGTTTTATAAACCCGCGAGGGAGATAACATGTTAATTTTTATAAAATAGGACACCATTTGTCCCGATTGTTTGTTTATTGATTTGGACCCGAATGATTGTATGACCCGATTGTATGACCCGATAAATGATTAAAGGACCCGATAGATGAAATTAAATGGATTATTAAAGTTAGGTTATGTCACTAAAAGTCCCATTAGCAAGAATTGTGAACTACCGGGATTTGGTAGACGCTTATGCATATAATAGTACTATTTGGGGACGATCACCCCAGTTCGCGCCTTGACGGTTGATCCCCGTCGTGCCATATTGATTGGTAAGCGAATTTATGTATGAGAAGATTTCCATAGCGTGACCTTTGTGACGACACGCTACTTTAGATGGGCAAATTGAGTATCGGGTTAGCTAGCCGTTGTTGGTTTAGTAAGGTAACAATGTCATGCGGCTTATCATAATCCAAAACTAACGAAATACTACTAGACGCACCGAATTATGATGTATTGCCTGACTAGCAATACGGGGTCATACTATTGATATTATGTTCGTGTTTTGGTTTTATATAACCATACTCATATGACGGTTTTTTTTTATTTTCATACAACGTCATAAGGCGTATTGTATGATGTTTTTACGACATTGGCTCGTATAATGATTTTTAAGGCAAACGCCTATATTATGATTTTGATGAAGATTTGTATAAAATGACTTTGGCTATTTTATGGTCTATTATAATGATTTGTTCAAAATGATTTTCAGTAATAATTTTATACTGATAGTATATTGATGGATTTTATTAAACTCTATGAATTCACTCGGCGTTATCGCTGACCATTTCTTTTAACATGTTTTATCTCAGGTACTTGAAGGTAATTCTCGGGAAGACAACAAGAATTCATGGCCCGCACTTAAACAATAATTTCCATTCAAATCTTTTGTAAAATTGTATGAAATGATTATGACTTGGGACCGATGTAACTTGATATTTATGAATGGAAATGCTTTAATATTTAAAACGACGCGACTTTTAAGCGTTGTCTATGATGTGAGTAATTTGATATCCCGTAACACCAACTAGTCTTCCGCTGTATTGAGTTGTATAAATTTGGGGGTGTTACAGGATTTCAATTTGTCAAGAAAAGTATGTTAAGGATTTACTTAAAAAATGTGAATTAGCTGATTGTGCATCAGTGAAGTGCCCCATGCTTCCACCCAACAACTTGGGCCCTGATGAGTCATGGGTCTCTGTTAATGAGACTTTATATAGAGGCATGATTGGGTCACTCATGTATCTGACAGCTAGTCGTTTTGATATCCAATTCTCCACATGTCTCTGTGCAAGGTACCAAGCTAACCCAAAAGAATCCCATCTAGTGGCTTTTAAGAAAATTTTCAGGTATCTCAAAGGAACACCATCCCTAGGTCTATGGTATCCCAAGGAATCAGGCTTTGATCTCAAGGCCTATTCAGATTCAGACTATGTTGGATGCTGTATTGACAGGAAAAACACCTCAGGCAGCTGTCAAATCCTAGGAGGAAAATTGGTTGGATGGAGTGCTAAGAAGCAAAACTCTGTGGCTATGTCTTCAGCTGAAGCAGAATATGTCGCTGCAGCCAACTGTTGTGCTAAGTTGCTCTGGATGAAAAGTCAATTGGCTGACTATGAAATTTTATATGACAAAGTGCCAATCTTTTGTGACAACACCAGCGCCATTACCATCTCCAACAACCCTGTTCTTCACTCTCGTACCAAACACATTGATATCAGGTATCATTTTATCAGGGATCATATAATGAAGGGAGATATTGAGCTGCACTTTGTTCCCACAGAGCTGCAACTAGCTGATATTTTCACAAAACCATTGGTTGAACCTTCGTTCAACATGCTAGTTGCTGAGCTAGGGATGCTCAATATCTCAAAGCCTATGGCTTGATAATAAATGTGTTCATTAAATGACTTATTCTATATTAAATGTTTTTCACATGAAACTAGGTAGTTACTTTCCAAGTAAATGCCAAAAACATTCTCAATATTTAATCATTTATTTTTCAAATAACGAGGAGACAAATAAGTTTTGAAAGGTCAAGGGACCCACATGAGCAGTCATTTTCCCACTTTGCATTAAATGCGGTTGAATAACTGTTTACTTATTTGAATATATATATTGTCTCTCGTCTCTCCTCACCCACCACTATTCTCATTTCACAAATCTATTTCTCTCTCTAAGTTCTTCTCTCTCTAAAACCATCCTCCATTTTCATTCTTCTTCGACCTTGAATCCATGGCTTTTCCCGTTCCCAAGGCAGCAAACGTTAACTTCGAACTCAACGAAAGCATCCTTGCATCAAACAACTCCATTGGATGGATCAAGGCTCCAAATGACACCTATTCAGATCTGGTTAACTTCATGCTAAATTGTGATGTTAGTGAAGCATTCACAAAATCCCCAACCACCTTCTACCAAGAATACCTTAGGGAATTCTGGTACTCTACTGAAGTAGTTGATGACACCATAACCTTTAGCCTCTCTTGCAACGAACACCCATTTGCCTTCTCACTCAAAGATTTCTCAAGTGTGGTTGGTCTAAAACATGGTGATGAATGCCTAAAAGTGGTTGATAAAAAGGCTGTTAAGGATGCTCTGGCCACACTTAAACCCTTCCATGATGTAAACCCTGCTCTTACACCCGCTGAGGTCCTCTCGAAGTATCCTATGAAGATTAAGTACTTTACACCTATGTGGCGTTTCCTCTTCACCCACATTGTCAAATCCCTGGGAGGAATGCAGGGATCCCAAGATCAGATGTCCTTCAACCACCAATCTATAGCTTATGGGCTGATCTGGGGAGCTGATGTTGATGTAGGAAGCATTCTCTTTTCCAACCTAGTTGAACAGCTGAAGGAAAGGAACCAAGTCAGGGAAAAGAATATTTGCTATGTTCGCTTTTTGTCGCTGATCTTTGAAAGCCTGTTGGGAGACAACTATCATAACTCTGCTCTTAATGCTCTGAAGCCCTATCGAATCACAGGTGCCATCTACAAAGAAATTGGAGCTGAAGATGTCCCTGTCACCTCCCATATGATGAATGTTGCTAACAAACAACCCTCAGCTGAGAAGTCCTTGCTCCCTTCTTCTGAGAAGGTGATTACCTCTAGTGTGTTTGACAAGTCTAAGTCTTTGACCTCTGGGCAGCACACTACGACGCCCAAGGCTTCTTCTGGCCAACAGCCTAAGAAGAAGAAAAACCTATATTCTTCCCACACCAAATCTGTTGCTAAGGCCAAGGGAAAGAAGACTGTGAACCAAGACACCTCCTCTGTTCCAGATACTCTTGTGGAATCAGAGACTTCGGCTGACCAACAACAGGGGTCTAGCGTCTCAATGTCAGCTGAGACAACAGGAAACCAACCAAATCCAGCTGATATCACACAGGTAATCAGTGTAAATTTTTAGAGGTTCACAAGCAGCCACTCTGAATTGTCTGTAGGAGAGAGTCGTGAAGTTAGGGTAATCCTCGACCCATAGAAGTCTGTCTATGCACTTAGAACTCTTTAAGACTTCTGTACACCCTGTCTATGCACCAGGGAATGATTCATTTGTGTTTATAAAGCACCCCGATGACCCTGCACCCTCTAGACAGTATTCAGGCTAACAACAACCTGAATACACATATGTCTCAACCTTGATCAGCTGTACTTCACACAGACTCTTGGTTCCCTCAGAAAAAGAATCCCAAAAGTTTTACTTTTAGGGGAGCAGAATAATCATCCTCAGCTCTTCTAGGGACAACGTAATAAGACGATCTTAACCCATAACGTTTTCACCTTAAAAGAATCCCAAAGGATTTATCCTTTTCAGGGGGAGCTGAATCATCACCCTCAGCTTTCCTAGGGGCAGCGTAACAGGCGACCTTATCCCACTGATATGTGTGTAAACACACATCTTTTCTACCACTTAATTACAATAATAACCGGACCAAAACGTGTATTTTATGTCTTTTATGTCGGAATTATGCGTGGTTTGTGTTTTTGTTGTGATTTAGGACGAAAAGGTGAAAAGTGGAGAAAACACGGACATTCACGGGCATTTACGGGCTTTTATTGAAGAAAAAGATGAAAGACGAAGTCAAAAAGTCAAGAGTGCATAAAGAACGGAAGTCCAAGACCAATTCTGAAGATTTATCGAAGAAAAAGTCAAAAGACGGAAGTTTATTTAAAGCCGAGAAACTCAAGTCTAATTTATTGAAGAAATTAAAGACGAGTTCAAAGAAATCCCAAGCCAAAAGTCCTTAAAGTCCAAGTTTAAAGAAGATTAGAAGAATAAAGGACTAATGATGCAATTAATGAAGATTAAAAGAAGGAGGGACTTAATCTCGCAATTAAGAAGAAATGAAGGAGGGGAGGAAGCTTCCTTAATCCTCCCCTATAAATAGTCATTAGTTGTTAATCATTTTCTTTGTTGGCTAAATTGACAAATTAGCTCTTCCACCATTTACTTACCTTGCACCTTTAATTTCCTTGTCATTTAAATACTTGTCAATTTAATTACGTTGTCTTGCACATTAAATTCCTTTAATTTCAAGTAAGTTTCCATTTAATTCTTGTCAATCTTTACTTTATCTTGTTAATCTCTCATCTACCTTTCTTAATCTTTGATTTTTGAGTTTATGTTTATGTTTATGTTTATGTTCATATCTTTGTTTTGATCAAATGGGTTTTTGATTATTGTGGTTAAATTTGTTAGTTTTGTTGATTTAAATTGTTTGTTTATGATTATTAGTTGTTTCGTTATTAGTTTAATTAAATCGTGTGTTTGATTTTGGTTAATTTGTGGTTAGATTCTTGTTATTTTGATCCCTTGTTCTTCGGGGGAGTTTGTTTCTGTTTCTTTGTTCCTAGGAAAACTTCCGACTCAAGGGAGGGAGTTCTTTCATTCGGAACTTCAAAGTTCAGGATCAAGGGCTTCATCCGGAAGTCTTCTGAATCTAGAGTTGTTCATTCGGAACTCCAAAAGTTCCGAACCAAGCTAGCTTCATCCGGAAGTCCAAAAGTTCCGGCTCAACAAGGTTTCATTCGGAACTCAAAAGTTCCGGATCAAGCAATTCATTCGGAACTCCAAAAGTTCCGGATCAGAGAGGGTTCATTCGGAACTTTAAAAGTTCCGAGTAAGTCTTCCGAACGAAGTTCCGGACGAAAACTTCCGGATCAACAAAAGTTCCGGATCAATATCTTCCGAACGAAGTTCCGGATCAAGGGAAGGAAAAAGTTCCGGATCAACACCAAAACTTCCGAGTCAAGACTGTTTCATTCGGAACTCAAAAAGTTCCGAGTCAAGCTAGTTCATTCGGAAGTTTTGAACTTCCGAATCAAGGTTTCTTTCAGGTTTTTGTTATTATCTGTTTTTAAATTTCTGTCCTTTATTTTCAAGCTTTATTTTTCCCGCCTTTTTATTTAATTGCACTTTAAGATTATTTGTCTTAGCCTTATTTTAGTTTTGCCTTAGTTTAAGTTTTAGTTGCGTTTTAAGATTGTCTTAGATAGATTTAAGTTTGCGTCATTTATTCTTAGTGCCTTTAATTTCCGTCACGCTTTTAAATACTTGCACCATTATTTTAATTAGACTTGATTACTTTAAAGAGCACCTTTACTTCAATTGTTTCGCACTTTTTATTTTAAAAACTACAACGACACACTTTTGTTTCACCAAAGAACAATAGAGTCACATAGAGAACCTAGATCAATTCGATTAGACACACCGAGAATACGAACTTTAATTTTTATACGGGCCAAAAGCCAGTTATCAAATGGCGCCGCTGCCGGCTCTTTTCGTAAAGATTAACGGTTTTCTGTGAGAGACGCGTTGCTTTTTGGGATCCGTTCACTTGTGAGCATTACTTTTCTTGCATAAAAAATTCAAAAAACCATAAAAATAGAAAAATTGATAAAAATCCATAAAAATTAAAATTTTCAAAAATCCAAAAAGATTTTATCTTTATTGTGTATATATATTATTTTTGTGTTTGGTTTCTTTTTATTTTGTCTTTGTAGGTGCATGCGTACTAGATCTTCTAATTATCAAGAGCCCGAGCCTCAAGAAGATTTAGCTATGTCTGGTGTTAACAACAATAATCCACCGCACCCTAATAATAACAACAATGTTCTTCCACAGCCCGATCTTCGGACCATGGAGGAACTTTGTCAACCAACCATGTTTGACGAGGAGGACCGATTGCGCCGATGCAAATCAACGCTCCTGAGTTTTCGTTGAAGCACCACATGATTCAGAAAGTACAAACAAACCCATTTCGTGGATTGCCTGATGATGATGCCAACAAACACCTCGACAAGTTCATTACAATCACCCAAAGCATGAAGTTGGCTGGTGCCACAATGGATGAACTTCGCCTACAACTCTTTCCACATACCTTATTACATCATGCCGAGAAATGGTTTGATCGTCTCCCGAAGAATTCTATTCACACTTGGGATGACATGACTCAACGCTTTTTGTCGCGCTACTTTCCACCATCCATGGTCACAAGCCTTCGTAATCAAATCAACGGTTTCATGCAAGACCCTGATGAATCTCTTTTTGATGCTTGGGAGAGATATAATGTCTTGATCGATAGATGTCCAAACCACAACATGCTCCCTGTGACCTTAATCGATACTTTCTACAACGGTTTGACTTTTCGATATCGTGATACGATTAATGCAGCCGCCGGTGGCACATTCATGAAAAGGAGACCCGAGGAGTGTAGAGAGCTTATTGAGAACATGACTACTCACCACAAAAACTGGGATTCCTCTGCTTCTTCAAGGAATAACCCGAGAGTCAATGTTTCCTCCACCTCAGCAAACCCTGAGATGACCGAATTCACCCGCATGATGACTGAAATGAGTAAAAGTATTACGCTTCTCGCTTCAAACCAACAACAACAACAAGTTAAAGCGGTTGCTAATCCTTGTGAAACATGCGGCGGTCCTCACTCATACACCGATTGTCCTTCGACACAAGGAAATCCGGAAAATGTGTATGCTGCTTACGGTAATTATTCACCGGAAAATTACCAAGCTAGACAACAAGGGGATAGAAATCTGCTGAGTTACCGATCCAACAATTACCTTTCACCCGGTTTTTCTCCTCAAAACCAAAACCCCGCCAACAACTACAATAGAAGCAACCAAATCCCACCAAGAGCTTCTAATCCTTATCACCCACCCGCTCAACAAACCCCACCCATAAACACCGATGTTGAAGCCACAATGAGAACCCAAGGTGAGCAAATCAAGAATCTGCAAAGCCAAATTATCAATCTTAGAGGAGATATCACGAAGCAAGGAAATGAGATAAGATCTGAAGTTCGCGATAATATTCAATCCTCCTTCAGCACTCAAACGAATGAATTAAAGAATCTATTGGCTAGTTTCTTGCCCGTAGCTCAACCTTCTTCTTCGAGTTCTCTACCTTCAAACACCGTCACTAATCCGCGAGCCAATATAAGTGCTATTACTACCCGTAGTGGAGTCACCATCGTAGGACCACCAATCCCACCCCCATCATCTACACCTCCTCCACCACCATGTATCCCTACTCCTCCTACACCTAGTATTAGTGCACCATTACCGTCTCCGCCTCGTCATGACGATGTATCTCGTAAGGACCCTTCAACATCTCAACCTTTACCGACTACACCTTCAACTTCCACCTATAAACCTAAAATCCCATACCCTTCTCGCATAGGCAAGACCAACGATCTAACAAAGGAGGACTCTCAAGTGTCAAACTATATCAAGATGATTTCTCAAATGGGCTTCAGCATTAGTTTTCTTGAAGCACTTGTCCACATGCCCAAATTTGTTAAAGCATTTAAGGAATTGCTTAACAAGAAGGAGAAGCTGATTGAACTCGCCAACACACGCTTAAATGAAAACTGCTCTGCAGTTATTCTTAAAGAACTTCCGGAAAAGCTTGGAGATCCCGGTCGTTTTGTGTTGCCTTGCGTGTTCAACAAAACTGAAGAATTCACTGCCCTTGCTGATCTTGGGGCTAGTATTAATATTATGCCTTTGAGTGTTTGGAAAACACTATCATTACCCGACCTCACTCCAACAAAGATGACTCTTGAACTTGCAAACCGCACTCTCGCTTACCCTGTTGGCATAGCCGAAGACGTGTTCATTAAAGTTGGCGCATTTACTTTCCCGGTCGATTTTGTCGTAGTTGATTATGAAATGGACCCTCGTATTCCTTTAATACTTGGTCGGCCATTCTTGAGAATCGGACGAGCTTTAGTGGATGTGGCCGAAGGCGAGTTAATCTTAAGAGTCGGGGATGATTCACAAATTTTCAAAATGGGAAAGCTTACAGGCAAATACTATGGACGAGAATCAATGAATATGATTAATGTGCTGGATGATTTTGTCGTCTACAACAATCCTCTATTTGAGTCTTGCAACGATAATCCACTCTTTCAAGATGATATGGATGATTCTCTCCCTACTTTGGAAGCTTCCCCCATTTATGATTCTACCCCGGTCTTTGATGCTTATTATGATGATTCTAGCTCAGATTCGGATGATTTTGATTGTACTTCCGAGTATCCCGAGCTGCCCACTTTTGATGATTTTGATGAGGCTGATACTCTTTCGAGCGATTCTTCACATGATGAAGATCCTCCGCCATCACTCGATCCTACTTTGGACGATTACTCATTTGAGGAAGACTTCTCTGAATTTCTCAACACTTACTTCCCTCATGAGAGTGCTCCTCCTTTGGACTTTGAAGATTATCGTCTTGATCCTACTTTGGATTTGAAGCACATTCTTTCTAAGGAGAAGAAACCGGTCGACACCAATATCCGTTGCACATATGATTTGACACCTCTTTGACCCCCTTCTGAGGACGAGGTTGTGCTTCTTTGCGGATCTTCTTCACACTCGGTTGAGCCTGAGTGCTATTTTCCCTTAAAGGAAAAGGTGTTCGACCCCGGTATTGACATTCTGCAGCCATCTCAGTATCTACTTGATGAAATAAAAGGAAAAATCTTTGGAAATTTTGAAGACATGCTTGCACCTCACCATACTTCCTTCCACCGTGCTCCATCTTTGCTTAAGGGAACCTTGCCACTTCTTCTTTGGCTTGCCTTGTTCGCCTTAAGCTTGTGCTTATTGATGGACGAAAACTATGTCTTTGATCCTGGTGGATATGTTTCATGCTTCTTCCATTGATGATCAAGGTCGAGTCAGGCTCACGACTCGGTTAACAAAAACCAAGCGCTTCTTGGGAGGCAACCCATGCATCTATCTTTTCGCTTTCTTTATCATAAGTGTAGGGGAGACCCGTTGGTTTGCTTTCCTCTCCTCACTTCTTAATCAGGGATTCGAGCTTCAACGATCCACTCTTGATGATTCTTGACGACCCGTGATTCCGTGTTCTACTTCTCCTGGTTCTATCCTAAACTCTTTTCGATTCACTATTTTATATTTTCTCAATATTAAAATAGGAATCTCTTTAGTTGTCTTTTCCTTAGCGAGATTTAAACAACGTGCACAATGTCCTAAGTGTAGGGGAGTTTATTCCCACATGCTTAAACATTGAGGACAATGTTTATCTTAAGTGTAGGGGGGACTTCTATCGAAGTTAAGTGGTCTTTTCCTTGTATTTGTCCTCATTTTAACCGGAAAATCAATTTTTCGACATTTTTCAAAATTTTTGATCTATTTTGGCCTATTAGTTTTTCCTTTTATATAGTTATTTTCTTGCCTTATTAGAATAAAAGTTTAATAAAGTGGTTTTAATTTTCAAACGTTGTGAATCTTTTGACTCAACCCGAGTTTACTCTAGCTAGTATCCTTAACGTGTTTAAGTCGAGTTTTGCTAGGCTTTTATGTAGGGAGCTATAAAACGCGAAAGTCTTAACTCTCACGGGTTAAGAACAAGAACTTTTCGCAAGTTCCTATAATTGATCCTAGAGAGTCGTTTATCAAGGGAACTTTAAAACGCGATTTCTAAACTTGAAAGAGTCTAAGAATTTGCAAGATCCTATAGGCGACTCGAAAACCCAAAACTTTGATTTAATAGGCTAAGCATCCACGAGTCTCATTACTTGAGATTTTAAACTGTGGAGAACGAGAGATGATAGCGCCAATTATAAGTTCGGTATTCTTTCGGGAATTTATGTGAGTTAATTATGAGCCTATTCTCCCATCGCTTGCTTAATAATTTATCTGCTAATAAATAAGGTTGTACGATTTGAAAAGTTACTTAGCTTCTAGCCCAAGATCGTTTAAAAGTTGCTCGGTATGGATTAGAGTTCATAGCCAAGGCATAACTTATTGAAGCGGGATGCGAAGATTGGCGAGTCCGAAAAGGCTCTAACAAGGCATGAGGGCTATATTTTGTTGCTAAAGATCCAAAGTGATGTGAAGAATCATTTATCAAAAATCAATATGAAGGATCGAGACACACGACGAAAAGCAAATACTCCCCAAAAGTCATGGAGAAGTGTATCCGAAAAGACCCTAACAAGGTATGAGGATAAATAGATCCAAGTCATAAAAGGAGGCGGATCATTGTATATCAAAATCCAAAATAAATATTGGAGAAAAATGAAGAAGTCGTGGTCCAAGTATGAATCTCTCAAAACTTCAAGTGAAGAAATTCCATTATGAAGAGAAGACCATAATTTCATGAACGTCTCTCAAGGTTTGAAGTATGAAGTCGCTGCCAAATATCGGTCCGAGAAAGGTCTCAAATCGCGAAGCGAGTTATGCCAAGATATGAACTTTATGAGGTCCCGAGAAGCAGTTTTAAAAGATTTTGTCCTTTAGCTAACTATTGATTAAATCGTTCACTTTATTTTCAGACTTAATAACTATCGAAATAAGTCAAAAATGAATCCTCGTGATCATTCAAGACAATAATAAAATATAAGAGATACACCTAGGAATAAGGGAGTCTAAGTGAATAATTGGCCCACATGAGTTCGTGATAGTTTGCTAACTTATAATAACAATGATCTCGTTTTTAAGCTTGGTTTGGAGAAAGTGAAAAATTGAGGATGATGATTATTCATGACATTTCCAAAACCCAAGGTATGCTTTTGATTACTTTACTTTGAATATCTATATAGTTTCTATCTTTTTAATAAAGGCCAACGTGGATTGATTATGATGAAAAAGTAATCTTGCTTTGTAACTAATGCATTGCATGAGGACATTGCAATGGTCAAGTGTAGGGGATTTGATATGTGTGTAAACACACATCTTTTCTACCACTTAATTACAATAATAACCGGACCAAAACGTGTATTTTATGTCTTTTATGTCGGAATTATGCGTGGTTTGTGTTTTTGTTGTGATTTAGGACGAAAAGGTGAAAAGTGGAGAAAACACGGACATTCACGGGCATTTACGGGCTTTTATTGAAGAAAAAGATGAAAGACGAAGTCAAGAAGTCAAGAGTGCATAAAGAACGGAAGTCCAAAACCAATTCTGAAGATTTATCGAAGAAAAAGTCAAAAGACGGAAGTTTACTTAAAGCCGAGAAACTCAAGTCTAATTTATTGAAGAAATTAAAGACGAGTTCAAAGAAACCCCAAGCCAAAAGTCCTTAAAGTCCAAGTTTAAAGAAGATTAGAAGAATAAAGGACTAATGATGCAATTAATGAAGATTAAAAGAAGGAGGGACTTAATCTCGCAATTAAGAAGAAATGAATGAGGGGAGGAAGCTTCCTTAATCCTCCCTTATAAATAGTCATTAGTTGTTAATCATTTTCTTTGTTGGCTAAATTGACAAATTAGCTCTTCCACATTTACTTACCTTGCACCTTTAATTTCCTTGTCATTTAAATACTTGTCAATTTAATTACCTTGTCTTGCACATTAAATTCTTTTAATTTCAAGTAAGTTTCCATTTAATTCTTTTCAATCTTTACTTTATCTTGTTAATCTCTCATCTACCTTTCTTAATCTTTGATTTTTGAGTTTATGTTTATGTTTATGTTCATATCTTTATTTTGATCAAATGGGTTTTGATTATTGTGGTTAAATTTGTTAGTTTTGTTGATTTAAATTGTTTGTTTATGATTATTAGTTGTTTCGTTATTAGTTTAATTAAATCGTGTGTTTGATTTTGGTTAATTTGTGGTTAGATTCTTGTTATTTTGATCCCTTGTTCTTCGGGGGAGTTTGTTTCTGTTTCTTTGTTCCCAGGAAAACTTCCGACTCAAGGGAGGGAGTTCTTTCATTCGGAACTTCAAAGTTCAGGATCAAGGGCTTCATCCGGAAGTCTTCTGAATCTAGAGTTGTTCATTCGGAACTCCAAAAGTTCCGAACCAAGCTAGCTTCATCCGGAAGTCCAAAAGTTCCGGCTCAACAAGGTTTCATTCGGAACTCAAAAGTTCCGGATCAAGCAATTCATTCGGAACTCCAAAAGTTCCGGATCAGAGAGGGTTCATTCGGAACTTTAAAAGTTCCGAGTCAAGTCTTCCGAACGAAGTTCCGGACGAAAACTTCTGAATCAACAAAAGTTCCGGATCAATATCTTCCGAACGAAGTTCCGGATCAAGGGAAGGAAAAAGTTCCGGATCAACACCAAAACTTCCGAGTCAAGACTGTTTCATTCGGAACTCAAAAAGTTCCGAGTCAAGCTAGTTCATTCGGAAGTTTTGAACTTCCGAATCAAGGTTTCTTTCAGGTTTTTGTTATTATCTGTTTTTAAATTTCTGTCCTTTATTTTCAAGCTTTATTTTTCCCTCCTTTTTATTTAATTTCACTTTAAGATTATTTGTCTTAGCCTTATTTTAGCTTTGCCTTAGTTTAAGTTTTAGTTGCGTTTTAAGATTGCCTTAGATAGATTTAAGTTTGCGTCATTTATTCTTAGTGCCTTTAATTTCCGTCACGCTTTTAAATACTTGCACCATTATTTTAATTAGACTTAGATTTAGTTTAAAGAGCACCTTTACTTCAATTGTTTCACACTTTTTATTTTTAAAACTACAACGACACACTTTTGTTTCACCAAAGAACAATAGAGTCACATAGAGAACCTAGATCAATTCGATTAGACACACCGAGAATACGAACTTTAATTTTTATACGGGTCAAAAGCCAGTTATCACCCACATATGTTTCACTATTAAAAGAGTCCCAAAGGTTTCTTAACCTTTGGGGGGGGGGGGGGGCTGAATAATCACCCTCAGCCTTCCTAGGGGCAGCGAATGGCGATCCTTAAACAACATATGTTTCACAATCAAAAGAGTCCCAAAGGTTTTAACCTTTTAGGGGGGCTGAATAATCACACTCAGCTTTCCTAGGGGCAGCAAATGGCGATCATTAACCATATAACTTTCACTCTTAAAAGAATCCCAAGGATTTATCCTTTGGAGTGGCTGAGTAATCACCCTCAGCCTCTCTGGGATAGCGAAATGGCGACCATTCCCCTCACTTATTTCCCTGTTACTAACTATAACAACTTGCAGGCTGAAATTGTACAGCCAGCCACTGAATCCCAGGTACAACAGGAGAAAGAGGCTGATACAATTATTCAAGACCAAACAAATGACGAAGAGCCTCTGCTTAATATTGAAGAAGAAATGTTGTCATTAGTGGATGATGTTTCTGATCTTGAATCAATGCCTGAAGATGAAATCACTGAGGGGATGTTTGAGGAGGAGGATGAAGAAGAAGATGATGATCAACAATCTGTCTCTCCTCCCAAGGAAATAGCTGTGTCCACTCCAGCTGGAAATAATACTCCTCCTCCTAAGGAAGCTGTTGTCACTCCCAACTCTGCTACCTCCACAACAACAGTCTTCCAACGCCCTACCTATGATCCAACAGCTGAATTTCTCATGTTTGATCATCCTGCCCAAACCAACTTTGATATTTTACCAAGGGGGGATGATTATGCTCAACAAAGCCTGAACATTCATAATCTTCAGCCTGTTCATCATCAATCTGACATTGAACGCTTATCAAGAAAGTTGGATGTGATCAAGTCTGAAATGCATAACTTCACTGTCACATTTCCAGGGATCATACAAAAGGCTGTTGCTGAGGCAGTTACTGAACCCATCAAGGATGGGGCAAGAAAAGGTGTAGCACAAGGACTTAGTCACTTATCCACAAGAATCAAGGATGTAATTGACACAGAGGTCCCTGCCTTATTTCATGAACATGAGTTAACCATGCACAAACAGTTTGAAGCTATTCGAAACAGGCAATATCGTCATGCAAACTTCATTGTTAATCGAGTTCAGGGAAATACTAATGGAAATTGCAACCTTCTGCTGAAGATTGCCAGGGCTTCAAGGAAAAGGCAACGTGCTATGGCTGCCTCTGTTGAACAGATTGCAAGGCACTTTCAAACACGTTCATCCAAACGTCTGCGTAGACAGGATGAACGTGAGGGGGAGAAGGAAACGATACTTAACCTTGAATCTGCTAAACAAGGCTCAACATCCGCTGACAACACCATTTCACCTGTCACCCTCCAAGTCATCACACCCATTACCATATCTGATGATGAGGATAACACTCAGGGGGAGCAACAGAATCAAGATGGAGGTGATTCATCAAAGTCCCTGACTTTGATTAACACCAGCGAGTCTGGGGATGATGGTGAACCAGCTGCCAAGAAGCTAAAGTTCACTGTTAGATCCCTTCCCAAAGCAATACAAACTCAGGCTCAGACAGCGTTTATCAAAAGAGCTGAAGTTTTGAAAAACATGAGTGTGGAATCCTCTGTCTCGAAGAAAGGAAAGCAGATAGTTTTGGTTGACACAGACACCAAACTAAAGAAGATAGCTGCGATGCTAGAGACAGGAGGATCCACCACAGACCTTTCCAAATTTTCAACCTTTACACCTTCCAATGAGAATCCTTTAACACCTGAACAGATAGAGAAACAGGATGAGGAATTCAAAAGACTAAATGAACTCAAGACAGCCAAAGAATTGAATGAAGCTACTCTGAGGAAGATGACTCCACCTGAAAGGGAGAAGCAGAGACAAAGGTTGAGGGAAATGGAAGTTAAACGCGCAGAGGCACTAAGAAAAGTCAAAGCTGATTATGATGCCTGCGTTAACAACAGGTATGCACCTGGCAAGATAACCAAGTTCAAATACACAATTCACAAATCCACCAACACCCCACAGATGATCTTGTGGAGAGACAACCAACAGGGAAACATGAATGTATTTGACGACTTCAGGCTAAAGACACTTGGGTTATCTGAATGGTTTGAACTTGAAGCCTTAGCTGCCAAAAGAACTGGACATGCTAATTTTCTTCTGCTTAAGACTCTTAAGGCTAAGTTTACCTGGATCAAAGAAACGGCTGCCAAACTTAAAATAGATCCCCCACCACAACTTTTTGAACAAGAACCCCCAAAGACTGGTAAGAAAAGAAGAAGAGTTTCTCAACTTGTTAAGGAAACCTTTGTCATAGAGGATGTTCAAGTGGATGGAATGCACAGGGATTTGATCCTACCAAATGGTATAGTTGGCCCTGTTGATGGTCAGACATACACAGAGCCTGAAAGAGGAATGGCATTCATGAACAGAGCTTGCCAGTATGCATTTCAAAGAGAAGATGAGCTTGGCTTGGCATCAACAATTCAGTTGCTTTGTCTCAAGAAGGGACTCAAGATTAACACAGAGTATTCCAAAGTTTTTACAAAAGCTTTGCAGACAGAATTGGATACTAGATCAGACATAGCTGAAGCTGAAGAAAAGATCAAAAATGATGACTATTGAAGAAATTCACAGCTCTATTCTACCTTCACATTTTATTTCACTTTTGTAATGTACTTGTAATTTTTCTTTAAGTATGAATAAAATCATGAGGTATATTTGTTTAGATCTGTTATGAGTAAGAAGAAGCTGTTATCTCACTTACCTTAACTTAGATAGATCTAGCTATATTTATGTTTAAATAGGGGGAGATTGTTGGGAATCTAAGTTTGTTAGATTCCCTGATCATAGATTTAAACATAATTAAGCTGTTAAGATAGTCCCTTGCATGTGCCTAGGAGGCAGGCAAGTATCGCAAGACTCACAGAGATCCAAGTCCCTGTGAGCAACCTCAGAGGAGTCCATGTCAGAGACATTGTCAAGGAAGTCAAAGATTACTTGAAGACATACTCATTGGCTGTGATGGATAACGGCCAAGATGTATTAGGGACTCTGAGGGGTTGAGGGTTTACAAGGGTGGCAATACCCTGTTAACACTCAGCACACTTTGGACATGCCATTTGTGTGTTCGAGACAATGAAGAAAAAGGAAACTGTTTCATGAACTGTTTCCTTAAAGCATAATAGCAGACTACCAAGAATAAAAGAGCATCATGTGACTGATGTCTGTAAGTGAATATCTTGTGTAGTCACCATCAAGTACTATTTAAGTCAACCTCGTATCACTATAAATAGGATGTGTATCCAAGCATTAATGTTAAACACTTTGAGTATATTCATAACATTGATGCTTAGAACTTACTGAATCAAACAGCTGCGACTGTATTCATAAGTTAGGGTTTATAGTTGTTCAAAGTGTGCACAACACATTATCATCAAACAGTGTTATACATAACACTTGTAATTCTTTATTATACAATAATAAGATTACGTTTGAAAAGTAATAACTTGTGTTGATTAGTAAAGTTTAGGGTTTCTAACATTGATTAGGGACTTTCAAATATGTATCTAGGGATCCTTGTTTTATACTATTACTAAATGAAATCTCTCATATCGAATGATAACATATATTTTATAAAGTCTATTTTGAGTTGTTTATATGATTTTGACTGTTGACTATGAAGTAATACCCCAAATTTATATTCCGTTGATTTATCCCAAAACGAGGGTGTTACAATTTGCCACTGTGTGATATGGTTGTTTCCATATGTTTCAAATTTCTTTTTATGGCATGTATAATTTGTGGACACTGGGAGGTTTGTTAAATAAATTTTCTTTTGTCACCAAAAATCAAAGAATTGTTAGCATGATCTAACATGCCTTGAGAAATAGATGCCTATGAAATCGGCGCTCATGACTCAACTTTAGTCAAACCACAATAGGTCCTCCCATTTGTCTTTTGTAGAATAAAATTTATCAAATCAACGCCAACAACCGCATATCATACATATGTCAGACAAAGAAATCTAAAACATAATGCAACATTACGCCACACAACGATGTATGCGTAATATGAAGTCACTGATGTTTTGTTATATGAATGTTCTTTTGCCAAACGTCATGGAAGGACTCATAATAGACTTAACCTGACTTGACCAATGGATTCTACGAAATAGGCTCTTGTGACTCATCACGGATCAAAAGACACCATGGGTTCTTCGATTTATCTTGGAAAAATAACATTTATCAAACAACACCAATGACCACAAATTATGTAGACATCATAAAGAGAATTCTGATACACAATACAACAACTACATCACATGAAATTTAAGACACCCTTCCATCATATCAAAGCCACAAAAAACACACCATAATAAATATACAAAGCAATAAATTTCTCGGGCCATTCACAAATATATAGGTCACAAAGGCAAATCATTTTTGCACTCAAAATTCCATCTATTTGGTCTAACAAAATAACCCTTATAAAATCAATACCAATTACCACAAATTATAAAAATACTAAACATGTAAAACATATGAAATGACAATGAAACAAAATAACTTTCAAAACAAATCATCCACATCTAGTCTTTAAACTAACCATCAACAATTTTTCCAAATCAAAACAAAATTTGAAACACAATGATAGTCTTATAAAACACATCCTAGAACATATATAAAATCATCATATATAAGATTAATGAAACACAAACACATGTTCAAGAATATAAAGAAAATCACAACATAGCAAGCCATATAAACTCACAACATGGTACCACATCTCACAGTTATCATAAAGCTTAAACAATAAAAAATACAAACACATATCCAAAAATTCATAAACTAAAAAAAAGATCATGCATAAGATTTATAGCAATGAAAGTTGAATAAGATTCTTGAAACAATGAAACTTTATACGAATACCAAAAACTGTATCAACAATATAAAGTCACACCTTATAATGAAAAATCTTAAACAAATACACACAAAAACACATCCCCGGATTCGTAAACTAAAAAAACAACCAAAATATCATGCATCGACAAATCTTGTAGAAACAAAAGCTCGTCATAAAATCTTGAAACATCAAAACCCTAAACGACCACCATTGATTCCAGTATGTAACAACCAAGTTAAACAATCATCAAGACCCTAAACAACTAAACAACCAACATAAACAACCAACCTAAGCAACCAATGTGTGTGTTTTTTAGAGAGATAACCAAATACAAGTTCTGACCAAATAATGAATGTATGTGTTTTTTGAGATAGGAAATAGGCGGCCAACACATAATGTGGTCCAATCAAATACATGTAGAGTGATAGTGAAGTCAGGGTGTTCACCATTCAGTCAAGGGATGAAAACCAATGGGTTTCAAGTGGCACAGAGTGACACCTAAAGAAACCCACTAATAGTTTTTTAATCCTTAAGTCGTTGGCTCAACTAAGCTTGTGAACAGTGTCGACTTAAGTTGTGGCTCCTTAATACTTCTATGTCATTCTCCCCTCCCGCTCAATCCGATCCATAACTTGGCGGCTTGGCAACAGTACTAGATCACTTAAGAACCTAGATAGATGTTAAAAAGTATAATATGAAATAATTAATTTCTATCGATTATATACGATATTACATGATTGCACACAATAACACGAGACTTAAGTATTATGTATTTATAATAAAAAAAATATTATTGATTAATTCGGTGAAAACTGATCTTAATCAATTGAACAGACGATTGAATAATGGGGCTAAACAAGACAAGTGAATGGAAGCTTCTATGCTCATTAGAGTTCCACGCCTTTAAGGTTTTATGAAGGCTTTTAAGTTTGCTCCATTACTTTGGAAAACGATAAGTATATTATTAAAAAAAATCAAATCTTTTAAGTAAGGTAACTATCTCTCTATAATTGCGTATATCTTCTATTTTTAACATAAAGTGTTATTTAAGATAATTATCAATGATATTTGTAAATTAGGGTATCATAATTATTGTTTTTATTTGAGAGTATCGGCACCCCCATATTTTTACCTCTCTTGGTTTCGGCCAAGCACACAAAACGCGGCAAACATATCCCAAGTAGTCTATATTGATTAGATGATTGATTAGATGAGTGTTAGATGATTTGTGTACTTTTTGTACCTTTTTTGTGGGGTAGGGGTACCAATAGGGGTACCCTAGATATATTTGTACTATTGATTTTGTTTTGTGGTTGTTTTTCTCTGTAATCACAAGGTATATAAATAATTGTTATGTCGTATTTTCATTAAATGAGTTATATACGTGTAGCTAAATTTAAAAATGAAAATTTTGATTTTAAGAATTTAATTGTTTCCTTTATAATCTAACTAATGACTACTTAACGGTCTAATAAAGTTTAACTTATACAGTTTTCATCAGTGTCATCATACCTACTTTTATACTCGATTTGAATACGTCTTATATGGTTATGATTGTTGGATCGAATTCATCTTGGGATTACTTTGATTTGTTTCTACAAATAAGATACAATTTGCATTATTATACTTATCACATTTTTTTGTTATTATAATATGTATTTGGTTTGGTAGACTTGGAAATATATCTATAAAATTGGTGTGTAGACGAGAATTTCTATCCGCGCTTTTCCGTAGTGCGTTTGTATACGATCGTACAACACGCGACGTTAATGTCATTTTATCGTGACCTGATATCGACTTTCGTGTGCTAGTTGTAGATTGTTTTTTGCAAACTGTTTACCTTGTGAACTTGGCTAAGTATTCATTTAACGACGTGTTTATTCAATTAGTTCATGTGTAAGTTTATTTCCTAACTCGATGAACAAAGCCTATTAGATTTAAGTAAAATTTTTTCATTAAACCACCAAACTTAAAATCTGATTATTATATTCCCTTTACAGGAATTCCCAATACAGTGACTATTTAGTTACCACAGGGTCATCGTCACAATCATGGCTATTTGATTTTACACCAGCCATTTATCTCTGTCGTTTCTCGTGTTATTTAAAGGACCTCTAATACTATTTCATTTTTTGGGTAAAGGGTTTTCTCGATAAATACTATTAATTTAAAAAAACAATTAAGTACAAAAGATGCAAGTGAATCATATATCTTCGTCCATTACATGGTCAAACAACTTCCTACCAGAAAAAAACACATAGAATCATTACAAAGACACATAGAACACGATTTTTTTAATTTTGGAATTTCGACCGAAAAAATCACAAATGATTTTAGAAATCAGGTGTGATTGTTTTACAACATAATAAATAACTTTTATTATTGTATCTTATTATTTACATAGTAATACATAACTTTTGTTCCACCGCCTCATATACGAGAAAAACAAATATATCAAACACAAAAGAAAAAATTAATCACGTGTAATTTCATAAATCACATGTGATTTTTTAAGTAATGACGAGGATATTTTTATCTTTCAGTAGACAGTAATTTTCGTATAATTTTGATTACTTTTACTTTGAAATTTCCGCAAAAAATAATTACATGTGATTTGTAAAATCACTTGTAATTTGTTGTTTTAAAATCTACTTGTCATTTCACAAATAGCCTGTGATTTTACATATTCATGTGTAATTTTTACTTAGTTACATGTGATTTCTAAAATAACAAATCACGTGTAATTTAATAAATTCATAAATCACATGTGATTTCACAAATTCATGTATGATTTATAAAGTAATAAATCACATATGATTTTTTTTAATTCATATGTGATTTTTCTGTTTGAAAATAAAAATGGTCGAAAGTTTATAGAGTTATCTATTTATGGAAAGATAATTCAATTATAGTCACGATGTTATATTTAATTTTACGTAATGAGATTAAACAATTTGGGAGATAATTTAATATTAAAAATAAAAAAATGTGGCTTTTTAATTAAATTAAAATAAAAAATAATTTATACCGATAAGTGTAAAAATATGGATGATTGATATCAATCAATTTGTTCTTTAATTACATTTTGTTTTACGTGAATTTTTTTTTCAAAATACTAATATTTTACTTAGTGAAGCAAACGGTTTCTAAAAATTTTGTATGTTTCAAAAATTAATTCTTTTTTTATTAATACTTTTTAAATGAAATAATTTTTTTTATTTTTAAAAATAATAAAAACCAGATTATTTTCAAATTTGGTTGAAAACATTAAAAAAATTACAAATTTAGTGGACGAATTTGATGGAGAAAAAAAACATAAATATATATGTGTCAAATTTGTAAAGAACCAAAACTTATTTAAAAAAAGATAATTAATAAAAGTTTACTGATTATATTTTAAATAAAACAAGATGGTACAAGTGTTTACCTCGAAAAGTAAACATTTTCATATAACGTCTTCTTTTGGATCGTCTTCTAACATGTCTAAATATTTCATCCCAAGGTCTTGAAATCGACTCTATAATTTGTCCAATTTATTGTGTAGGTGTTGAATCTAGAGATCTTCTATTTTTGGCTTGTCATATTGCGAAATTTATTTGGCAACTCATCAGCAGTTAGGTAGATATTCCTTGATCGGATTATGCCTCTATCGACGATCTATACTCTTGGTTGGATTCTTGGAGCGATTCTAACATAGCGTTTGGTAGACTGTAATGAAAGTTGTAATGGAAAGGGTTATTACGATTGAATGAAAAAATCATGTTTGTTTACAGTTATAGTACGCAATGATTCATTACATGTAATGACTTATCACACCATTTTCATTCTTTAGGGCCCCATCATTTTCTTTGTTACGACTTGTAATGGAATCAAATGACATAAAAGTCATCATTAATTAACCACACTAAATAAGTTTCTTATTAACAATTGGACATTTTAATCTTTTTATATCGATTACATTCTGTCTTATCGTAACAACCAAACATTGTTAATAACAGTAATGCAATCATTCCATTACTTCATTAATTCCATTACGTCGTTCACTCCATTACATCGTTATTTTATTTTATCGTACCGAACACACCATAAAAAGGAAGATTGATTGCATGGCATCATCGCTACAACTTGATGGCGGATTTAGCGTTTACGAAACGATATAACTTTTGACTCGTATATTTTTAGAAAATGTGATATTTTTGATAATATTAGATTTACATTCTTCTCTTGGTTAAAGTTTAGAGGTTGTAAAATTTCTTACTTGAACGATTAGCTTAGACATCCTTTGTATTTTGCTCTAACTCTTTACTAGTTGTTTTCTTTAATACATTTTGTTGTTCTAAAAAAATAGATACAGTTAAATACAACTTATAATTTTTCATACTTTTACAATAATTTTAAAAAATAAACAAATATCATTCATACATTATACCCTAACATTATATATAAAATATATAAAATATATTTAAACATTAACAATAATACATAATGAAAAAATTTATGTAAAAAAACATGAATTATTATTAATTGTACTGATATTATAACTACAAAACATTAAAATTGAGAAAAAAAATTTGTATCCATATATATTAAACTAAAATATAATTTTTTATTTATATGTAAAAATCGTGCATGCACAAAATTTATAAATAGAAGCTTACAATAAACATGCAAAATGCGAACCTGCCGAGTAACAATCTTGTCCTGAACAAAATATCTCGTCTAATCATTTTAATATCATGTATCACGTATCACGTTGCAATGGTTAAAGTAACCAATTTCTAATCATAACTTTTTTTTAACGTAATCTGGTCTATCTTTCTTTAATATCATGTATCACGTTGAAATGGTTTTAAAGTAACCAATTTCTAATCATAACTTTTGTAACGTAGTCTGGTCTATCCTTCTTTTTTTCGGACGTCCCCGAAGGGACAATCTGGTCTATCTTTAACAATACAACACGTGCATTTCATTTTGATTAAAGAAGGATTGCAACGCACTATTTTGTTTTTTTCCAAAATCGAAATTACTGTATTTCCTTTGGGGTTAAGTACTAAAACCACCGTAAGCAATGTTTTCACATTCAGGTCGATTCGGTAGAATCAACCGGTTGATCTGGTTTCAGTCAAAAAACGGGTCATATTGACTCAGATTTTATATTTTCGAAACTTGGCTAGACTCGGTCAACCCGGTTCTCGAGACCCGGTCGGGTTTTGATTTTTTCGGGGTTTTTTTTAAAATGTGAATTTTATTTGCGACGAAATTTGATTTTTTCATATTATATTGATTAGTAAACAACTTATATTTTCAATATACGGAAGTTTTTATATATAATTTTTATTAATTATTAAAAATATAAATTTAAAAAAAAAAACAGATTGACCCGAGTCAACCTGATAACTTAACCGAGTCGATTTAAAACCCGGGTTCAAAAATTGACCATAGGTATTAAATGATCAAAATCTTGGACCATAGTCTCTGTTATGATCCCTTTTTCATTAAAGAATGATTCATATAAACCTCCATGAGCCCACCCGGCCATAGTCTTAACTAAATTGTATTAGAATCAATTTTAATTAAGTTTGAACTGATTTTTCTTTTAATTTTTTAGTTTACAATATTCTAAGTATATAATGTGTATTTTTCTAAATTACTTAAATAAGTTATCGCAAAAGGAAGTCAATTTTAAAATTAGTTATATTATGATACTAGTTCTAATGGCCTTTTTATGTACACAAGTATTATATAAAAAAAGATAAATACTCATGTATATAAATTCGATTTTCGGTTTACATTTTATTAAAACATATCAAACCGAAAATCGAGTATTTATTGTGATTCTGTTCAATTTTAACAAATTTGGTTTATTACAAATTTGGTCTGGTGTTTTCGATTAAGTTTGGTTTTGTTTTCTTTGAGTATTATCTTGTTTTTAACACCCCTATGCTAAGGTTAGCCTGTTGGAATTCGATGTAAATTATAATTTATAATATTGTCAATGTAAGTATTACTGTATGTGGAAAAAGTTCTACATAGACCCTTTTTTTAGCATAGACTCAATCAACCAATCACAACCACCCATTTTTTTCATCTAACAACAAAAATATATTTTTTAAAAATTCAATATCTCACAAACCGTTAACCGTTACGCAAAACGAAACATACCATCGTGACCAGAATTAAATCATCTTTCAAACGAGGGGCACATGTATATACTTTCGACAAACTTTTTTTTCGACTTTTTTTCTTAAGTCACGTCTGAGAGAATCATATATGATTCATCACGAAACATATATGATTCGTCACGAAACATATATGATTCGTCACGAAACATATATGATTTTCAGAAAATCATATATGATTCACATCACGAATCATATATGATTCGTGACGAGTCATATATGTTTCGTGACGAATCATATATGATTCGTGATGAATCATATATGTTTCGAGACGAATCATATATGTTTCGTGACGAATCATATATGATTCTCTCAAACGTGACTTAAGAAAAAAAGTCGAAAAAAAAACTTCGTCGAAAGTATATACATGTGCCCCTCGATAGAAAGATGATTTAATTTTCGTTGTAATGGTGTATTTTTTGTCACTTGACGATTTACCGTTTGTGAGTTATTTAATTTTTAAGAAAAAGGTGGAAAGTTAATTTGAATGAATGTGATTGGTTGATATGGTCTATGCTAAAAAGAAGGTCTATGTTGATCTCAACTCTACTGTATGTATACAAGCATGTTTTCGCGCAAAGAATCGGATAAAAAAGAGAATTTTATTTTACGATTTTTTGATTTATCATTTTTGTTAATATTTTTTAACGATCTTTCAGTAATGAATGATAGGTTTTATAATTTTATGTTTAGGTTATGAGCTTGTAAAAAATTAATGTCATATTAACATATGCAAATTTAAAAGCTATTAAATTTTACTATATAAATATTAAATTATCATATTAATTAAATGTTATTATTGTAACATCTAATTTAATGTGCAACTAGAATATCTTAAGATTTATGTTAATAATTAAAGATAATAGTAAGTATATAGTAAAAATAAAAGTCATACATACTTTATACAAAGATAGAAATAGAAGTAAAGATAGAGATTATGATCTATATACTAAGAAGTAATATCTTATTATTAGTCAGTATAATATATAAAATTTGATAAGTTAATGTGCCGCCATTATCTATGTCTCATGGTCTTATTTTTTCACGTACCGTTCTCACAATGAATATTCGTAAATTATTGCTCTCTTTCTGGCTGCAATTAGTATTCTTTCCACTCGCTTCCTTACATGTCTCTGGTTGTTAACTATGTTGTACGATGTGTATTCCACTATTACGATGTTCTATATAATCATGGGTTTATGTAATCTGGGTTTTCTGTGGGTTTGTCGACGTCGGATCTTATTATTAGCCAGTATAATATATGATCACAATCCAATTTCTTCGAGATTATGGTTTGATGATCCATGCAATAGACGCGAAATTAATTTGGTAAGGTTAGCTTTTATATTGTTCTTTCTTATTTGTTGATTTTTCCTTGTTTGTTGATTAAAACTCTAATTGAATGAATTGGAAGATTAGGGTTTATGAGATAAATTCAATTTGAATTTGGAAATTGAGGTTTAATCGAATTAGGTGTTGTTGTTCTTGGGTTTGCTTATATTTGTTGATTTTTCCTTGATTATTGATTATAACTCTAACTGAATCGAATTAGGTGTTGTTGTTTCGAATCGGGTGTTGTTGTTTCGAATTGGTATGTCAAATGATTAGTGGTTGTTCAAGCTTTGCTTGAGGTTAATGTGGCACACAGTCACATTCCATTATACTTATCGGTTTTTTAGGATTAATATATTTTACCAGGTAGTTGCCCCGTTACCAAAAAAATGATGCAGGTTCTTCCTATTTAATTGGAACGGTTTTAATTCCATTTTATTTGTTGTTGTTCCACAATGGTAATTTTATGGAGATTAGTTGCCACTATGTTGTTTTATGTGTTTATTTAACTCTGATTGAGTATTCTCCTTTATTCAAAAAAAAAAAAAATTCATTCCAAGTATACTATGTACGAACCGGTTTATGTAAACCTTTGATGCGATATTTGTGGGCATGACGACATGAGTTTCTAGCAGCCACATTTATCGCACTGTTAGACCGATAGTTGTAATTTTTACACTCGTTTAGGAAAACGAGGCACATAGGGTAAGTATTAAGTACGACGATTTAGGAAAACCGTGCACTAATGACCCAATATGTTGTGAGTTCGTTCTCAAGGAGGCTTGGTGTGTGTGTTCAATTTGATTAACTTTGAGATTAATATTAACAAATAAAATGAGAAAGAAAATGATGACGATTACAATTTAAAATTAAACAACGACGAAAGACGTAAACGTAAAACCATAAAAAGTGACAAAATTAAAAATTACCCTAAAAATTCCTAGAAAATCACAATAAATCCCTAAAAATGCAAATAGAGTTTATAAAAAATCAAAACTTACTCAAACCTTTTATTAATTAAATAATAATTTTTTAATACTAATTAAAACCCTAAAAATCAATTTAATTAACAAAAAGCCCAAAATAAGATTTTTCACTTTGTAAACCTCTAAAATAACTTAATTAAACTAAAAATTATTTTTGAAAAATTTAAAACTAATTAAAACTATTTAAAATGATTAAAAATTAAAATTAAATATTAAAATAATATTAAAAATTCAAAATTTATAAAAAATTCTAAAAACTCGCAAACTAATTTATTTTAACTTAAATAAACAGAAAATGAAAGTAAAATAACCTAAATACCCCTATTGGGCCTCCAAATGGGCCAAAAGTCAAAACAATCCAAGCTTAATGGGCTTTTTGGCCCAATAAGAAAAAAGTTAACCAAATAAGCTGAAAAGTTCCAGTCTAGCTTAAAATTCAATTTTAAACACAAAACTCTAAAGGCCCAAAAGCCCATTAATGCCAACTGCTTATTCTTTATGGGCTTTTTGACCCATTAAGCCATAAGCTAATGCCATAAGCTGAAATTTGACACACATCCTTCTAATGAGATTATAAAGTTGTTTGTAAAAAGAATTTTTGAAAAAGCTCACGAAATAAGCCTGAAATAAGCCAAAGCTCTCTACACAAAACGACAAAATAGTCGTTTTTTAGTTCTAGATCACTTCAAGAGCTGATTCAAGTTGCAAAAGGTTTTAAATGACATAACTAAGCTTAATCAACAAAAAGTTTTCAAATAAGCACACTCAATAAGCTGGAAAAAGTAATAAGCTGTTTTGGAAAAAGACAAATTAGTCGTTTTCTAGTCAAAAGCTAAAACCAAAAGCTGTAAACTTCAAAACTTACTTATAAGCTTAAAATAATAAGTTCTATCACAAAAAACAAGTTGTTGCACAATAGAATAAGCTAGAATAGCTTATTAATAAGCTGTTAACCAAATTGAACTATGAGTGGGAACTTTCAGTGGGTAAGTGTTCCCACTGCTTTGACTTTTTGACTTGGTTTTTTAGAGAGATTTAGTTGGTTTCATTGGACAATCAATGTAAAACCCGCATGCTTTTACCATGAATAGTACTCTTATGATCGTACGTACATGATTAGAACTTTCCTTTTATAGCACGTTTACGTTTCACGAACAAGAATTACAAGTATTACGTACGTGTTATAACACGATATGTATTTATTACGTATTAAGACACGATAATTATTCCAATAATAATTATAATTAGAACATACGAGCATGAAATCATGAACGTAAATAATCACGAGCTTAGTATTACATATTTATGTATATTTATTACGATCATGAATAAATATAATAAGACACGAACGATAACTATTTAAATCACGTAAAACACGAACACGAGAACACACTAAATATTAGACACGGAAAAACATTTAGGTTATCCCATGTGGGCCCCTTACCCGCGGACAAGACAAGAAAAAGGGCCAAGCCCATGAAATTTTTACTGAACAAGAAAAAGGGAAAACTTATTTTCATAATTACAAGAATTAGAAAATAATCAAAACCCTAAAAATCTTTTCTTCCTTTTTGTCTCCTCTTGACCGCCTGGTAAAGAACACCAAAGGGGGGTGTGTTTGTGATTTTGGTGATCGATCTCTTGCAAGGTGGTGGTTGTTATCGTTCTCCTTTGTTCACGTGATCGGTATATCTTTAAACCTCTTTTCCTTTATGTTTTTACTTAATCAAGAACACATGAATCATGAATGTTTTAAAACAAGTAATTACATGTTAATAAAATCAAGAGGGTAAAATAAATCATGGTTAAGGGGTGTTTGTTTGTGGCCGACGCAAGGAACCGAGCCCCAAGGGGTATCGGCTTGTTATGTTTCGCACCAACCGAGACCTCAAGGTCTCGGTATGGTGTGGTGTGTCTCGGCAGCAGGAGAAAAAGGGAACCCCGACCTCGGTAGGGGTATGTTTTGGCTCGGGTGGGTCTCGGCTAGAACAAGAACCACCACCGGCTTAAGTCGGTGGCTAAATAAGGAAAGCAGGGGGAACCCCTAGCCGCGGCAGCAAGGGGAACCACCGGCTAGCCGGTGGGAACTTTTGCTAGCCGGCGGCTAGCCATGACCAAAGGGTGCGTTTGTGACCGGTTCACGGGGTTCACAAATACGGTTCACAACATGTTTAGATTAAAACACGGGTTCGATTCATGGGTTATTTTTGCAAGTTATATATTTTACAAGGTTAATAATTTTTACAAGATTAAATAAAATTAATTAAAACATGCACATGACTAATTTAATTTATACATGACTTAGGTTATAATATTATTATTAATACATGAATTTTAACCTAAGTAGTTATCATTTTAATTAGACTATATAATTAATTAATTATTGAAATCATGACTTATAATTAATTAATTTACATGACTTAGGTTATATTATTAATAGATAATAATATATGTTTTAACCTATGTATTTTTACCTTTATTTAATTAAATCATGTTACATTTAATTAAATACTTTAACCTATAGTTTATTTAATTCACATGAAATAATTATTAAACTATACTATTTAATTACATGACTTAGTATATTAATCAGTAAACACTGAAGCTTATAAAATTAGCTTAATACTCCAGCTTATTTCTATTTATGGAAACTTTCTATTTTTAGAAACTTATGTAATTAAGGCAGCTAATCTATTTATGGAAACTTTCTATTTTTAGAAACTTATCTATTTTAAGCAGTAAATCTATTTTTGGAAACTTTCTATTTTGGAAACTTTCTATTTTTGGAAACTTTCTATTTTTGGAAACTTTCTATTTTAGGAAACCTTATTTTTAGAAAGTTAGTTATTATTACACAACAAGTATAATAATACAAGAAATACAAGTACTGCTTAATCAGAATAGACAGAATACATGATAAACACAGTATAAAGCTTTAATCAGTAAAACATGACATGAACATATAAAACAAGCTAAGATATGATATAAAACCAGTTATGTACTCAGTAATCAGATACTTATACACGTATGTATTTATGTAGCATTAGTGATACCGAAGTAGGACTCTCTTCCGTTCGTCTTCTTCGTTCACTGGACACAAGGTACGGATTCTCCGTCCTTTCAGTATGAACATTCTTCCTTATTAGGATTTCCCGTATGCAGCCAACTGTTTTCCCCAGTATATGTTTTATATGTTTTTGAATTGCTTATGTTTAATTAGATACCTAAACCCATATACATGCATGACCAGTTTCACCTAGTTATGGAGGTACCATAACCATAACACTGGACGCACCAGCGTTATGACTCCACCACGACGGAGTGATAGCTCGTGGCGTCCCTTCAGCTTTTGGCCATATTATTATTATCAGGTGGGGCGCATGGGTGCATCCTAGTTTACATGTTTTCAGCAGATTATTTAGGTGAATGTGGTGTGTGCCTTGCATCCTTCACAAGGAGCTGATCCCTCCTACCCCAAACCAGTATATTAAATTAGAGGCAGCCCCTCTAATTTGCATGACGAGGTCACCCCTCCAAGTATTCATGCACGTGGATAATTCATGACCTATATTGGCTAATGGTAAATATGTTAAACAGTTTTTACAAGATAAACATAAGGTTTTTCAAACTATAAAACCAGTTTTAATAAGATATAACCAGGTTATCCAGGACTTAGTCTTTTCCGCTGCTTCATGCTTATATGCTTATATTATTCATGCTTTACTTGTATATCCGTGCACTAAGCGTTATGCTCAGCCGTTTTCCTTTTCATGTTCCCAAAACGGTAGGTACTCAAGGACGCTCGTGGACTTTAAGCGTACGTGCATATGGATTGGAAGCTTCCTAGCCTTCTTTACTTTATGCATTTCTTTATACTTTGATACTTATTTCCATGGACATTGTTTAGTCCTTTCATTTACAGTACTTATGTTTGTGTGTGATGAGTTCTACTTTTGGGGTACCGATGTTTGATTCCGGTATTTCCTTTATGTTCATGTAATGTTTTATACATTTATCCTTGTATGCTTTGATGACACGCCATAATCACGCGTGACATTCCATTTATTAAAATGGGGTGTTATAATTATGGTACCAGAGCCAAGGTTTCGACCTGTAGGCTCTCAAAACATGACCTGTGATTAGTGGGTAGTCACTATGGTCTTTTTAGAACTGACAGTCGGTTTTCATGCATTCATAATTTTCATGCATACATATATATGTCATTGTCGCAAGTTTATGACTAAGTAATGGTTGGTACAGGACTGGCCCTATTTAGTCGCATGTGTTTTATCGAAACTTTTAAATTTGGGACCGACCCATTGGCGTCTCCTCGCCATGTCTTTTGTTTTGAGTGAACTGACCATAGGCGTTCACTCTCGAGCATACAAAAGTTTTTATAAAACTACATCATGCATTCATGTACAAAATTTTCTTGCATAGATTTTTTCTCATGATTTATTGGTATAATTTTTTTTCCATGTATATAGTTTATGTTTTGATCAGTTTAATCATGTATTTTATGTTATACTGTCAGATGGTTCTCACACACGAGCAGGAACAACTCAATGCAACAATCTAAGCTGCAATGCAAGCTATGCTTCCTCAGCTAAGGAACGAAATCAGGGCTGAGGTTCAGGCTGCCAACAACCAGCAGCAACACCCAGTACCTCCTCCTCCTCCTCCAGCAACATTGGTCACATGGCTGGAGAGATTCAATAAGCTTCGCCCTCGAGTTTTCGAGAGAACAGATAGCCCTAGTGAAGCTGAAAGCTGGTTGGCTCACATTGAGAAGATCTTCGATGCTATGGGTTGTGACCCCGTCTTCAAGTCGAGGTTGGCGTGCTACCGATTCGAAGGTGATGTACTATTATGGTGGATGGCACTGAAGCAGTCTGAGGGAGGTGATAATTGGGTGGCTGGTTTGACTTAGGCTCAATTTAGGGATTTGGTGATGGGACAGTTCTTTCCCAAGGCTGAGCAAGACAAGTTGAAGAGGGAGTACCATGGGATCCGAAAGAGAGTTAGGGAGAATAGCAACGAGTTCATGCAACGCTTTCTTCGCTTGGCTGGTTTCCTTGGTGCAGCAGCAGGTACTCTTGAAGAGCAAGCACACCACTTCAGGTGGGCTCTTCGTACATCGGTTGCAAAAAACTTGGTGTGTGCTACGTTCAACATGGTAGCACAAGTGGCCGATGCAGCACGTAAGCTGGAGATGCTGCAGGAAAGAGATGAGTTCTGGGAAGCAGAGAGACCCGATAAGAGGTAAACATTCGTATTCAAACGGTGACCAATCCGTATTCTTTTAGTGTATGTCAATATTTCATCTCTTTAAATTGTATCTTCCAGGCAGAAGACTGGGGACCGGTCTCAGCCGGCTACTCAACAACAGCCTAATAAGCCCAAGGGAAATGGTCAGACTCACGACCATTCTGCTACGGATAGGCGTGGCGGTAATGATAATTACCGTAACAACTCTGGACACTCCAACAGCAGCAGGTCCGTATGCTTACTCATTTTCTCATGATTACTTGTTATAATTCTTAATTCTGACACATTAGCAAATCTTCTACCAGGAATCATGGTAACGGGAGGGACCAGAACCAGAGAGGTTCATAGCCTAACCGTCCAGCTATCACTGGTATTCAATCTTACGATTATCCGCATTATCCTTTGTACCTATTATCATGTCTCATGTATATTGTTTTATCAGGCTCTCAGCCAGTCAGGACACCTGCTGGAGGATATACTCATCCTCTTTGCTCTACTTGCCATCGTAGGCACCCAGGGCCATGTCGCTGCGACAGCGACGCATGCTACAAGTGTGGTCTTCCTTGCCATCGCATGAAGGATTGCCGCAAGGGCGAGATGGAGGGTACATCGGGACATGCTGATACCAACCCGCCTCCTACTAGTGGACGCGTTTACACGACATCTCGCGATCAGGCCAACAAGTCTACAGATACCATCATTGGAATCTTGTATATGTATGGTCAAGCTGCATGTGTTCTGTTTGATACGGGTGCTACTCACTCGGTCATTTCTACTGCTTATGCCAAGAATGTTAGGATACTCCCCATGCCACTAGAGAATATACTAAGTATTTCCACGCCTTTGAGATACTCTATACGCATAACCCATGTGTACAAGAGCCTTCCCCTAGAGTTTGACGACAAGGTTCGTCCTGTTGACGCACTTCCGCTGGACATGAATGATTTTGACATGTTTTTGGGCATGGATTGGCTATCTAAGCATCATGCTACCATAGACTGCCATTCATATCGAGTCATATTCAGTGATGTTAATGCGCCAGAGTAAATTCACAATGGGTTCGTACCCGACAGGTCTGTACAAATCATATCAACCCTGCAAGCACGTGCATTATTTTCACATGGTTGTGAGGGTTATCTAGCTACTGTTCATGACATGGATACTGAATCCCCATCAACTCAGGATCAACCGATAGTGTCAGAATTTCCAGATGTATTTCCAGAAGAACTTCCGGGCATACCACCTACACGTGAAGTAGAATTTAATATCGAGCTTGTAGAAACTAGAAGGGGGGGGGGATTGAATAGTTTCTTATATTTACTTGTTAAAATATGGTTTCCAAAAATCCTTTTTCAAAAACTTAGGCTTGAGGAAATATGTGAAATCTTCTTATGCACAATATGAACAATGATAGTGTAACTAATACTAACAAATATATATGCACAAAGAATAAAGAATGATAGTGTAACTAGGCTAATATTAACAATTGTATATGCATAAAGAATAAAGAATGTAAAGAGTTAAGGGTAAAGAAAGATCAAACCGAACACCAAGGATTTATAGTGGTTCGGCAACGAAGCTCACTCCTCGTTCCTACTCCACTCCTCGAGTACTCCTTACTCGAGAGTTCACTACACAACAAGCTCCTTATGGTGGAGAAAACCGTACACGTCGATTAACCAATTTCCGACTCTAAGCTAAAAGTCGAGCCCTAATCGTAGCTAGGACCAATCTACACAACTATACTTAATACATACACAACTTCCAAATAGACACAACTACTTGGATCTTCACAACTATGACACAACTACAAGTGTATAAAATTAGATCTTCAATGGATCTTTGGTGGTGGACTCAACACTTCACAAGGATAGTGTTCTTCTCTTTGCACTTGGAGAGGAAGGGGTGGAAGGACAAGATTCACTTCTTAAACAAGTAGTAATCAAACAAACGATCAAAGATTTGAGTGATTAAAGAAGAGTGTTTGAATCTGGAAATAGATGTGCAAAAGAGGTGAGTTGAAAAGCTGAGAATGGTCCACTATTTATAGGACAAGAAGGCCAACGGCTATATCTGTCCGCAGTACCTTATCTTAGCCCGCGGTACCTTATCGATAAGGAACCGCCTAGGGGCTAAGGTACCGTCAGACTAGACTCCGCTCCCTTTTTGTCTTTTAGTGGTGGAGGTCATATCTGGCTTAAAAAATATCCTGATAGAATATTCTTAACCAAATAAGAATATGCCATTTTCAAATTTTCAAATAATTAATTTTTTTAAAACATTTTCTTAAAAAGAAAGTTTAATAAAAACTTGTCACACTTAATAAAAAGTGAGTTTTAAGAAAAGATTAAATCACTTGATCACTTGATTAAGGTTAGTACTTGTTTATCCATACCTTAAGTGAAAATGGGTAAAATGAAAAATACTTGAACTCAAGAATTCGTTTTTTGTTGTTTTCGTAAATGCTTGTTTTTACATATTGTCGTAATAAAAAAAAAGCGAGACCGAAAAATGCAAGTAACGTTTTTAGGCATTTATTGCATTAACAATCTCCCCCTTTTTGATTCCGACAATACATAAACTCAATCACACAAAAAACAAGATTTTCGAAGACAAGTTTATTCATTTCTCCCCCTTTGTCGAAGCAAAAAGGTTGCACAAGTCTGTGTTGAAGAAACGGACTTAGCAAAGACTCCCCCTTGGTGCTTACTCTCCCTAGCTTGGGGCACCGAGGAATCGAGATATGGTGACAAGCTACATAGAAGGGTTAGTTGAACAAAAGAAACAACCAACAATATATAGCAATAGGTCACAAAAAAAATAAAAGAGAAGAAAACACAAAGACAAAGATCCAAGATAGGTTACTAAAAGATCATCATACAAAGAAGTCTGGAAAAAGAAACAAGCCAAAAGCATAAATCTAATCCTAGTTATTCTAGAATTCTAAGATTTGCTTGAAGTTGGTGTCTTGTGGATTAGCAACCAATGCTTATATGAAAGACAAGGTAATGGCGGAGGGTGGTGGTGGTGGCTTGTTGGAGATCTCATAATCATAGAGAAGAGGAGGCTTGATTAAGAGACTCTTGATGTAGCTCAACTCCTCATAGATGTGTGCCATAGCAAGATGTTGATATTGACAACATTGACAATATGTTCCATGGTGCATGACATTATCATGAGAAGGAGGAAGAACACTAAAGGGTGGTGGTGGAAGAAAAGATGTTCCACAATCAACATTCTTGGTAGGAGAGATGTGATTAAGAGTGTTCTTGGGTGGGTTTGGATTGTAATGGTTTTTGGGTGAGTTGGGATTGAAAGCAATTGGAGAAAATGGAGGAGATTCAAGGCTTTCATTGGGAGAATAAGACATTTTGGATGTGAAGTAATGCAACATGCTTATGGTTTAAATAGGGAAGGCTTAGGGTATTTTTGGGGTGGTCAAAGGGTTTGAAACAAAGATTCTCAAAAATGTTGGAGCAAATCTGGAGTTTCAAACAAAAACCCGAAAAAGGAAGGCACTGTAGGCGGTTCCTTATCTAGGCTGGCGGTACCTTATCAATAAGGTACCTACAGAGGCAGTGTTTGGTGTTTGGAGGAAGATTTTTCAGCAAATCTTATATTTCTAGTCTAACTTATCATAGGGATATGCTTAAAAGCAAAGATAGACAAAGAAAACATATATAAACTTACCAAATAGAGATTTGACCAAAATACATGGATTAAAAAAACGATGTAGGAGGTGTGTAAGACAAGACCTTAAGTCATGACACAATGATCCTCCATGATTCTATCTTGTTCTTGCTATGTTTGAGAGAATCATACATATGAATTATGTAAGCTCTAGATTAATAGCGAGAATCTATGAAAAACTGTTTTTAGATTGAATTAACAATATCAAACGAATTTCTCAACCATTTTCGAAAGAGACTTTGAGAATTTTGAAAAGGAGAAGAGAATGTTTTTCAAAAAGAGTTTAGAAGACTCAATGACTCAAAGTGGTAAAAGAAAACACACAAAAAGAAAGGAAATTAAGGAAGATGTTCCATTAATCCTAGACCTAGACGCAAGTAATTAAAAGGTTCCCTCTTAAGTGGCTTAGTGAAGATATCGGCTAAGTTGTCCTCGGAGGGCACCTTTTCAATAGAAATGTTCCCCTTTTGAACATTATCCCTAAGGAAATGGTGTCTAATTTCTATGTGTTTGGTTCGCGAATGTTGCACGAGATTCTTGCTAAGGTCTATAGAGCCTTTATTATCGCACATAATGGGAACATCATCAAGAGAAATCCCGTAATCAACAAGCGCTTGCTTCATCCATAGAGCTTGTTGGCATGCTTTTCTGGCACTCACATACTCGGCTTCCATGGTGGATATTGCAAGAGCGGTTTGTTTCTTGGAGAACCAAGAAGTTAAACAACAACCCATGAAGGTACAAACTCCACTAGTGCTTTTCCGGTCCACATAGTCTCCCGCATGATCCGAGTCCACGTAGACAATGGTTTCTACGCCGGTCCCTTTAGGATACCATAATCCTAAATGTATAGTGCCTTTAATGTATCGGAAGATACGCTTAACCGCTTCAAGGTGAGAGGTTTTGGGAGCCTCTTGGAAGCGAGTACAAAGGCAAACACTAAACATGATATCCGGTCGACTTGCTGTTAGGTACAACAAACTACCAATCATACCTCTATATTTGGTGTTGTCTACCGACTCACAATCATCATCTACGGTGAGTTTAGTATCCGAGGCCATAGGGGTCTTCATTGGTCTAGATTCTTCTAATCCAAATTTCTTTAGCATTTCTTTAGCGTACTTAGATTGACTAAAGAAAATACCATCGTCCATTTGTTTAATTTGGAGTCCTAAAAAGAAGTTAAGTTCTCCCATCATACTCATTTCAAACTCATCATGCATGATTTTGGCAAAGTCACCACACAATTCTTGACAAGTTGAGCCAAATATAATGTCATCAACATATATTTGTAAGATTATGAGGTGAGGACCTTTCTTCTTTGTAAAGAGAGTATTGTCTACCATCCCTATGGTATACTCATGTTTAACAAGAAACGCTTTAAGTCTATCATACCAAGCTTTGGGTGCTTGTTTGAGTCCATAAAGTGCTTTCTTAAGCTTGTAAACATGGTCCGGTTTCTCAAAATCAATGAAGTCGGGAGGTTGAGCCACATATACCTCCTCATTGATCAAACCATTAAGGAATGCACTCTTTACATCCGTTTGTTGAAGCATAAAATCTAAGGCACAAGCGTAGACTAAAAGGATTCTAATGGATTCTAATCTAGCTACCGGTGCATATGTCTCGTCATAATCAATCCCTTCTTGTTGATTATAGCCTTGAGCTACAAGTCTAGCCTTGTTACGAGACACAACACCATTCTCATCTAACTTATTCCTATATACCCATTTGGTTCCTATAATGGTAGAACATCTAGGTGGAGGAACAAGTTCCCAAACATCATTGGCAACGAATTGATTCAATTCTTCTTGCGTCGCAATGACCCAACTCTCGTCCGTCAAAGCTTCTTTAACATTCTTTGGTTCAATCAAGGAGACAAAACAAAAGAAGTTGCTTTGGTTTTGGACTTGAGATCTTAGGGTCCTTTGATTTAAGTCACCAATGACATTATTGAGAGTATGATCCCTAGATTTCTTAATGTTTACTTCCTTTTCAACACTAAGGTCTTCAACTCCTATTTTTCTAACCTCTTTGGCTTTAACTACTTCTAATTCATCCAAGTCATCATCAACCAATGGTGGTGTCTTGGGTGAAGGAGGGGTTTCATCAAAGGTTACGTTGAGTGATTCTTCAATAACCCCCGAGGTTCTATTTAGGACTATGTAGGCTTTGCTAGTTTGGGAATAACCTAAAAGGATACCTTCGTAAGACTTTGGGTCAAACTTGGTAAGGTAGTCTTTGCTGTTGAGGATAAAGCACTTGCTACCAAACACCCTAAAGTATTCCAATGAGGGTTTCTTACCTTTAAGAATCTCATAGAGGTTCTTCCCTAGGAAAGGTCAAATAAGAATTCGGTTGAGAATATAGGTCGATGTGTCCACGGTATTGCACTAAAACTTTTGAGGCAAAGATTGCTCGTTTAACATCGTCCTACTCATCTCTTGGAGAGTCCTATTCTTCCTTTCAACTACCCCATTTGATTGTGGAGTGCGAGGAGCCGAGAAGTTATGGGTAATACCATGAGCTTCACAAAAGGCACCAAATTGCACTTCATTATCAAATTCCCTACCATGGTCCGTCCTAATAGAGAAAATTGAACATCCTAGTTAATTTTGAATTCTTCGACTAAAGATTTCGAAGTGATCGAAAGCTTCATTCTTAGATGCCAAAAATCTAGTCCAAGTGAATCTAGAATAGTCATCAACTATAACTAGGGTATAAAGGTTACCTCCATAACTCCGTATGGCGGAAGGTCCAAAAAGATCCATATGTTGGAGCTCTAAGCACTGAGAGGTCGAAACCAAATTCTTGGCTTTGTGACTTGAGTGAAATTGCTTTCCAACTTTGCAAGCATCACAAAAGTGACTATGAAACTTAATCTTGGGGAGGTGTCTTACCAACTCCTTAGAGACTAAAGATTGAATTAAACGCATATTAGCGTGACCTAATCTCCTATGCCAAAGAGTAGAACTATCATCTATAGTCGCAAGACATATGTTGTCTTTTGACTTCTTATTAACCTTCATGACATAAAGCCCATGCTTTCTAACACCTTTTCCAATGACCTTTCCATCTTTTATGATTTCACTGTCATGTTCCGAAAAGATGACCTTACACTTATTATCACAAATTTGACCTATACTTAAAAGGTTAAACCCTAAGTTATCTATGTGCTCAACATTTTCAATGGTCATGAAGTCAAGAGAAACCGTACCTTTGCCAATGATATTACCACGTAGACTACTAGCGAATGTGACGTTACCTCCATCATATGCTTTGTAATGCGAGAATAAACTTCGATTACCCGTCATGTGTTTAGAACATCCACTATCCTTAATCCACTCGTCGGGCTCCAAATCAATTCCCAAGCATATCTAGGTAACAACACACAAGATCAAACATTTGGTCCTTAATATCTCATGGGTCTAAAATTGTTAGTTCCAAACATCCCTTGCATTTGGTTGGGATGCATGAATGAAGGAGGGGTTCCCCATGGAGAACAAAATGGAGGAGGGTAGTAATTCATGTAACCATTTTGTTGTTCATTATTTCTCCTAGGTGTGTTTGATCTAGGTTTAGAGTTATGATTATTCCTTCTAGGTGTTGGAGTTTTACTTCTAGACCGTGAATTGTTTTGATTATCTCTTCTAGGCGTTGTCGTTCTATTTCTAGGCTTAGACTCATTCCGTATTCTAGGTGGATTAGAAGATGGTCTAGATAAACTTCTATTTCCCATGAGATGTTTACTTAATGGCTTGTAGAACTTATCAATAGCATTGTCGTCAAGTATGGGTAATTTTACTTTATTAACAATAAGATGCTTTGGTTTTTCATCTAACTTATACTTTTCAGAAAGTTTAGAATTTTCACCAAAATCATCCTCTGCCCGTGGTACCTTATCTATGGCGGCGGTTCCATAGTGATAAGGAACCGCGCCATACAATCTGGAACCGCGTACAGTGGGCGTTTTTTGTGAAAACCTGACTTGTTTTGGTTCACTAGTTGAGGCTTCATTTGAGTTAAAACCTAGACCAAGTCTTTCCTTAGAATGAACTTGTTTGTTTAAAAAATCATCAAGAGCACTAGTACCTTTCATGAACTTTTCCAATTTAATGGAGGTGCTCTTGAGATCTTCATTCTCTAATCTAAGTTTCTCACAACCTAAGCAACCTAAATCTACTTCTTTATTTTTCTCAAGTATTGACAATTGCTCCCTAAGTTCATTGATCTCATTTTCAAGCTTAGTTTTGGTTGATTTTAAGGTTTTATTCTTTTCTATGAATTTAAGACTAAGTTTGTGTAAACTATCATATTTGCCTTCAAATTCAATATCATCAAAAGTGGAACTATCATTGCTATAATATTCGGTTTCAGAATGTACCTCTTTAGAAGTGTGAGCCATAAGACATTTCTCCTCTTTGGGGTTGTCATCATCATCTTAACCGCTATCGCTCCAAGCGCCACTAACGAACGCCGTGTGGTTCTTATCACGAGCGGGCTTTGGACAATCACCAATGAAGTGATCTGGATCACCACATCTAAAGCAATTCCTATCACCTTTTTCGTTCTTGGCAAACCGATTCTTTGATAATGGTTTCTTGTCATTGTTGGGTTGCCAAACGTGTTGACCTCGTCTCTTGAAGAACTTCTTCAAATCTCTCACCGCTAATGCATACTCCTCGTCATCGCTATCCGAGGAACTATCATGGTCACTTTGTGCCTTCTTTGCTTTAAGTGCAAGAGATTTCCTTTTTTTCTTGGTTTTCACTAATTCCGAGTCCTTCAAAATTATCATCTCATGAACCTTCAAGTTGCCTATGAGTTCATCGAGTGATAAAGTTGAGAGATCTTTCGACTCTTCAATTGCCGTGACTTTTGCTCTCCACTTTGGATGTAAAGCCCTTAGAAACTTCCTAACATTGTTCTTGCTAGAAAAACCTTCATCAAGTGCTTTTAGACTAGTAATAATGGTGTTAAACCTAGCAAATGCACTATCAATAGTTTCATCTTCTAAGATGACAAATTGTTCATATTGTTGGACAAGAAGATCGATTTTGCTTTCTTTGACTTGGCTATTACCTTGGTGGGTTACTAAAAGAGTGTTCCAAATATCTTTAGCGGTTTCACACATAAAAATCCTTTCATACTTTTTCTTAGGTAAAGCATTATAAATCACCATTTTAGCCTCATTATTTTTTGAAAGTTTCTTTTTAGTATCGTCATTAGCTTTGTCAAAAGTGACCAATTCTTTTGTTTTAGAAACTTCATTAAATTGAAAGGGCAAAAAATCACCATTGGTAATAACATGCCAAAGATCTAAATCTTTTGATTTCACATAAGTTTCAAATCTATTTTTCCAATAAATAAAACTATCGGTTTCAAAAAGTGGTGGTCTTTGCATAGATTGCCCTTCTAGGTATTTGTTAGAATCCATAGATCGATTCAAGTTTTAAAATACAATATACTTTAAAAATTCTTGAGCAACCCGCTCTGATACCAATTGTAGAAACTAGAAGGGGGGGTTGAATAGTTTCTTATATTTACTTGTTAAAATATGGTTTCCAAAAATCCTTTTTCAAAAACTTAGGCTTGAGGAAATATGTGAAATCTTCTTATGCACAATATGAACAATGATAGTGTAACTAATACTAACAAATATATATGCACAAAGAATAAAGAATGATAGTGTAACTAGGCTAATATTAACAATTGTATATGCATAAAGAATAAAGAATGTAAAGAGTTAAGGGTAAAGAAAGATCAAACCGAACACCAAGGATTTATAGTGGTTCGGCAACGAAGCTCACTCCTCGTTCCTACTCCACTCCTCGAGTACTCCTTACTCGAGAGTTCACTACACAACAAGCTCCTTATGGTGGAGAAAACCGTACACGTCACTTAACCAATTTCCGACTCTAAGCTAAAAGTCGAGCCCTAATCGTAGCTAGGACCAATCTACACAACTATACTTAATACATACACAACTTCCAAATAGACACAACTACTTGGATCTTTACAACTATGACACAACTACAAGTGTATAAAATTAGATCTTCAATGGATCTTTGGTGGTTGACTCAACACTTCACAAGGATAGTGTTCTTCTCTTTGCACTTGGAGAGGAAGGGATGGAAGGACAAGATTCACTTCTTAAACAAGTAGTAATCAAACAAATGATCAAAGATTTGAGTGATTAAAGAAGAGTGTTTAAATCTGGAAATAGATGTGCAAAAGAGGTGAGTTGAAAAGCTGAGAATTGTCCACTATTTATAGGACAAGAAGGCCAACGGCTATATCTGCCCGCGGTACCTTATCTTAGCCCGCGGTACCTTATCGATAAGGAACCGCCTAGGGGCTAAGGTACCGCCGGACTAGACTCCGCTCCCTTTTTGTCTTTTAGTGGTGGAGGTCATATTTGGCTTAAAAAAATATCCCGATAGAATATTCTTAACCAAATAAGAATATGCCATTTTCAAATTTTCAAATAATTAATTTAATAAAACATTTTCTCAAAAAGAAAGTTTAATTAAAACTTGTCACACTTAATAAAAAGTGAGTTTTAAGAAAAGATTAAATCACTTGATCACTTGATTAAGGTTAGTACTTGTTTATCCATACCATAAGTGAAAATGGGTAAAATGAAAAATACTTGAACTCAAGAATTCGTTTTTCGTTGTTTTCATAAATGCTTGTTTTTACATATTGTCGTAATCAAAACAAAGTGAGACCGAAAAATGCAAGTAACGTTTTTAGGCATTATTGCATTAACAGAGCTCATCCCAAGAGTTGAGCCGATTTCCAAGGCTCCTTATCGCATGGCTCCCATAGAGTTGAAGGAGCTGAAGGATCAATTGCAAGAACTTCTGGAACGAGACTATATTCGACCGAGCGCATCTCCATGGGGCACACCGGTCTTATTCGTTAAGAAGAAGGACGGTAGTATGCGTCTTTGCATAGATTATCGCAAGCTCAACAAGATTACCATCAGGAATAGGTATCCACTACCACGTATAGATGATCTGTTTGACCAACTCCAAGGGGCCAAACATTTCTCCAAGATTGATCTAAGGTCGGGCTATCATCAGCTACGGGTTAAGGAGCAGGACATCGCCAAGACTGCTTTCCGTACACGCTATGGCCACTACGAATTTGTAGTCATGCCATTTGGCCTTACTAATGCTCCAGCAGTGTTCATGGATTTGATGAACAGAATCTTCTATGAATTTCTGGACAAGTTACTCATTGTCTTCATTGACGACATCCTGATTTTCTCTAAGTCCAAGGAGGAACACAAAGACCATCTTTGTACAGTACTACAGATTCTTCGCCAGAAGCAGCTGTATGCTAATTCTCCAAGTGTGAGTTCTAGTTAGACAAGGTGGCATTCTTAGGTCACATTGTATCAGCAGAAGGAATCACGATGGACCCAGCGAAGGTTGAGGCTATTACCAAGTGGCCAAGGCCGACATCAGCGACAGAAGTCCGCATTTTCCTAGGTTTAGCTGGTTATTACCGTAGGTTCGTGGAGAACTTTTACCGCTTAGCACTACCATTGACCAAACTGATGCGGAAGGGGGAGAAATTTGTCTGGACTGAAGAACGAGAGAAGAGCTTTGAAGACCTAAAGCAGAAGTTAGTATCTGCACCGATTCTTACTCTCCCATCTGGTAAAGGTGGATTTCAGATCTACAGTGATGCATCGGGAAAGGGACTTGGCTGTGTTCTCATGTAACATGGGAAAGTGATCGCGTAAGCTTCACGGCAGCTTAAGCCTTATGAGGAAAATTACCCTACGCATGACTTGGAGCTTGCAGCCGTCGTGTTTGCATTGAAGATATGGAGGCACTACTTGTATGGAGAATCATGTGACATTTTCACGGACCACAAGAGCTTGAAGTATATCTTCACTCAACGTGAATTGAACATGAGACAGAGGAGATGGTTAGAGTTGCTGAAGGATTATGACATTAATCTGCAATATCATCCCGCCAAGGTGAATGTAGTGGCAGATGCACTTAGCAGAAAGTCCGGAATGATAAACATCATTAAAATTGAGGAGGAAATTATAAGAGACTTGGAGCGACTAGACATAGAGATCATGGTACGTGGACAGCACGGTTACTGGGCTAATCTTAGAGTGGAACCCGAGTTACTCTCTAAGATCAAGGAAGCTCAGAAAGATGATGGAGAAATATGGGCGATAATTCAGAATTTGGAGAAGCAGACAGATTTTCAAGTAGACGCAGATTGTATCTCATGTCAGGGCACGAGACTTTGTGTTCCTGATGATCAAGAACTCTGGGAAGCATTGTTAGCTGAGGCTCATAGCTCCCCACTCTCTATTCATCCTGGTTCGACCAAGATGTACCATGACATCAAGCAGTACTTTTGGTGGAGTGGTATGAAACAGGATGTTGCGACTTACGTCTCCAAATGTCTTACCTGCCAGCAGGTTAAGATCGAGCATCAGTGATCTGGCGGTCTTCTTCAACCGTTAGATATTCCAGAGTGGAAGTGGGACAAGATCACCATGGATTTTGTTACCGGTCTTCCACAGACAAAGAGGAAGCACGATATCGTTGATCGACTTACCAAATCAGCTCATTTCTTACCGATCCGCAAGGAAGATTCGGTCAGTAAACTCGCCGATACTTATAGAAGGGAGATCATGAGACTTCACGGTGCTCCATCCAGCATCGTCTCAGACACAGATCCTCGTTTCACTTCGCGATTCTGGAGAAGTCTGCAGAAAGCTTGGGGTACACAACTTAAGCTTAGCACGGCTTTTCATCCTCAAACAGACGAGCAGTCAGAGCGAACCATTCAGACATTGGAAGACATGTTGAGGTCATGTGCGTTGGAATGGACGGGTGATTGGGAAGATTATATCTGTTTGGTGGAGTTTGCATACAACAACAGTTGGCACGCAAGTATCAAGTGTGCTCCTTTCGAGATGTTGTATGGCAGAAAGTGTCGCGCCCCAATCTGCTGGGATCAAGTTGGTGAGCGAACACTTGAAGGACCAGAAATGATAGAGCTGACTAATGAGAAGGTCGCAGTAGCTAAGCAGAAACTGCAAGAAGCACGGTCACGTCAGAAGAGTTACGCAGACAAGCATCGTAGGGACTTACATTTTAACGTAGGAGATCATGTTTTCCTTAAGGTTTCACCGGCACGCGGTGTTAGACGTTTTGGAATAAAAGGGAAGCTCAGTCCTCGATTTATCAGACCGTTTGATGTCATTGAATGAGTCAGTGAAGTATTTTACCATTTAGCGTTACCTCTGTAGCTTTCTCATGTTCACGATGTGTTTCATGTGTCCTTACTCAGAGGGTACAAGTATCATCCCCTTCACATGGTTCAGTATCCAGTGGAACAGAGTCGTGAAGATTTCACTTTCATAGAAGAACCCGAACAAGTTCTTGACAGACAAGAACGAGTCATGAGAAGGAAGAGGATTCCATTCGTCAAAATCCTTTGGAGGGATCATACCGAGCAGGAAGCCACTTGGGAAACAGAGGAGTCTATCCGGGCTTCTTACCCTCATTTCATATTTTGAATTCGGGTATGTTCTTCTTTTCTAATTTACCTTATCTATAACTCGGGGACGAATTATTCTTTTTAGGGGGGAAGAGTTGTAAAACCTGCATGCTTTTACCATGAATAGTACCCTTATGATCGTACGTACATGATTAGAACTTTCCTTTTATAGCACGTTTACGTTTCACGAACAAGAATTACAAGTATTACGTACGTGTTATAACACGATAAGTATTTATTACGTACTAAGACACGATAATTATTTCAATAATAATTATAATCACGAACATACGAGCATGAAATCATGAACGTAAATAATCACGAGCTTAGTATAACATATTTATGTATATTTATTACGATCATGAATAAATATAATAAGACACGAACGATAACTATTTAAATCACGTAAAACATGAACACGAGAACACACTAAATATTAGACACGGAAAAACATTCGGGTTATCCCTTGTGGGCCCCTTACCCACGGACAAGACAAGAAAAAGGGCCAAGCCCATGCAATTTTTACTAAACAAGAAAAAGGGAAAACTTATTTTCATAATTACAAGAATTAGAAAATAATCAAAACCCTAAAAATCTTTTCTTCCTTTTTGTCTCCTCTTGGCCGCCGGGTAAAGAACACCAGGGGGGGGGTTGTGATTTTGGTGATCGATCTTTTGCAAGGTGGTTGTTGTTATCGTTCTCCTTTGTTCACGTGATCGTTATATCTTTAAACCTCTTTTCCTTTATGTTTTTACTTAATCAAGAACACATGAATCATGAATGATTTAAAACAAGTAATTACATGTTAATAAAATCAAAAGGGTAAAATAAATCATGGTTAAGGGGTGTTTGTTTGTGGCCGACGCAAGGAACCGAGCCACAAGGGGTCTCGGCTTGTTATGTTTCGCACCAACCGAGACCTCAAGGTCTCGGTGTGGTGTGGTGTGTCTCGGCAGCAAGAGAAAAAGGGAACCGCGACCTCGGTCGGGGTATGTTTTGGCTCGGGTGGGTCTCGGCTAGAACAAGAACCACCACCGGCTTAAACCGGTGGCTAAATAAGGAAAGCAGGGGGAACCCCTAGCCGCGGCAGCAAGGGGAACCACCGGCTAGCCGGTGGGAACTTTTGCTAGCCGGCAGCTAGCCATGACCAAAGGGTGCGTTTGTGACCTGTTCATGGGTCCAGTTCACGGGTCCGGTTCACGGGTCTGGTTCACGGGGTTCACAAATACGGTTCACAACATGTTTAGATTAAAACACGGGTTCGGTTCATGGGTTATTTTTGCAAGTTATATATTTTACAAGGTTAATAATTTTTACAAGATTAAATTAAATTAATTAAAACATGCACATGATTAATTTAATTTATACATGACTTAGGTTATTAATATTATTATTAATACATGATTTTTAACCTAAGTAATTATCATTTTAATTAGACTATATAATTAATTAATTATTGAAATCATGACTTATAATTAATTAATTTACATGACTTATGGTATATTATTAATAGATAATAATAAATGTTTTAACCTAAGTATTTTTACCTTTATTTAATTAAATCATGTTACATTTAATTAAATACTTTAACCTATAGTTTATTTAATTTACATGAAATAATTATTAAACTATACTATTTAATTACATGACTTAGTATATTAATCAGTAAACACTAAAGCTTATAAAATTAGCTTAATAATCCAGCTTATTATATTTATAGAAACTTTCTATTTTTAGAAACTTATTTAATTAAGGCAGCTAATCTATTTATGTAAACTTTCTATTTTTAGAAACTTATCTATTTTAAGTAGTAAATCTATTTTTGGAAACTTTCTATTTTTGGAAACTTTCTATTTTTGGAAACTTTCTATTTTAGGAAAATTGCTATTTTTAGAAAGTTATTTATTATTACACAACAAGTATAATAATACAAGAAATACAAGTAATGCTTAATCAGAATAGACATAATACATAATAAACACAATATAAAGCTTTAATCAGTAAAACATGACATGAACATATAAAACAAGCTAAGACATGATATAAAACAAGTTATGTACTCAGTAATCAGATACTTATACACGTATGTATTTATGTAGCATTAGTGATACCGAAGTAGGACTCTCTTCCATTCGTCTTCTTCGTTCACTGGACACAAGGTACAGATTCTCCGTCCTTTCAGTATGGACATTCTTCCTTATTAAGATTTCCCGTATGCATCCAACTGTTTTCCCCAGTATATGTTTTATATGTTTTTGAATTGATTATGTTTAATTAGATACCTAAAGCCATATACATACATGACCAGTTTCACCTAGTTATGGAGGTACCATAACCATAACACAGGAGGCACCAGTGTTATGACTCTACCACGACGGAGTAATAGCTCGTGGCGTCCCTTCAGCTTTTGGCCATATTATTATTATCAGGTGGGGCGTATGGGTGCATCCTAGTTTACATGTTTTCAGCAGATTATTTAGGTGAATGTGATGTGTGCCTTACATCCTTCACAAGGAGCTGATCCCTCCTACCCCAAACCAGTATATTAAATTAGAGGCAGCCCCTCTAATTTGCATGACGAGGTCACCCCTCCAAGTTTTCGTGCGCGTGGATAATTCATGACCTATATTGGCTAATGGTAAATATTTTAAATAGTTTTTACAAGATAAACATAAGGCTTTTCAAACTATAAAACCAATTTTAATAAGATATAACCAGGTTATCCAGGACTTAGTCTTTTCCTTTGCTTCATGCTTATATGCTTATATTATTCATGATTTACTTGTATATCCGTGCACTGAGCGTTATGCTCAGCTGTTTTCCTTTTCATGTTCCCAAAACGGCAGGTACTCAGGGACGCTCGTGGACTTTAAGCGTACGTGCATATGGATTGGAAGCTTCCTAGCCTTCTTTACTTTATGTATTTCTTTATACTTTGATACTCATTTCCATGGACATTGTTTAGTCCTTTCATTTACAGTACTTATGTTTGTGTGTGATGAGTTATACTTTTGGGGTACCGATGTTTGATTCCGGTATTTCCTTTATGGTCATGTAATGTTTTATACATTTATCCTTGTATGCTTTGATGACACGCCATAATCACGCGTGACATTCCATTTTTCAAAATGGGGTGTTACAATCAAGGCACCCCTACAACCAGTGAGTTGTAGGGAGTCACAATCAAGCAGGAAAAACATAATTTCACCCAGCCAATTAGTACAGTTTAATCAAATAGTCCACAGACATGATACATATATGATAATAGCAGATCTGATGAATAAAAGCTAAAATTAAGCTAGTCTAAGCCTACCAAATTCCACTAAATGCATACAACAGCTTAAACAAACTTAAGTGAACACAAACAAACTGGTTTCATGCAATAATTACAAGATTTGAACTTGTTTTAAACCTAAGTGAGTCAACTGATGAACACAAAATCCTTTTGCTGAACTAAATGACCAAATCTTGAATTTCAAAGCCTCAAATCTATCAATCAGGTTATACAAACTTTGTTTAGCACTTTTTAACCCTAGATTAGCATACACTCTAGGTGTTCCCAAATTTTCAGATTAAAATACCCTAAAACAAGATAGTTAGAGCACAGATTAAGATTTGATGTTTGAAAGCACAAAACTTGCAAATATCAACTCACATACACCTCAATATCAGTTACAAACACAAACAAACCCTAACACCTACTCAATCTTATGCAGACTTGAAATAAGCAGTAATCCCAAACACCTTTTAAACTTTTTAAATCCAAATTTAACAAAGCAGATGTGTTTTTCAGGTTTAACCAAACTCAATCAAGCATCATAACAATATTCTTATGAAGTAAGAACAAGATTACATGCATCAAATAGCACCAAATAACAGCAAATACCAAAAACACTTAACACCAAGATTTTAACAGATTTTTGGGAGAAAAAGTTCAAACCTCATGAATGTACATCCACACTCACGTATGTTTGAGCTTATGTGGTAGCTTAACAACCACAAGCTTCCAATAAACACCTGCTAAGATCAAAAAAGTCAAGAACAGACAAATTATATAAGAAAATGAAAATAAGCTGAAATCTTCCAACTTGTACCCCACTCCTTGAATCTTCCCAAACCACAAGCTTCACTACACCATGATAAGTGCCTTCAAGTGTTTGTACACAAATTTGGAAAATCACAGATTTTTAGGAATCTTTGAAACACTTGCATAAACTTTAAACCAAACTTTAAAACTTCAAACACAAACTCAAAACATGTAAACAAGAACAAGTAAAGTAGATTGGTGCTTAGAATTCGTCAACAAAGTTAAACACTTTTTCATTCACTTGAACAAAGGATTTACAAACTTGTGACTAAGGAAAACCAAGAACAGGTTCAATGTATGAAACCCAATGCCTTTATATAGGCTACATTGTGAACTAAGAAGCTAAAAAAAATACTAGAAACCCTAATGCTGAAGTTCCTGAATTGCCCTTGTGATTTGAATTTTCTTTGACTGAACATGTGAAGAATTTTGGACGTATGTTGATGCCAGTGGTTAAGAAAGGATCCTAGACGTTCAATGTGAGCGTTGGATGCAAGCAAAGCTTTGACACGTTGATCTTCTGGCACTATTTGCCTTCTTCTTTAAAGTGAAAAAGGCCAAGTATCATGTGACTTGATGAGTGATGTGGCATCATGTTTGTGGGTGGGGTTATGATAATTAAGCCCTTAATCAAGGTTCTGGAAGGTATTAACACTTAATTTAGAGGGATTAAGAAAAACCCAATTTGGATTATGAACGTGAAGAACATGTGTTTGATCTTGTTTGGGTTTAAATGGGGTGTTTAGCGCCAGTTTTAAACTAATTAATATAATTAGTTATAAACAGTGAGTGGGATTGTGACATGGTGGAGTGGGGAGTTGTGATTGGTGGGTTTGGTGAGTGGGGCACGTGGCAGGCCATGAGTGGTCTATGTTTCTCTGGCTGTCGTCCATATTTAACCCTCCATCTTTCTTTCTTCTTTCATTTCAAGTTTTATCAGCCTTAAACGAATTTCCTATTATAATGAAGTTTCCATTTTCATACTTTGGCCACAAAATGTTTTGCAAAGTATCTTCAAGGGCTTGTTTTGCCATTTGATGATATTTGAAGGACCAAACTTGAAATTTCTTCATTCTTTATGGTCTTGACTTGTATGGTTGACTTCATAGAGGACTAAAAGTGACAAGTCTTCAATTTTGAGGGACCATTCATGCCAATTCTTCAAAGTTGAGGGTCCTTTTTTTATAAATTTGACAAACTTTAGGGACCAAACTTGTAATTATGAAAAAAACAAGGGTAGAAAGTGTCAATTCTTTAATAATGAAGGACCCTTCTTGTATAATCTTTAATTCTTCAAGGTCTTTTCTTGGAAAATCAACTCTAGGGCCCGGTTCATTATGCGACTTCTTTCCCGTGTTCGTTTTTTATTGATTCTTGTGATCTTTTGTCATTTTCTCGATATCCGTACCTAAAATACAAATTGAGCAAACACAAGCATATATATGGCACTTTTTATGATATTTTAACCATTTTAAGCCCGCTTAGGACGATGAGACTATGTATAAAAGCAGTCTCATCATAGACCATGGGTAAAGGTTGGCCTGATTATTATGGTCGTCATATCAAATTGAATGGCAGATTCGTAAAGCGATGATGAGTATTTGCAAGCATGGCGGCCTTAGTTGCTAGTAGCCAAATATATTGCGTGTAATCTCTTATCATGCCAATGAATGCATTAAAATTGGATGAAACAAAGTTAAACTGTATGTTGGTGTGGCATAATTGAATTGTATTTGCAGCCAATATGCGTCTGATGATTGTGGTTGAAATATTAAACTCGATGGCAGACTCATAGATCGATGATGTGCATTTGTAGGCATGGCGGCCTAGCCACATTTATCGTGTGGCACTGATTTATCTTGTTGTTTATGTATTAAACTGGAAGAAACACTCATATGGTGATGACGAACAAGAGTGGCTTTAGTAGTACTAGTTGTGGTATGTCGCTTGGCAAAGTAATTATCCATGTATGCAGCCGTAACATGCTTCATTTTTCTTAAAAAGTTTGCACCAGCCTTTTATCTAAGCTAATAAAACAAGTTGCAATAGCTCCTATCGAGGCAACACTAACAAGTTGTTGTAACGTTTTGATTATCAGGGTTTCTGTTTGTAATAAAGGTTCAAGTTATTAAATCTGAACAAATGATGTTGCAATAAAGAAGTCGAGGTTAGCCGTATCTTTGCAGAGCAAATCATTGTATTTGCAGCCATGGCGGTTCACCCTTCTCTTTTTGGGATTTCATTCTGAGAGTTGTTTGTCGCTTGGCTAGGAAATTAACGGTGTATGTAGCTGCGACAGACTTTGGCCAACGTGTTGGCAGTGCAGCACGAACAAGTTGCCGTTCTCACAACGCGAATTGGTAAACTATTATTTTTTTATGTTCCACCACTATCGACGTCTCACAATCCTATTTTTTCACGCGCCATTCTTACAATGAATATTGGTAAACTATTGCTCTCTTTCTAGGTTGTGACTAATATCCTATCTAGTCGATTCTTTACATGTCTTTGGTTGTTAACCACGTTGTGGCATGTATATTCTACTATTACAGTGTTGTATATAAACCGGGCTTTTTTGGCACCATCTCTATAGTAGCTTGGTAAGAATTTGTGTTTTGTTTGGATCTGTTTCCTGATGTGATCATCGTAGGTTTATTATATATATATATATATATATATATATATATATATATATATATATATATATATATATATATATATATATATATATATATATATATATTGTTTAATTGATGAATTATATTGTAGTATTGTTGATTGTACCTTGATTCTACTTCTTTTTCTTGCTTTTGTGATAGGGTTATCATTTCACCTAGAATATACTTTGATTGATGATTTGGGGTCTCATGTGACTGTCGTACGTTTATTATAATTAACGGTTGTTTTAGGGAATTCCTTTTTTTTGTTTCTATGCATGTGAAGTTTTCTAAGTGTAGGGTGTTTGGTATAAGTGTTGAAGATATTGCCTTTCAAATGTACGAATATTTAATAAGGCCTTGGAAACTATGATAAATTTTATTTTGGTTTCAAGTTGCTTATTTGTTGTTGTTATGTGTAGGAACTTTGTTATAACAATCTAGAAATTACGATTGTAGCAAGTGTTTGGTATAATCTGGAAATTAGATGCGTCGATGCCAAGTTTTTTAGCTTGTAAGTTGTTGATTGGTTGTTTGTTAGGTGCATGAGCTTTGTTATAAGATTCTAGAAATTAGAATTCTATCAAATTTTTTATATGATTATGGAAATTAGTATTCTTAGTTTTCAGTTTTACATTGTGCCAATATTGGTTGTCTCGGCTATTTAGTCCTTCCTTTCATTCATAAATTTTTATTCTGCTTTGGACTATGTTTTGGGTACCAAAGTTATGGACGAAAGTAATTCTAGTAAGCCTGCGGGATTTGGGTCATATGGATTTTGACAATTTTTGTTTTACACCGCTGTTACATCATCTTCGGTGCGCTTGAGGTGTGTGACCCAAGATCCAGAGGCATTTATTTTTTTAGCGTTGGTTACCGGGACCGCTCTATTGAAGGGCATGTTCTGTAGACAACGTAAGCTACTAAAACAGGGTGTTCAGTTGTTGATTCTAATGGACCCGTATCTTGGCAATGCATGATTTATCCGTGTGTGTACGCGTATGTAGGCAAGGCATGACTATGTTATGTTTGCAGCCACAACAGCGGGACATCGTTTCGGCATGTTAATAGGAAGGTTTGTAACGACGACTTCAAAGTTGTTTGCATAAACAGTTAATGCGCTATTTGTAACCGACGTGGCCAAATGGGTACCAGACACTAACTCGGTTGATTTGTCTCAATCAGGTACGTATTTAATTGACTGAGACGTTCATAAGGCGATGATGAACAAGAGTTGCTTTTTTATAATAAGGTGTAGTTCGTCGCTTGGCTAGGTAGTTTATCACGTTTCCAGCCGCGACGACTTCGCGTTTTTAAAAATATTTGCAATAACCTCTTTTCTGAGCCAATATAGTACCTTCTACTATGAAGCTGTTGTCGGTTTTGGTATTGGTTGCAGAATAAATCGGTGAATTTAATATATTATACTAGCTAACAATAAGATTATTATAGTATGTTATACTACATACTATGGGTGAAATAATACCCTTGATTCATAAGGCTTATACCTTCTTTCCATAAAAACAGTTGGTTAAGCATTTTCTATATGATTTCAGACTAAAAGTCTATAAAATATTCATTGTTCCTTCGGGCGATGATGATACCTGTATTGCTGGCGTAAGTAGTTTGCTTATGCCTGTAGCTAGGCACGGTGATTATACACAGATTCTGGTCACAGTCGTTGCAAGTGTTTCGCACTGCTTTAGCATTCGCAGCCCCGAGCCTTAATTCAAATCCAAATAATCAGATAAAAATGTTCGTTTGCCTGATGATTGCAGCTTCAGGTTCGACCCATTTTCCTTGCCAACAGTTGCTGATGTATACAGATCGCGTTAATCAGAGACATGGGTGAAAAAATTATGTTTCCACCAAAATCTTTACAGGATTCCTATGACGTACATTGCTAAAACATTGTTTTTGTTTCTAGAGTTTATTAGTGTCAGTCTAGTGGGTTAAGCATTTTATGTATGTTTCTTTCAGACTACAAGTCGATAAAATATTCACTATTTTTCTGGGCGATGATGATACAAGTATTGTTGGCGTAGGTGTTGATGCCTGCAGCTAGGCATGGTGATTATACCCAGACTCTAGTCATATCCATTGTAGGTGTTTCACACTGCTTTAGTATTCGCAGCCCTGATACCTAAATCAGATTCAGATAACAGGATAAAAATGTTCATTTGCTTGATGATTGAATCTACGGGTTCGACCTATTCCCTTGCTAGTGTTTATTTCGATTCATATTTAAACCTTAAATTCAGTGACAGATTTTACTTTGCGTTTGGGTATCGGGTTGTATTAAATTAATCTAATTTACACTTACTTCCCTTTGAAAGTTTTATAGGAGTATATTGCAAGAAGATAAAAAACAGTTACTGACGTATACAAATTGTGTTAATCAGATATGGGTAGACAAATTATGTAGCCACCAAAATCCTTACAATATTCCTATGACGTATGTTGCTAAAACTTATTTTTTTCAAGTGTTTATTAGTATCAGTCATATTAATTTAAACACACGAAGTTATTGTTGCTGGATCTAAAGCTCTTCAATAACTTGCTTCTTTTTTCGGAAGCACGGACACTCATGATACATACCGGAGTACTGCGTGTGGAGCATTTATGATACATATTCTATTGATGTATTTGAGTGCAGCTGAGGGGCTTAAATAAGATAAAGGTATGAAAGAAAATTATACTTTCATTCACATTAACCCATAAACAGAAACAAGGAACATACAGAACCGTTATAAAAGTAAAATATTTTATTAGACTATTACCCTTCGCACACAACCTAACAACAAATAACATTAAACGGCGTTTACATACATGAGAAAACAAACACATAACACATACGCGCACGAATGATGACGTGGGTTTATTGAAAACCTACAAGCACAACATGTTCTCTGAACATAAACTCTAACCAGTCCACTACTCACATGGTTTCTATGAACCACTCCATGTCATGGATTCGCGCATCAGCCGTGTCTATCAGTCGATGCAGCTGTAGCAACCCAGCTTCATCTCGCTCTTGCATGTTCACCAGTAATGGAATCATTCGATGAACAGTTGGGTCTTGGTCAACACTAGACAAATCGCTTATAAACTCGTCCCTCTCTGCAATCACATCGCCCTTATGCTCATAGAGCACCTCAATCTTCCTCCTCTAATACAATTTGTCATCCACCAAATTCCGTCGATAAAAACAGAAAATATCCTTCCAATCCTCTGACCCATAATGGATCTGCAACGCCCTAACCCTGACTCGTTAGCTCATTCTATTCTTGAATTTTGGTTGGAAATACTATCTATATTATGTTACAAACAAGTACACTAGGCCACTTAAATAGAGGTGTACCAATACACTATTGACAAATCCTATTGGATTCCTACTATATTGTTCCATGAATAAATACCAAAATAAGGCACATTTCTATCAACATCCATGTCATCCTTAGGCAATGATTAAGCACACCTTATACATATTCAAAACCACTACCATATACATGTGCATATGAATATGTGTCAAGTAATGTCCCTTTCAATGAATCATACATATAAAAACCCACTATAAGTAGGAACCCTTCTTTGTGTATTCATAATCCACTTGATATACAAAACAATGGATTGCACAGATTGTTGCACACCAATGTTAAATTGATTCCCCTATATATGTTAATTTACTGTCAAAGGCTGCATATTCATTCATTTTGATAAACAGTCACCTCCGCTTATAATATACACACTCCTACCATTTGTCTAATGATTAAACACAAAGATTTCCTTATGGTTTTGTGTTAGTTATTTAAAAAAATGTTCATTTTCATAAACTTTAGCACATGGATGACATTGTGTGAACAATCTGGCAACATGCACTAGACACATCATGTGTGTGCACTTTTTATTTAAAGGTGTTTGAAATAGGTATCTACTGTAACACTAAATCCTGCACATATTCTTCAGGACTCTCACTAAAATGAGCCTTATTTGTCATGTTCATGTTCAAGTGCATAAGCATTAACGCCAGCACACCAACATTTTCACAATCCTATGTTTGTGAATGTTCCAGCAATTCCAATCCTACCTGTGAACATCCAAATTATTCCATCCATGTGTTCACAATTTTTTTAACTCAATGATGTATTGTCTTCTCTTTATGGATCGCTCCCTCATTAATTTTGATAATTCTCTTAGACTAGGAATAATGCGTCTTTCTGTGTTCAACTCTCTTTGAAACAATTGGCACCACTGATCTACTAGGCAATTTGAATTAATTGGCCTCCTAAGTTCCCCCATAATGTTCAACCCTTCATTCTCGATAGCCATATATGCACATAGGAACTAAAAGAGATCATACCATTTAATAGGAAAGCAAAGTTACAAGTGTTAAACCGATGTTGCCACATGTTACACAAACATCACAAATTTCAAAGAGATTATACCATTTAAATAAGTAAGAAAAGATACAATATCACAAATGTCAAAAGCAATAGAAAATTTCTATAATTTGCATAAAGTAACTAGCCTTCTTCTAATATATGTAACAAACCATTTAACTCATAATTGTTGGCTCCCACAAAAGATATGATACAACCACTTATTTTTTTTCGGATGCCAACATGCAATAACGAGAAAGCTTATTTGAGCGAAGTCGGACAACTACCTAGCATGCGAAACAACAGGGACCCAGGATGGTTAAAACAAGGCACATGAACACAAGTGTTCGTAAAAACTGAAAAAATTATCCATTTAGTGGATCATAGACTACTTTTTGTATTTGCGCATAATTTATTTGTATATATATAGGTACCCACTTGAGTATAAAACATTTGGGATAATCATG